>OX376374.1:132528365-133774438 GCA_947369275.1 Nemotelus nigrinus
CGGAATTCAAATTGAATCTCCTACTTTTGATAAGTATGGCTAAAATAGTCCAAAAAAACAAAAACAAGGATAATATACATATGCAACTCTGAAATACTAAATCATTTCAGCCAAAAGCTGTACCCCGCAAACGACTAAGTATTGATTATAATTTCTACTTCCAATTGAGATCTTCAAAAACACAGCAAAAACATGAAAAACACCAATTGTATGCTGTGTGATGACCTGAAACTTTTTATCTGGAAATCAACAAAAAAAATCACCAACAAAAAACTGCTCGTTTTTAGAAATATATTTTACTTTCAGATTATCTTTCACGAACAGAAGAGCGATAGACATCCAAATATGTACATATATGTTTGAAATAGCTCTACAAGAATTTCATAGCACTTTTAGCAAAGAATTGACTGTACTTTTCATTGCCGCCGGTCACGAACGTGTTCCGTAGAGAAAATGTTGGCATCCTTTTAAACGCGACTGGTACTCTTTTTTTTTATTCTTGTTTATTTACTGCAATATATTTCTATCCTGCAAACGAGTACGACAAAACGACTCACATTAGATATTGAGAAACAAAGAGTTGAGATAGGTTCAAAAGATCCATTGACATTTTTGTTTCCACATTGAATACGAACGCTATCGGGTACATTTCTTTTTGAATTGAAGTCCCATGAGAGACAGAGACATGAATACCAAAGATGGATCGAAATTCTTTGCCTAATCGAAACCCAAAATTATGCCAGGCACGTAGTGTGTATGGGACGAAATCATGTTTGACAATTTTTACTCCTGTTGAACATGGAAAACGAATATTAACAAAGCATTCAGGAAATTCAATTGAATTGAAATAGAATTTGAATTAAAAATAAATTTGATTGACGCTAGTGAAGGTTGATTTGTATAGACTTGACAAGCATACATATATGTGCTCACAAATTCACTCAAATACGAGAAAATATCCTTAAAATTGAATTTGATGGATGTTATTGTTGTATATAGTTTTTTCTAATCTTATCCAAAACGAAGCTTGTTTTGATTTAAGCATTTATTTAATATATTCCGTCAGTAAAGTTTCTGGCTCGCCCAAGTAGACAAATAGTGGCATATCAATGCAGCCCTATTTCTTAATCTATTTCTTAAAATAGATTGATTGTCAAAGTTAGTTTCAAAATAATCATTTGTTCTCAAAAAAAATTATTTCTCAAGAAAAATATTGCATAATGAATAATCTGAAGTAACGTTTTATGTTCATCAAGCGCATATGCAGTTAAACTTAATAGACTAGGCTAAAACTGCAACTGCAGAAACGTTCAGACTTCTGTTAGTTCTGCTAATATGATGAAAACATTCCTGACTTCTTATATTCAAATATTTCCGCATTACGATTATAATCAGGAATAACCGTCATTGAAACTTACCATAATAGCCGGTATATTTGAAATGTTAATCGATTTCAAAAGTTCCCAAGAAAGGCAACAACAATTTCCTGTTGATTTATTTCAAGTTCACGCAACTGAGAATACATTCAAATGGACAACCGCCAATTTGCCCTAGAGACGGTTAAACAATCAATCATGAAATTCCGTTCTAGTCCCAAACATTCTTTGCGTAACCGCTTACTTCGAACAAGGACTAAACTCACGACTTAGACTATGTTCGACAGCACTCAACTCACGGTAATGTGCATGATGATACTCGTACAAGGATTTACTCGTAAATCGATTGAAAATTGTGGTTTCCAAGTTCGGAGAAGTTCCACAACAGCGTGTT
This sequence comes from Nemotelus nigrinus, assembly GCA_947369275.1. NCBI lineage: Eukaryota > Metazoa > Arthropoda > Insecta > Diptera > Stratiomyidae > Nemotelus > Nemotelus nigrinus. The sequence continues at coordinate 132,530,136 of OX376374.1, forward strand.
GGATGTTTTGACTTGTTGCGGATAAAATTTGATAATAGTAAGCACGCACAAGATTTACGCAGAAAATTTACAAAGAAGAAGTATATTGTTGCGTTCGGTTAAAAGTTTTTCATTTGAAAAACACCTGTTTAATTTTGAAGTTTAAAATTTATGAGTTTGGAGGTAATATTATGCAGGATTTTTGTTTCATAGATAATATGAATTAAAGGATAAACTTGTAGCTTTTATATTCTATTTTATTTAAATATATAACTTGAATCTGTAAGAATTGGGCAGGTTTGTTATCCCTCACTGGGCGCATTTTGGTTTTGATATGAACAGCTTGATGAATGATGAAATGAATATCTTGCCCCGCGAAAAATAAATGTCTTGCCCCGCGCAATAGCAAATGGATGTCTTGCCCCGCGAAAAATAAATGTATTGCCATAATTGTGTTGGTCTAGTCAAATAAGGCAAATGGTTAGTGAAGACAAATGTATTTAATTGTATTTCATCATATTGACTCCTTTTCAGCATTTCTTCCTTCGCAGATCGAATTGATTCCTTTGCAAAACATCGTAATACTAATACTTCTTTATTTATTTATTTAGTAACATACGTACAAGTTGCCCATTAAAGCAGTAACTACAATAAATGCAACTTATTACTAACTTACAATAACTTATAATAATAAATAAATTGAAAAATGTAGAACTTAATAAATTAATGATTAATAACTCAATTAAAAATTATTCACGTTGCCTAAAAATTATTCACGTTGCCTAGTTATCGTATTAATCCTAACATCAAACGAATGAACATAGCTCCATAATTTATTACCTGTGCGCGTCATGCGCTCTAAAGTGGAGTGGACGCTAAAATTGGTTTTAAAATTATAAAGACAAAAAATATCGTTGCTTCTTGTTGGCCTAGCAGTAGTTCTTAGGCCAATATCCGCAAGCAGCTCCATAGAGTCAATTTCCCCATTCAATATTTTAAAGAGGAATATTGAGTCAGCGGTTTTTCTTCTAGTTTTAAGGGAGGTTATATAAAGAAGGGACATAGCCTCAGCGGAGTTAATATTACCCGAAAAAGCATGTAGTTTGAATCCAACATATTGCAAGAATTTGTGCTGAATTTTTTCGATAGAATCAGCGTGAATATTATAATAAGGATTCCATAGCACTGACGCATAATCAAGTTTGCTGCGTACCAGAGAAAAATAATGCATCTTTATTGTATTTAAATTGAAAAAGTCTTTAAAGTTTCTTATAATGAAGCCCAACATGCTATTTGCTTGGTTAACAATACTTTTTATATAAGGTATAAAACTAAGAGAGGTATCGAAAGTTACACCAAAATCTTTCACATTGTCAACGTACTTAAATGGAAGATTATTAATTGTGTATGTGTAATTGTAACACAAATTACTTCTATTAAAGACGATAAATTCATATATTTTTTATATATAGTTCTAAGCAGTTGTTCACGCAATAATTATAAAAGTTGTTTGAATTGGATTGCTAAATTTCAGTATCAGCTATTGATTTAATAATTTTAAAAATCTTACAATCGTCAGCAAAGAGCAAAAGTTGAACATCGTGAAAAATTAATCTGATATCATTTATAAAAATTCAGAAGAATAAAGAGCCAAGATGTGATCCTTGCGGGACACCTGAGGATGGGGAAAATGATTGATATTATTGATTATTAATGTTGACTAATGGAGACCGTCCACGTAGGTAGTCGCAGGACCAATCATAAAATTTACCATGAATTCAACTTTTCTTATAGCAGATTTAAGTTAATTTGATCAAAAGCTTTACTAAAATCTGTGGAAATAGAGTGAACTTGGTGATAAGATTCACGTGACTTGTAAAGATAATTATGTTAACCATGCTGATTATGAAGAAGGAGACACTTTAAAATTGGGGCCATGTAATAGGTTACGAGACTTTCGAAAACTTGACGTATTGTTGATAGAATACAAATTGAGCAATGATTCCATACATCTGATCTTTGCCCAGATTTAAACACGGGTATTACAAAGCTTGATTTCCACATATTCGGAAAAACGACACAATTTTATGATTTATTTAAGATAGAAGTGCTGGGGCCAAATTTTTTAAGAGCTGCTATTACTTTTTTTTCTGAGCTGAAAATACCATTCATAAACATCGCCGTTGGGAGTGATTTTTCTTTCCTGATAGAGTCGACGAAATTCCAAAAGTATTTAATATTTTGTGGTATTCATGACTCCAAACTGCGATAATAACTTTTGGAGTTTAATACAAGTAATCGTTTACAGTTAACATCAGAGAAATTATTATAAGAAATTTTTATTATAAATAAGCCTTTTTAACTCCATAGGAAACTAATCAGAGAAAGGGCTAGGTCAAAATTTTTGCATGACCATGGGAACTGTTTCGCTTATAGTTCTGTTTAAAATAGAATAAAATTTATCAACTAACTCGCCCAAAGTTGTGACATACAACTCAGCTAGCCATTTCACGATCTTGAAGGCACTATTAGTGGAATTGTAATCCACGTATTTAAAACTATGATGACTAGGACACCGCGTAGGTAAAAAAAAAATTATTCATACAAAGCACAAGATGGACCGATCGAAGATCCAAAAGAAAAATATAAGATAGTTTTATTAGTTTCACAATTGATCGAGCACTAAATGCACTAGATGCTGGGGCTGAAAAACTTAGTCGCCACAGTAACTATTTGCAATTCTTATATAACATATGCAATTTGAAAACCATGTCTAATAAAAGACTATTAAAACACTGCAAGGATTTGGATAGTATTTTAACTGATGGTTTTTAATGGGCTAGAATTAACAGAAAAAAATTGTGCGGTACCTGTGCTTTCGGGCTATAAATAAATTTTTACTGTTTGGTTCGACTTTTGCTACATTTCTTTGTAAATTCATTTTATTATCATTTTCAATGATTTGATTTTCATTTTAAGGGGGTGGCAATTTATCTTGTTTTCCAGAGCGACGAAAACGCTAGAAATGGATATTTGAGTAACAAGTATTTTAATTTTCTAAATTTTGAAATTCGAGCAAGTGGTAAGCCTGAAAACCTTCCCACGCTATGAGTTTCAATGCAGTTTTCATTTCACAGTGCCGCATGACCTTTGAAACAGTGTGGCTGTAATAACGAGCACGTGCGGTAGACTATGCACTCAAAATTTGAATGATTCCTCTACTTTTCTTCGAACATTCGTGTTCCTCATGCGCTAGAGTTTTTTTTTTCATATTTCAATGAGAGTGAGCAAAGTGTATTTAATATTAATTAAACCGAATTGAATCGCATGAATTCCGTTAGTTTATAGTTTTTACGGTTTTAAATTCTGCAATAAACTATCATTTTCAACAAGGAAAAATCCAATTTCATGTAATAATTTTCAAAACATTAGTGTTTCCTTAAACGAATTTTTTAGAACAAATGGCCAATACTGGTATTCGGTTTAGAACAGATTTCGTTAGGCTAAAAACGTTCAGTCTTAACTTTCAGATAACTTTCTCAAAGTCCTAAATAATTATTTCATTTTTGTTATTCTCTAAAAAAATAATCTTTTCAGGCACACAATTTTTCTACTCACATTTATCTGAATATTAAAAAGTCATCACTACATTCATTATTCAACAAATTCATCACTACATTCATTATTCAACAAATTCACTGTTAAAGTTGCGTGTCGCAAGATATAATGCGATATTCTGAATTTCATAAAAATTAAATTCTCCATTTCGTTCAGACCGAATACAGACAACATACCAAAAATACAATCAACAAAAAAAACCACTTATTTACCGACAATACCATCTCAACATTCTCTCTGTAAATATTATTTTTCTACTCAGCACTACAATTAATTTTGGTCACGTCCTTAAGGACATGTACGTGCACCCAAATTTATTGCTCTTGAATTTTTACGAAATATTTACTAGCTTAGACAGCAAAGATATCACTTTGGTCGCGCGATGACTAAATAAAGATAACTGAACGAAACGGACTAGAGTTCTAGTATGACCTTGTAATTTCTATGACCTCGGTGATATTAAGGACTCTTGGTATCACGAAAAGCGCTCAAAATAGTTGATATCGTTTGGTAAATAAACAACACGCAAGTAAAGTGCTCTATCCTTTCAATGAGTAAGTCAGTAAACAATTAAATATCATGCACAGACACGCGGTTTTGATCTTATATTTATAATGAATAAGAACCATTGCACGTAATGACAAGATGCTTATAGCTCTCTTGTAGAATTAAAAGCATTGTTTAATATTCTGCTTACATATAATTCGGTGACAGGAAACTGCTATAAGTATAAGTAAACGTATAAGCTTTCCGATGAACTTGCAGCTCACATGGTATGATGGGAGCTCCGAAACTTAATATTTCTATTTACTGTTAGCTCAGATGACAAAAATTTATCTTAATTACAGTAGTACATCAGCTGTATATAATAGCACATTTTATATACTTCTATTTTCATGCTCAATATCTGTCACGAAGCCAACAAAAATGTCCTTAAAATTTTTTTTTAGCACTTTCAAAGTAAAAGCAAACAATGGGTATTCTATTTTCATCAAATAAAGGGTATTAAAGGGTATTATGTTGTCATCAAATAATTTCATTACGTTTTTTCTAAATTCAATGAAACTAACGTTACCAACCATATCCTGATATAAATTTAGCAATAAACATTTCCACCAATTTTGCCCGAATCGTCTCTAAAACAATGACGTTAAGTGATTTCAGTCGTTTACTCGATTCGCTCTTTGCAGCAGTAATTTGAATTTACGTTTATTCGCTTTAAATTTCACTTTGAATTTCGTAGCATTGTTGCGGTATCCTAATTCAGTGACGATTTATTTATAGCTCACGTCTCGGCTTCAGGTTAGACAGTTCAATGTGAAGTTATGGCTCAAATCTTAGATTTCTCATTGTTTGAAAAGCTTTGACGATGGGATTTTCGTTTTAAGAAGTAAGGTTGCATCATATTGATGAAATCTGATTGAATCAGAGATTTGCGCGCTCAAAAATGTTACAGATTTTTTATTGAATATACGCAGAATATTTGTATCATATGAAAAAGAAACTAATCATCTGGATTCACAAAACAAACAAAAAAACATTTACTTTTTACATAAATCTATAAACGGATTTCAAATTAAATATGATTCAAACCCTTTTCATTATTGTTTTTAAAGCTCCGGAGCTTGTGAATTTTTTGGGGAACATTAAACGAAAAGTGTAACCAAACTACGTATCAACCACCATCCAATACTTATGGTTATCTGATATGAATTTCGAATGCTGCAAACTTCTCATCATTTTCTTTGGAAGTAATTCTTGATATTAATATTTCCAACTCTGTTTTGAGGTTTTTATCAATTATAAATGCGTGTCTTAAGTTCAAAGGTCCAAATTCCAAAGGTCTAAAATTAGGTCCAAAGCATTCCTCGTAATCTGAATGTTTGCCTACGCACTACCAAAATGTAAATTTCAACCTATAGTACAATTCATACTGATGAAACCCAATAAAGTCAGCCACAAATTAGTTCCTTTCGCATCAAATAAATGAGCATCAAACAGTTTCCCGAAATCAATAAGAAGCTATGTCATTCCGAAAACTATAAACAATTCCAACATCTGACGTGATCAAGGGAAAATCGAATTTGACTCGATTGTAACACGTCTTCGCAATTCCCTCGCTTAATTTAAAGACCAATCATCCTAATTAGCTTATGTTTTCATAAATTTCAATATTTATTAGATTTGATTCGGCAATTTGTTCCAAATATTGTCTCAAAGTTAATTTCCCGAGAGAGAGAAAAGCAAATTAGTACGAATTATAACTTTTCCAGTCTGATTAATTACTAGCACTTTGAAAATACCTTTCGATGATTGTCTCCGAACATGTGAATCACGTTCATCGATAACTCTCAGTGCTCAGGTGGAAACTTTTTCTTAGCGTTATCGATAAGAAATATTATTATATAAAGAATCTACGAAGAAAGTTTAGTCGTCTGACTTGATGATATCAGAGAACGTTAATGATATCACCGAAAGTAGTGATGGAAGGTGATAAACTTATATTTCGGTAACATGATTTTGAAATCACTAGAGTGAAACTTATCATAATGGTTCAATAGAGCCATTCAAATTAATTTAAGTGGAAAATATATACATTATTGCTTTTAAGCCCACACTGGGCGCTACTTATTTATAATTGGTTTATTAAATTTGTCAGTCTTTACATTTAATAGAAAAGATGTTTGAGAATAATACGTGACAGCAGTGAAAGATACTTGACATCATTTATATATTGAATTCAATAAGACATCTACGTGTCTAGTAGTTTTCCTTTTGATTGCGAGCAGAAAACAGCTAGATATATTTCAATATTTAACAAAAAGTGATTTGTAGAAGTATTTTTTAAGCACATTAAGTTTTTTTTTTAATGTAAGGGAGCTAAGTCCCCAAAGTAATCACTTTAGTTTTTCGTATCCCATCCTGGAGCTCGTGTAGTGTAGTGGATATAGCACAGGTTTCTGGTTTGTGGCGTCCCTGTTTTGAATCCTGATTCGGACGAGAAACCGCTCACCGAACTTTGAGTTCACTTATCTCTGAATAGGTACCTGAGTTAAACCAGGGGTAAAGAGACTTATATTCCCGTTGATTGTTAATTTGTGAATGAAACTCTTTTCAATCTCTAGACCCAACAAAGCTTTTGTGGGATTACTTTACTTTTTTCTTAGGCAGCTATTTAAGAAATCTGTAAGTTAAATGGCAAATTTTGGTGCGGGAAAATTTTGTTTTGATTTTTATGGTAGCTTTTGGATTATATAAACCATAGCAATAATCTAAAAACTATTTTTATTCTGAAAATTTATGCATCTGGCAAATCCCGTCTCGGATCAAAAATTGTGTCGGGAACTATCGCTAGAAAATTGGAAAGAGAAAACTTAAATTTTTGTTATTCTTTCATAGAAAACATAATTTTGAACGCAATACTTTCGAAAAAAAAAATATCAAAATTAAAATGACCAATTTATGTGTTACTTATCCAATTTCAGTCACTTCTTCTTATTTTCAGCACGTAACAATAGTTACGTGTAACAATAAACAGCTATCCGACCATGAAGACATGCTCATTGAGGTCTGCGTTTGATCGTTGAAATACGGAGGTGTTCAGACCTCTCCACATTCACTTGTGCTGTAATTTCTGGTAGAGTAAGGCGTCTATTGCGTTTGCTAATCAGCACAATCTTTTTATCTTCGACTAAAGAGGTGATCCTGGGCCGTCCATTACGTATTTTATTCTGAACACTTGGCCTTGAATTTTTTAACATTATAGTCAACTGTTCTTTATGTCACTTTCAGCTCAATCGCAATCTGCCGATTACTTTTGCCAGTTCTATGATAGGTTTCTGATTATCGAAGAACGCACTTCGGCTGAAAGTGTCTTCTTTTTCGGTACATTATCTTTTTACAAAATAAAATACTCGATCAATATCAACTCGCACAAAGTATAAATTTTAAGTAATGTTTTCTTCGTAAAGACTGAAAGCAAGCTAAAAATCTAAGGCATTTTCTTATAAAGTGCAATACCGGTGTATGATAATAATTGACAACGGAAAAGGATCAGGATACCTGCTGAAAAAATTCCATATGAAAGTAAAATTTTGAATTTGAAATTAATGCTTCGTAGAATTCCGGAAATGTTGTAACCCTCAGCCACAAAGTATTGATAGTTTTACATAGACATCCTAAGAATATTAGTAAAAGCAATATTAAGATCAATTTACGGAATAAATTTACTTCTAAGTACGTAAAATTCCACAATATAGTAGTGGGCAAATACTGAGCGGTAGTGTATATTTCGCAGCACTTTCAAATTGATTCTGATAGATAGTTCAAGAATATCACGCGTTGAAAATTGGCATTTATAACTGTCTGCCGCCAGTTGATTTCGCCAGTTTTTTTCACCAAGTTTCTGATCCAATCTTTCAGTTTATTGTTCCATATTGGAAGCCATTTTCAAAAACAAATCTAGCATCAGATTCATCTGCATGCTATATTTTTTGAGCGTGTATGGATCCTTTTTACCATCTCAAAATTCAATTGATGCCTTCCATTCTTAAAGCCTCTCTTTGTTATAACAGTATAGTTGGCTTATTCCCGGATGCCAACAAATCGCATTTCTGGCACTTCACGTCATTCACTAATTTTGGTACTGTTTTTTTGTTAAGTTTATTGGTATTCACAGTCGCTGTGACCAAAATTTATCCCCTTTTTCTAGTTAGTCAAATTGTTTTTCATGAATCTTGACATTCTTCTAACAGCTCAGAGCTCGAACGGGCACTTGTTGATTCCATAGGCATAAAAACTTACTTCTGACACCAATTGTTGTCTTTTTTAAAACACAGCTCGTGGGCTCATATTTTTGTGAGTTTTTAAAATCAAAATAGTTTTCTTTCAAAACTACTCTCGGGAAATGTTTGCGTGCATAAAACTTTCACAATTCAATTAAAAATTTGTTTTTTCACTTTGCTTGCTAGTTTAAGCTTAACTACCTCATTTCGTTGCATAGTCCAAATAGTTCAGACAATTTCCCAAAACACTTGCCTTAATTTCGCGCTTACTAGAAAGTTCTGGTATAATTTTGCTTGCTTGTTGACTAACATTTTGAAAGATTTTGATTCAACCATGAAAAATGTTGAGCAAAGCTCTATGAAATATGCCTGTGATATATTTTGCTTGAATATAGTTTTTGATTGAATTGTAATCTGCCAGAGCATGTATCCAAGTTAGAAATCATGATAGAGGGGTATTGACAAAATTACATTCTCTGTACTTTTTAGGAATAGAACATTTATTTTGCTATAATCAAATATTATGCTTAAAGCATCAATCTTACACAAGTCATTATCGACGTCCATTTTTTTACCCATAATTTTTTTGCCAGGTCTCTTTTTTGTATGAACAGCTCTTAAATTTTGCTTAATTTTTCATGATCCGTAACAGCTTTCAATTATCTGGGATAATATACTTGCTTGTAGCAACTTATTTCTCCTTCTTTGGCAACAAAAAAAAAACTCGCTACACTCGTAGAGGAGCATCTATAATAGGGAAAATATATCGTGGTTTTCGAATCCACCTAAACATGAATAAAATCATCTAAATTAAGGGGGGGGGGGGGGGGTAAGGGATAAACAGTTTCGGAAAATCGATTTTCTTGTAGTTTAAGAATTCAAAAATGTTGTTTCAAAATTTCAAATCAATCGGATCAAAACTGTCGAAATACTGCGCCCCTAAATGGCGCCTCTTTTATCTCCGAATGGCTCACGAGTATGCGAGAACCGAGGATGAGCGTCGTAAAGACAGGGCTGAAAATGAAGGCGAAGAACAGAGCAAAGAAGGAAGAATTAGACGCAGACTTGCAAGGAAAGAGTTACAAGACAACGAGATTGCTGCCGGCAACGTACTTTATGGACCTGGGATCGATGATTCAGTGTAAGTTACAAAAAAAAATTTTTTCCTCACTTTTTGAGAAAAAAAACTTTAAACGCGTTTATCTGAAAACCAATTTTTCGAAGTCCGTGAACACGATCCTGCAAAATCTACTGAACCGATTCTTTTCAAACTTGGAACATACTTTCTTGGTATAAAATGCCTCCCCCCTAAGTTTTTGAAATTTTTCCATTTTCATGTTAAGGTAGTTTTTCACCTCAAAATTGGCGGAAAACTTAACGTAAAATCGCGTTTTTTGCTTAAATAGGCCACGAACTGTTGAAAAATCAAAATAATAACTTTAGAACGATGGAGGGGGGAGAATTAACTCGTACTTTAAGTAAATTTAACAACATTTTTGATTTCAGATAATTCTACGTCGAATTATCGAGTTCACCGCACAACGTGTATTTCAAAAGAGGTTTTGGGAAATGCTCTGTTACCGGCTTATTTTTCAATATTTATATACGGAAATTTAACTTAATATTCTCTAAATGATGCTTTATAATGTAAAAAAAGTTTGAATAAATTTGCTTAAGCTGTTTCTCCGTAAACAATAACAGAAAAAAGTATTTTTTGATTCAAATTATCCCTTACTCCCCCCTTAAGAATCTAAGGCGACTGAACTCACACCGTAATTAGTTCCAAATTGTTAAAGTTTTCAATGGTAGTTTTTCTAATTTTTGAAATTATTCAATACAAACACCAAATCATGCCCCTGCTAAAATATTTAGTATTCTGTTGCCTGACAAAGGTTATTATACGTAGCCTCCGTTTTTTCGTTATTTTTTTTAGGAAATTCGAATAACTTCTAAACCCCAAAGAAGGTTTGAAATAAAACCACCGCAGTACATTTATTCCTCTCTACATAGTTGTCTCTAGCACTAGCGGCACGATCCTAAAGTCAGACCACTTTTAATCGACTGTGGTATTTCTCATGGCAACTTGCCTTTTCAACATTCTTTACCAGCAGTCGAAGCTATTTCAAATGGAAATCAATACTGTCACGGAGACAGTAAGTCTAGAAAAAATCAACTCACCATAACTATTTCAAGTTCAGAAATCGTGGTTTGAATCACAATTCTATGGAAATCTTATCAAAGTGGAAAACTAAATCGCTAGCATGGATTGAATGGAGTGAAGCAGATAAAATGATTTGCTGAAAAACTGACGTCGTTTCGAAAGCTAACGTATTAAGTTCAATATTAAATGAAGATTTTGCTTGTTGCGACAGCATTCAGAGTCAGTCACTTAGTTTCGATGGCAAAGCTATTGAGGAAGCTATTTTCGATATTATTGGAAAATTATGAATTGCCATTGTCATGATTTTCAGTCGTTGAATCGATAAAGCTGGATAAAGAGGAGTTGTCTTTGCATGAATGAAAATGAACGAAGTTATTTTTTATCTGTGAAATTATTGTTTTATATTGAGTATAATAATAAATATTCTTAGCAAAAATGTATTAAGCTGCTGTTATTAAATTTTTCATAGTTTTCTTGTTTTTCTTGTTTTTTCCTACTAAAATTATATTTTAATATTTTATTTTTTCATATTTTAATTGATATCTAGCAACAGCTCATACAATTTTCTATCGGTTTCTGGTAGCATAATGACAACTGCCTAGTTTAAAGTACATACAAATTTTATCATTCCGGCATGTGGAAAACATTGTGAAAATATTAACTCCTTAGGCGGCTGTTCTAAAGAATTCCCTTTCGGAAAAATATGCATATGCAAATTATTTTTAATTTTATGCGCGTTTGTTTATGTACGTTGGTGCGTTAAATGTATCACATAACTATCTAAATACATATTAAATTGATACTACTAGATGTGCACATATGAATCCACCCAGTTTTGATAAAAAACATAATTTTTTTTCAATCTATCTACAGCTACAATATTCACTCATCTTTTGAGTACCTAGTTGATGGTTTCCCTCCCTTAAGAAATTCTGCTTTTTAAAGGGGATGCAATCATTAAGCCTATTTTCTATCTCTGAACAAAAATTATACCACTGTTCAGAAAGACATATATATTATTTCTAAATTTTTATTTCAGACTTTGAATCTGAGTGCACAAGATTTTCGACAACATAACATACAAAACATTCCAAATTAGTTACTAAAAACATTGATCAATAGACTCACAAATCTAATTCGCTACCGCATCTTTGAACTGCGCAATAAAAACTAGATAAATAAGCTAATGCAACTTAGCAGCAATAGCAGCAAGATTTCGGCGTTAATCAAAGTGATGAAGCGGAAAACTTGATTATATTCAATCTCGTACTCTAATCACCAACTATATTTTGATCACCAAGATAAGTCCAATGTAAAGTTTTGAATAACCCAGTCCACATCGGAACATTTTGAAACGAGTACAAATAACAATCTTGTCGAAAATTATACCAGAGACCTTGTCAATCTTTCCTCAAATTTTACGCCAAATAGTTTTCGCATACCACCAAAAATTGACAATGTAATTGCCAAGCAGTAAAATAATAAGATTCCAAGAAATGACAAAATTTCAAATATTGTTGCTAAAAACTTGGTTCGGAAAACATTTGTTACTCTAACCTTCATTTTTCTAAACTTTATTTTTCTAAAGCTCATATCCCAAACTCAACTACTTCCTAATCATCTGGAAAACGCAGTAGTTAATATTAAAACCTGGCATGAACCCTAAGCTACCAGATCTTCTTATTCGATCTCATTATTTTCCTTCTCTCTGGTTTAAGCGAAGTATCAATAAGGAGTTAGAGGGCTCAAATTTTGTACCTGACTGTCAATTTGGATTATGTCGAAAACAATCTACAAGCCACCAACTGTTTCTAGTCTATGCGGATGTCAAAGACCTGATCGATCGCCAAAAATCAACGGGCTTTATAAACGTGAACTTATAGAAGGATACCATATGGCATCAAAAACGCATGTAAAAGCTCTTAAACTATCAGCAGCAGATTTTTCTGGTGGAAATAATATTATCAGTCCTGTCATCTTGTACTTTTGTCGTAATGTGTTAGAAAAAAAATACCCTCAAGCTCTCTCCATACCTGCTACGATCCCGCAGGGCTCCTGTCTAAGTCCAATCCTATACAATTTATTCACCGCAGATGTACCTTAAAGCCCTAACTGCAATATGGCAAACTTCAATGGTGACATATGTGTACACAAAAGTGTAACTGAGCCTGCCTTAATCATCGAACTTTTGGAGAAGCAACTAGAAAAACATTGTCAGTATTATTATAGATGGAAAATTGAAATTATCCTGTCAAATAAAACAGCTATATTCTTCTCCCGTAAAAGGAAGAGACTCCATTTTGTCTAGCCAAAATTGGGATTTTCTTGGCATAGAAACTCCTTGTGCGGACAGTGTTTGATATTTAAAAATAATTTTTGACAGGAATTTCATCTTTACACAGATATACACCAAATTGTCTAAATCTATCTGCAGTCTGTACCCATTAAAAAATCGTAAGTCAAAAATGTCTACAGAAAATAAGATAATGATTTAAAAAATGGTTTTGCGGCCAATAATAGTCTATGGAGCTCTTACTTGAACACAATTTATCAAACCCCATAAAAATTAACTGGAAGTCACGCAAAATATAGTCTTAAAATTAATACTGAATAAAACATTTTGTTACTCAGCATGCAAAATCCATCAAGAAGCCTATGAGGGTGGGGTGAAAAGTTTCGGGCCTGATAAAAAACAAACAATTTTTGTGAGATTTATATTTAATTTTGCTACATAATTTCCATCAAGAATAATTCATTTTTCATGTCGTTGCTCTAAAGCAGTAATATCGTTTTTAAAGTCCAATTCGTCGAGCCCTTCAAAATACGATTAACAGCATTGATGACCTCCTCATTGCATGCACATTTTTTTGCATCCGACCCATTTTTTGAGATTGGGAAACAGATGATAGTCACTGGGGGCTAAATCAGGCTAATATGCAGGATGGGGTAACAACGCAAGCTTCGGTTAATTTATTTTAGCCATCGCAACGACCGAAGTATGAGCGGGTTCGTTGACGTAGTGAAACAACATTTTTTTCCGTACCAAATGAGGTCGTTTTGTTTTTACCACATCCTTTAAACACTGCAACATCATTGCATAATATTTTCCAGTGATGGTTTTTTCCTTCTGAAGTTCATCAATGATTATTTATATTATACTCTCAAAAACAGTTGCCACGACCTTGCTCGCCGAAAAAGATTTTTTTTTGCTTTTTTTGGGGTCGGTTCATCTGCTCCTGTCCATTGTTTTGATTGTTGTTTCGTCTCGGGCGTGAAATGCCGAACGCAATTTTCATCCACACTTCTAAATTTTTGCAAAAACTCGCAATTTGCTTGTAAATTCGAAACAGTTTTCCGGTTCAAATTTTGTTCAAGCGTTAGCAAACGTGGCTTGCATCCTGCACAGAACTTTTTCATGCACAAATGATCATCAAAATATTGCGCACATTCACTTGATATCCCATTAGTCTCAAATATCTCGCTTACTTTCAATCTGCGGTCCTTTATCACGATTTTGTGATTTTTTTCGATCTGAACGTAGTGCATCATCAGTGCTCGTACGACCTTTTTTAAATTCTGAAACCCACCGTTTCACAGTAAAATACGATGGAGAAGAGTCTTTCAGAGTTCAATCCATTTCTTCTTTGATTTTTAGTGGTGTTAGGCATTTCAAATTGTAATATTTATAACGTCACGTTTTTCCGATTTCTCCATTTTCACTTAAGCTCTTGACACAACTTAATCAGTAAGATACCAAATGAATTCTAAAAAAGTAATTGACCTAGAATTCACCTACAAGCTTGTCACAGAACTTAGACTTTTTTTTCTTCATAGTGCTTCCCAGACAACTTGTTTGTTGGTATAAGGGACAGCACAAAGTTTGTACGTGCCAACGACATGCGGTTTTCCCAAGCGGTCCCCCATTTAAGTACTAGCCGCGCCCAACACTGCTTAACTTCGGTGATCGGAGGAGAACCGGTTATTCCAGTGTGGTATTGTTGGGATTATTATTATTACCTACTTGCTGGCGGCATGTTTGGTTCAGGCTCAAAACTTTTCTCGCCACCTTCGTATATACGCAACATTGACCCTTTATAAAGTCTACAGTCTTCCAGCTTTCAAATCAATACTCCAAGTATTCAAAATCCATTAATTACCGTTTTCCTAGAGTGATAACCCTTCCTAAGTTATTGAAATTAAAAAGTTGAAATTTAAATAGTTTCAAATTAGTTTCCAAATTAGCCCTGAATGCTCATTATTGCCCAATACAGCACCAACCTCAACAGTACATTCTGCTGCATCTTTATCTCGGCCTAAGAAGAGAAAAGTATCCATGAAACATCATATCAAAGGTGGGATGCAAAAAGCCGATCAATCACTAGAAGAAGATTCGAATCTCAGTATTAGTTCGTTTCAGCGAAAAATGCCCATTCATTTATCGCCATTTTTGGAAGGTCTTAGAATGCCAACGAAAACAGCACAATGTTGATACTGTCTACGAAATGGGTAACTTGTCAAATATTGTAAAATTTTCATGATGTTTACTTCTTCCTTTAAAATTAAATAAGCTATCTACGGATAAAATTTCATTTCTAATAAATTTTCAGTTGATCTGTGGAAAGATTTTCGCATATTCTCGAAATAAATATCCCTTTTTTATATTGTATTTTAAATAATCTTCTAAAAATTTTACTTGACCCATAACCTTCCGTTTTATGTTTGTAGGTCAAACACAATAAGGATTATATGTTGTATAAGAAAAGGTTTGCTATTAAAGGAACTTTATTCCTAAAATCTTTATTGCAAACAGAAAATATCAATTTTTATCTAAAAAGCAGTGAAATTGCAAACTATTGTGCTATTCTGCTGCGTATACTTTTTTGTATTCTCGAACGATTCAAAGCTATGCTTGACTTACGATCAAAATAAACAAACCTCGAATTGTAAATTCAGATTCATATTTTTTTCATTTTGTCTCGCATTTGTGAATTTTACAGCCCAAAACAAATATAAACGTTGAAATGAAACGTTGAATGACCACAGTCGTCTATAAAGTTTATTGGCGGGAACATGGAAGGGTTCCAAGAGTCCAGAGTCCTTGAAAATAAATGTGAATTCCGCACCGACTGACTCCCAACACATCAAATACGAAACGTAAAATGCCAATGTCCTTGTTTTACGAGCACAGCAGCCATTCATTATCGTCAGACTAGACATGAAATATTCTCCCACAAATAAAAATTACGACATTTCTCATCGTTTGTTTGTGCGATGTAAAATAAATTTCATAGCTACCGCTACAATCGCTCAGACCAATTCATTTATTCCAATGTGAAATTTGGAAGTGTAGGAAAAACCATCTAAAGATTGCATGGAAACAGAAAGAAAAAATCTTCATTAAATCTTAGCAATAGCAAATCTATTAGGATATATTTCGATCTTTTTTAAGGGCATGCAATCTATATATGATGGTATCAAGTGAAATCGAATGAGTGACAAAAAATTATATTTCTACAAACATATGTACAGGAGAATCTCGAAAAAGTTAACTCGCGTAACAAATAATCGCTCGGTTAAGTTAACCGAATTTCCGCTTCCACGTGCCGCTCTAAAAAGTTAATTTTCCAGTTTTTTTTTCAAACCAACCGCTTTTTTGGGTCACTAAAGCTCACTAAAAATTCTCAATGGCTGAGCTCTAATTTTGTTTATTGGGGTATTCCCCGAATTTCTTTTCTGTTTTGAGCTGTCATCGTCAAACAACATTGATTTAGTCAGTCGTGAGCGTTTTAATTTGTGATTTCTGTATTGTTTATTTAAAAAAAAATGTCAACAAAGCAGAAAAAATCAGATTAGATTCACAACAGAAAGTGGAGATTTTAAAAAAGCTTGATCAAGGTATTCACGGAAAACGATTGGCGTTGGATTATGGTGTATCTAAAGTAGCCATCTCCAAAATAAAGAAAAAACGTCATGAAATTTTCGAGGCTGTGGCAAACACATGTGAAAAAGCACAGAAGAAAACATTACATCAACCGGAATACGCTGATCTTGAGGCAAGCTTGCATAAATGATTTTTGAACCAATGACAGTGTAATTGTGCAATGACTGGTCCAATTTTAAAATCAAGAGCTAAGCACGAGTTCGTTATACTGCACCCTGGAAAAAAATTTAATGCCAGTGATGGATGGCTGACAAATTTTAAGAAAAGACATGGTATTCGTCATCTCAAAATTTGTAAGGAAATCCTTTCAAGCGATACATCGGATGTAACACCTTTCATTCATAGTTTACGAGCAAAAATTGACGAAATGGACATCTCCGACTCGCAACTATATAACGCAGATGAATCTGGACTATTTAATCGCTTCGCTTTTTACTTAATAAAACATTTGTCGCAGTAGACGAAAAGACCGCACCGGGCCGAAAAATTGCAAAGGAAAGAATCACATGTTTGTTGTGTGCTAACGCAGATGGTTCGTACAAGTTGAAGCCGTTGGTGATTGGTAACTCCGCAAATCCACGTTGCTTTAAGGGATTTGAAAACCCATTGGAATACGCCAATTCGAAGAAGTCGTGGATGAATTCACAGTTATTCTTCAACTGGTTTCATCATTCATTTATAAAACAGGTAAACTTATTTTTTGGGTTTCATTTTTAAATTTTCGCTTATGCAAGGTTCGCAAATTTTCTGCTGAAAATAATTTACCACCAAAGGCGTTGTTGCTGATTGATAACTGCACTGCACATAAGCCAATTGACATGCTACAGTCTGATGATGGAAACCTTGTAGCAATGCTTTTACTGCCTAACGTAACAGCGGTTTTGCGTCCCATGGATCAAAATCCAATAAAATTGGTCAAGTTAGGATATCGAACTAAATTGTTATGCAACATCGTCGCACAAGAAAACGTTCCAGTTGAAAATATTTTGAAGACACATTCAATTCGTGATGCTATTTTGCTACTTAAATCAGTTGTGGGATGAATTGCCGCAAGCTGTTCTTATAAAAGCGTGGAATAAGATAAAAAAGTGGGATGCTGATCAATACGATAGTGAAGACGACATTCCGTTGTCTAAATTGATTAAATCAAATAGTGCTTACGACGATACTCTTCGAGAAGTTCAATTGTTGATGTCGAAGTTGGGTGATAATGTTGACATCAGCATTGGTGACATTGAAAATTGGAACAAGGATCAAATTGCGGAAGATAACGATGATTTCGAAGTTTCCGATAATGATAACGACGGGTCAATTATCGAGGAAAGTATTCAACAACCAAAAGTGAGCTTCTCGAAAGCAGTTGAAAGCATCAATATCTTGATAAAATGGTTTGAAAACAATAACGATGCAAATCAGGTGGCAGCCCCTGTCCATATGCGTACGAAAATGATCAAGAGCTATTACACAAAAGAAAAGAAACAAACAAGTATCGACTGCTTCTTCAAACCACTCCACATAAATTAATTATCATATATCGCACGAAAATGATCAAGAGTGACTGAGAACCTTAAACCAGCCGGTACAAATTAAATCTAAGTTTTTTTTTGCAATGATGAAAACTAAGTCATTGAAATAAATTTAGCGTGTTATTGACGAAAAATCTATGTTTATTATTGTATTTTTTTTTCAATTTTGAAAACCACTTAGAAAAGTTAATTGTTCGAAAAAGCTAATTACCCTTGGAAAATTTCGGTTAACTTTTTTCGAGATTCTACATATGTATGTACATATATACGAAGGAACTTTTTATTTTTTTTCCGTTTGACTTCTGAAAAATCCTTAGCAGCTACTTGCTATTTACATATTTACTCGTATTTACATTCAAAAAAACAATATTTGTAAATACGATGACGTGAAATAAACGTCATTCCGTTCGATCAAATGGTTATTTTAAGAAATAAACCATGTCGATCCAGCTAGCAAATAGAACCGGTTGTCTAACTTCTTGCAGGTATATACTTAAGTCCTAAATCTTAAAATCCTTCAGCTTAAAGCTTTACTCAAGAAAAAATTTTTTTTCCGAACCCAACCATAGATCAAACGTATACACCACACAAAGAAAATACTATTCTTACTACGTATGAAACCTGCGGAAAGTAATCTATAAATATCACTGTTTTTTCATCGAATCGTGATAGTTTTTCACATTGAATCGAGAGTCATCTTCCTGGAATTCGGTCAATCTCTCTGTGGCCAATCACTTGAGTAAATAGTGAAAAAATCCAAAGACTTCCGAAAAATCGAACCACTTTAATGCCGGTCACATCCGTTTTAGGTTTCGTAAACAATTTGGCTTCATGTTATCCCTCACGTTTGAGTGTGTGTTGAATGGAAACGTACTATGGTTATCTTCGGCTCCTTGCAAGGCCAGGACTTTTGATGTCAGATGTGATTTAGCTGTTGACAATGCGATTTGTTACTGTAAATGAATGAATATTATGGTGAAATGAAGTCAAGTGCTGGAACGAATAATAATTTGTAATTGAATGAAAAACATGTGCGCAGTTGTACCAACATCTTTAAACGTAACTACAAAAACATCCAGCTATTTTTGCTTACGATGCTAAGAAAAAGCAATGTTAGAATTAGGAGATCTAGTAGAAGTTTTTGCTTACATTCTTCACATAAGCATAACTTCTTCGTCAATTGAAGAAGAAAGCGTTTTCTTTTTAAATTAATGTTTATCTAATTTATTTATTTATTTATTTTGATTAAACGGACGGATGTCCTTTAAAATATAGTTGCATAGTAGCTGACAAGTAGCAATTAAACCTAGACTAACTTAAATAAACGTAACTTGATATTTTAAATGCGTTCTGAATACATATATATATGAAGAAAAGAAATATCAGAAGGGATGTTCGAAAATAAGCGTGAATTGTTCCTGGAATATTTTCTTTTAATGGAATCAAGAAATGAATTAAATTCGCTTATCTTTTTCAATATTTAATTATTGGAATTATTATTTTTGATATATTTGATTTCGTTATGAAGAAAAAAATATTGAAAGTGAAAAAATTGTAATGTTTTTCCTCATCCATGCAAGTATTTCGTTAAAATGTCTCTTTGGACGAAAGATTATTCTCTTCACTTAGGATGCTGAGGGAAAGAATCCATCTAAAAATTCACGCAAAAAAATTTTCCAAGTATAAATAACGCACAAATCACACTGGGGGCTGACTTATTCAAACAAGGGATCACAAAATGTATAAAAATATTTCATCTAAATAAAGCAAAAAAAGGAAATTTATTTCTTTGTTAAATCAACAAAAATATGTTATTCATTAAAAAACAATCGGAAATTAATTACGAAGTAAGAGTAAATTCGTTTTTTTTTTCAAATCCTAGTAACTCGATTTTTGTTATCGAATTTTGTTTTTTTGTTTTGTTTATTTGTTTATTTAAATTATATTACATAACTTGATTAAGCTGCTTCAACCATCTAATTTATCTAAATCATAGTAGTCTTTTTCTGCGTGTAGAGCGTTATTTCAGCATAGTAAGCTGCTTCGAAAAAATGACTAGAGCATTTTGATATCTGTGCCTTTTTTTTTATAAAATTGAAACATTGGCAGCACTTGAATCATGCATGATTCAGGAATTTTGAATAAAATGGTTGTTCTTATTATTTTTGCACTCTTTTGTTTTGCCGGGTGTGGGGCAATTGCTGGACAAAAAGGATTTATCATAGAAGTCCCTCAGTTTGGCAGCAAGAAACTATCGCTCTTGTATTTGCTGTCATACAAACCATTCCTAAAGTTTCGGTAAGGAGCTTATCTGCTTAAGGGGTTACACACACTTGTAGCGCAAAAAAATTGGTTATTTTCATGATTTTTTTTAAGAAAACTACGAAACTTTTTTAAACGACTATTATATTATCTTAAAGTACATACATTGTGCACCTTTCGGTAATTTTTTTATTGAAAAATTTTGCATTGTTAAATTACAAATGGGCGTCAAAACAATGGTATTTTAATTTTCACTTTTTACGGTGACCAACATTGTGTCGAACTGAAATATCCAAAACTAAAAGTAGCGATGGATTAAGTTAAATAACAGTATAAACTAGTGTTTGATCGAAGGATTTAAAACAATATACATTTTTCGCAAAATGGCGGACAGTCAAAGTTAATGGTTCGATTTTCACTTAAAAAAACGGTCGTCCTTTGGCTATAAAACGGCCATTTTTTATTAAAAAAACAAATCGAACGATCAAACACAACATTTTTATGTAAAAAATAAGCTCGCTAAGTTTCAAAAAGATCGGCTCAGTAGTTTTCGAGTAATTTTGGACACCGACTTCAAAAATCTCATTTCGAGAAAAACGTGTTTAAAGTTTCAATTTCAGTTTACACGGATTTAACAATTTTTTTTTATTTTCCATATAATAGCTCTTCCACCGACGATGCTGCTTCCAAAAATGCAATTTGCTGTTACCTTCTCAGCATTCTGCCTTCCCAAGTTCTTTCGGCCGCAACAATATATAGAAACCGGAGAGAGGGTCGAGCGCGGCAGACGGCAGATTAGCCGGTTGTATAAGTAATGGTTTCTTCTATTTCAACGCTCATATCTCGGTCAATTTTTTTCGGATGGACTTGAAATTTGAAGGATGTATTTTCAGGTAGTTATACCTAAAAAAAATGCAACAAAAATAAAAGAAAACAAGTGGGAGTAACCCCTTAAATGAGTATCACAAATAGTTACTGCAGAAAGTTTTGCATTAAGTTAGACATTCATTTATAAATTTTATTTCCTTACAAATCTCAACTAACCAGCAAAATGAAGGCAGCAGACTTGCCGATTTACTTTGAATTTTGCCAGAAGATCATTCGAATGGTGGGAGAGGACGAAAACATGACGAGACCAATTTTGATCTAAACGGCAATGTTAATAAACAATATCGTCGAATACAAATTGCCTTTCACCCACAGATATGTCATGAGTGTGGTGTGCAGTTTCATCAAGCGGTATTTTTGGGCCTTATTTTTTTCATCAAGCAGTATTTTCGGGCCATTAGAAACTGGTTTTACAGTCACAGTCAATAGACACCGTTACTTAAAGATGTTGAAATAGTTTTTCATTCCAGAACTACGCTGAAAGAGAGTCCCTTTCAACTCTATGTGGTTTCAACAAAAGGATGCAACTTCTGATATAAGCAGAATTCAAGCGAAAATTCCCCAAAAAAATAATTTCCAGTAACTCCAAATTCCATTGGCCTCCAAAGTTTCCTGACCTTACTGCGCCTGATTTTTTCTTGTGGTGCTTTTTGCAAACAGGAACTTTACAAAATAGAACCAACAAATTCGGATGGTTTAAAGCAATCCTCTAATAAACTAATTGAGGCAATTCCAATTGCAGTCCCTCAGGCATCAGTGAACAACTTTTTGATAAGATGTTGCACATGCATCACCGAGCGTTGGAGTCTTTTAAATTCATTTATTTTTAAAACCCACTGGAAAAAATGTATTACTGAGTTGAGTCATAAATACTTGCCGATGCAGATAGAGGGCAATTGAAATTTCTCTGAATTCCTTAATCATAGTAGTGGGATGATCGTTTTGCTTTTAAATGACAGGTATGGGTTAGTCATTCTTAATTTAGAAGTTTGGCAGTGCGCACATAAATTTTTCTGAAAAATACATGTGTTAGAAATGGAAAATTTGAAAGTGCATTTTAGACATATTATTTTGTGGCAGTTTAATCTTGGAAACAACGCTAGTGCAACAGCTGAAAAAATATGCAGTGTTTCTGGTAGTGTAGTGATAAGTGAAAGAACAGTGAGGAATTGATTCACTAAATTCCGTTCCGGAGATATGACGCTTCAATTGAAAATTTCGGTAGAACAAAACGTTCGCCAAACAACGCGATAATTAGCAGTGAAGCTGGATACATCTCAATCAACTGTGCGCCGGCACCTTGAAAAGCTAGGGAAAGTTTGTAAACTTGGAGTTTGGGTGCCACACAATCTCACTGAAAACAACAAAGCGAACAGAATATCGATTGCCACAAGTCTCCTCTCACCCCAAAGAAATTAGCCTTTCTTGGCCAATATTGTTACAAGGGATGAAAAGTGGATAACTTATGAAAATGTCGTCAGGAAAAGGCAGTGGCTGGATAAAGACACGGCACCGGAACCTGATTCTAAAGCTAGTATTCACGGCAAGAAAATTTTATTGTTTGTATGGTGGGATCGCCAGAGTATCATTCAATATGAGCTGATGAATCGCGACGAAACAGTTACAGCAAACGTGTATGCTCAACAGTTGCAACATGTGCAACAAAAACTTATTAACAAGCGTCCAGCGTTGATCAATCGACGGCAAGTAGCGTTACTCTATGACAATGCGAGGCCCCACCCCGCTAGGATCACCCAGGACAATTATTATTATATTCACCTGACCTTGCTGCAGCCGATTTTAATCTTTTCTAGTCGCTTTAGAATTCCCTTAATGGAAAAATTTTTACCAACGATGACCAGGTACTTCAGCACGTCGACTCCTTTTTTGCAACGAAGCCAAGAACATTCTACGAGGAGGGGATTGACGCATTGCCTGATAGATGGCAACAAGTAATAAATAATAATGGTGAATATATTATAGATTAGTTTATGAATTTGTAATTTTTATAATGAAATAAATTTAAAGCACAAAATCGGCAATTACTTATGACTCAACCCAATAAAAATGTATTATCTGTCGAACTAAAACAAATAAAAAATCAATTAAATGAGTCCAATAAAAAGTTATTTGAGTTTCTTCAGCTAACAATATTCATCAGAAAGTCTCAGTCGGAAAGAAATCGTTGATTTCGTGGAATATTTTCATTTATTCAAGAAACATCGTCAGCTTGAATCGACGGATTGAATGTATATCAAATTTCTCAAAATTTGTTTTGTAAAGCCATTCATCACCAACCATTACTTATTTTTTGCGGGAAGAAGGTCTTTGCTATGTTGAAAAGCAACCACTTTTATGTCCTATCAAAAGTAAATTGAGATTTATCCACGTATTCTTTGCTGTCTCAAATTTACTAATTATTAATTTCATTTGCTTTTATTCTTTTATCGGAGCAATGGATTTCATCGTACACTATCTGAAGCTTTTAAGTTGATAGATTGTCTTAAATATTTGGTCCTAGGGATGTTGTTAGGAAAGTGTGTGCTTTACTTGTAGTTTTGATTTCTATGAAATACAACTGACTATTCGCTGGAAAATGGATGCCTTGTGAGGTTTAGCATTTATATTCGATACAACACTCATAAAAGATATAAACAGCATTTTTTTACAACGCATCATCACATCTATTGACTGCACTTGCTTTGAGAAGAATCTCTTTTGATATCATCCACAAGTATTCAAACCTATGAGAGGCGGCTCTAGTAAAAAGAAATGCATAATACCTACTATGTAGCTGCTCAAAGTTGAGCATGCAATCCACATTCTTGTAAAGAGATCTTTCACCTTCATTTACCCCATGAAGTTGCGGCAAACACATCATTGCTCTTGAGTAGGTAACCTGATACAAAAATGTGTAATATCACTCGTTATTTGAATTTCGCGAGCCTGACAGTTTCTTGAAACCGGGAGGAATTTTCAATATTAAAGGATCGCAAGTATAAGTCTTTGACTGGATAAAACAATACTTGACATAGAACAGATAAAATCACTCACATATGCTTGTTCTAGTTGATAGAATTCAGCTCGATTTACATAACGGAACATTTTTATTCCGTATACTAGGTATATTCAGGAACTGACTTAAAATATTTGTATTCCTTGAAAAATGTCGAGTTTTATCTTTCAGGCGGAAAATTCATGCTACGAATGTATGCGTCTGATGTCTGATTTTGTAGCAAGACTGCTGTTTTCTCTCTTCAAAATATTGCAGCATGTGAAATTCTTTTTGAACTGAGGAAGTAAACTTTCGACTTCTCTGATTTCAAAACAAAGAAATGAAATGAAACACTTTGTTTACGGATACTTGAGTTACTAACAAATTCTAGCTTTGAACTTATCGTTTTAAAACTAAGTTTATTTAACAAAGTCGATGCGTAACCGAGTTGTTTGGGTCCTGTAATTTACAATGCAAATGAACACTGTTACATTTCACCAGTTAATCAACCAGCAACGTATGGCCAGCTGAAGTAATAGGGTAAAAAAGTTCGAGTGCTTATTGAGCATAATTTTATAGTGGGTGTAAATATGGCTCCATAGCAATAAATTTTGATCAATCAACTGTTCTTTAAATTAACTGTTGTTGCAGTAAAAAAAAAATTCAACTTTTAGTAAATGTAAGTTAATAAATCGAATAGTTACTGAAAAATGGATTTATTATGAGAATCCCAAACTTAACAAAAGCTAGGGCTAAGCTTGTTAAAGCTAATCCAAAATAAAACGCATCTTCACATTGAGTGTGATAGAACAACCAAATATATATCTTGAGAAATAGTTTTATTGCGTAGTCTACACACAAGATTTATTCGGCAAGTGAACATCTGCAAGTAAAATTGAGTGATCCAACTTTATCGAAAGCCATTATAATTTTTTATATATCATTACAATATACATAATTTGATTGATTTATTCCCCAGAAAGTTCGTGAAAAATGTTATTAGGTTGTAAAGATTGTAAAGAGGATTGCTGGCCACGCAACTAGCATTAGGCCGCCAGTTCAGGCCCATTTGCTAGTACCCTCCCGCGGTTTGTTAGAGCTGCCAAGTGACCGCTTCGCCAAACTGAATCAGCTGACTCAGCGTGATGGCTCAAGCTTCCTCTACTAACTTTTGAAAGTGGTAAGAACCAAAAATCTTATGACGTTTATTATTTCGGGCCGAACAATCGCAGAGAGTGGGCTCGATGGTGTCCTCTTCCATCTCGCACCTCTTGCATAAAAAGCTGGATGTCAGTCCCATTTTGTTTGCATGAGATGCGACAAGGCAGTACCCAATGAGCAAGCCAAACGTCACTCTCAAGCAGTTTCTGCTGAGCTTGAGCAACTTCCTGATTTCGCTTGGATCAGGTGATGACCATAATGTCCTGGCTACCCTACAGTTCAACCTGCTTTCCCATTCTAACTTTCCTTTGGCCGGATGGCAGCATCTAGTTTGCTTGTGGTGTCAGCAATTGACCGTGGTACAGTAATTCAAGGGCTATTTCCTCCCCAATCCATAGACTTTTTCAGTGGCTATAACTCCACTATGCCCTGGCACTCACATAATGCCTTTTGATTGAGAGCCAATCAGCAAGCATTGACAATTTTCGAAGAACATCTGTAAGACGCAAGAGCCTTGCTGTCTACGCAAATCGTCGTTGGTTCGGTTGATGTTTCGCTTACCAACACCACACCACAAGTTAATGCTCAAATCCGTAGAAAACACACCCGAGCCAACTCCTGTATCCGTCTTTGACCCGTCCGTGTAAATCCAGATGCAACCATCGACAGTACCTTCCTTTTTTTCCAGTCTATTCTTGTGGGTAATTTGACCTGGAAATCCCTGCCAAGATGTGTTATTCTGCTCATGTGGCCCGTGTTTTCCGCAATGAGCTCAAATCCTCTACGGCAACCTGTAAGAATACCGCTGTGGTCCCACTGATTATTTTAGAGCGTATTGACGCTAAGCTTGCGCTTCTAAAGATGAATCGATCCAGGGACAGAAGTCCCAGAATGATTTCCAACCCAGCCTTTGAGGCGGTTTTTAAAACACCTGTAACACATATGCAAACTAATCTTTGTAGTCTTGTTAGCTCCTAGATATTGATTTTACTCTCCACTGCCTTCCACCACACGATCGCTCCATACACCACAATCGGCCTCACTACATATGTCAATATGTCGGCGAAAATTTGTAGCCTCCCAGTTCAGTTTCCTGTCTAGTATAAGGCCCAAATATTTAACACTATGAGCAAGTTCCAATGTTATTCCGTTGAGGATAGGCGTGGCAATAGCCGGCACCCTGTGTTTCCTAGTCAAAAGTACAAGTTCGTTTTTCGTTTGATTTTCCCTAAGACCAGCTTTTTGGGCCCAGATTTGGATATGGTCCTGCGCCGATTGCATAAGGTTGGGCAAAGTTTGTGGAAACGCACTCCTCACAAGTACCAGTATGTCATCGGTACATACGCCACCACCTCAAATCCACTGGCCTTTAAATTCTCCAGTATTTCGTTGAATGTCAGGATCCAAATAAGGGGAGATATAGGCCTTCCTTGTGGTGTTCAGGTTCCGACTATTCTCTCTGCTTTGGCCTCCAAAAAGGTGGCCTCAATCCGTCTATTTATGAGCAATACTGATGCCCAGGTTACGAGAGTTTTATCCACTAACTAAGGCATTGATGACACTCGCAACAGTGACATTATTGAAGGCCCCCTTAATGTCTAAGAAGGCTTCAAACGTGAATTCCTTTTGCTGTAAGGATTTTTCTATTGTACTTAAAACTTTCTGTAACGCCGTTTCTACGGATCTGCGTGCTAGATACGCGTGTTGATCAACACAGAGTCTCGCGACATCAAACGAGCTTTTGATGTACAGAAACGAGTTTAAGCTAATTGGTCTAAAGCCCTTGACGTAATGATGCAGACCTCTGCTTAGTAAAGCAAGATGGGCGATATCTCATCAATCCCTGTAGCTTTGCATGGTCGGAATGTGCCTACAGCCCATTCAATCTTGGCCTCATCTATTACTTCCTTGCTCAGCTTGTAACTTTATATAGCTCTAGCTTAAATTTAACAACTATTGACGTAAATATATTTATACATTTGATTTTTCATTCGTGAATGTATATAAATGAATAAACGAATAAATAAAACCATGCTTAAGTAAAAAATTATAATGCATATATTATGACGAACTGAAATAGAAAGTATATTAATAAAATTAAAAAAATTAGCTCAGAAAAATATGTGTCTCTTCACCAAATTAAAGCAATCTAAAGACTTTCAATAGACACAGAACCTTCCTCCAAGCCATTTTAATCATATTTATATTCAGTTCTTTTTTCCAGACCAATTGCATACCCCAGCAGTGCCTAATATACAATCCATAAGTACTAATATCGAAGTGCAAGTCGAGTACCTTTGAAAGTACAAAATCAAATCACATAGTCGACAACTTTCAGAGCTAAAGATTTCAATGCAAATTAGACAAACAAATCTCTACTGATGTCGCCAGCAGATGAACGGCTGCGAATAAGAATGCTCTTATCAAATTACACCACATTCCATGAAAATTGGGCGCGCAGAACATACATCATCGTCTACTCGTCGTCCTCGAAGACGACCTGCTGGCAAAAACTTTAGCATTTTCCTCCAGCCGTGCCATGCAAATAGCTGTAGCAAATAAGTTTGAAAACTGCATTCGTAAAGTTTTGCCACCAGGGGTGATTATTTATCAAGATGGATAGGATGCACATATATTTCTAATGCAGGCAGATGTGTGATCTGTGTGGTTGCTGTGGGAGAAGTTGAATGCAATTGGTTGTGTTGCCACTCCAGATGGTATCATAAGTACGCTCTGTTTGTGCTCGTTAAAAGTTTGAAATCGATGAAAATCAGAATTCCAACTACAAAATCAATCAATTTATTTGGAAATATCTGAATTGTCAACAAACAGAAATATTGCTTACGCTCACAAGTGTTTGAAACTTTCATTGCGAGCAAATCAAACTTTTGTGCTAGGAATTCGAATCAATTCAATTCAAAAATATCGGTAAAACTTAAACGATTTTACGATACAACCAATAATCGGACATTTGGCTTTACAGCACTTAATACCAATCAACTGCAAACTGGAAATAGCTGCAATTTTTTTATTGAAATTATTGTGCTTGGAACTGATCCCTTTAGGACTTCGCCCAAATTTACAAACTATTAACTACCAATCTATATTCAAACAAACTTTGCCCTGCGATCATTCCATCAGATCTGCAACCCCGAACATTTCAATAAAATTCAACTGTCAGCATTTCCTTCCTTGTCCTCGTGCGAGCAGCTTCCGTTGGACTCGCCTTATTTCTGTCGACACTTGCACACAGGAGCAGAGCTGCCAGCAGAGCCTTCAGCAGTTCTCAGCACTACTTGGAGTGTAGACAGTATCTGGTCGTCCTTGCCACTAAACTGTGAGTGAACTTGAGCTCCAAATGTTTGTAAATTTAAATTTTTATTTGTACAGTATTTGTGGCGGACTTGATCACTCTAGGAAAGTTTTGCATGCATTTGGCGAGAGGATAGGAGGATACTGTACTTAAGCGTCAACTGATGTATTGCGAAAAAGTTGATTTACTAGGAAACGCTATTTAACATGAGCAAGTCATACATCACATCTACTTTCATACATTTTATGTACTCATACATCTAAATGCAATGTAGTCAGAAAAAGAATTCATTTGAAAATCAACGGAAGACAAACTTTTCAGAATTCAACTTTGTCGGGGATGAAGTAGAAAATATTCTAATGTTTGTATGCAGATTAGGATGAGTGCAATATGGTCATATTATTTTGCTTTACCCAAACGAATGGTGCAAGTGAGCATTACGCATCAAATGTGGCATCAGATCACTACACCTACTCAAGCCATAAATACAGTTTCTGTGCATGGGTACGTACAATAGCAAAAGAGTGAATGTGTACCACTATCTCCAACATCTAGCGTGAAAAACACCAACAATATTTTATTTATTTCCATTTGTGCAGGTAGAGTACTTTTGCTTCAAGACTGACGTTGCTTCCCAGTGCTTTGTAAGACGGAATGTGAAATAGTTCATATCGTAGCAGTCACTCAACAAAATAGAACGAATAAAAATCATCTCCGAAGTTAGTGTTCATCTCACACTAGAAAAGGAAGCGCATTTCTTCTGCATTGTTAAGCATTATCTTAGACACATTTTTGATTCCTTATTTTAGTTGTTGAAAGAAAATGAGCAGGACCAACGGTTTTTTGTTCCAACTTGTAACATTTGGTACGACACATCTAGATAGAAAGCAAGTAGTTCACCGAAAGTATATAAGTTTTGATAAAGTTCAAGGTAATTATTCAACTTAGTAAGTTTGTGTCAATTATAGAGCTGGCAGAAGTATGACAACAATATCAAAAATGAAACATGCATCCGTGTACTGCATTCAAAAGTGATGAATTTATATTGTTTTTCAAAGCTCCTATATTAAATTCACCTAGTAACCAATGCTTTTGCATTTCACTTTATTTTGGCTGCAAAATCACAGAAACCTAGTTTATACCCTAAACCCAAAACAAACTAAATGCCATCGGATTTAAGGGGGTAAAGGTTAATTCGGTGAGTACAGGGTATGTTTTAATATATTTTTTTTTTTGTTGATACAAAACCCTAAACCCAAAACAAACTAAATGCCATCGGATTTAAGGGGGTAAAGGTTAATTCGGTGAGTACAGGGTATGTTTTAATATATTTTTTTTTTTTTTTGATACAGAGTGAACTAGTTTGTTCAATCAATTTCGATATAATAATGCAACATTTGAATAATATTTTCCTAAATTTTCATTGCGAAATATTGAAAACTAAGCGAGTGACAGTGAGTCTCCGAAGGTGCCTCGAAAAAAAAGTTATTTTGAGGTGTTCAAAAGAATCATCTGAAACAAAATAAAAATGATAATGCTTTTCTCAAAGGACACACACTTAACCTTCACACAATTAACTTTCATCCATCAACTCTGGAAAAAACGCCTTGAAACTTCCAAGGTAGCCAGAAAGTGCCCCGCATGAAAGGTTGTTCGAAAAGAAAAAAAAAGTCCCTAAATAGGTAGAGAATACCGGTTCTGGCGCAGGACAAGGAGCAATAGACAGGGAACACGATGACGTCGACCTTTGGCATTGGCGAAACGATGATCTTTGAACTGATAAACAGCTCAGTTAAGCTGATAAACAGCCCAGTTGAGCTGATAGACAACCCAGTTGAGCTGATAAACAGTCTTGTTGAGCTAATAAACAGCCCTGTTTAGCTTTTAAACAGCCCAGTTGAGCTGATAAAGAGCCATATTGAGCTTTTGAACAGCCCTGTTGAGCTATTTATCAGCTCAAAGAACATCGTTTCGCCAATGCCAAAGGTCGACGTCATCGTGCTCCCTGTCTATTGCTCCTTGTCCTGCGCCAGAACCGGTATTCTCTACCTACTTCCCTACAATACGCAATTACTATTATTATTGAGCAACCACTCCCTTAAAACTAGAGAAATTTTAAAGAATCTTAAGTTGATGGCAACTTGTTGAAGACTGACGCGGATTTTCAATGAGATGGCTAAAGGATGCATCATATGGCTGTAATCAACATATGCTAAAGAGATGGAAGAGTTTTTGCAAAAAATGGCTGAAAATAAGGCAAGTATCTTGCAGAGTCTGCAAAAAGCCAGTTCAGTATCACCAGCAAAGATGTAAAGGAGGTGGTACTGACCTAGCTGCCGAGCTGGTGTCAATGAGTCAGGCTGTTAGTGTCTGAACATCACTTGCAAGGCTAGAGAGTCTGTTCGTTCTCTGATCAAATGCTAATATTCTTCAATTTGGATGGTCATAGCTCAACCGAATAGCTAGATTTTATTTGTAGGATAAGAATGAACTGGATGAAGTTCCTTTAGAGATTCCTCCAGGGAGTATCAATTTTTATCAGCACCTAGTTTAAGCGTCTAAACACCTTCCTAGTGCTTTCAACTCTGCAGCAAAAGAAACATGTAGCTCAGCCAAAGTTATAGGAAACCCACAGCCTCCAAGACGGAATGTGGAGATCACCATCCTACCGAGAGAGTACAGGAAAGAGTTTAACAACGATAAAAGGTTGTTATCGTTTTCCCTGTAACGCGTGCTCTAACCTCTTTCGGCTAGCAGAACTGAAGGGGCGAATAGTGTCCGACGGCTACTACTCATGGAGAAAGGAATGGGTTCGGGTACCACTTGTTTTGTTTGCCGAGAATAATCCATTACTCCACCATCGAATGCGCCCTCTTCAGATACCGACCTTTGATGCATCAGGTCTGTTCCCGTACTACGATTAATTGCGATTAATCGCGATTAATTGCAATGATGCTGTTCCCGTACTCCGTTTTACTGCAAACTGAAAATTTCCCCTCTTTCAGTAAATTTCAGTAGGGTCTGAGCTACTGAAAAATACTGAAGTGTCAAACAGAGTAAATATTTTCAAATGTGCGCGGCAAGCAACATACTTTTTGCGTAATGTTGCTATGAAGGTCGAATATTTTTGTGGCGATAATTTATTACCGCTTAGGATGACTTTATAATCACTATTGTTCTCCCAAAAACCGAAAACTGACACTTTCGGTTGTTAATTTTCAGGAAATATAATGAGAGCGTTCCCGTACTTTTCATGATATTCCCCACCACATGATCCAGGAAAATTCAGTAAAATTCAGTTACTGAAAGTACGGGAACAGACCTATCATCTCTCGATGTGTCGCCTTCCGCTGAGCTGTCTGTGAATAAGGCGTCTTCAGATATTGACTTTCGATGTGTCAACCACTCGCAAATCTTCAAGTAGAACATCGACGTTGGTTTCGCTACAAAAATTGTTCCGGTTGCTCGGCGGGGCTCAGTTCCCCAAAGTCAAGAATCAAACACAAAGAAATAAAACACTAATGTCAGTCGTGTTGCCACTTCTTCTTTTATTTTTTGCTGCTTACTTCGCACGAGTTCCTCAAAAAAATAGACCCGAGGATCCGTTGCTTTCATCACTTGTAGCCTTGGTTGTTTTATCACTTCAAATCCCTCAATTCGCTTGAGTGGGTTCTAAAAGGCCCGTTGTAGCACGTTCCCGTTCGTGCATTCATCTTTTTAGCTCCGCGGAGCCGATTATTGAACCGAGAGCAGCACAACCAGTTACGTTTTTTATCCGCGGTTTGCTGTAGCTGGTACTTGCGTTATCGTCTGACATTTTCGCCATATGTGTCTAAGTTAGTATGTGGTATGTTTGCATTGTGTTTTGCTGTGATGGTTTACTTGATGTTTTGGTTTACATTGTGTTTTGCTTAATGGTTTGGTCGTCGACGTTCGATTACGGATTTATGTAACCAATTTTGTTGTTGAAAGGTGGCACAGAAATACTCTAGCGACTCGGTTAATCCGGGGCAAGATGTTGTCCACTGGTCATCGCTAACTTATTTTAGACTTAATTTTATTATATTTATCTATCTAGACTAGGTTACAACCCAAACACTTGGAAGCAGATGATTGAAAAGAGTGTCATCTTCCGCACCGTGACAAGATCTAATGACTGGTTAATGTATAAAACAAAAGTAAATGGCTTTAAGTAAACCATTCGCAAAGCAAATAGATTTCAATAGAAATGTTTCGGTAATGACATGGAGGGATTCAATAAAGCAAAGTACCTACATAAGGTTTGAAGCTCAACAAAAAAGGAAACACAGATGGCGTTTAGAAAAACTCAAACGCCGATTCTTTTAAGGTACGCTGCGGCTGGGAGCTGAAACTTAAAACTTAAACTAAAACCTATTTCGGTTTTAAGGTTGGCAAAATGCTGCCACTGGTTGCTTAATCTATTTAACATTTGTAACATTAATTTCTGTTAACAATGACAAAAATTTACTATTTAATTAAACTAAAACTGAAAATAATGAACATGTCCATTCCTCACTTTTAGTTTATGAAAGCTCAGTTTGACAGAAGTTTCAGTTTTAGCTAAAGCTTCCAGTTTCAGCATTCTATTGCAGCAGGTGTATAGGAATACTCTGGGCCATTCTAAAACTGATTTAGATTCAGTTTAAGTTTTTAGTTTCAGCACCCAGCCGCAGCGTACCTTTACTGACCTTATTAAACCACATCTTCCAGGAATTCAAAGTCTTTAAATATTCGCAGCTCATTGAAACGCGCAGGTCAGCAGATCATTACTGTTTGTTTTTCGATTGCAAGCTTCCAATTGACGTTGGCCATAAGCTCCATCTAGCCAAGCAAATCCACGGGCTCTTATGGCGTTCTTCTGACTGCAATCCAGCAGTCCATAGAAGCAACGCAATCATGATTGGAAAATAGATATATTGCGTGCTTGCACATTTCATACTATCCCATTAGCTGGCGGGAGACAAGAGTTGTGTTTATTCTTAAAACAGGAAAAGTTTAGCAACATGAATAGGAAAAGAGGTGGAGACATTCGGCATTGCAATTAATTGAGCTTCTCATCATTGGGATATAAAAGAAAACTGTGTTGCCAGCAAAATGACAAGACTTGTTCTACTGCTGCTGAAAGTCTTCTGACCCGCTTTTTTGTAGGAACACCAGTGTCGTCGGTCAAATAAGCCTTCATACAAAAATAGCTTAAAAGCCCTGAATTGAAGAGATATCCTTTATGATTGCAAGACAGTCTTGGACTTTCATTGACGTGCGTAACACCAAGTTCCTGCTAAGTTTTACTTACATTGCACGTTTGCTGGGCTTTGACCGTTCTCGCAGGCCATTGTCTCATAGGCACGCAGAACAGTCGGGCTCAACGATTTCTTTCGAAGCTAATGCTCAGAGGGTCAGGAAAAATTTGTCTTCCATTTCAAGTGCCAGGGCCCAGCTTTGGCAAAAAGGAGAATGGCCTTACCCTAGGTTTCATTCCTCTCAGATTTGTCTGGTCTTTGCTGCAATCGATGCATTAACCAAAATCTGAAAATATACTTTAACTTGCTTTTAACTTTCCTTAACATACTCGTATTTTCATTTATTTAAATACATACATATGACCGTAAAATAAATCTAATTTTTAGTATATTCCATTGTTTTGTCAGTGAACGAATTATTATATTATTTTGCTTATTTATTTGATATAATAGTTTTACTGGACACAAACAGTTCATCTGATTCAACGTTAATTCTAGAATTATAATAATTTTTACTGTTTTAAGAAATTGAAACTTTTTGCGAAGCTAATTGTTTCTGTTTCAAATAGAATTTGTTATAACTTTTGCGTTAGATGAATAGCTTTTGAAAAAATTGAATTAATTTTTCTGAGCCGAACAAATATATGAAATAATTATAAAAGTTATTCGATTCGAGCTACGAAATTTTCTTGGAATTTTCATTTGACTCAAACTACAGAAATTCACAAGGTTTTGTTACTTGTCATGGACAATCATGTCAAGTATTGTATTATAAACCACAATTACTAACAAAACCTTATGAATGTTTACATAAAAAACAAATTCCGTCGCTCGAATCAAATAACTTTAATATGAAACAATATCATCTTGAGCATTTTCATCTTTTCATTTCAGCAAAACGAAATCATACACTAAACGATTATATTAAACCACATCCTTTTCTTCATTGACAGGGTCAACGTATCGACCTAAGAATCCATACTAGCTTCATCTCCTCCAACCAAACATACTCCGTTCAGCCATCTGAGAACTAACCACAGACCACGTGTAATATGATGACACTGTATACTCACTTTATCCTTGTCGCCTTCGTTTCATCGCACTTTGCATCATTGAATAGAAACACAATAACAAGAGATCAGTACAAGGATACGATGAAAACAAAGAAAATAATGTCGATTCGTTTCGTTTTCTTTTGATTTCAATCTTTGTCTGTTCTAGTTCAACGGTAAAGATTACGAGTTTTCATCGTTTGTTTTCATATATGGTGTAAGCTAGCCTCGACAGTAGTCTGTGCCCTAGACAATATGTGTTCGTAAAATGGAAATTGTCAAAAAAATTTATGACTTGTTTTCATATTAAGCCTTGGAGAAATGCGTAAGTAATCTTCACTTTATTTCAATGTGCTGAAGTTTTGTTGTAAAAGTCAGGGTTGTATTCAATGAGCCCATGCATGAACATTTCACGTATATGTATTTTGTGTTTGTTAAGTGTGAATACTTCTATTTTTGAAGGGAGCAATTGATATAGTATCAGTCAACGGATGGATCTAGCACTACACTGGTAGTAGCATAGTTCACCTTAGCATTTCTGTTGGAATATACAGCCTAAACTGAAAGGTTAAACCGCACCTCAAGAAAAATACCTTTCATATGCAGTTCCTGAGCCAAAGCCAACACAAATACCGGTTGAAAGCCAGCGCTTAACTGGGAAGAATCTACAAACAAGCTCGTAGTCTCTCTACTGCCAGTAATATAAGGAGCTCATTGACCTTCGGGTAGAAATTACTAAACCAGAACTATATCCATGCAAATATGGGTCTGGAGACAACTCAGTGGGAATCATTGGAAAACTCTAGAAATGGAATGCGCATACTACATACACGATATTAGTTGGAAAATAAATGAAATCAACCAATGAAACCAGCAGGTCAAAGCAATCAATTTATCAGATCGTAGTTTCACCAGAGAATGAATCAATATACAGCGGTAAAAATCTAAGCTTTTGTAATTTTAAATAATCAGAAATTCAGGGTCCAGACCCAACGTTTTAAAATATTTACCATCTAGTTTGAAAACTCGATTACTTTTACTTTTATTTAATGGCTGTCAATGAATTATACCAACAAAAACTGAACTATTTTCTCTCTGACTCAACATTCAACCAAAGCAGCTTTGGACACTTTGAAAACAAATACTACATTTTCACGGGAGTGTCTCTTGTGAGGGTTTATTTATTATTCAGCAACTCATAAATAATATCGTCTATCTTACAACGGACTTGAAACGATTGTTGCCTCGAGAAGTTAAGCCATTAATTCCTCATTGTATGGCACTAGTCATTCATATATTCTGATAAATATTAATGTAGTATATAAAATGGGTATCATTATCTTTACGAGTCTATCAACTTGCCACCGATTAAGTGTTGATTTTCTACTGACATAATTAATCTATGAGGCCTACGACGACGTTATCTTGTAAACATTTAACGAATGCGAGACATCTTACACGCAAACAGGTACCATCAATCTTTTCCGGTCGTTCTTTCATATTAAATCAGAGCCAGGAGATGATAATAGATTACCTGACGCGCTTGCTTTGCATTACTACGGTGGCTAAGAAATTTATGGTTCAAATCTCCAGTGCCTCATCATGTTCTGTCGAAAACTGCTGTCATTTGTTTCATCATTACTTTTAACGACAAAGTGATTTTGTCGTAAAATGATAACGTCATTGTTTTGTCGGATGCTCCATGGACTTAATGGAATTTTGAATAGAGACAGCTTTGATCGATTGGAACGACTGATTGACGGAATTAATGATTGATTTGGAGCTTATGTAGTTAAATTTGAAGTAAAAGTTTAAAATATATTCTTGCAAGATCTGATATTAATTAAGTTTTCAGTGCATTTCGTCAACGTTAAACAGAGAATTTCCAAAGGTATTCATGGCAGAATATGTGTCAACCTAGTGTAAAACTGTAATTATTTTTTTTTCATCCAATAAGGGGTAATAAAATAAAATATGAGAAACGTCCTCTGCAATGAAGTATATCCTTGCTTTTGAGAGATAATTTTCATAGCATGTATTGTTTTTCGGTCACGTCAGAGTTATTTGTTGTAGTCGAGGTTATCTGACGTCACAGTTAGCTTAAGAGCAGGCTATTTGTATTCAACTATTCAATGAAATATCACAGCTATTGCAGCTATTGTTAGTATGCTTAAAATTATTAAAATAACAATTGAAAACAGATTGATCAAGTGTTTGGCAGCTAAATATTTTCCAGTAGATACACATAAATTAATAATTGCATCCAAAGCCATAGGGCATAAAGATTTCCTGCGTAAAACACTGAGAAATTAAAACACTTCCTACTTATTCTCATTATATAGTGCTTATAATGTGATAGATTAATAGTAACATCAATGGAGAAAATGCTCAGTGCTGGCAACACTTTATTGGCACTGCAACCAAAAGTCTATCACAATTACTTCACGTCAAAATCAAACTATCTTGCGAATTTAGGTTTTATTGGTAATTGAATCTTAAGTTAAAAGGATAGAAAAACATTTGGAGCAACCATCAAAAGAATTCCCAAATCTTGATAAAATTAAACATTTCTTACTATAGTATTTTCATTTCTCACTTTAAAATATTTGTCATAAGAAAATTTAATGGTGGCCTCTGTTGGTATGAACATAACAAAAATGTTTGGTGCTTGTAAAACAGTCAAAAGTGCTTCACGCTGAGGGTAATCCACGCAATAAATTTCGTTTTGATCCTATGATTGTGGTGGAATCTATGGTGATAGAAAGTTTTTTAGGGTTGACGCTCGCAAATATTTTCAAATTGGTGCTTTGTTTCTGAATGACCCGTGTAGTTTGAAACATTTATGGTACCATCTCTTAGATAAAATTACGAAAATTTACCAAAGAAGCAAGCCCTTTAATAATTTTGCAGCCTATTTCTCATCAAACTTGGCTTATACACAAATTAATTTGTTGTGTGAATTTTGGAATCATCTGATGACTGAATTGGAATTTATAGGGTATTAAGGTTTTATTTTGCTGAGGAATATTTCGCGATAGTATCACCGTCACGGGAATGACAGCATATTCACTTAAGTTTTTAAATAATTTATTTCCAAATATCTTGTGAATTTTAATCGGATCTGACTATTAAATTATGAGTTCTTGGGAACAGGAATTCGGAGTGCTACAAAAATAGTTTATTTGGTAGAGGGCTACCATTCCTCTACCAAAAGTAATTTTGAAAATTTTATTTCGACTGTTTGAAAAAAATTATTAAATTTACCAAAACAACACGATCGTATTTTTTGCTCACCGATGAGCTTTGTAATTTGATTACTTGGTCGAAGTAAAACCAAAATTTACACATTTTTTCTTGCACTGAAGCAACGAAAATGTTAAAAAGAAAAGCCTCTGGCGAGTGTATTATATCCAAAACAAAAGCATTTGCATAGCACAAAGCGTAAAAAGAGACTCGTGAAGCAATTGACGATTTCTTTCAATCTCAAATAATGAGGAAAATATCGATAAAGCTAAGAAATTAGTGCTCGAGAATCGTCGTTTCAGTCTAAGAGAGCTAGTTCGTGAAGTCAACATCTCTCAAGAATCGGCTCAGACAATGGCGGTCGATGTTTGGGCATGAAACGCGCCACAGCCCGACTCGATCCAAAAACCTAAATTTTTTTCAAATCGAATGCTAGAAAGATTGATTTTGGACCCTAAATTCATCGAACGCGTCAATAACGGGTAATGATACTTATATCTATGAAAACGGCACTTGTCATACGAATTGAAACCCAAAAACCGAGGCAAAGTCGATTCAAAATGAAGGTTCTTCTCATTGTTTTTGCTAATGTTCGAAGAAGAACATTAGTATTCAAATCACTTTGGCCAAAAATTCATATTTATGCATATATATATATATATATATATATATATATATATATATATATATATATATATATATATATATATATATATATATATATATATATATATATATATATATATATATATATATATATATATATATATATATATCATCAAAAAATTTCAGTGAAAAAGTCTCCGGAACGCGCCATCCGATTGAATTGTAAATGAGTATACATTAGTGTGTATGCAGAATAGTGCCAGGTTTCACAAAAAATAATAATCTTTAACCCTTTGGCGCCGGCGGCCATTTGAGTGACATTTTAAATATACCTATTATTCGGTCAACAGATAACTTTTGCAAAAATAAAGTTCATGAAATGAGTTTCGAACGTGTTTTAAATGTGAATATGATAATTTTTTGGAAGTTTCTAACGCTAGGTGTGCGTTAGGTGTGCGCTAGGCGCCTAAAATGAGACTGGGAAAATTTCAGCATTTTTGAATTGCGATTTCTTTTGAGCAAATAATCAAATCATTATGAAACTTTCAGAACATATTGTCGTTACCAAGTTGTCGACTTATGCAGTTTTTTAATGAACGTGCTGGCAACCCTGCAACTACGGCAGGCATTGAAAGTGAAAACCTTCAAACCATCGACTCTCCTGAAAAACTTTCGTATTTTACAGTGAAAATCACCCCATATAAAAATCTTATGCTTTGCTTATACAACCAAAGGAAAACTTTTGAAATTTCACATCGGAGAAGAAAGGTAACCTTCCTCCAATTTACCTATATTTAAGCATCAAAAATTTCTGTTCACGAGAACTAACAACCCAATTATCAGATTCAAATGAAATTCACAGAATGTATTGATATTGAAAAGGACCAGGTCTGATAGAAGCGATTTGGAAATGCGGGAAACTCTGTGCCAGTGGTGCCATCTTGAAAAATTATAAAGAAAAAAAACTGCTTTTTATTCTATGAATTCTGATTCAGTTACCAGATTTTCATGAAATTGACACAGTAGCTGGTTGAAAAATTCGCTTGGTGCTGCCAACTATGGTAATTTTGGTGTCTTGGGTTTTGAAAATTCGCTCAGAAAAATAAAGCTTTTTGCCATATAACCTCCACTGCAGCCATGAAATCAAAAACAATTTCATGTGATATATGGAATTTATTATAGGCATTGTTCAGAAGGAATCTGGCAAAAAAAACTATTATAGGGTCACCAGCTATTGTTGGTTTCTTATTTATTTGCAATATCTTTATTAAGCGATTTTATCGTAAAATTTTCAAACAGTAATGTTCTTGTAATGACAGTAAACAACAAATATTAAGTTTTCGAAAATTTGAAAGCTTTTGCGACTGGTAACCCTAAATGTCTTTGTTTCTCTATAACTTCCAATATTTTCTACCCTAAACAACATTCCATCCTTGTAACTTTCGACAAAATCATCGGATAAAATCGAAATCGATTGAGTTAGAGACGTGAGGCAATTGTGAGAGACTTTTAGTTGCAGTGCTGGTAAAATGTTGCAAGCACTAAGCATTTTCTTTGTTTATGTTATGCTATGCTGCTTTCAAAGTTTTGCAGTGTTTGGCTTTCCTATATCTTGAAATTCCTGAAATCCTTTCCACTCTATAAGCTCAAATGCATTGTTAAGATCAAAGTGATTTTGCACTCAAAACAGGTTGGAGCTCGTGTGGCAAAATATGCACTCAAAATCTGCACGATTCTTCTACTGTTCATCGAACATTAGTATTTCTAGTGGTTCAGGTGCGCAAGAGTTTTTTTTTAAATTCATACAATAATTGATTTCAAGAAACGTAAAAAATTACAATATAAGGAACTTAACCAGTAAGCTCAATATTTCAAGTCAAAATGGAAATTGCCTTCAAGCCAATAATTTCAATAAAGCTGCGAATGTCTGAGCTTTTGATTTCCTCTTCTTCTAGCTCCCTATAAATTTTACTACTGTTAATGTTGTAACGAGAATGCTGTTGGCTCTTTTCACTACTAGAGCAAAATTTTAAAGAAAAATTTGTCATCAAAATTGTCTTCAACGGAATTGACTATAATATTTTGGGCTATAATATTTTTGGCTAAAATAGCTATGGAATTTTAACTCCACAAAACGACCTCTACTATCCGGTTAATTGATGCAGAAAAAGAAGAACTAGTTAAAGTGGACTTACGACTACAAATTAGTCTTCACTTATTATTGGCAAAGAAACATTTATTATTACCATCCGAAAAAAAAACACGATATTTCAAACTGACAACAAACCAAGAAGCAATAAAATCTATAAGTGCAGTCTTATTAACAGTGCGCACGTCGTTTAACATTCCATTTTCCATTAAAACTTCGTCTAGTTAGAGAATTTTCCTAAAAAGGCTTTCTAAAGCGACAAATTTAAATATTCTCTCATCTTTTTAAACCTCATCCTATGAAGTAACCAGTGGACAACTTAAATCTATTCAAATCTAGACATTTTTGTTTGCATCAATACCATTAAATCCTTAAACGACCGCTACAAGTGTAATTTGCTGAGCAAATGGAAAAATTATCTCGGCACGGACAGTGAACAAACGCTTAGTATGTATATTGTTGAAAATCGTGTTACAGCCTAATTTTTCAGTCTCTTCTCAGCACGAAATCGATCTAAAACGAAATCATTCTACGACCGAGCCGTTTCCACTCGAGCCATTATCTGTAATCTGCAATTGAATCCGATAAAAAGCGTTTTCTACTTTTACAGCTATTTATTTAGATCGATAAGTGTTTTCAGCTGACACTTTTCTGGAATGGAGAAATGTGTATACTTTTAGCAAACAAACGCACACCTGCTATAAGATTTGAATATTGAGAATGGATTATACGGTGATTGTACTAAATCATTAGTTAATTCCACGATTTTTGCGGAACAACGGACATTGTTGGATGGACAAGCGAATAATAACAATCCATTCGATTATTGAATTTTTTTAATGCAATTTTTTTATTGACGTCAACCATGCAATTTTTTTTTAGAAATTTTTTTTCTTGAAAGTTCATGTTTAGAAATAGGATGAATAACACATTTGTTTCACTGCTGAACTTATTGTGAAATCCCCACTATTCTTACGCTCTAATTTAGAATTTTCAATGGTTTCATAGTTGCCAAATTAAAGTTTCAATATTTAAGTAGGACAATGAATATGAGCTAACATGATTCTAGCAGCAAATGTTGCTTCACTGTAAATAAAAAACTTACTAAACAACTCACATTCCATTTTCATATACTCCCTGGATCTAATTCTTAAAGGTAGAACTATAATGCAATTAAGTGAGCTTTAAGTAGCTTAAGTGACAGTACGGTTGCATAGAAATCAAGCGGCATACCCATAATGTACTTATCTGCCGTTTCGTTAAGTTTCGTTCAATTCGGGCCACTTAAGTGGCGTACGACTGGGACCGTACATCAATTAAGTAAATTTGACAAGAGGTTTGCGTATCGACTACAACCAATAGAAAGCACGTAAAATATTTGAATATGTTTTCGTGGATCGTTTGGTATCTTTGTAGGAGGTAGAAGTGATGATCGTTCGTATGCGGTATTGTAGACGCAATAATAGGTATGTGAAATATTTGAATATTTTAGGTCTGTTCGCGTACTTTCAGTCACTGAATTTTACTGAATTTTCCTGAATCATGTGGTGGGGGACATTTATGAAAAGTACAAAAACGCTCACATTGCATTTCCTGAAAATTGACAAACAAAAGTGTCAGTTGTCGGTTTCCAGGAGAACAATAATGATAATAAAGTCATCCTAAGCGGTGATAAATTATCGTCACAAAAATATTCGTTCTTCATAATATTATAGGCCAAAAACCATTTGACAGTTTTCAGTGTTTTTAAGTAGCTCAGACCCTACTGAAAAAGGGGAAATTTTCCGTTTTCAGTAAAACGGAGTGCAAAAACGGCTTTATTGCAATTAATTGCAATTAATCGTAGTACGCGAACATACCTTTTATTGTCAAACGGCTCATTAACAGTTTACTATATGGGAAGTAGTAATTAGATGTCTTGAATATGATTCTGCGTGACATTGTAAAAAGAATAACAGGTATCTAAAATATTTTTTCGTCGATCACTTAAATTCTATTTTTACAGGAGATAGGAATAATGAGTTTCAAACATAATTTCAAAGAGAAAACGCGTTGAACAACATACGAAATAATAAATTATATAGTAGTTTAATTACTTGTATCTTTAAATTACTTACTTTTAAAAATACAAGTACATAAACTACTTAAAATGCCGTCTCACAACTTTTTTCATTCAAAGAATAACCACACACCATGCTTCAGCTGTCCACTATTGAATATTAAACTTCAGCAGTAAAGACCTTGTTGATTAAATATATTCCGGTCGCATACCAATATTGCTCAAAAAACATTTCTTTCGTACACTTATTTGAATATAAGCACAAATTAAGAGCCTGCACCAAGCCCATCTTTATAGATCTAATAATCTACAGCAAAGTGCTGAGGTTCAGCTCAGCTACAATTTTCTACGATTTCTTGCAACAGAGCTAGCAGGCTATGAAGACAACTATATTTCAATTGCAGCAAAAATCTATTCAAATATATTGCGTAAACGCTCACATCAGTTCATCTCATATGCCTCCAAATTCATATTCGCCACTCTGACGGCAGCTTCATGAACTTTCACTTAATTCTATTATGGGCAAATTAACCGATCGACTTCAATTGAGTGAATTTTCGTTCAGTTTCAGCGCTCACTTAAGTTCACTTAATTGCATTATAGTTCTACCTTTAGAAATTGTACTGTTGCTGAGTATTTGCTATAGCTAAATCCAAAATTGCGACGCAATTTCACCATTCTAATCATTGGTCATCTTTTTCTCAAAAAAAAAAAATAGATTGTGCTGCAAATGCAGCAGTGCCCTTGGATATGCTACGAAGTCGATTG
Source organism: Nemotelus nigrinus (assembly GCA_947369275.1). NCBI lineage: Eukaryota > Metazoa > Arthropoda > Insecta > Diptera > Stratiomyidae > Nemotelus > Nemotelus nigrinus. Next base: position 132,573,902 of record OX376374.1, read on the forward strand.
CATCGTTGGATAAGCTTTGAGTTGTCAATAAGATAAGGAAAAAAATCGCGAATCAATTTAGTTGCAAATGTTTCATCACATAACCGTAGAATAATCATATGCTCTTAGACAAGTGAGCATAACTCTTTTACTTTGCCTACGAGACAAATAGCCAGTTCTGTCATTTCAATATGCACCGGAGAGCTTTCTTATTCAAGTGTTAGAATTCAAGATTTCAAAAAAGCAATTTTCAATTTGACAAGAATGAAATAAAATACTTTTTTAACTAGCAAAAAAAAATAGTTTTTTGTGATATATTTCAATCTTCTCTACATCACTGTTAAAAAAACTATCCCCTTAATTTAATTTCTTTCAATGTATAACCAGGACTTAATTCCATTTAATACGAATCAAAGAACCTCAAACATCAGATTATTGAATTAGCTCAGATTCTTGTTATTTTAGTTCAATCACCTTCGATACGAAACCCATTCGAACCTACTCCACATATTTTTCCCGAATTTCGATCATTTTTCCAATCACGACCTCATCCACAATGGCACGAAATCAAACATTCTCTTGTACCTATGATTTGAATACCAAACCTACAAATCGTATTAGATTTTTTAACTAATCATTTTGACCATCAAACTGTATTGACACATGACCAGATGAACACTGTCCGATTCATACTTACATATGTACGGTCGTATTTTCATGCAAAAAGATTCCATGAACCCTTGACCGGGTCTCTGCGGTGAACAGATTTCATTCTGCATTCTCATTGAATTTAGATTCTCCACAATCTGCCGAATGAAATGGCACGTCTGAGCTATCGCAAAAAGTCATCAATTTTCTTTGTTTGGTACAAGGAGCGAGGAGGTGAGAAATGTATATGCTGTTGAATTTCTTCTGAAAAGGATATATTTTTCCGATACGTACCCAATTTCACAGATCTATGTAAAATATGCGAAAATCAGAATACCCTTAGCTGTTTTACTTGCGGGCAAAAATGTTGGGAGTCAGATAACGGTTGTATGAGAAATGTTTTCCTAAAACGATTTTGGTTGAACTTTTCAACGTAAGAAATATATACATATTTGTGTCTGAATTCTATAAATGAGATGTATTTGTTCAATTTGAATATTTCAGTTTAATTTTTAGGAGTACTCGCCCATGTTGGATATTTCTTTGATCCAATGTAATTTCGATTGAGTCGTAAGTGATTGCAGAATTTGAATAACTGTAAATTCTCTACTCAAAAATTCCATTGATGTGAATAACTTGAATTATGTATTTCCTATGCAATTAAATCCTTATTGTCAAATAAACTACCGCATTCATATGCCGTAATACTCCAGATTCGTATTCCAGATACCCACACTGGGCGCTGTTTTACATTACCGCAAAATATCTCGGTTAAAGACCGGAACTGGAAGTATTATCTATATTTAGAAAATAACCATACATACAAACATACTGCTTTGGTTCAACCTTATTTGAAAACCATTCGTCGTCTAAGTCGGAACTCACCATCTGCGGATAATATAAGCAATAAATCAATCTGCCACCTAAAGAACACTCTACCATACATATTTATATGTAACATGAATAATCATTACATTGAACCACTTCGAAGAAGACTGTTGCCCTCGGTTGTCAGTTAGACAAAGCGTCAAAGAAGCAAATCCTGACATTGACATTCAATTGATTTATTGAACGACGAATTTTTTTTCACTTCGACTAAAGACTCGTCTTATGTGATGAGTGAGATGTATTTGGAATTACTTATCTAGCTGGGAGCGATATTTAAGCTATGTAGCTGTAGCTTTTAGAATCATATTTGTATACTTGTTTGTGGAAGAATTATAAAAAAAAACAGATCGTTGTGTGAAAAACATAGCTTCATGTGTTTTGAAATCGCTGTCGGAAACAATTCATCATGTTTGAATGTAAGAAGCTTATTATTATTCCAGAAGTGCAAAAAAATAAACGGAAAATCTTTGAGGTGTAAGGAGCTTGCCGCAATTTGTTAATTTTGTCTGATTTGTTTTTTGAATGAAATTCCTTCGATTTAAAGGTTATACAGTATTTTCGGCTTCAAAATTGAATAGAAATGCTGTAGGAATGAAAAAACAAACCCAGTTCCAGTATGTTATTGTTGCTGGAATTTTTTATATGTAATATATTCGTTACAATGCGATATCTAAAGAATTTTTGGATAAAAGATAACATTTCAAAGCAGAGGAATTACAATAATGATAAACCCACATTGATTATAACAGGACAGCTAATCATTCTTCCAAACCACATGTTATTTTGTTGTTTCTTGCCGTTGTTTTATTCAGCGCATGGCAATAATTTATTCCAGATATCTTTCATGCATCTTCTAATAAATTTCGTGCTTAGAATTAGTAAAACTTTGGGGTTTTTCTTCAGTTTGAGCTTGAACAAATCAATCATTAAATACAAGGTCACTGTATCGATTTATATCATGCAAATCATTCTCAAGAACTTTATAGCTCATTTATCCAGGTTCACAATTAAGATGGTTCGATACGAGCTAAATTCAATTTAAAGAAACTTTTAAGTTTCAATTAATATCGATTCAATATTTTATTGATATGTAACTTTCAAGGAATTAATTCAATGTTACCTTGTCAAATTACGTCGCAAAACATTATAAATGCACTCATTTCGACCTTGCCATGAAGCATTTATAATGGACATTTTCCTATGTATATTTTCTTCAAGCTGACTCGAAACGAAATAATTAAGAGCTCATTGCAGGTTGTTGAAAAAAGTGAACATTAAAGTGAATATTACATGAATTTTCGCTCAACAATTTAAAGTAGATATACAGGGTTATTCGCATCAAGGTGCCTTGGGGACTTACGTTCCTGGAGATGAGCTGAAGAAAATATTGTTGCGCGTATTATGTGTGTTCTAAGAAACTAGAAATTTCATCATCTGGATCACTTACAGAAGAAAGTTATTTTTTTACTGATTTTCAACGAAAATTTACTTTAGACTCGTTTCACCGAAAATTCATATTTATTTACATATAGAAATACATATATATATATATATATATAAATATATATATATATATATATATATATATATATATATATATCCCATATATTATCAGCAAAATGATTAAGGGAGATAATCTCTAAAGTGCTTGATCCGGTTAACCTGAAATTTTCAGAGGACATATGTAGATGTATATGAGGACTTGTGCAGTGACTTATTAAAATTAAGATATATTTAACTCTTTGGCAGCGTCGGGCATTTCCTGATACCCCTATAATTCTATGCGGAATAACATTTTGCTAAAAATAAGTATTGCAAATGAACATCAACTATGTTTTATTCTTGTTGATAATAAAAAATTGTAAACTATGAACCCTTTGTGGGTGCTGAGTGCCTAAAAGTAGGCAAGGATTTGTATCAAATATCGATTTGTCTTAACTTTTGACAGAAAAATTGGATCATCGTGAAATTGGCAGGACGTATTGATGTTGAGTAAAAATGTACAAGCCGAATTCCGTAAGAATTTTAATTTTCGAAATTTTTTGACATTCTTTTATTTAGCAATGTCATGTTCGATCGTGGAAGTAGGAGCTAGACCAGTTGAGTAAGAATTCAGCGACTCCGAAATTCCGTAGCTACATAATAAGATTAGGATGACCGAATTTGTCGTAAGCTATACTAAAGTCTGTGTAGAGTGCGATTTATTAGCCTTCATTCATTTCACACAAAACGTCCAAGTTTGTAGCAGTGGAGCGGGTTTTTTTAATGCGATGCTCTTGCTTATTTACGCGCAAATCAACAAATAGGGCAAGTTATTCATAAGTAGCCTTTTCAAATAGTTTCGGAAATGTCGGTAATATGACAAGGTGCCTATAATTTCTGACCGAGCGTCCGTCGCCACTTTTAAATATGAAAGTTATGAACGAAGTCTTTCAATAGGATGGAAAGACCCAGAGCACAGCTCTCTATTAAAGATAATAAACAGAGGGCTATTAACTATTTGACACACACACGCAAGAAAATTGGAAGAAGGAGATAAGGACCAGGTTTGTTGTCCCAATCTAGTTTCATAATAGCTTTACGTTTCACGTGATAGTGCTTTATGGTTTATAAAATCTCAAAAACAGAATCAGTGGACTATGTTTGATTAATCAGATACGCTAAAGATTTCTAGGAAGTCATTGAGCGAAGAAATCGCAGATGTCTTGAAGAAAATATGTGAAATCATTCACGAACATCAACGATGGATAACCGGCAGTTTTACGCTTTAAAATTACAAAATTTTAGAACTTTAATGGGTCACAAATTATATGTTTTAATTTTAGCTCAGTGAAATTATCATAAGCCTTCCGTGACTTTGCTAAAAAATTTCCCAGCGATTATCTTAAATGCTTCTCGATAAGAAAAACAGATGTCAACTTTTCCTTTTATGAGCTTCAAGAAATTATTCGCAGTTTCATCAAGAAATAACGTTGGGTGAACAGTCGACGGTGTCAAGAAGGTGGTTAATGCTCTCTGTCAGTTTTAAGGTAATTGGTGTGTGTGTGTGGGTGTGTGTGTGTGTGTGTGTGTGTGTGTGTGTGTGTGTGTGTGTGTGTGTGTGTGTGTGTGTGTGTGTGTGTGTGTGTGTGTGTGTGTGTGAGAGTTTGTGTGTGTGTGTATGTGGGTGTGTGTGTGTGTGTGAGTTGGGGGAGAGGCGCATTGGCACCTCTAAGCACTCAGGCCAAAGGACCCATTGTACTCATTTCCCCCCTGCCTACCAAAGTTTCCTAGACTTCTTGATAAAGTCTAGGATCACTGATAGGGGGAAAGAGGCTATCATCTGCATGCGTGCAGCATCCCAGCCAAAGCATTAATATCTGAAACGCGCAAACGCTGGGCATTCACAGAGTCAGCTTCTTCTAGACAGGATGAACAGAGGTCATCCTGTACAACACTTATTCGGCACATATGTCCTCCTAGGCAGTTGTGTCCAGTCAGAATACCTACCATGGCCCTGTAAACTTTCCTGCTCTTATTGAGCAAGAATCCCGCAGTCACATGGTTGGGTTCTGAAAGGAAGACCTTCGTGTACCTGGCCACACCAGCAGTCGTCCATCTATCTTTGTGAGCATCATCTACCCACTTTCGAAATATGGCACGTGCAGATGCGGTCGGCACACCCAAGGCGGGTTCAGGGCCCCGTTGTGGAAGTCCCGAACCTTGCTTCGCAATGACGTCAGCAATTTCATTCCCTTCAACACCACAGTGCCTCGGTACCCAGAGCAGATGCACCCTATTGAATTGGGCGACAGAGTTCAATCGTGCTCTGCACTCTTGGACAATTTTCGAGTTTGTCAGGGGTCTACGCAGCGCCATCAGTACAGCTTGACTGTCACTGCAAATAACAATGCTCTTTCCCCTCCATCTTACTTCAATTGCCCAACAGGCAGCTCTCAGGATAGCAAATATTTCTGCTTGAAAAACCGAAACGTGCTCTCCAAGAGAGAAAGCCCACCAAGCAAGGTAATTGGTATCATAGGTAGAAACTTCAACTGAGAGTGCAGTATAGTGAAAGCTATTACAGATGGTGTTCGGCGTCCATGTTGGACTTACCACCACTTCGGCATAGACGTTTGTAAATATTTGGTCTAACCGAATACCGTTTTGGTTGCGAGTCGAGAAAACCTGTTGCAAATTGTTAATATCCAAAAAGTTTACAGGGAGAAGTGTACAACATAGATTTGGACGATTTAAACCTCTTAAAAATATGAATTTAACGCCTTCCTTTAGGGACGATGCGAAGGAAGATACAGATTCATATTGGTGGTCGTAAATCGGTACTGGGTGGAATACGCCAATAAAAATCGGTGTATAATTAAAATTACGGGTATTGTTATATTACAGGTATTAACTATGATGAGCAGGAACAATGAATCTGCTGTGATACCTATTGTTGTATCTATATGTATAAGTGCGTCTCTAACAGTAATTAAGATAATGCTTCCTCACATCTGACCAGTAGAGCAAAAGTCGCGATCGGCTCTATAAATAGTCCAAAAGCTATCATAAATTAATTCATTGTATGTGAATCATTTCGTCAAGCTTCGATGAAGTACATTTAAATAGCATGACATGGCAATATAAATAAATTCATCAACAAATATTATGTATATAGAAATTAGCTTTTAAATTTCTATAGATATCAAAAAATTAATATGCACTCGTGTTCTCAACAAAAACAATATTAACTCAAATTATTGAATCTAGTATCAACAATTAAAAGGAAAAACATCTTTTGTCTGCCACTATCACACGATACTTACTTAAGTTTGTCTATTCTTAAAGACCCAAATTTTGGCCAGCTTTCAAAAAAATTTACTCAAAAAGCATATAATTTTCACAACTTTAATAATTAAAGACATTGTCAAAAGATTTGAATATTTTTACTTATTTGAACTCTCATTTTCTATATTCTACTTTCGCTTTAGTACCTATCCACCGGTATTTTCCTGGTCATGAAACGGGATACATATTGAGTATTCATAGGAATAACCTTTTTAATTCCAGCAGTTTTCCCTCTTCTCATTTGATCGCGGATATGAATAACAATTCCTATAGTGAAATAATAAAAAATCTCTACGCCACTTAGTACTGATGCTCCCATAAATAGTCCTGCGATTCCTCCAAACGCAACTGAAAAAGACAATTGATAATAATAACGTGGATATTACAATTTTGTTTTACATGCATACTAAAAGTAAACATTCAAGAACTAATTAAGTGAGCACTTCTACACAATACTCACATAGATATGCGATTACAAGAAGAGTAAAGTTACCAGAAGTTTTACAGTTCATTAAATGCTTCTTTCAATAAATCGATGGTTGTACAAGCTGTATGGCATGTCGCACCATCCTTTTGAAACCAGAGGTTCTCTGAATTATGGCGAGTCAATTCCGAAGCGAGAAAGTCATTGATCATGGCTCTATAGCGGTCAACATTGACTGTACTGTTATGCCAAGCAGCATTTTTGAAAATATATCCGAATGTAACGGTGTTTGGACAACCACCTCTGGTTGCTCATCACTCCAAATGCAGCAGTTTTGTTTATTGACATAGCCATTCAACTAGAAATGAGCCTCATTGCTAAACGAAATCTCCGTTTTTTCCATTTTTTCGAAAACCGTTTTTTTTTTTTTAATAAATCTGCACAATTTGCAGATGTTGCTCAGGCGTAAAATGGCAAACCAAACTAACCATAAAACGTATGAAAGCTGTCACACCATACGTAGCATTAAAAAAATAGCCTGTACAAGGAAATTAATCGGCTTTCCGGTAAAAGTATCAACTGGCAGATAGCGGCTACGACTTGCGATGTTTCTGTGTGAATGCCTGATCGACATGCCAAATATTTCTCAGAAACATTTCAATCCCAATTGAATACTGTTCTGCCCAGCTTCTCTGCTTCTAATAGTCACATTGTGCACGAGGAAGTGATTTCATTCTTAAATAGTCACAGCGAGCCGCTAGTCAGATTTTCATCCAAAAAATCAAGCTGATCAAGCTTGGATCTCCAAAAATAGTAGTACGACTCGCCGCAAGTTTTCTTTGCAACAGACAATTTTATGTGAGTGTCAATGGAGCAAATTCACTTCAGGGAGCTGAGAAATCAGGAGTGCCAAAAGGTTCTGTCACAAGACCTATTTTATGTGTCGTTCCTGTGAAATCAGGAGTGCCAGAAGGTTCTGCCACAAGACCTATTTTATACACAATTTTTCCAGCAAGTTAAAGTTCAAAAATATACGGATGACACCAGGGGCGTATTTCACCATTTCGCCGCCCTAGGCCTCAGAAATATATGCCGCTCTTTTCGTGAATTATATTATATGTAACAATGCGCGATTTTTTTTTCGATTCCCTAGAATACTTCGCTGTTTTTCGCTGCGCCCGAGCTCACAAAAAAGGAATATCAGAACGAAACCGGCACTGGTTCCTTCGTAAAAATTCCCTATTATTGCACTCTTGCAACACAAATAATTATTAAAATACACACACAGTAAAGAACCTAAAAGTACCTAAAAAAAAAAAAATACAAAAATACCAATTTTAACAGTCTAAAACCGTATACACCTTTACATCGCATATGATTCCAACGTTTTCGCTCATATTTTTAAAAGTAAGTTTACTATTCCGTTCAAAGTTTGCTTCCGCACTTGACTGGAGATCAACTATGAACTCGACTACTGTAAATTAATGTTCGATATGTTATAAGTTAAGGATGAACCCGAAATCTGTTGATCCATGATGTCCTAGATTTCATTTTATAGAAGTTTCAAATTAAAAAACACGTCAAAAATAAAGAGATTCGCATGTAGTTGATATACCCTGTACCATAATAATAAAAAAACAATTCTCTGAAAAATCTATGCACGCAAGTATTTACCTCTGATAAGCTTTTCCTAAATTGAAGAAGTATTATTTGGGTCCTTTTTACGATCTTTTAAGGTCTTTTTAGGCCCTTTTTAGGTATTTTCAGATACTTTCTAGGTTCTTTTTAGGTATCTTTGAATTTCTTTGGTCCTTTACCGTGATCGCATTTCGATATTTATTATAAGTCAAACTTTTTAATGTCCGAAAAAAATCATCAGAGGTGAATTTTTGCGTGCATTGATTTTTTAGAGAATTCGCTTGGCTTGAGGTGTTAAGCTCATTCAACTCAGATATATGTAGATAAACGACAGAAAAAAAACTGCCACCCCAAAAAAAATTGAAAAGTGGCCGCTCTAAAAAAAATCGAAAATTTGCCGCCCTAGGCCCGGGCTTACTGGGCCTACTTGCAAATCCGCCCCTGGATGACTCACTCTTAATCGCGCCGAGCCAAAGCTCCGAGCAGCCTTGAAGATTTAATTTTGGTGAATGGGAAATTAAATAGCAGCAAAACACAGCTGTCTGTGCCTATCTGCAACATGGTCTAAAAATCACTGTCTTGTTTGGAACTTCTAGAATTACTCCAGTCCTACATTGGGTTAGCTTGGAGTAGACATGCATGAATTCTTGAAATTTAGCTCCTATGTCCGACGTAGAATTAAAGTCGTTTTGTCAAAACGATGACTCCTGAACATGCTGCTCAACTATGTTGATCTCCCGACGAATTGGAGAGAGTAGTTAAGACCTAGGTGAAGTTTAGGTCTAACTAGGCTAAGCTAATGGTAGTTAGACATCAGCTAGATTTAGTTTAGTAAATTAAGTTAGTATTTAAGTAAAAAATAGTTAAGTCTACCCCAGGTCATGTACAACCTGGCTAATATTCAATAACTGTGAGCAAAAAAATCACCATCTGACAAGAGCCAGCAGGCCAAATAGTATAGCTGTTAGACACAAGATTTTTTTCAGTAAAATACTCTTTATTATAAGTTATCTTTGTATCATTTAAAATTGATAGAAAATGTATTATTATAAAAAAAACAGAAGTTTTACACATGCTCGTGTCTCACACAGTTTATAGTTTCGAAGAAAATGAAGATTATCACCAAATCTCTGTTCACTAAAAGCCTTCATACTAATATGTACTCATAGTAAGTCTGTATACATGCTTACATACTACACCAAGCCTTACCTAAAAGATCCAACCAGCCGTAGACAACATCAGTCCTGTATTTTATTAAAGTTCCATGCTGGAAGTGAATATCGAGGAGTATCTTTTCCGCATAAAAGCTTTCTCTGAAACAATTTAATATATTGGGAAAACATAAATTCAGTACACAAGCAGAAAAAAAAAACAATGAGATTACGAAATAAAAATAAATTGACATAAGAACAAGGAAGAATGCTCATCGATATGAATGTTACAAACAAAATAACAAAGCTATTAAATTTTGCTTCATCTAATCAATCAGCATTAAATGAACCATTTAACTAAATACACACTTAGGTAAATGCATCGGTAAAATTTCCGTTTGATAATCCAAAGCCGAGCACTCATGTAGACATGTACACAACATGGAATCCTTATCACCTTCGCGCAAATCATCCGGCGAATGAACCAGATTAACGAAATTGAATAAACCTGTAATTACAGAAAATACAACGGTCAGCAAATAACTGGATAATTTGATGATTTAATTCGAATTCGTATTCGTGTAATGCACGCTTACCATCATAATCGACAAAACAGTGGAAATCTGATGCTGTACATGGCTTGTAGTTTCCTGTTTGGATGAATTAAATTCCATTTTGAATGTCTGATTATTTTGTGAGAGAAAGTGTAAGTGAAAGCCACTTACCAAGCGGAAAAAATGTTTCCAATGAGCAATTGCATTTTTGCACCATATAGTGTTGACGGCATCCTGATATACAATTTGTCATATGATAATTTAATCCTGGTACGTTGTAAAATCTGGCACCTTTTGCTTCGTCCTTTATTGAATTGGAGAATAAATATTTATTAACATAAAAAATGAATATAACATTTGACGAACATTTTTTTTTATTTCTGGCCTGGCTAGACATGTGTGTGTTTTTTAAACGAGATGTGATTAACGGATTAATATTTATTTGTTTCATTATAGTAAACTGAAACTTTAAATACCAAGCAAACGTTCCACCTAGTTTAATGATAATATTTCTTTCGCCGATGATTAGATTCAGTACGCTGTGGTATTTTTCATAGTGCAAAATATATTGTTTGGAATAGGAAAATATAATGTTGAGGAAATACTAGCAAGATAGAGAAAAAAACACAAGTGAGAAGCAAATATTTGGTTGCTAAAAGGTCGAAAGGATCACTTTATTAAAGCGACAATTATGACTATGCCTGTTTAAATGAGTGACAAGTTTTTGAGATAGTCTTTTGTGACTTTTTTCACTCCTTCTTAAGTTTCTAAGTAAATTAGTGATGCGAAAGATACAGGCTGATTCAGCTCTAGGCACATAGCTCTCAACAGCTGCAGATCTTTGGCCCATTTAGATTTGAGAATGAACGACAGTTTGAAACCGAAAAGAGTTATAAGTACTTTCTGACCAGTTGGAAAATTAGGCTTAATTGCCTCGTTCTCGAATTCTCCAATCTTGTCTTTTTTTCAAATAAGTGAAAGCTATGAACTATTGAAAAAAAAACCACCAGGGAGGATGGTAACTAAAAGTAACACCTAGGTTAGCACTTTTAATTGCTGTATTTTTTTTCTATTGTGATGCCAAGACTCAGAGGATGCCCTGTCACGATATAGGACAATTTAAAGAGAGGGAGATAGAAAGGGTTGAGTTTGCAGGAAATAGCGGTGCACGATTCGTTTGAACAACTGTAGCTTATAGTTAGCGGGAAAAACAACAGATGATCCACAATCTGTAGTCCTAGATTAGAAAAAATCGTGCAATTTAACGGTTCGATCGAAAGATCGAACCGTGATCGAAAGGGTATGAGCGTGAGCGCGTTGAGAGGCTCGGGTGTTAAGCGCAGGAGTTGATCTACAAGGGATTAAATTTGATATTTCGTTAGAACAAAGACCATAGTAATAGCAATAAAGAACCCATGATTCTCCGATAGTCCAGAGATTTAATACTTGAAGGAATAGTTTCATCGCCAATAAGCTTGAAAGCTTTGCTTTGGACTTTGTCTAGTTCCGTTAAAGCAGTGCGGGTTGCCCCAGTCCATATATGGGAGTTAAACTGAAGTCTTGGTAGTATGAAAGTCTTGTAGATGTGTGCTATGTCTAACAGTGTAAAGAATCGCTTGCCCCTCTGAAGAAAACTTTGGCATTTCATGGCATTTTTCGCAATTTGAAAAATGTGGCCGGTCTAGTTTAGTTTACTAGTGATGTTAAATTCTAATAGGTTAAGTGAAGGTAATTGAGAAATATCTACTCCATCAACGGAAATATTGTGGCTACCAGGAAGAGGGTAAAACTTGAATTAAAAACAACATCATTGGGTTTGGGACGCATTAAACACAACACGGTTCGCGGAGCTTCAAGCAATAATGCTTAACAGGTCCCTATTTACCGTTGCAAACATGTGATCTCTTCTAACAGAAGTAGCGTTCCTGCGAGATTCAGCCACTCTGTCAAAAGAGTATGCGAAGCTAAATCAGCAAAACTATGAATCGGATAGAAAGTTGTTTCGAATAAAACATTTTAATTTATCTAATTTATTTACCAAACAAGGTAAAATACATTAACAATTTAATATAGCAACATAACAACAACATACACATATTTTTTTTTTCCAACACATTAGAAAACAAAATACATCACAACTTTTCTTTTAGTTACTTTACTTTAATTTTATATATTTTATTTTGATTTTAGCTAAATTGATGGGCAAATTAAGTGGGATTAGGATTTTGATAGGGCCTTTAATAAGTTTGTTCTAAAAGTGTGTTTAGAGATCCCCGAAGCGTAGTTGAATATTCTACAGCATCTATTTATGGGCTCGTTATATGTATAGTTAGTGTGGTGATTGAACTCCTTGAGCAGAGTTGCATACCTAGTGCGTCTTGGTTGGTCATTGAAAATAATTTTGTTGGAGAGAGCTTCAACATTGACTGCACCACTTATAACATCAAAGGTTAGGCATGCACTTAACAGTGTTCTTCTAGAAGAGAGAAGCATTAAATTAAGAAAGCTCAGTCTGGTTTTGTAAGAAGGAAGATGTTGGAAGTCTTTTGGATCATAGAGGTCCCTCAAAGCGAAAAGTAAAAACTGTTTCTGAACAGATTCTACTCTCTCACTATGTAGCTCAAAAACTGGGTTCCATATTATGCAGGCATACTCCAATAGAGGACGCACCAGAGTGATATATAAAGACTTGGTAACCCATATATTCTTGAACTCTTTAGCACGTCTCTTAATGAATCCGAGCTGTTTATTAGCCCTGGCAAGGATTTTTTCATAGTGGAGATTGAACCGCATCTTGTTGTCCAATACTACCCCGAGATCTATAATATGATCAACCCTATTCAATATGGTGTTGTTAAGGCAGTAATAATACTTTTTGATCGTATTCTTACGGGAAAAACTTATTACATGGCACTTGTTAATGTTAAGATTCAAATTATTCTCATTGCACCACTGTTCGAGAGATTGAAGCTTGGATTGTAGAAGAATGGCGTCAGATTGCGTGTTTACGCTGTGGTCGATTTTTAAGTCGTCTGCATAAAAGAGATGGGGTATACCAAGCAATGTCTCAGAAAGATCAGAAATGAAGATTTTAAAAAGCAGGGGACCTAGATGACTTCCTTGCGGTACTCCAGAAGATGCGAAAACTCTTTTAGATAAGTGGCCCTGGAATTTAACAAGCTGAGTTCGATCGCGAAGATAAGACTGGAGCCAATCAAGAAGAGACCCTGATATACCAAAGTTGCGAAGCTTGTATATTAGAGTTTGATGGTCAACCCGGTCGAAAGCTTATAACACATTAACCGTAAACTTAAAACTCAATTTGACTTCCTTTTTCAATTTCAAAGGAATAAGAACATTTTTTGAAAGCTCAGTCTTACTCTTAAAATTCAATATATAAGCTCAACTTACCGCAAAGATACATTCACGTGATATCGGATCGTAGCGTCGCGTGCTTTCCATAGCATAAGACAATCTAGGCTTCAGAGCAACAACAGCTGAAGTTCCAGCCGGAACGAATATTTCATTGTTAGGCCACGTAAATGGAAAATGCACAATCACCTGAATAAATCAAGAAAAAAAGCCGTTTAGCAATAACCAAACTAGTGTGTAATAACCAAGCAATATTACAGAAATGCCAATTGGGCGCTGACTTCCAGGCACTTTTGTCTTACTTCTGGCTATCGTTGTAAATCTCAATCCACTCCAGTCACCGAAACCGGATGTTCGTACCGGATAGGTTTCTTTGTTTTCTTTCCACTTGGCGATCCCATGACCATTCACAACCGAGTTAAACGAGTAACAGAACCCATATTCACTCTTCTGCTTCACGAATATTTCGCAGCAAGGAAACTCCTTATAGCGCCACCAACATTCCTTTTCGAACATATCTTCACAAGGCGACGCTAAAAATTCGCTCAATGCAGACATATTGATATGATCGAGTGGTGCTAACGAAATGTTTCTTAGGTTGTCATATTGATCGAAGTTGCCGTATTCGAGCAATTCCATTTTCGAAACAAAACTCGTAAATAACTCTTCCACTTCCTTCGATGAGTTCGGGATGAATTTTTGTATGGCGTCCGGTACTTTTGTCCAATCGACGCGATTATAGTTGCAAATGGTAACGGCTGGATACAGTATATTGTAGACGGAATAGATTGTACTTTCCACGACAGTCTGCAGTGGACTGCTATAAAATCGATTCGCTAATAAAATGCTAATATAGGCTGTGGCGAATATTGACATTACGACAATAATTGCCCATATACATCTGAAATCATTTTTAAGACAATTATACTTATTTTTCATAGAATAATCTATAACAAAAAACTGTTTTATGGTTCGAAACGAAATATTACAAAGATATGTATAGCCGAGAGTATTTTAGTCGAATAAATAATTCAGATCTGCACGAAACACAAATGATTTCGGTCAGCTATTAAAAACTTTTTGACTTTGCAGGCAACGTAAAACAGTGAAGAACCCAAATTTCAAAAACTTTGCCTGAACCTTCTCCCAAAATAAAACTGATTGAATTTATAATAATTTCAAAATAAACATACATACCTTTCGCATAATTTCAGTTCGTTTTCAACGATATATCTCACACCATGAAGTGTCGACCGCAGCATATAAATTTTTAAAAATGCTCCAACCGCCTGTCCTCCATTTCGTGTAGCTGCTTCACGTGGCTTGTCCATTCCCCCTCCCAATTCGCTCGAATGATTTATTTTCTCCGAACCAAAAGTTCGTCTTAGATGCTGGAAATCTTTTTTGTAGAGCATTCCGTTTCACACAACACACAATCAGTCCGAAAAGCTGATACTCAATGTTGATCTACGCCGTGCCTTTTATATCCATCCTTATCAGCGCTTTCCAAGTGATTGACAGGATTATTACATAATATCTAACGGAATGACGGTAACCAGCTAGTCTTAGCGGGAAATTATCCTGTCAATTCTTTCGTTCCGAGAAGGATAGCCTTTCGTAGCCACTGAAATGCACATAATTGATTGAAATTATTTTGGGTAATTATCTTAAGATAAGGACAGCGACTGAATTAAACAGCAGAAACTATTGCAGGACTATGGTCCTAAAAGTTAGATGGGAATCTTGAACATTTCAAAGCTTGAATGTTTGTAGTTGAAGGAACAACATACCAGAAAAATTTACAAAATCACAAGACAGCTCAAGCTAAAGCTATTTCTGAACTTATTAGCCTGCGGTTTGGCGTAAAAGGTTAAATTTATTTTCGGAACTGCTCAACTACATTCCTCGAACTGAAAGTGACATTACGAAAACGGTTAGAAATTCATAAATTTAAGAACTTAGAAATGGTATTATGAATAAACCAAAAATTTATAAAACCTTTCGCTTTATTTTTTATATAAATAGGCAAACGAAGCTTAATATCAGTTTATGTTGATTTAAAAGACACAATTTTCGCTAAATGAAGAAAAAAGACAAAAATCGAAGAAAAAGCTGTGGGTCGTTTCTTCACTGGCAAAAATATAAACCGACTTCAATTAATGAGGGTTAGGTTATCAGGCCAGTTTCGAGAGGATATGTCAATCTGCTCTGGATCTGGACCTCCGAGATGGAGTTGGTTATCGTCATTTTTATGAGTCTCTCTAATTTGGCCGGTATACCAAATTGCAGTATGATGTTATTAGTGCCTCTCGGTCAATACTTTCATATGCTTGTTTAAAGTCGACAAAGATTTAGTGTACGTCGACGTTATATTCCCAGCACTTTTACAAAATTAACTTGACCGTAAAGAGCTGGTCGATTGTGGAGTGGCCAGATCTGAAACAGCCTTGATACTTGCCAATAATTTCTTCAGCAAACGGATTAATTATATTCTCCAGAATTTTGTAGGTCTTAACGACTAATCTCCACACCGCAGTTTATCTCCCTTTTTATATATGGGACATACTATGCTACTGCGACAATCGTCACCTCAGTCTACCATATGCGCAGCAGTAGTTGATGTAGCGTACTTAATAAAACCGCCCCACCAGACTTCAGTAACTCAGCTGGTATCTCGTTAGTGCTCGGCACTTTGCTCCTTTTCAGTGATCGCAAGGCGCGATCAACTTCATCTACTATGGGAGGTTGTGTGGATGCGGTGATCAGCGGTATCATCATGGAGCTCAGCTTCTGTTTCAGAAGCTCTCCGAAGTAGGACGCACATCGTTTGTTAAAACTTTCGGTGTCGCTGATAATACATCCATATTTTTTCTTACAAAGGCTATTCCTGGGTTGGCAGCCATTTTTGATAGTATTGACTAGCGTGTACGTTTGTCTGGTGTTCTTACTAGCTAGGTTTACATTAATATTCAGGAACTACTAGTCAAAGTATTTCCGTTTCTTACACCTAATTATTCTATTGGATATTCGCATATTTTTCTTTTTTGGCTCTGGTTGCACTCTGAGAAAATTCTGCAATGGTAGATTGTTTTCACCAGGTGATGATCGGAGTTGCAGTTGGCTCCACGGTACAACCGAACATCCATCACACTTGATGCCCATCTCGTCCTGATAAGGACATGGTCGATTTGGTTGACGGTATGTGCGTCTGGAGATTTTCAGGTTTGCTTATGAATGTGACGGTGTGGAAAGCAAATTGAGCTTACAACAAGGTTCCTGCTGCAGGCGAAGTCGATTATTCGAAGAGACTTTGTCCTCCAGTGGTCCTCTGATGCCATAAAGCTCTTCTTTTACTGAGTCTTCTTTAACTTCAGTGCGAGCGTGCACGTTAATGAGCCAGAGGTTGAAAAATCGCGCCTTAATGCAAATCGCACACAGCCTTTCGTTCACGGGTTTAGAGTCAGTAACGTGTGGCTTGAGCTGCTTACTGAATGCTACTCCAAACTCCTTCCGGCCCGACGGTTTTCCGTTTGTAAAAATTGTGTGCGATTTCTTGTCATTGATCTCGCAGCATAGCCAATTTGTTTCCTGGACTGCAGTAATGTTCAGTTAATACTTTTCGACCTGATGAAAGAGGGCCTTTTCGGCCCCTGGTTTGTTCAGGGAGTGTACATGCCAGGTTCCGAGAGAATAGTCCTTTGTGCGTTTGCGTGGTCGTCGTTGTTGGTCCGTCCAATCCAATGCATTTGATCCAGGTTTTACAAAAAGGAAATTTTAACAAGGGTGTGTTGTTGGCACATAGCACAACCATTTCCATGAGGGCCTCGGTGATAGTTGCTTCAGGAGGCTTGCCGCGAGCCAAAGCTCACACAACTATGTTGCAGGTTTGGCAACGTGGCTAATCCTTCCTAATCACCTGAGACGCTTAGGTGTGATTCTGCCATCAGACTGCGACTGTACAAATTTTACCAAGGATAGAGTTACCTCATTGCTTGTAATCCTCCTGCTTTCTCCAGGCTTGAGACCGGTATGTCACAAGTTAGACTTGCAACCGACGGAGTTTTTGCTTTTATTAACAGAATTTTCTTCAGCTTCAATTTATATCTTCAGTGCAATGCACTTTTTATAACTGTCAGAAATGGGTGAAAGAAACAGTGATTTAAAATGTTCTATAAATATCTTTCTGAAAATACTTTCAAGTTTATTTTCATCGATAAAAGAATGGCACTATTTGGGACACTCACGTTGAACTAATTTATGCACTTTTTCAATGACAATAGTACCTTTAGTGTTCAAATAGGACTCACTTAGTGCTGGTTCAATTTTTATTTCATTTGTTTTCCAGTTCGCTTTGTTACGAATCCGTTTCCTAGACTTCGATTTTTATGTTGGTCATTTTTATTTTCTTCATATGCTGCTCTGTAAAGTTGAATTTGCAGGCAGGCCTTGCCGTTCTCGTGCAGAATTTGATGACCAAAACTATAATTCTGTTAATGTGTGGGTCTGAGCTGCTATTTTGTATATACACTACCGCTCAAAAGCATTTGCTCGTTCATTTATTTTGGGATTTTCCGTACTTATTTGTTCCTTAAATTGATCTTAATATTGCCTTAGGGTAACAAAATTTATGGAATTCTACGAAGCATTAATTTCAAGGCCGCTCTTTATTTTCGGGTGGATTTTTTCAAGCAGGTATACTGACCCTTTCCCATTGTCAATTATTATCATAAACCGGTACTACACTTTATAAGAAAATATCTCAGGTTTTTAGTTTGCCTTCAGTCTCTCCAAGGAAACTTTACTTCAAATGTTTACTTTGTGCGAGTTGATATTGATCGAGTATTTTATTATTTAAAAAGCTAATATACCGAAAGAGAAGGAATTTTCAACGGAAGAGCGTTCTTTGATAATTGCCTATCATAAAACTGCAATTCAGCTGAAAGTGCCAAGAAGAACAGTGGAAGTGTTCAAAATAAAACACGTAGTAGAGACAGAAGAGACAGAGACAGCTGAACAAACTGGCCTGGATCTGAAACTTTTTTCACGTAGCAGGCAAATAAATTTTCGCTAGTTGACTCGTAAATATCCTTTTATAGCTAGCATTATTATCAACAAAATAATGAAAATCAAATAAACAACTACTATCTGTGCATCTAAGTATGTATATCATCCCTGTCAGTAACATATTTTACACTTTGTTAATTTTTCCATTTCAGAATCACACCCCGTCAGGCTCGATTATCATCAGCGCAAATTAAATTACCATGACCACACTTGCATCTTTGTTTCTCTTCGAAAAAATGTCGCGTTCCTCCAGTTTTTCATCGGAATCGTTTCGGTCAATTTCTATTTCAAATGCACCATAAAATTTGACCTTGAAGCGTACCGCCTCAGATCACTTCATATAATTCATTTAATAACGGGGCAGATTGAAATAGAGCAGATTGAAGTAAATTGGAAAGACCGTTAAATATTCAGTTCAGACAGCTCTTCACATGTAACGAAGTCGATTGAAACTCAAGAGCTTTTCCAGGTTGAAAGCTCATAATTGATTAGCCAAGGACAGATACATATATCCAGAAAACTTGTCACAGAATACTGTCAAGCCAATTTTAAAAATTAAATAGAAAAACGACCCTTTAACGGATGGCGTCATTCATCCGCCAATATCGACAACAATTTGTACGAGTGCTGAAAATGACACAGCTAGCTGGAGGATGTCATTATGCCCCAATTCACCTACATCATCAGAAGATAAAAGACAAAGTTCCTATTGCCTGCAGTAACTAAGACATTTATCCATTTTTTACGAAACAACGAAACGACCCTAGTTTTTTACATTTTGTTCGCGATGACTGTCTGCCGGCCGCAAGCAATACAACAGCGTAAAATACGGCATAGCTGCGGCCTAGACGAAAACGTCCTTTATGTCGCCTCACATCCCATAAGTAGCAATTTAGATGTTTTACTTATCTCTAATGGGCTTGTAGATGGTTTTTCCGACGAAATTTATATCGTGCCTCTGTCTACGTCTCTCGGATTCCTAAGCAGCTAACCAGAGCCTATTACAGTTCGAGCACAGCTTATAGATCATCCTGTTGGGCTAGTGATAATTTATGTTAGTCACAATGAAAATTCAATTTCCTTGACGTTCAGCGGCACAAATCATTTAAGCGATAAAGTACTCTGTTAAGCAAGGAGGAGAATCACAAGATGTTAAAGCTTCGATATGTTCATTTTCGGCGTCTCAATAAGAAATGGATTGGACTTTTGAGAATTGTATCCAAAAAAATATGTTGAGCATGGAAATATTTATTCTTTATGATTTCCGATGCATTCATAGTATTACTGCGTGACTTTAGATATAGATTGGTCATAATAAGGAGCATGGATTAAAGTTTACAAAAATTTTTTCTTTGAAAATAAGTCTTTCTAGCGATTTCTAAGAGCTAAAGTTTTTTTACCCTAAGTTAATATCGTTTATTTAAATTTCTACAAAATCGAACGTAATACTGCATTCAATAAACACAAAGAATAAAGGTATTCGAATGAAATTTTAGTTCTAAATATAGATATCATTTCATTTTCATAACATCTTTGTGGGGATTTTTCTATTCAGTAAAATTTATTTGTATTCGTTTTTATTTTTGGCCTTATTATTAACAATAATATTATCCTCACACTGCAACCACAAAAGTAATTAAATTTTACGAAATAACTCCTTAAATACACCAATTAGACTTTTGCTAATGATGTCATTAAGAGATTACAATGTCATTCGCAAATCCTACCTGTAATGTGAAAAAAATGGAAAAACATACCTTTAATTAAATATCATATTTGTTAATGTTTTTTTAATCACTGCATCCTAGCAAAATGAACTTTTAAGTAAAAATAAAATCAGACCTTATAAATTGGCCAAGTAAAGAAATTTGGATCAGTCTGAGTCCTGTCATTACACAGCACAGCCAACAAATTTAATTTGAAATCCGAATTATTTCAAATTTCCCAAAGTAAATTTTCAAAATGGAAGGTCAACTTGAAACGAAATTATTTGACGAAGCTATCGACCAGCTCTATTTGAAAATTGGAGATTTGTTGCAGATTAAGATCGAGGTCTCGAGCATGAAACGGAGCCGTTTAGGATTTATTTGCGATGAAAATAGCAATAAATTCGGAAGAAAACTCTTCACAATATCCGATGTTTCGGACTTTTTTGCCAAATTGGACGCCGAAATATCCATGCATGAGAATCGGATTTCTGAACTAGAAGCACTGAAACTTGAGTGTGAGCATCAACCAATTCCGTTTTCGACAGGAAGTGCAAGTGATGGCATGTCAACAGGAACTATTAGTCCTTTGCATGAAGATCATCCAAATATAATGTCAAAGTCACTCAACAATAGGGCTTCGAATTTCGGGACCAACTGGAGGCCAGTCAATAATTGGCACGACCAACGAAAGCCTACTTCGACGCAGATTTATTTACCACAGAGACAAAACGGTTTAAATAAACGCAAGGATCATCAGTCTTTCCGACATGTTTATAAAGAGCATAGTTCGAACTACCGAAATAATGGTGGCAAACGTATTTGGTACAGTAATGATTCGTACACACACTACAATTGCAAGGGGAATTTTCGCTGTCCACCAAGAATGATAGGGAATGTTTATGAACCGAATCAATATCCCAAGAATAATATGATTAATTCTTACCATGATAGACCGTACCGTACCTTCAAATATTTGACGAATTAAGTTTCAATCTGGATTTAGATATTTTCATGTAAAAAATATCTGTAATTATTTCTAATATTTTATTTTATTTTTTTTATTATTACTAATAAAGTGAATAAATAAAACATTTTTTTATTTTTGAGAAGATGACATGAATATTTCTTTTTAAGAACTAAGGTCCGGTCAGGAAAATATTACCTGAAATTGTTCTATTAAATGAGCAATGAATAAAAGAAAAACTATCAACCGAAACAGGCTCTGAGTAACCAAAACTTCAACGATATTTAAAACGAAAATGAAGCATTCGAGCCGAAGGAAGAAGGAAAATCGTATAAAGATAGATTATAATATAATCTCGTGATCCAGCTTATGCAAATAAACCAGTAAATAATAAAGATCCGAGCTGGTGGAACCGACTGATAAAAACAACGCAACTTCTCTTACCACATAAATGACAGAAGACAGCTGGTGGAGGCAAAAAAAAACAAGAAGACATTACGATAGAAAATATCCTGTCCTTCCGACACCGAAACTAGTCTTCCTTCTCAGAGACCAGAAATAAACAAGCAAGATGTACAAAACAAACCAAACAGCAACCAACCAGATGCCGCGAAATTGAAAGTGCCAATTATTATATAGCAGCCAGAGAAATGTAGTCAACTAACGAAAACTCTTAAAGAAGTTTAAGTAAGTTTACCTGGAAATACCATCCGAAAAATATCCCACAACCATTGAAATCTCACTAAACTACTGATAATAAGTCTCTAGTTCTCTTGAAAATAGAATATTACACCTATCAACTGCAGAAAAAAAGAACATTATTATTAGGACCTCTGAAATAATAGAAGACCTTGAAGAGCAAGGCTACCATCTAATTGAATTGTTCTTTTTCAAAATGAGAAGCGTTCTCTACAAAAAAGTGAAAATCTTTCTTTCCGCTAGATATATCAAGTAAAATTTTATTTGCCAACACTCACAAAACATCAAACTAAGTGAAAAAAATCAGTGTGTAAACTGCGGCGGATATCACCCCGTCAGCGATGGAGGATGATGGCAAAAAAACCTATTAGCATAAGGAGGAGCTAACATCTGCTGCTGCTCCTAAAGTTAAGGAAAATAATCCTGGGAATCGTCATTACCACGTCTTAAGGTGAGTTCTTGAAGAGTTTTTAGATAACAGACAGAATAGCAATGACTCGATCGTTTGTCGCGACTTTCTAGCTTGAAAAGAGAAGATGAAAAGAGGAGGAATTGATCCTTCTGAATATAGAAGCGAAATGGCGAGTAGTTTTTTGTTACGGAATCAAAACAAACTTACTTTAAAAATAGTTTTTGGAGTCCAATAAAATAGATAAATTGGAGCTTGACTTATGGAAAGAATTAATCCCTATATTTTTCATATGATCAAAAAATTAAAAACTGTATGAGATATTTGCGTGTTTACATTATTATATTTAAAAAAAATAGACTTAAAATATTGGAAACTAATTACATGTGACATATATGTATCTTACAAAAAAATAATTAAATCTAGATAAAAATTCAATTTGTTAAATATTTCAAAGTACGCGGTCTATCATTATAATAATTCATCACAGTATTTCTCGGATATCGATTCGGCGTATAAACATGTTTTATCATTTTTGGTGGACAGCGAGAATTCACGTTGTAATTGGAATACGAATCATTATTATACCAAACACGTTTGTCGCCGTTATTTCGGTAGTTCGAACTATGTTCATTGTAAACATATCGAGAAAACTGATTACCCCTGACGTTATTAAAGCCATTTTGCCTCTGCGGTAAATACATCTGCGTCGAAGTAGTCCTTTCTAGATGGCATGAATTGCTGACTAGCCTCCAGTTGGTACCCTGATTTGAAGCTCGATTCAGATAAGTCCTATTGATGAGAGACTTTGATGCTACATTTGGATGATGTTCATACAAAGGACTAATAGTTCCTGTTGACATGCCATCACTTGCACTTCCTGTCGAAGACGTCTCGGGTTGATGCTCCCACTCACGTTTTAGGGCTTCTAGTTCAGAAATCCGATTCTCATGCATGGATATTTCGGCGTCTAATTTGTCAAAAAAGTCCGAAACATCGGAAATTGTGAAGAGTTTGCGTCCAAATTTGTTACTATTTTCATCGCAAATAAATCCTAAACGGCTCCGTTTCATGTTCGAGACCTCGATCTTTATCTGCAACAAATCTCCAATTTTCAAATAAAGCTGATCGATAGCATCGTCAAATAATTTAATTTGCTGTTGGCCTTCCATTTTCAAAATTTACTTTGGGAAAAATTGAAATAATTTAGATTTTCAATTAAACTTGCTGGTTTAGCTGTGACAGGACTGAGTTTGACGTAAAAATTTTCAATTGATCAATTTATAAGATCAAATTTTACTTTGAGTTAAAAGTTTATTTAGCCAGGACTAAGTGATTAAAAAAACATAAGCACGTTTAATGATTAATTAGACATACCATTTGCTAGCTTTGCATATAACAGGTAGGCTTTACTAATGACATTTTAAAATGTTAATCCTGGCGAGTGTATTTATGTTAAACCTAAGGAATTGTTTTATTGCTTTAATTACCTTATGGGTTGCAGTATGAGAATAATAATTTAATTTAATGATAAATTGATTATCGTTTACTGTTTTTCATTTATAATATTTTAGTTTGATAATCACTAAAAACTATTAGATGATAAAAAAAAACTAAGTCAATAAAGAAGATATGTTTATTTTCCAAGCATAAAGCAACGAATTTTGAATAATAGGCTACCAGGGGTAGGCAAACTTAATACTGGTATGATCGACATAATTTTTTTTAATTTATGCGCGTTCGACTTCGAAAAACGGTTTGAATTAAAAACAAATACAAATTTAATTAAAGTCGTTATTGATATTAATATATTAAATGCATTGTATTTACTACTTGCTGTACTTTATTAATAAATATTTTGGATTAATTTTTGATGTATATGCGTGACACTCCATTTCATCAAAAAGTATTGTAGAGCTTGTAAGCACTGATGCACAATCGAATAGATGCCATTAAGTGGTCATTAGTCAGAGAACTCTTAAGTAAAGCAATCCCACGACAACCCATGTTCGGGTTTAGGGGTTGAAGCTGGTAGAGAGCTTCATTACAATTTTTTTAATCATTGATGATACAAGTGTGGAGTGATTAGTTCCACGACTCACTTTAGCCCTGATTTAAATCAGGTACCTATTCAGAGCTAGGTGAACTCAAAGCTTGGTGGGCGGACCCTCGTCCGAACCTGGATTGGAACCAGGGACCCCACACGCAAGAAGCCAGTGCTCTGCCCACTAGGCTACTCAAGCTCCTAAGTTGCGATTCGATATTTTTCATTTGAGAAAACATTGCTTCACATAGATAAATGGAAACAACAAAATGCAAATATCCTCATTGCCACCAATATCCATAATGGATATTTTTTATGGTAATAAAATCCAAAACTAATTTTCATTTGCACGTGCTATTGTTAAAATTTCGAACTCTAGATCCGATGAATTCAATTGTAAATTATGAGCTAGATTTGATGAAATATCCTCGTTATCGAATTCTCCAAAAGGAAATGAAATAAATTCAAAAATCGGTTGAAGAGAGTGAAGAGAAATCATCTCTCGAATTCTTGATTAAAATTTTCCAGCTCAGAAGAAAACATTTCAATTTTACATTCACCAGTAGGTTAGGTTGGCACAAGGCCACACATAGGCTTATTGATCCATAATGATACCAGGTAACTGGGCCGGGAGAAAAAAATTCAGTCCAAGCGGTCATCGAAGGCCCCGGACATTTTCGCGAACTGAAGGATGTCTTTCAGCTTTTGTATTTTACATTCACCAGTAAGTTTAATATGTTTTTCTGAATATGGAAATTTTGCCTATTTAATTGTGAAGCAAAAGGTTTTAATTTTACTTAAAAAAATTTTACCGAACTCAACAAGTCAATAATATGTTCCTTGTAAATTGAGCGAGCTGTAACGGCCCATAAAATCTGTAAGAATTGCTAATTTCTTTACCCATACCCAATTGTTCATGTTTTTCTCCCAATGTGTCCAAAAATGCAATAATATCAGGCAAAAGATTTAAAGATCTTTGCAAAAAGCTTCCTCAGCTGAGCCATCTAAAGCTTAGTACTGTTTTCGATTTCACGTTAAATTTTCATGCAAATTTTGACGTAAAATTTATTTTGCCAAAAATTTAGCTTGAAAATAAGCAAGAGTTGTACTCACTTTTAAGCGTGATAAATTGCCTGGAAGGTGCTTTCGCTTTGAAAATTTACTGTACTGAGTGAATCGTGAAGCTAAATTTTGACATGTCTCCATTATCTGGTCATTCTCCCGTGCGAAAATTTTGAAAATGGAGAAAAGCGGAGACACTTATTATTTCTGACGGATAAAATGTCAAGAATTTCAACTTTCGATCGATTTTGTTATTGAAAAAAACATTTACTCAATTCAATTTTCAAATCTAAACCCCAAATGTCACTTTTTAGCTAGAAAGAATGAATTGCACCAACTAAATTGGCGTGAAAAGAGGAAAACCGTCATTGTTTTAAATTTTCGTTTTTACTAGGAATGAGCAAGACTAAATTAATCAAGGGAATAGTAAAAAAAAATATGACAAAAGCAATATTTTCAAATGTTCGATTAATCGGCTCCTTCATTATTATCGGTGCTGCAACCGGAATCCGGTCCTGGCCTACGTCAACCATTTTTTTCCTTCGATCCCAATCGCGAGCCGATGTCATCCAATTGGGCACTCCTAAACTCCGAGCATCCTGGTCAACGCCATCCCTCCAGCGCAAGCAAGATTTCCCACGCTGTCTTCTGCCGTAAAATCTGCCAAAAAGGGTTTTCCGAGCTAGGTGTCCTGCCCGCCGGAATCTACCTAGCTTTATCTTCGTAATTATATCTGATTCTAGCTAGATATCGCACATTCACCGGAATCACCCTTCTTTACGTATGGGGCCAACGATTTTCCGCAAGACTTTCCTCTCAAACGCGACTAAGAGGTCAGTGTGCCTTATGCTGAGTACCTAAGTTTCGGATCCATACGTGAGTACTGGCAAGATCATGATCTTGTACAGCAGGAGCTTTAATGTTCGGGTGATATTTCGGATTTGAAGAGCCTTGACAGACTGTAGTAGGCCTTGTTGGATTTGGGCAGCCACCCACGTATTTCTTCCTCCATGTCGTTAGCGGTTGCTACGATTGGCGCAAGGTAATTGAAGGATGGCACTACTTCAAATTCATACTCAACTTCCCTCAGGGTTTGACCAACTCTAGGTGCTCTTGCTGCAGAAGCTGCCACCATGTTCTTAGTCTTTCCTTAATTTATGTGCAGCCCAAGTTTTTGTTCCGCTCGCTCGATCTGGTTGAAGGATTCTCGTATAGCTAGTTCTAATCTTCCAATTATGTATATATCATCTGCATAAGCCAGTATCTGGCTGGACTTGGTGACGATAATCTCTCTCGTTGACATCAAAGTCTCAGATTGTTTTCTCCAACGCCAGGTTAAAGAGGGTGCATCCCCTTTTCGGAGCCCATTGAAGATGTTAAACGGTCTGGACAGCAATCCGACTATTTTCAATTTGCTTGTTACATTGGTCTAAGCAAACGTACACAATCGTGTCAGTTTGTTTGTGATGCCGAATTCTCTCGTGGCTTCATACAGCGGTATCCTGACTATGCTACCAAGTCTATAAATAGATGATACAGTGGAATATTGAATTCTAGACATTTGTCTATCGCCTGCCTGAGAGTAAAGTTCTGATCAATTGTTGATTTGACTGTGATGAAGTCACATTGATATTGTCTGATGATGGTTTTTGCGTATGGAGCTATCCGTTCTTGTAGAATAGTATGATATTCCTGTTGTTGCTACACATAGTTTCAGCTCCTTTCTTATGTATGAGGCATAATATACCTTTGCGCCAGTCTTCTGGCATCTTTTCTGTCCTTCAACTGCGAAAAATCTCAAGCTCGTTACATTTTTTTGACCAAAACTTTCATAAAAAAATTGTAAAGAAACATCAAAACGTAAACATTATGGCAACTATGGCACAGTTGAAAATGTTCTGTAACTCACCGAAAATTCCAGCGATTGATAAGGGTTGCTCCTCGAAAAACGCTTTCAGCTCATAAACATAACACAAAACATTATTAGGCAGTAATTTGCATGGATTTATCTCAGATTTTGAATATTGTATCCAAAACAAATTTGAACTATTTATTGCTTTATTTCCACTCCATTTGAAAGTGTGTGATTTTTTCCAGTGTGAATTTTCTTTGCCAAACTTTCACAAATCACATGTCACTCCTTGTGTTCCACAAGTAATATTTTTTCGTTTGAAAATAGCATTTTTCCACATGAAATTTCACTACGGTTTATGTGACTAACGAAATTCGAACGCAAAGGAAATCTGTAACATATTTTTTCATAAGCATGTCAAGGTCAGGCGAGCACTGAGTGGGCTAAGAGTAACAGTCCCAAAGAAAACCGAACGACAGAAAAGTATGAAATAAAGTAAATAATTTATGAATAGTAACCTAACGGCATGTTCGTTATCGCGATGGATAGTTCACGTGGTGTGAAAGTGTGTTGATACTGATTGATCCTAGCCTACCTGGGTAAGTAATTAAAGTTTGAGGTTGGGGAAGTTCCACGGCAGAAAATCATTTTGTTTTGTTTAAGTTTGCTCCATAGATATAACAGCACCAGGTATTACAAAAACTGTCTTGCAAGTAATCGACTAGCGTCACTACGAAGTCTGTCTGCTTTCAAATAAATTTCTTTCTGGTATGGATACAAACTATGTGGGCTGAAAATTTAAGGAAAACTTTCTCAAGTGAAGGTTTGAATCATCAATCATAGAATGAATGTTCACCCATTTTTCCCCGTTCGAAAGATAACTTTGCAGAGTCAATCTATGAAAACTATGATGAAAGGATTATTTTTCATCTGCAGACAGTTTCAAAAGCATGATCAGCTGATACAGTTTACAGTTTTTACAGATACCAACTATTCTTTTACATCATTTTCTGGGATTTCGAATCGAACTAAGCCCCTACACATTGACACTAACCACAAAGAAAGCAGGTAGCTTTGACATACTATTGCAAGGTCTCCCAATCACATGATTTCGTAATTAAATGGATTATATGAACGAAAGTTAACTGGCCAACTCTTGTTCACACTACACCATATACACATCTATCAGCTCTAACTTATTTTCACCCGTTCATAAAAACTAATTCGCTCGAATACCGTTCTATGTCCCTTGGAAAATCCACCCAGGGCAAGTCAAGTATTTGCGAATAGAATTGCACTGCAGTAGAACGGAAAAGTTGAAAGCACCGCAAACCAGAAGTACTCGAAACGGTTTCAATTACTCTGCGGAGGTTTTCACAAAGCGTAACTTTTCAATTAAAATCACACTCGCACGCGACATTCGCTAAATGTAAGAGAAATCGAACTGCTTCTGCATTCGCCATTCGTTATGTACATGCTTCTCGTGGCAGAGGCTTTTCATTCCTTTTTTGGAAACAAATCTAATTGAGTTTTTGGTAAAAGGAGGCATGTAGCCATAAAAAAAAACATAGTGTCAATATAATTGTTTATTTGAATAACATGAATGAACTTTGCGAACAATGCCCGGAAAAATATTGACGGAATGGAACTCGACCTACATCAATATCGAAGAAACCGATAATTTAATGAAAATTCATGGGAACAGTATACACATTGGCAATTGATATATACCTAAAAAGTCACCTGACAATTCCTTCAATTTTTCTAAGCAAAATCTGAGAATGAATACTGAATATTCTACTTAACGTACCTCATGAATTATAAACCAATTTCGTCTATAAATATCCGGGCGTTCAGGAAAAGTGCTCGCGAAATATTGAATGCAACACAGAATTTTCAAAAAGTTTCTTTCTTACTGAAAGACTTTATAAGTCTGAAACGTCCTTGAGTATCGTCTATCTATTTCCTTGAAACGGGTATCATAAAAGAATTATCAAATGGTATGTTGACGCTCAATTAAGACTTTTCGTCGGAGACGAAATATATTTGTGTCAGTTTTTGACCTTATTCAACCGCTCTCAAGATTGTCAGTTAATTATAGAATTGATACGTGAATGGAAAGCAATTACTTTCTAGGACAACTTTAAGACACAAAAACACAGAGCACAGAAGGTGTGCTCAGGGTCTAATGAAGATATTGTTCTAAACTAGCGATATCAGTGCTAACGTCTTTTGCGGAAAATGCAACACTTTTCACAAGTTTTATTTGTATGACGGTTATGAATTCAACTAAAAACAGAACAATCCAGGGATTGACAACAAAGCTTATCGTTGCGAAAGATGTAATGGCTGGGCATCTTTGTCGGAGCAGTAATAAACGACGGATGAATCCGTTATTCAATGGAAAAAGAGGAAGCTAACAGTTAACACCAATACATCAACTAAATAATTAAAGAGCACTAAAACGGTTAATTTCAGTATGAACGCATTTTTCGGGTACAGATTTATCTTTCACAACACTACAAAGACTATTTGTAAATTGTTTGTTAAAATTGCTGCTCAAGAGGCAACAAATTGGATAATGCGACAAAACTCACCGTTTCAGAGAATGAAACTTGGATGCAACGTGGTTGTTTAATGCAAACTTTAACTGTATTAAGATTCATTGATTCATTTTCACAGCTGGAATAAAAAAATATTAAAGCGCTTGCTGAGCGGAAAATATCCGAGTGCGAGTTCCGTGTAACTCTCAAATCTGCCTAAAAGATATACCAACAATATTTTAATGTCAATGAATTTCAATTTGGTTCTTGGTGATTTAAGATCTGTAGACCTTATAATAATACAAAATAAAATAGTTTTTAGTATCCGAGCTACTATCGCGTACTCAAGCTGCTTTTCATAGATAGTAAAATTTCGCGCCCAACGTGGGCTATTTGATTTTCAAAAATATTATTATTTAATATTTTTTCTGTATAGCAGCTCCTAACAGTTTCCGAAACCTCAAGAATATATGTAATAATAAGTTAGAAATCTGCGCAGTTTGATTTTGACTATCAATCAAGTATAATTAGTTTTAGTTTGAAAAATTGTTATTTTAATATTGTGTAGTTTTAGCAATAAGCGTCTGGAGAATATTTAAGAACCTAAAAAAATAAACATATTGAAAAAGATGAATTTGAGATGGTGTTAAATATTAAAACTCTTTTATTGCTTTGCTTTAATAGGATGAAAAGAGCTGAACAAAAGCTGCCAATATATCTAAGCGTGCATTGAAAATGCTAAGAATTCCGAAGTGTGAGCCTAGTCACCCATATTATTGTTAGTACTAGGCCTGTAAATGTTAACAATGTGCAGAATTTAGCTGGTGATGTAAGTTTGCATTGTGATATTGCTGGATAGAAAGAATTAAATTAACTGTAGCAATTTCATAGGCCCGTGTCATAAATGATATATTTTTGCTGAGTTTTAGAGGTGGGACTAATATATTCATATTAGTTAAGATATTACTAATATTTGAATATATTAGGTAATAGTAATATTTTATTGTGACGTATTATAATATATAAATATTAGTTTCGCGTGAAATTTTTTTATTCTTATTTTTCTATTATCAATCAATTTGTTCGCAATGCCGTGTCTTTTTACTAAATCAAGCATTGAAAAACAAAAATGTGTATATAAATTGCCGCCATTAGTTGCATGCGGCTGTAATCGAAACCTTTGACTATGAAAACGAGGTCATTGTATGAGGATGCATATTAAATGTCCCCATGTATATGTTTTACATTCACATTTTCATTGATGTACATAATTGCATGGAGGTACCTCATTTGCACCCTCATGCCGACTTTAATTATCTTCTTTATTTGTGAGTCAACGGTTCTTAGTACAGCCGAAGCATGTTCCCATTAAATTAACGGCGGCATTTAAGTGATTAATTTTGTAGAAAGGACCGGCAATGGGGACAAATTTTATGACATTGGACTACCACTAATAGGTAACGAACCGACCCAACGCAATGACAAAAATAAGATAATAGGCAACAGGAATGTTTTTATAGCATATTCAAATAGATTCGCAGCATGTCGTTTTTTTACTCTTGCTGCAAACCAAATTTTGCCACAAAAAGAAGCCAGCTACAAAAATAGGTTGCTGCTGCAGTACGCGAACAGAGCTAATATCTACACATTATTACTAGAGTTGGGTCGTACTCGCATTTTCACATACTAGATATTCCTAGTACGAGTACAAAAAAATACCTGTTCCAAATACCTGTTCCAAAAATACTAGCTAGCATTTTTTGAAGTATGTGCTCGTACATATATATGACTACATACAAGTGCATACGATTTGTAGTGGTGTAACAAAACGGTGTGATATGCCCTCCCCCACCCACCAGACACAAAGTTCCCAGGCTAGAATGGTGATGGTGCAGATGACCATGAAAGGATACTGAGTTATTAGTTCGTGCAGCTTGTCCGTAACTTTCCAATGGTCGGTCACTTATTTGGCAAGTCCTTCTCCAATCTAGGAGCCATCTAAGGGAGATCAACCGATTTAATTTGATTTTCATTTTAATATATGCATGAAAAACCTCCTGTATTCTTCCAAATTACCAATATCGAAACATTTAGTAAGATAGGACCAACTAATCCTGTTGTCATCTATATGACTTTTCATCAATCGATTTCTGACACCAAACTTTTCCTGGCTAATCTAAAACTGTCGGTTTTCCACTTCGCCACACTAAAGCATGAAGTTTATCGAAAATTTTATGAAGAAATTTTTAAAAAAAAATTTAGTCTATTAAACATACACCCACTAGGGGGCCAACCTCTTCGGTAAGGCTGGATATGAGTCACAAGCCCGGTAGGGTTGGAGTGCAGTCACGAGGCGGACTTCAGCACAGCCGGAGAAGCCAACTGTCGAGCCAAAAAGGATCTGAACAGTTACTTTCAGTTTTTGCGGACGGTTTTCCGGCAGATTTCATTTTGCCGTATCTTAGAAACTAAGCCGCTTTTTCCCGGATTTGTATGGAAATTTCGCCCAAAACAACTCAGGAAGGTCCCTGAATTCATGCTGAACAAAAAAAAAAATTTTGGAAAAAATGGACGTTTTTGCCCAAATGTCTCTATCAAAAATTTTTTCGCCCTTAATATTTAACTATTATATTCCCCGACCACTTCCAATTATCGAAAGCTCCGTCAAGGCAGTTTTTGGCAAACTATGGCCAAAAAACCCCTTCCTCCCTTACAAAACCTAAATTTTTGTATCACAGCAACAGGTCTTGGCCCGTTATGTCCAAAACCACTCTAACCCAAAATTGGCCGATTTCAGCTACTTTTGCCCTAAAAACTTTATGAATAATTGAATAAAATACTTGCCCAATTTGTCCCAACAACATTTTTTCGCCCTTAAAATATCACTAATATACTCCCCGATCACTTTCAATCATAGAAAGCGCTGTAAAGGCAGTTTTTGACAAATGATGGCCAAAAAACCCCTTCCTCCCTTACAAAACCTAAATTTTTGTATCACAGCAATAGGTCTTGGCCCGTTATGTCCCAAACAACTCTAACCCAAAGTTGGCCGATTTTGTCCGATTTCAGCTACTTTTGCCCTAAAAACCTAAACCTAAAGCCCCAAAATACTCGCGAACACGAAAATACTCTATACAAAAATACGCGATACGAATATACTTGCAAGTTCCAAAATACTCGATACGAGTACTCGATACGAAAATACTCGTATCGAGTATTTTGGAACTTGCAAGTATTTTCGTCTCCATTAATTGCATTACTTCACTCAAAAGAACAAGATCAGTTTATTGATTCACCCAAACATACGTACGAACATACATATATCGACAAAACTTACCTCCAAATCAACTCATTAAATTTGCCTGATTCACATTTGCGCTCATACATACATCATTATATGAGCGATCTTACACTATCCTAGCCATAACATATATCCTGTCAGTAGTTAAATAACTTTACGAAACGTTCATCAGCATCACTAATACGATATACTAGGTGGGGTGAAAAGTAAGCTCCTTGGGAATGAAAAAATGTTTTTTTTAAATTTTTTTTTAAATTTTATTCAACGTAGTCCCCTTTTAGGTCGATACACTTATTCCAGCGATTTTCCAACTTTTTGATCCCGTCCGAAAAGTAATTTTCCGGGAGGCCTGCAAAATACTCCTCCGCGGCGTCGATGATCTCCTCGCGCGAGCTGAATTTTTTATTGATGAGCCATCTTTTGAGGTTTGGGAACAGATAATAGTCCGAGGGAGCCAAGTCAGGCGAATAAGGTGGATGGGGAAGCAATTCGAGCCCTAAATCGTTGATTTTAGCCATTGTTGCGATGCTCTTGTGTGACGGCGCGTTGTCTTGTAAAAGCAAAATTTTTTTTCGCTTCATGTGAGGCCGTTTCGCATTGATTTCAGCTTTCAATCGCTCCAATAATGCGCAGTAATACTCGCTGTTGATTGTTTTTCCTTTTTCGAGGTAGTCCACGAAGAGTATGCCATGACAATCCCAGAAAACCGACGCCATGACCTTTCCGACCCATTGAGCCTCCCTTGGCCGCTTCGGAGCACTCGTGCTGGCTTCAGTCCATAGCCGGGCACTCATTCTGTTCTCTGGCGTGAAATAGTGGATCCAGATTTCATCAACAGTCACCAATCGACGCCAAAAGTCCACCCGATTTCGCCTCAGCATGGCCAAACACGCTTCCGAAGGGCGCTCGCGTTCGTGTTTTTGGTCCGGAGTCAGCATGCGCGGCACCCAGCGGCAGGATAATTTTTTCATCTGCAGAATCTCGCCCAAAATATGGTGTGTGCGCTCAGTACTAATCCCTGTGGCATCTGCTAGCTCACGCACTTTCACTTTCCGGTCGGCCAACACCATTTCATGTATTTTTTTGGAATTTTCCTGTGTAACCGCTTCGGAGGGCCTGCCACTGCGGACTTCATTGGCAGTGGAGTTTCGACCACCACGAAATTCTCGAAACCAATATTTCACGAAGTAGTCTGAAGGAGCACTAGCCCCATAATATTTGTTCAACTTTTCTTTTGTTTCCTTCGCCGTTTTGCCTCTCAAAAAATAATGTTTTATGAGAGAACGAAAATAACTTTTATCCATACTCAACATGATGCCAAACACGTCAACAAAAATCGGCTGTCAAAACAAAACAAATGACTGTGTCGCTCTGAAATTTGACATGTCCGCCTAAATATAAATGGACTATAAGGCACAATAATCTTTTTGGCGATTGCAGCGCATTCTGGTGGTCAAGGAGCTTACTTTTCACCCCACCTAGTATTCACTAACCTCTGGACTAATGCCTTAAAAGCATTCACTAATGCCTTAACTAATGCCAAATATTAGTTAACGCATTCACTAATGGCTTAACTAATATCAAATATTAGTTTAGACATTCACTAATATCAAATATTAGTTTAGAGTCTAAACTAATATAATATATTAGTTTAGAGTCTAAACTAATATAATATATTAGTTTAGAGTCTAAACTAATATAATATATTAGTTTAGAGTCTAAACTAATATAATATATTAGTTTAGAGTCTAAACTAATATAATATATTAGTTTAGAGTCTAAACTAATATTTGATATTAGTTAAGGCATTAGTGAATGCTTTTAAGGCATTAGTCCAGGGGTTAGTGAATATATCGTATTAGTGATGCTGATGAACGTTTCGTAAAGTTATTTAACTATTGACAGGATATATGTTATGGCTAGGATAGTGTAAGATCGCTCATACAATGATGTATGTATGAGCGCAAATGTGAATCAGGCAAATTTAATGAGTTGATTTGGAGGTAAGTTTTGTCGATATATGTATGTTCGTACGTATGGTTGGGTGAATCAAAAAACTGATATTGTTCTTGAGTGAAGTAATACAATCAAGGGAGTAATTTGCAAATTCTATGATTCGAAACGAAGAATAGTTTTCGGATGCAGGCATCTTGCTAAACTGAAGAATGAGAATATTTTCAGCAAAAGTTTGGCGACTATTAATAATTAATGGTAACCGATGGTGATGTAATTATGTGCAGATACTCTTTTCGAGTACTGGAGCAGCAACCTATTTTTGTAGCTGGCTTCTTTTTGTGGCAAAATTTTGCTTGCAGCAAGAGTACAAAAACGACTTGTTGCGAATCTATTTTAGTAGATTCCGGTACGCGAACAGGCCTATTATCTTGTTTTTTTATTGCGGTGGGTCGGTTCGTTACCTACTAGTGGCAATCCAATGTCATAAAATTTATTCCCAGTGCCAGTCCTTTCTACAAAACTAATCACTGAAATGCCGCCGTTAATATAATGTGAACATGCTTCGGTTGTACTAAGAACCTTTGACTCATAAATAAAGCAGACAATTAGAGTCGGCATGAGGGTGCAAATGAGGTACATCCATGCAATTATGTATATCGATGCAAATGTAAATGACGGGATTTAAGATGCAACGGATGAAAAAGGCAAATAATGAATTCGGAGTAGGAAAAATATTCAAACTATCGTTTGGTGTTAGGGAATATATCGTTTTAGTGATTTTAACGATTATATTCATTAATTATTTGGCATTAGATATAACTCGGCGCATAATGATGGAACATTCAATACGATTGCGCATATCTGCTCAATGTTGTGTGGCTAAAATAGTGTATGATAGTTGCTAGAATGACATACATATGTATCACACGTAGGACAAGTCAAATGAATTAATTATGAGGCAAGTTTAATGAGTTAATTTTGAGCTAAATTTTTCCGATATATGTGTGTTAAATGGGTGTATGTTTAAATGGAGTAAAATAAGAAGTAAAATATTCTGTTGATTAATGAATTTTGTGAACGCACCTAGGTTTGAATAAATTGATGCGTGGATGGAAATAGTGTTTATGAATTCATATGGATCGTAAGGGAGAGCCGTTTTTGCATTCGCGATTTTTCTTGAACTAAAAATTTGAATATGTTTAATAAAATGTTTGTCGAATATTAGTTGATGGAGTTATATAAAGGTGATAATAAATAGGTTTTTCACAGCAGGATGTATTTATTTGGGATTTGAAATGATAATAGAAGAAAATTGATCGTAGTTCTCATATAGTAAAACAATTATGAACGGACAATTTGCAGTGTGAAATACACAATAGGTGAAGTGAATGTTCAAATGTGATGAGCATATTGAAGGGTTCATGGGCTACGTTACTAGTGGGAACGAGACGAAAGCTTGGAAGTAGGCGAATAGAAATTGATGTTTTTGAGTAATATAAAATTTTAACTATTCCAATTATTACTATTGCAATTGAAAGGGTGGCAGGTGCATAATATTTTTTTGGTACCGATTCTAGTCGAACTCTTTCATTTATGCTCATGAAATCAAAATACACACATAATGCCGCGCTACGAGAAATTATTAAAACCAAATATTAGTAATATATTAATATTAGTTAAGATATTATAATATCGTGTCAGTAATATATTCGTATTAGGTAATATGTCGAAATATTAGTATAAGCCCATCTCTACTGAGTTTTAAAAATATTAAACATTTTTGTATGAAGGTTATTGATCTGTAAAAAAAAATAATGATCTTCTACTGCAAGTGGTCACATCAGTCAGGTTTACACTATGAGCTGATGTTTGATGAGAATCAATGCATACTTTCTAAACCAATTAGTTAAAAATGTTTTGTATTTCAACCATCCCACAAAAACAATTTCATCTTTGTATGGTTCATCCATTTTAAGTAAGCAATCTACCGTTTGTATGTTCAAACCTATTCATTGACAATCAAATTGAAAGGATGATGAAAATTTATTAAAACAAATACGTTGCGAGGTCTTAATTGAAATTCGGCAATGAAACTTGCGAAAGTTTATTATTTAAAAGAAAACTTTCAAAATGAAAAAATAAATTAAACAAGACTACTGATTTTTTGGCAATGGACAAAGATTTGTAAAGGCGGCTTTAGATATGCGGTGTTTGTCAAATACAGAGCACCTAGTTTGGCAAACTTCGCATGTGTGGTTGGGTTGCTCGCCTAGTGCTTGCCCTAGGCCAAGCACAAACATTCGGGTGCTCGCTATTCCCGTAGTTTGTCGAACTTTCAACACACATCAAAGTAGACGAGCACTTTGTCGGATCCCCGCAGCTCGTTCATCTTCCAGTTTTGGCGAACATTCGGCAATGCCTGAATGTCTAATTCACTGTGCTTGTCATTCCGCAAGCACCAAACCAAATTACTTGACTAGGTGTTCGGTATTTGGCGAATAGGAGGTGTTTGGCAAACACCGCATATTTAAAGCCGCCTCAAAACAATTCCAAAAAACAATTTAGGTGAAAAGTATAAATTCATTTTTTATAAAAAAAAACAAAAAGAAAAGTATATATTCAATTTTTTTTTCATTTGGAAGCTTTTGAAATGAATTTAGGAAATTAAAGATTTGATATGGAAATTAAAAATTCAAGCACTTGAAAATGCTACAACAAATTCATCAAAGTAAAGGCGATGCTAGATTTTTTCTTTGATAAAAATTATTAAACTTTAGGTAGATAGTAACTGAAAAAATATTATCTAATTGGAGTTTGACATTTTTGCCTATTCTAAAACTGGTCACATTCTTTCGAAAAGTTCATCTTGTTGACTGTTGGAGTGTTTATACATCTATTTATAATTTAAGAAGCTTCAAGCAAAAAAACAAATGGCACACTTTCCACTTTCCCATTTTGCACTTGTAGCGCTTATTCTAAACGGTCACTTGGAAATTCAATTAAAACTCATTTGATTGTTACTGATTTCTCGGTTTACAAATGTTCCTGCTAAGTACATGAAAAAGTGATTCTGAATAAATCAAGCCTCTGCAATCGTTTCTTTTCAATTCGAAAAGCTATCTTTCTGATTAACGAAAATTCACCATGAACTTACACGAAAAACCAAACAATCCCAAACTTCCTGAATCATCACAACCGCAACATTGTCTTCTAACCACCCCAAGCTATCGTGAATCAGCAAAAGTATTTGTTGTTTCTAATTACAAAACCACACCTCTTCCACTTTCTCGTATAGGCATCGTAAATCAGATACGGGACGTAGTTAATAAGTGGTTTACTTTCTCATGCTGAACTCAAATTCATTTACGAATTCCAAGAGCGTTTACCAAACTCCTCTACGAGATTGTGTGGGGAGCTCTTCATATAACAAACAATCATTTATCTCTCATTCTCTTCACCACATGCAACCGATTAGGGTGTCAGACTTTAATTGGTTTATTGTAAAGGCGAATGACATACAGGTGGTTTAGAATGTTCTTGTTCATCAAGGATTGTATATAGGGATTTGTCATTCAATAGTTGCTAACAGACAAACAATTATTGGAGAAAGTTTGTTTAGAAAGGTGTTTTTCAAGTAAAAGGGCTTTGAAGCATGATAGATAATAAGAATACTTAATAAGAAAAATTAAATTGGGATCGATTTCACCACTGAATGGCTTACCCTTTTAATTTTTGAAGCTTAAATCTGCAATTTAATGTTTTAAAAAAATTTATTGGAAAAGAAATTTTCTACATGCAATTTCCAAATAGTGTATAGAGAAACGATTCTTCAATATTTTAGAGGTACTTAGTTTTTCGTCTTTTTGCGAATTCGCTTATTTTTCAAGTTTCTGCAGAAATTTTGGCTCCACATAATTTTTTACAACAAATTACCAAGCAATAATCTTCCACGCACAAACTACAAATGTTCTTAACCACCAAATCATTGATTCAATTCCAGCCAGTACCAGGAAGTCCTCACAACAACAATGTTTCATTCATGATGACTTTTTCAATACTGCTGGTGAGAAAAATACCGCGAGCACCATTTAAACCTCGTTATGTTTAACTGCTAAATTGCTGCCACTTATTCCCATTCGTAAAGTCATTGTGTTTTCCAGTGCGACGTCATTCATTCAAGGAGAAGTGACAAAAACATTCGACTAAGTGGCAAAAAGTGTTCAGTTAGATTTCGCTTTGGAAAAAACACTAACAGCCCTGATCTCGATCTGAATAAGCTCCTTGGAACCGAGGCAGACGAAAAGCTATAAATCATTCATACAAAACGTTTCTTTGCTACTCAACCAACTCACACCCGACTCGTCCGGATTAAAATGAACTATATTCCTTTTATCCTTGTTCAGTCGCCTAATTTGATATGAGCGTGCTATACGGTCGCATGGTTAGGCTCGGAGCATCCATATTACTGGCCGTCACCGTATTAATTACCGAGATCGGGCTAAACAAAGGAGATTACAAATCGCTCATATCGCCTGCCATAAGCATTATTAATGCTATCCGGTATCCACACATGTCCACCACAATGGATAACGTAACGTTTTCGAGCAGCGATAATAGCACTTGATTACTGAACGGATAGTGATACGTAACGAAAGCGAGAGGTCAAGTTCAGGTTCTACTACTCATATTAAATCGATATGGCGGCGTTACGGTCGGCTTACCATTTGGCAATGTTCCGGAGGTCGAGTGTCCAGAATGAAGTCGTTTTGGACTCCACATTTCTGTACGCACATATGCTACGGTGCTAATGAATAAATGGATAATGATACCGTTATACGATGAACTTAATATGGCTATCGATGTTAATATTATCATCATTAATTCAAGTAGAACAATTAAATGGGGAAAAAAGTAAAGTGACTGAGCGCAGATGATTCGATCGATGAGAAAATTTCGCTATACATGATATTCATTAAAAGCTCAATTAATATGCCTAATTTCTCTGACACATGAGGTCTCATTTATTTGTCGACATGGAAAACTGTTTCCACATTTATCTTATTTATCTTCCACGTAAGGAAACATCATTTATTCTTTAGTTATTTATAGACTCTTCCGTATACCATTATAAATCAAACAGTATATTCTTTCCTTTTTTTGCGTGCATTATATTGTATCAAGCATAAGTCAGTGGTAAGTTAAAATGAAAATAGATTTATTCATTTGGTGACAGCGTGTATATTTGTGCAATAAAAAAACCCCTATTTTTTTTCTTTGAAAAACATGTAAAGATGACAAGTATGGAGAAAAGCATCACATTCTTAACTTGGTCATAATAACGCTTAATGAATTTATGGCTCTATCTGGATACTAAATGCCCTAAAGACTAATTTTCAAAAAAAAGGGATTAGAATGAAAATGCATACTTCTTTATGTAAAAAGAGTTGTTAATGACATAACTTACAGATTTTATTTTTAGTTCACAGTAAAATAAGTTAATAAAAAAAAATTAAAAAAAACTAAAATAAATGTTTGAAAATGAATTTCAACAGTATCACTTCATCGTAGTACCAATATCATGATGGTTGATAAACTGGTAAAGAAAAACACTGTTTCTTTTTATAATAAACTGCAAGATCTCGGCAATCCGCTTCTTGCATCTATTCTAAAAAGTACATCTTCCTGAGCAAAGCATACGTTAACAAAGTTTTTTTGTAAATTTGCTTTGAATTTTTTACTATAAAAAAACAAGCGTACAGGGTGGGCCATTTATAAGTTTCTTTTTAAAAATCCAATAAAATGAACAAAATTTAATTTTTTTTGCATGTATTATGGTTATATTAGTAAGAATAAACATTCCCATTAATGATGGAACACAATTTCGTTCAAGTGGCTGTCTCGGCTGGCTTCGCAGTAGCGCATTCTGTCGTTTCAATTTTCCAAGACCTTGTTGATGATTTCGGGCTGTAGCTCACGGATTCCTTGGATGACATTGGCCTTAAGTGCTTGAATCGTTTCTGGATTGTTGGCATAGTATTGGTCCTTCACGGTTCCTCACAAAAAAAGTCCAAAGGGGTCAAATCGCAGCTTCGAAGTGGCCAATTGACATCGCCAAGACGGTTGATAACACGATTTAGGAATTTGGTGCGTAAAAGATCGATTCTGGCATGGGCTGTGTGTTTGTTACCGTAACCGCCGAGATGAAAATGCGCCTCGTCAGAAAAGATGATTTTTCTCCCAGATCGTTGTCCAATTCAAGCTGCTCTAAGGCCCGAATTGCGAAGCGATAACGAAGCGGATGGTCGTGCGCTTTCAATTGCTGAGTCAATTAGATCTTGTTAGCGAACGATCCGAGATCTTTGTGCGGAATTCTCCTCTGGCTAGTGCGTGAAATGTTGAGCTGTTGAGATCGACGGTGGAGTGAGTGGAGTGAGTCTCACACTCTCAGCTACAGCAGCCACATTCTCGTCTGTGAGCACGATACGACGACAAGAGCCATGAGTGTTGTCCACTAGCATGCCAGTTTCACAAACTTGCGTACAGCTGGCACGGTGGGTGCTTAATTTCGGCCAAAACTAGTTTTCATAAAACGCACTATTTGGGCTACACATCACTCACTTTGGAAATAAGTTTTCAATATTTTCTAACGTTGTTCAAGTGTAAAGCGACTCATTTCGTTCCGCGGAGGTATGATATTGACTTTTTGTCAAGATTTCGAGCGGGAAGCAACTTTCAGTGTCAAAATAACCTATGATTTAAAAAGAAACCACTAGATGACCCACCTTCATTGCAGTTATAACGGTTTTGTGCATTCATTATTCATTGATCTCTACAAACGAATAAAATTTAGTGTGCAATTTAATGAATTCAAAGCAGAAATCTAATACTGCAAACAAAACAAAGAGCGTCAGACAAAACATAACAGCTTCTGACGCCATATGCAAAATCACACTTAAACCCATTCGTAAGTACGGAAGAACTCATAGTAAAATAAATTCAAGCATCATCAAAATTCGTATCTTCCTGGACGATACATCAATAGTCTACGACAAAACTTCTGCATCTTCCAATATAAATAGCGAACATGTAGTTCAAATGGTAATTCGTTCAATTCTCTAACAGCAATGACGACAACATCACTATCAAATATCCTTCAAGTTCATCAAGGAAAACTTTATGGGACGTAAATGCTTAGTGCAACGATGAAAATGTTGTATCGTGATACTGAACGTGGGACGTCTTGTAATAAGATGCATTTCTGTACCAGGTTCAATTTAGAAACCCACAAGAGTTTGCTGCGCTGATTGAATTTGCGAAGTGTAGAGCTGAGGAGGGGCTGGCGAGGTCTTGAACCAGAACTCTAACTCGTGTTCATCCTCTTTGAAAGGGTTACTAGGGTTAACCCTGTAAAGTTTCGCAAATCTGTCACTTTGGCTTGGCATGGCTCTTGTATGTGTCGAACCACTTTTCAAAATATTCAATTAGGCTTAATTCGTTGCATGTACGAATATGTGGCGTCTCGAGTGCAAGATGAGAGGTTCGCATTATGCAAAC
Source organism: Nemotelus nigrinus (assembly GCA_947369275.1). Classification (NCBI taxonomy): domain Eukaryota; kingdom Metazoa; phylum Arthropoda; class Insecta; order Diptera; family Stratiomyidae; genus Nemotelus; species Nemotelus nigrinus. The sequence goes on from OX376374.1 coordinate 132,616,540, forward strand.
CAGAAAGTGGCTGTAATTAAGATCCTTGATTCGAGTTGAGGGAAATTTTCAGTTAAATAAGAACTCAAGCTTGCTGATGAGTTTAGCTGGGAATCGCATCTTCAATACTCAAAAGTCTGTTCCAACTGATACGACTGGGATTGCAGGCTAATACGATTTATTCGATTCTTTCCACTCCACACATACCACAAAGTAAAATAAATCAGCTTAATTTCACTAAGTTCAAAGTTAATACGAAATGCAAAGGGCATAAAAGACAACATAACATGTCATCGGAATGGAAATGTCTTAAGATACTGTCGTTCCACCCCGAAAATAAAACGAAGCAAAAGATCCGTCTCACCTTTTCTCCTATATATAACTTAGCGATAAATGTCAAAATATGTTTCGCTATAATTTCGCGAAAACACTCATATATTTTCAAATGGAAAAAGAAAATCCTTCTTGTTCTCTACGTTCCATCGGAAAAGGCATAAAGTCTCCTTCTGTGCATGGAACATGACATTTATAACGTAAAATTAAAACCACCCTGGTGTCAAGGTAAATTCATACTACCCAAATGTGATGTTTCCGTATTTCGCGCGAAATCGTGTTAGACAAGTAACAGAACATATCTTCACCGGCTCGCCGGTATCCCTTCGGGGCGACCATGCCAGTATAACACCGAGCCCACACACTGTTGGAGGCATCTATCTCTCTCCGGGCAATACACTCCGTCGGAGCCGTGATAAAATATTTTCACGCGATTAAAATTCCGTGAGGGAATTAATTAAAAAACCACCGTTGATAAGTGAACCTTGAAATGAATGTTACAGATTACAACAGCGAGACATTGCTCCACCACGCAAAAAAGCAGCAGGCAAGCAAAAGGTACGAGCAAGAAACGTATTTCCAGGATTGTGCTGGAACAGGTAGTATTTTATGTTGATAGTATAATTTGTTCCTACTAAGCGTTATGGAGGCATGATTGCGAATAAAAAATTATTTATTATTATTGTTTTGTTCGAATGAAGTATATGATGCGGTTAACTCGATGGGTTTTCATTGGAAATGCTGGGAAGGTTGAAAAAAACATATTTTAAACGAAAAGGATTTATTTGAGTACTTGCTCACAATGACAATATCTCTCACCTCCTTTATATATTAGAATATGAATTGAAATTTATCTTGATTACTTCAAAAATAGGGGTGAATCCATATATGACTCTCTTGAAAAGCGTGAAAATAGGTTAACATTTGTTAGGAAAATTGTTCGCCGTTTGGCTTTTCGTACAAAATGGAGGTTTGAACAGTAATCTGTACAACTCTGGTGTTACAGTAATACACTATTATATCTATCGATCTTTATCTTTCAATGTTTGACAGACTTGCCGATAATTATAATGAAAGCACACTAATTGGTTAATGTTCAAGGTTCAAATTAAAAAGCATCCTCAATGTGTTATCTTCTTCATTCTTCTTTAGCAGAAAATATTGAATAGCTTAGTACTCAATTAGCCCTCAGATTTATTTTGTACATCTTCTGAAATTTCTTTATTAGCCCTATTATCATCAAAACCACTTTTCAGGAAAAGTTCAATAAAGTTAGTTCTGTTTTATCTATCCCTCGCCTGCATAAAATTCAATTCAGAACTCGTAATTTTCACCAGATATTTGCATAAACAATATCGCCCACCCACATTTAAATAGCATTACACAATTATTTCCATTTACGATGATCCCGTTGAATGAATTTCCCAGCAGAATATAAGAAAGCGTGCGAAGCGATGCCAATCTAGTCCCAAAATTATACCAAAGTCCATATCGGACTCTCACGAGCTGGGCAAGCTGAAAATTCAATGAAGTGGTCTGTAGAGCGGGAGGAGTTTGAAGGACATTATCCCACAGCAGTTTTTCGTTTATTACGCTTTAATTAATCGTTGGAATTTCAATTGAAAAAGCTGTTTACAGTTCAATTATGCTTAGTGTGGCTTCGTTATAGCCACTAAGCGAGGTCTACTGATATGCATGTAAAAACTGCGGATATGAGTTTATATGTTTTTAAGGGCAATACGATCGATTATACAATTCATTATGTTTTTCTAGGGCTCAGCTTTTAGGAATGCATTTCATTGCAAGCGAATGCATGAGTTCAGCTTTCTGCCATGGGAAATTTTCCATTGCTCCCTTATGGACAATTAAGGTAATTATAATGTACAATAATATCTACTGAATAATTATGATTAAATTTTGAATAACAGTGACATTTTTGAGAATTGGTACAATGAACTATGCGTGATTTTAAGATAATACCTAGCTTTATTGAGATTGTTCGTTTTAAAGTTAAATTGATTAAAAAACAGTAATAAAAAAGTTTTACTCAATTCGTTTATTCAGGTTAAAGTTAGTGGGTAAAACTTACAGTAATGAAGCAGACAATAAAGGAGTTACATATTTCATATATAATCAAGGAATAACATAATTGATTATTTGACTTTTTATTGAAAGCTCGTATCGATCGCAGAACATTATTAAATCCAATAACAAGTAGAATCCTTGCTTGAAAATGATATCAATAAGCCTGGTAATTTCATTTTTTTTGTTTTTGGGGAGCAAGTGTCAAAAACCTTCAATAGGTATCCAGCGACTGATACAAGATTGTGTGAGACTCGTACTCACTAAAAAACATCACTTGTCGACGACGGAAGTCCGATCCGGAACTGCTTTCGCATTACTTCAACTCGGCTGTACTTCTTCTACCTATCAGATATCCCATTGGCTTACTTCCGTTCTGTCAGGCTTTCAGGAGTCCATGACGCATTCTTTCTCTTTTTTAAAACGCAATACCAGTTCCACATATGCTGACACAGCTGACCAGGTGACATCAGACTGCAGCATCATCTCCACGATTGACTCCGGCGTCACAGGGCCAATTACAGAGGAAAGCATGTGTCGCTCCCATCTAAAGCGGGCCCAATGGAAAAAGGTATGCAAAGTGTCATCACTTTCCTAGGCACAATACTTACAGAGCTCTGTCTTCCCTTTCCACATTCTGTGAAGGTATTTCCTGAAGTAGACGTGGTCCGATAGGAACTAGCACAGGTAGAGATTTATTTCACCGTAGTCGTGATTAATCCAAGGTTTAAAGACGCAAATTAGCCAAACGTTCATGCTCCCTTGGAGGTCGTAGCCCAGTGCTCCCCCCAAAACTCAAGCGTTCGCATTCCTGCATGAGCAGCCAAAATTTATCTTCCCACTTCTGCTTTGTTCATCAATAGATCATTTGGGATTACTCCCGCTATCACTAGCACGGTGTTTCCTGAAACTATTTTGTAGCTCTTTACAGTTCACAGTGCTCCCCTATGCCAGACCCTCAACATCCTAGCTTTTCAAACCTTAACGCAGTGGTCCATATCTCCGAGTCACACAGCAGGATTGAATGAGCCACCGTCATAAGGAGTTTACGTTTACTCGCACTAGGACCGCGAGCTTTTAGCTTGAGTCTCCCAAGCGAGATAACAGCCTTAAGCGCCCTATCGCATACTTTTCGGATGTGCTCTCCATAGGCAAGCTTCGAGTTCAACATCATTCCAAGATACTTAGCCGATTTTCTGGTCTCAAGTACTTCAGAGCCAACCGTCATGGGTATACTGGTTGGTATAATTCTCTTCGTCAGCATGATATTCCCAGTTTTTGCGATTGCCTGCTGGAGACCATGGCTTTCCATCCAGCCTTCAACCCTTTTTATTACTTGATTGAGTTTGAATTGTGCGAGGTGAGGATTTCTAGATGTGATGACAGCGGCTACATTATTGGCATAACGCACCAAGAGCATGTCTTTCGGAACTTCGGGGCGCAAAAGACCGTCATAGTTAATATTCCATAGGTCTGGCCCAAGACTGAACCCTCGTGTTGCTCCAGATGTAATGGTTTTGCAACAGTTTCCTGATTCGTTTCATAAAATAAATAACAATCCTTCAAGTAGTCTCGCACCATTGCCAGCAAGTATTTCTCTACCTGAAAATGTCACTGAAGAGAATCCAATATGTCTGTTCATCTCGCCGAGTTAAAAGCGTTACGGACGTCCAGCGTTACCAAAAATACTAAAGGTCTAGCCCAATGAGAAGCAGCCTCTGCGTGATCTACTGCGCTAATAACTTCGCAGATGGCACTTATTATTGAGTGGCCACTGCGAAGTCCATGCTGGTTTTTCGAAAGCCCAACCGCTCTTCGCAAAGCCGCCTTTAGCCGAGGTTCAGCAACCCTTCCAAAAGCTTCTGAGCAGTTTCAAGCATGCAGAGATATCTGTACGCTGATGGTGTGCTAGGACCTCCCTTTCACTTTGCAATTATGGCAAGTCGCATCACTTTCCAGGGTGATGGAAATACACCTTCTAGTAAGCATTCATTGTACATACGTAGTAACGTTGACGGGTGTCTCTCCACCACTACTTTTAGGACTTCTACAGGAATATTTTCCGGCCCTGGGACTTTTCGGTTCTTAATTCTGACACTCGCACTTCGTAGTTCTTCTTCAGTGAACAAAGGGATATCTTCCTGGTGGACTGTGTAGTCGTTTTCTGCTCTCAAGTCGTGCGCTGGGAACAGCGAATCTACAATATTACTCAGGACATCCGCCTCCACGGGTGGGTTGGGACCCATGTGGCCTGACCAACCCGATACTATTTTGTAGCCTTGGCCTCATGGGTCCTCATTCTTTTCTTCGCATAGAGTTTGCCACATTTGCTTTTTCCTCCGCTTTATAACTATTCCCAGTTCTTCTTTTGTCTTTTTATGGGTGGCGGCAAGTAGCAGCGCTTCTGGTCGTCCAATAGACCGCTGTGCCCTACGCTTGCATGCTAAAATTTTTCGTCTTAGTTCCGCTTTCTCCTCAGTCCACCAATAAGCTCTCTGTTTGGCCGGTAGTGACTTTCGAAATCGAATCGACGCAATGCACGCTAGCCGATATTCGCCCATGGTGAAATTTACAATCTTAGTTCTCTCCCCGGGGCCCATTGCCACCCCTGCTCGTCCTGTGCTAACTTCCTCAGAAAACCTGTTGCCAAGTGACTCCAATAGCTTCCTCTTGTCCGAGTATCTTTCGTCTATAGTTCTGAGGGGCCGGGCTTACCTCCGACAACCAGAAGGTAATATAGTTGTGGTCGTTTCTCCAGTCCCTTGCCATCATGGACAACGTTTCCGAAACAAGTGTTATATGGGGAATGAACTCACCGAAGCTTGGTCTACGGTAAACTGGTGTTGAGCCCCTTTTCACCACAACCATACTCGGACTGGACACCATTTCCATAATTAATCTCCCCCTTGTGCTTTGAGTCGGCATCCCCCATTCCAAAGCTCTCGCAATGAAGTCACCAGGTACTACCAGTTTGCCAGGAAGATAATTGACCTAATGATCTAATTTATGTCTAGAATACTTAATTAAATCACAACCATCAGTGTACATTTAATATCTTAATAATTTGGGGTGAATATCCAAATTAAATTAAATCATATTAAGTCATAAATAAATTATTTATTTTATGGAAAAAAAAATTTAAATTCTGCAGACTAATTGTATACTTATTTTCTGATTTTTTAGTGCTTAAAGTCACTGGAAACCTGTTTAAACTGGCACTACTCAATTTTTTTTAAAAATAAACCAGTAAATGGACTAAAACATTTACTTAAGAGAACAGAAAAAAAGATTCATGAACCTTTTCCAAACCATTCCTGCAAAAAAGGTACATAAGTGCAAAGACAACATAATTTCGGTTTTTTCAAAAACTGCTTCAAAAGATATTCACAGTGCAAGAAGTGAGGCAAAAAGAAGGAAGAGGAATCAGCCGAGGCAGACGGTCCGCCGTATTGATTGTTTCACAGTTTTACTCATATGGTAATTATGCAGAATGGTTTAAAATTTTGGCAACATATCAATGTTTAATAGACGTTTAAAATCTGAAAATCTAGTTTTGCTTAAATTTTTGTGACCTTTTTAAACTTCAGTTTCGAATTTTCAGTAGAATGAGTCGGAATATATTTCGGCAAGAGGAGAGAAACTTTTACATATAATTGTAACTACTTGTACATATAGATTTGATATAGTATCTGAAAGTACACATGTCAATTATTTTGCTTGGAAGGATATTATATGGTGCTAAGCGCTGCATGTTTCATAACCTTAACAGGAGATAAAGACTTCATTGGAGAGTGGTTTGAAAGAAATGTAAAATTTATTTCTTCTTTTAGATTGTAGAGGACCCTTATTCATATTCCTTCAGGTCTATTCAGTCAAAAATTTTAAATTGTTGTTGATTCAATGGGATCTAACTTTTTTCAGCTTTCGAAACCAAATACCACTAGACATTGGAGAAGAGGCCAGCTTACACTTGATATGTCGATACCTGTCAAAAAATCAAAATATATTTGGCTTCTAAAGGAAAAAATTTGCCTTTAAATTAAAATATTTGTTTAAGCAAACAAAGAAACATGTTAATTTAACAACACCTGAAAATACATAGTTATATTAAATATATTTAACAAATTCACCATATTTGGTCACTGTCAATTACTAAAACTGAATCGAGTCGTAGTTTTATAAAACATTCAATATTATCATGTTTGAAAAATTAGCTCACAGCAAAACAACGACTGTGTGGCAAAGGAAAAATCATACTTGCACAAGGACAAAAATCAGTCCACAATGAAGACGTCATTGTCCCGTAAAGGTTAATTTGGCAGAAAATAACGTGCACGAAAGCGGAAGGATGAGGTAATAAAAAGATTTTCTCGTGCTTGGCGACGTAAGGAGTTTAATGTGTCATCTCTTGCAATGTAACCTCAGTGGTTTAAATTCTCATTGCCATGCTGGTGGTTGAATTCGCTGTGTTGGCGGAATGCAAAGAGCTCAAATGTCAGTCAATTAACCTCGAACCCACTTTTGCGGTGAATGAATATGTATGCTGTTACTTAAGGTCGCAAAGGATTAGAGAGCTAGTCGAATACATTTTATCTTGATTTCATAAAGTACAAAATTGCATTTGGTTAGACATTCAAAAATTTGATCAAAATTTCAAAAGCTCCGGCGCTTTAAAGGAATACAAAATATGTACGATTTAAAAGCCTAAAAAATAAACAAACCATCAACAACAAAACTCAATTCGATAAAAATATTTCACAGAAATATACAATCAATAGCTAGACAAAAAGGTTTATCAATATTACACGTGCATACATTTTTTATAAGTTGATTCTCTCTTTAAGTCCAATTCTATGTAACATTTCGATTAACCTCATCGCCGGAAAAACAACTTTACTCTTTCACCCGAAATAATTTTCCTTTTTCGGGTCACTGAAAATCGTTGCTTCCATATATACGAAGGAAATGCTGTTCTTTCACTGGGTTTCATTGCTGGTGACGTTCAGAGTCAAGAAATTAGATTCAATCGACCAGATAAACTTATTTCGACACATGTTTGTACACGAGTTGTTGTGTGGAGTGTGCTTGGTCCAGTTTTTATCCTGATAAATGTGATTGCATTTCGATCGAGGGAATTAAGATTATGTCATCGATATCATATCAAGTAAATCCGACCTGAACAGATGGTAAATTTGGTCTTTGGATTAGTTTCCTTTCTAAGACCTACAAGATTGTGTATAAATGTCAAACTTGTAAAGTAATTTGCGCTCAGGATGACATGTGGATTAAACTATCATATGTATGTATCTATTACAATCATTTTGTTGTAATCCAGAATGATGACAGTATCAGTTTTTGAGATCAAAATGATATGTTGTCATTGGATCACGAACTATGCGAGATTTAACAAGTGATTTGGAGCAACTTGTTGTCTATAATTGCGATTCACTTGTGTCATCGACAATTCGGATATGCTGGAAAAGAGAAATTCGAAAGACATAGCATGAACTTAGTGGTATGATGTTATATGTAATATAATAATTTATATACATATGCTTTTTTTTTAAATAATATAAATAAGAATTTGGATTATAAACGTATTATATAATTCATACGAATTATACCACGTTGGGCGCATGATCAAAAATTGTTTTAATGAATGATAATCATTAGATAAATATAAATGATCATTAGATAATGAATTAATAAATAATGATTTATAATATAAATGAAATTTGAAAATTTGGTTTTCTTGTTTTCGGAGGTTTTCTCAGCCCATTTTCTTGCGACTGGCCGTCGGAAAGTCTCGGACATATAAGACTGTGACGTCATGTCGGGAACGTGAATATATAAACCAACTGGATATTTAAAAATATTACAGGTGTGCTCACCTAGTTTCGGGTATGTGCATACCGTATGATAATTAATGAGGTAAAAATGTGTTTCACAGATGATTTTAGTTTAAGTAGAAATATTTGATTTTTATTAAGACCTCTTACCTACTGTAATAAAATTAAGTTTGATCTATCTGTATTCTGACTAATCATTGTTATTCTGATAGCTAAGCCTTGGACAGACGAGACAAGTTAATGATCATTTGCACATGAATGATAATTAACGTGCAAATGATCATTAACTTGCGATTCTGGTCCATTTCATTTTTGGTTTTAACTTAAATGGAAGATTCACAATGTAATGCAAATTTCGCGTAGATAGCTCAAATTTTTCGATCAAATTAAGTTTTGTTTTATTTGAATCATTCCTCCCACGATTCCGTTCAAGTTTTAGAAGTCAAAATTTCTCCCACCCCATGATCTCACAACATTGCTATGGACCAATCATCGAAAACAAGAGACAATCAGTTAGTAACGTACTATGCGATACTAGTACTAGCTATGAGTACCGAAATTTTAGCGTCTGCGGGTGCATTTGTTATTTTGTTGTATAAAAAAAGAAAAGGAAATGATATTCCTTCAGAGGCTATTCTGCCACGTGCCTGAAGTCTATTGGCCTGGGCTCACTGAAACAAGGCTGTATGCTTTTCCCTACTGCCTGATAGGGACACAAGAGATGTTGATTTATTCCTGACACTCTTGGCTCCCGACACTTCCTACAGGTGTCACTGAAGTAGAGTCGCAGTTTCATGGGATGAGCTGCTACAAAAGAGAGGGGCCAGTAATATTACAGTTTTCAGTCGGTCCGGTTTAATTCAAGCATAGAAATGTATAAGAATAATGGATACGAAATGGACCGAGAGAATTGAAGTCATGTAATTCACGTCAATAGTGAATCAATGAGTTTTGATTTGCATCAAAAGTGTACGTAAATATTACTTTCCCACTCTACAAATCGTCCCAACATCGCATGTAAAATATTTACACTTTTCAATAACGGGACGTATTTATTTCAGGTAAAATAGGTTTTTTATCCGAAATTAATGATCCTTTTGTTTTAAATTATTCTCCCACCTCCATCGTACGTAACATTTTCGTACTTTTCTTCTAGCAAACGGACATATTTATTTCAGGTCAAATAGGGCTTTCAAAATAAATAATCCTTTTGTTTTAAGTTACGTTTCCATCCTACAAGGCCAGGAAAAAGAGAATAAATTGTTATGGAAATTTTTCATATAAGCGAGAGTGGCATGCCGGTTTTCGAAGAGTGGCATACATGTTTTTTTTTAATATGAAAGAGCTTATGGATTCTGATTGCTTGTCCATTTTTCATATTTTTATGTATGACAGAGTTAAGCCTCTTTGTGAAATATATACAAATGAAAAAATCTGAATAATGGAAAAACAACTTAAAAAACTCATGTGCAACATTGGTGGTGCAAAAATAAGTAAAATATGTGGTCAATAGAAGAGTAAAGTCAATAGAAAAATAAACACAAATTTTTTGACAAAAACAACTTTTAATTTTAGTCACATGTATTATGCAGACGAATTATACCACATTGGGCGCATTATCAAAAATTGTGTAAATGAATGATAATCACTAGATAATTCTCAATGAAGAGCATTTTATGCTATAAGCTAAGAGTGTCTATTACACGCATACCAAATTATTTCATATTGTTCACCGAAAGGTCGAAAAAACCCCGGTGAAATTGTAATGGAGGTAGAAAAACTTTTGACGGAAATATGAATGCTGGGAAGAAAAATATTTTTTAATAAAATCACAGAATAATAAAAAAAAACGCTTTCATAATTTTGAATCAGTAAACACTTTCGTATTTTGTGACCAGAATAAAATTTTCATTCGATATAAATTATCACAAATTCTTAGGAATAAGATTTTCCTTTCTTTTAAAGAATGCTGCACACATTTTTTTTTAATGTAAGTTTGTTTGAAATCACCAGATATTATCTATCTTAGAGAATATGAAATCAAAAACAAAGCTTAAAGTCAACTCATCTGAACCCAGAGAAGTAACCATGTTAAGTAGAGAACCATGCGCCATGCTAAGCAGAAAAATAAATAATTTAATTTTTTACAAAAATGTCCTTTAATTGCAATAACTGAGGTAAATACTTGACTGTGACGGCTTTCTGTTTATGTGCATATTTATATAAACAATCGCTTTGCGGTCACAGCTAAAATTCAACTGAAAAGCTTATCAAGCTCAAGCACATGCTCGCGACAATTTTCACTTTATGCTGCGACCAATTTCCTTTTCATACAGCAACCAAATTAAGCTTACCAGAGCTTTCCACTACAGTAGTGAAAAATACTCATCGTCCAAGGGATTAACTTATTTGTTGATTGGAAAATATGATAACCGAATAATTTTTCGCTGAAACTATTGTCATTTTAGCATAAAGATTCACACAAATAAGGAATAATTAAAACAACATATTTCAAAATTTCGCAGTTTTATTGAGCTTAAGTCTATTTGAACACTTATAAACAATATGAATGCAATTCGTATGGAAGTTTTCAATATTAGAATTAATTTGGCCTTATTTAAATCACCTTCTACTTAAAATCTAATATTTCATCAGTCTGTAAGTCTAGAGCCTTTGGCTTCTTGCCGAGATTCTGTTTCAACTGAATCACCGGATGGTTCATCGGCAGTTAGATGTTTTGTATATGAGCTATCCACTGGAACAACACTAAGTGCTATTCCTAATTGGGCAACATAGTACGTTATCATTATGTAGTACTGAAATGGAAATAAGAGAAGACAATCATTAAATTTTGATTTTGAAGGATATTATTGAATTTTACAATAAAAATTGCAGTCAACATAGTTTAATGTATTTAAATATGTCAATGACATGCTAAGAAACGTCGATATTAAATCTTGTAATTTTATGAAATTAAAGCTATTTGCGAAATTCTTGAACAATTTTGTCTGTTTAACTGAAGAGACTAGAATGAAGCCAACCTTCGCTCTTCCAAAATAAATGGTTTTATTCACTATGACCACAGATTTAACTGAGATACTTACAATTGAATTGGGAATATCAACGTAGAATCGATCAAATGCTACTACCGAATCCGATATAACAAACAGAATACTGCCAATTCCACAAATGATTCGAGTGAGTAGAAGTGAGTTATCCTCATACAGTGCAATGCGAGCCAATGCTCTCCATGACATTGTTGTAAGGAAAAGTGCATAGATTGGAAGAATATAAAGTGAAATCGTATCCATATGCTTGATGAGTACACCAGTTACTGAAAATTGAAAGAAATGTATCGATGATTGTTGAAGTTTTCAGTTTTGTTTAAATAAAATGTAAATATATTTCACTGAGCATCAATTCATTTTGTGAGATGGAGCATCGATTCTTTGATGTGGAACTATTTTTATATTAAGCTTCGCAAAGCATCTACCAATTGAATTGCAGTTTCATTTGGAGACATATTAGTCAAATGTTTATTAAAAGGTATTAGATACTTAAATGTCAATAAATCTGTTCCACGTGAAAACTAATATTATCGATTCTATCGCATTAGTTAAGTGTTTGAAATTTACTCGTTCGACTTTAATGCGATAAGCTTATCGTCCATCAATACATGATATTAAACATTTACTCAAGTTCATATGTACTTACATGTCGAAGCAACCACATATAAAATCACTCCAATCCACCATATGAATGGATTCCAACCGAAAGCCCAAATATAGAAAATTTGTGCTACGAGAAACGCTGCAACGCCACCTTCAAGAATACTGAAATCAAGAAGTATGTCTCCGATCGCCGAGAAAAACAATCCCAAAAGTATTTTCCTCGGATATGCGTTTCTGTAAGAAATCGCAATGAATTAGGTCACAAAGTTTTCCAATAATCGAGGTTGTTGAGTAATATCAAATTGAACTTACGACTTCAGGTTTTGAAAGCCGAAAAACAGCACAAACAGCATCAGTGATATGATGGGGGCGCATTTCACCAAGGCAGTCCACCATTGTGCTTTGTACGTAAACCGCATGACCGCCGAATATACTGCAACCGATGCAACGAATGGTATCAGCCGGAACCACGTCTGTTTTACCTGTTTGTGAGGAAGAAAATGAATTTTCCGATTCATTATGGCTGGATTGATTGAACTCATTTTTATACTCTATTACATCTTAATTGTTTGAAAATTATTCTCAGATTTTCGGGGAGCAAGTTCATAGTATCACATCAATAATATGATGATTTTGCCATAAATAACATTGTATGTTATGTGCGAAAATTATCAAGTACGAAATTGTTGCCAGCCAACCACCCCTCAGTATCGAAGCTTTTTTATCAAAGGTGATATTTTAGCATAAAAACATTAGGTCTGTTCCCGTACTACGCTTCATTGCAATTAATTGCAATTAATCGTAGTACGGAAACAGGCCTATTATCTCATGTGTTTACATTAAACCTAATTTTGGATTAAATTTGAACACGTGCCTATAAATTCGGCATTGAATATATATATGTATGTACAGTGGCTCACAAAAGTCAACATACAGCATGTAAAAACACGAATATGGTACAGTGGAAAAAGAGAGAATGCAATGAAAACGTAAAAGTAGCTTTATTGGCATTAAAAATAAGTTTCATAACATAACAATAAAGAAATTCCGAACACAGAAAGAAATAAGCCATAAAAACTAAGAAAATTCATCCATCGAAAGTCAGCATACACCACGAGCCATGTGTCGAAAAGAACGAGAATGATCAAAAAACGTGAGCTCAATACTTTGTAGGCCCTCCACCAGCCTTAATAAGAGCTTCTAAACGGCTTCGCATCGAACGAACGAGATATCCGGTAATTTCTGGTGTAATATTCATCCAGGTACACAGCAGAGCAGATTTCAGGGTCTCTTTGCTAGTAATAGTTGCTCTTACGGCTGGTTCACGAATTCTGCGATCCAATTCCTCTCATAAATGCTCTATAGGGTTTAAATCGGGAGTCTGAGGCGGACTGTGAAGCTGATGAGGGACTTTATACAGCAACCATTCCTTGACACTTCTAGCTGTATGTTTTGGATCATTGTCCTGCCGAAAGATCCAACCTGGCTGTAGGCCTAATTTCTGCACAAAAGGTATCAAATCGCCTCGCAATATGTTCAAATACATGTATTGATCCATAGTACCATCAATAAAATCTAATTGCCCCACACCAGCGGCCGACACACAGCCCCATACGAGGACTGACCCTCCATCGTGTTTCACTGTAGGACGCAAATTCTTCTTTGCAAATGCTTAGTTCCGCTTCCTCCACACGTATCCGCGCCCATCAGAGCCATAAATTTTATACTTGCTCTCATCACTAAATAGAACTTGATTCCAAAAATGTTCGTCCTTATTAAGATGCAGGCGAGCGAAGTCAAGCCTCTTCTTTTCATTAACTGGAGAAATGAAAGGTTTTCTGCGCGGAACTCTACCGTTATAACCCTGATTACGCAAAACTCTACGTATAGTTTCTGGACTCTCTTGCTTCTCTGTTGCCTTTGCAAGTGCAGTGGCCATTGCTGGAACACTTTTTGTGGCTCCTTACTTATTTTCCGTAACAAGTCTCTCTCATCTCTCTTACTTAAGGATTTCGGTCTACCTGTTCGTTGTTTATTTTGTATTCTCCCTTCCGTTTCCGCTTTCCGTATGATTGTTTGCACCGTTGCCCAACTTCTTCCAACTATTTTAGCACTTTTGCCATACGAATTCCATTCCACTCCTTCCCTAAGGACGATTTTTCGCCGTTCCAAACTCGTTTCCTTCCGTGTACTCATTTTTAAGCATTAAAGGCACCCAAATCACTTAAGTTTGATCGACTTGCAATGTACTAATGTTTATCTTTGTATATTAACACGGTAGCAATCTTTATCGCAGTATGACTCATCGCATAGACTGATTCGTTTGAATTTTCTGTGGTGTATGCTGACTTTTGTTTACTCACTTTCAGCGGAATTTCTTGTTATTTACTATGTATATGTGTATATATATGTATATTCTCATTAATTCTGTGTAAAATAGATTACAATGTCTCTGATATTCCTTTTAAGTTCGTCTTTCACCCGTCTTTTCACTTTTTTTCTACCTATATATTGCCAATTCCGCGTTTTTAAGCGGTGTATGCTGACTTTTGTGAGCAACTGTATATATCCATGCAAATAATTCGTAAAATTAGATCAATTTAAAAAAAATTCTAAAATGCTTAAAATTTACTAAAATGCTTAAAACATTGAAATTTGACGTCAAATATGCTGTGTCACCATATGTATCGTGTAAACAATTTTCCCAAACATATCACACCTGTTATTATTAAAGTGCACTAATAGCTTAGTTTAGCTCTGCAAATAGTCGCTTTTAAATATACTTTACTTTCAACTTCGATAAACATGAAAAAGTCTATGTTTAGAAAACCGGAGGGGAGGAAGAGGGCTAAAGACTTTGAAACTCGCTACGGTTTGCATGAATGAAAGTTATTTTACTTTCAGGGGGAAATACTTCAAAGCGATGAAAGGTGTTGCAATGGGAAATCCTCTATCCCCACTTATGAGTGAGATATTTATGGATAGACTGGAGAAGAAACTTCATGAAGAAGGTTCGCTTCCTCGGGTTTGGCTGAGATATGTAGACGATATTCTAGCTATAGTTAAAAAAGATGCTTTGGGAGAAACGTTGGAGAAGTTGAACCAAGCACATAAGGACATCCAATTTTCAATGGAAATCGAAAAAAATGAGAAACTACAATTTTTGGATTTAATGGTCATAAGGAAAGAAGGTCTTCTTAGTTTCAATATCTACCGGAAGCCCACACACACCCAGAGGACAACACCATCCACGTCTGATCATTGGCATTCCCAAAAAATGGCCCCCTTTAATTCGATGATTCACCGGCTATTAACAGTGCCCATGGATCAGGATAGTTTTAACTCAGAAGTTAAATATATTAAAGATACGGCGAGAAAAAATGGATTTGACGAGAAGATAATTGGAAATCTTGTCAAAAAGAAAAAGTATAGAATGCAGCGTGATCTTTTAACGACGCTTTTTACGCAAAAAAAAAACAAGAAACAACCATAAGAGTTCCAATTATTTATTCATCAGTATTCAAAAAAGTTCGGGTACTTCTTGAACGCTTTGATATTAAAGCAGTTCCAACCAGTAAAACTAAAAAATTAGGTACTATACTATGTCACGTCAAAGACAAAAAGGATAAAAAGGAAAAATGTGGAGTTTATAAAATTACCTGCCCAGAATGCGACAAAATATACATCGGGCAAACGAAACGGTTAGTTGGTGTTAGACTAACGGAACATAAACGGGAAGCAGCTTCAGCGAGGAAAAAGAATACAACATTCGTACGTTCAGCAGTAGCAAATCACATATTGGAGGAGGATCACAACATAACTTGGGACAACGTGGAGGTGATCAAGGAGGTACAGCAGGTGCGAAAACTGGATGCGTACGAAAGCCTGCACATATGGAAAACCCCTATGCATAGAAGACTAAACACAGACCAAGGAAACTGTGCATCACCATTGTTCAGGCTAATTTAAACATTCCTTTGATAGTGAGGAGGATAATTTAATAGTAAAGTAATTAATAGGCAATTAGTTGGTAATTAGTATAAGTCAATTAATTGACAATTAGTTAGTAATTAGTATAAGTCAATACTTTAAAAGTTAGCTTTATAAGTAACGTACATAAGTAAGATTAAGATTAGACTGATAAACACTGAAGAAGAGGGCAGATTACCCTCGAAATATCGATATTTGTCACAAAATTCAATATATCTAGCTTCTAAAGGAAAAATCGGTTTTTTATTAAAATATACTTAAACCGATTCTTGTAGTAGGTACCAATTTGTTACGTACAAGCATGATACAATGAGAACAAGGTAATCCATTGCGCATGTCTATCACTATTCCATTCTCGCGCTGGTGACAACTGTGAGTGATTTGCTTTTAAGCCAATGTAAAATTGGGTAACTTCAAGGAGGGCGTTTGGGGTGCTAATGGAGCGATATTTTGATTTTGATAATTGGGTTTGAATGGTTAGTTTGTGCTTTTAAATGTTCTAGATAATCTCAAGGAAAAAGCTATTGTACAAAGCACAATAATGAAAAACTCAACAGCTTATTTTTCGCAAGAAAATGTTGAATGCACTCACTTCAACGAATCATTTAGAGTGTTTTTATGGGTACGATGCTAGTTGTATGTAAGTGCGATGTTGGGTTGCAGATTCATGCAGCTCAATAGGTTAATAGATGCAAATGTGCATTGAAAAATTATGATGTGATTGATAGATAATAATTTTGTTAATTGCGATTGTTGGTAAGCTGCGTTTTGAAAATATAGGAACAGTTTGAAACAATGTTGGTATTTTGTTATTAGTATTGCACATTTGAGAAATGCTTTATTGAAAAAATTAAAAAGTTGATGTTGTGTGCCCGGTAGGGCAATAGATGTAAATATGGATTGAGAAATAATGCTTCATTGAGATATATAATGTATGTCCGCACGCATATTAAACATTAGTTTTAATAGTTAAACACAAAAAAATTGGTCTTGTAAACCAAAAATAAGATTATTTCTTTTAAAACTTCAGAAAACAAGAAAAATCTTTATCATTAATCTCCAAAATTAATATTTTTAATAAACTAGTTTCTGATATTACTCAAACAATTGTATTACTTCTCATATTTTTATCAAGAATAATTTTTATTCAAATAATTCATCCTTTAGCTATAGGAATAATATTATTAACACAATCATTATTAACATGTTTAATTACAGGATTAATATTCAATTCATTTTGGCTCACAAATTCACGCTGCTTGGAAATATAGGAGTACCGCCAAAATCACTAAAACGCTCGCCGCCGCCAAAAAGGTTTAGGATACCTGAATTCTAGCGAGTCATGGACCTACCTATTATATACATCAACGTCCTCCGAAAGTTTCAGTTCTATCGAATCGGCCACTCCAGGGATTATCTCCCTTAATCATTTTGCTGATATATATATATATATATATATATATATATATATATATATATATATATATATATATATATATATATATATATATATATATGTATATATAAATAATAAAAATATATATATATATATAAATAATATATAAAAATGTATATATATATATATAAATAAATATATATATATATATATATATATATATATATATATATATATATATATATATGTATATATATATATATATATATATATATATATATATATATAAAAATATGTATATATATAAATGTATATAAAGAAATATGAATTTTCGGCGAAACGAGTTTAATACAAATTTTCTTGGAAAATTAGTAAAAAAAAATAGATATGAATCAAATATATTCAAATATGATTTGGCGTCATATACGTTTCTTTTTAATTCAAATAATCTGTCTTCATTTCAAAAACGCTGTATCAAAGTGATCTTGTTTAGCACAAAATGTTTTGTTTTACATTCAATTATGAAAATTATGATATGAAAATAACATTTGTATGATAAAGTGGAATCATTTTTATTGAATGTAGGGGCTTATTTAATTCAAATAAGATTCGTTTTTTTTTTGTTTAAAAAAATTTCAACTTTTGATTTAAATTTGATTCTATTAAATTTTAAGAGGTGATATTTTTCTGAGTGTGATTATTGATTAATGTACGAAAGAATGTCATAGCCATAGTCGCGAATCATGCGCTTATCAAAGCTGTTGACTGCAGTTTTGACCTTATTCTAAAGCACAAAAAAAAATGTAAATTGATATGAAAGATTGACATTGATCAATCAATCAATGCGTTATTGCTTGAAAGCGAAAGCTATTATTTTATATATTTGAGATAATTAGCCTTAATTCTGAAATATTTGGACACACAGGTTGTTTTTAGCGCGAATATTCGTTATTTCTTTTGTTTTTGTGTTTTCAAAAAATTAATAATGACTAAAGTTGGGTTTGGATGAAAATATTTATCCATTATAATGATCTTTCACGACATTATGGAGAATATTTAATGATATTTCAATATAATACCAAGCTCATAGTTTCTTTGGCTACAACTAACGAATAACATCATGTCGACTCCATTTCATTCCACACTCAGAAAAAAAAATCAAATTTAATAGAATCAAATTTAAATCAAAAGTTACATGAACTTTTGAAACACTTTTAAATAAAAAACGAATCTTATTTTATTATACAAATGTTATTTTCATATCATAATTTTCATCATTGAATGTAAAACAAAACAATTTGTGCTAAAAAAAAAACCACTTTGATACAGCGTTATTGAAATGAAGGCAGATTATTTGAATTAAAAGGAAACGTATATGACGCCAAATCATATTTGAAAATAGTTGATTCATATATATTTTTTTTTATTTCTACAACGATTTTTCTCTGAGTGTAAACTGACCGTAGCAAAACTATCTCTCTTCGGTGACGATACGTGTATGTACTACACGTCCAGGTAAACAGAAGCCATAACGCAAGATCAGATTGTGATCTACCTAAATGAGCGAAACACTCCAACGGTTGTTTGTGCTTTAGATATTGAGAACGCTTTCGATACCATATAGCACGAACGTCTTCTATTCAAGCTGATCAAGTTAGGATTTTTGGAAGTCGTATTACGGCTCACCGTAAGCTTCCTTAACAATATACAATATTATGTAAGCGTCAATGAAAATAATCCGCTTGGGGGAACTGTTACATCAGGAGTGCCGCAAGGCTCTGTCACTAGACCTGTTTTATAGATAATTTTCACTGCTGACCTCTCTTCTCCAGTGGGTTTTCCTCAAGTTAAAGTTCTACAATATGCAGATGATACGCTCTTATTCTCTCTTATTTCCAAGGTCCGTACAATGCTGCGAAGAGTCTCGAAGATTACTTGGCCATCTTTAGATTTTATTTTGATAAATGAGGCATCAAACTACAACCAGAAAACACATCTTTCTGTGTTCAGGAACCCTTCGACGTATCGAAGATCAGAAACTATCCGCAAGAAGGTCAGAAAAATTGCTGTTTTGCTGAGAACTGTTAGAACTACTCCTAGCTCTAACTTGGAGTAGACATGCATGAATTCTTGAAATTTAACCTTAATGCTCTACGTAGAATTAAAGTTGCCAAGTCCGCATTACAGCGTATCAGACATATTTTTGCCAAAAAGATGAGCATGATGACAAAGGCTAAATTCATTTGCTATAAGACACTCATTTTAATCCATACATATGCATCACCATCCTGAATTACCTGTTACAAAACTGCCAAGGCAGGAGGGGAGATGTTCAAAGGGAAAATCTTCGCTTCTGTACTGGCTGGTTTTACAACCCGGTAATTATAAAAGTCGCTAAGAAACTCTCTTCTGTACCAGGAGACAAGACTTGAGCAACTTAGGGTCCGGGCTGTGAAACTGACCACAAAATTTCACTCACATACAGACGGACATGAAAATGGGCTGGTCCATGATATCGAACGCACGAGTGGCTCCAATGAGCTATTTATACGTCCTGCGGAGATAGAAGGACAACAGCGGCTCATGGACATGCTATTTTGTTAAGTTTGGCTCCCGGCGAATCGGAGGGGATAGTTAAGAGCTTGGTTAAGTTTAGGTTTAATTAGGCTAACCAAATTGTAGTCTGACATAAGCTAGAATTGGTTGAGTAAATTAAGTTAGCTTTTAAGTATAAAAAAAGTTAAGTCAGCCCCAAGTCATGTAAGACTTGCGTAATAATCTATAATTGTAAGCAAAAAAAATCAATAATAAAAAAATATAGATAATGAATATCTGAAAAGAGCCAGCACGCCAAAATAATGTAGCCGCAAGATTTAGAATTTGTTTTTTCTTACAATTTCCCTAGTTTAGACCAATTTATAATGATTTTTTAAGAATACTGAACACAAATGTCAAAAAACCGGTCAAAAATGACAGCACAGTTGGAAAGTTTTAGTCATTTGAATTAATGTCAGCCTCAAAATGACTCGTCTGTTTGTGATCATACAATCAATGGAAACTATTAATGGGGTAAAATTTCAATTAGCTGAAAATGCTTAGATCTAGCTAACAAAGTTGCTATTACCCCTGACCCAACGTGTTAATTCACAAACCATAAATTTATTTCATTGAGTGCCTGGATTTGCTTGAGTGCCAAGACACCTCTACCTATGTATATTTTCTTACCACACGATAACGAGAACTGAAGAAGTGTATGAATGAAGTAGAATGCAAACAGATAAATAACATTTTAAAAGGAAAGCACTCGTTATAAAATGTCGTATCAACAAATTATTGGTTATTTTCAATTAAGAGAGCTAATTATTTCGAACAATTTCTTAACATCCAATCAATCTAATCAATTAATTCTTCCAATAAACAACATAAAGATTGAACTTTCCATAACATGTATTCTCAATTAATGCAAATTCACGTTCGATCCAAGCAAATTCTTAACTGAGAATTTCTGAGGAATGAACTTTCTTTGTCTGCATGAAACGACCAACATGAAACGTACCCGAAGCACTTGAGAAAAAACTTTATGTTAAAGCTTTATGTTAAGTGATGTTACTTTACTAACAAACTCTAGTGGAAAGTCAAGGTCATCTTTGTTTTGATTATGAATAACTATATAAAGTAATAGCCACCCAAATGTATACATACCAATAAAGTAAAGCTCCCCATCCTAAAAAGATTCCGAATATAACTCAATCAAACGAACCGGACGAGCTCTCGGACTTACTCACTACACCAGCACTTGTCCGCTTATAATGCCGAGCAGCTTCATTCCAGCAGAATCGAGCCCATACCCATTCATAGCGTTCGAATCGCGTGCAGATCACAGAACCGAGAACGAATCGCACTCCGAACTTAATTCCACCTGATAACGAAAGTAATAAGAAAAGATACGAGTGCAAGAAAGTATGTAATAAGAAAAGACGTATCTCTGAATTTCTCACACAAAGACCTGGTCCCGAAATGATTACGTTTCGTTTCGCTTGGCAGGGTATACAAAGCACGATTGCTGAGGAAGCGTCATCAAAATTATGCAACAAAAACTTAAGTAATTCTGAATCAAACCATTTCAATCGATTCACTCACAGATTCGTAGCATGCAAATTAATCATTTATGATTGCAAATGAGAATCAGAATCTAAATCGGTGTCCACTTGACTCACACGCCACAACGTCTCGCAAACAAAGGTGAGGTGATTGATCTTTTTCCGAGACACCTCCAGCAATGGAAGAACGCATAGAACTAAAACCTTTCTCGCACGAGAATTCACTATGCAAATATGCAAACAAATTTGCTTCTGCCCTTTAGCCTTGCGAATATGTCGTTCGCTTTCGCGAGCTATCTGACCTCAAAGCCGGCCGAGGTTCGCATTTTGGCGTGGGTCCAGAGTTTTGTTAGTAATCCCTTCTCAGCGAAAATTTGAAGAAAGCAATTCACGTTCAAAATCCGCAGTTTCACACGTTAAAGTGTCGACCACATGATGATAGCAACGCGAAACAGCTTTCACCAATATGACCGGCGATACAATACTGATGGAAAATAAGAACTATCTCCAAGTTGCACTATATGTATCTTTGCGAAAATTCTTACAAAGGAACGCAGCACCTATTATCTGTCATAGGCAGCAAGCTTTTAGTATTTACTCTTGTGCGAAATATACTCATACTAAGCACACTAAGCATAAAGTGCAAATTCTACGATAAATCTACTAAGAAATGGGTATGCGCTATATTTATGAGCGAATTTACAGCAGTTCCCAAATCGGGATTTGGAATATACCGAAATTCGTGAGCTTTCGCTACGTGTCATTGCATTTGTGTTTCAATATGGCGCCATCTGACTACTGCTGTTCACTTCGTTCGAGCATGTACATGCACGGAGGTTTCCGATATGGCGGCTTCTGACCAACGCTGCTTGCTTCGTGTCAGCACGCCCGTGTAGCCAGATTCTGACTTATCCTGTTCATACCGTGCGAGCATGTTCGTGCAGAAAATTTCCCATAGCGGCTTCTGCTGATTGGTGTCGATTTCCCCAATTTTCCAGCATTTCATAATTTATAGACTATTTTCATTGCTCAACGAAATCTAAAAATCCCTTTGAATTCCGAATCCCTACATTTTCTTATAAGAAATAAACCATGCCCAGGGTTCAGCGCCATTTTGAAATCAGGAACTGTTAAAATATTGCCAGGCAGATGGCCGAGCAAATTGCATACCATATTGCCTACCATTTACGGCAGGCCATAAAATATTGCATACCATAGGCTGCCTCCACTGGCAATTTCAAATGTTATGCCATGGGAAATTGCTAGTGGAGGCGGCCTGTCACTTTATGCTGCGACCAATTTCCTTTTCATACAGCAACCAAATTAAGCTTACCAGAGCTTTTTGCTACAGTAGTAAAATACACTCATCGTCCAAGTGATTAACTTATTTGTTGATTGGAATATATGATAGCCAAATAAATCTATTCCGAAACTGTTGTCTCAGTTTAGCATAAAAATTCACACAAACAATGAATAATTAAAACAACATATTTCAAAATTTCGCAGTTTTATTGAGCTTAAGTCTATTTGAACACTTATAAACAATATGAATGCAA
This sequence comes from Nemotelus nigrinus, assembly GCA_947369275.1. NCBI lineage: Eukaryota > Metazoa > Arthropoda > Insecta > Diptera > Stratiomyidae > Nemotelus > Nemotelus nigrinus. The sequence continues at coordinate 132,639,496 of OX376374.1, forward strand.
TTCGTATGGAAGTTTTCAATATCAGAATTGATTTGGCCTTATTTAAATCACCTTCTACATAAAATCTAATATTTCATCAGTCTGTAAGTCTAGAGCCTTTGGCTTCTTGCCGAGATTCTGTTTCAACTGAATCACCGGATGGTTCATCGGCAGTTAGATGTTTTGTATATGAGCTATCCACTGGAACAACACTAAGTGCTATTCCTAATTGGGCAACATAGTACGTTATCATTATATAGTACTGAAATGAAAATAAGAGAAAACAATCATTAAATTTTGGTTTTGAAGAAAATTATTGAATTTTACAATAAAAAATGCAGTCAACATAGTTTAATGTATTTAAATATGTCAATGACATGGTAAGAAACATCGATATTACATCTTGTAATTTTATGAAATCAAAGCTATTTTTCAGATACTATTTCTGAGCCAACTAAAGCCAACTTTCCCTCTTCGAAAATAAATGGTTTTATTCACTATGACCACAGACTTATCTGAGATACTTACACCTGAATTGGGAACGTCAATATAGAATCGATCAAATGCTATTATTGAATCCGATATAACAAACAGAATACTGCCAATTCCACAAATGATTCGAGTGAGTAGAAGTGAGCCATCCTCATACAGTGCAATGCGAGCCAATGCTCTCCATGACATTGTTGTAAGGAAAAGTGCATAGATTGGAAGACCATAAAGTGAAATCGAATCCATATGCTTGATAAGTACACCAGTTACTGAAAATTGAAAGAAAAATATCGATGATAGTTGAAGTTTTCACTGTGGTTTAAATAAACTGTAAATATTTTTCACTGAGCATCAATTCATTTTGTGAGATGGACAATAGATTTTTTGATGTCCAAAGCATCACCAATTAAGTTGCAGTTCCATTTGGAGACATAGTAGTCAAATATTTGTTAATAGGTATTAGATACTTTAATTTCTATAGAACTGCTCCACGTAAAATCTAATATAATCGGCTTAATCAAATTAATTAAGCTTTTGAAATTTACTTATTTGACGTTTATCCGATTAGCTTATAGTCCATCAATACATGATATTAAATATTTACTCAAGTTCATATGCACCATAGAGAGCACTTACATGCCGAAGCAAGCACATATAAAATCACTCCAATCCACCATATGAATGGATTCCAACCGAAAGCCCAAATATAGAAAATTTGTGCTACGAGAAACGCTGCAACGCCACCTTCGAAAATACCGAAATCAAGAAGTATGTCTCCGATCGCCGAGAAAAACAATCCCAAAAGTATTTTCCTCGGATATGTGTTTCTGTAAGAAATCGCATTAAATTAGGTCACAGAGTTTTTCAATAATCGAGTTTATTGAGTAATATCAAATTGAACTTACGACTTCAGATTTCGAAAGCCGAAAAACAGCACAAACAGCATCAGTGATATGATGGGGGCGCATTTCACCAAGGCAGTCCACCATTCTCCTTTGTATGTAAACTGCACGACTGCCGAATATACTGCAATCGAAGCAACGAATGGTATCAGCCGGAACCACGTCTGTTTTGCCTGTTTGTGAGGAAGAAAGTGAATTTTCCGATTGATTATAGCAGGATTGATTGAACTCATTTTTATACTCTATTAAATCTTAAAGTATTCTCAGATTTTCGGGGAGCAAGATCATAGTATTACATCAATATTATGATGATTTTGCGATAAATAACATTGTATGTTATGTGCGAAAATTATCAAGTACGAAATTGTTGCCCGTCAGCCACCCCCTCACTATCGAAGCTTTTTTTTATCAGAGGTGATAGGTTAGCATTAATACACTATCTCATGTGTTTATATTAAACCTAATTTTGGATTGAATTCAAACACGTGCCTATAAATTCGGCATTGAATATAGATGTATGTATATATCCATGCAAATAATTCGTTAAATTAGATTAATTTAGTAAATATTGGTACTTTGGAACAATAAATTACTAAAATACTTAAAACATTGAAATTCGACGTCAAACATTCTCGGCCTCATGACTTGATTCAGTTTTGCTGTGTCATCATATGTATCGTGTAAATAATTTTCCCAAACATATCACACCTGTTATTATTAAAGTGCACTAATAGCTTAGTTTAGTTCTGCAAATAGTCGCTTTCAAATACACTTTACTTTCAATTTCGATAGCAAAGAAAAATTCTATGTTTAGAAAACCATTTAAACAAACATACGCAAACCGATTCTTGCCGTAAGTACCAAATTGTTACGTACAAGCATCTCTTGGCGCAAACACTTGAACACGACAACGATATTGATAAATTCAGAATCATGTATGGAATGCTTTAATGTACGGTCTTATCACGCATATTTGCTGGGGTTTATTGATAAAAGATCACATAGTCATCAGAAATCGTTGATTAGCTACTGATTGAGTAAAAATCATAAACAACTTGAAAAATAAAAAAATTCTCTCGTCAAAGTATGAACTGATACGGATGACGGGCATGCAAATATTTTTCGTAGTAATTCAATTTATTTTCAAAATACTGGCTAAGTGCCTACAAATTTAAATTGACTAAGAAAAGATGACCTTGAAATTATTGTAAGAGCTTTCATACTTAGTGTAGTCGTGCTGAAATGCAACATTTACATATATCTATGTATACCTACTTTTCATGTATTATAAAAATTTTGAAAACTACTAATTAAATTTTGATTGGGCAATTCGATTTGCATACAGTCTGTGCCATAAATACAAATTCACTGTTACTTTCTCGCCTTAACCCTCCGAGAACACAAGGGGTCAAATTGACCCCAGAGACCTTTTTGACAAATCGCAGCGCTTAGGCCTGCGGGAAAAGGGGGATACTGTAGGTTCCGTAGTGTATTTCTGTGCCTTGACTGTTAGTTTAAACCGTTCTCATAGGCAATCCGCACACGGGTCGTTGAGCTAACGTCGTAGATGCGATATTTCTACGCTTGGTCGTCACAACCTATGTAAATCAATGGGTGACCGCTAACGGAGCGTTAGCCTATCGTGAAGAGCGAGAAGCGTAGTCGGTTCACTTTGAGTGCGTCTCAAGCGTTGTGCATTGCAGGCCTCAAGCCGAATGGCTAGTCGTTTTCGCTAGTGCGATGGATGACGGCAACGTACAATTCGTGGGGGAGGTGGGAAAATGCCCCGAATTGTATGATAGTAGTCTGACATTTTTCTGATAAAACACTTACCTCAAAGTGATTAATATTCACTCTTCGGCAGGCACACACTCCCGCATATTCGTGTCTTGATTGCTAATGGAAGCCTTCAGAAGCTCTACTAAATTAAAATATGACGATTTTGACATTCTATAAAAAGCCACAAATTTCGAGTCGGACATTCTCAATTCCTTTGCTGCGATGAAGAGCCTGCGGTGCTGGTTCCTCTCCAAGTAGGGGTGAACCCATGATCTACGTTGGTTCCGTGACCTGCTAGAATGTCTGGCGTGCTGATGTAATAATAATATATTCTCATCATCACTACTTGATGAAGAACTTAACATTTTCAACCTAATCTGCTGAAATCTGAAAGCAAACTGACATTTGACGCAAACGATAGCTTGACGACCCGTCTGCGGACATGAAACGAGAATGACGACAATCGTTTTCTCGCAAGCTTCACGTGTGTCGAATGCATCTCTCGCGCATTGCATGGCTGACGACCCGTGTGCGGAGTGCCATACAGTCCCATATCGTCAGTCGTCGTTGAGAGGCCTTTGAACCAAATCAAGGGGTCAAATAGGCCCCATGTGTACTCGACGTCAATTTTGAGGTGAAATTCAATATTTTTTTTACTTTATAAATCGATAGATTAATTTAAAATAGCCAAAAAATAATTGTTTTTAATATGTACCAATTTTTTCCAGCTTGTAAAAACTGTTTTTAAAAATCGATTTTTCCTTTCGAAGCTAGATATATTTAATTTTTGTGACAAATATCGATATTTCGAGGGTAATCTGCCCTCTTCTTCTTCAATGTCTATCGATAGGAAAATAAACCCGACATTCCTAATGAAATGAAGGTTCCTAATACAGAAGTACCTTCTACTAAATTTTGCCACCATGGAGATATTACTTTGGCAAGTTTCACGCCAAAGCAAAATAAAGTTGTACTGCTTATTAGCACCAAGATACCAACAGGAAACATTGGGGAAAGAGGTAAACCAGAGGTAATCTTGTACTATAATAAGACCAAAGGTGGAACGGATGTATTTGACAAACTGTGCCACGCATATACGACTACATATACGTGCAACAAAGCGTTGGCCAATGCGATACTTTTTTGGTATGCTTGATCAAGCTATCGTAAATGCCAGATGTCTATGGACTTGTAAGTACGCAAATGACGCTACCAAAAATAAATCTGCCATTGCTGCCTTGAAAGAAGTTGTGGCTCACCTCGTCGAGCCATATTTACAAGAAAAATTAAATAATACCATTCTACGTGTAGACATTCGAAAAGGGATCGAGAATATTTTAGGAATAAATATCCCAAATGTTCCTTCAGAACGTCCAAAGCTCAATAAAAGAGCAAGATGTTTATTGTGCTCTCGAAAACAGGACCACAAAACAAAAGATGTGTGCGCATCTTGCGATCGACCGATGTGCGACGAGCATCGGGCATTTTTATGTAATGATTGTGTTGGGTATTAATAATTTTTCAATTTCTTCTTTATTTTTTCAATATTTTTATATATTTTAATGAATAAAAAATAGTTTTTTCTATTCAAAAATGAAAAAATTCATTATTTTTCATACCCCCAAAATTACTACTACCAATATGCGTAACGAATATCTTTTTTGCAACCCTTTATATAGGGATGATTTTTTTTATTATTTTAACCATATAAATTTTACGCTCAAAATATTAAAAATCAACAAATTTATTAATTTTTTTTTTAAATATGCAAATATAAAAAACCTTCAAAATCGCCAGCGTAAATATGCAAAATAAAAACTTTTTTTTTTATGGTCCAATATACATCTAATTTTTTTATGATTTTGTCATACGCTGAGAGTATCTGTCTAAATTTTTAGCCAAAAATATTGAAAATTAAAAAAAATAACGATTTTTTTTAGTAAAAAACCTGATTTTCGGCAAAACTGTCTTTCGCGAATTTTTTTTAGGTATGTTAAGGACATTTAAGGCACGTCTTATGCATAAGAACTACTAGAAAAAGTCTCAAACTATACCTACAAATTTTTTCAATATAAAATCTTCAGTGGCGGCGATTCTATAGACGTTCAAATGTGCTTAGGGTCAATTTGAACCCAAGTGTTCTCGATGATCAAAAAAATAGATGTGTTCTCGGAGAGTTAAGTGTTGCATCAAATACGTTCGAAGACATGCTTCATATTAACATTTTTTTTGCAAAAGAAGTTAGCTGGAATGAACCAAATTATGGAAAAAGCAATTTGAAAAAAATTCAAAAGGTTTTTGAAATAATTCTCGTTGGTGTCTCGAATTTCAATTACTAATATAATTCTCCATATTTTCTAAGATTAAGATAGTACAAATTTTTGAACAGAGAGTTCGATTTTCATCTGAATGATTTTTTCTTTACCTACAGCATACAAAATGTGTACTACAGTATACACCTCACGTAATTTCAGACAAAATTATAAAGCTAAATATGCTATTTTTTTCATATGTAAATCCTATGCTTTGTCTACACCATGGATAGCCAGGCTTTTCTATATAACGCGCCAATTTTTCGCAGACGAGTTCAGATACGCCATATAACGCGACCAATTTTTCTATCTACTTAAGTTCACGGTTGGGGTTAGAAAATGGAGAAAGTGGTAAAAAGTGTTTCGCTTAGGGGAGAAAAATAACTCAATCACGTAATTAAATCAATTAAAAAAAATTAACCAAGTGTTTTAGTTGACTGTCTCCTACCTACAGAACATGATTTGAAAACTTGATTTGCTCTTCTTTTGGTCTCGGCTCCTTTTCTAATGGATACAGATACTTGACAGGACCTCATACTACGTTAATATTCCTCTCGCCCGTACGTCCAGCCGAAATAGCAGGACAGCGGCGGTTCATGGACATGCTGTTCACTTATGTTGGCCTTCCGACGAATCGGAGAGGATAGTTAAGACCTAAGTTAAGTTTAGGTCTAAGTAGGCTAAGTTAGTTGTATTTAGACTTAAGCTAGATTTAGTTTAATAAATTAAGTTAGTATTTAAGTACTTTATTGCTAAGTCAACTCCAGGTATTGTACTATCTGGGTAATAGTTAATAAGTGTAAATCGGAAAATTAATGAATGATAACAAACAATAAAAACTAAAACCCAATAAGAGCCAGCAGGCCAAAATAAGATAGCCGCTAAGTATAAGTTCTTTTAAGTTAAATACACCTTTAGTTAAGTTATCTATGTACAATTTAATGAATAAAATTTGTATTTACCAATTTTTATACCATTTTTTTTTGTTTGGTATGTAATTAAATTTGTTTCTCGTTTCGATATTTCTCTTTCATATATGGGCGTAAATACATAAGCGATTGCAAAACAATGACATTTGGCATATTTTAAAATATCAAAATAAATGCATAGGGTACATAAGAGCCACTTTGATATGCATCATCACAGATATCAGAATCGAAAGATCTTAAAATCGAAACATACTCCAACGTTGTTGAAAGTATTCTCACGATATTGGATTCTTGCATCAAAAATTTGAGATTTCACATTTGAGTATTTGAAACATCTTATTTTTATATTTCTAAAAGTTTTGTGCACAATTGGTAAAATAAAAAAGACAAGCATATGTGTATCTTTTTGTCTTGTACCTTTTGACAATTTTTTTCATATTTCGGTTTTTTTAATTGCATGTTTGTCAAGATATGTCAGTGACATGAATATACAAGGCTTCAACCGTCACCGCAAACGTCAAGGAAGGTTTGAAAAATTGTTCACTGCTTTCAAGCTTTCATACAAAAAGTAAATTATGAGTTAGTTAATTATGCGTCCATTTCATTTTCATCATCTGAAACTAATTTATCTTCAGGCGATAAAAATGAAAAATGCACTTTATCACTTTATATGGAAATGCAATTTATCAACATTACTAAAAATAATTTAAACATAACAAAGTAATGTATAAAATAGCTAAATTTAGTTTTTTGTATTATGATTGAAACTACTTGAAGCATATAATTATTCTTTTCTGGTATTTTTCCAAGAATTCATATGAACCGAGTAGTTATACTACTAAAAATATATTTATCTTCTATAAATACACGAATGACTATTATCCAAATTCCATACAATTCAAATGCTTGTCTCTCTCCCAGACCGCTCAAATTTGATTTTGAATGACATAATAAACTTGCAGAAACTTACGTTTAGGCAATGCTTTTATAAAGAATGATCTATATGATCAAGAGATTGATGTGATTTTTTTTTTCAACTTAAGAAAAATATATTTAATCAGAAAATCTCAAAAATCTAAATTCATTTTAAAATATCTTATAAACTGATCTTAATGACAAGAGCAATTAAGATTTCTCAACGTCAGTAGCAAAACCTACCTGTAATTCTTACAGACCCCAAATGGGACTAATAGCACAGTCAACAGAATCCTTTATTTGTTTTTAATTATCTAATCCCTAAGAAAGATACTTTTAAGCCAAACTAAGAGTCACTAACATAAATTAACTGCTTGGGCAGATTTTATTCACACTCAATCGTATCGCTATCGTGTAAAGTTATCCAACTTGAGTTTCGAAAAAAAGGATATTTCGAACATAATTTTGAAAATGGATTCTGATCAGAATACGAAATTGTAAGTACTTTGATAAGCAGTATATTTCACATCTTACCAAGTTCCCATTATACTAATCCTACCATTTTTATCATTTCAGAATTAAACGTTTGGACGAAACCATTGACCAATTCTATCTGAAGATCGGAGACATCATTCAAACTAAGCAAGAAGTTTCCAACTTGAATCGCAGCCGTTTGGGATTTATTTGCGACGAAGCCAGCTCTAAATTCGGGAGAAGACTCTTCACAAAGTGCGATGTTTCCGATTTTTTTGCCGAATTAGACGCTGAAATAATAATAACTAAGATTTCTAACCTGGAAGCACTGAAACTTAAGGTTGAGGAACAGCCCAAGCCGTTACCTTCTCCCGGGAATGCGCATGCTGAAGAACCGATTCGTCCGGTAAATCCTGTAGACAAATGCGTTCCGAAAGGGGCACAACATAACAATAAGAATAAACAGGATGCAAAACAGGCTACAAGCAGTACGCCAGCGATGAACAACCAACCTCAACGAAAGACTACTTGGCACCGAAGGCATAAACAACCATCGAGGAACCAACATCAATTTTCCCATCATTTCAATGGAACTCAATATCACAATCATGGTCACAATGGTATTATGCCGTTATTCCCAAATAATGGCAGACCGGGTCCTTTCTATCCTAATTTCAATAGGAATGTTTACTGCCCACCAAGAATGATTGGAAATATGTTTGTACCAAATCGAAGGAATAATGCGATGAATAATTATAGACAGCGTAACCTGAAGTACTTGTAAAATAATGATTCATAGAAGAATATGATTTATAGATATAGTCTTTTTATATTTAAGATATCACGTGATATAGAATATTTTCTGAAAATAAAAAACATTTTCTGATTCTAATGTTTAATCTCACGAAATCACAGATATACCCTTAATATTAGTATCACATTTTTAAATATAAGTTCACAGAACATATTTATAATTTTAGTACAACATTGTTTTTAGGATACATTTTTGTTTCAAAATTATGTATTCCAGATTCAGCGACATTTTAGATTTTTCGATGAAAATAAAGTAGTTAAATCCTTGAAATTACTGTTTTTTTTTACTCCTTAGAAATTCTTATAAAGCAATGGAATCGACGTAGTGAACCGTTCTATGTAATTACCACGCTCCATCCTATTACCCTACGCTATACAGTATAGTTTACAAAAACCTACATAACATGGAAATTATATTCGCTTGTGTAGCATCAGCCATGAAATATAGTAGCATAGCGATATTTTCTGAGCATTATGGGATTTCACACTGCACACATACTCTTGACTCCTACAGGTGCAGCTGAAGCAAATAACAAATAAGCAGTCCCCTACCGAGAGCGGTAGATTAGGGAAAATGTCAAATAAACCCAATAAGCTCTATTGTGTCTGACCTACCTGAAACGGCTATTGGAGCCCGGACTAAGAAGTCAACTACGATGGAAAAACGAACGGGAATATACGTTCAAACGTCGGAAGAAATCGTGACTACAAGAAATTCCAGATAAGCTAAAGGTAGTCCCCAGCGGACCCCAATACTAAAAGAGCTGGCAGCTTGGCTCCTTTAAAGAGGACAAAACATCACTGGAAAAATTGAGAATTTGTTTCGATGTCCTAAAAATATTACTTCCGAGAGTCAAACTAGAGCAGAAAACTAGCACAACACACCTGACGAAGGGTGATGTCAAGCAAAAAAGTGAAGACTGGACCAAAGTGTAAAGATCAAAATAGGAAAAGTTGCAGCAAAGTCCTCACCCAGAGGTTATGAATTTTATGGCAGAAGAGGGTGCAACATACGCAGCCGTCCTGCAAAAGTCAAGGCAGACCTAAAGGACTTAAGTGACAATATGACTTGCATCAAGCGGACACAAACGGGCTGCTTGCTGTTTGAATTTAAATCTATGATGAATTCAAGTGTCTTGCTAAACACGCGAACGTTTGAGTTAATAGCAATTGAATGCCGTGATCTAGACAAAATCACAACAAAAGAGAAAATCAATTAGAGCTAACGAACGTAGAGGAATCAAACGTCGTGGGGTTTAGAAAGTCTTTCAGAGGTACCCAAATATCTACTTAACATCTTACTGTTGATTTCCGACGAAATCAATTTCAATTTTTTGTTCGACCAAAAAATCGCACAAACCTCCAGAATCGATCGAAAATGCAGAGAAGATGATTATGCAGCCATAAATAGAATTAAGGACCCAAATTGTTTCTTCTGTAAGGAAATCGTAGTTTGGAATACAAAGTACAAATTTGGTAGCATCAGGTGCTTATTTTTCGTAAGTGAAGGTCTTCCAAGGGAACCTCAATCATTGTCGACCAGCGCAGGATCTGCTCTCACAGTCTGTTTACGAACTTAAAGCTGATGTCGCCATAATATGCAAATCTCCATAATAGCATCTGGGTGGTGAACAGAAACGGCAAAACAGCAGTATGGGCGTGCCGGGATAAAGTGTTGCAGGATAATATGTAATGATATGTATGGGCTGTTTGTTTCCTATTATAAACAAACTTTTTTAAAAAATGTGTCAAAGTTAGGCGATCTACCCAGCGTCGCAAGAATAGCCCAGAGTACTAAGCCAACATAAAAACACCCGGAAGGGGCTCCAACTTGCGATTGTTTGGGGTAAGAGGGAGCACTTTAGGAAGTTATATAACGAGGCCGATTCCGACTCATGGGGTGGCAGGTAGAAAACTGTTCTGACCATTAGTAAGCGTAAGAGTTATCTTCAAATCAAGTGTCTGAATATGCTTCAGCAAATAGTTATAACGCTATTCGCACAGAATCTGGGCGATGGCGTGCCGATAATACACGTAGATTCTTAAAACGTACCGGCGACAAATAGAGAAGAAGTGTTGTCAGAAGTACAAACAATCGGTGATAGTGAAGCGACCCGCTTGAACGCGATACCGAATAAATTACCTCAGCAAGCGGTAAAGGAGACACCAATAGCTGTTTACAACGTGTCTAAGCAAACGCAGCAAAAGTAGCATATTTCAAGAGCATTCTCTGCAAATTTCAGACGAATCGGACAATTTTTTATGGAGTTAAATAACTTTGAATGAAGTCATCTCTATTGCATGAAGCGTTTTTCGCATGCTTTAAAAGCATTTTTATCGAAACTATGTTTTCGAAGTCGGTGATCACTGTAACTTGAAAACGACTTTATCGATAAGCATGAAATTTTCCTCACTTATTTGATATGTAATTATCCTCCGGATGAACGAAGGATTTTTTGATTGGACGATATACTTTTTTTTCAATAGCCGAAAATGTGAGTGAAATTTTGGTCCAAAATACAATTTTGACTTTCAACAACCGCTATTTTTCGACAAAACAAAATCTGCCAAAGTCGTTCGTCCATCCGAAGCACTATGTCATTAACTAATAACCCCCGATTTGTTTTTTATTATATCTATATTTTTATTATAGTATCTGACCCCTTAAGAAAACTTTCGAAAACGCATTGAATGACGTGAATATTAAACACAAAACAAAAACTTGTACGGCTACTATTCGAAGGAGAAAGGCTCTCTGGCCATCTAAAGCTAAAAAAAAATAAAGCTTCAATGCAAGAATCAAACGCCGAATGCTTGTGTGTTATAGATAGCGAATCCAATCCCGGGATCCCGGATCCCGGGATCCCGGCCTATTTTTGGTCCCGAAAATCCCGGGATTGATCGTTTCTAATCCCGGGATTTTCGGGATCAGAAATTGGCTGGGATTTCGGGGCCGGGAGTCAAGCATTATCGGCAATCAAGTTACAGCAAGACTCGAAAAGTGCAAATAGAATCCATATTTATGAGAAAACAATTAGCTCACATCATAATGCGTAAAGAATAGAGCAAAACACACCGATGTAACAGTTAACAAGAGAATACAAAGGGGTTTGTAAATAAATAAGTATGGACTGTTTCGCATTTATTGCATTCGTTACATCGAATGATTTGAGGAAATTAATACTAGCGAATGCATACACAGATTTACCAAAATCCTTAACAACAATCAAAAAAAGGTTGTTGGCTATGCAAGCAGGATAAAGAAAATAAAATATAAGATATAACAGGCTAGTATCTCAGGTGAACGGTTCAGTTTGATGTTTGATGAATGGACCTTGACTGCAAATAGGTGCTACATAAATATAAACATCTACTTAGTAAATTCTTACTGGAGCTTGGTGCGAGTAAGAATATCAATGACAGCTGGAAACTACCTAGATATGAGTTTACTGTTTCTCTAGTAAAAGACATTGTTACCATCGTAACTGATGGGTCAAACGAAATGCGAAAAGTAGGCAGACTAGTTGGTACAGAGCAACATATTTGTTTGGCGCATAGCAGTTTGCGATGTTCGCTATAATATGAGGTCCATTCCAGATTAAAGAGTTGATGAAGCAGCCGATAGTCTGAACGACGACCACGAAGATTTGGATGGTCCTGAATCAGCTAACTACGTTGAAACCGGTCGCCTGCAAGACACGCTAGATCAGACGAAGGACATCAGCGCATGCATAAAGAAAGTTCGTTAGGTAGTTTTATATTTTAAAAAAGCTCCAACGAAAAATAATAACGATCTTTAAAACTATGTCGGATCCGAGCAAGGCATTTAACTGTCTCCTTTAAATGGATTGTAAAACAAGATGATATAGTCTCTTGACAATGCTCGAATAGTTTCCCATTTTGAAAAATAGTATACATTAATAGGCCTGCAATATTCAGAGCAATTAGAAGCAACAGAGTTTGATTCGATTCAGAAAATTATTGAAGTTTTACTCCCTGTAAAATTGGCTGTGACGGCCTTTAGTCGCAGACTTGCAAATCTATGCACTGCTAATACTTCATCAATATTTGTATTTAGGCTGTTAGGAGAAAAACGGTCTATTCTTCTGAATGTTATGAAAATTGCAATATTGGACCGAATAAAAGAGTGTCAGTGTACCGAGCTATTTGGTATGCTAAGCTATCTCCAGAATCCACATTGTACCAGTGAAAATTTACCAAGTGAAATAAAATCTCTATTTCGGAAACCAAGCAACGCAAATATTTAAAAAAAATACTTCATTGATCTAGATGCTGAACCCTATGCTTGGTAGCCAAAGAAATGAAGAGAACCCAGTAGATAACCATATTGAATCCAGAACAAGGTAGTCTTCAATTAACGCTACAAAAGTATGAAAATAATCAATCATGAAATGCCGCCAGAAACTAATCTAATTAAAACCATTGCAAAAGAAATGAATCTTTTCGAAAGTGGTGGCACTTGCATAGTTCGGAGTAGGCGTACCAATATTTCTCGACCGTTTCCGCGGCGTCCAAAATCGGGAATAAATTAAGAAGCAGGCTTGGAGACGATACCTTAGATGCTTTGCTATTGCTTCAATGTTACTTCCGAAAAACCCAATGTACTTTGGCTGAATTTTTTATATGTTACTTTATTATGTATCTCAATTCTAAGAGTTGTGTTTTGTTGTTGTGGTTTTTGGTCGTGATTTTTTGTTGTAATTTGTAAAAGATGTAATTTTTAATATCTGTCTTCATACTGTCAACGTTTTGGATAATTAAAATTATTGTTTTTATTTGCATCAATAATATAAATGAGTAATAATGCAATTTTTTATCCAGTTTTGAGCTTACTTATTGTTGTAGTTTTGAAATGATGGCAAATTATACAATCTGTTTACTAGAAACTTGACTTATTTTGTTGTGTTGTATTTTGAATTTCAAATCCCGGGATCCCGGGATTTGAGATTTTTTAATCCCGTAATCCCGGGATTGAAAATATGGTTCGGGATTGGAATCCCTAGTTATAGACCGCTTGCTATATTCGAATTGCAGCCCTCAACTCTTCGCAACTGATGTGGCTTGATCCTATGATTGCTATTATTCCAATGAAAATTTTCTCGTTTTTACCTCAAGCTGGTTTCAGTTTTTTATTTCGTCATTTTCATTTATGAATTTATTATTTTGACCCATAACAATGATGCTCCAAACATTTTGATCCTCGATTATGTTCATTTTTTTTTAAATCAAACATCATTTCAAATAACTAATAAACAGGTGTTATTAAATCCGAATTTTCAGCATTTCTCGGCCATATTATTAAAATCGATATATTATAGAATATCGATCAGCAATATATAACATCCGGTCAATACTTTCAAGGTTTTGAACGGCTGATAATTTCGCGAAACATTTAATTCAATCGAATGTTTCGAACATCTGGTCTCTAAAAGTCTATTTGTGATATTTTATATTATATAAAACCATTTCTCAAGTAAAAAATTCCTTTCTAAAACTTGTATTCAAAAATTTTCAATTTTCAACCAAATTTCATAATTTCTCGCGTTTCAATATCATTAAACCAATTTTTAATCATTATTTAAACTAGAGTGACAAAATACCCGATCTTTTCGCTAATATTTAAATATTATTTAGTGCATTTCAAAAACTAACTTAAATTATATATTTAATGAACGGTCATTAGCAAAACCTACCTGGAATTCCTAAAAATTCTAACCGGGATTTAATAGCACAGGCAACCGAATTCTTTATTTATTATCTAATCCCTACGAAAGGAACTTTTAAGCCAAACTAATAGTTACTAACATAAATTGACTGCTCCGGCAGATTTTAGTCACAATCAGTCGTATCGTAATCGAGTAAAGATATCCAACCTCAACTTTTGACCAAAACGATATTTCAAACTAAGTTTTGAAAATGAAAAGCGAACAGGATACGAAATTGTAAGTAGATAGTTTGATAAGCAGTATTCACAGTCTGCCATACTAATCCTACCATTTTTATCATTTCAGAATTAAACGTTTGGACGAAACCATTGACCAACTCTATATGAAGATCGGAGATATCATTCAAACTAAGAAAGAAGTTTCCCACTTGAATCGCAGCCGTTTGGGATTTATTTGCGACGAAAGCAGCCCTAAATTCGGGAGAAGGCTCTTCACAAAGTGCGATGTTTCTGACTTTTTTGCCGAATTGGATGCTGAAATAACAACTCATGAGACTAAGATTTCTAACTTGGAAGCACTGAAACTTAAGATTGAGCAAAAGCCCGAACCGTCACCTTCTCCGAAACAAGTTGATAATAAAAAACTGATTCGTCCGGTCACTCCTGTAGAAGAATGCATTCCGAGTACGGTAAAAGACAACAATAAGAGCAAACAAGTTTCAAAACAACCTGCCAACAGTAAACCAACGAAGAACAACCAACCTCAACAGAAGACTACTTGGCGCCGGAGGCAGAAACAACAACCAAGGAACCAACATCAGTACTCCCATCATTTCAATGGCTATGAACGCTTTCCTCAGCATTACAATCAATTTCCTTACACTGGAATTATGCCATTGTTTCCCAATAATGGAAGACCGGGTCCTTCCTATTCTTCCAACAGGAATGTTTACTGCCCACCAAGAATGATTGGAAATGTGTTTGTGCCAAATCAAAATCGAAGGAATCATGCGATGAATAGTTATAGACAGCGTGGAATGACGTACTTATAAAAAATGATTATAGGATTATATAATTGATAGCTAGATATAAGGTTTTAGATAAGATGGATGTAGAGTTAATTAAAAACTATCCGTTCCAGTGTCAGTAACATTTAAATTTTTTCGATGAAAATAAAGTGACGATATCTCTGGAAATCACTGTTTTTTTACTCCATGAAAATTAAACTTGCAATGGAATGAGGCTAGAGTGAACAACTTTACCGTGAAGTTCACGTGGTGAACTTGTAATAGCTCCGTCAGTTTCAAAAAAATATTTGAAGCACTTACATCTATTTGAATAGCCTTGAAAATATGATTGCATATGCTATGTATATAATATGCATAGCATATATACGTCAGCTATAAAATATAGCTTCAGACCGATAATTTCCACATTTTGTTTAATCTAAGCGCCTTTATGCATAGTCCCGTTTTCCATAAATGTCCATAAGTTCATTGTTCATTACTAAGTTCATTATAGAGGACTAAATCAAGGATATTCATATATAAAGTTTTTTGTTTTCTTTGAATGTTTCCTTTGTGAATTTACTCTACAAATTGTTACAAATTAAAGACAGCAAAAGCTAGATTTTGATAAATGTAGTTTGTAAAGACACTAGTTTCTATCACTTGAATTTTTAAGTTATATTAACAAAACTATTATAATAATAAAGTTTTTATTTACTTACTAAATCATTTCGGGATTGTTGCAAGAAATGTAGTCTTATGGGTAGAGCGTAAACGGGAGGGATAACTGTTTTTATATCTGTTTTTATATCATGGGGTGAAAGGAGACAATGCTAATCCTTTATAAGCATATATTTTGTCAGATTTGGTATTATATAAAAATGTCTGGATCTCAATACACCAACCAAATCAATGTAAATACCTTCAAACCCTTGCCTTAAAGATATAAATAATGTCACATGGTAAAACTCGATGTTTTTTTTAGCAATTTACTAACTAGGAACGTTGGCAGGGCATCTCAACTAAACCGAAGTCTAAATGAAATCTCGATAAAGGTGTGATGGGAATCCATCAATCGAGGCAAAAAAAAACAATAATTAGTTGAAACTGGAGCATGGTGCCCTAGAATTAGCCATGAAAGCCGCTCGACCGCATTAGTGGAGCACTGTGAAATCTACACCCGATCGATGCTAGTTTGCCGCTTTACTAGCTCTGGTCGACTGGGGTGGATTCGCTCCAACAAAGTGGAACGTTGTGAGTTTATCATCAACAAAATATTCTGGAGCCGCAATACCAGCGAGAAAGAAAAACAGAAGGGAGATGATGGGAGCCCGGTGTCCAAAGTAATGGCTGGTGTTAGCTGGACCATGCCTAGAAATGCAGCATGTGACAATGATGACGTGATGTGTTTCTGAATATAACCTAGCTTTGGTAAGTCCGAAAGTGAGCGTTTTGTTAAACGAGTTGTTTCTTACCATTTTCGTCTCCCCGCAGATCACGAGTTGATCAAATGACTAGTTTCCGAACTAACAGGTCTTTGAACCTTTTATTATCCTCTCTTTAGCTTATTTTAAAGCAATATCCTTGCAGTACAGCTCGTGTTGAATTTTTCTTGTCGAGTCAGATCCCTCCTGACATCGCCACAACATAATGCACCTTCATACTGTCAGTGCCTTCGATCAAGCACCCCAGGAAAGGTATTTTTTACATTACCGCTCCCTGTGCAAGAGTAAACCAGCGTGAATATAAAGTATTCAAGCCACTCGACAGGTCCAAGCATGTTTAGTTGGTGGTAAATACTTTGGTGGAAAATCAAGAAAAAAAAATCGGCATTGAACTAGATTTGTGCCGACTATGACGCCATGTATGGAGGTCGATGGTTTCAATTAGGGTTTCAAGCAGCAACAAAAATGCGCGAAGGAAAAGAGGGCTGGACGATGGTACCGAAACATCAGGAAAGTTCATTGTGAAAACAAATCAAATAACTTTCCATATCGCAAATTTCGCTATCACTTTCGTTGGCGCAAATTTTTCGGGGAGCGCATGCAGCCGAGATTAAGAGTGCGCATTTAGAAATAATTTGCAGATTCTTAACGATAACACTGGTAAATTTTTGGTAGCAACAATCGGTGGTGTAATATCTTCTACAGCCTATTACCATCCATTAATTACCACTTATTTTTTATTTGTTAAGCGCCTCTTTAACGCAAGATCCTGAAATTATTTTTTACTTCAGACACGCCAATTGCAAAAAACTCAAAGGGTCTACTAAACGCTTAGTTATCCATCAAATCAGGAATAAATCAGGAATATTTTCAAAAAAATTGAAGACATTGATCGCCATGTAGAAAAATTCACTGGTGTCCTGAATTTTGCTGCACTGGAGAATATTCCCCTAAATAGTGTGCAAAGAACTTCACGAGTGAATCTACTACCACTTATCGTTCAAACAGTAATTTTTAAGACAAACAAATTTAGAAGGAAATGGTAGCGCCCAAGGCTCGATTTCTTCAAAAAGCAGTACTGCGATTTACATAAGAAGATTAAAGTTTAATTTGTTCAAACAAGTAGCCGAACTTGATTAAAGCGATAAATCTTCTTGGAAACTAATAAAGTACCTACAAAAATAGAAAAAAAATCAAATACATGTTATTATTATAGACAGCAATGAGCTGTTCGCCGGTGAAAAAAAGGCGAGAGGTTTCACTAAAAATTTTCAAAAGCAGCACTCTATAAACTATTTTGAAATTTACTTTTAAATTTTCAAAAGCAGCACTCTCTCTTTGGGGAACATGAATATTCCTATTGGTAATTTCAGTGCTTTCTCATCCCTGGCGCAGTGAAAAAATGGTCAAAAATATTCTTGAAACCCCTATACAATAAGGAATATATCTAACTTTCTAAAATATTTAATGCTTGTCTGAAATTCAGCTACTTGCCAAACAATTGAAAGGTAGCTCAAATAATCTACATAGCAAAGCCAGGCAAGCAAAAACATAACTTTTGCAGTTATTGACTTACTAGCCTACTGTGCTAGCAACTTATTTGAATGTCGTACTAAGCAATGTCTTCAGCAACAACAATGCGGATTCTGGAATCAGTATTCAACTGCCCACCAAGAACACCGCCTGAAAAATACTGGCTGTGTTTTTTTTTTGTACTCCTAGAGCTGGTTATGATACCTGGCACTGAAAACGAAAACTGGGGCAGGATCTATAGAAGTGTAAAAAAAACGCAGCTGCTGTATAAAATGATTTCGCGCAGACAAAGTCTACTGGATTAATTACATTTGACATTGAAACGATATTTGATGTTTGGCATAGAGCATTAATTTACAAAATGATTCATCTTCAATTCGCTTCAAGTCGCTTGCTAAATGATCGCTGTTTTTATTTTTAGTTTGGCGGTGCATAATTTTCACGATTTGCAATTACTGCAGTTGTCCCTCAAAGTTCAGTACAAAGCCCATCTTGTGTAATATCTTTGCTAGTAAAATTCGTTCACCTGAGAGCTGTCAGCTTGTATTCTTTCCTAACGATACCGCCTTTTCTACTACCTCCGTTAACCCCAATGAAATACCAAGGCTTCTCTAATACGATTTTTCGTCTATTAATGAATATTTCAACAAATGGAGAATCCAAATCAATCCCTCAGAAACCCTGCCGTTGTTTTTTAGTGGAAAAAAATGTTGGTTTCCTTTCTGCTACAAACTGAAACCTCGGTGGTGAAGTTTAGTATGCTGAAATACGGATAACATTCAATATGTGGGAATAGTACTCGACAGAAGTCTCACATTTAAATATCCTGTTCGTAAATGCGACAATCTGATCAATTTATTTTATCCTGTAATTAATTTTCAAATCTATTTACCAACAAACCATTTTATATGGTTACCTGGTTTTTAACAAATCGACTCCACAAACAAAGCCATGTGCTTACAGTCAAGGAAGCAATTCATCGAAGAATTCGAAAGTATGTACATATGTCAAAACTTGTTCAAATTCTGATGACATTTTAATAAAATCACGAGTTGTTGCGACATTATTGTCATCGTGAGTACATAAAAAAAATTGTGTGTTATTTATTGTATATCCTTACGAAAACACATTAATTTGGCATTTGAGTCCTAGATTGATTATGTGAGATAGTTTAGTTGTTTGCTTTTTATATACTAGTTTCCTATTATTAGCTTAAGCCCGTCAGAAACAGGGTTTTCTTTGCATTTTCCCTACTCAAAATATAAAAATGTAGTAAGGTTAATAACTTCAGTAAGAAATAACTCTATTTTTTTGTTTACAATTTTGTTAAACAACTTCAGAACAGTTTTGCGTCGAGTATATACTGCAGTCCTCCAATATCGAAAATATTAAGAGTTAATTCATTTTGCAATGGAATTACTGTTAAGTACAATTTTACAAATATTACTCTTAAAATAAACACAAATAATACTCTTAAAATAAACAATACTTCATTCAAACATTTTAAAACGACGATATCATTTTAACTAACAATTTAAACCATATAATTTGTACCAGTTGAGCTCGAAACATTTACCAGATAAAATACATTTAATAAAATATGTATGTACATTTAAAATTAAAAAAAAAAAACAATATAAGCCTGAAAAGTTTTCAAAATAAGCTTTGTATAATGTATTTTTAGGTACATATAAACTTTGACATATTATCTGTCAAACCAGTTTTTGGACTTGTGAGTGCATTTCGTTCATCAAACGGTATTAACCAGTTGCAGTGAGAACAGTATTAATTGCAATCACAGAAAGTGCAGTTCAAAGGTTCAAGCCGTTCGACATTAAATAACTATCCACTCATATTTTTCGGCACTTAGTAAGTTTTAAATAAACCGGGAAAATTCGAATTTCTTGTTCTTCAATAATTAATTAATTGTAACACAAATTTCAAACGTACCCGTACGTAAGATGTCTTTTGCTGCATCGTTAAGGTAACTTTACACAAAACTAAATTATAAAGAATATAATTCAATTTATTTTCTTTCAAAGCTCAAAAGCAATAGATGAGTGCCTTTGGTTTCATCACCGTAAAATCGCCGAAATTAATTTTCTGAAAAACGACATCAAGCATTTAGAATGTACCGTAGCAGGATTGATTTGTGATAGCAGTAACAAGAAATTCCACGGGAAAATTATTACGGTATTCGATGCGCTTATGTATTTAGCGGCTTTAGATACAAACATACAAATACATGAAATTCAAATTGCTAATCTGAATGCTATAAAAGTCGACCTGCATATCGAAAGTAGCGGTCGATATGAGAGCGGTGGCAGCGGAGGAGTACCGATATCAAAACCAGCCAATTATAATATGAGCGTGTCAAATTACATTCAAACTTTTAGTGCGAAACCGCATTCGAATCAAAATCGTTTGGAACCTAATAGTCAAAATATTACGGAAGATAAAAACTGGAATAGCTCATCGGGATCGTTCACAGATGGTGGTACTAATTTAGGAGTATGTATCGGACGTCCTATTCCCACAATCCAAACGACAATCGGACAACAATATAGGCGTATTTTTAAGTATAAACAACGCAAGGCGAACATTAAAAATTCCGATTATAATCGAATGTCTGGATTGCAGCTATTGAAATCTTAGTGAATTTTGCATTTTAATTGAAAACTATTTTGAAAATTATGAAAGTGAGATATGTTATATACGCATACGGTACGTAAATGTAAAAGTTCAGAAATTGGTTTTTCACCAATTTTTCTGTTTCAATGTTAAACTATGTTTGTTCAAAAAAATTGATTGTCAATTTTATATTAATAATAACTTTAACAATGTTTAAATAAACCTAATGATTATATACTTTACGTAAAATGTACCTACATATGTATTTTAAAAAATTTAGTTTTGTATGTGATGTATCGTTTGTGAGTCTGTTGCCAAATTTATATAATGTAATATATAAGACAATAAAAATTTCTTGCAACAAGTTCCTGCTTTTAAAAATAAAATGAAGCTGTTAGCTCGATATATGCGTACGAGAATTGCACGCATACATTCGATCCCTACTTTAGCCATGGTAGACTTACCTCTGCAGATTGCCGGATAAAAATTCGAGGGTGGTTTTGACCCCCCTCACTCACTTGGGAGTTCAATATCATTAAAGGCAAGGAACGAGCACTCACTTGATGCGTAAGTAAGTTTACATTCAGATATTTTATTTTCAAAATTGTGCTTCACTCCTCAAAACACTTTCTTAGCATTAACAAATGGTTTTTCAGTAAATGCCCAGGCCTTCATTTTAAGTTGACACACAGTCTACTCATATACGATAATGTTGTCGAAAAGATATAAAAGTAGCACACCGTTAAAGAGCCGATCAGGTAGATTTCGTGCAATGTGCGAATTTCCAGTAATATGGAAAGACTAAAACCTATTGTTCACTCTTGAGTGTGTTTTTTTTTGTATTTAAACACGACCTGCATATTAATAAATGTAGCAACTGCGGTAACAAATATACTGCAAGATGCAGAGGAACTACAATCTCAAAAAGTAAAGATGATCCCACCGCAAAACCGTGCTCAACAAGCTCTGAATATTGTAGCCAATAGACCAGAATTCATGCCAGAGACTTTCAAGGAACTGCATGAAATATTTCGATGCGATCAAGCTAAACGCATATAACGACTGTTAAAATCAACTATAAGCATGAACTTGCGTCTATGTTGTCAACACTGTTAGACAATATGGATCGATTCATAAAAACGATAAATAATGTGATGCAAGAACTATTCAAAAATCAAAACATGGTTCCCCAATTTCTTTTTAGCAGCAAATGCATTTACTCAAGATCATCCAATAGAATGCGAGTGGCATTGTCCAACATGAAGCAAAAACAGCTTGCTTTATTTCAACTCATGACATTGATGTGTTCTTCACATCGGAATTCAATATAAAAAATTTGAAATCCCACAAAAAAAAAAGTGAAAATTTTCAAAACAATACAAACCTACAAGTTGAACCATATTTCGACCGGCAAGCCAATGTGTTGACCGTCGGACATCCAAAAAATTTCCTACATCATAGATTTTTCAATGTTGATGGGAATGTCTACAAATTTGGCAAAATCAGAAGCAGCTTTCAATCTATTATCAGACCACTCTCCTGCCACCATGACACCCTACTTTGCTTGCTACAAGAGTACATCTTCGAACAAAACTAACTGGAATGCTTTTAAACGATATTTCACCAACTCAATATTTTTAAGGAACCACTCCAATCGCAAAAGATTACAATTAGGGAGTTAATCTATTCAATGTTCATGCTTTGGAGGCATTCGCTGCCGTGAAAGCCAAAACTAAATTGTATTTCTCACCTCGGAAAATAACATATTCTCCGTCAATTAAAATCTGACTGCAGGGAAAAAACTGGCACGAAGACATTGGCAGCTGCACAGGTCATCACAAATTAAGGGGTTACCCCCACTTGTAGCGCAATAAAATAGGTCATTTTCATGAATTTATTTTGACAAAACTACGAAATGTTTTTAAACGACTGTTATATTTTCTTAAAGAACATACTTGGAACACCTTTCAGTAATTTTTTTATTTGAAAAATATTACATGATTTAATTACAAATGGCCGTCAAAACAATGGAATTTTAATTTTCACCTTTTGCGGTGACCAAAATTGTGTCGAAGTGGATCATCTGAAACAAAAACTAGCGATGAACTTAGTTAAATAACAGTATAAACTAGTGTTTGATCGAAGGATTTAAAACAATATCCATTTTTCGCAAAATGGCGGACAGTCAAAGTTAATATTTCGATTTTCACTTAAAAAAATGGTCGTCTTTTTGCTACAAAACGGCCATTTTTTATTAAAAAAATAAATCGAACGATCAAACACTACATTTTTATATACTAAATAAGCCTGCTAAGTTTCAAAGAGATCGGCTCAGCAGTTTTCGAGTAATTTTGGTCACCGACTTCAAAGATGTCATTTCGAGAAAAACGCGTTTATAAGTATAAGTAACGGTTGTATAAGCAACAGTTTCTTCTCTTTCAACGCGCATATCTCAGTTAATTATGTTTGGATCGACTTGAAATTTGAAGGACGTATTCTTAGATAGTTATACTTAAAAAATATGCAACAAAAAAAAAACGAAAAACTTAAAAGTTACAAGTGGGGGTAACCCCTTAAAGCACAACTTCACAAAGCATCTTGAGAGCATAAGCTGGTATTTGCACAAAAAGAGCAAGCTCAAATTCCACTCTTTCTTGGAGAGCCTCACTTCCACTAAAAATAAACCTCATAAATAAAACCTACCATCAGAGAAGCCTTCTACCAAATTCCAGAAGATCAGTTTGGGTTTCGAAGACATGACAGCATTGCTTCAACAGGTCCATTGGCATTCGAAGATAAGAAGTAGAAATATCTAGCCTTCGACAAAGTCTGGCATGATTGACTGATTTTCAAAATTAGATCATTACTTCCGTGAAGTTTCCATAGAATAATCTCTTCCATTTTCTTGGAGGGGGGGGGGGAACCCCATCAAAATTAATTACAAGATACGGAGATAAGATGTGAATTTAGCAATAGGTAATATGAGCAAATGGTGACTCGGACCACTACTTGGTCAAATCCAAATATCGATGTCGCATTTCAAAGGCGTATGGGACGAAGACCAGTCCCCTTCGTAAGTTTGACATCAAAAAGCTCCAAACGGCACCAGTAGCAGAAAGCTTCTCAAAAACTCTTGAATGATGAAGACAGCAATCAAAGCCGCTGCAGAAAAAGTGGTTGGGTATGAAGCTCGGCGCAAAAGAAACAACTGGTTTGACAACGAATGCCAGGATGCCTTGAACAAGAAAAATCAGGCATATAAACAGTTCCTTGAAAGGAACACCAGGACGAAGAGAGAAAAATATGAAAACCTCCGACGAGTAGCAAATAAGATCATTAGATGTAAGAAACGAAAATATTATGACGAGCAATTAAAGAGCATTGGCGAAAATCTGGCGAGCAATAAAACTAGGCAGGCTTACAAGGTAGTGAAATGTTTAAGACGCGGATACCAGTCCAAAACGACACTCTGTAAAGACGAAATCAGCAATATCATCGCCGAAGATAGCCAGATTAAGGAGAGGTGGGCCTGCTATTTTGAAGAACTCCTTAATCCTGCACAGGGCTCAATAATATCACAGCCGATAGACGTCTCTGACAAAGTCCCAATCGCACCTCTAACGCTGGAACAAGTCAATGCTGCCATAAAAAGCCAGAAAAACAATAAAGCGCCGGGCATTGACGAGATTTCGGTTGAGCTAATCAAGTACGGTGGAAGCTGGAAGTACGGTGATGAAGCGCGTTTGGCTTAAAAATAACTGCCCAACTGCAAGAGAAACTGGCTTATGTGTACTCAAGAATACTTATGTATGGTCCAGGAATTGCAGATTGAGCAATTGTGGGTGATAAAAACATATTTTTTTAAATAACATTCAATAAATAAATGGAAAAAAAAACTTTAAACGCGTTTTTCTCGAAATGACGCTTTTTCAAACTGCGGACACTTATTCCCCGGATGGGCCGAACCGATTTAAGTCAAATTTGGTGCACTACTTTATTCAAGTATCTTGTGTGGTAATCTACTACAATATAGGCCAATAGTTAACCCAAAAAAAATTTGGCAAGCAAAACAAAGTGAAAAAATACGATTTTTCGAAAAATATTTTCAAACAACCGCCATTTTGTTTTTGATAATTTTTTTAAAAATATTGTGGTAGATTACCACGTAAGAAACATTCCTCTTTAAAATGCGGTTTGGTTTTTTTGTTTCAGACTCTTCATTCCTGAGATTATCTGTCCGCAGTACGACGAGGCATTTTTCGAGATATCGACTTTGGCACCCTCTATAAATTAGTAGAAAAATGAAAAAAATTAAAAAATATTTTTTTTTGTAATCTTCAAAACGTGTATTTTACCCATGCAAATTTTAAAATTTATATAAAATATAGGAGGTGAAAAAAAAACATTGAAAATTAGGCTATTTTTTTAGCATTCTAACCGGTACTACCCCCTTAAGTCTGTCCTAAAGTCAACCTATGCAGATGACTTGGAACTCGTTTGGTTTAAAGCTCTA
This sequence comes from Nemotelus nigrinus, assembly GCA_947369275.1. Taxonomy (NCBI): domain Eukaryota; kingdom Metazoa; phylum Arthropoda; class Insecta; order Diptera; family Stratiomyidae; genus Nemotelus; species Nemotelus nigrinus. The sequence continues at coordinate 132,664,903 of OX376374.1, forward strand.
GGGAGCAGCTGGCCCATCAAACATTAACATCGTCGTCTTCACCTGTGAGGGTTATACATCATTTTGCCAGTATACAAGATTCCCCAAATAAATGAAACTTCTTATATTCAGATAACAGTTACTAGGAAATAGATGACTATAATCTATTAGACTGGTGTTTAGTGATTCTTTTACATTGTTTTGTTGCTGTAATATGTACAATAAAATCAACCACTTTTTATTTAATTTGAATAAAAACGTTTTTTGCGCATAAAACCACTTACGTTTAATAAAAGAAGTTAATTAAACATCCCTACATCACTACAGATGTCTAAATAGAAAGACTCATAGATAGAGTGACAAAAATAATTAAATTATTATAGTGCTAAACAACAAAGACTATCATATTAGTAAAATTGCGTATGTTTTTATATAAATCATCCAAGCCGTTTTTTCGTAAACTCAAGTCTCAAGCACAAAAATAAGATTTTTATTTACTATGTCAATCTGAAACAATTGAACTTTTTTACTTATTTATTTTTTTCTAAATTCTAATAGTTGTTCTTGCAGGTAAAATTTTTGATTTTTTTTTATGCTAGTTCTCTTTTTAAAAAAAATCTTAATATTACTGCTATTGCAAAAACTATTTTAATCTTTATCTAGGTGTGTATATTGATCGATTACAAGATAATATAACCGTTAAAAATATAATGACAGTTTCTTCACGCTCGTCAGCTACTGCTATTCATATTGTGCAAAGCTCAGTAAACCGCTTGTCATTTAGATTTATATGATTATGAAACTAAATTAGAACTGGCACACATTAAATACCTATTATTAGCATGCTACAAACAGTAAGCCGTACACTTGAATGAGACCATGTGACAAATTACCCATAATAGGAGTACATACATATGTAGATTGCACATATGCTAATGTGCATATGATCCGAATCGGACATATTCAAGATGAATTTCAATAGCCTTATATTTATTGTTGGCCTTAACAGACGATACGAAAATACGAGTAGATAGTGGCATTTATTAATGTACGAAAGAACGTCATAGCCATAGTCGCGAATCATGCGCTTATCAAAGCTGTTGACTGCAGATTTGACCTTATTCTAAAGCACAAAAGTATGTAAATTGATATGAAAGATTGACATTGATGTTATTGATTAACATCCTACAATCAAGGCGTTATCGCTTGAAAGCGAAAGTTATTATTTTATATATTTGAGATAATTAGCCTTAATTCTGAAATATTTGGACACACAGGTTGTTTTTGAGCGCGAATATTCGTTACATCTTTTGGTTTTGTTTTTTCAAAAAATTAATAATGACTAAAGCTGGGTTTGGATGAAAAGATTTATCCATTATAATGATCTTTCACGACATTATGGATAATATTTAATGACATTTCAATATAATACCAAGCTTATAGTTTCTTTGGCTGCAACTAACGAATAAAATCATGTCAATTCCATTTTATTCCACTTTTTGGACTATCCAAGGCTCTTTCTGACTAACAATACACTAAATATTGGTTTTCGTGGTCGGAAATGTTTCGGTTGCTCAGATTTCAAACATTCCCACAAGAAGTAATTTAATGGCGTGCGAAATTTCGGTAGCCAATGCACTGGTTGATGTTACTAAAACCACATGCTTTCCGAAACAATACTATCCACATATTTGAAAAAATAATCACGGATCATTGTCAGTGTGTCAAACCATTAAAGAATCTTTGATCTCATTTTTGAAAGAAAAAAATTATCCATAAGATGTTTCCATCATCAATAAGTGCAATTTTGTTGATGCAATTGTCTCCTTTGAGTCTCTGGTAGATTTGTAACAATCCAGAAACGGCAATTTAACTTGTTTAACCATTGAGCTCAAATTTAGCTTCGTTATTAAACTAAAGGATTCAATTGATCTCCTCATCAGTATCATAAAACGGGCAAAAGAGAACTGTTGATCAGAAGATAGCCTAGATCATGATGACCGCATCAACTGAAAAACTACCATACTTCTCAGTTCTGAACCACGGGAGTTAGAAAATTTGAGGTTAATTGACCTTGAGGAAGTGAAGAGATTAATGAAGAGATCGAATCGTCAAAAATTGCCAAAGATAGATATCCACCAAGCTCAAATATTAACGAGGCAACATACTGATGACACTTACGGTCATAACTATTGCGATGCTCCGTCTAAAGAGGTATCTTAAGACGTGGGAACCAGCCATCAATATAGTTTTACCAAAACCTCGTACATACATCGCACTTGCAAAATTTGGAGGCCCATAAGCCACCTAACCTCCCTACCCAAACTGGCTAAATGAGTTCTTTTTTCTCGTTTGAATGAAAAAACTTTAAAAGAACAAAATTCTCCCGTAACAATATTCTCTCTTCAAGCCACTGCACTCCACGGAACTCCAGCTAGTAATGATAGTCCAACGTAGCATAGACTCAACTACACAAAATCGGCTGAACTGGTCATGTTCAAGGTATTCAGCAAAGTCTGGCATGGAAAGTCTGACGTGAATTTTAAGTACCATACCATTTATTCAGATCATAGGATCTTTTCTCAAGGGCAAAACATTTAGAATCATAATCGAGGGATTATTTTCTCTCAACACAGCTTGTGGAGTACCACAGCCGATATATACACAGCAGATATTCCTAAAATGGCCGTAGCAAAACTATCTTTCTTCGGTGACGATACGTGAATCTACTACACGTCCAGGTAAACAGAAGCCATAACGCAAGATCAGATTGTGATCCACCTAAATGAGCGAAACACTCCAACGGTTGTTTGTGCCTTGGATATTGAAAACGCTTTCGTTACCATATGGCACGAAGGTCTTCTATTCAAGCTGATCAAGTTAGGATTTTTGGAAGTCATAATACGGCTCTCCGTAAGCTTCCTTAGCAATATACAATTTTATGTAAGCGTCAATGAAACTAATTCACTTGGGGGATCTGTAACATCAGGAGTGCCGCGCAAGGCTCTGTCATTGTCACTGGGCCTGTTTTATACATAATTTTCACTGCTGACCTCTCTTCTCCAGTGGTTTTTCCTCAAGTTAAAGTTCTACAATATGCAGATGATACGCTCTTATTCTCCCTAATTTCCAAGGTCCACACAATGCTGCGAAGAGTCTCGAAGATTACTTGGTTACAACCGAAAACGAGCCGAACCGAAGGGAGCCTCATACGTGTGAAACAGGTCTTACAATACCATAGATATTTTCAAATCAATTTCGTATATGCTCTGTGTGCTGAATACGAGAAAAATATCAGATTTGTCAAATTGACGCTATTTTATAGGAGAAAATCTATTAAATAATTATTACTAATTATTACTGTGATAAATAGGGTTTTTCTTTCGGTCTTCAGGCGAGAATTTCAGCTGATTTTTTTTTTCACAAATTTACAAAACTCGGCGATCTTTTTTCTTTGTTTTCGTCGAAAAAATGTTCCACATATAAAATAAAAACTTTTGGGGTCGTTACCACAAAATTTATGCGACGAGCATATTTTTCAAGAGAGATAGGACGATTTTACTTAAAAGAGCCGATAAGTTCAAGTCCGCATATCTATTACAACTACGTGAATAGAAAATAATATTTAGTGCGGGATACTCAAATTAGGACAAATAAGTGAGTAGGTAGGCTAATATTTCTTAACAACCTCGTGATTCTCGTCTCAGATGTTCTCTGTGGCATGGAAAAAGGGCATCAAATTGATACCATCTACACAGACTTCAGCAAGACCTTTGATGATGTTGATCATGATATTCTTCGAATCAAACTACAGAAATTTGGTATCTCGGGTCTTTTATTAAACTGGTTAGACTCTTATCTTCGAAATAGGACGCAGTACGTTAAGTTTCAGGGTATCCTATCCAAAAAAATTTGAGTTTTATCAGGTGTACCACAAGGTAGTCACTTGGGGCCTCTTTTATTCAATATTTCGTATCGGATGTTTCTGAAGTTTTAGCAGACATCCCTCACCTTTTTATGCAGATGATCTGAAAATGTACCACACAATTAAATCGAAATCTGACTCAATTTTTCTTCAATCGAAACTGCTTTCTCTTGAGCAGTGGTGCAAACAAAATAATCTCGACATTAATGTCAGTAAATGTCAAGTCATTCGTTTTTCCCGCAAAACCAGTAATACAAATTTTGATTACCGCCTCAATAATGTTACAATCAATAAAGTTGACAATGTCATCGACCTCGGGGTTACTTTGAATAAAAGGCTGCGTTTTAATTTACACTATGACAAAGTCTCAAGCAAGGCTTATAAGCAGCTTGGGTTCATCAAAAGACGTGCGAAGGAATTTAAAAACCTATGGGTCACGAAGTCTTTATACATAGCTCTAGTTTGGCCATTGCTCGAATATGCATGTATTGTCTGGCACCCTACCTTTGATGCCCATAACGATAGGCTCGAATCGGTACAGAAGCAGTTCTTGCTATTTGCGTTGAGAGATCTGTATAATCCTTACGAATTTGAAAGTCTACCTTCATACAGATACAGGCTAAGTCTCTTAAATCTATCAAGTCTATCTTCGCGGAGGATAGTCTTATGCTCCTGCTTTACTTTTGACGTTATTAGGGGCTTGATCAATGTTGTGTCCCTGTCCAATAAGATCACCTTCAACGAATCAGTAAGGCAGACGAGGCACTCACGTTTACTCAATGAATACCGACACCACACAGTTTACGCCAACAATGAGCCAATCAATAGATGTTGCAAAATATTCAATAGCTTCTCAAAACACTATTCCCCAACCATTTCCCGACCTAGGTTTAAAACTGCTCTGATTAAGGTGCTCACGTCCCTACCAAAGATGGTTATATTTTCAAAATTCGTTCATTATTGTGTATTGTACAAATTTATATAAATTGTTAAATATTAATTGTAAGTGTTTTTTTTGTAGCCTTGTTTGGTTGAAATAAATAAATGATTGCTTATATGTAGTACATCTCAAGAACTCGAGTCAATCTAAACAAAGGAATTACATTTTGTTTATGTATAATATATTATGTCTAACATAAAACCATTAACAAAATTAGTGCCGCAGAAAATAAGAATTTTTTTTGTCCCCCTTTGTAATCATCATCAGTACCTAAATGTATCTACTTGTGGCTATGAAACATAACTGGGTGCAAAACCGCTCACTGAAGAATTGATTATAAGTGAATTCTTCACTAGCTCCAAAACAACATAGTTCCACGTCCTCATTGAACAAGATATTTTGATATTTCGAATTTAACTTTGCTTCTTACAATTTCCCTAGTTTAGCCCAATTTGTTATGATTTATTGAGAATACTGAACACAAATGTCAAAAATGACAGCATAGTTTGAAAATTTTATTTATTTGAATTGATGTCAGTCTCAAAATGAATTAATGGAAACTATTAATGGGGTTAAACTTCAATTAGCTGAAAATGCCTAGATCTAGCTAACAAAGTTGCTTTTACCCCTGGTCCAACATATTAATTCACATATTATAAATTTATTTCATTGAGTGCCTGGATTTGCCTGAGTGCCAAGACACCTCTACCTTTGTATATTTTCTTACCACACGATAACGAGAACTGAAGAAGTGTATGCAAGTGAATGAAGTAGTATGCAAATAGATAAATAATATTCTATCAGTAGAATGCAAATAGATAAATAATATTCTATAAGGAACACTCGTTATAAAATGTCGTATCAACAAATTATTGGTTATTTTCAATTAAGAGAGCTAATTATTTCGAACAATTTCTTAACATCCAATCAATCTAATCAATTAATTCTTCCAATAAACAACATAAAAATTGAACTTTCCATAACATGTATTCTCAATTAATGCAAATTCACGTTCGATCCAAGCAAATTCTTAACTGAGAATTTCCGAGGAATGAACTTTCTTTGTCTGCATGAAACGAGCAACATGAAACGTACCCGAAGCACTTGAGAAAAAACTTTATGTTAAAGCTTAACATCACTTTACTAACAAACTCTAGTGGAAAGTCAAGGTCATCTTTGTTTTGATTATGAATAATTATATAAAGTAATAGCCACCCAAATGTATACATACCAATAAAGTAAAGCTCCCCATCCTAAAAAGATTCCGAATATAACTCAATCAAACGAACCGGACGAACTCTCGCACTCACTCACTACACCAGCACTTGTCCGCTTATAATGCCGAGCAGCTTCATTCCAGCAGAATCGAGCCCATACCCATTCATAGCGTTCGAATCGCGTGCAGATCACAGAACCGAGAACGAATCGTACTCCGAACTTAATTCCACCTGATAACGAAAGTAATAAGAAAAGATACGAACGCAAGAAAGTATGTAATAAGAAAAGACGTATCTCTGAATTTCTCACACAAAGACCTGTTCCCTAAATGATTACGTTCCGTTTCGCTTGGCAGAGTATACAAAGCACGATTGCTGAGGAAGCGTCAGCAAAATTATGCAACAAAAACTTAAGTAATTCTGAATCAAATCATTTAAATCGATTCACTCACAGATTCGTAACATGCAAATTAATCATTTATGATTGCAAATGGTAATCAGAATCTAAATCGGTGTTCGCTTGACTCACACGCCACAACGTCTCGCAAACAAAGGTGAGGTGATTGATCTTTTTCCGAGACACCTGCAACAATGGAAGAACGCATAGAACTAAAACCTTTCTCGCACGAGAATTCACTATGCAAATATGCAAACAAATTTGCTTGTGCCCTTTAGCCTTGCGAATATGTCGTTCACTTTCGCGTACTATCCGACCTCAAAGCCGGCCGAGGTTCTCATTTTGGCGTGGGTCCAGAGTTTTGTTAGTAAACAAAATACGAGCTTCTCAGCGAAAAGTCGAAGAAAGCAATTCACGTTCGAAATGCGCAGTTTCACACGTTAAAGTGTCGACCACATGATGATAGCAACGCGAAACAGCTTTCACCAATATGACCGACGATACAATACTGATGGAAAATAAGAACTATCTCCAAGTTGCACTATATGCATCTTTGCGAAAATGCTTACAAAGGAACGTAGCACCTATTATCTTACATAAGCAGCAAGCTTTTTGTATTTACTCTTGTGCGAAATATACTCATACTAAGTACACTAGGCATAACGTGCAAATTCTACGATAAATCTACTGAGAAATGGACATGCGCTATATTCACAGATACAGTTCAGTGATAGATACATAGAGCTTTGTTTTTGTTAAGCTTTATTGCAAATTATATGGTTCGGTTATAAAAACACCTGTACCGGCTATTATCTGCAATTATCAATATAGTTCAAGCTAGATACTCGTATTTATATAATGCGTTCAATAAAGAGTATGTGTAAATTTAATTCAAAAGATACCGACTTATGAATACTGATTCATCGAAAAACAGCAGTAATAGTGTAGCTTACTGGAAGAAATAACCGCAGCAAACTTTTTGTTTTATTTTGTAAATTTAATTGAGCCTATACCTACTATAAATTTAATTGAAATTGTGGGAGGCTTTCCTCATCCTAAATAAGGAGGCGATATCGTATAGGCGGTATATGTATATTTAAGAAGCCTACAAGAGCGTTATTAAGTATGGGGTTAACACTGTAAAGATTGACACGATTCAGCGCTCTGGATCGAAGAATTCTGGGTCCGCCAATACACAACCCAAAGCAGAACATTGTGACGGTAGAGCAATCTCCAGCAAGAGATGTATCTTTCTCTCTGGGGGTGCATCTGAGCGAGATTCAGATGCGAAGCTCCTCTCAACTGATGAGGTCAGTGTCCGAACCACCTCTAGTTTGGGCAGCTTTCGAGATCTCTTGAATCCGAAAATAGAGGAGGGGAGTGAGGCAACTCCGGCATCCGAGGAGGATCTTGACTTAATCCTGATTGAAAATGTTGTAGGTACTTCGAATTAACCTCCACCATTCTAAAGTAACAACAGCTGGATTCATTCTCCGCCTGTTTAATTCAGTGGAAGCGTTATTACTAATCCAAGCAGTGGCAGCTCGTAGTTTTGAGACTTAGGGAAGCACAAGCAAAATATGTAAGCATATAATATTGGTAAGCATACTTATGAAACGCGTAGTAAACTATACATGCGATTTTTTTTTAAATATCGTGTACAACATTAAGTAGGCATTTTAATGCTGACCGTATTTGTATTAAAAGTTAGTAATTGATTGTCAACAGCTTATTTCAGTGATTTTCTTACTCACTAAGATCAGCAATATCAGAAAAGTTAAAATTATGTATAGTATTTGAGAGTGAAAAAATTACTAAGTTCTTAAAATTTTTTTTTATATTATAAATAAAAGTTAAGTTGATAACATATTATAGGGTAAATAAGTAGAAAAAGTTTTTTAATAGCTCAAAGTTGAGGATATAATGCATCTTTTAGCAAATTAAATAAGATAGTCAATACCACAGCAAAAATAAATTCTTCATTTAAATCGCAAGAAAAGTGCCCAATATAGTTAACTTTTGCGAACAGTTGACTGAGCGCAATTACTGATCTTAGTTGCCAAGAATCAATAAGATCATTTTTCCGCTCAATCGATATAGATGAAAAAGACTGCCGCAGTAAATACTCTATGGCACAATCACAACAATTTTGGTTTTCCACTTTAAAACCCATATTAAACGGGTAAATATTAATTTTTCGAAACAGAATCTATTCAATACGCTTAACTAGTTTTATGTTATAATTTACTTTAAAAACTATCCTTTTATCTATCTTTATCCGACCGTATTAATACTGAAAATACAAAAAATTCAAGTCAAGAGAATTATAACAAGTGCGTTTTATTACGAAGCAGACATAAAAAAAAGTACATAATGTAAACTACAAATGCTAAAGAAAGCACTTCAGAAATTCAACATAGAAATAACATAGACGAAAGCAATCAAGTGGTCATATCACCCAAAGCACCTGAACCGAGAAACTCATTTTGCGAAAGAAAACCCAAAGCAGATACAAAAAAAACGGTCTGGGAAAAATTGCACACGAAAAAATGCAACTCCTACTATTTTATTCTCCACATTAACATCGCAATAGCTTGCACCGGACATGTGTACATGCGAACAAAGCATAAACGGCATCAAATCATAAACGGAACAACTCGTAAGAAGAGGAGCAGAAGAGAATCTACAAATCCTGTAACGTAAATCATAACGGGAAACAGAAACACAACAGAGACGCTGATGACTTTCCAGCGTCAACATAGGCGTCCAAAGCAATCAAGTGGTCATTTCACCCCAATCTGGGGGAAATCGCACACGAAAAATTCCTACTATTCTATTCTTCACATTAACATCACAATTGCTTGCACCGTACATGCGAACAAAGCAGATAATGCATCAATTCCTAATGGGAACGGCTCGTGAGAAGAGGAGCAGAAGAGAATCTACAGATAAATCATGAGGGGAAACAGAAACATAACAGACGCTGATAACTTTGCAGTTTATTAAGTTCATTCACTCCCAAAGATTTCTGGGTCGTCTTTCTCTCAGGCCTGACTGATTTATCTCTTATTATTGTATTGTTCAGTTCATCAGAGAGACCAAATAATTCTCAAAGTATAGTGGCTAAGAAACAGTACCCGTGGTATCAAAACGAGCCTCTAATGTGCCGACGACAGCCACTTTACCTAACTTAATTGAAACTATGAAACTGAAATGCAAATTATCTTTATTGTATCAAAGTTACCCTACATTATTACTTAGTAGAAATAGAGTTCCGACTTCGTGGAACTTGAAAGAATAAAAATTAAAGTGACACAAGAAAGCAGACAGGAAAGCTTAAGAATTAAGAAAATCTATATTACTATATATATTTTCAACATATTTTTGTCGCGACTCACACCCTTTTTCTAGCAGTCCGCACAACGAGCGAAAGTACACAATAATCGTTTCCATCCCTTATTTAAGATTGCTACATTCGGAATCAAAGGCTCAGCCATATTATCTGGTGTTTCATCTCCAATAAAAGGGAGGCTATCGATGTCTTCTCTAGAGCTGCAAACTCCTACTCTGGAACTACCACAGCCCCAAGCGAATAACATCAGCTTCTTATACATCGAAAGAAATTCGTCTTGTTCCTTTTGATGAAACTCATTCTCCATACGTTTATACAATGCAGTAAACAATGCCGTTTTTCTGTAGTTATTTCTGATACTATCTCGTCTCATATTTATATGGTTTAATAATAAAGGATAGTCAATGCAAGATGATTTCCTATGCTGAATTTCAGATTTCATATTGACTAATGTATGAAATTGTTTAAGTTTCACTTCAAAACTGCTGAAATTATTAGTACCATAAACGGTATTTATAGAATGGATAAAGTTAAATTTAAAAGAAGTAATATATCCCGAAGACCAGCCTTATAAGTATATTTTATTTTAGCCATTAATATTATATTAAGTGGCTAGCAAGGATATTTACTTAATTACGATGTAATGAAATTTCAGGGTTTCATTATCAAGATGCGAGCTGGTCATTAAGGTCACTGGTACATTTTAATTGAAAAGGTAATATTTCTTACTGCAATGTATGTACTACGATTTAAGTTTTTACAAGTTCAATACACATTCATTTTAATCTGATTCAATTTTGAGAATAATTAAGCAAATACATGTTATTATTTCCCAGTAGAACAAGATTTTCATATGGAATTGTTTTTGTGTAAAAATTGGTATTTTACTAAGTGATTTCGAAAAAAATTTTAAATTTCGTTCTCGGTAACCTCTTAATAATTTTCTATTCAGATTGTTGCAAACTAACTAGAATAACTAAAAACCAATTTCTTTTCAAGTTAAAATTTTTATTTACATATTCACAAAAATATATCTTTTCATTAGAAAAACACAGTTTTACGTAATATTTTACATAATATACTGATACTGACTATTTATCCCATTGCACGCTCCATGAACAGTTTCTGGAATGAAAGTAAGTCCTTATTAGTATCTGCTATATCTGCCTAGAAAAAACACATACCTTTATAGGCGGCAAATTTTGAATAGCTTGCAGCCCGATACTTCGTAGCATCACAATGGGACTAAATGTTGTATTATATAATCGTTGCAATCCATGAATACCGAACATGATCGGTACGTTTTTCATTAATCTTTCGCGTTCATATTTCAACAACGCATGTTTATCACCTAAGATGGTAATATAATTTTATAAAAAGAGATCAAATAACCTTTTTAAATTTCAAACTACCTAATTCAGAACCACTGTATACAGCCTCAGCAAGGACATCTGTCAAGCATTTCACATCACCAAATCCCAAGTTAACACCTTGTCCAGCAAGCGGATGAACTCGATGAGCAGCATCACTGCAATAGAAGAACAGAAATTGGAAAAATCATTATTTTAAACTTTGACGCATAATGTACCCAATTAACACAGCTCCTCCAGCCACATACGAAGGTGCATGACCAAAGCCTAAAGGAAAGCAAGCTCGTGATTTTTCCTTCACACCAACAACAGATGGAGGATACTGTCGCGTTTTAGAGCTACCGAATGGCAAAAGTGTGTCCAATGTATTGAGTAAGTTTGTTGTTAAACTATCTTTTGGATATTCTTTGTACTGCAGGAAAATCAAATTTGTTTATTCCGTAAATTATTTTAATTTAATTATTCTTACAAATGCATCATTGACTGCATCAACAAAATCATGCACTGGCATCGATTGTAGTTCCTTCATACGAGTGGGCGTACCCGACCAAACCAAAGAGCTGAGAGTATCGTTAAGCGGTAGCATTGCTATAGGTCCAGTTGGTAAAAATCGTTGCCAAGCCACAGAGTTATCACCAGTCTTTAAGCAGTTTCATAACCACGATTAAATTTTGTCTATTCGATAGTATCAAAAAAACTTACATCACATAGTTCGAGCGTTGCAACTAATCCCATTTGGTTGTAGTTCAAGGTGAAAGGTTCGATTCCCATTCGTTTTCGTACAATTGAATTGATTCCATCCGCACCAACCTGAAGATACAAGACAATGGAGATTTATTAAATATGTGAAGATGAAAGATTTTTAGATAGTAAGAATGTATTATTATAATAAATTAACAAATTAAAAGTAAAGAAATATTATATACAGCATATGAAGACGCGCTATTTTAACTTTTTACCGCTAAAATATTACATATGCCTTAGGATTCCACCGAACTAAAGGACTTATGGAGCTTGCGCTAGATCCTGTCAAACTGGACGCAGCCGAACATTCGTTTTAATCTTCATTCGAAAGAAATCTAGCAACGTGATCCGCTGAATTGGTAGTTTAGCTCCCGTTGTTTTCTACTGTTTCCCACAATTTAAACATTTTGCCAATAAATGAGCATCACATCGCTTAAAATATTTCCAAAAAGAGAAAAAGAGTGATATTGAGAGAATATTGAAATAGCCTAAAACTATTTTTTTAGACGATGATGGACACATATGCTGTGCCAGTTTGGCCAATTACTGGAAACTCTGAGCCTTAGAAATATTTTTAATAACTCAGTTTTGTTGCCGATTTGAAATTATATTGTGCTAAGGGAAAACGAGACGAAAAATTGTCGGTTCGAGTTCAAATGAATGTTCATTCTATTAGAAAGAAAATGGCAAGTTGAACTGTTACACTTGAGTTGTATTCAATTTCTGTTTAAGGGGTTACTCCCACTTGCTACTTTGAAATTTTTCTATTTTTTTTTGTTACATTTTTTTTTAAGTATAACTATCTGAGAACACGTCCTTCAAATTTCAAGTCGATCCGAACATAATTGATCGATATATGAGCGTTGAAAGAGAAGAAACTGTTACTTAAACAACCGTTACTTATACTTATAAACGCGTTTTTCTCGAAATGACATTTTTGAAGTCGGTGACCAAAATTACTCAAAAACTACTAAGCCGATCTTTTTGAAACTTGACAGGCTTATTCAATACATAAAAATGTAGTGTTTGATCGTTCGGTTTTTCTTTTTGATAAAAAATGGCCGTTTTATAGCAAAAAGACGACCGTTTTTTTAAGTGAAAATCGAACCATTAACTTTGACTGTCCGCCATTTTGTAAAAAATGGTTATTGTTTTAAATCCTTCGATCAGACACTAGTTTATGCTGTTATTTAACTAAATGCATCGCTACTTTTTGCTTCAAATGATCCAGTTCGACACAATGTTGGTCACCGCAAAAAGTGAAAATTAAAATACCATTGTTTTGACGGCCATTTGCAATTTAACGATGTAATATTTTTCAATAAAAAAATTATTAAATGGTGCTTAATGTATGTACTTTAAGATAATATAATAGTAGTTTAAAAAAAATTCGTAGTTTTTTTTAAAAAAAATTCATGAAAATGACCAATTTTTTTCCGCTACAAACGGGGGTAACCCCTTAAGAAAAACAGACATGTACTCTGAGGAACTTGAGTATAAATGGGTTGGTAGCTCATGAGCTATTCATGAGATCAATTGTGGACCTTGGAAATTAGGTCTTTGATATAGGGAACGAACAATGGGGTTGGTTTTGTGGAGATAATGGAGTTCGGCTTGAAGTTTCAGTCTATGCGATGGTATGTAAGGGCAAATTTGTTGAGGCTTGACTAAATATGATGGTTCTATCGAGGGTCGTGTTTTGTACCTAGGTATTTAACGGTATTCGAAAGGGTGATCGTTTCGTTATTAATAACAGTTTTGACTTTTTGAGAGCTTTTGCTCTCTTTGTGAAATCCTTTGAAAAAGATGTGCTCAGTTTTGTTAGTATTTATTTGCACGCCCCAGTTCAAATGAGAAAGTTTCCATAACTTTGTGAGACATCTGTTACAAAGCATGGGCTATTCTGGGAAATCCAGAATATGATATCATCCGCGACACTTACATCTAAACACTTACATCTATACAAGAGTTGAGATTTCAGGGATGTCAACGATGAATATATTAAAGAGAATTGGTCCGACGATGCAGCCGTGTGGTACACCTGATTCAATTGAAAATACATCCGCGAAAGCCCCATTAAAACCCTCGTACTACTGAAGAAACTGTCTTCAATTTTGATGATCGCACTATAGAAATCGAAATTGATCATTTTACACAGGAGACCCTCAATCGATACGCAGGCACCCGAAATCTTTTTGTTCTGGATGCTATCTTTGACTGCATTTTGCGTCCAGCGTGGAGTGTTTGGCTTTAACGCTGAATTGCCCCCAAAGAATAATATGGTTCTCATCAATGGAATGGGTTAAGCGTCTTAGAATTACCCTTCACAGTAATTTTTCCAAATTTGATATTAGACGAGCGTTGAAAACATCACATCATCGAGATGCTTTTGGGATAGGGTATATATTTGTTATTTATTTTTAATATCCAAATTTGTTTATTTTTTTCTAATATCAGAATTTGAGATAAGAGGAAAAGAAAACACAATGGTGTACGTAGAAGCAAAAAGGAAACTTTCTTAGAATGCAATTATACATTTATTTTTTTCTTATTCATGGAAAGGGTCGATACTTGATTGAGAAGGGGTTCTTTGTTCACGTAGGTTCCGTAGCATCGGGGCTCTATGGAAGGGTTTGCAGGACTGAGCCGTGTAAGAGTCAACAAATGATCTTGCGGACGAAAATCAGAGATCAAGTCTTTGACGATTTGTAGCAAAATGGGCGTCAGAACTATGCTTTTCCCTCGATAAATGAAAAAAAGCTGCAGCAAACATTTTATCAGGAAGCACGCTACGATTCGAAGTATGATTGCTCCTTAATTTGTTCGGCCTATTATCCTATTTATTTCCTGAAACATATCTCGCCCAGGGACTCATTTTCGGAGACGTTCTTCAAATTTCATCTTTCTCATCATAGAACATCTTTATCGTATAGGACATCTTTATCGTCATAGAAAGTATGACCTCCTTTTATGAGGTCATACTTTCGCTTACTATCCGTGTACGTGAAGCGAATTTCAAAAGGTTACCAATGCATGTTAGCATTTTTCGGTAAATGTGTGGTTTCATTCAGGTTGACGATTATTTCCTTGAATTCGGGTACTTTCTCGTTATTCGCTGCACATAAAATTTCATGGGTTATCCTGAAACTTTTAAGTTCTAGCTTGTGGTATACTATCGGTGGGGTTCTACCAGCTTCATCTTTAGTGGCATGGCCTTTGAGGTTCGAAACCTTTTTTCGCAAATGTCGGGGCCAATCAGCGTAGAGCTGGAATAGAGAATGGAAGGGCCGAAGACTAGTTTTTTTTTGCCACAGAAAGTTCTAGGTGGTTAAATGAATTCTTTTTATTTTTCGAATCTATTAGGAGATGAAGAGAGTGAATTGGAGTTTATGCTTTTTCTTCGACCAGTGAATTAAATGATTCAGCCACAGACACAAAAGTTGCTTGATCATACCTTCAATGACGAGGCTACTACTGTTGACAATACATATGTCCACTCTTTGAATTTGTTCTTCGTTATCCTCAATTACGGTTGCACCCGCGTATTTTGAATTGATTGAGAAGTTTCCGAACATCTGCCTTAGATTTCCGGCAGAGTTTGCCGAACCTCTGCTTCGATGGTGCCTGTACCACCGTCCGCAATCGTGACTAATTACTCTTTCTAGACTTTCAGTATATCTATTATTTAAATATTTATTTTTCTATTTGAAAAGAAGGTTAATAAAAATATTTGTGGTTTAAATAAAATTTCGGCACATATACCCACTAATCAATGTCAAAAGCGTCTAAAAGTGCCTCAATTTAAATCATCACAATGCCTTCTGTACCTAGTATTGAAAACTCTTCTTATTGCTTCTCCACGTCGGAGCTGCTCCAGCACTCAATTTATTTCTTAACGTCCATTCACTTATAGCTGTGTGAAGTGTTTGTGGATTGTGGATGCATAATTGTGGATTGTGTAATTATGTGTTCCCACAATGTAATGAATGAATTGTATAGACTCAAAACAGACCTGATCGACAGCGAATACTAATGGAAACTACTAATTGGTGTAACGACAAGAAATCTTAACGACATGGAAGGTATCGAGGGGTGATCCAAAAGTAGTGCTAATCGGTTATTTCCAGTTTGTATAAAATTTTAAAAACACATTTTTTATTACCTCATATACCCATTAAATCAGCATAAAAACAACATAAGCTGCGTTTTTTTTTCATTCAGAGTGGAGTAGGAATTCTGCATGCATAAAAAAATGATCCGAAGTAGCATGCGAGTTTATTTCATTCCTACTTGGTTTTCAGCAGTTTGTTTGTCAGACATTTGTCAGTTCAAAATTCAAATTTCGAAATAAAACTTAAAAAAAATTAGAATGATGAAAATTAGAATGTCTACCAAAGACATAGAAAGCCACTTGGTGGAAACATTAAGAGACTCTGCTTCTCCATATTCCACCGTTGCACGCTGGGCCAAGAAGTTTAAGTTGGGACGAAGGACGTCCATTCACGTCCCTCACTGAAGACACTAGGAAAAAAATCGAAGATGTCGTGTTGGTAGATCAAAGAGTGGCCATCAGGCATGTAGCTGAGGTCACAGGGATCTCATATGTCAGTGTTCAAAGACGAGCACAAAAAGAATCAAGTCGACATTGCAAGGGTGAATCTCGAAAAGTTCCAGGCAGATCAGGAGAATTTGTCGTCACGTTTCGTAACTAAGGACGAAGCCTGGATCCAGCATTTTCATCCAGAAACCAAACAGCAATTGATGTCTTGGAAGCCACCCTCCAAATTCAAAGTGTCGCGTTCGGCAGGGAAGGTTATGGCATCAGTTTTTTTTGGGTCGCTGGTGTAATATTTGGAAAAGAGAGCCACTACATCAGGTGCTTGCTACGGAGGCCAAATATGAAGGTTACGGGAGGCTATTAAGGAAAAAAGATGCAGCAAACGCGGAGTGCTGTTTCATCAAGACAACGCACCGGTTCATTAGACAGCAGTTACGATGGCTGAAACTCAAGAAACAGTATTTGAACTGCTTCTACCTCTTTCCTTGGCTCGAGGAACACCTTCGGGGTAAGAAATTTGAAGATAATAGTGAAGTGATGGCCGCTGTGGAGGCGTTTTGGGAGAGTCCTTACTCTAAAGAACTTTTTTCTAAGGATCTTTTGGGTTTGGAAAAATGATGGACTAAATTTATTAGCTTGTTGGGAGACTATAATGAAAAATAAATATATTTTTTTAACTTTAATTACCTTGTTTTATATTCATCATCATTGCCCGTGTTCCATTATTACTATTTAGTACTCGTAAGTACTTCTGGCTACTTCCAACTACTCGCGCTCTCGTTCCCGAGTAGTTCATGAGTGGTTACACCTTTTTTTGCCGTGAGGTGGCTATTTAATTGCCAATAGGCGGCTTTGATTTTTCCATGGTTATGTTGAATGTTTTCGTAGTTAGGAAATGAGAAATAGCCCTCATAATGTGTAGAAAGTTAAAAGAGGTAATTTTCTGTTAGTTGCTTTTATATTTTCTGTCGATTGTGATAGTTTACACTCGTTATTTTCTCCCTTTATTTTCAATTGTTTTGCATTTGAAAACTGTATGCAGTTTGACAGGTTAGAATCTGCTCGTATGACCGAAGATGGCGTTCCATTTGTGCTCTACTTGGAAGTACTTGGGAGTACTAATTAGTAAAAATGGAACACGGCAATTACTTTTGGCTCATCCCTCGAATAATTTGAAATCGTGAAACCAACCGATAGTCGATAGTCAGAAAAATTATCGATAGTTTGTTTCAATGAAAACTACCGATTTATATCGGAAGCTCTATCGATATTTCTGTTACCTCTATGATATGTACACTATCTTCGCGGAATGCACTAATGGCATTTATTGCCTAATTGGCTTCAGTCGCGAATCCCGATATAAGCGATGGTTATTTGGCCACCTCACTATTGAAACACTTTTTTTTAGCATATTTTCATATTAATTTGAAGATATATACATATTACATTTTTCATTAGGATTATTGGTATTTTCATTATTTCGGGTGGCGTCACTAGGCAAGAGCTCGAAACTAGATTTTATGCCCGATTTATACATTGGAACGAGCGTCTCGGGTACAAGAGTAAACAAGACTCAACAAGACATTGGACGAGACTCAACAAGACATAGGGTGCATTGTTTACTTAGGATATTGCACCGTACAACACGGACCATACACCATGCACCTTTCATAGGGTGAATTGTTTACTTAGGATATTGCACTTTGCATCTTTCGACAGTTGTGAGCTGTTTTGTTCAGTTCAGTGAACGATGACTGAGGTACGGGCTGTGGCTATTGCAACTGCCTGGTGTGCGTTGAGTTATTTCAATCTGGGACACGCAAACACATGTTTGAAGTCCCGGCGAAAAATTCGAAAATTTAAATGAGCACATGCTACCCTCTCGAATCCCTTTGACTTGATGCATAAAACCGACTTCGCTTCCAGCGGCTTCGAACTCGGACGAGACGGTCATAAACACTCAGGCACAGCAGTAAAAGGATCATTATCCCTTCGTAAAACAAACAAGAGCCGACGAGCAAACCATTTACACACGCGTGCTTGCCATGAAAAACACAGCCGAGACTAGACAAGGAGACCGTTTACACACTCACCTTGTCTTCATTTGGCATTACTCGGCGAGCATGTAATTCCGGCTTTACGTCAAATGCTTCGAGTCAATTCTCCCGTTTCATTTACTTAGCCTAAATAAGTAAAACAAACTAAAGTGTGGATAAACTATTTATTGATAACATGCATGTAACATCTCATTCATTCATATAAATATTTCAGACCATTTGATTATTCACACGCCCTATTTTTTCAATTCTCAATCAAAACCAAATAAATAATTGTTTTAGTAGAACGCAATAACAAAAGTGTACAACAGTGGCAGCTTACTATAATCAAATTCAATAATAACTTTCTCATAAACACATCGTTCATAAACTTGCATGTTTATCAATATTCAACAATTAACATGCTTAATTGGCAGTATGACAAACTACAAACATGTATACAATTTATAAAACATTTCAATTAGATGTAATCCACCTGGACGTTATTGAGCTGATTCTCGGTCCGTTTCCATTTTTCATATTAAACTCCTCATTTGAAACGATTAGTAAGCGATCTACATACATATTTTGTGGTAAATAAACGGATGTAAAACTAAAATAAAATCAAGGCGTGAAGATCATGCAAATCTTTACACATGTCGAAACTAGGACAGGCGTCTTCGATTGCGTGTTTCGCTCGATTTGAGATATTGAAAACATAACTGACGTTCAACATGAACATATATCTTAGTTGATGCATAATTTAATACGTCGGCAGCTAGGAGAGTGTTATTGAAATGACCAACGAAAAATGTCATCGATATCAATAGATTTGAAAAATCTATTCCAAGTTTGTATGAAATGTCAATGCTTGTAGGAGGTCAGTTGACATAAAAGGGCATATAAATTGCAAATAAATCCTGATAACATTTATTATAATCAAAACGATGATTGTAAAAACTATTTTGGACCAGTTCATTTCATGTCTTAGTGAATTGCAAAGCTTAATTCAAGCAAAGTTAACAATGAGGAATTTTATAACGTAAAACATTAACAGTTTCTTCTTCAGACTGATAGACACTAAAGAAGAGGTTGATTTCCCTTAAGGGGTTACCCCCACTTGTAACTTTGAAATTTTTCCTTTATTTTTTATTGCATTAGTATAAGTATAACTATCTGAGAATACGTCCTTCAAATTTCAAGTCGATCTGAAAAAAATTGACCGAGATATGAGCGTTGACAGAGAAGAAACCGTTACTTATACAACCGGCTAATCTGCCGTCTGCCGCGCTCGACCCTCTCTACGGTTTCGATTTGTTGCGACCAAGAGAACTCGAAAAGGCAGAATGCTGAGAAGGTAACAGCAAATTGCATTTTTGGAAGCGGCATCGTCGGCGGAAGAGCTATTATATGGAAAATAAAAAAAAAATTGTTTCCTCCGTGTAAACTGAAATTGAAACTTTAAACGCGTTTTTCTCGAAATGACATTTTTGAAGTCGGTGACCAAAATTACTCGAAAACTACTGAACCGATCTTTTTGAAACTTAGTAGACTTATTCAATACATAAAAATGTAGTGTTTGATCGTTCGATTTGTTTTTTCGATAAAAAATGGCCGTTTTATTGCCAAAAGACGACCATTTTTTTAAGTGAAAATCGAACCATTAACTTTGACTGTCCGCCATTTTGTGAAAAATGGATATTGTTTTAAATCCTTCGATCAAACACTAGTTTATACTGTTATTTAACTAAATCCATCGCTATTTTTTTGTTTCAGGTGATCCAGTTCGACACAATGTTGGTGAAAGTTGGTGTTGGTGAAAAGTGAAAATTAAAATACCATTGTTTTGACGCCCATTTGTAATTTAACAATGTAATATTTTTCAATAAAAAAATTACTGAGAGATGTTCAATGTATTTACTTTAAGATAATATAATAGTCGTTTAAAAAAATTTCGTAGTTTTCTTTAAAAAAAAATCATGAAAATGACCTATTTTTTGCGCTACAAGTGGGGGTAAGCCCTTAAAATATCGATATCTGTCAAGAAATTTACATATATCTAGCATCTAAATGAAAAATTGCTTTTTAAGTAATTATTTTTGATGATACTCTATTCAATCTTATTCATTCAAGCATTTTACAATTAAAATTAGGGGAAAAAATAGCCTCCAGCATATGCGTTCAATCTGACGTATACATCTTGTTCGAATCAGTCCAATATTTTCATCAGCAAGCGATCATTGTTAAATATATCTCTACAGGACCATCTCCAACCAGCTGGATGATATTTATCACTTAAGCGTAAGTCGTATACACTTTTCGTTTGTGCTTTAGCGAAATTTCCATGGCACGATTCATATACAGTTTTTTTGATATCTTTCAATTAGTCTGACATACGCGATCGGTTCGGTCACTTCGAAAATTCAATTGGAAAATTTAGTATCTAGCAATCGGAAGTGCGAAGTGTTTTTATTTTAACCAATCATTTCTCTCTCAAAAATAGAATGAAGTGTTTAGTGTAACATAAAAAAACTGAAATTTCGAATCGTTTGTTTGATAAGAATATTTAAGAAATCAGTTTGATATGGATCGCGTTTAGATATAAAAAGTCGGGATTGTACGAAAAAAGTGATAACAGTGGATTTATAAATTATTTAGTGTGAGTGTTGTGTTTACGTGCATACCCCATTAATTTGAATTGCAATATACAAATTGGATGTAATAAGTTTAATTATGGTGTGAAAATCGAGATGGAATGCCTCCTGTAGTGGAATTTGTTCATTTTGAGATCTCAATCAAGTGTTTATTGTTTATTTTTCATCCTACGAACCAAAAAGTTATATGCATTTAGATATTGATGAAAAAGGAGAACTTATTTACAAGATTTTTTCTTAACATATTGAATACGGTGTAGCAAGCAAGCTATATTTTGGTTAGCTTAATATTTTGGACAATTGTTTTTCATTGGAGCATTCAATATACTAATTCTAAAACTCATCCTGACTGAGTAAAACCGAGAAGTTGATTATAAATGATCTATGTATTTTTCTTATGTCACATTAATTAATTGTGTTAACACAAGACTTTTTTCTGACAGGGTAACTGTCTGCAAAACATACTCGGGCATATTTTCTTGATTCATGAAATCAAATGAGATGATGAGATCCAATTGGCATAAGGTCTTGTGTGTAGAAACATTTGAGCCAATTATTTACCAAGAACAAAGAAGAGCAACCAAATTGATTTTATACTATGTATTGTTATCTACAATGGCGTTCGAGTGATTTATTTTTGAAAAATCCAAAAAAAATTATCATGGAAAAACGAAAATATACCAATTATTAGTGCGGGAGACATCAATCAGAAATAATCAGGATTTAAAAGTCAAGAAAAAATTGGAATTATTTTGAATCAATCACAACTATGTTAAATTTAAGGGAGAAAAAACACAAATTACAAAACATTTTGATACCTGCTCTAAATACTATTTTATGATATTGACATTAAATCGTTTTTGTGTTTGTCTTTTTTTAAGAAATTTTTGCATTTTTGGAAGCTTGTTTAACGTTTTCTTTGGTTTCGCCGGTCCCATTCATTTCAAGCACCAAATTTGCTTCACATACTACATCATAGAGATGTGGACACTTCACCATAGCGAATGCACAGTTTCGCATGAAAATTTGTTTAGAGCAATCACCAAATACCTGCCCAGTTTTGGAATAATATACATATAATCGTTTCGCCATTATTATCAGTTAATAAACTTAACTTTCGGCAATAATTGGCTAAAAGAGTAGTTAATTGGATTTTCGACTTCGATTTTTGATTGGTTTGGCGACCAAAACAATATTTTTGTGAACTCTGAAGACAAACGATTTTTTCAGTGAAAATTAAATTTCTGCCAATTTTGCACTGATTAATATTCTTTGCAATCAAAAAGTGATAAAACAGCTGGTAATAAAACCTCATATATTACTATACCAAATGCGTGGGGCGGATCGATTAATAAACATAACAGCATCTATAGTCTGCAGTATGGATTCTTTTGCAGTTACCACATTTTTTGACATTGGAGAGAAATATTTTTGTCTGATGAAATCAAGCTAAAACAATGGAAAGAACGATATAATTTTACAAAAACACGTCGTTCCTATTTACCGCATATTTTCGACTGATTGCTTACACATACATATACATGCATACAAAGTTCAAATGTATAAGACGATCTCTTGCATCTGGCGCAACGCCCTGTTGTACACAGCTCTTTCTCCTTTTTATTTGTCACTTTCTCGGTTTGTTTTATTGACAAATGCATTTGGTCAAGGTCTGGCTAATAACAAAGCAGCTACCAACGAACGACATATTGTCGCTTTGTGATATTGCGCCTAAATAAGTATCAAATGACTCGAAAAATTGTAGCACTCAAATCATATAGTTCCAAATTACACATATCTTTTTAAGCTTTCAATAACCTCAAAGGTTTAAAAAGAATGATCATAGAGTCAAGGACTTTAGCCTTTAAATTATTGCAGGTTCACGCTAGATTATAAAGACTTGAATAAAGCATTCTTTAGCGAAAAATGAATTCTCAATTAGAGAGGAACCAAACACTAAATATTCAAAGTGATTTTTTTTTGGCAAGATATTCACAAAAAAATACCTAAACAACAATATTCTGAACAATGTTTTCGAATTAGAATAGCCAAGTGGGTTTCAATTAGTTAAGCTCAAAATTAGCTAATTTGATTGGAGAATTATTATATATTACATTATAAAAATATGATTGGAGAATTATTCGGCTAAATAACAGAATGAAAATCATCTTTATACTGCAAGTGTTTGAAGAATACATTCGCATTTTAGGCTGAAAGATATTTTGTTGATCGTTTTTATGACTTTTATATATTTTAAATTTCTTTGAAACATATAAATAATTTTAATTATGCACAAATTTTCAAGTCACATGTCGAATATATGCCGATTAATAATAATAATAAAAATTATATTCCACTCATTCTTAATCATTTGTGACTTCAGGGCAGCAACTCCAACGCCATAAATTAGGTCAGATGTGATCTGCCCCTACTTGATCTGTCCCGTCACCGATTCGAAGATCAAGTGACTTCTCTATGTTGAGCTCAACCCCACCATCTTAAACTTTCGTTAAATTTTTGTATAAAAAATAAGTTGCATAAGCTAGATTTCTTTTATTCTTTCAAAGCTGGCCATGGAAGCATAGCAGCTGAACTTGACAGTATTAACCGGTTCGCCTTTTTCGCAATATCGACATTAATGAGGCCTTTACTTCTTTTTAATCTTTCTTCAACACCCTCATATCCAGGTTTACTCCTGTAACTCGTGCTCGGCGTAGCCATCCCCACTGATTTTCGCTTTGCATTTGCAGCGCTCTTTACAACAAAAACAAAGCACAAGACGCTTTCTTTTGTTTTCTCATGGCAGCACTATTGTAGCTTACGTGAAAAAAGACAGCGCTCAGGAAAAACGTAAATATATCGTGAATCCTTTCTTTCTCATATTCTTACACAGTTAATATTCTTTCAATTTCTCGTCAAAATAGTTTTCTACGGCCGGCGTCATCTCACTGTCGTCCGTAACTCTTCATCCCTGTAACTCTTTGTTTTTAAATTTGAAAAAAAGGGAAAAGTTACTAAGAGCCATTTCGGACTGTAGGGTGGCTGGTCGTATTCCGAAGCTTTCAAAGCATCCCTCGCAACCCGAGTGGTGTGAACGGGCACGTTGTCTTGCAGAAACAGCACTCCGTGTAACAGCTTACGACGTCTCTTCTGTACGACTCCCTCACGTGCCTGACCCAGTTTATTAGCGTAATACTGGAAGTTCGTTGTAGTCCTTTTAGGCAATGAATCAATTAATAAATCGCTATCCCAGAAAATGGTAGCCATAATTTTCGACACCGACTTTTCCACTTTGAATTTCTTTGGTGGTCTTTCCTCCTTTTTTATCCACTGCATTAGCTCTTGTTTGGACTCTGGATCCTATTGATAAGTATAGGTTTCATCAACGGTCACAATGTGGTTATAAATTTTATTCAAAACACACAGACACAACTCGAGCGGTGTAAGCATTCCCAGTACCAAAAGCACACAATTTTTTTCATATGCAAATCTCTCTAACTCGTTTTTTTGCTAATATTTAGTTCTTCTGTTATCTGCCACAATTTAATTCTTCGATCAGCCAGTACGAATTTTTGGGCATTTTCTTCGATGACGATCGTCACTGAGCAGCCCGCGCGGGGTTCGTCTTCACAGGGCTTTCTTCGCCGTTGAAATAATCCAAACCCATTTTTTTACCATCCTATATGTAGGCGCAGAATCCAGCTCTTCAAAAAATTTTTGCGGTGTATATCCTTTTTAACAAAGAATATAATCACAGCGCTGTGTTCCAAATTGCAAGAATTTCCAGTTTCCGTTGACATGGTGTTGTTATTTGTTCCAGGGATGAATAAAATAAAACAAAACGTGTTATTTATATTTACGTATTATTTATACTAACAATGAGTGTTGATGAGTACTATTAGTAACGAGATGATGAGTCATCGCCAAGTACCTTAGGCCGCGAACTTATCAGTCGCCCCTAGTATATGTAACATCTATGCTACTTTTTTCTTTTTCTTTAGCAGTCAAGCATATTCCTTCCAATAGTTCAAACACAAATGTTCCTCTTTATGATACACTCTCTTGAGATAGAAATATTACTAACACTCCTGGATTTCTGTGGCAGCAGTGGTCCGGATGGTATCCCAAACATGTTCATAAAAATATTTTCTTCCTTTTTATGTGTTCCTTTGTCCTTACTTTCTAAACGTATCTTATCTCTTGGTGTTTTTATTTCGTATTACAAAAACTTCTAATATTTTCCAGATATTGAAGTCAGAAGACATTGAAAATGTTTCAAACTACGGGCCCATGTCCCCCCTCTCTGTCCTGCTTTCCTAAACTTTTATTTCAGTCTATTCGGCATATCCGGTCCATTTTTTCTCCTGGTTCACTTCCTATATGTATACTTAATCGCACTTGTAAAGTTGTAATTAATGTTAGTTTTTCATATTATTTTGAACCTCTTGTTGGTGTGCCGCAAGGTTCTATACTTGGCTTTCTGGTGTTCACTCTTCTCATTAATAGCATTCCGCCTATATTTAGATCTGATTACCTCCTTCATGCTGACGACTTAAAATTGTTTTTAAAAATACAAAAAAAAAATATTTTTTAATGTTTAACTTAATGTTTTGTCTTTTAACTATTCTCTGTCTGGGAGTGTATTACAGGTAGTTTCATACCAAATGTCGGATTTTGAAGGGTTAAGAAAAACTCGATTATTTTCAAATGAAATGGTTTTATTCCTCAAAATATTCACCGTTGGACTCTATAGTTTGTTGCCAACGTGTTGGCAAATCAAAAATTCCTTTTTTAAAAAAATTAATATTTTTTTGCCCGAAAAACTCTTCAAAGGACGCAATTACAGCGTTTTGGTTGGAGTAGCGCTTTTCTTGTAAATAGTTTCCCAGGCTCCGGAAAAGATGATTGTCTGTTGGTGACAGGTCTGGAGAATATGGAGGGTGAGCTAAAACTTCGTACTGCAACTCCTGTAGTTTTTGCATGGTCAAACGGGATACATGCGGTCGTGCGTTATCGTGTAACAGAATTGGTCCAAGCCTATTCACCAGAGAAGACTGTTTTAAACGCAATTTTGCGTGCATTTCGTCCAATTGTGCACAGTAGGTCTCTGCAGTTATCGTTTTACCAGGATTCAGGAACGAATAGTGAACGACGCCTTCTGAAGTCCACCAAACAGTAACCATGACTTTCTTAGGGTGCAGTCTCGCTCTTGCTTGGTGGCTAGGTGCTTCTCCGCGATCCAACCATTGTCCTGAACGCTTCTTATTATCATAGAGAATCCATTTTTCATCGCAAGTCACAATCCTCTTGAAAAATGGTCTTTTTTTATGTCGCATCAGCAGTGAAGAGGCTACTTAAACTCTCAGCATTTTGTTCCTTTCAGACAATTCGTGTGGGACCCATTGATTGAGTTTTTTCACTATTCCAATATTTTTGAGACAACGACTAATGGTTGATTTCGATACATTGAAGGTCTCAGCAAGGCACTGTAAAGCTGTCGATGTATTCCTCTCAACTTCTGCTCGCAGTTCGACATCATTAACACTGCTACCTTGTTGACCACGTGGTTCGTTGTCCAAGCCAAAATTTCCTTGTCGGAAATTGGCAAACTATCGTTGCACTGTGCGTTCGTTGCACGTATTTGGTCCTAACACCTGATTAATTTCTTTCGTCGCTGCAGCTGCATTTTGTCCTTTTGTAAACATAAACAGGTAAAGGACCCGAATATCTCTTACTGTAAACATGTCTATAAGAGCAAAAAGGACAGATATAGGAAACCACAAGGGTAAAAAATTAGGCACTAAAAGAAAGGTATTTACCTCTATTTTCAAACACAAAACTTATTTTGAATTTTACCAAACAACTCTGTTCACCATGGGATCACTTTTAAGACTGTCAGGAAATCCGACATTTGGTATGAAACTACCTAATACTTTATGTTGATAAACAAAAAGATTTGGATATCTCATTCGATTCCAAGTTCGAATTCAGCCTTACATGCATGTTATACTACCTCTAGGGCATTTAAACTTGCAGCCTTTGTTCTACTTTACTCTCCTCAGTCTTTAAATATTGTCACATTTTCTCGTTTATTTATTCCATAGTTCACTGTATCCTTGAATACTGCTGCCAAATATGGTCCCTCTTTCAGGAACTTGTTGGAAGCTAGTGAATATGATCAACGTTTTTTGGTTTTTTCTTTTATTGCTATTGCTTTATCGTCTGTAAAATGATGGGGTATTTATGCCCCCTAATGTGATTCCTATTTTTTTCTTTATAAGATTCTTTATAAGATTAACAATTCTTCATAAGATTGACAATATCGTATTATTGCCTTTTTGTTTCGATCATTTAATGTTTTCCCAAGCAGCGTATAGTCACATCACAAGAAGAAATTAATTTTGTGTGAATCGTCAAAATGATTCAGCTTCGAAGAATTCCTTATTTCTTTCTTCAATAATGTTTACAATAAAAACATTTCTGTGTAAACATTTCACTTTCGTTTTTACGACCAAACGTTTACGTTTACTCCAAACAAAGGAAATTCCTTCTACATCTTAATTTTCAAATTTCCAGCATCATTAAAACGTATTTTAACAATGCTACTGTCTTACCAAATGTTTTATTTTATTATTTCAACGAAACCAAACGCTACAATTAGATCCGATCTCATCGAACAAAACATTTCTAATGCCTGGTTTACACATATGGCGAACGTTTCGTCGAGGAACTTGTGAAATTACTTCCCCCCATATCTTCGTATGTAAAAAAAAACAGCCGAGAATAAACAAGGGGACCATTTACACACTCGGCTCGCCAACATTTGCCATGCGTGTAAACGCGGCATAACAGGGGGTGTTAATATCGCGGCATAACGATAAAATCTACACTTGCTAACGTAAAAAATTTACATCTCATTTAGCATTGGCAATGCAAAAACTAATATGAAACTTTTATACAAATGGTCGCCGGGAATTCAGGTTGGCTGGCAATAAGTTAGCTGTATTTATCTAATAACCAGAAATGAAGACCACACATACATTTCGCTTAGAATTTAACACGTTGCGATCTATATAATGTTTCGAAACGAAATAATTTGTCGAATATTGTTTCGCTGGAATATTAGAACTATAAATGTATCTCGTGTTTATTGGCAATCATAACGAGCTCGCGAGGCTAACTATAAAATTTCCAACGCGACGGAACCTAATATTTGTGATCATGGCAAACATTAGTGGAATCTTGTGTGTTGATGATAGTTTCGTTTGTATAATAGCATCAGAGTGTGTTTACATTAAAATGTAAATTATGAGTGTTTGTGATTTCATTGGAACGTGATAAGTTTAGAAGATATTCAATTGATGTTGCCGCGATTGTGGTATGTAATTAGATTCGGAAGTCTGGGGGAATAGACAGCAGTTCTAAAGTTTTCAACTCATAGCGTAAGAATTCGAAACTGGAGGAAATACCGGGATCACCTTGGAATGGACAATGCACATCTGATTGTGAGTATATGTTTCTATTAGGACTGATTATGTGTACACGATCTACATAGTTAGGCAATACAAGACATTGAGTTTACAATGTTTCATCATATTGCTATTGTGGAAAAACACTTTTAAATATTTAATTTTGCACTCAATCGTTGTGATTGATTTGTCAAATTTTATTTTACTGATATGAAGCTTGTGAGTCACCGATAACATATCGTTGCTTTTACATCATATTCTTCATCCACCAAATTTCGGAATCAAACTCAAATAATACCGACACAAATAAGTTAACAACGCAATTATTAAAACAAAACTAACGGAAAAGTGACACATTCAATTTGAATTCTAACCAAGAGCAATCACTGCCTGAAAGATCGCAGAACTAATTGAAAATATGAATCACAGAGAAGAATTGAACTATCGTACAGAAATAAAAAGGTCTTATATACCTAGTTTCATATGACCTAAGATGGGCTCCATCTATTTCCCTATCATAATTTAACTTTCATTTAAGCATAAATGAGCAGTCGTATCTGAAAAAATAGCACATTTTTAATTTTAATACTAAATGCATTGACAATAAGACAGTTCTTTTCTTATATTATGCGCTTGGTATTGCGGCTTGACTTTCTATTCAAAATGTTCTGGCCTTAAGAGTGTTATTGAAGATGCTGTCCTCGCCAAAGATTCTGGTCTGTGCTGTTTTTGCAGATCTTGAAGGAACCAGTCAATGGCTGCTATTCACCTCTGTTCCGCTGCAGATACCATTGGCAAGGTGAAGAGCTCTTTTGAGAGTTTAAGCGAAAAGTCTGACACACCTAGGCCTAAAGCGTCCCACACACTGTCAGTTAACCTTGAGGCCGTTGTCTTATATGATAATCGTAGGGCCTACATCTCACACCACCACACATTTACCCACCGACTGCCTGCAGGCCGATGTAGGAACCGCAGTTGTGTGCCTGAAGACACTACACACTGTGTAGCTCATGCCTGCAGACTAATACCGTAGATTTTAGCTTGCAGGCCGTGTACTGACGAAAAACTGTTCAAGCAGAGGGCCCCACACATTTCAGTTTTTGACAAAATGCGTCGTCGTAAACGTTGCGCTTTGCACTTGTTATCAGTACTTTGTGAAGACAAACCAGACAAACAAACAATACCAAAATGATGGTATGTATGAATCATCTGCCGAAGGTCCAGATTTAGATTTTTTTACTTTTTTCAACTCCGTCCTAAACGAACTTTGCGAATTGTTGATCTTTTTTTTTACCGTATCTACAGTCGCACAAAGAAAAGTTTTTTTGTGAAATTTCAACAAAACACCGTATGCTTCATCATTCAGTCTTTTGTTTGAATACGTATCATCTTTAACTTTGAACAGACATTGATATTGTCTATACAACGCAATAAACGCGGTAATAAAAGGGGATTTGTTGTCCATGGCTTCGTTCAGTCCAAAAGTACTTGATAAAAACAATGCAAAAAATGACCTGCCGTCCGACTGCCAGGTACTAATGAATTTGATCGTGTCAGTACACACGCCTGCAGGCCGACTGACAGTGAGTGGTGGAATGAGCTTGAGGCATAGATTGAACAGATTCATGTCTGTTGACTGAACTGTCGTTAGATCTTTACCTTTTGCCTTGCACACACCTACAGTCCACTTCAACTGCAGTCCGCGATCATCAGGAGAACTGATATGTGTGTGGGCAGTTTCGATGGCCTGATAGACCAATGTCTGCAGTTAATCTGACAGTGTGTGGGACGCTTAATAAAGAAGTATGTCCTCTTATGAAAATATGTGAGCGCGATCAACGCTCGACTTCTTCGAAGCCATCAACACCTGCACAAAGAAGTCTGTGCTCTTATGAAAATATGCGATCAGCCCGCGTCTTCTTCGAACCCACCAATACCTGCACTTGTTCTTCAATTAAGGGGGGCGATACATGTAAAATGTTCAAAAGTCGAGTTTCTTTTTTTTTTGCATAAATAGTTAAATTAACATCTAAAAAATATGTTTGTAAAGTTTTAGAATTCAATTCGCATTATTTATCGAATAAAAACTCATTTAAGTGCTCCGCCTCAATTCGACGCTCGAGCGCTCGGCCCTCGCTAGTGAGTCGAGAAAATCGCCGCAGCTCTTCGTCAAGCATATCAAGAAGAGCTGAGAAAAAAAAAACGAGTACTATGAACGTACTGAAAGAATTCTGTATGGGCTTGGAATCGCTGATTAGTTGATAAGTGTATATGTAATCATAGAGTAATCATAGAGTTTCTGTGTGTCAAAACCACGCGTTTTTCTCGAAACGACTTTTTTAAATTCGCGGGCAAGATAACTCAAAAAGTTCTCAACCGATTCTTATGAAACTTAGCACACGTTTTCTCTATAGTATAAGCTAATTTCAAAATTTAGCATTTTTGACCCAGAAACTCGAAAAAAGGGTAAAAAATCGTACTTTTTTTATGAGCGGTGCTAATTCTCGATTTTTTTTACTTTTGTTTTTTTTTCTTGGTTCAACTAGAAGATACATGTGTAATAAAAAACACACTCCAACCCATTTTTTTGATTTCAAATTGCTGTAACTGATGCTAAAAATCCCGCCGAATGATGCCTTTCGCCGCAAGGGTCTCAGGAGATTGGTTACTACGGCGGCCATTTTGAAAAAGAAATGAAAGAAAATCAGTTTCTTGTTTTTTTATTATGTAATGAATAAACATGATCACTTTCAAAACGATTCATTTATTCCTTCTATTTTAAATAAGCCTCTGAAAAACGGTCTAAATTCAGGCGTTTACATGTATCGCCGGCCTACTCAAAGGACGCTTCGAAGTCCTGGGTGGATGAAACTACCTGTGCGATCACTAGCCAATTGTGGCAAAACTTTTGACATTGGTCGCAATAGGGAACTTCTTGATTTGGGAAGGCGGTCCCTTCGCACAACGGTGGCTGTCTTAACTTTACCATTCCTATTTAGCAGCTGAGTGCCACTCACAATGACTTCTGCCAGAGACGACGCGAGGAGGCAGAGAAAATAGTTTACCCACTGTGTGAATGCCCAGCCCTTGCTGGAAGTAGGATAAAGTCCCTTAGCTCATACTTTTTTATTTGCCTAACTTAAGTAGCTTCGGTGGACGTAAAGAGAAGGACTCAAGGGGCTCATTTTGGAGTACAATTTCTCCTGGGTTCGACATAGTCCTCCGAAAGAATTTTTTCCACCTGACGGAGTTGATTCGGAGACCTCATAGGATCAGTCGCTCCAAAGTATCGCAAAACTTCCAAAGTTATTCAATTCAACCAAATCTATGTATAATACGAGAACCTTCATGGCGTGAGGACTCAAATAAACACGCTGAATCTTTCCTTTATTTTTCTTCCAATTATATCATCTGCTTAACAGAAACATGGTTGATATTCCTTGTAATCCAATAGCTTCCCCTTTATGTCATTTTTAATATTTGGACATTTGAGTTTACCGAACCTAGTATAAAATCATTGCTTTTCGTCCCTAATCTCATCTAACAATATTTTCTTGATTACCTCATCCTTCTTTTCACTGTGTTCTTTTTCTCAATTCGACTATGTTCCCAATATAAATAACAAAATATTAGACTTCGCCTTATCTGATATTTTCTCGGGCAATATCAATCTTTACACTGCTTCCGTTCCCAACATTCAAGCTGACTTGCATCACCCTCCTCTTTCAGTCGCAATTTTTGTTGATCTTCAGAACAGTAGAGCTCTTTTTCAAGCCGTACGCTTTAATTACCATAAAGCAGACTTTGCCGTTATAACGATTGAAATCAACTCGGTGCTCATGTCTCGCGGGGCCTCGCAGTTTTTGAATTTGATCAAAAATCTCACAATTTCTTTTCCAACCTAATCTCTCGCTTCACCCCTTCCTGACGACGTCTTCGCAAATCCAATGACACTCTTTGGTTTCGACGTGATTTGGCGTCTGCTTTCAGCGATTAGAATGCAGCTCGCGCTAGATTTACAATTATATACACTAATGATGACTTCCTTGAATTTTCGAGGGTTCAGTCTGATGCCTAAATTGCCATCCCATTAGACTATTTACGATTACTTTACTTTGCAAGCATCAAGCTCCCTACCTGCTCGAATATATAAAAACTCTTTCTGGCCCTATGTCCGTTTCCGGAAAAATTTAAATTTTTTCTCCGATTCTATGTTCCTTGATAATTCCAGTGCTTCTAGTCTTGGACTAGTGCGACCTCTTCGCAAAATTATTTTCTTTCTTTTTTTTCGAACGTAATTCAATCTCATCATGCAAAGTTACTCATGTTCTTTTACCTTCCCTCAATTTCATTCATAATAATCTTCTAGAAATTGAGACCTTACTTGAGTTGCTTGATTTCATCGTCCTTGCACCTTCTTTTGTCTATTATATTGAACCTCAGCATTTTTTGTTTTTATTTTTTTTCGCAACGAATTGGAACTATGCTTATGATTCACACATTCACAAGTCTGATGACCCAAGCTGCATTTCCAACTATTCTCCCATTTACCTCCTTCCCAGCTTTGATAAACTTTTTGAAAGAGTTGCTCAAGAACAGACAGATTTTTTTCCTCCATTTTTCTATTTTGGATTTCCAACAACATAGTTTCATCAAAAGTAGATCTCCTTCCTCTGATTTTAAATTCTTCCCTAACTTGATTGCTTTTGCTTTGGACCAACAAAAACAAGTGAATGTGATGTATACCGACTTTTCAAAAGCTTTTGATTCTACAGGATTCTTGTTGCATTGCTTGGAATCATGGGGTGGTGTCTGGTCTTCTTTTCTCTTGGTTTTTATTCCATGTTGCTGGTTGTACGTGTGCCGTAGTCGTGCATTCCGCAAACTCTATCCTTTTCTGTTCGCTTTTTGGAGTTCCTCAGGGTTCGATTCTTGGTCCATTATTATTTCTAAGTTTTATCAATGATCTCTTTTCATTTTTTTGCTCTCCCTGTTTGCTGGTGACTTTAAATGATTCGGAGTAATTGAATCCATTGAAGACTGCTTCAGGCAGCAAAATTTTCTATGTACTCTGTCCGACTGGTACTCTGAAGATTGCCTCAGGCTGCAAAATTATCTGTGTACTCTGTCCGATTGGTACTCTGAAAACTCACTTACTTTGAATATATCTAAATATCATCAAATGTCTTATACTCGTATAAACAAAATGTCTCTTTTAATATAATCCTACTGTTGACAATTTTAAAGGCCTTGGTGTTTTCTAATATCTAATGCTCAAATTAGATCGGCACAGTGCGTGTATAACCGCCAAAATGTCTCATTGGTCCGGTTTTATCCTAAGATGCTCCGCTCCTTTCACAAGGCTCTACCTCTTTTCATCCGTTTTTTTTTTACTTGTTCGACATGAATATCTTAACGATGCGGTAGAATATGTTTAGCGTAGATTTGCTTGCTTACTGTTGTTTAAGTTCCACATCACTTACTGTCGTTATAGTGAACGTCTGTCCATATTCAAAATTACTTTACTAGACTCTCGACAAGTTCTTGCTTTTCAAGCCACTGTACTGTCCATTGCTGTCCAATTCGGACTATAAGCTGAGATTATCTCACGTTAATCGATATATCTTCGTTAATGTTTTCTTTGCCCTTCCCGTAAACTAAGGTTTACTTCAACTCGTCATTAGTGCGTATCAACAGGAAACACAACGAACTTCAGTTTGGTCCTTTTCCACTAAAGTTCTCTCAATTTAAATCTTAAATCACATTTTCAAATCTTAAAACTTCTTATTATCCTTGATTATTTTTATTATTTTTATACTTTTGTTTATATTATCTTTAATTTATTCCTTTGATTCGTTGAAGTTTGAAATACGTATATTTTCATATCTATACATTATTAATATTCTTAATCTTTTTCTGTTTTTTTGTATCTCTATTTTTGTGATTGGGCAATAGCCTGGTAAAAGGGATTTAAATAAATAAATAAGGATATTTACTACACTGACCATCATCATTAACCCCCTTATATTTTATTTAAAAAAAAAAACTTCACGACAATACATACGTCACTACACAGTCATTGAAATCACATCATTAAATTCAAATACCAAATTAGAAATGAACCATTCATTACTATTTAATAGACAATTCCGAACCTACTCAAAAGAACATTACGCATGTAATTGAACAGAACATTTTTTTTAGTCAATGACATGATAACGATAAAAGAATGATTGATCTGTAAGGTGTAGCTAGCTAGGTAGCTAGTTGAAATACGTATTTAATTTTCATTAAAATTTTAACGTTTTCTACGATATCATCCAGTCAGTTGGGATTGTGCTAAAGAATCGATCAGGTGAAAAGAAGTAGTTTCCTCAAAAGTGTGGCGCGATTGAAGATCGTGATAGCACTATTTGTGTGTGAATAGAAATTATCATCATGAAACAAACTCTACCTACGATTTGTGTGAGTTAAAAATAAGAAAGGATAAATTATTTATGTTTTAAATTTGTTTCATGTGAAGTTATTTCGGGTATTCTTCTGAATGTGGTGACCGTTAAGATGTTAAAAGTGTTTTGGTGATTAAAGAGTAACACAAAATGTGGCCTTAATAAAAATAACACTAATATATGTATTAGAGATCGTTTTAGCGAAAGCGTATTATCAGATTTTATTTTTGCATTAAAATACAAAATACTTTTTGAAGAAGTGAAGGGTTCACGTTCAAAAACAGCACTAAAAGCGGTTTAAATATGAGAATAATAACTACGTATAACAAACGCAACATTTTGAACCTAAATCAAACTCAGCCTTGGTAACAAATCGCCTTTCGTCAATTGAAAAAGTTCAATTATTTCTAACAAAATAACACTGAGTTCGGTGTATGTGAACATGTAATGTATGTGAATAAATTAAATCTATAAATAATTCAGTCAAAGTGAAATTACGCAAAAAAATTATTGTGAACGAAACAAGCACTAGTTACTAGCACTTACTAATCATAATGAGTCAAAACACATATTAGATGACAAAACCTTGAACTAAGTTTAAGTATGAACATCGATTAATCAATTGATGTCTTGGATCAATCAAAGACAAATAAGACATATTACTGCCGGTCTAATCGATTATTGATACTGCTGCGGAGTCAACAGTTTAGTGCCCATTGATTTTGATTCTAAGACTTGTGATTCTAAGGCTTTACATACAAACATGTTTATTATAAATATACTTTTATTCTGAGGTAATATGCTTAGGACCTGCTTAGGATAGCTCCAAACAGAAATTTCCAACGCTCCAAAATGATTAGAGTGGGACCAGTTGGCTTTTTGTTTTGTCGGGTTTATTCTCAAGCAGCAAGCATTTTCATCGTTTCGAGGATACCTTGCTGAAAGTTTGCCAATTCTTTGAATTTGTACCTGACTTAAATTGAGCTTGAATCTTTAAAACCACTGACTATGTTTTTTATGCTTGCTTTTTATAGATGTTGTTAATTTTTGATCGCTTTCCCCTTATGAATAAACTCGGTTTGAAACAAACTTTCGGTTTTAACAAACTCTAGTTTCTAACAAAGTTTAGTCTTCATCTTGCACCATGTAGTCAAAATATTTTATTCAAGCAACAATGTTTCCTTTAAAAGCTAAATATATTTTAATATCTTGACAGATATCATTCCTGGATAAATTGCCATCTTATTCACATGTTTTAAGTTTAATGAAGAGGAGACATTATCCTAGAAATATTGATAGCCATCAAGAAATTTTGATAGCTTTCCCGGCCCAGGCAATTTTATTGCCTGTACTTTACCCTTTTTATGCTATCTTTCTCTAGTTCAAAGAACTAAACTACTGTTAGGACATTCCATTTCTTCATTAAGTGCACTGTACTGTTTGACACCAACGTGAGGTCTAGTACCTCTTGCCTGCTAACTGTTAGAAACGTTTGCGTCTTGTCCTTATTTGCTTTCGTGAAATTGCTGGTGAAGAGGAAATCTAAGAGTAACTCACCTCTAGCGTTGGTGACACTACTCTCCAATGCTGGGTGATGACCATTGGCAGCACCTTTCTGCAGTAGTCTACGGGTTCCTTAATGTTTTTAGTTGGGACGTTATCATACCCTGTGAAGTAGGCTGAGGCAAGTATCGTCTCTAATGTTTATCCTTCGATGGAGACCTGTTTTTACACCGCCACTGTGTCCCTGTTGGTGTATTTTGGGGTTAGAAGAAAGTCAATATTTGTGTTATTATCGCCGCCCTCGGATTTTCATCCCCTGTGGCTCAGATTATGCAGGCTACTTATTCTGCCTTAATTTACCCAAAGCCCTTGTATTAGTCTCATGTAATAGGTGCCCAGGGCAAACTGCTGCTTATTTCCGCCGAGGCAGCTTTAACATGATTCAAGGTTCGCCTGTATACACCTCATTTTTGTTCTCTATTGGTTGGAAACCGCTGGAACCTTGTGTCGCCTCCATCTCGGTTCCTCTAGCCTTTGCACTGGTAGTTGGAGTGATCGCTAGGTCTGGTGCTTTTTTGGCTGACTTTTTTGAGACAACTTTGTCAACTTGTTCTTCTAGATAAAGGCACTCCAGGATTGGACGATAAGGTTCTTATTCTGGCATTCTATGAAAGCCAGGATCCTTTCCGTAGCCAAGTCTACAGCGTTGAAGAAGTAGCCAACAAAATTGTTGAGGTTGGAAAATAGAAATTGCTTCGTAGCTCATAGGTTGGCTCCTCCCGACGGCCTTATCTTTAGAACCTCCGCCGTTGGTTTGTCCTTACAGTGGAGAGACACGTAACCTACTTTGTAGGTGATGCTGAGGAAGTGAGGGGCACCGCCTCTTTCTATCTCCAGTAGTATCCTCTCCTCAATGACATCAGCGGTAAAGGAGAAGGCTTCGAGAGCCTCTGCAATTTTTTTCTTCCGGTTTACCTCTTATTTTTTGTAGATCTGGCTGGGATTTTCGGTTCTTGATTTGTTCGCCTTTAAGTTTTTGCGTGGAGTTATGATTAATTTAGCCATTCCTGTGGCTCTGCTTTTTAGAAATTGCTTGGGATTTTAGCCTTTGCCTGTTCTTTAACCACTATGAAAATTCACTGGGGAGCACTGGAGCTCCAATGTTAGAAGACTTGGTGTGAGGCCTTAAAGTTTAAAGCATTTAAATCAGCCCCTCTTTTTTAATTTTTGTACTCTCGATCTTGATCCCACGAGTATGAGTAATGGGAAAAAACCAGCCGTATATTAACCCAGCCTAGGGATAAAATTAGACGAGCTCTTGCCATCCGACACTCGAATTTGCATACTAGCGACCGCTTCACCCAGCAGGCATTCAGCTCTCAGCATATGCTATTCCTCCACTGGCTTGTGGATTTTTTCCTTAGTGTTAGTTGTCATTGCCTCTCGTTGGGTTGAGGATGTTTTGGGGCTACATCGATATCCTTTGTTTTCTTTGGCTGCCTGTCTTGAGGATTTATATTCTCGGATCTGGGTCTCTTCATATTGACCTCTAGTGCCGTTGTTAAGAGTGGTTTTGCCTTAGCTTCTTCTTTGAACATGCCACATCTCATGAAGAACCTCATGTGCTCCTTCGGTGGCTCCACGATTTGCGAAAACGTAGACGTAGTGGACAATCTTTCTTTCATGGAGGAATGTTTCCAGCTGTTTTGACTTTATCTAGCAACAATCTGTGATTGACGAAAGCATTAAATGCCTTTGAAAAGTATGTGTACATTACGTCCACTTGATCTTGACGATCTAAGGAATTTGCAAATCTCAAGAGAAAGGATAAGATGAATCATACAGTCTAGAGTAGAAAATGGTTTCAAGTAACTTACTGGAACAAAGGAGAAGGAAAGTAGAAAGATAATTGGAAACGAAAAAAAAACAACGCCAGTTTTGAAAATTGGATTAATATTAGAAAACTCGATAATAGAGGCAGAAGGAAAGACGCCGTATATACTTAACTAAGAGAGGATAAAAAGGAAGACGTACAATGAAGAACACATCGACCACGTACAAAAAGTGGGAATGCAGAAGGATCTACCGTCTGTAGCATATCAAGACTGGGTAATAAGCTCTGAACTCCAATTTGATTTGTATGGATTAGAGGAAGTGAAAGGGGGAGGGAAAGAAAAACAGAGGCATGTAGAAGAAGCAAAAACTGTTGAAAGAAGAGGAAAACAGGTTTAAAAACAAAACTGGCATACATCTTGTGGAGATGAGGACGTAGAGCGATTGAAAGCAACATACTATAGTTAAAAATGGAAATATTTTTCTTCAGAGAATAAATGTATACCCAAAAAGGTTTATTGTTGGACGACGATAAAATGAACAACTCTAAACTAGCAAAACAGTTATGCGTTACTTCTTTCATTGTAATTTTAGCTGCAGAGCGCAGGGTCCGAGAATCTGCAAGACCAGAAACAGCATTTGATGTTCAAAAATTTTGCCGATCAACATTTTTCAATTTGATTGCCCTCAGAACTTATTGGGTGAACCATGTTAGACCTGTGAACCAACGATGGTGAAAGGTAAGGGTAGGGATATAGATAAGGTCATGGAGGTAGGAATGCATGTGAAAAGCACATCATCGATATTTAGCACACGTAGGGACGAGAACCGGTGATTTTTTTTCAAAATCAAATGTAATTTTTGGGTTATCAGCTTTACGGGAATTATACGCAGGAGCAATGTGATTCGTTTCTTTGATGGGCATATCAGCGTGACATAGAGAGTAAGAGAAGGGCGGTGAGGGTTTACCAAAACATAGGAATGGTGCGTGGCAGATATAGATATATCAGGAGAGGAAATATTAGAGAGGATATGGTCCAGAATACGATCATTCAAGTCAAGCGTTGTGTTAAGCTGCGAAAGAAAGTTAAAGGAAAGGAAGATCGAAAGTTTTATTGAAAGGTGATTGTTCGACTTGATGCAGTCAACTGAAGGCACAATGAAATTACTACAAATTATAAGAGTTTCAAAAGGGAAAAAGATGAAGAAAAGAAGATAATTTAAAAAAAAAAATGCTACATAAACAGCACCAGAACTGCCGCAAGAAAAATATGCAGAGAAGACTGTTTGATGAAGATTGTTTGGAAAACAAATACGAACACTCAGAAAAATGTCACTTTTTTTTAGAATCACTTTAAATCAAAAGTAGATATCAGTTTGAAATAAAAAGCGAACCTTGTACGAATTCCACTTTATTATAAAAATTTTCTTTTCAAATCAAAATTTTTCATCATTGAATTAAAAAGAAAACGTATATGGCGCCAAATCATATTTGAACATTTTTGAATCAAAAATGTTCAAATATGATTTGGCGCCATATACGTTTTCTTTTTAATTCAATGATGAAAAATTTTGATTTGAAAAGAAAATTTTTATAATAAAGTGGAATTCGTACAAGGTTCGCTTTTTATTTCAAAGTGATATCAACTTTTGATTTAAAGTGATTCTAAAAAAAGTGACATTTTTCTGAGTGAACCATCACACTTTCATAATTTAGCTCCTATCAAGTTTTTCTATTCTATCCTTGGGTCTTCTCTAAGTTACGTTGAATATTTATAGAATCTTGATTTAGTATCTAATTAAAAATTTAAGATTTGTTGTCCATATATTACATATAACATCAAAAGCATTTTTGTTGTTAGATCGTGGCTTTATTTTTTTGTTGGTATTTGTTCCTTTGTTTGCTTGTAGAGTAGTTTATGCGTAAAATCCTCGAATAATGTAGTCAAATTTAGTGCCCTCATTGTCATTTTAGAATTGACGCGGTTAAGTCTGTGCAACGTAGATTTACTCGCTCATTATTCTTTAAATTTAAAATTCCTTACTATATTTATAGTATGCATCTCTCCATCCGGGAAATCCCTTCCCTCGTATTAAAAAAAGTATTCCTTGACAAATTATTTCCTTTTAAGAACATGATAACTATTCCCAGCAATCAGTATTCGGTACGAATAAGTAGATCTTTTTTGAACCTGAAACATACCTTTTGCGCAAACATGTACTTATTTTCATTCACTTCTTTTTCACTTGCTAAGACAACACAATAGTCTAAATATTGGTGATTTTCTTTCCTAGTTGCTTTTTTGAAACACATCTGAACAGCAAACAGTTAATAATCCAACATTAATTATGAACCTATTAATTAACTAAAAAAATTGACTTAAAATTAGTATTAAATAAGTATTAATTAGTATTAAAAAGTATTAATAACAAATTTCTGCAATATTTATTCCAACATTCTAATATACTATTACTCCTATTTAGCCATATTACTTTTTCAAATTTGAATCAATTGCAATTAAATTCATAATATTAATAGGAAAGCAAAATTCCTTGGATCGACCACACTCACGATAACGATTGTGATGATAAAAATAGCGAAATATCCAGTGAAAGTAGCGGTGAAGCTATTTTAAACACAGAAACTCAAACTATCTATCATAGACACAGTCGTGATCATACTTTATGGGATGAGAAAGAAATCGAAGAAACGCTCTCATGTCTTCCTGGTGCAGAGGAAATATTACGTATGATATCATGGGGAAATAAACTTGGTACGTTCAACTATAAATTGAAGTATGTAGCTCAAGATAGACTTTTTTCTCTGCAATAGATGTTACTTCAAGTTCTCTTTGCTCCAATACGGCATTGCTGCTGTCTGCATGGTATGGTTGCGTTGACCAGGTTCACAACCTCTTCACCAACAGTCGAACTGAACCAAATACAACTGATCCGAAGGGACGGACTGCACTACATTTTGCCTGTAGTATTGGTGAACAGCAAATATCGAAAATTCTTCTCGATCATGGAGCCGATCCTAACCGATGGGATAATGAAAATAAGGCTACACCATTACATTGTGCAGCAAGGTGTGTTTCACAGATCAAATTGAAATCATATATCAATGAAGCGAATACATCGTGCTTATTTTTCAGTGCTGGAAGCG
Source organism: Nemotelus nigrinus (assembly GCA_947369275.1). Lineage (NCBI taxonomy): Eukaryota > Metazoa > Arthropoda > Insecta > Diptera > Stratiomyidae > Nemotelus > Nemotelus nigrinus. The sequence continues at coordinate 132,706,495 of OX376374.1, forward strand.
TCGACTGTATTCTGCTCCTTTTGAAGAGAAAAGCACAGATTAATGTTGGGATCGAAAAACGGTCAGCACTACATTTTGCAGTTGATAATAATGCAGTTGAATGCACTGAGGTACTTTTGAAGTATGGCGCCAATCCGAATACACCACAGGTGAGCACTTGTGACATGCAGAACATGAATATTGTTTTAGATAAAATCCTTCGCTGTGCTTCATGACCTTAACAAGAATAAATAAAATTTATTACTATTTTAATACAGGTTTACACAGAAACACCTCTGCACACTGCATCAGCTCTTGGTCATAGAGAATGTGTCGAATTACTACTGAAATATGGCGCTGACGTACGTTCTCAGTTTGGGAAAAAGAAGTTGACAGCTCTACATCTAGGTATGATTTTCATTTTAGCTATTATACTTCAATATTACTCTAAATATTTATATATTCCACAGCTGCCGAAAGTGATTTTGCTGACTGTGTCAAGCTTCTTCTCGAACATGGAGCCGAAGTTGATGCAAGGAATGCCGACGATCAAACACCACTGCATCTAGCCTGCTTATCACAATGCTCGGAAACAGTTGAATTACTCCTAACCCATAAAGCTAATGTTAACACGATCTACAGAGATGGCAGGACTGCATTGCATGCAGCCATTGTCAAACAATCTGCATGTCTCGATTGTGTAAGAATGCTGATTAAGGCCGGTATTGATGTTAATAAAGCCGACGATTATGGCTACACTCCTTTGCACATAGCAGCCCTTAATGAATTTGGATCCTGTGTTAGTTTACTCATCGGTAAAAAGATGCCCATTTATATTTCTATTCAGTTATTGGTCATGATAATATCCACTCCATTTCAGATCACGGAGCTGATATTACAGCTCGAACAAATGGAGGTGTTCCTGCACTGTCATTCATCACTCGTAGAACACCTGAGATAATTCCGAAACTTGTCGCAAATTTAGACTCGTGTATAAAAGTCAACGATCATGAAATCGGCGATGTAGATTGCGAAATTAAATTAGATTTTCGTTTACTAGTTCCAAACACTGAGAGAATAGAAACTGAATTTTTAATGACATTTATCGAAGTGGGACAAAGACGTATATTAAGTCATCCGCTATGTGAGACATTTTTATTTTTGAAATGGCGACGAATACGAAAATTCTTTTTAATGAGTCTCCTTTATCATGCAATTTACGTATTTCTGTTTACATGCTATGTAATCAGCGTTTATATGCAGACATGTACTAAAAAGAATTTATGTCATATTTCGATATTTACACGACCACTGGGCTACTTAGTTGTGATATTAAACTCAACGCTACTTGCGAAAGAGTTCTTTCAGGTGAGATAAATTATTAATTATTTTGATCTGATTCAATTTTTTCTAGATTTTAAATCCAAATATTTTAATCTACAGCCCAATTTTTCCTTTAAATAATTCAATTCTTTGACTGTTATCGATATTTCGAGAGCCATCTGCCTTTTTCTTCAGAGTCTATCAGTCGTAGACACCGAAAAAGTGGCCTGATTGTCCTCGAAATATCGATATCTACAAAAAAATGGAAATATAAAGGAAACATTGGTTTTTAAACTAAGAAAAATTCATTATTTTTTTTATATTAATACTGATCATAATTGTAGATAGAAATTATTTTTTTTTTTTCAAAAACAAAATATGAATATAATGAATTATTTTGAATAGCAATACGAATAATCAAAACTAAATCAATTAAGCAACAAACTTACAGACTATTTGATACTTCATAAGTATAAAAATAAAATAATTTCACGAAACCATTGTTGGGTTTAGGGGTTGAAGCTGAAGCTCTTTCACAAATGTATAATCAATGTGAAAACGAGCGTGAAGTGATTAGTTCCACAACTCAATTTACCTCTGATTAACTCCAGTACCTACTCAGAGCTAGGTGACTCAAAGCTCGATGCGCGGTCGCTCATTCGAATCTGGATTCAAACCAAGGACCTCACACAAAAGAAATCAATGCTCTACCCACCAGGCTACTCAAGCTTGTTCTTCACAAGTATACAGTTTTCAAATTCAGATCTTTAATGACCTCATGCTTGATTTATTTATTTAATAACTATTTTTTCAAGCCGGAGCCTAATTACAAAAATAGAAAATTAAAAACTTTGATATAAAAATTCAAAAATTAAGAACAAGATCAATCCAAAAAGACATAAGGAATAAGCACACTAATAGTGGTAATAGTGATAATAATAATATACAATAATAATAGTAATAACAATAATAATATATAGTAATAACAGTAATAACAATCATAATAATAGTAATAATAATAGTAGTAATAAAGTAATGACAATAAAAATTATAATAAAAATAAACTCAACAAATTCTGCGCGTAGGCGGTATAGAAAAAGCATTAATTAGGAATAAAGGCTAGGAGTTAGACCTGAATCTCTAATCTGACGCTTAAATTTTAGAAACGTCAGCAATAGAGGACCAAGCTGGAGCCCAAGCGATCACTACATTCACAATAAGTGAAATTTAAATAATAAAGACCGGTTGAATCTACGTTGAACATTTTCCTCCGTATCAATTAGTTATCTAAGGTAGGCGAGCCAGACCCGACAGAAATACTCGAGGATACAACGAACTTAAAAACAGCACGAACTTAAGAACAGAACTAACTACAAACTTAACTCCAGTTGCCAAAAGGAGACAGGCTGCCAAAAGGTGGACAAAATCCGGACAAACGAGAAGCCTTGGATATGATGTTGCGCACCGTGCAGGTCGAACTTCAGTTGAGAATCAAAAATAACACCAAATAGGTAGAATAGAAAAAGATTGAAGGAAGCTTTTTACATGTAAAGTATGTCTCATAAGAAGGGAACCACGATTTTCCTAAAAGTATAAAAATTTATTGCAAAAAGACATGTGACAAGTATTTAATATGCCATTCAAGCTCCATCGTTGTTAAGTATAGCCTGGTATTTTCTTGGCACATTTTTAGCCAGCATAGTCCGTGTACAAAGAAGACCAAATTTTGCGAAAAGCACACACCAGCTGCTTCAAATTGTGGACAGGTTTTTTTGGTGAGACGAGTTTTCATAATTCCCTACACATTTTCAACGAGGTTGGCATCTCGGGATTCGGAGGATTAGTTTACTGTCGCGATGTCATTTTCTTCTTTCCAGGACTTGCAGGACTTCGTTTTGGACGATTATCTCCTAGTAAGACCCAATTTTAGTTTTTCCGTGGAAACATCTTCTTCATCGATTTTAAAAGTCCGCACTTGTATATTTGGACCATTTTTTCGGCGTTCGAATTTTGGGTGAAGAACTTCAAACATAAAAAGCCGTGCTCGGATAAGCATCTCCAACAGTCAGACACACGCCTGAAAAGTTTGTTCGTCGAAAAAAAAACGATAATCCAATAACGATCCATATTTCGGAGGTTTTGATGTCATGATTTGACGGTAAGATTGGTTTGTCCTCTTCAAACGCTTTTCAAATGTCTTGGTGCTGAGATCTACCCTCCCCTTCGCGAGAAGGATGAGAGCCTAGCGTAGTTGCAGAGAAGGATTTCGCTTAAACAGCCGGAGAATCTTGCTTGCTTGCTTCAAGCCCCGCTTGAAAAGTCATCAGCATTTCAGAACCCTTTGTATTGCGGTTGCCTCCCAACAAAGTTCTTCAATTTTTCAATCACTTTTGTAGCAACGGAGTATGATAATTTTGGTCCGCTTAAGTGCTGTCATAAAAATAGCGCTTTGTTACGCTCATAGGGCGGCATGCGCAACGGTTGGGCGGAGGGTTCGACGATTTTTGGCAGAGCTGAGGCTCGGTGGACAAAGAGGAATCCGTACTCCATCTCATCTGACAGTGCTCGGCTTAGGCGAGGAGAAGAGTGGCGCGACACTAGGTGCACCCTTTCTTTCAAATTTGACCGACCTATTCTGGTTAACCAAAAAAGGATAGTGCGGTTTATCAAAGGAGGCAGACAATATCCTGACCTTAGCGACTAGGGGAGAGTAAACTACTGTGGCTTCACAACGATCGACGCTCGTTTTAGTTTAGTTGCGTTCACTGCTAGGTTTCAAGCAGCACTGAAACGAATTAGCACTAGAGCCGTGCCTCCTGGTAGGGTATTCACGCCCCGAAAAGTAGACAGGCATATATTTTTTACTTTAAAAAAAAAAGCGGTTCCTTAATTCTGACACGGACTAAATAAGACATAGGATGACATTTTGATATGTTCAAGGCAAGTGAATTTTTAAAGCACCAATCGTCCAGAGTGCAAAGATAATTTTGAAGTTGGAGGCAATCGTTGAGACATTCAATTGCTCTGAACACTGTGAAATTATTAACATACATAAGGCAGGATAAATGAGAACAAAAGGAAAGTCATTTATAAAGACAGGAACAAGAGCGGGACAAGAATTGAGCCTTGCGGAACACCGAAAAAGACTGCGGAAGAAGCAGAGAGCACATTTACGGTACAAGGCAGGATAAAGGTTATTCATAGGAGTAAGAGGGGAACATGAACTGAGCCCTGTGGAACACCGAAAAAGACTGCGGAAGAAGCAGAGAGCACATTTACGGTACAAGGCAGGATAAAGGTTATTCATAGGAGTAAGAGGGGAACATGAACTGAGCCCTGTGGAACACCAGAAAGACGACAGAATGCAAATGAAAAAGAAAGACAATTTACGGTACAAGTACGACCAGAAACATAGGGGGATAACTAGAATAGAAGGAAAACGACAATGCCAAAACACTGTTGTTTCGGGAGAAGAAGTTTTTGACGAACAAAATTAAATGCTTTTCAAAACTCAGTGTATACACCATCGACCTGTTTCTGTTGATCCAAAACAGTAGCAACCAAGTTGGAGGAAGTTATAAGGTTAGATGTCAAAGATCTGCATTTGATGAATCCATTTTGATCAGAAACAAAAAAGGGATGAAGGGCAGAGATAAGCTTATTGAAAGAAATTATTTCGAGTACTTGATCAAACACCATCCCCATCACATTAAGCTGTTGCCAAAGAATCATGATCACGGTGAAAAGCAGTCGAAAAAGGAAGTTGCTCATTGTCATAAATACCATCAGTAAGCCAAATATCATTAAGGCAAATCATATGATCAGAAGCTAAAGATGCAGAAAGATAAAGTGCTCAGGCCACGAACGTTCTTATAATATACATTAAGAGTTCCTTGACGTTTAGAAGCGAAAGTTGCTCTTTGTGCTGGTGGGTGAATTCTTACGAGGTCTAGAAGTGAACTTCTTTACCAAGACTCAAGAGATCTTTCAGGAGAATCTTATCCATTCCAGGAGGAATGGTGGTGGTTTCGACCGATTCTCGACCAATATTGCCTTGGAGATATATAGTTTGAAATTTTTTATTAACTAAATTTGCCATCTTTAACACAATTATCAGGGCCATTTTAAAATATGTGCAAATGATGAAAAATAAATTTCTAACATTACAAATTTAAAACGTGTATTGAATTTTTGTATTTGGACAACTGATATTAATTTTAATAGTATTTTTTTAGTACAAATACTACGCGAAATTAATCGAAAAAAAGCTGAAATTTACTTTTTGCATTGAATTAGTTAATATTATCTTCAAGAGCGTAAAAATTAATACTAATGTTGAATTCAAAGAGTCGTTCAAGATTTTAAGAGAATGATTTATCGCTTCATGCATCGTATATTTTGTATCTTGGCAATGACGCAACAAATTCTATACTTGCGAATACGGCCAGGATAATAATTTATATATATATATATATATATATATATATATATATATATATATATATATATATATATATATATATATATATATATATATATATATATATATATATATATATATATATATGTATATATATATATATATATATATATATATATATATATATATGTATATATATATATATATATATATATATATATATATATATATATATATATATATATATATATATGTATATATATATATATATATATATATATATATATATATATATATATATATATATATATATATATATATATATATATATATATATATATATATATATATATATATATATATGTACGACAAATGTATGCCGGGAGCTATCCATGATTTATAGCGATGAATGTTTTTACGATAATAAGAACAGATGATTTATGAAAATTAGTTCTAAAATTCCTAAAAATCTTTTAACAAATTAATCATTGGCAGAAAATAAATCTTATAGCTTATATCAAATTTGAACTAATTTAAGTTTTTGTTTAATCGGAAAACTATATATTCAATTATTATCATATCATCCTCCAGATGGGACAAGGTTTTTATGGATACGCAAAATATTGGGAAAATTGGCTGCAGTGGTCTATTGTTTTTGGTGTATTTCTATGTGTGGTACGTATAATGGTGATGTTTACATTGTTTAGTTATCTCTGTTTTTACGTAATTTAATGATATTTTACCTTTTTCATAATATTATTGTCACAATATAAAAATTATTCGTACGAATAGAGAGGCACATAATGTTAAAGCATTTAAGTTTTTCAGTAAATCATAACTTTCACGTGTCTCCAGGTCATTTTTGTTTCGAAGTAGTAAATTACCAGCCACGACCAATTGATTGCAATTAATTTCACTTGAAAACTCTTAGCATGAAATCCTAAAATAAACAAGCGTTTCCTTCAATTTCATTAACAGACTCCTGAAACACTATCTACAAACATCAACTCAATATACGTACCACCTTGGCAATATCATGTTGCAGCAATTGTTATATTCTTAGTGTGGCTGGAGTTGATGATGTTAGTAGGACGATTTCCAATTTTCGGTTTATACGTACAAATGTTCACCAAAGGTAAATAATATTCAATGTGATTTCCACATCTCTATAATTTATTTTTTCAAAATTCTAGTTGCTGTCAACTTCGGCAAGTTCTTAATGGCATACTGTTGTCTCCTCGTTGCTTTCGCACTAGCATTCTGCGTTCTCTTTCCAACATACCCGGCATTTCATGATGTTGCCCGAGGATTATTGAAAGTCATTCCTATGATGGCCGGCGAATTGGAATTCGAAGACATCTTTTTCGGACATTATCCACCAATGTATCCTGTCACATCTCACATTTTGTTTTTCGTCTTCGTGATACTAGTTACAATAATCTTAACCAATTTAGTGGTCGGTCTAGCTGTCAGCGATATTCAAGTAAACATCTTACAATTTATTAAAACTGAATTTCAAAATTGATCTGCTTCTAGGGTCTTCAACAATCAGCTGGATTGGATCGCTTGATTCGTCAAGCTGAACTAGTGTCCCGACTCGAAAGTCTATTTTTTTCAAGACTCTTGCGTAAAGCTCCTCCGAAACTAATTTCGATTTGTAAACGTAGTGCCCTACTTCGAACATCGCGATATCAGCTGCAATTCATTACGAGACCAAATGATCCTCGCGATCGTCAGTTGCCCGAAGAATTGAAAATGGGTATTTACAAATTGGTTGCCGAGCGACGAGATCGCAATCAGGATATAAAGCGTAAACGACGAGAAAACAATATTGAGACCTTTAAAAGAAGCATAGATAGAACCGGTGAAAAAGAAGGCGACGTTCTATTGAGACCGCAAACAGTAACAAATCGAAAAATGAGAGTCCTTTCGGATAGTCCTCAAAATTATTCGAAGGGCAACGCTCATGATTACAAAGTGAACTACAATGATGCCGTTCACGATATTATTAAAATCAAACTACAGTTATCTTCGGTAACGGATAAACTGGATAAATTAACTGAAAGTTTAACCAAACAACTATCAAATATTGCGGTAGAATTCGAAAGAATTAAAGCTCATCAACGGGAACAAAATAACTAGAACACAACGTTAGGATTTTAATGTGTGAATAATTTTTTTCCCATACGAGCTACTCATATAGAATAATGTTTCATTCCAAATAGGACATATTCATTTTTGACTATGCATTTTTCATCAATTAGTCTGTAAATGTATATAATTAAAGTCAATGTGTTTAAAGAAATATTTTCAATGATTTTAAAAATTTCCTCAATTATTAAATATGTAACAAAAAGAAACTATCAGATTTAAATTCAATAATTATCGTCAGAAAATAATTTTTATTGCGGCTGCTGCACAGATTAATTTATATAAAAATAAATAAGATCTACAGATTTGAGTGAACCAGTTTGACCCAATTCAAATACTTAAGTAGTTTCATTGAAACTTTAAAGGGAACGCAACCTTTGCTGATCCGAAAGCATCGTGGATTTGCTCGATCAGAGTAAATTTATTAAGCAGTTTAAACAAAAACGCATCCTGAAAACGCCTTTGTGGTTCTGTTCTTTATATTTTCTATTTTTAATTTAATTTAGTATGGTTCATTTGACAGCGAAATTTCTGTGTTATTTTTTACTAATATCAGGCGCTTAGCTCTCATATTTTTTATTTATTTATTATGTAGTAATTAGCACACTGTTTACTTCTATTTTTCTACCCGTTTCAATCCAACACTGAAAGCATTTACAGCCTTCGTATAGCATTTATTAGAGTAATTTTCCAAAACTTAGTTTCTCACTAGGAGCTCAATGTTCACATCATCATAAAAAACGTCTTGATTTTGTAGCACGCATGATAAATTAGCACCAAATGTCGATGCTCATATAAGTTAATAATTTTTCACATTCAAATAGCTTTTGACCATAAAAATCATTTGAATGTGAACTTTTTCGTCCATGACTGCAAATGCATTCAGCATGTCATTCAGCGCGCGACCTGATTTGCTGGCGTGGCCACATCAGGTGACAAAAAGATCGAGTTGCGAAACGGGACGAGAGACGGAGAACAGTTGGTTTGGAGCACCTGGCCGGGATGGTTTCGGAGTTTTCTCTCTATACCACAGAATAGGCTATATTTAATTGTAGGCTATATCTTATCACCTCAATCAAATACTTTTCACTTAAAATTTAGCTTCTTAAGATTTCTTTCTTTCAGTTTCAATTCCATCTATAAAATGCGCTTGGACGCGTCTCGAATAAATCTGGCTTGCCAGCTAATGTCTGAGAGTTCTTTATTCCTTAAAGAAGAGAAACCCCTTCCTCCTTTCTTCACATTGTGACTAATTTGTAATCCACTGGGGGGATGATAGCACGCACCGTCCCCTTTTGTTTCCAGGACCAATATCATCATATTTTCTAGTGGCCCATTCTAGCCGAGTAAAGCTAGCAGCCCAGCACACTAGCATCGGGCAGGTGTGGATTATTGGGTGTTCAGCGCCACGGCCATTTTTAGATCATTTCTAGGTCACGATCATTTTCAAGGGCAGTCCCTCGACTGGACTTGAGTTCAGTTCAGATGCTCAAACTTATCCACTATATAGATCGCCATATTTTCCATTCACTCACATCTGAGATAGTAGATAAATGGCGTGTTTTAAGCAACTGTATTCTACAAGATGTAAGCCTCATTATTCGATCGATTGTTTCATTCAGAATTCGAAGCCGAATATTATCTGCGTCATATTTATTTGTGTTAGCCATATTACAGGTCGAATTATTTTTCCCAATATTCTGATCCAACTGAAAATTCGATATGAACCCAAGCACGTGTAATAAAAAATAGCGTATCGCTTGCTTTTGACACTCACTCGATGAAGTAATTCCAAACTGTTGAGTTCTTGTAATAAGTTTAGTCAATCGAGTCATGTTTTGGTCCATAAAATATATGAATGGAGTTACTTCGGCGACATGAACATTGTTACTATTATCCAATCATTGCTAATAATTTTTTCTCATTTAGATAACTTGTTGCTTGATCGATAAGCCAAAGATCTTTTGGTGGTGATCCCTCTGATCTAAATTTTGGTTTGAAACGAATTTTTAAAAACGCTCACAGTCATCAATACTATTTTAGAGCCATCATAGTCTACGCAAATATAAAAGTGATTCAAACTTCGTGAGTTTTCGCTCTTCCGATCATATCTGCAAAGATTTTGTGATTTTTGGAGGCATTGGTATTACTTCATGCACTGCCTTCAAGTGTTCAATCCAATAGTTTTGAATGGCGTCAGGTCCACCAGCCTTCCATTTACCGACTGTTGTCGGTATGTTTTACAAATCTGAAGCAGTTATTTTAGCAAAGCCCATTGGATGTTAACAGATTTATTTGGTACTTCTTTAATCTACACTGCCTTAAAGTTTGCTTGAACAGGATTTGTCTAAATGTATCTTCAATAGTCAGCACATTAGTTCGCATCTAAGTTAGAGACAAAGATTTCTCTACGAGGATTGTTATTTAACGCTCACATTTTGCTGTTTATCTTCGTTATATATTCGCAATCGTGCATCTTTAGTTTTTGCTTTCTGCTTCGATTCATCTCGATAGTAATTTGGCATAATAGTTTCATCAGAATCATTAGGGGTCCACTCTTTATAGTCTTCATTTTACCTACAATTTTGTTAGACAAATTGTCATTTAGGTATTTGGTGATTAGATCAGATTCAGATCTGGACTTGTTTATAATCATTGTTTGTCTTACATTAGTAGCCCCTCTACGCATTTTTCTTGCAGTTGATCTCCGTGGGCCAGATGATAATATAATGTACCAATTTTATTTAGTCTCCAAAAAGAGTTATTGCTTATAAGTTATTGCTCATAAAAACTTTCTGATTTTTCCAGCTTTGGATTCCTTCAAAGTTTCACGCTTTCTTGAGCCAACAAATGTTGGAAAAAGCCCTTAAAATAATTCTTTTTTTCATTTTTTGAGAAAATTGCAGACTTCGCAGTTCCATATTTATTTCCTAGTACAATGCATTTGACTCCGGTTTTAATGCTTAATTTGCAGCCTGTCGGTTAGCGTTAAAAACTTATGCTTCGGCACTATGATATCATTAGTAAAATTTTTAAAAGAACTACGTATCGGATATTTTTAAATTACTCTGCTTACTTACAGACTAACTCAAAATCTATCGAAAATTTAGCAAAGTTTTAAGGAAAAAAATTATTTTTTTTAAAGATGAATTTCTTAGTGAATGATCAATTGATGGAGTGATCACTATATACGTACGGTCACTATTTTGCGAGTCTATTGCATTAAGCTTTTGAAAATAAGAGATGTCTTTTCAGTATATAAATAAAGCTTCATCGACGGTAGCATTTTGATTAGTCACATGCGCAGGAGAAAGTGGCATACGGTGCAAGATTCAAGTTGCGAATGTGTGGCGTAATATATGATTTAATTATTATTTTAGAAACTGTATGATCAGCTATACAACGCAGTAATGCAATGTGGGTACTTATTTTAAATATTGCAATGAGAAATTATATCTTCGTCATTACTCAAAATTTTTAAGAAATTATTTGAACAAAATGAACATTGATGTACATTTTTCGATTGAATGGGCTTACATCTTGAATTTGAAGAAGAAACAAATGTGTAACAGAAGTAGGCGAACAATTATAATCACACCAGATACATTTGCATATCTTTTTTAAATTTTAATTTTTAGGATACTAAAGTAATGTTATTTGAGACTATCTTTCAAAGACCTGATCGATATTTTTTATGAACAATAACCCATATACGTCCAATATAACGTCGATTATCCGATAAGTGGAAGAAAAATGTACTCACCAGTAAATCACAAGTAATTTGGCCACCGCCTTTCAGTACGACTTGACCTTTACATTGGTTTTGGCGCGGAAGTTCGACCTCTTCAATCCTCGATTCATATTTCACTTCGACATTCGATGTGTCCTTTATTTGCTCGTAAACGGCATGTAGCATCAAATCGTTTTCAATAATACATGCTATATCGCCAGCGAAATTGTCATGGTTAAATGTTATCATTGCATGGGAAGATGCGTCCCAAACCTGAGAACAAATTTGATACATAATTAATCTATTCAAGATAAAATATTCTTGTTAAATTACTTGAAACTGCTTAACAGGCTTATAACGAGCTTCTGCAATTGTATTCCAAGCACCAATCGATTTGAACAAATCTATGGATCCTGAATTTATAGCGGATACCCTGTTTTTATATTCTCCACCATCGAATCCCTTGAATTGTGGTCCACCTTCCAAAAGTAATACTTTCTTTTCTCTCAAAGCCTTGTTCTTTCCTGAAAATTGTATAGTTTATTATTATGTACGAATGGGGAGGCTACACCCTGTACTTACCCAACGAACAAGCTAATGTTGTTCCAACCAACCCACCGCCGGCTATGATAATATCATAGTGCTCCGATTTATTTTCAACACTTTCATCGACCAAATGACTCTGAGATGTTTGGACGCCACGAATTATTTGAACATTTATACATTTTAACACCTTTAACTTTTGGACACAACTTGCCGGTAAACGAAACATTTCGACACTGCACTGATGTATTGACAATACTCAGCTGATTCAACTCAATTGAAAATAAGCTTTTGAAAGCTTTGGTATTTAGTTGGTATAGGAACCATTTCACTTTCACTACTTTCTATCTGCCGGTTTGTGTTTATGGATGAAAAAAGATACTGCAAAATAGTACGTTCCACATGAACTTGGAAGCAAAGTAAAAGCTATGGGGGATCCCCCTGATTACATACAATGTGGACATTTTGGCTGATTAATTGTGCTTTTTTTACTATTCAAATGAAAATAATCAACTGTATCTGAACGGAAAGTTTCGTTCCAGATTATAGTTTTGAAAATTTATATTTGATATCTTTATAAGCAGAAGAAGTGAACTATGACGTCAAGTGCAAGCAGTGATTGTTCATTCGATTCTACAAATATATAGATGATAAGAAATTGTTGCATCTTTTAATGTGGTGTGGTAGATAGACTGAAAATAAAGCACCTAACAAAATTTTTATTTTCAAGAGTCGTTAGCTAGAATGTGTTCTTGGCTATTTGTTACATTAAGGTTAAATTTAAAAGCTGCTTGCCATTATAGGAAGCTCAGAAAATTTTCGGTAGGCCAGGATTTTTTAATTATATGATAACTCAGGGAGAATCATGAGAACTTGAAGCTACGAGGTCTAATTTCAGTCACATAGTAACATAAAAAAACAGCTACACAAAGTAGCATTCTACAGCTTAACCCATCGATTTTCCGTCTGACCGTGAATTTTCTTTTGTTCGCCACCGAAAGTTCAATTTCACCGCCGTAATCTTCTCAAATGAATGATACACGTACCTGAACACATGAATATACACTAGCATTTGAAAAATATTCACCGCAACAATTTCGGCCCCATCCACCTTGCAGACATATTGATATGAACAAACACTGAAAATGAACAACAACAAATTGAGCTATAGGTGAAATTCGATTAAATGGGATTTATAGTCAATATTTTAGAATTAGGAATGCATTCTTGCGACTTCTATTATTTGCACAAAACAAAAGTTGACGGGGAGACGCCCGATAAGTTGTAAGGAAATATGTACGTACAATAGTTGCCGATTCATAGAACAACTGTAAGAATTCATTGCTCAGTGCCAGTTGTTTTGTCGTGCTCGTTGGAGTATAAGCGTTTTTTTGTGGGAAAATATATGTTTAAATTTAAATATATATCGAGTTAAATTTAAGTGAGCGATATTAAGTGATTTTGATTGTGCGAAATGTCAGCTCCTGGTGAAAAAAAACCTGACGAGAATGCCGAAGACGTAGTTCCATTGAAGGAAAAAACTTCAAAAACTGTTCGGATTATAACCTGTATCCTATACATTGGACTTGTTAGCGGTATGGGTAGCCTGCTGTCACTGTATCATATTTTCTTTTGGAACTCGATCGATCCTCATATTATACCCGACATCAAAAAACATTGATTTGGAAATAAGGTGCGTAGATAAATTAAATTATTAGTGTATATGTTTCTAATACTTTTTAACAAACAGAGTGACTGAAATAAGAAAGCTGTTGTGATTTAAAATGTTTCTTGTTCTCTAATCGTAGTAGTAAATTTAATTTGTACAGTGAGGTTAAATTTACTCAGACCAGTCAAAGCTCCCACAATTTCTCCTAGCAGCTTGCTTACATAAGATAGTTCCTCAAAGTTAGCAACGTCTTTTACAAAACTACATAAATTTAGGTAGTTTAAAACCACCTACTAATTAAATTCTCGACCCTGAAAACAGTCCCACTAAATTAATATATGAGTCTGGGGGTGAAGTTAGAGCAACGCAAGTGCAAGTGTGACGTCATCTATACAGGAGAGAAGTGAGTAATGCCTTTCAATAAACCTTTTACTATCTGTCTGGCAATGATTTCGAACAAAAATCAATTTAAGTGAAACACTGATAAAAAGAACATAATACACTAAAAAAAAATTACGTATCATTCCAGCTTCTCCCCATCAAAGAACTGAATGGTTTTTATTTATTAATTTATCAAACAAGGCATCATGCATAATAAGAGCAAAAAAAAACATTAATAATGCAGCATAAAGACAAAATAGAAGTTGTCTCACATCTGGATACACTTCTTTTTAATGGGAATTAAGCTGGATAAGATGTTGAAACGACCTTGAACAATTTATTTTTAAAAGTAAATCTAGAAATCCTCGAAGAGTAGTGGTGGCTGTTCATGGAATTGAATACCCTATGACACCTGTTTATGGGTTCATAACATGCATAGGTAGTGTGATGATTGTATTTCTTGCGCAGAGGTGCATTGCTAGTGCGTCTTCGTCTGTCATTAAAATTAATTTTATACCTTCTAGAGAGAGAGAGAGAGACAAAGAGAGAGAGAGAGAGAGAGAGAGATAGAGAGAGAGAGATAGAGAGAGAGAGAGAGAGAGAGAGAGAGAGAGAGAGAGAGAGAGAAAGAGAGAGAGATCTTCTAGTATCAAAAGTGAAACAAGCGCCTAACAATGTTCGTCTAGTGGTCTTTTAAAAGAAAGAAACAGTAAATTTAGACAATTCAGTCTGTATTTGTAGGATGGAAAATTTTCGAAACATCTTGGGTCATTTATATCGAAATATTTTTTACGTTGGCACCTGCCTCAAGAGGGCTCTATCCGACGATTCAACATTAGGATAGTGATTATGAGTTTGCATAACCAGCACCGTATTGTGCACTACAATACTGCCAGTTTTGAATAGACCCACGGAGACTAACTTGTTAATGATAAAATAACGCACATATCCTCATGCGGTTTTCATAGCCCATTGATTCGGGTCCAGGCGGAGTGTACGCCTTCTCCACAGACTCCTAAGCAAGCGCCGGATCCGTTATCGATTTCTTGCCAGTTAAAATAACGATTCCATACCGGATAGCTTATAAACCACAGCCACTGCGGAGCTCTCACTAAGGGGGCCTCTCCCAACGGCAGGATCTACCTTCGAAGTAGGTA
The DNA here is from genome assembly GCA_947369275.1 of Nemotelus nigrinus. NCBI lineage: Eukaryota > Metazoa > Arthropoda > Insecta > Diptera > Stratiomyidae > Nemotelus > Nemotelus nigrinus. Next base: position 132,721,848 of record OX376374.1, read on the forward strand.
GGGGCTACACCTGCCCCCGCAGTACCGATACTTAGTCACATAGGTCGTGCAGACCAAGTGATGGTTTAATTTCGGGTGAAGCAGACATCTTTTAGTATGAAGACATGAAAGCCTTTATTCATACAGACGTTCTCTGGAGCACTTGTCCATGGTCGTACTTTAAGGCCAGGTCATAATGTCGGAGTGAAACTCTCCAATTATATTATTGATTGACATAATTAAATCATTCATGCTAATGTTAATATGCCAGGGAGGGTTTACCAGAAGAGCATATTTAATTCAACCAGCGCTTGTTTGTCATGAGCTCATCAAGCTAATAGTACATTCTTTTCATTATTCGGAGAATAAAACGCAGAATAAGACCAATAAAGGCGGCCAATTAATTGATGTCGTATTCAAAAACTAGTCTAAATAAATTGTAAAGGACCAAATTGAATAAAAATACCTTATATATAGAAATTGTTTTTTTTCAGTAATTTTTCTGTTAAATATTGCGCACCCTGTATTAAAAGTTATACTTAAAATACGACTCATCATCCATCACCAAGCAGCATTAATTTTTGGTCAACATTTTCTTTTATAATTTTCTTGACCTGGAAATTCCAACGTTGTATAATTTTTTAGTTTTCTTTTTTTTGAGACCTTTTGCGTTTTGTTGGTTTTAAGATTATTTTTTTCCTTTAATCCTTTGCGCAGTGATCTTTCATGAACCCCTTTTTTAGTAATGTCTCGAATAGAGGCACTTTTATTCTAGCCCTTTTTGTCAATTGCTCCAGGTTTCTTCTTTTTTTCCCCTAACGCAAATGGCAAAATAAAAATTGCTTACCAGATCGCTGGGTGACCTATCACCACGTGGTATGTGAGGTTCGACTCACTAAAAAAAGAACCATCTATAAGCCTACGAAGTTCCGAGTCGAGACCCGCCTAAGCACTGCTTCGACCCGATCATGCTGAATCACCTATTGGTAACCACGGACCTCAAAAATCATCATAGCTTATGGGTCGGTAAGGCAGCCCTCCTCCCACTTTATGCGCAGTACTTTGCCAACGTATGTTGCGACTGCGCGACAGTTCCCCTCGTTTCGCAGCATTGCATCCAAGATCGTCTCAGGTGCAACTATCACAGCCTCTTCTAAGACCGTGCGGTAGTTACAGGCAATGCGCTTCCAGAACTTCTTGGTTTGAAGTGCATCTCCCCAAATTTCGGCTCCATATAGCAAGATGGACTTGGTTGTCACCATCAGCAGCCTCCATCTCGTCTCACTGGGTCCACCAACGTTGACTATTACCCTACTCAGCGAAGTTACGACTACTAGACTGCCCTACTAAGCGCAAAAGCGGTATGTCAATGAGAGCGAGTTTCGAGATAATTGAAGCTATGTAAAAGTAGTTTTTTTTAAATTTGCAGATTGACTTTTTTTCTTTTTTAATGGAACTTATATGTTATATTAGGTCTATTTTTTATTACCATAGTTAAAATATCAAAAATGTTTGTGGATATACCTTATTCATGAGATAATACTATACCGCTTAGTAATTAATGAATTAAAATTTGAGTTACCGCTTTTTGATTAGCTCTTCTCGTACATGTCTGTATACAAAAAAATATAAATTTGTTATCGAATAAAAAACATATTGTTTTAAAGAAAAAAACCAATCAAACTAAATTTATGAAGTCTTCTACTGTTTAAATTTAATAATGACATAAAAAATATTTGAAAAGACACGCATTCTATGAAATCTAACTAGTCAAATGTAGAGAGTTTCAAACGATTTGCGGGTCATTTGAGCACAAATATACTAAGCGTTATGTCTGTATTTGCTTTACGCGTCATGCTTGCCGCTTATCGGCTTAGACAAATTGTCGTTGGTTATGTCCAGATTTCACGGTACCCAAATATGCGCCTGGTTGCCTACGTATTATTGACATACCGCTAATTCCCTTAGTGATTCAAGGTAAAACTGAGATAGGGAAAACTTTCTTAAGGTTTTGTTTTATATGTTTTAAACAAGATACCATTATAAGGCTTAGTTCATTAGATGCGTATTGCTTTGAGCTATCCAATCCTATAAAAATCAGTTTTTTTATTTTTTTTTTGAGATACCGCTTTTGCACTTAGTAGAGCAGTAGAGCCCTGTTATATGCCATGCGGATATGATTCCAATACGTCAGTTTCGTGTCCAGGGTGACTCGTAGATACCTGACCGACTTGCTGGTCTGGACCTCGACGGAGCCAAATGTCATGGGTATGACAGTTGATATCCTCCGCTTCTTCAGCATGACAATGTCTATCTTTGAGACTGCCAACTGGAGGCCGTGCTCACTCATCCACTGATCCACCTTCCTCATAGCTTGGTTAAGTCTAAGTTGAGTGAAATCAGCAGATCTAGAAGTGATTGCAGCTGCTACGTCATCAGCGTAGCCTACTAGGAACATATTCGCAGTAATTTCCAGGCGCAGCAGATCATCGTACATGATGTTCCAGAGGTCAGTTCTTAAGATCGAACCTTGTGTCGCACCTGAGCTGACAGATATCCTACTGGCTCCGTCCTCGAGATCTCAGAGCAACCATCGGTCCCTGAGGTAGTCCCGCATCACGGCAAGCAAGTAGCCAGTGATAGGGAACCTCTGCTCAAGGGCCCGGAGGATGTCCACCCACCTCGCCGAGCTAAAAGCGTTCTGTATTTTCCTTTTGATTGCCCAGACCCCCGTGACTAAACATGAATTATATAAATCCAATAATAGACGCGGTCAACTCTCCACCACGACTTTAAGCGGCTCGACTGGCACTCCATCAGGACACTGCACTGTTCAGGTCATCGCTCGTGAACAAAGGAACATCCGTCTGGTTGACAATGATGGGACTATCGGTTCTTGGCGGACGCATCGGGAACAGCAAACCAACGATACGAAATTCAAGATAATAGGAGCCGCTGAGATATAATTATTTAATTTTCAGTGGAAAATTTTCGACCAAATGACACAAAAACCTTAGCAAAATATTTTAAAATCGCATTTAGAAAGCCAAATGAATCGTAGTCATCTCGCTTCATATTGCTGATATTATGTATAACCACTTATTACTATTTTTGTCATATTTTAGAGAATATTGAGAAATTAATGGCATCTTTTTTATGTACATATGTAATACATGTAATGTTCATAGAAATAAAATAACATGAGCAATATCGACAGCAATAATTGAATTTCCACAGACTGTACCCACTCGTGCTCACTTAATTTCACTTAAATACTGTCCCTTGGCAAAGTACCTATATTACAACTTTTACATAAGTACACATCGAAGCCATTAAAGCTAATTTCCTTCAAACTGCACACCATCACCACCCCAACGCACACGTTAATGACAAATTATGATGGCAAGGTGGTTTTCTTTGCAACGAGCACTCACTGAAAATTACAAATCAGTTTGTGTCGAACTCTTAAACTGAAAACTATCTTTCATTAATCACACTTATATCCCAAAAAAAAAAATAATAGTTAAAAAAGTGAATAGTCAAAATTTTCGTTTTTATAGTTTCGTGTTTGGTTTTGAAACAATAAAATGGCGGATAGTTCGGCAAACAAAACGAATTCGAATAATCAGGCAGCTGACGGGAAAGCGATTCCAGATGAGATCTTACTCCCGAATGAAGAAAATAAATTTTTGAGATTGTTCGTTGTCGGATTGTATATGTGTGCGGTAACGGGACTCGGGATGACATTATCTATTTATTATTTATTTATGTGGGACTCAGCCATGCCTGAATTACCCAAGTTGGGGAAACGACATTAATTTCATTTTTATTAAGTGCTTAAGTTTGATAAAACTGGAATAGTTCAAATAGGATAGTGAATTGAAGTAAGTGAACTAATTTAAAATTATTGTAAATTCACTTAGTGATTGTTGTAATTCTAATCAATGTTTGACTGAGTTGGAATACAAGTATATGCTTATGAATTGAAGAAGGATGACCATTAGTTTTACGCAGCTTGTCGAAAACAACATGACAACATCTACTTTCGAAAACAAATTTTGACTATTAAAAGTGCCTTTTTGAAGTCATTTAGTATTGAAAAATTGCTAATAAATCAACCAAAAGTGAATGAAAATCCCAAAATCTCATAAAAAGTCTATAAATCCCATCAGAAATTTACACAACCATTCGATTGTAGCGCAGCTTAAACTAAAACTAGGCTTACAAGAATTTCGCAGAAAAAATTAAAACTCAGAACAAGCAGTTCTGAAATCAGCGATCCCGGATGAAATATATGCACCGATGTGCTTCTGGAAAAAAGATTTTGACTGCTTTTTCGCAAAAACAATCGTAGATGTATATTTAATCAATATATTTAAAATCACTTTTTGTCTACTTAAATGGTCTACTTATCTAATTTACCGAATGAAATGTCATACAAAATCTTAATTCTCTAAAACTATATCTATTTTGGTTATGATCTGTGATAATTTTTGAGCTCCAAAAATTTGATTAATTAATGCAGATGTGTCAAAATTATGTGGCAAGGATTTTTCATGGCGGGAGAGTAAAATTGATTCGATATAAGATGTGATTTTAGAATAATTGAAAAAATTGATGATTTTTGCACTTTTCAAGGTCATTACATGCGTAAATGCGATTCACAAATGGTCTCATAATTTTCAGATCAGGCTTTACGTAGGTGAAATTCCTGAATTGATTGAAAAATCTCTGTCCCTGAATTAGTCCTGGCTATTTTGAAAAATTAAAATCATGGGTGTGCTGCATCTGCCTCAGAGTTGGATTGGATTATCATCACCTTATTATTGCCATTTGCAATTTGGTCTCCTTAAAATTCGCTGCCACGAAGTGCAATCAGACGAAAAAAATGGAGAAGAAATTAAGTGTCGCGAAAATGATATACGATTTACGTTTGCATAATGGGAAAAAAGGAGAAAAAAGCTGACAAAAAAATCACAAAGGGTGTTTATATCGATCCTTTACTGGATCCTGACAGCCAGAGAGATGCTGAAAAATTTAAGTACCAATTGTTTTGAGGTGATGTCGTATGGTACTTGTGAGTGACAAGTGCGTTCCTAAAAACATTATCGGATCTTATTCAATCGTCGCTGTACCAAGTTTAAATCTGGGACACAAAAGCCTGTCTTAGGGCGCATTTGACAAAATCTAAATTTGTACGCTTGACACGGAAACACAAGGTGCGGGACCCTCTCAACAGGATAATATTAAAATTTATTGAAAGTCTTAAATATTGGGGATTCAATATGAAGTACAGGGTTGGTAAAGATCGCATATAAATATTCACGTTCTGAATCTAGGGCCTAAAACCTCGGTGGGCCTACTTTATATTTACATGGAGAGATTGTATGGTGGAGAGAAACAAAAAATGAGGCCAGTATCAAGGAACTATTGAAACTGCAAAGATTAGTTTGCATAAGTACCACTGGAGCATTAAGAGCCACTCCAACAGCGGAGTTGGGCATGATTCTAGAGCTTATGGCCTTGACTCGGTTCACCCTTAGAAGCGCTTGCTTAGCGTCAACCTGCGTTAAAAGTTTATGCATATCGTACAATTCAAACCTGTGGGGCCACACTGGTTTTCTTATGGCATGCCGGAGATAGTACGGTGTGGTCGTAGAGACCACCGGCCACATAAACAGAATAATGTACCTTGACAGGAACCACCAGTTCAAGATACCTACAAGAGCATACTGGAGGATTAAGGAAGTTACCAGTGACAGTTGAACCTGAATTCAGACGGATGGATGAAAACTGAGCACAGGTGATGCTTATCCAACAGAAATGTGGTTTACTGGTGGTATAGACTCTCAAACCATGTTACTATTATTCAATCTGGAATATATGCCATACACAAAGCAGTAAGTCCATTAGTAGAATATCAACCAAACCAACGACCTTTTGCGTCGACAATAGGGCAGCCATTCTTGCTTTGTGTTTTATAGATGTCGCTAACCGTTACGACGAGAAGGCAAGGTATATTTCTGTACAGATTATGTAGGTGACAGGGCTTATTGGTGTCATGGACAATGAAAAGGGTAACAAGTTGGCAAAGAAAGAGCTGCTCTGCAATATTCTACGATATTGCAGAGTAACTCAAAATCACTCAAAATAAACTCCAAGAACAAAGATATATCAACGCTGAGCTTATGGAGCGCAATAATCAGCTTGCTACACAAACTCAGAATAGAAAACCGAAAATCCCGACTAAGCAAAACCGTAAACAAACAGCTTCTTCTGTATACACTTTAACGACTTCGACCTTCACTACAAGTATAGAAAATGACGTGACAGAAAAGGACAATCAGCCACACGACGAGCCCATGTGCTTCGACAATGAACTTTATGACGTAAGGCAGACAGATGTAGAAGAAACCCAGACAAACACAACAAACAAATTAGATGACACGGAATACCCAACCCTCCCATCCACATCTCCAAAAATCCAAACAATAACATGCGTTTGCACAATAGACAAGACAATTTAAGAGCCAAAAACAATCAAGCCAATCAAAACTATATTTTTGAAGCTTCCAGTAAACACAGAGATAGTTAGTGAGGACAAACTAGTCCCTATCATTCTCCGGTAGCCAGAACAGTGGCTGTCAATAGCAGATATCTTCAAAGAAATGAACATTAAAATCAATTTTGCTAAGCGGGTCTTTTTGGGCATCTAGAAGATCCTCGAAAGTATCGACGGCCGTAGCAAAAAAAAAACCAAGCTTTCCACGGGTTTTAAGGTACAATACCACACACATTGTCTCCGATAAAACAAAAGCATAAATACTGCCAATCATGGACTCCATGGCCTCTCCCCTGAAGAGACAAAAGAGGATCTCGAGCGGCAGTGATTCAATCACCTCGAGGTCTACTACCTCAAAAAAATAATAGGCGCGTCGAAACCAGGCAAAGAGATATAACATACAAAGAGCATCTGCTACCTTGTCTGCCGAATTGAGTTACAAAAACCGCGTACGAGAATGGCACAATACCTCATTTACCAACAATTTGAACATTCTGCAACAAGCTGCTGCGTCCAGGCTAATTGTGCTAAATACGATGGGCTCTGCCACTTTGAATAATGCAAGAAGTTAAGGGAAGAACGGCCAAAATCCGTTAGCCGTGGAAGTGAAAACCCTGCCAGTTATGGAAGCTGCCAAAGTAACCCGAAAAACCTGAAGAAGATTTCGTAGAAGAAGCGAATGCAAACCCTAAACATCGCTACCCATCCTACCAGTAACTTTGTCAACTCTCAACCCAACCCCAAAGCCCTCTACTAATTCAGCTAATCTAAACATACCAATCAACCGGGAACATATGAGCCAGTTTTGGGCAATCATGCAAGAACAGTTACATTCAATAATGGAGCATATGGTGGACAAAATATTCTAAGGCATGATCGCGGCCCAAACTAGCCAACCAACTCCATCCTTCAATAAAAAATGAGCTCCACTAATCAAATTTCTATTTTCACAAAGAATGCGGATTCCCTGCTAGATAAAAGAGGCGTGCTGGTTTAATTTTTGATTGATTTCAAAATTGACATCATACCAGTGGCGCCTCGTCAGGGTGGGCCCGGCCCGCCCGGCCCACCCTGACGAGCCGCCACTGGGCCCGCTCGACACAAAAACACTATTATAAGGTACACGCGGATACCAACAAGAAATATCTGCTTTACTTTAACTCAGTGGCGGCTCGTCAGGGTGGGCCAGGTGAGCCGGGCTCACCCTGACGAGCCGCCACTGCATCATACTCGTATAGTAATCATTCCTCAAACCCAGGAACCATCTTCGAATCTTCAACTAAATCCTATATAAAAACTATAGGATGATAGGATAACTCCTGGTAGGGGAGGAAGTACCGTAATCCTTGAGAAAAAGCATAACAATTCATTTCATGGCAACCTTTAATATCAGCAGTACAGGAGCCATCATTATAAAGGTCCAAAGAAACTTTTTCGAGGTTATCATGATATTTGATGTAGTAGACCTCGTAACGCCTCATTTAAGACTTCCGTGCATTTTTCGATCACGATGGTACAATCTTCCTCGCGGGAGATTTCAACGCCTACAACCGCCATTGGGGAACTGTAAACAGTAACCGAGCCGGGACTGGAATCATTTAAAACGTAGAAGTCCTTGACAAGTTACCTGCAGACTATAAGCCGGTGCTCTTTTGCATCGATAAAAGCTTCATCGACGAGCTACTAAGGCGAAAAATCTTCCATAATTGTGAAGTTTTGCGAGTAGCACTGGCAGAAGCCGTTTTTTTTTAAACACCTGAAACAGCCAGAGACTTAGAAGAGTCAATAGAGCTCTTATCAGACGCTATAATACAGGCAAAAGAGGACTATACTGTCAAAATTCCGGTAAAGGACGAACGAGATCCTTACGAACTCTTTAAGTAAATCAAATTATACGGAGGAGGAATCAAATCCGGTGCAGAGCAAGAGGCGTAGGTGACTCTAGACTGAAACAGGAACAAATGCGCAGTTATGTCTGATTTTAGAAGCACGCAGTCTTCAAAAGGAGAAATAGTATGTAGAAGCTTACGGTCATCTGTCTAGAGGAGGGAAACGGAATTGAAACATCTGGGAAGATCATTTATGAACAATACGAAAAGGAGTAACCCGAGGATGGAACCTTGGGGAGCACCAGATGGAGGATGAAAAGGGGAAGAAACGCAACCATTGAAGACAACACGACAAGTACCGTTGACAATATAGGAGGAGTAGCTCGCAATATAATTGGGTGTTGCTGTTGGGAAGATTGGATGAGTTTGGTGATACAAAGGTCGAGGAAAAGAGAGCAGCAAATAACTCAAAAAAGTCTTGGGGAGAAGAGACGATATCACCGTTAAACGGAAAGCTATACGGTAAGTGTTTTGAGGTTTTAAGGGAATTGATGTACGACCAAAACGGTTTTGGATTTCTCTATGTGCGCAAAATATCTCCGCTTAACCGTTTTAATAGCTTTTTTCACCTTTATCCGGTATTTTTATTTTTTAAATGTGCCTGTTCTTTCTTCACATCAATAGAGAATCAAGGTGATCTAGAAGATTTGCGGGAACGTGTCGTAGGAGTGTAGATAGATATTTAATTGGAAATTAGAGCGTAAAAAGATGAAAGGCCAGCATCCAGCCCATCAAAGAAAGTATACCAATTAATGGCATCAAGTTCAGAAGCAATTCGTAAGTAATCAGCTTTGAAAAAGTTGAAACACGAAGAAAAAACAATCTTTTTTCGAAGTGGTTGAGAAAGCTTTAAATTTATGGCGAGTGGAGGACGATGTGGATCAAAGTCAACGTAAGGAGTGATAGAAGAGGGGAGAGATATACTATGGGACGAAATGTTGGAGAAGGCAAGGTCCAAAAGACGATTATTGGTATTTGGAATGTAATTGAATTGAGACATAGAACAGAATGGGAGAACGAGGAGAGAGAAACGGAAATTACTGGATACGATTATCAAAGATGGCATATCCCATTGGACGGACGTAAGGTTAAAATCACCACAGATAACAACAGGGGAATGGGGAAAATTGGTAAAAATATAATTGGACAGTTCACTATAAAAACACTCATATGGTGATATGGAAATATTAAAAAGAATATACACAGTAACAAGTAGTAGCCAGGTGGCATGTGATAGAGGCTATGGGAATGTTACACATTTAACTGGAGAGGGTGCAACAAAGTCATAGAGAGCACACTGAAGGGATTATGATTTTAGGTTCCCACAACTTTCGAAAGTTAGCAGAAGTGGCTAGTACAGCTACGTTGTTGTAAAATAAGTATTGCTTATTGAAGAAACTTATTGGAATATGTTGTATGCTAGATTGGCTGAAAGCAGCTAATTTGTTGGGTCAAACAAAATACAAGGGCAAAACATCTTAAATCAACTTGAATTAATCAATTTAAATATGCTGCAAAGCATCCTGGGCAAATAGTAAACTATTTAAATACGCGTGGAGATACATAAGTCAACACGTCATTTAAGGCTTCCAATTTAACTGTTCTTGACTTTTTTTTTTCATAGAAGATAATCTAACAAAGTTCGCGTTTTACATCTATTATTTTTATTGAAGAATTTAATTCCAAACTCAGTGCTTTTGTTGAAAAATTAAGTTCAGACCTGTTACATATTTGGCAGCACATATCTTTGCACGTTTTTGATTACTGTGTGTGGTCTTTTATTTAGACCAGCCATTAGTAAAGCTTAAAGGTTAATTTGAGGGACCAAAATAACTTCACATGCTAAATTTCGGCAAAATATTTTGGTGCATTGCACTTTTCAAACTTAATCCAGAAGGATGGCAGCTTTTGAGTACAAATCATTGAATGATTATGACAAAGTTCTTTGGTTTTCTATGTTGTCCATCCTATTTGATAACCCTGTATATAGATAATAAGCTCGCTAATATAATAGTTTTTGGAGAGTTGTCGACAAACAAACCCCCCCTCCGCAAAAACTCTCATGCCAATATATCTTTAGGATTTACCATCTTTTTCCCTTCTTATAGCTTCAGCATTCCTACCATACACGATTTTTTTCAGGATGTTAAAGATATTGTGGTCTCAGTATTTACCAGATGCTACAAAAGATCCTCTAAGCAACATATATGTTAAATTTTTTCATAAGTGTGCTGCTATAAAAATAATGTTTTAGATCATTATCTACTCACTTGCATACATGCATCTACTCACAAAAGGATTTCATAAACTAGTTTATGAAATTTAAAATATATTATTTAATAAAAATATATAATAAAATATTATCTGATTTGATAGTTGTTGATAAAACGGAAAATATTAGCATATTGATCATAATTTTCTACTTCTATGAAATCCCGCATTATGCGAATATTTCGCTACAGAAAAACTGACCGGTTTCAATGCAACAGCTTTAGAAATGATTGGAATTTGCACATGTTTGTCCATATAAACGTTCTTACGGTAAGTTTCGACTCTTTCTGACTTGCATTCTAAAATAACAAACCAGCAGAATCGATTCTATTGCATGCGTCGCGAATAAAAGTCAAGTTTGCATGTCCAACCACCCACATTGGGTGCTAAAGATAGCTTAAACGAAATCATTCTTTTTTTCCACTTTACTCGAAAAAATCGAGCTACTGTAAGCAAAGTTTACACGTCAAATCTAATTATCTTGAATGTGCTTGAAAAGAAACCTTATTATGACCGATTATGTTCTACATTGAAATACTTAAATGAATTATCTAAGTGGTTTTATACGGATAGGTATATGCTATGTATATTTGTATGATCTTTAAAATACGGTCGTTTTACGGTAGTTCAAAAATCAATTTGAAATGAATCAAACTGAAAAAATCACCCTTTGCTACTTACACATCAAATGCAGCAGCTTTACGACAGCTATAATAATCAACATATCCACGGCAGTACTTAAAGACACCAATGGCAAAAAAGTACCTACATATCAGCTAATTGCACAAGGGCTGCAGCAAATTTTTATTACAGCTCTAATGAACACATAATCCTCCGAGTACGTTGCAAATCCATTGCAATGCTCCATGCTGGCACTGAACACCTCATCGTAAAATGAAATCATAATGATGGATATCAAACGGGATGTAAATAGAAACTACGCGCCGAATCCAAAAACGTATCTTGCGAAATATTGCCAGCCAGATGGAACAGCTAGCAAGCTAGTTCCTAGATTGCCCAGAAAATCTCTGGATTCAGTACAAAACTTCGTGTGCATCTAAACGTTAGCTTTTCACGATACCCAAACCGTGAGTTGGTTTGTTATATGGTTTCGAAATATTTAGTTCCGACTCCGCGAGGTTGGGTCTCCTGCGGGAATACGGTGACTCACATCCCCGTTTCGAATTGAGTAATTTGATTAGGGATAATAATGCCTCTATATTCTAATATACGCGAAATACGTTGCACTGCCGTGAACTAGTTCGCCGATACCAGTGAGACCATTGCGTTTCAGTTGCAAAATGGACGTGCTACTCACGAAATGCATGTGCAACCGCCATCGAATGCACTCCGCTCAAGTAGTGCTAGAGTGCTTGGCCTCGAAAGGACAGAATCAGGATAGTCGTCGCCCTACTAACCCAATTTCAGTTTATTTACCTTAAAATACAAAGGTGCTCGACTGTAATATGGGACTATCGATTTGAATGGGGGTAGGGAGTTTAAGTTTGCAACCAAGGTATTCATTTGATTGTAGTACTGCTTTTTATGCAACCGTTGTGATATTGAAAGGAAGAAGTCAAAGTGGAGTAAGCGAAGAAGAAAAACGTAAGGCAACGACCGCAACCGAATGTGTTTTTCGATAAAAATAAAAAGAAGAGTGTTGCACTTGCTCAGGGCAGTTATTGCAGTGCAATGGCAAATTAAACTAGTGCGTTGAATACTCAATTCCTAGTTTCGGTCGTGCCTGGAATTCAGTGAATTGTGAGTCTTAAATCATATATCCTATCCAACATTCCGAATTTGAGTTGTTGTGAAATAAATGCAAATGCTTATTGGTGACATTGTGCTGCATGACCGTGAATAAGATCTCCTGTTCAGATGTCCAAAATCATGGCGAGTACTTCAAAACAAAGTTCAGTAGATGATAAAGTGAAATTGCCGCCAACGGAGAGTATAAGCCGAGCTTATCAATTGCAGACCAATCGAAAGTTCATCAGAGTGTTAACAGTGGCTGTATATGTTTTATGTGTTTCACTAGCTGCCATTATGCTGTCGCTATATTATATATTTGTTTGGGATCCAAACGTTAAGCCGTTTCTACCGAAAGTAAATAATTGCGGTAAGATTGAAAGAATGTTTTAAAATGTTTTTTTAATTAGATAAATACTGATAGATTACAATATATTATGGACTTAAAACACTACCTCTGCGAATGTATGCATTGGTTAAATTAAATTGGATACCTCTTCAAAGCCTGTAAGCTGAAGTTATATTCTTGACAAAAAGTTACTAGGGTGTGAAGCCTAGACTTTTAACGTACCGTTCGAAAACTGTGTGAACTTATATCAATTTTTATTCTCCATTTTTATGCGTGCTTAAAGATAATTATGTAAATATTGGTTCTCTTCTTCATTGGTTACTAGGTTTGGTTGGTTTTCAAAATTATTTTAATAGCATGTGACCTACACTCAGAAAAATTTCATTTAATATAATCAAATTTAAACCAAAAGTTGGAACACTTTTAAATAAAAAACGAATCTTATTTGAATTCCACTTTATTATAAAAATGTTATTTTCATATCAAAATGTTCATCATTGAATGAAAAATAAAACATGTCTTGTTTGTTTTAATGTTTTGTTTTTTTCATTCAATGATGAAAATTTTGACATGAAAATAACATTTTTATAAAAAAGTGGAATCATTTTTATTGAATGTGGGGGACTATTTAAGGGGGGGGGGGGGGGTTATGGTCAGAGCAGCACATTTTATACCCATTTTCAAGATTTTTTTTTAGAAAACTGTTAATAGTTACTTGATTGGGGTAATACCTACAGTAAAGAACAACCTTTGAAGAGTATCCAAAAAAAAATTTTATTGAAAAATATCGAAAATTAAGCTCGTGACATAAATTGGACATTTTCGTTCAGGACAAAGAGTTGATTTGCGGTGAGACACATAACTAATGACTGGATCATCGTAAACAAAAAAACCAAAAATAGTTCGTTAGTTTATGAGTTTCTTGAGGTAACGCTGTCGAGTTTTTCCAAATATCTAGATTATTTAATTTTTGGTATAAGTTTGAAGTCAAAAAAACGGAAATTTTTTTTTCGAAATTTTTGTTTTCAGTTGTAAAAAATTCCATAAATATAAAAAAAAGCAAGAAATAAAAAATATCTCGACAGCGTTACCTAGTAAATTGCCTACAGAAATAGTGTGCAAAATTTCAGAAAGATCGGTCGAGTAGTTTTCGAGTTACATGTCTCACCGACTTGAAATATAAAATTCCTCAAAAAACGCGTTTTAAAATTTTAACTGTGTAACAAAAGTGCGTGATAAATTACGAAACACGTGTACCGTAACTGGTCGATGAAATGAATGTATACTACTACAAGTGACTTATATAAGTGTTTTTACTCAAATATAGCACATACAGGTGTGGATAGAGTGGGAAGACTCTACTATTACGTATTTGAGAGCTGCGCGCGGCTAATAAAGCAGGAAAGGAACGCGATTTGCGCGAAAATATAAATTTGAGTTATTTGTATTGTTAAGCCGATAACTTCGTTAATTTTGCTCTCACTATACACTAGTCACTAAACAAAAAAAAATATCGATTTTCTGACCATACCAAACAAACCCCCAACCCCCCCCCCCCCCCCCCCCCCCCTTAATCCAAATAATTTCTTTTTTTGTTTAAAAGTGTTTAAACTTTTGATTTCAATTTGATTCTAAAAATTTTAAGTGGTGAAATTTTTCTGAATATACATTACGATTTTTTCCATTTATTGCATTTTTATGATTTTATTCATTAAATTTATAATTTTTTTCACCTTTTTTTTTTAAAAGTTTTATAAATTAAAACCCACAATAAAGGCGAGTAGATATGCACATTCGTACACACAAACGGGACCCTTAAAACATTTGTGGATCTGCTGTAGCGATCTGATGCCCGAACAGAAACTTGTAGATAGTAAAAGTTGGTGATAAAGCTGAAAAAGTAAACAGTCTGCGTGATTCAAGAGATAGAAATGGTAAAAATGTTGGACACTGAATAGAATGTTGAGATCAAAGGATAAACAATGTGTGACCCTAAGTTGGACAGATACCAGGGCAGCTACAAGGTATCAAAAATAAAAATACCAAGCTTGATAATAGTACTCACGGACATTATGGACGAACGGTAGGAAAAGATGTACAGGGGTTGAAATATTCGTCAACAATTCAGAGTACCAACTGTTCAATGTGCAGAGATTATCTTGAAGATGTTTGCAGTTTTCATTGGAACAAACTACTTTAAGCACCTTGAAGTCAGCCGCATATATAAGGCAAGAATATATTTTTGACGACAGAAGGCCATTTATTAAAAGCAAAAACAGTAAGGGATTAAGAATGTATCCTTGCAAAACTCCGGATATGTTCCGAGAGGGGATTTAAAAACACGAATTGGTAGATACTACACATATGCGGTCATTTGCGTAAGGAGGAAACCAAAAAAGAACGGAATCGGAGAAGCAATGACTTTCCAATTTTTCAACTTTAAAAGAAGTAGCGTGTGATTCACGGAGTCAAATTCTTAAGGAAAGTTATTATATAGGACATCTACTTGAAACCTTGCTGATCCACAGCACATACAACAATGTTTCTGAAGCACAAAATATTTATGAGAGTGGACTTACGGTTGACAAAACCATCATGATCTTGTGCTAGAATGAGCTAAATGAAGGGGTATAGCTTGCCATACACAATGCGCTCGAGAAGAATGAGAGTGAACTAGCAAGAAATTCGAATAAAATAAGAGAGGACTGAAAGGTGGCTAATGACTGAGAGGGTATTAAAATAAAGCCGGATATTTTAGAAGCACGATTGATGATATCAAAGATGTGTAAATCAAATCTTAAATTGCCATCAAATATGACTACAATATCCCGGACATGTGTTGGTGAACGAAGTATGTGGCCATCAATTAAGTAGCTTTAAACTAGTGGATTCGCATTTTTTTTAGGGAAAACCCATTGTTTGGAGTTTTCGAATATTCAGTTTGACGCCAGTTTTCAAGTTTGTGCAGGTTCGGATTGAAGACACCCTTGGTACCCGATGAATCTTAATGTTGCAAAAAGTTTATGACCATCGACGAAAAAAAGATATAAATAAGTGGAGGCAGATCATTTACATGAAATACGAAAAAAAGAGGACCAAGAATAGATCTTTGTGGAATTCCAGTTTTGGGTTTAAATGGAGTAGATAGGCAGAAGTTGTATCGAACAAAACAAGATCGATCATAAAGACAGAAGGACTCTAGCCATAATATAAAAGAAGAGAAAAAATCATGTTCCTGTAATTTCGACAGGAGAGTGTTACGGTCCACATTATCGAATACCTTAAAAACGTCTGTACATATGGTGTGTACTTCAAATCGCTTATCAAGGTACTTGGCAACGTAATGTATGATGTATACTGAATTTTTGCATTTATAGTGGCTTTTGCGGAATCCATGCTGCTCTCGACAAATTAGTTGATTATATTCGTTGGTTATGATACTATGAATAGGTCTGTTCGCGTAGCTGAATCTATTATAATTTTTTTAAATAGATTCGCAGCAAGTCGTTTTTGTACTCTTGCTGCAAGCCTAATTTTGCCACAAAAATAAGCCAGCTGCAAAAATCTGTTGCTGCTGCAGTACGCGAACAGACCTAATATGTCACTCCAAAACTTCGGAGAAAACTGGAAAAAGTTTTAGTGGATGGTAACTGGCAGCATAAATAAGATCTCCACATTTAGGAATTGAATGTGTAAGAGCCACTTTTCAGGAAGCAGGAAATATGATTTCAGTGTTTGTTTGAATAGCCGATGGAGTGAAAATAGCAATTGAAAGTAAGTGGAATAAAGTTTACATGAGATAAGGCATTAAAAGATGAAAAACGCAGAAAAAGAAGATCGCAACATGTTTGGGAAATAGTTGAAAATTGGTCATCGAATTTGACACCATTAGATGAGAACACAATTATGGATAATTGCTTACAGTGGAAACAAAACGGTTTAAGATTACCTGCCTGTATTTGTGATACATGAAAACTGTAAGCATTTTTAGTTTTTATAGAAGACCTGAGATCATGGTAGGCATCTAAGTTCAGTGGTGAATCAGATCGTTTAAATTTTTACTTGTGCTTGTTTTTGACGAACGTTTCTACTGATAGACATCTTAATCTGTAAAATAGATGAAAAGTAGCTTCCAAAGTGCTATGGAAAAATTTGCCTAAAACTTCACAGGATAAAAATTCCAGAATTTTAGCTCAAAGTCCCCATATAGAAAAATAGAGAAAAGAATTAGAAAAAATAATAAACTCGAGAGAACAAGAAACGCCGAAACGAGACAGTTAGCAGCAAACTTTTATTAGTTTACTTTTACTAATATTAGTCGACCGACGCTCGTTTTGCTAAAAGACACTAAGACTATTCTTAAAAATTAGATGATCCTCGAAACTCTGGGAAGAAATTTTTTTGGTAAAGTATTGAATTCTTTGACGAGGACGCCTGGTGGCCAAAAGTCTATCTGAAGGAATTCAGTAAGGTGAGAAGAGACTGTTAATCGGAATAATGAGATATCTCGGTAATCAATAAGTAACGTCTGAGGGACGTATCCTTATTTTACTACAGCGTAAACGTTAACAGTATCTTCAGTTATTTTGAAGCCGAGGTGAAATAAAAACTTTGATAGACAGCGAAGCAACGTCTGCATGTGGAAGAAGTGCTGGAGTGATTGGTTGCCCAATATTTGCACTGGGAACACATTTACATGACATTTCAATTGAAGGCTTTGGTAGAAATTGATGAAATTTAGGCCTAGGCATCTGGGAGGGGTGAATTTCAGAATATAAAAGTTTACGTTGCAGCGATGTTGAAGATAAAGATGGCTTTTGATGGGAGTTGTAGACTAAAGTCTGTAGTTCTAAGCTCAAACCATTTGAGCTTAGAGCTACAGAGTTTGGTCTACATGTCCTTAGAGAAGTCCAATATTGTAGTATTGAGATAGCTTTCTGCTCAGTAGGACATAACTAAGTGCTGTGCGTACTTAACAATTCCCAGTCGACTCTCACTCTTGCAGACTTAGGTTTAATTTTTTGGTATAAGCCCACCACCAATTCACATGACCAAGTCAGCAAATTTTGATCCCACGTTGGGAGCCATTTATTATGAAGTTGTATGATTTACTCCGGCGGTCAATGGTGGTGTTCAAAGATGACCATCAAGCCACAAGCAGGACTGAGCTTTGCATGGTAGCCACAATTCTCACCAAGACCTTGCGAGTTCTGGAAACGTTCATAGATACTTTAATTTCATTATATGTGACATGACGATCAGAAACGATTAGTTTTCACACAGAATCATGTGTTCGGGAGTCTTAGCAATGATTGGTCGATCCCCTGCACATCGTCGACCAAGCATCGCTGATTCTTTTAACTGGTTGTAAATCGTTGCCGTAGATGATGTTTCGTTATCAAACGTCGATTTCACTCTATTGCTATACTGTCGCTGTTTCTGATTTTCCAAAAATCACAGCAAATAGAATTTCACGGCTTTCGATGTTCGAATGCTGATAAAAATTGTCTGCGATACAAGCAGCTGTTTTGTCATTGTTAGATTCTAAAAACTTAAATACTGCCCTACGTATTTATCAATAGCTTCTTAAATCCAGAATAGTTTTTTAAATTTAAATCTTCGAAAATAATATAAATTATAGATGAACTTATAATGAATGCTAATGAATTTAATTTTTTTCTAATTCCAGATCAAGTTATCATCCCCGAATATATTGCAATTAAGCTTATGAATTCAACTGAAATAACAGCTGAGCAATTCTACAAAAACCTGCAAAGTTACCATGAAAAAATGTCACAACGCAAACACTTAAATACATCCGTTCCTTTAAACCGTACTGTCGAAAGTTACAGACAACAACGCATATACTATCATCGAAATTATCGTAGAAAAAACATTCGACCAACTAGTACTGTACTACCTTCTACATCAACCACAGCAGCAACAACAACTATAACAACTACTTTAACTCAACTTATACCGACATTAGCGACATATCAACGAAAATATATGATAGGTCTAAATAAAGACGACGAAGAAGATGAAGATATCAACGAAGAGGACCAAATTTTCGATGGTAGCGGCCAGTTTCGATCGAACACGGATAGTAATCTAAGTTAGAAAATATCGTATTAAGTAGAAGAAATTGAGTTAGGGAGAATTAAAATATAGTTGTAAAAATAACGTAGCTCTAATAAATCATTCCTTCTGCGGGAAGTGATATATTTGTTCCAATCATGCATGTAAAAAAAATAATCATTGGCAAATGAAAAACTATATTTTAAATAGAGTAGTGTCTTTTCACTGTATAGAATGAAATCAATATGCGATGATAAAAATGCACCAAACACTGTACACCCACTGAAATATAAATCCGTCACAGATTTGATATGATTGGTTATTTTGTAATGAATTTTCGGGGCCTAATATAAGGTATATAGTAAATAGAACACCAGATAAAAAATTTATAAATCAATGAATTGTATGATTAGAACCTAGTATTTATATAGAAATGATAATTAGATATGAAAATGAGCTTTACGTACACGAAACGATATTAAATTCTAAATTGGACAATGTGAATGCGAAATTTATAATGTATTCAGAGTCAACATCATTTTGAGTAGTATCTAACAAATGTATGAAATGAGTAATAAATAATTAAAGTATAAGATTTTGAATTATTTCATTGCATATGGATATAAAATCACTGAAGTATTAATACAAATTTGAGCAATTAAATCAGGAATCGACCATGAAATTTGTAGCGGCTTAAAGTTTAGGAGAGGATGGCAGGAGTGTCTCAACTAGATCCATATCCAGTCCAGTCGAAGACCAAGTACGCCATTGCGAGCCCTTAAAATGCAAGAGTCTTAACGGGTCAGGTCCTATGATTTAAATGTCAGCATCGCAGAAGGGTGAGTTGCTGAGGATCGACGCTACAGCATCTTGCTTTCCCACTTGTTTTGAAGTGGGTGAAGGAATTCTGATCGATGGGATCGTCTTGTTCAGTGCCCCCGGATGCCGATTTTTTTTTATTGACATGTGGTGCAGTGTGGCTCATATGTATCTGTTTTACCGCGGCCATATCAGAATATTTTCCGCTCCTCCAAAAAGGTGCCAAAATGGTTTCCTACCTTCCTCCATTTCCAGCAAGTAGCCAAGACTGATACAGCTGCTAGTCTCTTTTCAGTAACTGGCATATCTGGCCCATTTTGGAGGTCATCATAATATTCAGCATCGTGAGATCTCCAGTGGGCAGTCTATCAGATTGACGTCCGTGTAGCGATTTCCAAAACGATCCTTCAAGGTCGCTGTAAGGATTTCTTCCCAGGATTTGTCAGGTCAGAAATTAATCCCAGGATTTGTCAAAAATCCCTTCCCGAAAATTCGTGATGATTCGTTTTGCTTCTGGATAAGGATGCATGCCGCAACGCCTGTATCCAACGGTGTAGGGTTCTGCGCCATAGGGCATTGTGGAAGACTCAGGGGAGCCAACCGATCCACTATCACGTTGATACTTTGTTGGAGTTTTCCAAACTGTTGCTGGAAACCTCCTAGTTCTTGATATATATCTGAGTGGGTATCCGAAACTGTTGACACTTTCGATAAATTATCGGATAGCTAGTCCGATTACTCTGCAATTATTTGAGCCTCCGACATTGTAGCATAACGTTCCATTCTCCAGCTCGTGCTCTGGTGCTTTTGAGCTTTGCACTCCACGTTTCGGGTGTTTCCATTCAAGTCCTGAACAGAGGTGAGTGGGAGGCGAAGTTTTCTTATACGCAATGGGCGTTCTCCATTGATATCAAGCTACTGCTCCAAGCAAGGCTGGTGGAACTGATGTTTGCATGGGGTTGTCAATCCGGAGTGGGATCTGGGAGAACACTCGTCCGCTACTCTGACCTCTAGTCAGGTCCTCCTGATTATGCGTTATAGTTATACTTAACTAGAATACTAAAAATCCAAATAACTAGCTACAGAAAAATTCAAGGTACACGTCCCCACAAAGAACATATCAAACTCGGTTTCACGTAAATATCCTACGATATAAAAAAAAATGATATGATATAAATATATGTGAGGATAAAGAACTATGCTTATAGTTTGACGGAAGAAGCAAGAATATATGATGTAGATTACGCGTGCGCTACTATAATTTAATTACATTGGCCTAATTAAAACAACGAGTCTGTTTGGGCTCGCTCACGGCTTTTTATGGATGGATACTGCGTACGGAATTATCAAGTTTGTTATTTGTTCTAGAATCAAAAATACCCTTAAGTCTGATCAAACTGAAGGGACGTTGTGGTAGCACCGCACTAATCCCACGGAATCCGTCAACAGTTTGCTATTGCTCATAAATTATTTTCCCCACTTTGGTACTGTTACCCAAAACAAGTTTCGGACCCATGTTGGACGCCATTCGCAGAGATTTTAATATTAGGAGGCTTGGCAGGGCATCTCAACTAGACCTAAGCCCAATCGGGAGCCTGCCAAGAAGTTTGATCTCTCTTTCAGAAGCATATTCACCTTATTTTCACCCACTTATGGAGACCAGGGGCCTTCACAGTTATTTCGAGCACCCTACACCAAGGATAATTAGTCTTTTTTTTACCTCGGCAATGTTCAGTCATCAAATCTCTTGGCAGGCTCTCGACTGGATCTTGGTTTAGCTAAGATACTCTGTCAAGCCTGACCTGCTGACCGAAGAAGACGAATGGCACGGATAAACCAACAAAACATTTGACGCATTCTCAATTGACTACAAGGCAGCGAAAGGTTACCTAATGCGGGCCCTTACCGGGCATTATAATGGCGATCATGTCGAAAGATTTTCCTGTAGGACTTTTGAAAACCGTCCAAATCGATGAGGTACAAAAGGCCCTTGAGGAAAGACTGCTAACGAAGATAGGAGACGTAGCACTTCGCTTTCTTAGCATCACCTACAAACTAGGCCTATGAGTCCCGTCATTGTTAGGATAGAGCAATGACTGTATAGGTAACGACGGAGACTCTAAGAATAGAGCAGTCGGAAGGAGCTAAACTGGGAGCCACGGAGGAATCCCTGATACTCAACCCCAACACCCTTATCGGCTGCTTCCCCAACTCAGCGGACTTTGCAACGTAAAAGATCGTAGAATCCCAAATTAAGGTCCTTAATGTCGTTGTACAAGAAGAATAGAGTTAAATGCGGCATGTTAGTCTTAGGAGCGAAACAAGCCTCAGCCTCTAGAATATCTGAAGGGGTCGACAACGTTAGCTTGCGGTTTGGGCAAGTTAAGTTAAACGTTCAAATGGTAAGCGGAAAGATACCAAAGCCGGCGGCCACTCCAGCCACCTCTACGGAGTGCATTGGAACCGATATGTAGGCAACACTGTGTTCCAGCGGTTTCCAACCGACCAAATACATAGAGTGAGGTGTCTACAGTTGAACCTGCATCATGCTAAAGCTGCCTCAGGGAAAAAAAGCAGCAGATTTGTCTCAGACAACTTTAACCAAGAGTCCTGAGTAAATAAAGGCTAAATATCTGACCTACATACGAAAAATAGCAAGTTAATTTGGGCCACAGGAGAACAAAACCCGAGGGTGGCGATAGTAATTAATACAAAAATTAGCTTTCTTTTAATCACAGATTAAACCAACAGAGACACAGTGGCGCTCCATGCACAAGTCCTATAGAAAGAGGCATATTATAAACGATATTTGTCTCAGACTACTTCTCCGGAGATGAAAACCAAGTCCCAAGTAACAGTATTTCATAAAAATAAGGGACACTAAAAGCGACAGCTCTTAGAGGCGAGAGAGACCCTTAATCAAACAGATGCACAGAAAAATCTTGAGCTGATATGGGTCGATAATGAAGAAGCTGATACCAATACCAAAGAGAAGGTTTAATTGTTTTACATTGGTCCCACTCTGTACTGGGGCTCTGCCAAGGCTTATAAGAACAGAAAAATTTAATCATGACTAAGAAAAAGATCGAAAGACACTGGTTTAATCTGGAGGACTTGAAACGCTCAAAAGATTATCTCAGCTTCGATACACAAAAAAGGAAAAGAAGTCGTAGGTTTCCGTAAAAGTGGCAAAAGGGCCCTCCTATATGGAGCTTTAACAGGTCATCTTCCTTGCAAAAAGTACCTTCACGGGATGGGCAAGGAGCGAGACGACTGCGGTGACAGAGAGTGTAGAGCACCTTTTCTCACACTGCCCAGCACTAGCGAGATGAAAATTAAAACTACTTGGCTCTGTGCTTCCATCCATTTGGGACATTAGGAAATTCCCGCCCGGGTCTGGATCTACTATATGACATCGCGCTGAGGAGGCACAATAGATTCAGGAGGTAGCAGTGCTAGGGGCATTCTTAGATACAAGTAGAGACGATAGAAAATTGTGACAATCTTTAATATGGTCTCAGATATTATCGAGGATATTATCTGGACAATAATAAGAAATAATCCGATTTCACTATACTTTATAGATATATTTTGGTTTGATGATTATTTAAAACCAGTAAATTGTTAATCTATGAATTATCTTAATTTATCATAAACAAAATTTACACTAGTTTAATAAAATTTATAAAACAATTTATACATAAAATATTCAATCAGTTGTCGTGAATATACAAGTTGTTTTCGGTGATTGAAGCATTTTCGTTGCACGTTCAGTCCCAATTATAGATGATACTTGCAGCATATCATACTTGGTATATAAAACCGTAACAGACATCGAAGTTTCAAGACCATCTCGTGGATTTTGATTGCTATCTTGCATCAAATTGATCATTTCCGAATAGAAATTCGGCCAAAACGGTGGCTGATACATAATCAAATGACGAATACCTTTGATTCGTGTACGCCGAAAGAAATGCGCACGTTCGGAATAAAGTAGAAAATGTGCAGCACTATGAAAGAACATATCACGTGCACGTGCCATTTTACCATCTTTTGTGTATTCGCAGATCTGAACGAAATTCATGTTTTCGGCTTTGAAATGATTTCGCAAACGAACGAAATCGAAATAGCTCGGAATGTAGATCATACAGTGTGCCATCGATGGTCCGATGAATTGTGGAAGAATTTCCTTGATGAAATATTTGAATCTTAGATCAAACGATGATTCGATTGATGATACATCGATTTTATGGAATACCTAGCATGAGAGAAAGGTAAATTGTTTACATTCGTTCGGCGATGAATGTGAGGAAGTTGGGATGTTTTAGTAATTTTGAAATTTCATTATCAAAGTAATGTAGCTTGCTTTGTTTGGATTAACCACACGCTGTTGATGTAAACAGCGGATTTACCTAAACATTTTTAAGCATTTAAATAACTTTTATTGATTGAAATGTTTAGTCTGGGAAAACATAGATATTGTGATGGCGTTTTTCTTGCCACTAAAATTTATTAGTACTGTATTGGAGGAATAAAAAATAATGTTTTCTAATAAATTCATACATACCTGAGGAGCTTGTGCTATAACATGTCGAATCGAACCATCAATAATCGGATTGGCAACACGAATTTTTCCTCGATAGTTCGAGCAGCGACTGTTGAATAACGAACGAAATTCAGGTAGTTCGTGTGTCGTGAAAACTAACGTTTGGCGATAGAATCGAGACCAGCCGTTTAAACACCACGAACGAACACGTGAAAAATCCGTACTACGCACCGATTGTGGTTGCAAATGAAAATGATCCATGACATGCAACAAATGATCCCAGTTTTGTGCGAAAAATAAATCAGCCTGATCCAAAATTAAGAGTTCGATGGATGATAAAAAATCAAAATCACGCTCAGCTTCTCCTGGTGCGCCAACAATCATCCGAAGACCGAGCGGTGAAGCGATTAGTATGTCCGATGAGTAGAATTCAGTGTATAGTTTAATACACTTTTTAGTAAATGAAATTCCTATTCGGAAAGTATCATCGGTATTGCCGGCGAAAGTTTTTTCGTAGTCTTCAGGTTTTGGTTTTTGTGTGGGAAAACGGATTGTATCTCCCGTGAATTCTTCTTCGAATCGCTTGTAATTTATAACACCGCCGGATTTCTTGGCGTTTTCTGTAATTAAAATTCAAGTGGAAAGCTAAATTTAGATGTTTAAAGTAATTTGAAGTCTACACTTAGCATTTAATAGATTTGAAATTCATTTTCCATTGGAAGTAAGTTGATTAATTTGGGACTTAGCGAGTGAATTTATATTGTAGTCAACTGTGAAAATGTCTAGTTATCGAGATCAGAACTATGCGGTGCGTCGTTTTGCACACGAGCAAATCAAATCTTGTTAATTATACTAAAATTCAAATACACTTAATACGATAGATATTGTTATAATATGGTTATAATAAATGAATGCAAAATTGATTATAGTTACTAAAAGTATAATGAGTCAAATAACCAATACTCTAAAAATAATGTATGCTAATATAAGAAGTATTCGTAACAAAATTGATGACCTAAATATCCACCTTAAGGCAATATAGCACCTCCAAATTTTTGAAAAATCGATTTTTGTTTTTTGATTGAATATGTTAGAATGGAGCTTTAAAAACATGATTTTAATAATATAAAATTGAAATTCTAAAAAACAAAAATTTTGTGAGTATATATGCGAAGCGCCCCAAGGTCATTTTTTCTATGATTTTCGTTGACTTGGCTATATCGCGACATCGACTTAACCCAAAGTGTAAACAAAGATAAGTGAGTCATCTCCTTTAAAGGAAGCAAAAAAACAGTTAGCCTTGGCAAAAGAAAAAACAAACAAAAATTGCTGCAAAAAAAGTGTAGAATCTCAAAAAAAGGTCCGAAAAAAGTTCAACTGACACTAAAATTAATGAAAAATTTTGCCACATATTATGGCCTAGCTATATGACGAAATCCTGATTCAGTTGAAAATATGCGCAAGTAAATTTGGCAGCATATTACCACAAAATTTCAACTGATGAGAACCCTCAACACTCTTATTGTCCTGTTGGAGAAACGCCTTGGTGTAACTGGCGCAAGGCGGAGGCAGCTGGTGATAATGCATTAAAAAATTTCAAGCCTCCTCCACCTTTAGATGATAAGGTACAAGAAATTTTAAAACCTTTTTATGATGACTTATCATCAAAAGATTTATTAAAGCGCTGCTTGGGCAATGTTACGCAGAAGAATAACGAAAGCTATAATTCTTATGTTTGGAATTTGGCCCCCAAACATACTTTTTGTGGGAAAACGTGCTAAATATGGCTGCAAATATTTCTGCATGTACATTTAATGAAGGTTTTATGGCTATCTTGAAAATAATGCAAGCAATGGGAGTTACAATTAGCGAACGTGCGCTGGAACATGCAGAACATAGAGATGCTGCAAGAATCAACCAGGCGGAAAAACCCTCGACTGAGGCATCTAAAGAGGCCAGAGCTGCTCGAAGGGAGCAAAAATCTTTGGAAAAGGAGGAGTATGAGCAAGAAGAAGGTACATTGTATGGTCCAGGCATCACAGATTAATTTTCGGTAAGATTTATTGCAAAAAATATTGAATTTTAACTTTAAGCGCGATTTTCTCGAAACACGTTTTGCAAGTTGGCGTGCATGATTAAGAAAAACAATATTATCCAATCGTTCTGAAATTTTAACACGTTAATCTGCACATGTTGATGCTCAGAATGAACTACGGATGAAAAAATCGGCACTAAATTTTTTTAGTTATAACCGATTTCTGGGGAAAAAAACCTCGATTTTCGAAAAAAAACGCCGCCATTTTGTTATTTTTCAACCAAATTTTTTTTTTTTAGTTCATTCTAAGGCCGCTCTGATGTTGTTTAAAACCACGTTTGTTTTTTCAGACTTTTCTGACGACAGTTATCATGCACGCCAGGTTTTTTTGGTGTATTTTCCAAAAAATTGTAGCAGACGACAGGGGGCCACAAAACATTTTTAACAATTTTTTTAATTTAGTACAAAAGAAGTTAAGTATGTGTAAAAAGTTTCATTAAGATATGTCTTTTTATTCAATTAAAAACAAGCCTTTGAAAAAAAACATTTTTTTTTCAATTTGAAGGTGCTACGTCCCCATAATTCAAACAACATCGATGTGGTTGTCTTAAATGAAATATGGATATACAATAATGAAATACAAATATATACACCAAATGATTATATTGGCTGCTTTTCCTGCAGAGATTCAGGGCGTGGTGGAGGCACAGCGATATTTGTCAAATCCAATCTCGATTCGAGACTTATTAATATGTCTAATAACTTTAATACTATAATAGTTGAACTTAAGTTAAATTTTGAAAAAATTAGAATCGGTACGTTTTACAAAGCGCCTTTTGAAGGTAACTATGAATTTATAAGTCATATTGATGTACTCTATTCATCTTATGAAAAGCTTATTACACTAGCTGACACTAACATTGATATACTGACGACATCCAATATAACTAGAGCATACTATGATATTTTAACAAACAATAATGGAATTTTGCTAAATTCGAATAAACCAACACGAATAACACAAATATCGAAAACCTTAATAGATCATGTCGTTGTAACAAATACTTGTTTAGCTGATCGAACCACATATGAAGATGATGAATGGCCAGACTTAGATCATAGAATAATAAATTTGGCAATAAAGAGTTGTGTTAAAGTAAAACTGCCTCCAAAAAAAAAATAGCCATTGATAATACATGCAAATTCAAATTTAAAAAATATGTAATCGATGATTTACGTAACAACATAGTTACAAATTTTGAAGAACTGATTGGCATATTAACTCACGACAAGAACAAAGCAACAACTACAAAACATATAAGAGTACGCCAAGAATCATGGATCACCAAAAAAATTATAGATGTCTCGAAAAAAAAGCGCAAAGCTTATAAAATATACATGGCAGATATAAATTGCGCAATTAAAAAGCAAAATTACACAGTCTTAAAAAGGGAGTCGAATCGATTTATAAAGGAAGCTAAACGAGAATTTTACTCAAAACAGTTCGAAGCATCGGCTGGAAATAATTCAAAATACTGGAGAGTTATCAACGAATTAATGCAAACAGATAAAAATGTAAACCAACAATCAATATGTATTAATGAATTATCCATAAATGGATTGTTGATCTCAAATCCTGAATTTATTGCAGAGGAATTGAATAGTTATTTTGCAATGATTGGAAATAATATCAACCAACAATTCAACAATACCTCACAACACGATGATAATACAATTCCTGAAACCTATGCCAGTATCCATTTAAGACCTACAGTACAAAGTGAAGTAATAGAAACTATAGATAAATTAAAAACCAAAGTTTCTTCAGGTATCGACAATTTAACATCCGAAAAATGAAATAGCGGAGATTCTATCAAAAATTATTAATAGTCATTTAAAGACAGGTTCTTTTCCTACTTGCCTTAAGCTGGCACGAATTACACCAATCTTTAAAGGAGGTGATCCTTCGGATCCTTCTAATTATCGCCCAATTGCTGTTATCAGTGTAATGAGCAAAATATTTGAGAGAATCTTAAATTCACGTATAGTGCAACATATCAATGAAGCAGCAATTTTGGCTCCAATACAGTACGGTTTCCAAGAACACAGCAATACTATAGCGGCCACATTAGACGCGGTCCAATTCATTAACAGCTCATTAGATAAAGGTAACTATTTAATAGCCATTTTTGTTGATCTCAAGAAGGCCTTTGACACTATGGACCACAAAATTTTGCTTCAACGTCTCGAAAAATATGGCATTAGTAAGAAGTTTAACTCGATAATAAAAGATTATTTTTTGGATAGGCGGATTGTGACAAAACAAATACAATGCATCTGTCAAGAACGTTTCATCAATATAGGCATACCGCAGGGATCAATTCTTGGACCAGTATTATTCATTCTATATGTGAATTGCATCCAACATCTCCAGCTGTCTGGCAAATTAGTCCTTTTTGCTGATGACACACTTCTTTTATATTCTGAAAAAGATGAACAATCTCTTGAGCATAAAATTAACAGAGATTTAGAAACATATCAAGTGTGGCTCAGGCATAGCAAACTGCTTATAAACGTTAACAAAACCAAGTAAATCATGTTCTAGCAAAAAAATAAATTTCCTATAAACCCCTTAATTCAGATAACCGGAATTCGTTTAAAAAAAGCTGAATCAATCAAATATCTTGGCTTAATCCTAGATGAGAAAATGGCATGGTTACAACACATTAACCACATCAGACATAAAGTAGGACCAATGATTGCAGTCTTAAGAAAATTTGAGTTCTTGGAAACTAGAACAAAATTAATAATATTTAATGCTTATATACTTTCAACTATCACATACGGAACTATTTTATGGAGTCAGACATCAAAAAATAACATCGAATTAATTGGAAGACTTATTTCGAAATCAATTAAAATTATATTTAGAATGCCAACTCTAACACCAACAGTTATTGTGTACACTCGAACAGGATTACTAAATATACAACAATTAATTAATTTTGAAAGGGGAAAATTCATTTTTAACATCCTGAACAACAATCTGAAGTGGTTTAACACCCCCCGCACTGTGTTAGAAATAACTAACCGAGAAACCAGAACTGCTAGAAATCTATCTCTTGCAATTCCAAGAATGGATAGATTAAGGATGGATCCATTACAACAGGCTATCGCATACTACAATTCATTACCGAACTCGGTAAAGATAACAAAAAATATAATAGAGTTCAAGACATACTTGAAAACTCACATCAAAAACACAAATCCTTAATGAAGAAGATACCAGAGTTTTTTGTAGACTTTTCTCTGGGCACATGTCAATGAGGACAAAAATATAACGTAAAATATGATATGTAATCAAAATTAATAACAATTGTATCTTCCCTTATACCAATTTTCAATTGTCTGGGAAGTACTAAGACGATATGTTTGATAATATCCCAACTAACAATTTGTGCCCATTTGTTACTAAATGGACTTTTTTGACGCGAATACGTCGTGAATACTATGCCGAGTCGGAATTGTTTCGTCATTTTTCCTTCAAAGTAAAATTCCTTGATAGGCAAAATTTTAGTAATAAAGTGGTAAAGACTACTTTCGACGCGTCTTTACAGGCATTGTGTCCATTAGGGATTAGTTCCTTCATTGCGACTTAATCAAAATCCCAGTAAGGCACATTATACGTCAAAGTTACCACACATATTTCCTTTCATATTCCTATGCCTATCAAGGAAACTCGCATGTAACGGTTACGTATTGGCGCCTATGTCCATGATGATTTCGTTCTGACAATTCTTTAAACGTCAATGTGGAATCTCACAAAACGAGTTCAATAAAAAAGTCTCCACCGTTCGGGACAGCTAATTCCTTTTAAAAAGTATTAAATAAACTATTCTAATCAACTAGAAATTCAGTTTTCAAATAATACGTTTGATTTGCAAATTAGCAAAATGAATTGGCAAAAAGTTTTATAGATTTGTAATCACAAATTGACTATCTTCTGAGTATATCTTTACACATTAATGTCGATGGTTAGCTCATCAATTATTACATTCGTAATTTATTGTAACGAAATGAAAGATTTGCTCAACCCTTTTGTTACGAGTTATCTTCAATATTAATACAGGCAGTGATTGTTTGTGGTAGCAACATTTCAGTGAAAATTAGGCGTTTTGTTTGCGATTCTACAATCATCGCATATGTAAAAGGTATATTTACTTATACGTTTTTGTGAACATATATATCTTACTTGGTATTCTTATAAAGATTTTGTTTAGTTTAATTCATACTACGGATGCGAAAAATGCACAGTTATTGGCGGATACGAAAATTTAACCATGATTTTTGGAGGAATCAATTGTAAGAAGAGAGCAGATGCAGATTTTAGACGGCGAGCTGAAGAAGATCATCACAAACAATCAACACGCTTTGAGAGGCTTTCGACTGGCATGATCAAAGATTTCGTTGTAGCCGACTCCACATTGATGTATTTCGACATTCTATATTATTTATTTCGATTCTATGTTACTTTGATGGCACTACCAAGTAACAATATTCCCAAACTAATACTTCAACAAAATCAACAGTGAGTGAACTATACTTTCGTACGTCTGAGGTACGTGCATTTAAAAACCTGAGTTTCTGCATTCAGAATTCATACTGCAGTAGTGCGTTAAATAACAAATAAAAATGCAAAAAAAAACGAATAGTGAAATAGAAAATCCAGCGATGCTTAAACATTTTTTTTTAAGATTTCGCTTTTATCCTTTGTTTCGCATGTAGACATTTTTCGGTCTTTTGAAGATAATATCCAACTCCAGCCAACTAGTATGTTGTACGATATATTTATACTTAAATTATTGTTAAAGAATAGCTTTCAATTAAATTTCATTATAATTGTCGCATTATTTTATACCTCTATCGAGAGCTGGTCACGACTGTAGTATTAAAATAACAACAATACTGTTCCACTTGTTGCAGTTTGCAATGGTACTTTTCTAACCAGCTCTCGACTGAGGTGCAAAAAGCGCACCTAGCATTGGCCAAATTTATGTTAAACCAACTATTTCACCTTGGGTTTCGAGCGCATTTCAGATTAGAAACTAGGTAGTAACGACGACTTCTAAAAACGACTATGGCCCTGGTTATGCCGTAGCTAAAATAGCGCTGCCAAACTGGCGCTGCTATAGTAGTAGCGTTTACACCGTACAGCTTATTAACCAAAGCAAAAATGGCGTAATATCTGAAAGGAGCTCAATATAAGAACAAAAACACCCTTGCACCAAGGCTTCCAGATTGCGAATGTCACTCGAAACTAGAAATCCTATTTATGACTGTTCTAGTGTTTATACCACTGCTACCTTCACACTTATAACCGCGCCAAATTTTAGCAGCGCTAAAGTAGCGTAGCCAAAATAGCAAGCTCTGCTAATTTAAAAGTGGTTTATACCGCTGCTAAATAAGCAGAGCTCACTTATTTAGCTACGACATAAACACACTCTATGAAGGTACGATATAGTCAAAACTACTATTCGGTAACATCCAAAGGCACAAAGTGTCAACAATGCCTTGAAATGACCGATATAGGCACTAACTGGGATTATTTCCTTCAAAGGACAATCATGGCGAACAAATTTGGGCAATCATGGCGGCTAAGAATTGCAAACTACTTTAAAGTTAAAAATATCCAAAATAGTAGTTTTGATTGATGTACTAAGCACAGATTTTTCATGTTTGAACATGCTTTACTTGTTTGATAGTGCGAAACTTAGTTTTTGCACAAAGTACAGAATATTTTATGAAAGAAAAAAAGACCTATTTTAGCTAAAGCCTGATACAATCGCAGGCGCGTGGTAGTTTTAGGAAGTATCAACACTACCTTTGCAGTAACGTTTGAATCGTTCGTGTTTTATCACCATAGGATTCAAAATTTTCAATTATTAAAATAATAATTAAACATATGCTGAAATACAATATTATCTTCATCATACAAACACTTAACACATACATAATCATTTTGCATAAACTCTTCGTATATCATACAGATAGCTATGAGCGTGAAAGAGAAAGATATTGGGTATCGACAAGAGGATTGTTTGTAAATTTGAAATAATTCCAAATGTAACGTCGCGATTACGAAACTTTTTGAAAATTGTGACTAAGATTTTACGTTGCTGTTACGTCATTGTGACTATAAGTGTCATATTCTTAGTCGCACGTTAGGTATAATGTTTCGAAACCATTACCAAGCGGTGTCGCGGTAATGCCGTCACAAGGAAGTAACTACAACGTAACCCTTTCCATGCAATGACCACTTTGTTTCGTTGTCATTACTGAACGGCGTTGCTCCAAATTCGAACCTACGACGTAACCACAACGTCGCTAATTCGAAACATTGGTTTCTTTGTAGGCGCAACCTTAGGAATGGAAACGTATTCACGCCCAAAATGTTCAACAAATTGTTAGTTGGGATATTGATGCACACGGACCGTGCATACTGATTGAGTCATGGAGAGAGTGGAAGGAAGGAGGGGGAAAAAAATGAAAGTTTGTTAAGTATATTGAATACAACAACAAAACCCTGCACATGTGCAGGATTTTGTTGTTGAATTCACTATACTTAACAAAATTTGATCTGCTCGGGTGTGCAAAAAACGAACCTTATACATTTTTTAATTAGCAAAAAGTATTTTTTCTATTATAATAAACGTTTTCCTACCTTCTTTTTCTCCAAACAACAATTTCACAAACATATTCACAACTCGATAAGCAGATTCCCGGAATGGTAACATAATCAAAATTTTTGGTCGTACAAGTCCTTGATCTCGGTACGTATCAGGCACTAGAGCATTTGACTTATCATTATTGGCTGCTGCTGTAAGCTTAGCATTATGGTGCAATATTTTTGTTCTTGTTTTTAGCATATGATTCAGAGCATGCAATGAATACAGAATCCGAATTTGCTCGCCGTTTTCCAGGGTACGATTGGGATAGAACAGATCCTGATAATTGTTCATAATCGAAAATAGTTCAGTCTGAAGACGAGTCATAGTATGGATTTCGCTATTGTCACGATTCGCATTTGTAAAATTACTTTGTAATTGCGTTTTCACATTAGACTCGTTAAAGTCCAGTGATTTGTAGCTGAGTAATGTGGGTAGTTCTCCTTCGCTAGCATATATTTCAATTTCGCCAAGCAAATTCAATTGTTTGGGCTTTGGTTTGGTTTTAATTTTACTTGTTTCTTTTGAAATTGGAATTTCAACTTGTAAGTTACCCAGTGTTGGCCATTGCAGACGTTCTTTTCGTGCATGTACAGGTTTTGACGATAAGCTTTCCAATAACTCAGCGGAAATATCGTGAGATAAATGTACGGAAAATGGATCGTTCGTCGTTGAACTTTCGTTGGTCTCATGTTTTTCTGTTTCGTGGTCGATTTCCTCTTCAGACATTTGATTATCATCAGATTTTTGTTTTTTTCCTATTTTAGGATTGTCTTCCTTTTCGCTATCATTATCTGATTCAATGTTTGAATCTGAAGCATCTTCGGAGTTTTCGTCTTCTGATGCTTCATCTTCAAGTTGATCCATTTCTTCACTTCCATCACTACTTAACCCTTCTTCTTCGATATCTTCTTTATCTTCATCTGTGAGCTCGTCTTCATCGCTGATTGCATCTGATTCGTGCTCTTCTTCCATGTCTGCATCAGCATCTACTTCCTCCTCCTCTTCACCTTCGTCTTCTTGCCCCGACTCGTCATCAGTACTATCAATAACATTGTATTGATTTTTCTCTGAAATTTTATAGTCAAATTAGTTCAGCATTAGATTAAATTACAGCTATAAAATATGTTTGAGTGTTTCTTAGCAAGAAAGAAAGCTTATTTCAGCCTTGATCAGCAGAAATTCAAAACATCCATGCTTGGATTTTGGAAATAGAGCTGTTAGGTTGTGGCCCTAATAGACCGATATGCAAAACAACACAGCTAATTGTGCAATCCAAGGAATTTCAATAAGCCGTTTTTATCATTATTAATTAAAACCTGTCTAGAAGAGTTTGAATTATTTTTATGCACAGACATATCGTTTTTTTATGTACAGACATATCGCACTTCACAAATTGCGTAGATATGTCGTTTTCGGAACTATTTTGAAGGGAAGCTGTGTAACCTACAATACAAAACTAAGGCATCACGTATATGAATAAAATAATTTTAAACGAACGATATCGAATGTGTGGACTCACAGAAATTATAAAACTAAACATTACACCCGATAGAAATAACATTAGAAAATTATTATTCAAAACAATACCATTCTGTTGAAATCCTCGTATGTACAGACATATCGCACTTCACAAATTGCGTAGATATGTCGTTTTCGGAACTATTTTGAAGGGAAGCTGTGTAACCTACAATACAAAACTAAGGCATCACGTATATGAATAAAATAATTTTAAACGAACGATATCGAATGTGTGGACTCACAGAAATTATAAAACTAAACATTACACCCGATAGAAATAACATTAGAAAATTATTATTCAAAACAATACCATTCTGTTGAAATCCTGACAATAACTGATCGAATGGATTGATTTGCTCCTCGTTTTCAGACATCCAATCTTCGAAATCATTTTTCTTCTTGGAAACTTTCGACTTGTATCTATCTTCTACAAATTTTTGCCGCTTTTGAGACTCTTCCGCTTCTTTGCTTCGCTGAATGAATTTCCAGTTGCGTTTCTTCTTATCGCCTTCGAACTTTTTTGGTTTTTGAAAATTCTTCTTAACACCGTAGAACTTTTTACCACGATGTCTAACATTGTTTTTCTTTAAACGAGGCATAATTTAAATTATATTTTAAAGAAAGCCGGGAATTGTTTACACACTTTTTAGATTGTAGAAATGTCAATGATATTTGACATTAGAAGAGCACGTGTTGGAATTGTGGCTGTGTTGGTAGACGTCAATGCCCATACTTGAAACTGAAGTGGGGGAATTGTTTTACAATTTTTATTTCATTATATTACGATTTTCAATCGAAAAGAGATCAACTAGTGCGAATGATAAGCATTTTAAAGAACTAAATAGTTTTCCGGCATTGTTATATGTTTTCAAAAGTAAAATAAAATTATAGCAAAACGAGTAGTTCAAAATAGTCTTAACTGCAGCAAGCTTCACAAACATTCCAATGACAGTTCACTCCGGCACAGCATCATTTAGCTTTGACAACTTGTATTTTTGACACGTTCATGTCATTGTCGGCAACGTATGCCAAGTTGTACTTTAAAATGGTCCTGCTCGATAATTCGTCGGTAATTCCCAATCAAGCTTATATTACATTGCCTTAATTTCAATTGAATTCTATTTCATTCATTCGACAGTTTATCATATCTTTGGAAAAGTTGGCGATTCAAGCACGAAATGATTCTTCGTTTACAGTAACATTTAAACGATGTAAGTTAACCAAAAAACAAAAAATCATTCCTGATGCGGTGGTTTCGCGGAGAATGTGATAAAATGTTTTGAGTTAATTTACATATATTTTAGATGATGGACATGATAGACCAACACCCAGAGAAGGACGGAAACCGCTGCCACCGCCCGAGGAATATATGTGCCTAGTGCGAGCACAAATGAAATCGAAAAAGGTAGTCAATTATACTAAATGGGAGAAGTTATGGTTAGGATATGGAATAGACAGACCGTGTCCAGCCTAATAATTAAAGTATAATCGTTAGTTTCGCTCATATCGATATAGTATCTCAGCTACATTATTATAGATGTGTGCGACTTGTATAGGTACTCGAAACTTCTAAAAAGCTGTAAATCTTGTGTCTTACTAATCATGCTTGTGCTTCCTTCACTCTACTCTCTTCATTACTCAATAATGAGCATTCATCTTAATTTTGCATAGAGTAATTCGTCGTAGTACTTCTCAGACAATTGTTTTAAGGGATAGTACTATATAATCAATTATCGTGCTATATGTGATATTTTGCATATCTTGTTGTGATATGCGTCCAGGGTATAGTTTTCTCTATTCAGTGCGTTCTACTCACTGACTTGATTGATAGTTTTCATGCATTTCTGGAACATTCACATGATAAACAAGGAACTCAAAAAGTCTCTGTCGAGACTTTGCAATTAGAGGAAAAATCGCACTGACCGGAGTTTGAGCGGGAAATTATATTCCATATCAACGTGGACAGTGAATTTTTTTTGCCTCCTTCCACTCTCTCTATCACTTGACCTGTATACACGGTCCGTGTTGATCATCGCATCAACAAACATATCGTCGGGTGTACGCCAAAACCATGAATGTGCTTTTTTGGTGATTTTCAGTTTTTCATGTCACTGTACGCGGAATTCTTATACAAACAATTTGCCAAAACCGGAAATGTAAAATTCCATTTTATGCCTACACACAGTCAAAATTTCAATTTTATGAATTAACTTAAAACTAAGTTTTTCCCAAATGCGTTACACCAAAATCATGAATGTGCAGATTCATTGTTTTAGTGTAACGGAATAGTATTAGAATATTATCTTCCTTAATTCAAAAAAAAATGTTTCTTATATTTTATAACTGATTTATAATATTACGTCAAATTTTCAAATTGATTTTACTCGAAATAGCATTTTAGCACATTCATGGTTTTGGCGTACACCCGACGATATATCATAACAAAAAAATTGTTATAAGGGAAAGTACAATCGTTATCAATTTTATATTAATTATACTTCCTACATTAAGTTATATGTTTGCCCTCATTGCCATGTGTCCAGGTCCAGAGAAAAATCTACAAAAAACTTTGGTATCTTCTTCGCTAGGGATTGGTGTTAGTTTCAAGTAAACTTTAAACTTTATTATGTTTTTCGCTAATTTGACTGAGTTTGGCAATGAAATTTAAAATGAGACAGCCTACTGTATTACATCCATTTTCAATCCATACGCTCTTGGAGTTGCAAGAGGTAGATTTCTAGTAGTCCTTGTTTCCCGGTTAGTTATTTTCCATTTCAAATTGTAGGGCCATTTCAAATTGTTGCTCAGATACAACATTTAGTGTGATAGTTGCTGTGTTTGTTAAAGTGGTAAGATTAATTCATTGCGTCGCTGTAGGGAGTCCAATATGTCTCGTCTATTTCGCCGAGTTAAAAGCGTTGAAAAAAACAAAATAGGTTCAGTCGGATGAGAAGCAAACTCTGTGCGGTCTACTGTGTGAATAAATTCGCGGATGGCGATTATTTTTGAGTGGCCACTGTTGAAGCCGTTTTGGTTTTTCAATAAGTCGCTAGCTATTCGTTCAACCACCTTTAACCAACCCTTGTAGAAATTTCCACGTAGTATCAAGCATGCAGAGCTTAATGTGATCGCCATGTCCTGCGGCTGCACACTAGAGATCTTCGTCTCAATTCTGCTTTTTCCTCCACCAATAAGTCTCCTGTTTCTCCGGTAGTGACTTTTAAAGTGGCAGCATTGAGGCAACGCACGCTCGCTGAACTTTGCCCATGGTGTAAGAGCGTATCTATTCTCTGGAGTTGTTGCCACTCCTATTTGGCCTGCGTTAACCTCAGTAGCAAAACGACTGTTAATTAAATCCAGCAGCTTCCTCCTGTCCAACTGCGGAATATTTCACCCAAGTATTTTTTGGGTAGAGTTCTGTGGAGCTTATGATATAGTTCACGGTCACTTCCAGTGTACTCCTCCAGTCCCTTACCAGCGTAAAAAGCGGCGCCCAAAGAAGAGTTATATTTAGAATGGACTAAGCGAAGCTTGGTTTATAGGTTGGCGTCGAACTCTTGTTCATGACGACCATGCTGAGCCTGGGAACCATTTAAATAATTACTCTTCGAACCAAAGCTCTCGCATTGATGTCGCAAGATATCACAAGTATGCATCTTTCAATTATTTTTATTGGATCATTCGATGAAAATAAGCAGCTACAAAATGCATCGGTTTTCACTTCACACATATCTATCGCCCAAACCTCACCGATTAACCCGGAATTTTCGAGTGCCTGTAACTCATAAGGCTGAAAAGTCTGAATACCATGTTTCTGGACTTCTTCTTCGATATGCTTCGCTGATCATTACAATTTAGGCTCTAGATTCATGGAAAAGCTACTGGAACAATTCGTCCGCAGTGCGGCATCTTTGCAAATTCCCCTGGAGAACCCTCAACTACGCGGCAACATCGAGCGCTTCTCGAAAAGCTTTGCACGTTCCTGACCCCAGAACACGTTTGCCTTTTTCATTGTACAGCAAACAGAATGACTTAGATAAGCATGTCCAACATGTTCACACTTCGAGCATTTAGTGCTACGGTCTGCTCCTTTGCAGTCACTTTTTCTGTGACTGTATCTCATGCACTTAAAATAGCGCAACACTTCAGGCCGCCTCCTTACCCTAGAATTAACTCAACCAATTCTTATTCGTCCAATATCAACTATTTTCAAAACTTTTGCTTGATCCAGCTCAAGGATGGCTTTCCTCTGTTCCATTGTATTCCAGGGGAATATGATAATTTTTCGTTCTCGATTTCCTTCTCTCAAATTGCCGCTAACAATTCTTCCTCTGTTGGAAGAATGTCGACGTCAAGTATCACAATTTGGCTTTTGAGACGAGCCTTTGAATCTCGCCGAACTTCCTTACAGCTGTTTGTATTGTTTGAGTGTCCTCACACTTTGCGAGTGTTACAAGTACGCCAGCGTCTGCTGTTTTCATAATGCCCCCATTTTGCTTGGGTTTACCCCTGCGTGGATATGTTGAAAGACTTTCGTATCGGTTTTCACTTGAGTAGGCTTCATTCCTTCCTTTTTTGCTCTTTATCTTCCACAAGGTTTTGCGCTACTTTGGCCTCTGAATTCGACGTCAGGTTTTTTGATGAACCTATATTGGTCGATCTATCTTGCTTTCCGTCGCACTTATGTTCGGTGATGCGGACTTCATTTGGTACCCTAGCGGTGTTTTCTTCGTTAGGGCTAGATTTTGATATCCTTGTCCGTTTTTATGCTTTAGCTGACACAGTGCATAAAGTTTGTCATATACTGTCTAGGCTGGGTCTCTTCCATTTTCCTTAGCTCTAGCTCAGTTTTCTTCCAATTTGCTCTATAAGCTTTTATAACTTCCAGAGCTTCTTCAATTTAAAGAAGGCCGTCTTTCATCTGCCTCGACATACGAGGTGTGTGAGAATAGTAATGAGACCGGCAACACTGCGGGCGACCTGGCTACGTTTGTTTATCCCTTCCACTTTCTCAGTTCGAGTTTCAACTCGGTACAGCCAACAGATTATTTTTGCAGGGCTATCAGTGAACTTGTGTTTTTGTTGTGTGATACGAAAATGGAGTATCGAAAAAGTTGAAACAGGCCTATGGGGAACATTGCTTATTAAGATCACAAGCTTTCTTCTGGTGCCGACAAACCGCACAACTGAGCAGAAGGACAATCGAAGAAACGTGGGCGTTGATCTTCTTGAGAGGATTGGTAATAACAAAGAATTCTTCAATTGTGTCATCACAGGTGATGACTCTTGGGTATATGAGTATGATCCTGAAATAAAACGGCAAGCCGAAGAATGGCACACTCTGCTATCTCCTCGACAAAAATCATGTCGAATGAGCAAATTAAAGATTAAGACCATGCTGATTTGTTTTTTTTTTTCGACAGTAAGGATATCGTGCACAAAGAATGTATTCCACCAGAACAAACTGTCAACAAAGTGTTTTATAAAAGTGTCCTTGAAAGGTTCAGGAAAAGAGTGATTCGTGTGAGACCAGACATTGCAGACAAGTGGATGCTTTATTATGACAACGCCCCGTGTCACACGGCCATTTCCATCAAACGCATTTCTGTTGTTCCTCAACCCCGCTATTCATCTGAGCAGCAAAAATCCTTGTGACTTTTTCCTTTTCCCGATATTGAAACATGTCTTAAAAGGACATCATTTTGAAACTCTGGATAACAGTCAAAAGAATGTGATTGACCAGTTAAAAGCCATACCAGTTGAAGACTTTGAAGTGGATAACATTGTTGTTTGAAAAAAAAAAAAAAAACAAAAACTTTGATAAATGAAAAATCAGTCTCATTATTTTTCTCACACACCTCCTATTCTTTTGCACTTGAACTTAAAAAAAATAACCACAATAGAATAGATACATCAATAGATGCTCAGTTTGTTTTAATTTTTGGTTTATATACTGTCAATTATTTGGTCGTTCCTCAGTACGTTATTTTTTGTGTATTTCGTCTGTTTTGGAATTATATCAATTTCATTTCATTTGATATAATTATTTACTTCATGCTGATCAATGAAAGAATTATTAATTCAATCGAGGTTCTCTAAACGAACCTTAAAGGCAAGAGACATGGTCACTTTTCCTTAGCATCAGCTGTTTACAGAACGTGTCTGGGCTAGTTTAGGGGACCTTAATTCAATGCATCACATCAATTCTTCAATAATAACAATTCATCCTTTTCTTTCAGATATCTACAATAGTGAAACAGGAGGATGTACCGAAAATGATGGTTATGTATGCACAATTTATGAAAAGTAATATCGATGGCTT
The DNA here is from genome assembly GCA_947369275.1 of Nemotelus nigrinus. Lineage (NCBI taxonomy): Eukaryota > Metazoa > Arthropoda > Insecta > Diptera > Stratiomyidae > Nemotelus > Nemotelus nigrinus. The sequence goes on from OX376374.1 coordinate 132,762,693, forward strand.
GAAACGAGTGAAAAAAGTCAAAAGCAAGGCTAAAGCCGCGAAAGGATAATACAAAGATTATAGAATTTTTAATTTAAAAACGAAACGAAGAAAATATGGAATAACGAAAATAGAATCAATAATACTGCCTAATAAGTAATTTTTACAATATTATTATTCTATCGAATGTCCGCCGAAACTGTTCATATATGTATCTGTTTTCCAATTATTATTATTATTATTATAATTTTTGAATTGATTCAATTGATCAAATCACGTATGTCAGCTGGTATGTGTTACTGATGAAGTTTTTTCTCCATATTTTTATTTTATTTTTTTTTATCGATTTGTTATTGAAAGAACAAAAAAAAAAGATATACTGTAATCATATTATTCGTAACAGAATTGTATTGTTAATAGAAATATTTTCATGGAAAATATGAATAACATGGATTGAGTAAACATTTTTGTGAAATGTTGAAAAATAAAGTGTTTTAATTTATATTATTTGAAGAATGATTTCTTTCAAATATTTGTTCCGAGCTAATTTTCCGTTTTACATTTTGCCAATGGCAATGTGAAAGGATTAAAAAATTATCTATCGATAAGAACGGCAGAATTAGAGGTGTCCCACCCTACCTGGTGTATTATATAATAGTCACAATTTTGTATTTAGAACTGTATGTTTCGGGTCAACTTCCTGATTATAAATATATCCTCTAGATAAACGCAGACTCCACAATTTTCTCAAGATAACACTTTAAAATGTTGATATTGGCTTGACGGCCCATATTTTCATCAAAACACACATCATTCTTCAATTTCGTTAGCGCTCATACACCGCCATATAATCAGTGACGACCCTCCGTGTTTCACTGTAGGAGTAACATTCTTTTCATCTATTTTACAGTTCGGGTTTCTCCACACTGGTACTCTGTCATCCAATGTAAGTATGTATATTAAATTTACTTTCTTCTCTAAACAGCAAAGCTTTCCAAAATTCTAGAAAATCATTTTTGTACTTTTTGGCAAATTCACGCAGCTTTTTCTTATTAATTTTGCTTGTATATGGTTTCCTATGAGCTGTTATATCTAGCTTCATGCAAAACATTCCGAACTGTTTCCTCTGATGCCGTTTTAACCATCTCCTGTTTCATCCAGACAGTTGTAGCACTTAATACAGGATTTATTTTAAATTTTTCCAGTTAGTTTTTGTAATCGTCCTGATTTTGGAGCATTTCTGTATTTGTTTATTTTTAAATATCTGCATACGATGCTTTTAAACAGTTATAATTTGTGTATTAACGCTTTCATCTATTTTACTATTTACTATCGTTTTTAAACAAATTATTCACAATTTTTCACTCCATTTTTGTTGTATCACGATCCTGTCGTCCGATATTGCAATCAGCTTCATTTTAACTGTAACTTAAAATTAAAGTGATTGTAATATGGGACGACAAACGCTTTAAAATTTTGCAGTATAGAATAAATTCTTAATGATTCTATTTAGAAAGTACCGTTATCTAGCAAAATTGAGCAAGAAAGTACGTAGAGACGAATATTTTAGGTAACAAAGGAAAGTTTTTTTTTTTTTTTTGAGTACTAATTCCTGTTTTACGATGAAAAGGTTGGCTTATAACGATTCGCATCAGCCATCGTGTTCAACATCACCCATAAGTTGGGTTAAAATACTACTTCAATCTAATTCTTCGCTACTCATTTTAGGTTTCATTAAACTTTACTTTGTTACTCTAGATATTTCTAATTACTGACTTTAATTACTTATAACTAAATTATTTACATGGCTCAGATATTTTCAACTTATAAAAGGAAGCATTAAAATCTACTTTATCTATTTACAATACATTGTTTACAAATTCAAATCAACCAATTCTAGAAACCTTCCCAATTCAGTGATGTGCTTTGTGTTATTTACCATCAGTATCGAGTCTACTTTATTATAGTGTTGGAAAATTTCAAACTCCACTCTCTGGTTACTAAATGCCTGACAGTGAAAAATTTGGTGATCTAGATCATCTATTAGTTCACAACGAGAACATTTCGGACTGTCTATAGTTTCCATCCTGAATAGTTGTAAATTACTGTAGCATTTATTGGTTATTAATCTATTTAACTGTTTGACTGTTTTACTTTTAAATTTCAAGTTCTTAAACCAAAACCTACTTCTTCCACTTAGGTATGCTTTATTCCAGGTGCATTGCTTATACTTCCCTACTTCTCTTCTATAATTTTCTCTGTTCTCATTAATAATTAACTCACTAATTTGCTCTATTGCTTCATCTGCCTCAAATTTATTATTGTAGACTTCTCCCTCCATCATTCCTACTTTCGCTCCCTCATCTACTTTGTTCATATCTTCTATTCCACAGTGCCCTGGTATCCATATCACTTCTATTTCCTTATTAGGTATTTCCCTACATACTTTATAAATGTCATTAATGACCTTTTTATTGAGAACATTCTCTTTGATTTCTAAGCATGCACCATTTGAGTCTGTTAAGATCATAACTTTCTCATCAGGATTTAATTTGCATGCATTTAACGCAAGAAAAATCCCTATCAATTCCGCATTGACTACTGAGCCCTCCTGACTTAAACTGAACTTTTTGATCTGATTACTTCTCTGCATCAAGAATGCACATCCCCTTCCTAGACATGATTTTGCTCCATCTGTTATAATGATGATTTTATTCGATGCTGTCCCTTTACCAATAAGTTCTTCATACTTACTCCTTATCATTTCCTTATCATTCAGACTAATACTTTTGAACAGACCATTTTGCTTAGGAACTATTTTTATATTTCTCGGTCTATCTATTTGTTCTACCACCTCTACTCTATTTATTACATTCCTAAATTTATGATATATTTGATAATATCTAGCTTTGGATTTCATTGAAATTATTTCTTTAAAGACTTCATTTTCAGTCATTTTTATTTTAATTATTTCTTTTGCTAACCTAAACTGAGCCCTGCAGTTGGTTGGGACTTCGTTCGCCATATCGAAAGCAATTATATTTGGAGTCTGTTTCATTAATCCTAGGCATCTTTTAATCACTCCAGCTTTCAGACTGTCTATTCTTCTTAGCAAATATTCTGGCGCATCATATAGGCTTGACACATGGCTCTCTAATTTCGCTCTGATAAAGGACTTATAAAGTACTATACTCTTTTCTGGTGGGAGCCCACTCTTCACTCCTGTGACTCTCTTTACCATGCTAATTTCCGGCTTAACTTGTTCTATCTTATTTAGCACAAAATCTTTCTCCGAACAATTGTTTTTGATGATTTTTCCAAGGAATTTAACTTCATTTACCCACTCCACTTCTCTGTCCTCTATTTTAATTCTACTTGCATAGTATGCGTTTCTATTCAAAATAATCCCTTTGCATTTCTCCGCATTTAGTGGTAATTTTAAATTTCTAGCTCCTCCCGCAAACAAATCCATACTTCTTTGTAGTTCATTATAGCAAACATTCTTATTCCTGTTGGTAGCTATGATTACAAAATCATCTGCGTATTGAATTATCTTAATATTATTACTAATTACTTTATGCAAAACCGCCGTATAAAAATTGAATATTAGAGGGCTTAATACATCCCCCTGCGGGATACCATTTTTGACCGCCACATTCGCCTCTCCTAGCATTATGCTTCTATTCACAAGGAAAGCGAGTATCCACCAACTATAGACTTCCGGCACCTTTAGTTCGATCATAGTATCCTTTAATACTTTAAGGTCAACCCCTTCGTATGCGTTAGAAATGTCCAGCGTTACCATCATCACATTTTGATGTTTTGCTTTAGCTTGGTTAATCCAGAGGTCTACCATGTTGAGACATGTACTAATTGATCTGTTCTTTTGGTACGCATGTGAGTTTCTTGGGATTTTATTCATTAATTCTTTATTTTCAACTAATCTGTTTTTAATTATCCTGTTTATTACTTTTACCATTACATTTAATAAGGAAATCGGCCTGTAGTTTATCAATTCATTTGGGTTTTTTTGTGGTTTAAGTATAGGGGAGACCCTTATCTTTAACAATTCTGATAGGTTTGTATGATAGTTCACAGTATCATTCAAAGCATCTACTAAATTCTCTTTACTTTTTGAATTCATCGCTCTTAGCATTTCATACGTGATTAGATCAGGCTCAGGTGCTGACTTTCTTTTATGTCTTTCCAAGACTTCTTCTACTTCCCCTATTTTTAAGTTCATCAACTCTGATGGTTTCCTAAGCTCATTTATATTTAAACTATCTTGGTGACTTTTGTTTTTAATCATTGTTAAATAAGTTAAATTATTTTTTTTGTCCCAACCAGATGGATTGCTTATCTTTCCTATTTTCTTGATGTTGTTTATAAATCTCCAAAATTCTTTGATGTTATCTCCTTTGGCCAGCTCCATGATTTTGTTTATCCAGCTTTCTCTCCTAAGCTTTTTTACTTCCTCATTCCACTTCGTCACGGCTCTATGATAATCGTAGAAATCAACCATTAACCTACTCAGTTTGTACTTTTTCAGGAGATCCTTTTTCTTATACCATAATTCCTTTATATTTTCATTCCACCATACTTTGTTTGTATGCTTTAACTTGGTACACTTAACTTGATTATTCACTACTATTGCTTGAAAATCCTTACTAATTAGACTTAAATTACCTTGAAACGTAAACTGGTTGATTTCTTCTAGAATTTTCTTTGATATCTTATTTATTCTATTTTCTTTACTTAATTTTGCCTTGAATGTAAAAACTATTGCTTTGTGATTACTTTTACTAACTAGGTTATTCTGTGTATTCCATCTCAATTTAGTAGGCATAAAATTGCCAAAAGTGACATCCGGAGCTGATGACCCTCCCTGTCCTTGGAACCTTTTATTTGAAAAGGTCCTATTTCCATTATTATAGAATATCAAACTAAATTCATTCATTAGTTTCCGCATTTTATTCCCTCTCGCATTGTTTATGAGGTCACCCCAACACATACTCCTAGCATTAAAGTCTCCTCCCATGATGAAGATGGACTTGTGCGCAGTTACTAAAATTTTTTTTAATTCATCATAGAAAAAATCACTAACAATGTCCGGTGGACAATAAACAGAATAAATACTTAAATTATTTTTTAGGTTAATGGTTTTGAGACCCACTGCTTCTACCTTAGTATCCAGAATTATCTCCTGAAATTTGATCTCCTTTCTAATGAGTATACACACACCCCCTCCCCTTTTATCCTTCCTATTTTTAGCTACAATATTATATCCATTCACTTTCATGTTACTATTATTCTCTTCTGTAGCCCAAGTCTCCGAAATCAAGGCTATGTCAAAATGCTCATTATTCAAATAAAATTCCAAGCTGCTTTTATTTCTATAAATTCCCTGTATGTTCAATTGCAGTATTTTCATTTTGGTTTGTTATTATTTTCTCATTTTTCCTCTTTAAATTTATCAAAAAGTCTACTATACTATTGGAAATTGATTCCCTCTCTAATATTATCTTCTCTATTTCCTTATTTTTCATAATACTAGTAAGAAATTTTTCAAGCTCACTAGTTATCTGATAATTTTTATTCTCATATACTGGTTTAACTCTTGATTCTTTTTTTCCACCTTCCTCCTTTTTATCTTGTCTCTCTGATTCACTTGCTTTCCCTATTTTCTTCAAACCCATATCTCTGTTTTTATACTTTAATACTTCAGAAAATTTCTTTTTAATAAATGTACTATTGCTTTCTTTATCCACATCTCTTGTTGATCCATCTTTTTTACTCTTTAGCTCTGGATACTCACTTAGCTCAAACTCATCTAAACCACTAAATCTGTTAATCTTGTTCACGTAATCTCTTGCTTCAACATAGTTAACATTTCTTTTAGCTGCTATTTCCATAATTAGTTCCTCCTCTCTCCACTTAGGGCATCTCTTGTCTGTTGAAAAATGTTCATTTGAATTGCATAAGATGCATTTAACCATGTTACATGTTCCTTCGCAGTTATTCTCCCCACATCTCAGACATCTTTTAATTTCGTTGTTGCAGTACTTCGTAATGTGACCTAGCCTCCCGCATTTATAACATTGTTTGGGCTTCGTTATATAATATTCAACTCCCATTCTGAAGTATTCCACGTATACGTAATCTGGAACGTCCTCACCTTCAAACATACATTTTATTGTTAGTGACGGTATGAATTTTGATAAATCGTTCCTGTCTCTCATTGCCATCCTTTCCACACTTCTAATTTTCATATTCTTTATCCTATTTCCATACTTGTTACTTGGCACTCCCATCTGAATTATTTTTTCTAAATTAAAGTTTAGCGGGACATTTCTAATTATCCCGTACCTGAATAGGAAGTTGTTAGGAATGTACCCACTGCAGCCATATTTCCTCAGGATCTTACTATCTAATAGATTGTTCGCATCCTCCGCCTGTTTGAAATCTATTTTGATCTTATTAAAGCCTATTTTAACAACTTTCTGAATGTTTTTGATATTTTCACCGCTTGTCATTGTATAGAAAGTCATGTCATCTAACCTGACTCTACCTCCTTCCTCGTTTTTCCTTTCAACAATGACTGGATAAGTTTTCTTTGAATTTCTAATATATCTGTTTAATTCTCTGTCTGGCCTCATACTTTCCTGCTTATCTACCATCTCAATGCTACTCATAGCTTCTTTTTCATTTTGATCTAGTGGATTTCCTACATTAACCACCATGCTTTCTACCACATGTTCCATACACCTAACCTCACTATTCACTGAATCCGGGACCACCTGCTTTAGAGTTGTCCTTGACAAAACATTTATCTCTTCCTCCCCTTTCTTTCTCTTTACCCTAGGTTTGGAGTCCCCTTCTTCAGGGTTCTCCTCCATTATAACCTACTCAATCCTTTATCCTCTAGGTCTTTATACTCCTCACTAATCAAATACCTTTCCCCAATCTTCCTCGTCAACTTCACTCAAATCTACGGATCTTACCAGAGCCTGGCCCTTGATATTTCCAACACTTTTACCCACGAAAATAAAAATTCATCCGAGGTTAATACTAGACACCCCGAAAAGCACACCACTTCACAATTTCAAATTTTTAGGTTATCTTTACAGCTATTCTAATTATCAAAATTGCTGATGCGACTTATCTCTCCTAGGTTCTAAATCGGAATGTGCAAAGGAAAGTTAAGGACGTGAATTGTGGTTGATTGTTTTAATTTCAATGTAAAAATCCTACCTTGACCATCGTATCTGTTAGCAGGTGAATAATTTTTTAAGCCACTGTAATTGATCTAACACTGCTTAATCCACCATTTTGTTTGACATCTTTTCCACGAAAACTCCTTTCACACTGTGCATTCATCGAAGTATCTACTATTACGACTTCTCCCACACATATTGGAGTCATAAAGCCTTAGTAACCACTTGCATTTAGTTGTGACATGTGAAATATCAACAGGTGTCCTTCCGTTCAACTATATTATCGATAAAACAATAACTTTTTCTGCGAAAACCGAGAGAAATGGCCACTTTAAAACCACCACCAATCAACACAGCCACACCGCGACCCACATCCGCAGATATGATGGATCCGTACGAAACTCCCGCAATATCAATTACCGAAGTAACAAAAAATTCAACCCCCTCGGAATCGGTCGTCTTCGTTGAAAATGAGACGACGGCGGATAGCGTTGATCGCGATGAGGTTGTCTCGAAAGTGACGGATATGTTCAGTGAAGGTGGAAGTGCGGAAGATACAAGTGGTGCAAGCGAAGATGCTGGTAGTACGAAACGTCTGTCGTCGGTCGAATGGACTTTTGATTTGAGTGTAGTGGATGTCGGTGCGATTGATCTAGCTTTTCCGGAAAATCCTGATCCGCAATTTATCGAAGGTGAATGTTATCCGCTAAGTTATTATACTTTGTGTGCGAAAGAACGATTACTATTAGTTTTCGCGGAGAATTTTCGCCGACAGTTCGTAGCAAATCTTTTCTATGCTGGCAGAAAACCTCTGGTTTTGGCGCCAAAAAATGAATGTGGGGTACAGGTAAGTGTGGGTGCGTGTGTGTGTGTGTGGAGTTGGGTGCGGTTTCGTTGCAGTGTGGATTGTTTTACGTGGCATTTTTCTTGATTTTAGAAATTCGTATGTACTACAATCAGGCCGACATCATTCTTAATACCAGATCTTATTGGAAATTTGGAGAAAATTGCAAGTTTTGTGGCAGACTTTGTGATATACGAGCATATGAAAAATCCTATATGTTTGGTGAGTTATCTTCAGATTATAATTCTGGTGTATATTAGACGAAAGTTTATCCATTGAATTCGGAATTTTTCCTTTAATTTGATTGTGGTGGATCTTCTACAAGTTTATGTATTTTGCATGTATTCATGAAGTATGTAATACTTCAAAGTTAATGATGGAAAAATGTTACTTTAAAGCTAAATCGACGTTGTTTCTGAGTTTCATCCTGTGTGATATATATTTTTTTCTATACTAAATCCTATTTGACAAGGATTATGTTGGCTTATAACGATTCGAATCAGCCATCGAGTTACGATACCAGCAAGGTGTAGGTTTGACCTTATTATCTAACGATTAAAGCTACTGAGAATAGACTTTAATTCTTATCATCTAGAGCTGAAAGCTACTAACAAACATTCTTGGATTTTAAATGACATAGTATATACCTATTGAAGTTTAACCCTTAAAAATAGTAATAATGATACAAGCAAAGAGACTACACTAGAAAAATAACCAGATAATATAGTTACTAACTTTCCTACCATAACAGCTTATTCTCTTAAATGAATACAAAACTTGTGTAATACCATTATTTTACATAGAGTTTACTTGGCTGAGTTTAATAACAGTGTTTTGCCATATTTAGGAAGCTAGCTAACTCAGTGGCATGTTCTTTATTACGTGTGACTATAGTGAGAGAAAATTTGGAATTTGTTTCTGATGTTGGAATGTTCATGACAGCAGAAAATTTGATGATCTATTCTATCCAAGTTATTATAAAATTTACAAAGAGTAATATCGATTAACTTCATATTAAATAAACACTTATTGTTAAAGCATTTGTTAACAAAGAGTCTATTAAGTTGTTTGACTGTGTTGCTCCTGAAATTAGATTTCTTGAACCATAAATTATCTTTACCACTTAAAAATGCTTTAGTCCAGGAGTTTTCTTTATTTTTGATTAGTTCTTTCTTAAGAAACTCTCACCATTCCTCCTTAATTTTTGAATAAATATCTAGAATGGCCTCATCAGGTTTCAATGGCCTCTCTGCTCCATTAAATGTCCTTTCTCTAGCATCAAAGTCAACCTGAGCTATTTCTCTAATGTTTTTGTGTCCCGGAAGCCACTTTACTTTTGCTGATGTACAAATCCTATATATGTTATTGATAATAAATTGATTACTTGGGTTATTGTTGAGTTCAATGCAGGATAGATTTGAATCAATAACAACCGCTATCTTCCGATGATGAGATCTAATACCAGCAGATATTGCCAGGAAAATACCCTCCAATTCTGCATTAATGACAGTCGTCTGTGCATTTAGAGTATAAATTTCCGAAATTTCCCCATTGAAATCCACGCCAAGGCAGGATTTTGCTCAACCCGAGAAAAATAAACTCTGGCTTTTACTTAGTCCTTCTGCGACGAGGTGGTCATATTTTTAAACTATTTCCGAGGATTCCATGATCGCTACTTCTCTATAGACACCAACATTTTTTTTTATACAATAAGTCAATTAGTTGGTTTGACAACCGGTACGGTTACTAATACCCTATCAAAGATACTTTTATATCTGTTGTAGATTATATAATAATTGGAATCATTTTTGCTTGTAACATTTTTGCTTAGGAAACAGATTATTGTTAGACATTTTCACTTCATGAGTTCTTTGGACACAGTTCGCTCTAAATTTAGTCGGAAGCTCATTCGCAATATCAAAAACAATAATGTTAGGCGTTTAATTTGCCAATCCCAGGAATCTTTTTAAGACTTGTTTTCAGGCTATCAAAGCTTTTGGTCATATAATCAGGGGCTTTAACATAGGTGGAGACATGACTTTCGAGCTTAGATCTTTCAAATGATTTATACAGAGCAATGCCTTTTTCTCGTGGTAAACCACTTTTAATTCCCGTAACCCTTCTCACCGCATTAACTCCAGGAGTTATACTTGTCAATTTTGCTTTTTGAAAATCCAAGTCCGAGTAGTTATATTTAATAGTTTTACCAAGAAATTTGATCTTACTGACCCATTGAATATTTTTACTGTCAATCTGAATTTTATGGGCGAAATTTTGATTTCTGCTTGGAATAAATCCTTTCTCCGGATTGAAGGGTAATAAGAATTTTTTGACAGTTCTTGTAAACTTAGAACATTCTTCTTGAAGTAGGTTAAAACATTCTATCTTTTTGCAGTGGAACGTCAAGATAACAAAGTCATCCGCATATTGAGCAACCATGGCCAAATTACCTTTATTATCATGAAATTCTGCAGTGTATATATTGAATAATAAAAGGCTCAATACACCACCCTGTAGAATACGATTACTAAACCTTATATTTTCTGATCCCAATTGAAAACATCTCTGGCTGAGGTAAGAAATAATCTAGTAACTATATTCTTTGGGAATGTTGTAGTGATCCAGCCTCTAGCAATATCATATCTTAATAGCAATATCTGCACTTTCATATGCATTTGATATGTCCAAAACCATGAACATATAATACTTCTTGTTTTTCTTTGCCTGACATATCCAGTGATGAATTGAATTTAGGCACATACTGAAAGATTTGTTTTTGGTATACATACGCATATGAATGGATCGGAAGTTTCTCTAGAATATTGCACTATGTGATTAATCTGCCTTTAATAATTCTGTTAATCACCTTAACCATTACATTAACTAGCGAAATAGGTCTGAAACTCTCTCGGTCACTTGAATTTATGTCAGGTTTCAATATAGAGGAACAATCTTAATTTTTAAGACATCTGGAGGAATATGATAGGAGTTAACAAGATCATTGATTGCAGTTCGTAAGGATTTTAAGCTTAAATCACTCATGACATTTAACATTTCATAGATGATCATATGAAGACCTGGAGCTGATTTTTTTGTGGGTAAAAATAAGGTATTCTTTAGCTCATAAAAAGTGATCTCTATTTTCTGTAAGGGAATTGGAATGGTTGCTAGGTCAAGACAACTAGTATGACTTTTATTTTTGATTATGTTTATATATGTAGCATTGTTCTCTGGGTTCCAGGAAGAATGAACACTATAAGAACGACTTTTTAAAAAAAAATATTCCTAGCAAAGGTCCAGAAGTCTTTAATATTGCCTTTAGAGGCTATTTCTGTTAGTTTATTAATCCAATTGTTCGTTCTACTTTCTTTCACTTTATCATCCCAAATATTTTTCGCTCTCAGTTTTTTTTTAACATTCCACAATGCACAATTCTGGGCTCCAACAGCTTTTATTCGATTACTGTAAGGTGTGATTATTGACCTGGTTCTTTTCAACAATCTCCTTTAGCTTGTTTGAGAGAGATAGCCTCTACACTCCCTGAGAATGTGCTTTGACTGATAATATCAAGAATTTTTTTTAGGTTTGGTCTTAGGTCTAGTCCTAAAAGTACAATAATTACAATAATTGATGACAATAACTAACCTATGTCCACTACTGCTAATCTAATTAGTCTTAGTCGCCCATCTAAGATTTTTGGGTAAAAAATTACTTAACGTCACATCCGGGATGAATGTGCTTCATACCTAGTTTTTTACTAGTCGCAAATGTTATATTGCCGTCATTAAAATAAAAGATAGTTTGATTGAATATAAACTTAAAGAGTTTATTTCCTCTGGAGTTGTTAGAATGATCTCCCCAGAATTTATGTCGGACATTGAGGTCTCCCCAGAATTTATATCGGGCATTGAGGTCTCCCCCAATGATAAATTTTCCAAAAGACATAACTGTTGCGATAATTTTCTTAAGTTCAGCATAAAAAAAACTCGCAATTTAAATCAGGAGGGCAGTGAATCGAAAAAATCCTTATGTTTTCGTTGAGATTAATTGTGGTTATTCCATCCACTTCAAAAGCAGAATCTATTTTAATTTCTTGAAATTCCATATCCTTCCTAACCAGTAGACAAACACTCCCACCTCTACTGTCCGTACTACTTTTAGAAATAATATTGAAACCACTAATGGGGTTTATTTAATCATTTCTTCAGAGATAAGTGTTTCAGAAATTATTGCCATGTTTTAATTTCCATTATTTAAACAGAAATCTAAACTATTCTTGTTTTTGTGTAGACCTTGAATGTTCAGTTGTAGAATTTTCATCTTCATTTAAAGTGTTATCTGGTTTAATTAATTTTTATGCACTGTTTATGAATATCTGGAATAAGCTTTCCAAAATGGCTCCCTTATTGATGATTAAATTATCAACTGTGATACTTTTTAAGAGTTTGTTTAAAAAATTTTTTACTTCGCTAGTTACATGATAGTTTGGGGTAAACTTAGGTTCGATTATCAACTGATTTCTTCTATCTGCACAACCGGCAGCTCTGAAGTTACTGACCCACAGAAGACAATCTTTCAGCCTGCTAGTGTTTTTGTTAAGAAATTCGTCAGCGTTCATGTCCTGTTCCGGCTCATCGAAGAAAGGTGGAATTCAAACCGTTATCTTAAAATCTGCTATTAGAACGTTCGTGGTCTGAGGACCAAAGTTAACGATATTAAGCTCTTCTCTATAGTAGCGTTTGATGACATTATCTGTCTCACAGAAACCTAGCTTTTTGGTGATACATAAATAAACGAAATTCGACCGCTTCCCACTGATTTCATGCAAGGAGCGAGACCGTTCTGTAAGTTAATTTATGTTAACAGGTTGGTTTCTAATTGGCGTCCTTAAGTGTCGAAATGGAACATTCGGCAGTAACTTCGTTCCCTCTTCCCCTGTTGAATTGGTGCTTGTTCATATTTCTCTTTGCCCGTCATCAGTGCTGCTTGTCGTCTCAATTTATATACCTTGTAGTGTATCAATACTTTTCTACGAATGTTTCTTTACGGATCTCTTGACCTACCTCAATGGTTATCAATCTCCCTACCTTACACTATTCGAGAATCGCATCTTGAAGTAACATTTCGCTTACTACATCTTCCCATTTTCAACTCCACAATGTAGACACTTCCATTAGTAGACTGCTAGTCTTCCCATGTCTTTCATTTGTTTGACTACCTTCCTTTCTCCGTATGTGTACCTCGATCCTCAAAATCTACTTCTGTTTATGGAAATAACTATGTGCCGTTCTACTAAGGTACAATCCCCTTCTACTCTCCAGTTTAGTTTTAAAAATATTAATTATACTGCTTTAACTAATTGGTATCATTTCTTCAGAGGGCTACTTGTAGATGATACTCTCAACAAATTTTACTGGTTTTCAATTTAATTTCCCGTTACTTTCCAGCCTATCGCTCCAACTCACCTCGGTTGAAAGTCGATGTCGCGATTGCTCTTAAAGCCAAAGATGGAACGCACAAGAAATACAGTAGATCGGTTTCACTTAATGACCTCAAATATCAAATTTTACGTGCTACTGCCAAGAAGGACGTGAACTTCTATTACATCCAATGATCCGAAACCGTTTTTTTTATTTAAATAAATTGCCTCTGGTATTCCGTCTGTTATGCACTTTCATGATATGTCTGCCTCCTCACCACAAGATACTTGCAAGCTTTTCGCTTAATTATTCTCTTCTTTCACTTCCCGTCATAATCTTTAAACTGCGTAAATTACATCTTCCTCGCTCACTTGTATCCTGCCTTCATTTTGTACAAATCCGTTGAAAAGCGAATCCTTGATTAGCTTTCTTGGTGCAAGTATTGATTTCAGTGTTAATGGCATTCCAAATGTTTACCAAATCACTTTCTTCTTCTTCTGTGTTTCTTGGTCGTTAATTTTCAAACTAAGGTTTTCATCCGGTACTTCTTCACATTGGAAACCCACGAAAATTTTCCCCATCAACAAAGCTGGTGATATTTATTAGATCGCCAACTAACGACCCACATCCCTTATGTCCTTTTTGGCAAGCTCTTCTAAAGAATTGTTGAATAGAGTGTATTCTTTCGCTCAGCTCTTGTTAGCCAAGGAACAGCATGATTTCATTAAAGGTGAGTCTCCAGGATCAAACTTATAGTCGTTCACAAATACTGTTGCTTCCGAGGTCGATCTGCAAAATCAAGTTGTTTTTTATATACAAATTTTGCCAAAGCTTTCGATTCCGTGAACCCTGATATTCTTCTTTATAAGCTAGCTGAGTATACGTTACGTTTGTGATCGCACTTGTGTTGCTTTCGTTAACTCTTGCTCTTCTGCATCCTTCTTGCTCACTTCAGGCGTTCCGCAAGGATCCTTTCTTTGAACTATCTTAATTATAAATTAGTGTAGAAGGTAGACATTATAGATAATATTTCTTAAAATTATATGTTTATCCTTTAAATTATCATCGGAGACAACCTTTTATTGAAAATATTCTCCTTATTGTAAGCTGCTATACTTAATAGGCTTAGGCAATGTGCTACATTCTTTACGATTTAACAGACTACAATAGACCTTCAAGATATTACTGAGCAAATGTACTTGTGCACTAGCACTTGTTTACCAGCAGCAGTTAGAAATTTTCCAAGACCCCTTTAACCCAAACAATTGAATCAACATTCATAAATGACACCGTAATCATTAAATTAGGAAAAACAAAAACATTTCATATTAATTTTTCACATAATATACACTTTATTAACCATTCACATGAAAGTTTAATTGAATTTATCTACATTTTATATCAAATTTCAGAAACTTGTAGATTTCACTTCATCTCCTCTGTCCTTAGATCTAAAAAAAAGAAGAGATTGTTTTTTTTCGTACACATTTCGCTTAGGGTGTACTTAAGGTATTTAAGTCTATTATTTCGCCATATGCATGTTCATCGATAATTTTGAATCCGATTAAAAATAAAGTGGAAATGCATTGTTTAATTTTACTGATCAGATTTTGTTGAAAGAATTCATATCATGTTTTTTTTTCTCAGATACATTTTCAATCTCGTTTTTTTTCTTCTATTTTCTTGAAAATTTTCTAATGGATACAACGATAAATTCTGTCTTGATTGCATTGTACATCGAATTTCATAGTCTTTGAGCAAGAAATTTGTGGTGATGAAGATGAAACGATATCTTAGATAGTAATTATTTCAATTTAATAAATGAAATAAGTATGAGTTAGTATAGGGGATTGATCCCCGATTCGATAAACTTTACAGTTTTAAATCAAATAATAATTGCAGATCTTTCAAATAGAAAGATTTCCATAAATAATTTTTCTAAAACAATGAGAAACTGTAAAATAACTAAAACATCCATTTCACAATTCGATAGTTATTCGAAACAAAGCCATTATGGATAATTTCACGAGTAGTAGTGCTATAAGTCTTCTTTATTTCGTTTCATTTGAATTACGTTTTGTATATTACGAAGAAATATTTAACTAATTATCACTAAATGAGCAATTCTCACTATGATTTCTTCAAATAACTTATTTCTAAAATTTGTATTAAATATTTACATCGAAATAAATGAAGGAAGAATTATTTTTTTCCTTATCGAGTGATAGAAAAAGTTCATATCCAATGAATAATACTTGGAATTATTAATTTTTTTTAGGGTTTTTTGTTTGTATTTAAAACATACAGCGAGTATTTTTTAACACCTAAGAGATGATAATGAGTCTCTTGAATAATTTCGAAAGACCTATTTAACTAAAGAAATCGTAGTTATCGCTGCAGCTATACGGTGTCATGTGAAAGTAGTCGTCCTCGTCTTCGTCCTCCACTGTATGAATATCTTCCATGAACTCCTCGTCCTCGGTCTCTTGCTCGGCAATATTGTCGATTTCGTTATCATTATAATCATAATAGTAGTAATCGTTATCACTATCTTGGAGACTATCATCGATTTCTTGGCTACCCGCGAACACCAGTGCTGTCTGATTCGATGACGCAATAGCCAATTTTGGTCGATCCTATTTGCGTCGACGAACCTTGTTGCGATCGGACTCTGAAGATGAAACCTTGTGAGTGTCGTCCTGATCGGCCGAGGATCGAATTGTTTTCAGCAGATAACGCAATTGCATCACCTGGACTGTAGTTATACGCGGATTGCTGTATGATTCCAACCATTTCAGGAATTTTTCGCCATGCTCAATTGCCTCGGCAGGATCACAGATTTCTTGGGTTTCGCAATAGTCATCACTGAGATCGTGCCTGTTGTTGTTCAGTGAGTCGTTGTAGCTTCCATCGCTTTCATTGCTTTCGTTTGTTGCGATGGTAGCGCTCTTGTTGATGACACCCGTATCATCATTGGTCTCCTTGCTGTTATGACTGGTGTCAGAATCGCTTTTAATCATTGCGTCATCACTGATGTCTTCCTTCTCCTCTTTCTCCTCCCTAGTGGCGCTTTTAGCTGATAGGTCTTCCGGTTTGTTGGCACAGTCATTGTTTTCGTTGTTGTTGTTGATATTATCGGGTGTTGGTGTGGTTGATGATGGTTCCTTTGTCAGATGTGAATAGAGGATGTTTTCGTAGGGAGGTTTTCCATTACTTTCAATACCACTATGATTCAGAGGAAGCTGAGGAGCTAATGGATGTCGATCGTTTGTCATTAGACTGGCCCCGAACGCTTTGCACCAGTTGAACCAAGCGGAGTTTTTGGTGTCGTCTGAGCATCCAGATGGGGTCGAGGAAGGTGTTTGGGGTGTTGATGATATTGGGGGCGGAGTAGTGTGCGGTGGTGGGTGCTGGGGTGTCGATGATCTTATCGGACTCGTTGAATTTGTGTTTGGAGTGTACAAGTTGTTCAATCCCAGCATGGCTTGCTGCGATTTGAGCCAGTAAAGCAGCGGGTCATCTAAAGGTAGGTCCCTGCTCATTGGGTTGATATTTGGCGACGGAGATGTCTTGGCTTTGAATTTGCAATCCGCCAGATTCATGGCGTAGTTATCGTTACCACTTTTCTGTTTGGCCCAGTTTTTCACACTTATTCCCGGTGGCTTTTCGTTCTCATTTCTGGGACTGCTAAGTGACGTTTTGGGCTTAGAGTTGCGAAGTGTGTTGTTGCTTGCTTGCAACCCATTCAAACCAGACATTGCCGCTAAACTAGGATTCAATTGAGCAATCAGATTTAAGTTAGACGTAAGCTCACTAAAACTAATTGCTAGAGGACTATGAGCTAGCCCAGTTAGTCCCGACAGATGACTTAAACTAGTTAATGGACTTATAGCAGCAACGGCTGGATCATTTGGTCGACTTAAATCTGCACCGTACCCCTTCGATTTCGATCCATTCATTAAATCCGCTTTGGCATATGAAGCATAATCCTGGCCGAGACCATTAAAACTCAGATCGGATAATGCTTTATTTGTCGTGAAATCTAATCCATTCAGAGGATTTCGCTTGTAGCCCAGATCTTCGTATTTCATTTTATTCGAAAAGTTCAATGGCAGGTTGGATGGATCTAGTTTGGCTCGTTTTTCCGGTGGGCCAGCTAACATATTAACGGCGGCCGCAGCAGCTCCATCCATCATTTTTTCGGATAGATGGTCAGCTGTTAGTTTATCCGGTGCTGTTTGTCTGGACATAAATCGAAGTTTATCTTCGTTTTTACACCAGCCCCGTAATGTTGATTCCGGTACGCCGATATCACGGGCAACCGAAGCTTTCGATTCGCCATCGTGTATCCGTTGAATGGCTTGGACTTTGTCGCTGGGCGTAAGGCTTCGTAGAGGCCGTTTGCCCTTTGACGTCATTGTATAGTTGCTTGCGTTGGCGAAAATGATGATAGATTTTCGTAAACTCTGAAATTAGATAAGGGAAATCGTGTTAGATAATTTCAGTAAAAGTTAAAGATGGAATATTAAAATCTTTGAATTATGGGTTTTATAAAATTTCTACACTGAGAAAAAGCATAGCGTCAGAGATCTTAGTTCATGTACTTCTAGCGTTATGTACGTAGTTGATTTTTGGATCGTGATAAATTATCGCTTCTGAAACTATAAATTATAGGACAATTTAATATAGCTTAGAAAGTCATATATAGCCCTTAACACTTTGTTTTATAGGGCCTAATAAAAATCAAAAAATTGACGTCAGCCCGAATGTAGATTTGATAAAGCCGATGTTCTACCCACACTAGGCTACATGAGCGCATTTAATTCTTGGTGTTATATGGCCCACGTTAACTATATGCGCTGAAACTATATGCATAAGAGCTGAGACTATGTGCATGCTCGCGGGGACTATGTGTATAGCAAGAAATCTCGTATGGTGTAGGAAATTTAACTATAAAGCTACAACCAATTTTTCATATGGATGTAGCTGCATTTTATAGCTCAAGGTACTATGTATCAGGACTGTAAATATGCCAGATTTTTTGTATTTATTGAGTGAAAATGATAAAAAATTTATATTTGAAGCATTGCTTATGAATTTTTCCTATCTGTCAAAAAATTTTCAGATTCCACACCCAAAAAAATATTGCTCTTTTGAGGCAAACTAATCATGAAGCCATTTTCGTAAGAAATGAAGCGTTAGAAAAGTGCGTATCTCATCGATTTAAGGGGGGAAATACATGTAAAATGGAAAAGAAATTGCTAATTTTAGATTGACTTAAAATATATATATTGTTTATTCAGAAAATTTTTAATATTAAATCCTCAAAGTACATATCTTATAGTAAATGAAAATATTTTTTTAATAACTTTTCAACACAAAATGGAGGCGATGCGAGCAAATGAAAAAAACACATCAAAAACAGCCTCGTACAACTTAACGCCTTTTCCGAGAAACTTGCAACGTTCAGAGAAAAAAAAATATGCTAATGAGATCTATAATTCCTAGGTGAACCAATAAAATTTAGAAAAAAAAACCAAATTTTTACATTAATATTAGATTAAAAAAAAAAAATCGATTTTTTTCAAAAAAATCACGTTTTAAACATTGGTAAACTAATTATTTTTCCGAAATTACAAGAAAATGTAGGTTCAACGATGAGATAATACTCTTTTGTACATGTGATATAAATTTTAGCCTAATAGGTTCAATATTTTTTGAGATATCTTGTACGGAAATTGAAAAAGTACTACTTTGAGAAAAGCGCGTTTAAAGTTCTAAAGCTCCACCGACCTGGGGAACGCCGCGCTGTCTATAACTGGCTATAACCCGAGAACTAACACGAATATCGCTTCAAAACTTTTTTTGGTATATTTTAAGAGTATTTCGAACACTTTGATGCAATAAAAAAAAATCGTTTTTGTTTTAGCAGTTACATGTATCTCCCCCCTTAAACAAAGAATAATCGAGTGGAGACAATTTTTCCCAACGAGTTTCCTCAATCGTTTTCTTGGCAGTTTTTGTTGTATTTGATGGTGCATTATCATGAAGCCAAATCAGTTTGCTTTGCCGTTTTTGATATTCGAGTCGTTTTCACGCAAAGCTTGATTCAAATGGATCATTTGTTGTCGAAAGCCTTCAATAATAACAGTTTCACCAGGTTTTACCCGTTCAGAAAAAAATGTAACCCTCCTGATCGACCGAAAACAGAGCGTTGTTATCAATTGCGATTAGGCCTTGCATTCGATGTCAGTGGTTTGCCTGGAGTTACCCATGATCTTCATTTTCGCTAAGTATTCTAAAAATTTATTTAAGAAATGATTTTTGAACCTAGCTAGCAACATATCGTAACTACATTGACGGATAATTCATAAGCGGAGCTCATACTTAAACACCTGATACATAGCGTATGCGACCACAATTGCTACGCTATGATACATAGGAGTATGGACTATGTAGGAGGAGCTATATTATATAGCTCAGGCTACAAATGCTTTGCTATGCTTATTTATTTATTTATGTTATATATTCCTTGGTGCTATGTGATTTTTTTCAATGTATATTTTTCTAAAACAGTCCGAAAGTATAAAGCAGTGGAGTAAAGTGATCTAAACTCTAACAGATAAAAGCTAAGCCGAATATAATAATAAAATATGTCTACAAGCTCTACCTATAGATTATTATAGCCTTCAAAAGCCCAAATGTTATGTGTGAAATGGCAAGAAAAAAATATTTTACATGTTTCAAGACCACAGATCTCAAGATTTTATATGAGAACAAACTTTGATTTGTTAATAATAAATATTTGACCGCTAGGTTGTAGGTTTCGATTCATGAACTGTTGATGAATTTGATGATGAATTTGCGCCTTTCCTGTTGATCCCAGATGTACCGCATCATTTTGTGGATGGCTTTAGCGTTAGAGCTTGTACCGTATTTATTAATTCAGCCGGAATGCCATCAATGCTCAGCGCTCTATTCTTCTTCTGGCTTCATATGGGAAATTCAGCTTCTTCGAGCATTGGGCGGCTATTATCATCAGATACATCTGGAGGTTTTGTTATTATTGAGCCATGTGTAGGTTTAAAGAAGAGCCAATCTCTACTTAATTTGGCTATTTTTAACGATGATATTGCCGATTTCGTGTTAACAGTCTGTTGTCTTGAGCCGATATCCGCATCTTAAACTGTTTACTACTTTGTAAGCTTGTCTAGTTTTATTACTCGCTAGGTTTTCGTCAATACTTTTCAATTGCTCGTCATTATATTTCCGTTTAGTACATCTAATGAACAATATTTACATTGGTAATTGGTTTTGTGTTTGTAATTTTGCACAAAAAAGTTAACCCTATCTTATACAGTTTTATGGCAAGTTACAAGCACATCGATATTATGTTATCATTCGTTTTTAAATCAGTTTTGATATATGTATGTAGTTGGGCAAATAATTTTTAAAGACCAATTTTTCCTTTAGAAGCTAGATATATTTCAATTTCTTGACAGATATCGATATTTCAAGAGTAATCGGCTCTCTTCGTCACTATCTACGAAAAAAAAAAATGAAATTCATAAATCCAAAGAAAATTAAACCAACCAATTACCTTACGATGCGCCCAATATAAATTTTTCCCTAAGCCACCGAAACACGAAGTCGTTACCTAACATCTCCACCAATGATCCATTCTGGTCGAATTTCTTGCGGGGTACCGGGAACTAGTTCCACTCGTCATCATCATAACCCGTTCGAATTGAAAAACAAATGAGCATCGCGCTGTTGTCGTGTCGCGACGCAGCAATATCTTTCGCGACTCGGAAATCAACAGCTCGCGAGTCTCTCGCGACACCCAGTCACAGCCAATCAAAATGACGAACGCACAAACTGCATCCACGAGCAAAGCACGTGAGTTTTGTTTATCGAAAAAACAAACAAACAAAATAGAACTCCGCCCCAAACTGGTAAAAACCATGCGCTTGTTCTCAATTGTAGTGTATCTTGTACATATACTTTTACTGTTATACTTGTCCTTAGTTTGGAGACGAACGAAGAACGGGAATTGAATGTGTCTCTGGATGTATGTGCGCTGCAGAGCGTCAGAGATTCTCTGTAATGTTGTGCATTCTGGTTTTTTAAGAGAGCTCTGTTGTATGATTTTTCCAGTACTGGATGATATCCTTTTTCTGGCGCTTTTCTTTTCACATACACACTGCTCGCGTGCGTGTAAAACGGAAAGTATTCTCTCTTAACTGCCGGAAATGTGTCTGCATTCCGAACATGCCCGAAGAATGTATGAATGGGAATTGTTTTTTTTTTTTTTGCAATGTTGGTGGAGATATGTGCTGTTGATGTTTTATGAACAATTGTTTTTTTTTTTTGTTGGTTTGCTGATGCAGTTCGGAGAGAACTAAATAGTAGTTGTGTGGTGTTCAGTATTTCTTGAGTGCATTTTTGGTGTCTCTGAGAAAGAAGGCGGGGGCGATACCCACGTTGCTAAGTAGGTACCTATATTGCGATAGAGGGGAAATGTGTGAACATAAATATAGGAAAAAGAAGTTTGCTTTCTGAAGAGACAGGAAATGGTGGAGAAGAAGTCAGTTATGTGTTCCATGTGGTGATCCATAGGGCCTGGTTAGAAAAAGAGAATAACGGCAATGGTGACGAAATATCAGTGCACGTGTGCATTGGCGAAAATGCACGAAAAGTTTCTGTTATAGATATGTGTAATAAATATGTAGGACTACATTTGTGTTTTTTCCGGTCTTTAGTATTAAGTGCAGGGGTGGAATATGGGAATGGGGGTTTTCATAGTTTTTTTTATAGCAATGCCGGTGTAATAAAAATGAACAATTAGTGGTGATTTAATTGGTGAAGTTTTAGGGGAAGCAAGCATGTACGGTTGTCCGCATATCTGTTTATATTATGAAATTACGCCCGAATTAATTATTATATTAATTATTATTACGCCCGAATTAATTATTATAATAGGCCCCTGAAAACATGTCTGTTTTTAAAAGTAATTGGAAGTGTAGAAAAAATAACTAGCACGAAGACTGATGAGACTAAATTTGAATTGAGCTTTGAGAAGGCATAAGATATTCATGTTCAGACACACAAATGCTGAATCCAAGATAAACTGATTGAACGTGCTTTGAAAGAACTGTTGTCGATCTGGCAGAATAGCTTCCATTTTCGCAGATAAGTATGGTTAATTCAAGCCTCTATTTCGTATTGTTCAAGGATTAATACTGCATTTTTTTGAACTTTTAAGTATTCCCCCACTTTGAAAATCATACAACGGTTTATACAGTGACATAAGCTAGTGGGTAGAGCTCAGCTCCTTGCGTGTGAGGTTCCTGATTCAAATCCAAGTGCGGACGGAAGACAGCGCGTATAGCTTTGAATTAACTTATCTCTGAGTAGCTAACTGAGTTCAATCGGGGGCAAAATGAGGCGTGAGACGAACCATCTCATTGTCTTGAAAATTTCGATTATGGCTCTCGTTACTGTATTTAAAGGAACACAAAATTGTCCCGCCACAAACCAATTTAGGTCTTGCGATTTGAAGCTAAAATATACCTCATCTTAGCTTAAAATCCCATAACCTCAAATGATTTGTGGCGGGACAACCACTTATTCAAACATATTAACACCTTGTATGCGGGCAGTAACCACGATTCGTCAAATATTTGCATAAAGTAACGTCTGACGAAATGTGATGCGCAATTTTATACACGTTTTCTGCAACTATGCCAATAATTTGTAAAATCCGTGTTACTTTGGCTCTCGCTTTCAAGTAAGAGCATGACAATGACGTGTTTTCTCGTTTTCAGCAAACAATGTGATAAATTTCAAATGAGGTAATAAAACATTTTTTAGGAAAGAAGAGGACTCATCCATACGAATTTGAGCAGGAGTTCCGATCAACCTCGTTTGATTTTTTATGTAAGGAGTATTAGTAATGATTTATCATCTACTAGTGCTTCATCTGTAAAACAGATTCAAGTTTGATAAAATTTGTGCTCTTGGCCTAAGCGTCAAAAATCTGTGTTCATATGTAAGTTACATTGTTTCCATTTTTTTTACAAAAGACCCTGTTTGTTTTCGTCTCGTTTTGGTGGAAATTTACTCCTTTATTGGTTGCCTTTTTGGTCATTTACACCCTTCTTGCTATCGGTTTTAGATGGAATAAGTCTCGATAAAATGCCCCCATAGCCGTTAGACAATTTTACTGACGTTTTTTTTTGTTTTTGTGGTTTTGTGTTTGTTTTTTGGGGTGATTTTCGTTTGTTTGTTTTTTTCATTTTCAGTGTGTTGTTTCCTCGTGTATTTTTTGTACGTTTTTATTAGTTATTCTTATATTTTTGATCCCTGCTCGTTCTCTGGTGGTAGCAGGGACAAAAACTTGAAGAAGAACTCTCAAAAACATACATAAACAAGACGAGAAGACAAATAAACAAAAATAAACACCCTCAAAGACAAACAGATAGCCAAAAAACACACCATCGGTAAAACTGTCTAATGGTTATGGGGGGGTTGGTTTCGAGTTTAGGCTTCTGTTCATTCATTTAATGTTAATGTGGAGTCCGCGGTTCGAATCCAGTCACGGACGTGGGATAGCCATAGCTCCGATTAGGTACCTCAGTCTAATCAGGGGCAAAGTAAGGCGTTAAAATAACCATTTCACACTCGTAAAAATGTAGGTTACGAAAATGGGTTGTGGCGAAACAACTTTGATTTCCTTTTTGCTAACCGGCCGTGGTAAAAAATCAACTCGCCAGTGCGAAATTGTACAAATCAAGCTAAAAATTGCTGCCATCCGCAAATTCAATTTGACTTTTGTTTTCCAGCATAGATGGAATGTTCACTTTATCTGAAGGCCAAGGACAAGGGAAAAAATGGACAAAATAGAGATAATTTTTGATATTGCGTTTTTACTCAGCATGAAGTACGTGAAGAAAAGAGTGAGGAAAGACTTCCTGATTTTTATTTAGCATGAATTTTGAGGTTATGATGTAAAATATAAAAATATCAAAGAAAATGTGAATTGGAACTTGAACTTGTTTTCATCGAAACTCTCTTTTTCAAAATTTGAAATCACCTACGCAACAATTTTCAATACACGATCATCAAATTTGAATCGAAAAAATGCAAGTTGAGAGGAAGTGTGCCTTGAGTTAAAGTGTCTAGTCAGGTTAGCAGCATAAACAAAAGCGGCGAATTTCATACTTTTGAAAACCGATGAAATTAAAAAATTTGATCTTTTCTTGTTTCTGTTGATATTTACCATTCAATTTTTGTTTCTCATTAAGATCCAAAGGAACCAAAAAAACTATGGTGGTAAATTTGTGTGACCCAAAAGCTGTTGCGTAGAATTGTTTGCAGTAGGAGTACTGAAATGACCTAATTAGTGCAATATCTCCGGCATGAGTTCGAATTTTCAAACAAACAGGCATTGATATAAACAAATTGAAATTGAAGTATTGGTTAAATATTGAAGTAAAAGGCATCGGAAAAACCTGCCAAAAATGCATTTTATGGCCCCTATTTCCTGGCTTTATTGGCTCATCCTCACAATTATCAGTTCATTTTTTTGAACCAAAATATCAATTCCTGCCTCCAATTATAGACGTGCTTCCTTCCACTCCCATTATAGACGTGCCTGTGTTCGTTAGAATGAAAATAAGAACCAATAAGAATTATACCTGGATGTTTCGAATGCAAAATCGGAGCCTCTTGGAATAAAAATCTAATCGTAATTCAGGCGTGTATAGCAAAACTTTGCCGCTTAAAACTGTTACAGTTGTCTATTGAGGCTAAAAACCAGCAAAAATGTTTCGATTTTTGACAAAGAATGCGTCAGTAATAATATACACATTTGTCATCATCTTTTGCAAATTTAATAGTCTCTTTGTCCTTACTGTATGAATGCAAGACACAACAAGTTTTTCCATATCTAAAATTGAAGGGTTTTTAGAAAGGAAAAAATGGCAACAAATGAGGCTAGAGATTGAACTACTATTTTTTTTAAGTAAAACTGTTGATCTGACTTTGATGGAATCACATTATTCTATGCTAAGATCTAAAAAATAAATATATTACTTATTCCCCTTTTCCAGGCTCTAATTGCATCTTTGAGCCAAAAGCGGCAAAGACACGAGACAACGATTGTTCCCCTGCCAGTACAACTGTTGCATGCATGGCACAAATGATGCAATTTAGTTGTGATCCTCTTTCGATATTTTCTCCCTTAATTGTAAAACTCGTAACTGCATACCATTTTCGTGTCAAATTCATATTCTTCCAAATCAAATTCGTAAATTTTC
Organism: Nemotelus nigrinus; assembly: GCA_947369275.1. Taxonomy (NCBI): domain Eukaryota; kingdom Metazoa; phylum Arthropoda; class Insecta; order Diptera; family Stratiomyidae; genus Nemotelus; species Nemotelus nigrinus. Next base: position 132,788,470 of record OX376374.1, read on the forward strand.
GAGTGAAATTCATAATTTTTTTAAGTCGAATTCATAATGTTTTTGAGTCAAATTCATATTTTTTTCGAGATAATTTCACTCAAACAAATTATGAATTTGAATCGAAAATTTATAAATTGTTATCGAAACTTTACGAATTTGATTTGAAAAAATTTTAATCATAGGTTTTTGGTACAAACTCATATTTTCAAGTCTAATTCATATTTTTCCAAATCAAATTCGTAAATTTTCGAGTCAAAATAATTTTTTTTTTTGAGTCAAATTCATAATGTTTTTGAGTCGAATTCATAATTTTTTCGAGTTAAATTCATACATTTTTAGCACAAGTTGATATTTTGTTCATGAAATTTATAAATTATGATTTTGACGAAAAACTACGAATTTCACTCAAACAAATTATGAATTTGAATCGAAAATTTATAAATTATAAAATTATAAATATGAATTAGATTCGAAAATATTAGAAATCTGAACCAAAAATCGATGAATTTAACTGGAAACTGGTACATATCAGTTTTCTTTGCATTACAAATTCTCCTGAATCTTTTAAACTCTGTATTGCCTTACTTTTGAGCAATCTAACATTCTGGACGTAGAAGGAAATCTAAACAAGTATATTTAGTTAACAATAGTAGCCTGCGTTCAGGGGTAGATTTGTCACTAGGCCCGGGCGGCAAATTTTCGATTTTTTTGGGGCGACAATTTTTTTTCGGTCAGATACATATATGTATATTTGAGTTGAGTTTTGGGTTCTTGGCCGTGTGTATATTTTAATAATTATTTGTGTGGCAAGGTTGCAATAATAAGAACTTTTTACGAACGAACCGGTGCCGGTTTTATTCTGATATTCCTTTTTGTGAGTACGGACGCAACGAAAAACAGCAAAATATTCTAGGGAATCGAAAAAAAATCGCGCATTATTACATATAATATAATTCACGAAAAGGGCGGCAAATATTTCTGAGGCCTATGGCGGCGAAACGGTCAAATCCGCCCCTGCCTGCGCTATTCTATAAAAAAAATTCATGTGATGTCTGATACATCAAATATATTTTTGGAAAATTGTTACTTACAAAAGCAGTGAAAAGACACGTTTTTTGTCATAAAATATTTTTTTTTATCATAACCCTTCGTCCTTAGTTTCGTAAAAATATATTTTTTGAGTGCAGTGGCTTGATTTGAGGCTAAAGTTTCTAGTTTTTAATTTATCCCGGCTTGGATATTTTCATACTGAAAGTTAGTAAACCTCTGGTTCAATGTAAAATTCTGGATCGATTTGAAAAAAAAGTGCCGATACTTTCAAGCCAAAGCTAGCATAAAGTATCACCAAGTATCGTCTTTGATCCTTATTTGGGCCAATTTCTCAGATTATTTTGACACAAATTAATTTTTTTCAACTGGAAGTAAAATATTCCACTCGGTGCACATACTGTCATTTTACGCACTCAATTTCGAAATAGTATGAAATGCTAGATAAAATGCCGCTATCTGAGATTAAGATATGATTATTATATATAAGCCAGCCTGAGATTTAATCACAATTATAAATCACAATTATCCCCCTGCAACATATTTCAACTAGCAAAAGTGTGTGCATAAATTAATTCTAGTTTCTTGACGTCGAAAGAAATTAATTAATTTCGTTTACGTAGTCGCATTTTCAAATTCATAGACTATGCTCATCAATACATACCGAAATTTTCGGAAAAACTGTTTGTTTTTTTTATTTCAAGTATGTTCGTATTTTTTAAAAACTTTTATTAACTTTGTGGAAAAATTAAGGGGACGAGAAAATTTGCTGAAGACGAATATTATTACTAAAACTATATTTGTTGAAATATTTTAAGGAGTCCATCTATAATTTTTTTTCGGCAGAAATCTGCAAAAGAATCTGAAAGACAGTTTCAACCAAAAAATTAATTCTAGAAAAAGAAGGAACCGAAAAACAAGCGTATGAGCAAGGTTTGGATTATAGAAATAAAATAAGCAACCTTCAATAAATCAAACTGCGAAATTCAATTTCCGTCCAAGGATATTCACAGTTTTATATTAGGACATCGTATCACCTATTCTCAATTCAAAAATCTAAAGTCTAGTTTGACAAATCTATATATGAGTGTAGCAGACGTGTCGCTATATCTCGATATATACGCTATCAAACTTAAATTCAATAGAATGGGCAACTGTTGCATGGAAAATTAGCTGCGGTCTCAAGAAAATTGTTAAAAATAGAAAAATCCTTTGTTCCATTTAAAAAAAAACCAATTTCAAGTTATTTGTGATCCTTTGAAAGCAAAAGCACATCAAACACAAAGAATTTTTCTTTTTTTAGTACAAAAGAGAGAATATGACTACGTTTGAAGCATACATTTGATTTTACCTCACGTCTCAACCACTTGTGTTAAATAATTTAAGAAAAAAATACATAGACCATAAAATATAAAAGTACATACCCTGTAGAATCGAAAATATATCTGCTTGATCTATTCCAAAGCGTCAGGAATGCTAAAATCCTGGCAAATCTGCACTGCGTAAATGTACGGTTTTCCTATTTTCTCACATCCATAACAAATTTCTCAATTTCCAACAACAGTTAGTCAACATATTTTTAAATCGTTTAAAAATCTTTAGAAAAAACTGCTTAACAAAATCCGTATTTTGTCAAAATTTTAAGTAATCCAAAAAATATCCGTCTTATTAATTTCACTTTTATCAACCACAATTAATATGCACCTTCCCGATAACTAAAAGACTCTTTGTCTATTAATCTGCACTTCGAATTTCGTAAATAGCATCACACCAAAAAAATATCTTTTACCGCTTGCTCACGATCGAAAAATTCGCGAAACTAGCAGCAAAAAAACGTGAAAACGCGGCACATTCGATCACAAAACGGCAATTAAATATTGCACTCGACCGATACAGAAACAACAGGACAGAAAGCCAATCACCTGTTTAATATAAATATTATCGCAAACACTCCACACTAAAATGCGAGTCAAGTAACCGTTGCTGGTGAAATTGGCGGTCGCGAACAGAACACTACAACCGGCATGACCACCGCAAGCGGCCAGACACGAATGATCTGATCAACTGTAAATTCGCGACGCGAGCGATTTCTTTAGCGGGACATCGTCCTGTCGCCTGAGTACTGCACATATAAATCCTTCCACTCTGACGACGATGGCGAAATCCTGCCGGGGCAGGTAACAAAAACGAAGGCGAGTTCTTTCAAGTCAGCAGGCACACACACGCGGGACACACAACACTATACATGTACACATATAAGATGTGGCCGTGCGAGGCGCGAAGAAAAAGGAGGTCGACTTATCGCGAAATATGTTGAGTAGGTAGCCGAGGAGCCGGTTAAGGGAGGGTCGGGTCGGACGGTCGGTGACTCAAATGCGGAGGATGATGCAGGCTGCAAAACTGTTTCGGCCGCCGACTGTAATTAAATCGCAATTGTTGTTGTTCGCGGTTTTCCGATGGCGCGAAATTCAAAACCACTAGCTTGGTAGGTTTTCGAATGCGAACTTCGTTATCAGGTTGTGGTACTGTAACTGTCCCGACTTGGCCCGTAAATGTATGATGATGTCGTGTCCAGTGTGCACACCGTAAGTGCTCTGATTGTTGACTGGCTGATTCGAACGTAAATCCCGTGAACTCGCTGGACTACCCTGCCCAGCCGATGGTCTGTTTTTGTCTGCTCTGCTGCTGCTGCTGCTACGGCCCGTCGTCGTCTTCAAAAGGAGGCCGCCGCCATCGTCCAAGTCGATGCCCAAGCACAAGTCCAAGTCGTCGATGCCCGTGAATGCCTTGAGTAGTGGCCTTGCTTAGCGAACTCGACTCGACGCTGTGCCTGTTCCTGTGCCTCCTGTCCGGTTGCTGTCCGGCGATGGCCGTGCTCCTTGTTGCTGTTGTTGCTTTCGTGGCCGGTCGTCGCTGAGCTGAGGCGGCGATTGTGTCGTGCCGGACGGAAGGAGTCGTGAAAAGGGGCAAGGACGACGACGACGCGAGAGATGGACACTACTAACATGCGAAATTTCAGATGATGGAAATCACTTGGCCGCTGCCTTCGCTCTCACAATTTCGGATTGGGTCAAAAGGTCCGTCTTGGGTTGGGCGGCTGGGGGATGAGTTATGTGCTGGACCGGTGCTCCCAATCCGGCCGTCAGCTTCTAATTAATTAAGATTCGGTGCAAGATACACATATGCAGAGTGACTGCTTGGATCTTGGGGGATGTTCGCAAGTTGCCGAAATGTTCGCACCCGTACTCTTCTTACGCCAAGTGACCACTACTGCCACCACTGCCTACTATGTCCTTGCGTTTCTGGTCGCATACTAACGGCAGTCTGTTCACATTTCACCGCGACATCACCATGCCAAGCCGGAGCTCACTCCTCGACTTAATCGCCTGCTCTTACGGCACGGTTTCCTTCGCGGCCACCCTTCACCCTCTTCCTGGCCCGACCAGCTACCTCTGCAGTGTATTAGGGATCTTTTCTTTCCGTAGTCGCGTCCTTTGCAAATTCGCTATCGCTTAGCTGTCCGCCAACATACGCGAATTCCCTTCGATACGAGCATACGTAGCAGTGCTTAGGGAATGTGCGACGGTGACCAAATCAGCACCGCCACCCTCCTTGCGAGCGTGCACAATCGCTGGCGGTCGCGAATCTCCTTGCCACTCTCAGTTTGCTGCTTGTGCAGGAAAGGACTTTTGCAAGCTAGAGGCCATTTCGTGCAAATGATTTGACTGAGTGGTGTGGGATGGGGGATGGCGCGATGTCGTTGCTGGGGTGAGGCAGAAAATAAGAATGATAGCTGGTCTGAGTATGTGACCGAGAGGCCGGTGGCCGTGTGGGAGGCTGGCGAAACGGACGCGGGATGACAATAACAACAACAACAACAGCGACAAAAGACGACAGCGATGAGATGATAGGACTTTGGCGTGATTTCGCTGCTTGAACGACTCTTGGCTTCGTATCCGGTACGTGCTGAAGGATCTGAATGCTGTAAAAGGCTCTGCGGTGCTGCTGTGGCTTGCTGTAGTTTTAAGTCCTTCGGCGTTTCCTGTGGATGATGATTTCTTCGAATGGTTTGCCCTTTTACACTTCACTCCCTCCAAGGGTATGCAGTCTCGAATGCGACACGGAATTAAGGATGTAGTGGGGTTCTTTTGAACACTTCAGTCACCATCACTTATTTTCTCACATTCGAAAAAAACCCTCACCGAATCTTCACGCACATCTTGTCTGAATACAGAAATATCTATTTACAGATATTTTCTGACGGACTGGCAACTTGTTGAAAACCACCCACTCTTCGTTTCGGATGTCCGTTGACCGGTTCGAAAAACCGAACACCGCACTCTGTAACTTTCCTTTCGTCGATTTTTATTCTCTTTCCCGTGTTCGAGTTTTGAAAAAAGCTAACACGTGCGTATGCCTAATTAAAATCAGCTGTTTGTTCGCAACGGGAATAAGCAAGTGAAGTAACGAAAGTAAACTTCGAACCGTTCCGTCACATATCCTGTTCGGGAGTCAATTTGTTAATTTTGATTTGTGGACCCACACTCCCATTCACTCTTCTATCCTTGTCTGTAGCAGCACTGACCAATGTCCGTTCTCAAAATTTTTCAACTTCCGCTCCTCCCTATGAGAGGGGCTTCTTTTGACGAGTCGCGCGAATCTCAAGGATGCTGTCCCGAATAACGGTCCTTACTCTTCAAAGTTTGGCGGGTATCTGAAACATGGCAGCACGGAGCGGGCTAAATGGTGGGGGAGAGAAAACTAAAATCGCCGTTCCATTATGTGAATAAGGCGATGTATGGTGCAAGACGAAAAGGATATGTGTGGCAGCTAGCCGGGACTGAGAACGACGACATGATTGGGGCAGACATGTATACTTATACGTGTGGAGTCGACTATGGACGTGCATGTGTTGTTTTGTTGCAAAAACGACAACGGCTCAAGGCATAGAGAACAGGAGTACAATCATCGCATAAGAAGATCTCTGCTCCAAACTCATTCTACCGAAGGTCCTTTCGTCCTTTCTTTTGTGGCCGTACGTGTGCATATGTAGTTTCACGTATACGTAGATGTCCATCGTCTATTCAGCATTGATTCTTTTTGTTCTGGCTTGTAAACCGTTGGGTTTTCGCGTATCCTGCCGCCTTCGATTCGCATGTGTATGTACGTATGTCAGTAGCGCGGTAACGTGTAAGATACGCGGCAGATTTTGAAAGGAGAGACGAGTGAACAGAACGGTAACCGTTGTACGGATGACAAGGGACAGAAACGACGACGTATTCTGTAACAAAAAGATATTATTCGCTAGGGCAATAGCTCTCAAGTGCTCCTCGCATCATAACAAGCGATGCCACTTCTTCTTGGTCGCGACGTCGTGGCTTTCGATGCGGGGAGCGAGACGGACACTGGCTAGCTGGAAAAATTGAACTTTTCCAGAAACAGATTAGTTACGTTAATTAATTTTTAATAGGCTGTATGGATACATCCTTGGATTTTTTCGTGCTGATGGGGTTAGTTAAGTGGTCGACTCAAGTGCTGTGTGAAGAAATCAAGAGTATATGGATGAAGACTAGATATGCTTTTAGCTAATAGACTGATACGAATTGAAACTAAATCAAATAAATTTCAGTTTTTAGGAGATAACTTAACCTTTTTCGAAAGTGCTACCTAAGCTGAAGTAGTAAATCCTGAAAAAAGGATTTCAGTGATATGGCTGATGGTTACAATTTTGAGTTTAAGATACTAAATTTGCGATAAAGATAAATAGTTCAGGCTTACGAGGGGGAAACCCCAAAAACGGGAATTTCGTCATAACTTCTTTATTTCTTAGTATTTTGACACCAACTTTCGATCACCTTCAAAGTATTCTCAATTGACCACAACGCACGTCAATAAACCATTCTTCCATTGTTCAAAACAGTTTTTAAATTCACTTATCGGAATATGCTTTAGTCCTTCCAGCGATTTTTGCTTTATCTCCTCCATAGTGGCAAAACGCTTTCTTTTTATGCCCCTTTTGAGTCTGGGAACAAAAAATAGTTGCAGAGGGATAGATCCGATCAGTAGGGGGTGGACCCCCGTTCACCGTACAATTGGTGTCATGGCGTTTTCGGTCAAAAACTGCTTTACGGAGAGCGCGGTGTGGGCCAGCGCATTGTCATGATGGAAAAACCAGTCACTTGTGCACCAAAGATCTATTCTTTTCTTCCGAATACATTACCTCAATCTTTTCAAAACCTCGAAGTAGAACTTCTGGTTGACAGTTTGACCCAGAGGAACGAGCTCCATGTGCACAGCACCTCTGCAATCGAAGAAACAAATGAGCATTGTCTTGATGTTTGACTTCACTTGGCGAGCTTTTTTGGGACGAGGAGAGGTGGGACTTTTCCATTGGCTTGATTGCTGCTTTGTTTCGGAGTCGTACCCATAGCACCACGATTCATAACCAGTAATCACATTGGAAAAAAATTCAAGGTCCTCTTTTGAGGCTCAAAACATGGCTGAAATCGGCGCTTCCTTTGTTCGTCTGTGAGAAGACCAGGGAAAAATTTGGCTGAAACCCTTCTTATGTGCAAATCTTTGGATAAAATCTTCTGAATTGAACTCCATAGCATTCCACACATCTCACAGAGCTGATCAATGGTTCGGCGATGGTCTTCACTAACGAGGGCATTGATTTCGTCGGCATTTTTGTCGGTTCTTGAAGTTGAAGGGCGACCTGAACGGGGTTGGTCTTCAATTGAAATTTTTCCATTTTGAAAACGCGAAAATCACTCGTAGACTCTGATTTTACTCAGGGCAGCATCCCCATAAGCAGTCGTAAGCATTTCAATAGTTTCCGCGGCCAATTCCTTCAACAGGAAAAAAACATTTCACAGCAGCACATTGCTCTCGGCAATCCGCTATCACGTTTTCAATGAAATGGAAAAAGTTGTTTAACTAAAAAAAATTCTCACGGGGGAACGCATGCAGTCGGGACGAATCAGTGAACCCAGATATAATATCATCATCATCATCGATGGCGCGACAGCCCAAGTTGGGCCTTGGCCTCCAGTAACGTCCGCCTCCAATCGTCTCGATCCTGCAACCTGGTTCTCCAATTATTGAGCCCCAGTATTGACCTGCTGTCTGCGTCTATCGTGTCGTCCCAACGTTTCCTCGGCTTACCAGCTGGACGCTTCCCTTGTGCTCTACCTTTCAACGTTCTTTTAGGTAGTCTATTGGCCTCCATACCTTCGACGTGGCCGGCCCATTGTAGTTTTCGTAATTTAATGCATGTGGATACAGATGGGTCGTCATATATATGGTACAACTCATTGTTGTATCGCATTCTCAACTCTGTTCCTTCTTGTATGGGGCCAAAAATTTGTCGTAGCACTTTGCGCTCGAATACGTCCAGAGCCTTTTCGGAGTCCGTAGTCAAAGTCCAGGCTTCGCTTCCATAGAGAAGCACAGGTTTAATGAGTGTTTTGTATATGCGAAGCTTATTATTCCTGTGCACGTTCGTAGACTTTATTATGGAGAGTATGGAATAGTACGCCTTGTTTGCTGTATTTATTCGTCGTAAAATTTCATTCTTTTCACTGCCTGAATTGCCAAGGTGGACTCCTAAGTTGATGCAGTTATCTACATTCTCGATGTTGTTGTGTCCTAAGGTCAAGTTTTGTCTGATTGGCGTCATTTTTCTTGTCTGGGTCATTAGTTTGGTTTTATCTTCGTTGACCCGTAGATTTATTTTCTTAGCTCCTGACTCCAAACTTAGCAAAGCTTCCTTGGCTTCTGGTATGGTCCGTACCATAATGTTGACGTCATCGGCGAATGCTACTATTTGCGTGGACTTGAACAATAGTGCGCGTGTTGTATCAGCTGGTATTTTTCTGATGACGTGTTCCAGAGCAAGGTTGAATAGCATTGGGGCAAGTCCATCTCCTTGTTTTAAGCCTGAGTTAGTGTGGAAGCTGTTGGTTAGGTCACTGTTGACTTTGCCCTGAGATTCGGCGTTTATCATAGTCACCTTGGTCATGCGGACGAGTTTTGTTGGAATTCCCAAGTCGAGCATGGCCTCCTTGCAGTCACCTGGTTGGGTTCTGAAAGGAAGACCTTCGTGTGCCTGGCCACACCAGCAGTTGTCCATCTATCTTTGTGAACATCATCTACCCACTTTCGAAGAATGGCACGTGCAGATGCGGTCGGCACCAGTGGCGGCTCGTGAGGGTGGGCCCGGCCCGTCTGGCCCACCCTGACGAGCCGCTACTGAGTTAAAGTAAAGTAGATGTTTCTTGTTGGTATCCGCGTATACCTTATAATAGTGTTTATGTGTCGAGCGGGCCCAGTGACGGCTCGTCAGAGTGGGCCAGGCGGACCGGGCCCACCCTCACGAGCCGCCACTGGTCGGCACACCCAAGGCGGGCTCAGGGCCCCGTAGTGGAAGTCCCAAACATTGCTTCGCAATGACGTCAGCAATTTCATTTCCTTCAACACCACAGTGCCCCAGTATCCAGAGCAGATGCACCCTATTGAATCTGGCCACAGAGTTCAATAGTGCTCTGCACTCTTGGACAATTTTCGAGTTTGTCAGGGGTCTACGCAGCGCCATCAGTGCAGCTTGACTATCACTGCAAATAGCAATGCCTTTTCCCCTCCATCTTTCTTCAATTGCCCAACAGGCAGCTCTCAGGATAGCAAATATTTCTGCTTGAAAAACCGAAACGTGCTCACCAAGAGAAAAAGCCCACCTGCCATTCGATGAATGAATGAAATAGACACCAGCTCCAGATCTACCATCTGACCTCGAACCGTCCGTGAAGAAGATCTCAGAATATCTCCTCGTACACAGATCTGGTTCGTCCCAGTTACTTCTGCTCTAGAGGATTACTTCGTACCTTCTTCCGGTACGAAGTCTATGGGCAGAGCTCATCGCTTGAATGTCGAGAGGAGGCAGATTGAGAAGCGCATCAAGGGCCGCACCCGGAGTAGTGCGAGGCTACTACACGAGGCTTTAGACCCCATGTTGTAGCAAAAGCTCTCCTGCACTGCCCGAAAGCTTTTAAAGCACGAGTAAGCTTCACTTCCACATGTTTCTTCCAGAGAAGTTTTTTGTCCAAGATTACTCCAAGATATTTGACTTCATCTGAAAGTTGAAATGTTACACCCTTCATGTTTGGAAGCACTAGTCCTTTCAGTTTTCTTTTCCTGGTAAACAAAACAATTTTCGTCTTACCAGGATTCACTGTTAGGCCGTGCCTCGAACACCAGTTGCCAATCAGATCCAATGCACGCTGTTTATTTCTACATACCACATTCAGATCTTTACCGACAGCCAGTGCGGCCACGTCTTCAGCATAAGCCTGTGCGTACAGCCTTTCTTGTTGCAGTTCGTTTAGCAGGGAGTTGACCAGCATACTCCACAGGAGCGGTGATAGGACATGTTGAGGGCATCCATTTGTCGCCTCTGTTCTTAAGTAGCAGTCGGATCCAGCTTCCGCCAGCAACCATCTCTGCGTCAGCATGGCATGAATCCACTTAACTAAGACATCATCCACGCCATGACTTTTCGCAGCATCACATAGTTCCACGAAGGGCGCGCAATCAAAGGCCCCTTCAATGTCCACAAATACCCCCAACGCATACTCACCATTTGAGATCGCTCCTTCAACTCTGGCCACCAAAGAATGAAGGGCCAACTCGCACGATTTTCCTCGCTGGTACGCATGTTGCTCATCATTCATAGGGTTAAACCTAAGCGCCGTAGTACGTATGTGTCGTTCGACAAGTCTCTCTAGGCATTTCAACATAAACGAAGTTAAGCTGATCGGTCTAAAGTTCCTTGGATCGGAATAGTCATCTCTCCCCAGTTTAGGTATAAAAACTACCTTAACCTCTCGCCAAGGTGACGGAACATACATGCCCAGAAGATTTGTCTTAGGTCTGCCCCCAAGTGGTCAATTCCCTCCCTAAGCTTAACCGGATAGATACCATCCAGGCCCGGCGATCTGAAATTTTCAAAAGACATGATTGCATCCTTGACCTTTTCACTAGTGACCACAGATCTAGTTGTGTATCAGCATTTCCTACTGCTGCGAAGAGCAGGGATTTTGGTCACAGGCACAGTTGCCTTCTGCGAATCAATCACCGGAGCTCCCGGGAAGTGAGTCCCCAGTAAAGTCTGCAAAGACTCCTTTTTGGACGTGGTAAATTCACCATCCGAGCGTTTTAGCGAGTCTAGCTTAGCTGATTGATCTTTCTCTAGGACTTTGCAAAGCCTAGACGTCTCCCGTGCGCCTTCCAGTCTCTTACAGTAAGATCTAAATGATTCCCTCTTGGAGGTCCTCACCAGCTTCTTATACGTTCTCTGTAAAGTTCTGTAGGCGGTCCATACCTAGGTTTATGTGTAGCGTGACTGAAGTTGGACCTAACCAAAATGATCAAGCACTTGTGTTATCCGGATTTTCTTCTCTCATTGGATACAATGGGTCATGAAATGCATCACTGCCTACTTGCTTCACGCCAAAAAATAGAAAGGAAAAACGTTTGATAACACAACCCTTTTAGAGTCTAATTGTGAGTATAATATTATTTGTTTCGATGTTAATATAATATATTAGTAGGACATTAACAATAAATATGAATAATAATAATACTTTTAAAAAGCAAGCACGCTTATAGAAAAGGAAAATTGTACCATTTTATTAATGGCTAGTGAACATAAAATATAGATCTAAGTCGCAGGCCACAAAAAATTATTTTATTTAAGTTTATTTTAGGCGCTAAATAAAGCGTAAAAAAAGTTTGTTGCAATGAAAAAATCGTAATATGTATTTATAATAGAAATATATTAAAGTTGCATGGATTTCATATATCTCAAATAAATGTATATACTATTGATCAATGCAAGGATACACATATTTAGAATAAAATTGAAGACTTACGCGAAAGTGATGCAAATCTAAAAAATCGTACGTATTGTAATTTTCGAAAATATGACTTTCACAATATCAGATACAGAATAAACCTGCTGATTTCTCCTAATTTCATTGAAATACTATGAAAAGTAAAGAATCTTTTAGCAACACAAAACAAGGATTCTTTAAATATTCCTTATTTCAAAAAAAACTACAACAAATAAATTTTCATCCTTTCATTCTTCTTTACTTATCTACTCGACTCACATCATCCGAAAACTATGATACGACCACCTCATTTTGAATTCCCGTATTACTACTATCTGGACGAAAAACTATTCAACTTCGTGTACTGATCTATAGTTCAAAGGACGAATATTGACTTCGAATTCAAATTCGATTTCCAATTCGCATCATTGTGTTTCTTACCTATCGACAATATCGCGTTTTCCTTGCGCGCTCTAAAACATTCATAGACGGTTTCTATATGCTGGAATTTATATATGTCAAGTCAGGATGTGTATTTTCGCGCATATGTAGAAATACATGTCGACATATAAGTACGTATCTATGCTAGGATACATCGAGCAGACGTAGAGAATGATAAGTAAGGATATAGCGTTGGACGTCGGTCGTTTCGTCCGCAAAATTCCTCCTATCTTATGTTAGCTAGCCACTGTGCAGAGCCTTCTCGCGACCCGTGTATCCTTTAGGACGACGACATGGTCTTGGACGTGGACGAACAACGCGATTCTCGGCACTATATTATACATCTTCGTAAGTTCGTATAGCAAAAACCACCCTTTTGTGAACGAACGCTACCCCATTACTCAAGTTGCCGTTCCGTTTTTCGTTCCCCCCCAGTTCTCCGTTCGTCTTCATTTCTTCAATCACTTTCCTCTTCGTCCCGAGCCTATTCTGTTTTACCCTTAATTCGACCGTTCGTACTTCACTTCAGTGAATACGGCCAAGTGTCCACAAGGTGGACGAGCAAGCAAGTGGGTCGCATGTATCGTGGGGCGGACTATGTTTTTCATCGTGAATGAGATACTGGATGCTGTGTGCTGTGGTGAGTTGGAAGAAATGTACTGTCCGAAGGATTTTCAAAAGGATCTGAGCGAGCATCTTAGTTGTTGGTTTACTGAAAATTTTCGGTAGATCTCTCGTATATGCAAAGGGGCCAGCGAAACAGCGGCGGCGGCGGCAGCAGCAGCGGACAGCATAAGGACCAGCATCAGCGTCCTGGACATGACTTCAAGGATACTGCAGATGGAATGGGGACGATGCCTGGCTGTACTTAAGAGGATATGTCAAGGGGGCCGAAGGTAGATTGCATGACAGATAGGTAAGCCCCAAGGGGCCGCACAGGCAGGCCGTTTAGTAAGGTAAGTATGTGGGGCGCCAGTGTGTGGATGATTTTGAAGGTAACCTCTTGGGGTGTGTGATGTGATGTGTACGAAATTGCCGATGTATGTAAGTGAACAGCATTTCTCGTTCGCTGTGACAACGAAGATTTGGTGGACAGCAGGTAGAGTTGCGGACACTGGTATGGGGTGATGTGTAGGTGGGCGGCAATGGCTAACATGCTGGACCGATGGAAGTTCGCGCGACCAGGCATATAGACGAAATTGCGGGTCTACATATATCCTTGCATGCAAACACACGCTTATAGGTATGCTGGGACGTATGACAACGAGTGACACAAATAGAAGATTGCATTCGCTAGCGACTTTGAGATCAAAATGATTTATGGTGACCGTTGTCTTAGTTTCACTTCTTCGTCGATTTTTTTTTTGGCCATCGTACACTGTCTGTTCGTCGTTTTCTTTTGTGGCCTGACGCTGCTACCCAACGCTGTTACGTTTGCACATGTCCTTGGGCTTATAGTCGGCTCTTTCAATTTTTACACATTGCGGATATGTTCGAAATGCTATTTATTTTAACGTGACAAATTACTTCGCGTGGCCATGAAGAACAAGAAGAAGAAAACAGTCATGGCCGTTGGTATCGTGAATCGCATTTTCTACGGGGATATATGTATATAAGTGAAGAAAGCACAAAGGCAGTTTGTCTGGTAAATCAAAGTAATTTTTCATTGTTTGAAAGATAGTCTGATCGAAGTCTGTTGATAAGGAGATGTCGATGTTACAGTGAAACATTGGTAGAATCTGATTTGATTAAAGCAGTATTAAACTTTCTTTTCGTGAAGCGTAGATTGCTGACAAACATTTTTAAGATATCAAACGTCATTCTCATCAGTCAGTGTATCAATGCTCTCTGTCTCTGGACTTTTTCAAGATACATTTATCAAAAAACTGGTGTTTATTTTAACCTAGCAATTTCAGTGCATTATTTGAAACAATGCTGTTACGATGACAAAACCTAAAAGGTCTAGCAGCTATGTATCCGAATTACATGAATGAAGCTACTCACTTCCTCACGGGCGTATCTCAAATATAATTTCGGATAGTTGACTCTTATTCTCTTCCTGTTCACTTTTACGATCGAATATTAAGCAAACCTATCCAACTATAGAATTTTACACCAAGCATTGTTCAAAGCTAATGGGTGCTACACACAGCATGCACTATAAATTATCTTTAGCATGCATCAAGTCCTTGAAAGTACCAAGACATTTTTCTGAAAATTTCATAAACCATGTCGCGCCTTTTCGTCCTCGAGTCATGGCCTGCGTGTTTTCTTTTCAACTAAAGAAACCTGATAGCTATCGCAGAGAGAGAGTTGAAAACCGCAAAAAATATTCCGAAATTTGGTTACAAAACCAAAACGGGAAAATTTACAGCACCGCGAAGGTTAGAATGCACGGCGAACGAGCGGGAAATCCGCAGGCATTGAATTTTAACCGTATTCGCCTATAGAATTGTGTCCGTTTGGTAGGTGATGCTTGAAAATTTACCTGAAATTGAAATCGTACTTAACTATCTGTGCTGGGTGCCGGTGTTTCGCGTATAATATCCAGGGATAATGAGATAATTTCAACGGCATGATGGTGAAAGTGGAATAAATGGAGTGCGGGATTATCGATAGGAGTAGAAAACGCGAAAAGTATGTTTTCGAAAATTAGGTGACCAGGTAGTTTTGTATTTCGGCTACGAAAAATCACTTGAGTATTAATCTAAAATGGGGCAAACTGTACCGACCTGCAGTTTCAACTTGATTTCATGATTTTTGAGTATAGATTATTTTGGTGTGGGTTTTAAGAAAATTTTCCTCAATTTGTCAAAAAATGACGTTCGTGGGTAGTAAAGTTATTGATCAAAAGACGTAATCAAAACAAATATTTAACCTACAGTGACGAATGCCGATGATGTGGAATGGAAAAAACTAGTGGCAATAAAATGGAGAAGAAAGTGTGTTATATAGATTAGGTTAATGAAGAGGGCTGCCGGGAACGCGGCCAGCATTAGGCCACCAGTTTGGGCCCATTTGACAATCACACGCATTCACACTTACAGTCATGGCACTGGCGGGATTCGAACCCGCAGGCCCCGTAGCACACCACTTTTCGGTTTGATGCCTTAGCGAGCAGAGCTACCGGACCCCCAAGTGTGTTATATAATTAGAATAAAATATTATGAACTCATGCCGCAGATTTTGCACTATTAAGGTAATAGTGGGAACCTTCCTACGTCACAGTTCAGGTCACACAAATCTGGGACCATGTCTTTTTGATTCCTGTAGGTTTAAAAAAAAACGCAAGTTTAGTGGTAAATATAAAATGACAAACAAGAACGGATCAAATTTTTGAATTTCAGTTGTTTCAATTCACCGCTTTTGATATTTTTCTCGCAAGTTGCTCTTATTTCAAAAAGCCTGATAAGTATTCGATTTGAATATGGCGACCATATCTTGACAATTGTCGCTTAGGTGATTTTCAAAGTTCGAAAAAGGTAGTTTCGAAAAAAAACAAGTTTTATGTTTCGAATCACATTTTCTTTCATAAAAAATCAAAATGTTTTTCCTCGCCCTGCTCTTCACGCTCTTTATGCTGAGTGATGCTAGGTATTCCACAATGACCCTGAAATTAAAATAATTCATAGGGATTTGGTTTTAAAAAAAGGTTTTTTGTTTTTAAAAATAAAAACTTTTGAAACATCATTTGTTCAATGTCATCAATGTTTTACTAAAATCTCAGGAATGCGCCATCCGATTGAACTGAAATTTTCAGGATACATTGGTGTATATGCAGAATAGTGCCAGGTCTCACAGAAAGCTAATAATCTTTAACTCTTTGGCGCCGGCGGTCATTTTAGTGATATTTTAAATATACCTATTATTCTGTCAACAAATAACTTTTGCAAAAACCAAGTTTGTGGAATAAATTTCAAACGTGTTTTCAATGTGAATATAATAATATTATTGAAATGTTTAACCCTATGTGTGCGCTAGGCGCCTAAAATGAGATTGGGAAAATTTGAAAATGTTTGATTTGCGATTACTTTTGACCAGATTATTAGATCATTATGAAACTCAAAGGACATATTGATATGACTAAACTGTAGACGCGTGTAATTTTTTATCAATGTGCTGGCAACCCTGCAGGTACGGCAGGCGTTAAAAGTTAAGACCTTTAAACCATCGGCTCTAATGAAAAAATTTTCGTCTTTCACAATGAAAACCAACTTATATAGAAATCTTATGCTTTGTTTATACAATCAAAGCAACACTTTTGAATTTTCACATTAGACAAGAACGGTAACCCTCCTCCAATTTACCTATATTTTAAGCATCAAAATCTTCTGTTCACGAGACTCAATTGTCAGATACAGCTGAAATTCACAGAATGTATTGGTATTACGTAAGACAAAGTCTAATAGAAGCGATTTGGGAATGCGAGCAACTCGGTGCCAGTGGTGCCATCTTGAAAAATCATGAAGAATAAAAACTACCTTTTATCCTATGAATTCTGATTCAGTTACCAGATTTGCACGAAATCAGCACAGTTGCTGAACCTTATATTAGGCCGTGTTTGGGAGAAATTTGATTGAAAATTCGGTTGGTGCTGCCAGCTATGATAATTTTGGTGTCTTGGGTTTTGAAATTCGATCAGGAAAATAAAGCTTTTTGCCCTATAGCTTCCAGTGCAGTCATGAAATCAAAACGATTTTAATATGATAAATAAACCTTATTATAGGCAATATTCAGACAAAATCTGGTTAAAAAGTCATGGTAGGGTTGCCAGCTACTGTTGGTTTTGTATTTATTTGCAATATCTTTATTAAACGATTTTATCGTAAAATTTTTAAACGGTAATGATCTTGTAGTGACAATAAACAACACATATTAAGTTTTCGGAAATTTGAAAACTTTTTCGACTGGTAACCCTAAATTTCTTTGTACCCCTATAACTTCCAATGCAGCCATTGGATCAAGACGAAATTCGCAGGGTAGATTGATTTCAATGTGAGTCAGGTGTAATATGTTTTTGGCTTTGCCAGCGCGGGGTGTTTTTTGCTATTTTCGTATCAATAAATGCTTACATTAAGTATTCATATCAAAATAAGTTACCAATGTTTAAATTTTCTAAGTTCTAGAAATTTTTCGGTCCCAAATATCTTTCTGTCCCTGTAAATTTTGACGAAAGCATCGGATAAAATCGAGATCGATAGAGTTATTTGATTTTGACGTGAAGCAACTCATAGTTGCAGTGCTGGTAAAGTGTAGCAAGACCAGAGCATTTTGTCATGTTATGTTATGCTGCTTCCAAAGTTTTGCAGTGTTTGGCTTTCCTAAATCTTGAAATTCCAGCAAGTGATAGTCCTGAAATGTATTCCACCCTATGAGTATACCTTTTGCTTACTTTATTTATTTTATAAACACCTTTTGCTTATTCTTTTTATTTTATTTATTTAGTATAGTATAGTAAAGGAAAAAAATCTATGCAAATATTCCAAAAATAGTACAACTCATTGTTTGATTTAAATCAAATCGTGCATGAATGACTGATGAGCTTTAGCCTAAATCAACATTCAACAATATTTTGTTTTTCATTTCCGTTTCTCTCCAAATTGTTTTGGATTCAACATTCCGCAATATAATATTAATTTTTGAAAGACTGATAAGCCACGGCATATGACATTTAGTGCTAGCACTACTAGGATGCCTATCCGTCACATTCCGAGTGCAAATATTAAAATAAATAGCAACGTAATTGAAGCTATGAATAAGTAATAGCAATCAATATACGAGCGGACTTGAGCGAAAGCCAACGCGTAAAAACCGCACCTAGGCAAATAATGCATTTTTCATAGTCTCCGTTAAAAGGTACTGCAACGACAATACGAAAATGTTTGGCGTCGTTATCTTGACGCTGTTGCGACATCGTTATAGCTGAAATGAATCGGCATAAGCACAGAGCAGGATTGACAGGACTTTTGCCATAAGAACGATTTCAATCGCATCACAATTTAAATTATAATAAGGATGGAGACGAGAAATGCGGGCTCCGATGTATGTACAGCAGGCTCATAGGCATAATGGTGTCCATAAGCATGCAAGTACTCGTCGGTCATCTTGAACGTTCATCGGTTGTTGTGGTCTGTTTTTCTCAAACCACTCGCTGATTCTCTTTCCGCTTCGAACGTCAACGGCTATAGTCAATGAGATACCGAGAAACGTTCACTATTGTCTTCTAGCCAGACGGTGTCCAATTCGTAAGCTCTGACCCCATAATAGTCAGTTGTACTAGATATGAGGAATATATGGTGAAATGGGCAACGGCAACCGCAATGAAATGACAAGGACTCCAGTAGAGGACAATTGGAGCGATTGGTTCAATAGTCATGCAAGAGTTTACATTGATTCGAAGAAAAAGTAAAGCCAATGCATGTGGTGATTACTGGCCGAGATGATTCCTCATTCTCTAGAAGTGTAGTTGTTTGTGAATTCAACGGCATGTTTAGGGATTTGGGCTATTCTCTATTTGACTAATATACCTCAAAATCTTAATAATAAAAACTCGAAAAACGCATCAACATGATTATTTGCTAACAGAATCTAACCTAGATTTTATTAAGTCTGAAATAAACATAATACTTACCTGCATTTGCATCAACTGTTTAATGCAGAAAGTAGCAACTGAGGTTTATATGTACAATAACAGAAAACCAAGATTCCTCACTTAAACCGTTTCCATAATCAATGTGTATGAGTTTAAAGTGAATACACTCATGACTGTCTTGGTCTCTGGTTTGGATCAAATGCCTAACTCAAAGCTCTGTATGTGGTTTCGTCTATCACTGGTTTTAAACGAAAGCCGCACGTTCTAGCAGCTGGTAGATTCCTTCTTGGATGAACTCATCCAATGTTTCTGTAGGCGAAGTCTATTGAACTAAGGCCAATGTAGCGATTTTAGCAGTGGTAAGTTTGCTTGGCAAGACGTCTAAACTGAACCGAAGTCCAGCAAAGCGCCAGCCAATCAGGGTAAGTGATGGCGAACTATCAAGAGGGCAAGTCAATAAAAACAAAGAGAAGTGCCCCGAGAACAGGGTACCTTAGAAATAGTCGCGAAAGTCCCTCTTCCGCTTTAGCGGAGCCCCCTTTAATCCGTCTCCCACGGATGCTAGTATGTCGCTTAGCTAGCTCTATGCGGCAGTGGTGGGTCTTTAAATACGAGACGGATTTGCTCCCAGGAAAGGTAGGACGCTACCTATATTTCATCCGTCATGAAAATATACTTGTGACAATATAACCAGGGAAAGGAGAAGGGCTTTTGTCCGTAAAGGACCAGAAATAGCTCTCAGACATAGGCTGGCAAGCCAGACGAAGCCAAAACGTGTCAAAACACGTATGCTAGCCTCTGAAAAAGGAGCTGAAAATATCAAAGAAATACCTAAAGTGGAGCAATATGCTTCCTTCTAGCAGGCTTGAGGAAAAGCATACAGCCTCAGGCCCCTGATGTTATTGGGGCTTGACAACTGATGTTATTAGGACCATGACCTCAGATGTTGGTGGGGTCACTCTGCCCACTGACTTCGATCCAAACAAAACAAAAGTAATCAAAAGTGGTCGAAATCGCTCCCTTTAACAAAAGAAATACTACAGTAATTCAAACAGTGGCCAGCCAGGACATTGCGGAACCTGAAAGTGAAAAGTCCTTGCGGGCTTACGTCCAAGTAGAAGGCCGGTGTTGAGCTTTTAACAATTCATTATTATTATATCAAAATTAATCAAAAAAATATCCTCTGACCCATTAGAACAGAACGATTGTACTCCGAGAAGGATGGATTTAAAAGAAGAAAAAAATCAACCTTCTCCGATCGAAACAAACGAACGAGTATTACAAATTGAGATATCGGATAAATTATAGTTTATGAACTAATCGCGATTGTTAAAAATATTCATGAAACCGACTATGTCAAAAGATGACAGCTAATATTTTCGATAATGAATAATAACGAAAATAATTATCTGCTTCATAAGGATAACGTCTATTCAAGTAGCAAAACTTGAAAGAGACGAAGAAGAGAGAAAAAAATGGCCATGGTTTGCCATACACAGCTTGATAAATTACAAATTTTTTTTTTAGTTATTCGAAAAGCTCGTATTCAGTGACTCTTATTTATTTTCGGTTTCAGTGCAACAACAATTTTCTTGGTTAGTAATGGAATAAATTTAGTAATAAAACTAAAGCTAGTAACATTGAAAAGAGGACAATCTGGTTTTCTCTTTTCTGATGCATTCATCTGTTTTCAATTCTACGGCATAGCTTCTTAGATACTTTGTTTGCCTTACTCTCCTTCAAGTTCCGATTTCTTATTTTATAATCGATGCAGAATTTGATTTAACACTATAACACTCCAGCACTGTTTTCAATTATTTTCAATGACAAAGTTTCATCTTTCATTTTCAAAGACAAAGTTTCATCTTTCATTTCAACTACATTAGTGAATTCAAACTAAAAAAAATTGATTTTTTTTCATTTGGATTTGTACTGGGTTTAAAAAATGTCCAAATAACTGAAATATATCTAAAAATTCCCTTGAAATCGTAAGTATTAAATTCTTCTACATAAAATTAATTAATTCATCTATAATGAGATCAAGTTTTCTTACTATAATTTTAAAATTTTTCTTCTAATAAAGTGTGTCTAGATATTTTCATTATCATCTCCTAGTTTCATTTTGAAACATCTCTAGGCGGAATAGATTTTTTCTTGCTACGGTCGTACGTTTAAGGCTTTTTTCCTTGTCAAATAATACTTGCTTTTAGGAAACAAATAATCCTACTAAACTGCTTCCTGCATTATTATTTTGCTAATCTGGCATTATCTATCTCTTCGATTTCGGTCAGTTATTTGTTGAAGTATCTTTTTTTTCCGTTAGATTTAGATAAACTGGTCTGATTTTTTAACTAGATTAAGCTGAGGTATTCAGTTGCACAATCTTAATCCGTAAAACTGATTGAATGGATGTGGCTGATGAGATTCGATGGTGCCATTTTCGAGAAACAATAGAAATGAGTCGCATGTGAGAAACCTTCGAAGTCTGATGGATGGATCCAATGCATCATCCATATTGTGATTATGAGTAGCTGTTCTGCTTCGTTTGTTCGTAGTATTTACAAAATGTATGGACTATATTAGGCCTACCTTTACTTAGATCACTGCTACCAAACCAGTCTCCACTTCGCCATTTTCCAGTTAGCTTTCATTCTCTCATTCTTATCATTGATACCGCTGAATCTGTGCGTTTTTTGCCTAGATGCAAAATCCGGACTGCTGACTAGCTTCCCGCTCCTTAAAATTGTGCGGCAATTTTGGTACGGAACTGATCCTTGCTTCCAAACAAATTTCTGCCAAAGAATCGGGCACGACGACTGTAAAACTTGACTGCGAATTCAGAATACGAGCTTACTTTAACCCGAAAACATTGCACAGGACGTATCATGGACCATTCTTTCAGTCTCTTAATTTAATAGTCGAGCCACAGGAACTTCTCATATACTCCTGCGGCACAGCTAGTCTGCATACATGCGATTATCAACCACCAGCAACTTCCATTTCACGATCCGGCTTCAACTATCAACTAATTGTCGAGGAGCTCCCGCAGGTGCCGCCACAATTCGACTCCTAACTGTTTAACCAGCTACAGCCACCGTCTCAACTTGACTCCTCCACGTTCTTGAACAGACTCACCACGAGGCTGATTTCAAATCGAAAACGAGAAAAAACAAGTTCTTACGATACTTTGTTTTCGTTTTCCTCAGTGCAAATTTTTGGCCTTTAAATTGTTTTTGTCAAGGCAATAGTTAGCTAGCTTTGAAAGGCTGGTTTCAATGCACATTTTACAATGTGCATCGAAATTTCGCATGCAGCAATTGCAAATAAAATTTTCAAATGCTCCACCAATTGGTGGTTATTGGGCTTCTCCTCCCCAACTCGGGTGTTGAATCTGTCGCTAAAAATAACACCAAGTAGCGGTGATCAGAAAGTGGGATCTCATGCTTATGGAGATCTTATCCAGCATCCAGTTACTGATCTAACTATTCCATGTGAACATAGTGATATTTAAAATACCACTTTTCTGTTAGGGGTGCCAAAAGTGGAAGAATTCTCAGTGATTAGAGCAATTAGCTCCGGATAATTTTTCAAATCAAGAGTCAATATCAGCTGGTGTGCTGTGAGTTATCGTCACAACAACCATAAGTTTCAATCTCTTTGGCTCAGAGTATTCAACCAAGTCCTTTAGTTCCTGTGTGGTTGGCGAGAAAAGGGAGTCAAAAAAAAGGTAAGCTGAAGCGACGATCACACTTTTGACACATCACACATGATTCCGGTATTGTCTAAGCGTATTGGCATCGAAACCAAACCACAAGTCCTCAGCTTATTGACCTTTTCTCATAAACCCGTTTTGACTGAGCTGCGTCCGCAGATAGATCCTGCCTCCTCTAACCCACGGCTGCTGAACATGCACAAAGTAGAGAGATGCTTGAGGTTTTGCTAATTTAGCCAATTTTTCCAGGCAAATAAATGTTCAAAATTAATGTTTTCACTGACAGGTTGGCCATCTGAGCTAGTCAGTAAGGAGCTCTCTAGCGTAGCCAGGTCTTCAGTGCTTTTCAGCAACATCTCTTAATTTTATACCACACTGAGAAGACACTATTCAAAACCGTCTTCTGCCTTTGTTGCGAGCCTTACCTAGTTGGCGATGTTCACTTGACGTTGCTACACTTCCGGCCATCCTTTCAAGCCATTTCTCCCTCAAACTGATAGCATCAGCATTACCAGCTAAAGTTCCTCTCGCTTCTTCAAGTAGGCTCTGGGGCCCACTGCCTGGCTTCCAGTTTTGCAATGCAGTTTTCGCTGCATTGATTTCGCTGCCCACTTTCGCCAACATTCATTCCCACTTTCCCAATTTTCGCAGCTTCTTTCATTGCTTGCGATTGAGATCCTTCAGAGTCTAGAGCACATATCTCTCCTTCCATATATCCTCCTCCTTTATATTCCTTCTATATGCGAGTGACTCGTTAGTACTAGCCGGAGTTGTCTACTTCAGTGCGCTACATTTTTCCCCTTTTATGGGAATTTGGTACTCCTTTCCCCTGGTATGGCCATTGTGGGAGGTTCCAAATGCCCAGGAGTCGTCATTGAATTCCGTTGGGCAATTCTGCTTGCTATCATTTTTAAGATTTCAGGTACAAACGTCTAAAAACAAAATGTTTTAATTGACACTTCGACAGTAACACATTCTAGAACAGATTTTTGCATTAATGAAGGTCTCCTATTATTTTGCATCCTACTTTTTTCAAAATATTTTGTCCTGTGCCTTTGAGACTCCTGTAAATTGTTGGCTGATTATTTGAGTTTTGTCAATTTATAAAAAAAACAATTTTTTTGTTTCGAAGCTTTATTTCGTTGTTTTGACAGATATTGGCATTTCATGGCAGACTGATGGACACTGAAGAATAGTGAAGATTACCTTCGAAATATCGATATCTGCAAGAAATTCACATACATGTAGTTTCTAAAGCAAAAAAATCGGAAATTGAAAAAAAATACAAAGATTAGAACAAAAACTGAATTAGATTAAGTAACTAAACGTTTGCTGTCCGCCTTTTTTCATGTAACTCTTATGCTGATAGTGAACTGAATTATTTTTCAATACAAATCGCTTCAAGTAGAGCTTAAACAAAATTTTTAAAACTGCAGCAAATCAAATATCGATCCTAGTTTCGATTGGAATATACATTTTCTGCGAGAAAACTGAGAAGTCGTGAAAATCGAATACGGGACCAACCTATAACCCACCCCTAATTTATTTTCCACCCTAGTGTCCCGAAAAACTTATGACAACATGAACTCGCTTTGTGAAATTGAGCAGTATCCCTGGACCGTAATCATTCTTATCCCCGACACACGTCTATCAGTTGGCCGGCCGTTCGATGGAATGATTGCTGGTCGGTCGGTTGACTGGCCGTACGTAGATACGTACGCAAAATTCGCAGAAATAGGATAAATTTGCGATAGTATGAATATGCTTAATCCACACGAAACACTCGTTTGACTGTCACTGATCGCCTACCGTCTTGATGTTTTTGTTACTATTGCTCTGCGGAAATGAATTCTGCTGTTAGATAAGTTTTCATATGTCTACGACAAAAGACGAATATTTTAACGTATTCCAAGCATTGCACGCACTAGATTGTATGTATATGTGTGTGTGTAGGATTTCGCTTAAAGGTAGCCAAACCTACTCATAATTTCGACCGGCAGTATGAAATATACTACTCATTGTACTTTTGATAAATAATTTGATGCATTTGGAGCTATCTAAACGTTAAAAAAAATCTAAAACGACCCCCGTACTATCCTTGCTGGAGTGGCGAATTTGAAAAAAAAACTATTCAATACCTATCAAAGATGTTGAAATTTATTTCAACATACGTTTCTAGCAATGAAAACCCGTCCAATGTACCCTCTTCGCAAAAAACCGCCATATGCGCCCAACGTGGACAATCTCAAGTGAACATATTAAGAGCACAGGGACCGGGAATATTAGCCCCGAAGGGATGGAGTATCTCGCGCGTAATTTGAGATTTTCTTTTGGCCTTAATTTGGCACGTTGCGACAGAATTCATGGCATTGTCGTATTTCGCGTTATTAGTGACTTTCATTAAGAGGGTTGGCAAATGTTCACACATGATTTTGTCCTTCCTGCGTGAAACAGTTGCAATACGATCTGATGCCAAGTATTAGTAGCTCAGAGGATATTTTCACCATATAATACTCAGTTGCGTATCAATAAATCCTTTTTTCGGTGAAACTGTGCAACTGTGGTCAAACTAGGTTGGAATATGAAGGCAATTTTTCGTTCTTCGGTGTCTGAAGAATACTATCATCAGGCTGAAATTTAATGCAATGATACAATTGTTGTCCAAGGTGAAAGATGAACGCAAAAATCGTAAGGGATATCAATAATTGGAAATTATTTCAAATTTTCTTTCCTTGATTTGCGCGTGCGGTGTATTAATTGGAAGGATAATTAGGTATTATGTTTCACATGCGGGGTCATTTCGAATCTAAGAATTGTTCCGCGTGAGTGCTAAAGCACATGTATGGGATTAAAATGATGAAAGCTTGCTTCTACGGGAAATAATCAAGCAGAACAATATTTGTTCAAATAATGTGCACAAACTGAATTTAGTTCAGTTCGATAAATTCGATTCGATTTAATCTTATCCAAACCTTTCATTATTTTAGTTAAAACTCGTTCCTACTTATGTGTCCTCATAATTTTATACAAGTTCATAAAAGTATGATACCTAGTCCAAAAAATAAGCTGTAGAATATTTGTAACTTATTTTGTTCACATTGCTTGTGGGTATCTTGAATATACATATTTCAATAACTTCATTGTTCCCATCACTATCCATTGAAAAGTCCACTAAACAAATGACCAACACATATCTATTTCTGGTTTTATATATGTTCCCATTCACGGGAAAATCTCTAATCGCTACATTCAAGTATCGAAAATGTAGTTACCTTACTATAATTCGTAAGTGATATGGGAGTTGAATTAGGCACAGACTTCATTGAAACCTAGTGCCGGGCAAGGGCAAAGCTACGATTGCCAACAATTTGGCCACTCTACTAATAACTGTCATGCACAATCTTGGTATGTCAAATGTGACTGCCTCCACAATCACAAATCTTGTACTGAACTTCCAAATCAAAGTGCGTTAACTGTGGAGGTGAGCATCCCGTAAGCTACGGAGGTTGCTCGAAAAACCCAAAAATTATAAAATGCCTTTTGCTCAGACAGCTTTATCCAATTGCAATTCTCCAACCCCCAAACATAAATAATACGTCAAATATCACGAACTCTCCTAAACCGAAGACCACAACTGATCAAATAGGGCAGTTTCTTTCCATCATGCAGAAGCAACTTCATTCAATGATGAAGGATATGATGAACAAACTTGCTCAAGGTTTATTTCTAACACGAGATACATAAAAGAATTCATTTTTTCAATCAAATAAATGAGCCGCGAAAACAATATTTTGATTCTCACATGAAATGCCAATTCAATTCTACCCAAAAAGGGTAGCTAATGCAATTTCTGAGTGATTACAGAATTTACATTATGCTAATTCAGAAAATCTTTTTGAAAGCAGGTAGTCAGCTGCGTATTTTAGTAACATATCGAATATTAGTAACAGATCAAATGAGGTTTCACTACTTCATAGTAATCTCTGCTTTCTTATCTCTAAACGCTCAAGATTTTGCGGAAGCCCTTCACAAAATCATCAGACACAACGGTCCTATCATTGTAACAGGGAATCTTCGCGCTCATAATTGCAAAAAATGATCAAGCATGTAAAGACCTGTACTGATCCTCCATAGAAAGATCATCCAGTCTTATGAATGAGCCTACACAATTTAGTCTTGTTCACAGTAATGTAATATACATGGGCAGAATACTAAATATATTTTGTTTAAGCCAGAATATATCTATTAACATTCTACACGAGCTTCACTCAGACCATAAACCAGTCATGTTTGGAACTGATGGTGTTTTTCTAGATGCCCCAATGACAGAAAAATCCAAGACTGTTAGGAACAACTGTTTAGATAATAATCTTGACGAGAAAGATTGTGTTGTTCATCATCAGATTTTATGCTCAGATTTTATGCTCTGCTGAGCACACAGATAATGCCTATAATATCACTGGGGAAAGAAAAACTCTTCGTAAGAAATCTCCACAAAAGAAAATTCTCAAGGCCAAGTCACCAATTCCTGTGTTTTCCCTCTTGTAGACAATCTACTTTAGAACATCGCAGACACCATTAATACCATTTTTTATCTCACAAAAGATCCCAATTTTCGAAAAATTGACACCATTATGGCTATCTCCAGCCATGGCAAAGATTTAACTTATCCACAAAACTGACGACTCATCAGTTAACGTTTATCCTGCTTGGGCAGGAGCACCAGTTTCTGCTGCTTCCATTGCTTGGGGAAAACGCCTTCCCGTAGGCACGTTGTGAAAGTATCAGCGAAGACATTTGGCATCCCCTTTACCGCCAGCCCCTTTACCGCCAGCAATCCGGGCGCTTTTTCGTCATCGATTTTGCGTATGGCTGCCAATACTTCTTCTCTGCTTACCGCCGGCACGTTTTGAGGGTCTACCTGTATTACCGGTAGGCTATCGTCTCGATTCTGTGGGAATAACGTTGTGAATATTTCCTGGAGCATCTTCGGACACTTTATTTGAGGAGAATTCTTTTGCTTTATTTTAGTCATAACGGCTTTGTACGCTCCACCCCATGGATCGGAATCGACCTCGTTACATAGCTTTCTGAAGTGCTCTCTCTTGCTCTTAGCGATCGCAAGTTGTAGGTTCTTCCGGGCGTATTTGTATTGGTTGTGCAAGTCTTCGTAGTCTGGAGTATTCCTGCAGCGCTGGCTACGTCGTCTAGCTTTAAGACATTTTTTCCGAAGTTCCTGGATTTCTGCATTCCACCAATAATTTGCCTTCCTGGCCTTGTGGAGAGAACGCCGTGTCATGGAGGCATCACATGCCCGCTGTATCTCGCTGATGATTCGCGCGGCCTTCGTCAACGCAATTCCGCCCATTTCCATATCTGGAGGTAGCATTTCCCGGAACATTTCTTCATCTAGCTTTTTTGGTGACCAGCCAAGCAGCCAACTCGCACACATAGTGTTTTTGTTACGTACGCAGTTCACCGTAGCTATGATGGCCTGATGGTCACTGTTCGTGTAGTGCTTGCTAACCAACCACTGCAAGTCCTTCCCTAGAGCGTCGCTCACAAAAGTGAGGTCTACGATGGATCCAAGCTCTCGCCTACTGAAGGTGTTAGCATTCCCATTGTTTGCGAGGACAATATTTAGTCGCGAAAAAGTTTCCAATAAAACTCGTCCCTTAGCGTTGGTTTTCTTGCTTCCCCACTCCTCAGACCAGGCGTTGAATTCGCAGCCTATGAGCTTCAGATTGTGCCATTTTGCCTCCATTGCTACGCTGTCCAACATCCGTTTATATTCTGCCAACGTCAAACTTGGTGCTGCGTAACAGCTATATACATAGATGCCATCAATTTTAGCCCATACGTATCCATTCCCCGGTTGTTGCATTACATCCTGGAACGCCCCATCCCCGCACGCCCATACTGCTGCTTTACCACTTGCATCCGTCGTCCAGACGCCACTATGAAGATTTCGATGTTGCTCGCAAATTATGGCGACGTCTGCTTTTAGCTCGTAAACCGACTGTAAAAGCAAATCCTGCGCTGCTCGACAATGATTGAGATTTAGTTGTATGATCTTCACTTTCGTCTGGAGTTTAACGCCTTCTTGAAAACTGGACACCTGCTGCTACCCGCTACGTGCTTGTTATCGCAACCTTCGGTTTCCCTGCAGAAGAGACAATTCGGATCCTTATTGCAATTTTTGGCAACGTGACCTTCTTCTCCACATCTTCGACACAGCTTTGATCGATCCTGCGGGTTTCTACAGTTGTTCGCTATTTGTCCGAATTCGAGGCATTTGAAACACCTTTTCATTGAAATCTGCTCCCGTAATCTACAAATTACCCACCCGATTCGGACTTTGCCTGCTGCTAAGGCCTTACGTGACATTTGATTCCTCCACGTTTGACAGCCCCAGTTGGTCCTTTAGAGCACTGTAGATTTCCTCTTTTGTAGTGATCTCATCTAGATCTCGGCATTCTACTGCTACTCGCTGGCAGTTCACTCGTACGTGAGCCTGTTCTCCAAGAGAGGTCTGAATTTTTGCCTTGAAATCTTCATGTTCATGTTTTTGCCTTGAATAGCTGGCAATAGATAACCACAGGGAAATGAGAAAAGCTGGTGAAATCGTTACTAGACAGATCACTAAAGAAAAATATACAAGTGTGCTCCCCTAATAGTGGCGAAACGACCTAATGGCGATTTCTAGGGCATAATGTTCTTGTCGAATAAATTATTTTCTTTGCTTCGTTGATAGGCTACAATCATCCTTTGGCAGGCTCTCTCCTTGAACTTTAGTCCAATTGAGATGCCCTGCTATCATTTCTCTTGTAAATCGCTAGAAGAGGTCTGTTGAACTGGTCAAATATTGAAAAGGTTCGTTAATTGTCAATTGGAGCTGCGATGAAAATTCCATTCTTCATAAATTATTCACTTGCCCATTCACTCAATTCATTTTGATGCCGTTCACTTTATAACAACGAATATCAATCCTAAACATTTCAAGGATTCATCATTCCTCTGAAAATACCAATCACGTTTTCTACTGCATGAAATACAACATCCCTCTTAATGCAATAACTGAATAATCTTGAAGTAAATTGACGAAATAACTAAATAAAGCATCATCATAGAATTTCTGATTGTGTGTCCAGAGGAAAAGTCTGAGACACTCAAAATGATTCCACCAGTCCACTTCCATCGACTCATTGCCCTCTGTTCGCTTCGGTGAGTAGAAATAGTTTATCCATCGGCTTCTAAGTACACTACTTGGCAGATTTGAATAATACATGAAGAAAATACCTTCGTGATTGACCTGTACAATCGGTAGGCAAACAGAATGATAAGTGCCGTTATTTCAGTTCTGAAACCGTGTAGCATCTTTACCGTTTTCGAAGCGGCGGCGACGTCAACTCACGACAGGCCGAGCGTAACGAAAATTGTTGGTAAGGAAACGCTCTTATATTGGTCAGGTGTTGCTAGAAGGCTAGTCAGTGGTCAGTGTCCTAATTAATTTGCCGAAAAGTCGATCCTTCCCAGATCAAATCCTTTTTGGAAATTCAGGGAAATTTTCCAAACTTTTACATCTTCATGTTTTGCGCTAGGTATTAGAAACCCAATGACTGGACTTTCGTAAGTAATTGACGAGCAAGAGTTGAAGGGATGATGTTCGAATATGTTACGGCAACAGTTTAGTAACTTGCTGCCTTTCCCTTCAGAAAGCCAAACAAAAAATGTACGAAGTGAATGAAATCCGAATCGACCGGACAAGACTACTTACTGCAAGAGCCTGAGGCAAGAAGCTTTCAATATTCATAAATATTTTACGTGAGACTGACTAGGAAAGTTTGAATTGCTGATTTGCCATAGTAGTTGGTTGTTTAGAATGTGGTAGTAGAGGAGTGCGTTTTAGTTGAAGCTTGAGTCCTAAACCAGATACTACTTCGTTGAACAGCAAAAGGGATATGCATTTTCCGTAGTCCTATTATTTCAGGAGCACTGTAGAACAGACAGCACCTTCTCTTTACATTTTTCTGATATTCTTACTCTCTATTCCTGTGCTTTTCTAGTAACAACAATCATCATTTGCATCTTCCCTTAAACAAGTATGCACGCAAGGATGCATGGTGGAGTTAGTAGTCGCATTATTGCATAGTCTTAGCATTCAAAATAGGGGATGATGGTTTGATGACACATTGACGAAACACGTTTTCCCCATGATTAATTAAGTCCCACATGTAAGGCAACCATGTGGATTACCATTAAAACGATAATTTTAATGGTGTGCAAAAAAAGATCGACAAATACAGTATTTTTCAGCCTTTGCGTCAGACTTTACAGTTTGACTACAGGCTTTACAGCATCGCTGTTGTTCATTTTGAAATGTCATAGTCAGCAATCGAGTAAAACTGAAATTTTTTTTTGAGTTATGAAATTTGTCAATTTCAAGCAAACCAAAAATTATTTTCCAGTGATTTTATTTGTAAGACTTTTGGTAGGTTTTTGCTATTTCCGAATTACCCTACAAAATGATCAAGGTAAAGCCCATCATCCCATCAATGATGAGAGCCGTATGGAGAAAATGCCCACAAGACATTTATTTACTGGTCGTCAGAATGGATAACAGTTCTTTTGTATGCACGTACATAAGACTATCCAACTGGGGCGGCAGAAGCGTGCATTCAGCGTACTCCCAAGCCCGAGAAGTAGAATATCCCAAATCAGGGTATTGTTCATGGTAACAAAGCATTGCAAACTGTGAATGGACCATACTCATTAGATGCAATAAATCCCTTGTCCATACTTCAGTAGTTTACGCGCTCTTGTCGTAGTTCCTTGCATACAACTGATTGTTACTAC
Organism: Nemotelus nigrinus; assembly: GCA_947369275.1. Lineage (NCBI taxonomy): Eukaryota > Metazoa > Arthropoda > Insecta > Diptera > Stratiomyidae > Nemotelus > Nemotelus nigrinus. The sequence goes on from OX376374.1 coordinate 132,819,989, forward strand.
TGGCTACATTTTGTTCCTTATACCAGCCGAGATGCTTGCTCTGCTTTTTGAGGGAGCTACTCATGACGTATGCAGAAAGTTAAGATTGACGTTTTTCAGCGACTCGGTATAAGATATTTTCGTACATGCGAAGAAACTCAAGTGCAATACATACGCGGAGTTCGTTTTTTGTATCGCCGGAAAAAATATAAATTACTAAACCGACATGCTGTTGAGCTTACATGTGCAACAGCACCGTCACTAGCTTGACAATTTAGATTCTACAAAATATGGTCCATCCATATTTTGAACTGAAGCAGCTTTGCGGCTTCCAAATCAGTTTTTATTTTAGTCTGCTGGTGAAAACAGTGGCTGTAGAAAAAAAGGAAGATTTAAAATGATTTTCAGACAATTTTTTCTGCAATATTTACAGCTTACGCCTATAGATCTAAGCAAAATTATTCCAAACGAGACCATCATTATAGGTTGCATAGTAGATTTATTAATAAGTAGTTTCTTAGCTACGAAAAACTTAGATTTCCAGTTAATAAAAGGATAAACCTATGCGAGGTTTTCCAACATCTTTGATCTTATTGATTTTTTTGTGCTTTACAAACGTGAGTCTATAATCAAGGTTGGCAACTAGATACTTAATGTCTTTTGCCCATGATACCTTATGTGTAAATGATGTAAGTTTCTCGTGGGTCATTTTTTTGGTGATCGATTTTAAGTTTTCCTTGCAGTAAGAAGCCTTTTATCTCATATTGAGGACAAGTCCGTCAAAACTGTTGAAAGCTCTCCTCCCAAGAAGCGAGATAGACAGCTATAACGTCCAGTCAATATGTCAATTAATGTGCAAAGTAGAAGCACACATCACAGTGCCACAATTGTTTGGACGTTCCGCCAACAACTGCCACACCGAGCTCCGCTGTGTTAAATGCGACGGACACCACCATTCTCGAATTGCAAAAAGTTGAGAGAAGAGGAGCTCAAGTGCATAAACTGCGGAGGCAAACATTCTGCGAGTTATGAGGGCTGCATGAAAAACCTGAAGAATATCAGAAAATCATTTGTATAATTGGCGAGTGCGAACCCGAGTTTCTCCAAGACCTCTGCCATCCATGCCTCCAAATCCTCATCTCAAATCCTCCTCAACTTACAGCAAAAATTAATAAAGTAAATACTCTCATCCTTACTAGTCCTGAGCATATGCACCAGTTCTTCGCCATCACACAAGACCAATAACACACAATAGTCCAAGTAATGTTCGCTGCCCAAATTCTTCTAGCATGCAAAAATAAGCCCCACTAATCATGTTTCGATTTTTACGTGAAATGCGAATTCCTTACTGCTCAAAAAGGCGAGCTGATGCAATTTTTAATTGATTTAAAAACTTATATCATGCTCATTCAATAAACGTTCCTTAAACTGTTTGACCATCTCCGGATCCCCAACTTCATACTGGATTGATAGAATGACTAGTATGGTAGGAGGGTAAATATTACCCTTCATTCTGCTCCAATTCCCACTCTCAGGAGTATGAAAGTCACAGCCATAAAAGTTCAAACGAGTTTTCTGGAGTTGACCTTGATTTGGGCGTACCGCCCTCCTAGGTCACAGGAGTTTACACACAGATTCCTATCAGAAAACATAAACACCTACCACTGCCATTGGGGAGCTGTAAAAAGTAACAAAGCTACTAAACAACTACATCACAGCCAAACAAGCAAGTCTGCACATCCCTAATGAGTCTACGCGATGCGGCCCTAAAACAGCTACGCCACATATATTGGAGTCTCACAAGTAATAGATCAGCATGTGCACATCAACGTCCTCTACGAGCTGTCATCTGATTATAAGCTGATCCTCTTTCGTATAGAGAATATTTACATCGATGTACTAGTAACAGAGAGTAAAATTACTACTTACATTGGCTGAAATTACTTACCCAGAAGCACCTGAAACGGTCAGTGAGCTAAAGGAATCTATTGAACTCTTCCCCAATATCATAAAGCACGTAAAGGAGGGGAATACGATCACGATTCCGGCAAAGGATAAACATAGTCTTTACGAACTCCTCAAATGAATTGAATTACTTATATGAAAGAGGAATCAACTCCAGGGAAGAAGTCATCTGTTAGGTGACCCCAGAAACAGGTGACCCTAGAAAAAAAACGGGAAGCAAATCGGTTTACCAACGCGATCCGTGATCAAATATATCTCAACACCAGAACGAGCAGTGTGAGAGTCTGATGCAAAGCTTCGAGCCTAGGAGTGATAATCTCTGGCGACTATCCAAGTACTTCCGAACGGAGAATAAAACAATTATGACACCAATACACATCACACAAGGCATAAAATATGACAAATTAGATAAAGCCAACGCGTTTTCGGGCTCCCTACAGCTTCAACTCGAAGAAAACTGCCTTCTCAGCTCTGAACCGAGTGAGGTAGAAGAGTTGAGGTTAGCTAACCTGGAGGAGGTGGAGAACTTGGTGAAGGGATTAAACCGTCGAAAATCGCTAGAGCTAGATAACATTAACAACCTATGCCTCAAATATCTACCAGACGATACACTACAGACACTGACGGATATAATCAATGAGATGATCCATCTGAGGAGCTATCCTAAGGTGTGGAACTCAGTCATCATCATAGTTTTGCCGAAACCAGGTAAATACATCACATTTGCCCGAAATTGCAGACCTATAAGCCTCCTAGCATCCCTAGCCAAATTGGTTGAACGAGTTCTCCTTTTTCGTCTAAACGAAAAAGTCTAGGAGAACATTATTCTCTCAGAAGTCACTACACTCCACAGATCTTCAGCTAGTGCAACATATTAGAACAGGACTTAACCAATCAAAGTCGACTGGACTGGTCTTGTTCAAAATAGCAAAAGCTTTAGACAAAGTCTGGTACAAAATGCATGAATTCAAAATGCCCCTTCCATTCGTACAGATTATTGGATCATTTCTCAAAGGTAGAACATTTAGAATCAGAATTGAGGGTCTTTTTTTGTCGTCAAATAAGAGCTGGAGTGCCGCAAGGCACCCCGCTATCACCACTTTTGTATAACACACACACAGTAGATATTCTTAAAATGCCCGTAGCAAAAATATCACTCATCGCCGTATCTTCCACACGTCCAGGCAAGCAGAAGCCATTACTTCAACTTCTGGGTCCTGTGACACCACACAAACTGACAGTGAATAACCAACAAATAACCAACGGACCGCAAAATACCAAGAACTCACGTTCGACGACTGGCTAACCTGGACGGAACATATCCAGAACAAGCGAAAAGCCTGCGACAACAACCTCTTCCATACCTTGTTCCCACTCATAAAAATCAAAAAACGAAACATAACGAACAGAATATCGCGGGCCTTGATATCAACTCTGATAAAACTCCGATAATCTTCATTAAGAAAACACTCATCCAATCATACTTAATACATACTTGGGTTTTCTTTTGGACAGCAAGCTCACATGGAAAGTGAATTTAGCGGAAATAGTGAAGAGGGCAAGCAACGCGATTTATGCCAGCAAGAGGGTGCTGGGTAAAAAATGGGGCCTAAGCCCTGCTCTATAACACTTTATCTACAAAACAATAGCAGGATCGATCGCCAACGGATGAAATTACCTTTGTTGACATGGCGGACAGAGTTCAGTGGTTTGTGGCTTTCTGCAACAGGTGCCCTAAACACAACTCCTTCATCTGCACTGAATATCCTGCTTCATCTTCCCTCGCTTCATCGCTTTTTTAAATGCATTGCCGCAAAAGCTGCTATCAGATTCAAAGAATCAGGACACTACGAGTCAAGATCCTTTGTTCACAGCAGTATTGAGCAGGGGTCTGCAGGAAGCATTGATTATTTGATCATCATTATTTGCTTTGAGCCAAGATAGGAGATGGACAAGAGTGGAATCAGCAAATGGGCAAAGTAGCTCTTAGCATCTACCCTGACGGATCCAAAAAAAAAAACAGCCGCATAAGTAGTCGTAGTAGCGTACTTTGTAGATCACAATATAGAAACAGCTCTCAGGCTTCCAAATAACTGGAATATTTTTCATACTTTAAGCCGCAGAGCGAATATACTACAGGTGCAACGATCAACATTTTGACAGTCAAACGGCGGTAAAAGCACTGAAGTCTCATGCACATAAATCGAAGTGTATACTCGGCTGTATTCAGGTCCTGAACAGGCTAGGCAATAACAGAACAGTCCCAATTTTCTGGTTTTCCAGTAGTAAGGACATTGACTGACAAAACATGGGACCAGTATTACCCTATTCCAATTCATGCTGTAAAGTACTTGATTGACTCCAATACTCAGACATGCACAATAACCAAAATCAGGTGGGTACCGTTTAGCAGCTCCTATATACACATGCTCAAAAAAGTCTGCGTACACTTGTTGGTGAAATGTTTTTTTTTTAAATAAAGAACGTTTCCAATTGCTTATGACTAAGAATTTTAGTTTATTGCTTTCAGTTAACACTATAGTAACTAAGGATACAACTCATTACTCGTTCTTTGATGTTAGTGTTAAAAAAAAAAAAGTTTGTGCACAAGCCCATTAAAATGCATCCAAAAAAGTCTGCGTACACCTGAAATAATTTAATCATGTAATTAGAATTCATCTTGATTAGCTTATCCGATTAATCACCTTAGTAGCTTGTTGCAAACCCTTTCCTATAAATGACCTCTTTTAGCCTATTTTGCATGGAGTGAACTAGCTTTGTAGTTTCTTCGGTCGTTATACTGTTCCACTCCTTCAATATGACATTTTTAAGTGATTCTTTGCTTGTAATTTGATTGTGGCGAATTTCTCTCTCAAATAAATCCCACAAATATTTAATTGGTTTTAAATTCGGTGATTGAGGGGGTGTGCGCAATAATTTTGGGACATTATAGACCAACCAAAGCTTATTTATGTGAGCAGTATGTTTGGGGTCATTATCGTGCTGGGAGTAAAAAGCATTCCCTAGCCTTAATTTCTCAGCAAATTGCTTGAGATTGTTTTTTAAGATATTCAGATATCCATACTTTTCCATTGTCGATTCTATAAAAGTTAATTGTCCCACTCCGCTACCAGCCATACACCCCCAAACCATTACACCACCGCCACCATGTTTTACAGTGGGAATCAAGTTTGCATTATTCAATGCAGTCGAACGTTTTCTCCACACTAATCTGCGTCCTTTTATCCCAAGTATACAAAATTTACTGTCTTCTGAAAAAAGAACCCTTTCCCAGAATTCTTTTGGCATTTTCACGTAAGTTTTCGCAAAATCCATTATCTTTAGACGATTTTGTGCTGATATGAATGGCTTTTTACTTGCTACTCGACCATGGTAACCACGTTTCCTGAGAATTGTGCAAACTGTTTCCTCGCATATTGTTTTTTTTGTATTTCTTTTTAGTTTCTTGAGCAAGTTGGAAGGCCGTTAACCGGGGATTTTTTCCCACAGAGTTAATAATATTTTGCCGTTTACGTGCAGTAAGTTTAGGTGGGCGTCCTGATCGAAGCCGGGAAATGTAAACACCGGTTGTATTATAATTATTAACAACCTTTTGTATTGAGGAATGCATTCTTCCAACTAAATTCGCAATTTCACCAACACTTTTTCCATTTTCACGCAGCTTTAGTATCGATTTCCGTTCAATAACACTTATTTCCTTATTTCGAGCTTCCATTGGAGAAAATAGTCTTTAATTCACAAAATATTATCACAAATTTTACCAATCAAACCTCTCCGTATATAGATACAAAAATTTCCGCACTGCATTTGTAAATTCTAACTCTAAATCCCCAAACAGTGTGATGTGTACGCAGACTTTTTTGGGGCGTATCAGAGACTTCTTAAGATTAGAATCACCATATTTTCTTTAATTCTAGGAATTTTTTATCAAAGCTGCATATATGCATGTCTAGCAGTGTACCCCTTCTTATCAAAGTATTTTAATCAAGGGCACTTTATTGATTCATGGGCTTTTCTCATGATTTAGATATTACTAGTAAGATGTACGCAGACTTTTTTGAGTATGTGTATGTCTACGTGAATTAACGTTGAATGTACCGACTGGTCAGCGACATTACTGGCCCTTGTCTTGTAGCTGCACATGCGATGAAAATCCGACTCCTAACCAGTGACACCTATAGTAGAGCCGGCTGCTTCAGAGACAATTCAGCACCTCCTGTCTTAATGTTCTGCATTTTGGAAAAGCAAACGAACCTTGGCTGCTAAACCTCACATCCTTCAGTTCACCAAAAGGTCTACAGCCTTCGACAGCCACTTAGACTGAGCCTTCTTAGCTACAAGTATTTTTATCTAGTATAACTATGAACTAATAGGTATGTGTGTGTTCTTGTGTCGACCAGTAATACCTAGTACCTTATTGCCACTAAAAAAGGCATGGATTACTGGAGAAGTGTAGAATAGCCGACTCAGAATAAATATTCCTTTTGTAGATAACGCTCCATGCCACCTATTTACGGAAGCTTTATCAGAATATTTCAATACTACCAGCATAACACATCCTTTCGATAAAGACAATCTGCGAATACGCTAAAAATATAGTACGAAAAATCAAAATAAAGGTCTGAATAAAGGTCAGCTTATTTCTGCAAATGTGGTTGAAAAATTTTTGAGAGCAGGGGTTTTTACCAAAGACAATAATTGTCAGCCAAGAGAATTAGAAGAAATTTTCGAATAGCCTATAGTACAAATTTCATTTGAGGAATATGTTGATTTTGATATCTGACAAATATCTAAATTGTAGAAAAGATTATAGTTTCAGATGAAGGGTTTTTAATGCAAGGTGACGCCCCAAATGAGTATGATCACGCTTTTCCGTGCCTCTCAGTTCAAAAAAGGTATGTAGCAAAAGAAAAATAAAGTAATAACTTCTATAGTGCATAGGGAGGCAGATCTTATCAGAAAATAGTGGCGAAAGCATGCAAAGCAAATTGGCTACACTATACTAGATACAATATACTGTAGGAAGAATATGACACATCGCTAGAGCCAATAAGAATTCGAACATTTGAGCTACAACTAAGGTGAAAACCACTCAAATCACCAGTATTTCAATGATAAAACAGTTTAAAAACCTGCTCATTCATCTCATTGACGATTTTGAAAGTATTGCAAAGATTGGACATTATAACCACGCGAACTATCAAACATGAATGAATAAGCCTTAAACATCTACTGGAGTTAGTTAACCCTATTTTTTTTTTTTTTGTAATTAAAACTTTTTTATTATTATAATTTATCTGCACTTATGTTCAATACTTCTTAATGCAACTTTGACTTCATATGCATTGTCTTCGAAATGTAACTAGTGCTAAATCATACGTATTTTGCAAAAGAAGTATCTGCAGAAACTTTATCTCACATAACTGATGACCAGCATTTTCTAGCTGGGTGGTTGCTTATGTCTCAGTCGAGTGCTAAAGGGTACGAGACCGCAGCAGGAAATAGAGGAAGTTGCTTGGCGTTGGGACTTGACCCTCTTCAAATTTCATTCCTTTCGTCCCTTCTTGCTGTTCGCATGCTTGAGTACTACTGAAAATCGCGCGACCGCCATCTCGATATACATAACCGGGATAAATATACATTGGACAGTACAGTGGCATCAGCTCCAACACTAGATGCCCACTACACTGCGGCATAGAGTTCCATTTATCTAAGCTGTGTTGTATAATATGGTAAGAATGCCGTCCGATGTCCGTCCTATGTTGCTGCATCCCCAAAACTCCTTGAATATATCAAACTGGTGATTTTCGCTGGAAGTTTGTCCGTTTGTGTCATGGGAGATTTAAGTCTGTAAGACGAACGGATGGACACACATTGTGTGTATCGAAGCAAATACGAAAGGACGAAAAGGACTATGACGGTGATGATGATGATGATAAGGATCGGAAGGATGGTAGTGTAGAGAAATATTCAAGTGACCGTTGGATCAGACCGAGGGAATGGTAGACACGTGAGATGTTCGAAGGATTCGTGCGGAGTACAATATAGTGTGCGAATGCAAAGACGTCCGGCTGATTCACTATTGCCCACCCTCTGGCCTAGGTATCGCGCGCCTAGTCTTGTACATCGTCGAAATAGTAGCGTCGCAAGAATAGCGCCAGAGTTTCTCAGCAGCACATTGAGTATGAGTACATACGATAGCTACATTCATATGTGGGTTGGTGTATACATACGAAAGACCTTATATTTCACTGCGGGCAATATTCAGAATATACCCGAATGTAGATCCTTCAAAACTGCTGTTGGAAAACTGAACTGGACACGGGTGCCATTCTATAGCAACACACCTTCTAAATGATTGTTCGTCGCACGGACCAGCTCTGGGAGTAGTTTGAGTGGCTTTGCTGCGATGGTACCGAGTTTCGTTCCCATGCCAACGCAAATACTGGGAAACTCACAGCTACATGAAATTCTTTTCTACTCGGACAGCTTCCTTCTCGCACCTGTTTTTGATGTGTTATACAATAAAGTCTATTAAAGAAGAATTATTTACTCCTTAGAAGATATATGGGGCCGGCAAAAGTGCTTGGTGGGAAATTTGAATGCAGCCTCCGTTAAAAGTGAATCTTTTCATGGCTGCGTTATACTAATGGATTTCAATATTTTACACTTCTTATAGGTTTTAGTATCACTGCAATTCCAAAATGAATTTCCGCTGTAACATTATAGCAAATAAACTTTCCCAAATTTTTCGTTAAGTTGCGCGAAGGTATTCGCAAGATAGTCGGCTTCTTGTCAACTTCGGAATCTAAAGGACTCGATTTAGAAATTTCGTGTTCCAATAAATGTGCCGCGAAAAGCCGACCGACATCTGACAGTCGAAAAACAGATAAGCTGAACGCAAAAAGGCAGATAAATTCGAACTGTTTTCATTGGCTACAAAGCATGAAATAACAAGAATTACAAAAAAAGCAAAAGGAAGGGTTCGTAGAGGGAAAGCAAGTCGATAGATGACAACCAAGGTTTTAGGCTCTCGTTGGAGCAAAAATCAATAAATCATCTCGAAGCTGTTTTTCGTTTCTTGCATCTTCTCTAGAAAATAGCTGTGACAATGACGGTCGACCGCGACCGGAATAGCGCCTTTTGTTTTCCATGAGAATCTAACAAAAGCCGCTGAAGGATTTTTGTTGTGCTCCTAGTATGTATTCACGAAGCGAAATGGCCGAGTACATGTGCATCAAAGTGAAGATTATCTTTGAAATCGTACGACTTGGATGGCTGCAATGAAGATGATGACGGCAGCAGCAGCGGTAGTGACGACGCCGACTACGACAATAACAACAACAACAACAACAGCAGCTACAATGATTATGAGAATGATATACTATTGCCGCTACCGTTATTCCGGTCGAAAGAGTCAGGATTAGCTTTCTTTTTGAAAAATTGCGAGCGAGGTTGATGGTTTTAGCTGTTAGCCATAGTCCGTTAGCCTGTCCATATATAGCATTGCCTTTTTCTTTTCGCTATGCTTTTAATTTAGATGGAGGGAAAAAACTGAAGAGGTTTTGTTTGACTATCAACCATTTCACTAATATCTTCTGGCCAGCTTCGAAGTTTATTTTTACTATTTTATGTTTCTGTTTTGCTCTGGATAGTGTCATCGTATTATGAGTTGCTGCTACTACAGTATGTGATATTTATTTAAACTCATTGAAACGATTTGAATACAACCACGTAAAAAAATTAACTCGTTTTCTGTAATTGAGTGGTAGATGTGTTCTCTTGTTTCCCGGTATCTAGAAACTTGTAATTATGCTGTAAAAAGTTAGCTTTTGTGGTCAGGTGAATGATTTTTATAGTTTTTGTATTCCCATATATATGCTAATGGTCTACAAATTTTTATTCAAATATCTAGATCACATTATTTTAATTTTTATTGGATATCATTTTCCCGAATCAGCCCATATAGGTAGCCTCCTAGAGTGCTCTTATTGTTCTGTCCCATGTATCGAAAGTCAAAGGCTCTCAAGTTACGCTTGAAGTACTCCAAGTGAATATATATTATAGAATATATACTATAGTTCTTAACCAGCTGCACATAATTGTTCACCTAAAGAAATGTTTAGCTACACCAAAAAGCTGTTTGAAGCTGCTTTTTCTTATTTGTTCAGCTTTAAGAATTAAGGCCTTCTTTCCTTGTGGTCCAATGAAAACACCGGACTTCATTTTAGAAAGGGATTTAGAATGAAGGCTTTTTGGTGCGTGAAGGCAAGTCAAAACCTTAGACAAACTGCTTTAAGTCAGTGTCAAAACCTTTAACAAACTGCTTCATAGTGGCATCGGCACTTTTGTAGTGCCCACCAGTGGCTCCCATTTGACATTTTTTCGCCCAACTAAAAACTTCTTTCGCAGTGGGCAGTCCCGCTTATGGTGTTATGAATCAGAGTCTCTACTGTTCCATAGATAGAAAGAAACGTCAAAAACCAACTTTGGAGGCCCATCACGAATGGTACCAAAATACATTTTTCATGTGAACTCTCACTAGTGTTCATCATACTTGATTAGATGCAGTAAAATATTTACATTATCATAGTTCTCTGTAAGATTTACTGAGCGAGGTTCCCCTTCAAATAGATTCCGGTGAAGCCTCACATAAGCACACAAGAACCCATTGTGGTGCCACTTTGCTTAGCGCACGACTGCTAATTGGGTTGGATATTCGCACAAAAGGTGAGGGAACTGTTTTCTCTTCTTCTTCGCATCTAATACAACTACGCTTGTCAAAGTATCAATCCGCAGTGCATGTCTGTCAAACAGACAGTGTCCAGTTAAGGCAGCCACCGCTACACGAAAGCCCTCCTTCCAAGTTCAAATAGTTCCTTTTTGCTGCTAACAGCAAAACTTTTCCATACGTGACTTGCAGCCGGACAAGTAGATTCGTTCACCGAAAATTTAAAACCGTCCGTTAAGCATTTTTGCTGGACGATTAGTTGAACCAAAGCCATCGGAGTGCCAATCAGAAAACTATAGGAAACCTCTGGTAAACGTGTACTAGCCTTTGCAAGTTCATTCGCTTCGCAGTTTCCTTCAATGTGTCTATGCATTGGCGCGCAAAATAGCTACACCATCGAATGTTTGGACATGACTTTAAGAGACGCATAATATTTGAGAATTAGCTTCGAAGAGGTGTTTAACTTCAGCAGGGGCCTGTATAGGCGCTTGGCTGTCAGTGAAAATACACATTTTTATTTCAAATAACTGATTACGACTGTGGATAAAATATAAACGAGACTTTCCTCCGCTACGCACTAGAGTGACAGAGTATGTCGAAGTTAAATGGACGGTTATAAGGTGGGATCAAAGGGAGTGAGAAGCAGTGCCCACCCGTTCGTCCAAACGACTCCAGCAGTGTGCAACAAGATGAGCGAAAAAGCGGTCCCCATGTCCGTTGGGCAAAGAATTATCATCAAATTCCTTGTGAATGGAGGCGAACGCTCGGGGAAAACTATTCAAAGGTAACGCAACCAATTTGGTGAGTGATCACTATACCCCTGAAAGAAAGCAGACCAGCATGGAATGGCGAGAAAAAAGCGAGCAACCACCCATTAAGGCGAAACGCGCTCCTTGATCAACTTGAAGCCGCTTACCAGTCAAAAAGGCGACAGCAATCCAGGAGAAGAGTAATTTTGCTCCACGACAGTGCCAGACCTCACACAGCTTTACAAACAAGACAAAAAGTAAAGGATTTAATTTGGTAAACTCTTGAAACTCCTGTCTACAGTCCAGACCTTTTTTCATCAGACTTTTACATGTTCTTCCCACTCAAAGAAGCATTGGGAGGATAGCGTTTTGACGATGATGATGCAAAAGAGACGTTTGAGCGCAACTGGCTTCATATCCAAACCCCCTCTCTTTCTACGATGACGGGATCATAAAGCTTCTAATTCGATGGAATAAATGTTTTATAAAGCTACGTGACTATGTTGAAATATAAGAATTTGTTCAATATTTTATGTTAAACAATAAAACAAATAAGAAAAATAAATTCTTGTTTATATTTGGTCTACCCTCGTGCATAAAAACCTATTGATCGTTTCGCGAATCGCCATCATTTCCACCTAAAAGACACTGCAGTTGTCTAGTGAGCGGAAAGAAAGCTTCAAATTTAAATCAAACTTGTTTGTCAGTTTGGATCCTTCAGTATATACGCCCCGGGGGTATTTCCTTTCTCAATTCCTCCCTGCTTGCGAAACCTTTGAATCAGAGATCCAAACCCTTGAATTAGAGATGGTTGGGCAATTGTATAATCGATGTCCGCTGGAATCGTCATGACTTGCATCAAGATTGTAGCATGCCCCAGCTCATTCCTAGTCCAAAAGCCACCACAAAATAGTCTTCGAGTGCTGCGAGATAAGCAGTTTGGAATGAAACCAGTGAAACAGCACCAGGAGTATTTTTTTTTTTTGGAGTAGAACGGAGTGCCGTCATTATAAATAAGGCTGCTAACCTATTATCTTTTGATTTATAACCTTAAGTATAACTTGCTATCACACTACTGTTCCATACAGCAGAGCTGCTCTAATGGCTCTTTTAGAGCAGTATAGAGCTCTCTAAAGAGAAGATAACTTGTTCCCTTTGTGAAGAAAGACAGCTTTAAGGCTCCCGCACGAACTGTCGATCAAAAGAAGTCACTTATTCTCACTCCATGCGATACTGATTGCATCAAAAAGATCTCTCACATCTTTGCCAGAGCCATAGTCCATTTTAACTTGATAAAATCTTGAAAAAAACTTGGTGGGGAAAGAGAAAGCCTCTAGCTTGTAACTTGTACACTTTCATCAAAAGGTTCCACTACTTGACCCTTAAAGTCAGCAGCTTAGTATTAGATTTTATGAACGTGAGCTCTTTAATCAAATCATTTATTTAAGAAATATGGCAAACATTTCATCTCCTTCGCTGTCTAGTTTGCTCTTTTCTTTGGAAAATAATTATTTTTTGTTGCTAGTAGAATGGGTTCTGTGAACCCTGACTTGTGTTGCACTGAACACTGAACTAAGAATGTCACGAGACAACACCGATTTTGTATTTTTATTAGATCGGCTTTTTAAAGGGTTGACTATGCAGAAATTGCTGTGGATTTCTTCAATGTTGCGAGATTGCAAACTTCAAAGCTCATTTTTCTCTTTGTACTATTCTGCTGAAACAAAATGAAATTAATGTAAAATTGAAACACCTAGTTAGCAACAATTACCTGAATTTTATTTTGTTGTGCCCATATTTTATTTTGATTTCCATTTGAGATTCCAAATTTTATCTTTAAGGTGTCACAAATTCTCTATATGTTTATAAAAAGTAGTTTTCGACTCATGTCTTAAAAAATTGATAACAGACATAGCTGCGGGATGCTTGCAACTTCTTGACGCCATTCTTTTTGTCTTTTTTTAGTTTAATTTTTGGATCCAATTGAAATTCTCTTATTTAATTTTTACAGCTGTGAAACGCTCAATTTTACACTCTAAATATCGTACTTTATTTCACACTATTCAATTTATAAAATCCACTACAGAAAATAATTCGTAATCAATTGAACTATCGCGTACAATACTAGCAGTAGCTCTTAAATGCTACTTTCCTTGTTCGAATAATTCATTCACTCATGCTTCACCGCAGCTTTTATAGAAGCTGCTAGCAGCCCGCGAAACAGTCTAGTTGATACATCTGGTTAGTGAAACTGTATATTTTTTTTATCTATACTTGATCCCTCCGATCACGAAAGTTTGTTGCTCGAGATAAGGCAACAGGGACCTTGAACTGCTTTTGCCAACAATAATAAGTAAATTCTACAGACGTTTGATGAAAAGAATCGAACTCGCTTAGCTCGGTTGCTCTCTTTTTGGTGGTCAGCATTTTCATAGGGCTCAAAAGGGAAGAAAATATCAATTGAATAACGTTGGAAAGTAGCTTTCCTGGACTTAAGCCAACCACAGTAAAAAGATAGCTACTAGCTTGTCTCCCGAACCTGATGCATTCTAGTCTTATGTTGTGAGAAACTATATTCTTTTGGATAGGTCATGTTTTTGTAATTCTGCATATATTTTCAAACTTACAGAGGGTTTTGGAACCTTAGCCAAGACTAAAATAGCAAGGTAGATTATTTTCCATAGCGAGTTTTTACTCCGGGTTCTAAGATGTACAAAAAATCAATCACTTTCCATCTTCTTCATAATTTTATGAGGTTTCCTTGGAAAAAATGGTGACATTCTGTAACAGTTTTTGAAGGGATTTTCAACAATAGGTTGACTCTGTTTCCACCAAATGGGACTGCTTGGAAATTTGGCTCACCAAACAAATATCATCTCTTGTCTCCTTTTATGCCAAAATTTACAGAAAAAGTGAAATCAATAGACCAAAAATTTGAAGGACACAAATAATTTTCAATAATTTCTAGTAAAGCTAATACAAGGGTTCACATTTCAATACGGTTTCCTTCAATTTCAGTTGCAAGCCATTGCATGTTAGCTCCAATTTTAGTTTTTCAATTGAAGCCTACTACAATGTGCCTACAATTAAATATTCTCCATTGTAAGATATAGTGCAGTGACAGTGACCAAAACCGGATGTTTATTTCAATATTCCTTGTTGTTGAGCTAGTAAATTGCCAAGACGAGTCGAAGGACGACAATGACTGCGGACTAGAAAAGAAAAAAAGAAAAAAAAAACTGAGCATTGGTATGAATTTAACGGACGAAGGACACTAGCTTTGATGTGACTGGCCCAAATGCGAACATATTCCTGTCATCGTCGGTACGCTGAAAAGCTCATCGTCACTGTGGTCGCTGATTACATGTGTTGTACGGCGTTTAACAGTAAAAGCCTAATTGAGAAGCTGTAGAGAGACACGGGAATGGTAACAATAATGTCCTTGGCAAGATTCTTTTCGATACACTCGTAAGCCATACGAAAAACACAAAAACTTGCATGCAGGTAAATACACAGTATATATAATTTGTGATGTTGGTAGCTTGCGACGTAGACAGGTTGTTGTTTGACTATGCATGAACGACATATTCGAAGTGAAGCTGGGAAAAATTTCTCAGACCATACCACCCAACTAATAGCATCCCTGTCGAGCTATTGCTCCCATAGTCTTTGTCCATACTTCTATTATCATCTGCATCATCATCGTCGTCGACATCGGCACTGTCTTTATCAGTTCGGCATGAAGGTTCGGGAATCAAAACGGGCTTGTGTCTGGTTGGCCTAGGTGAAGTGGCCATTGGACAGTATTTGTGTGAATCTTGTGCAAGTAAGCATCCTGCGAGCATAAAGATAACTGCCAAGGAATATTATGTATGAAGAAATTGTCTATCTATACATATATTTATGTGCTACTTACTTATCGAAAGTCAAATTCAGGATATAAGCAGTAGGTAAGAGGAGTGTAAGAAATTCTTCCTCCTTATTCAGAGTGAATACACGTAAGTAAGTGGAGAGCTCACGTGTTACTCCCGGTTTCGTTTCTTCTCACCACCTTGATGATGGTATAAAGAGGAACATATCTTCACGTCCAGTGCTGTCCAGTTTCCGTAACTAGATTTGATATACTTTCATAAATCCTTTGCTTCGGGAAGATCAGGAGGGGTATTGGTTTTGATAAAAGCTATATTCTCTCTCAAATTCCTGCTCAGTGTGCTTCGAGAAATATGTAAGTATTTCGTAAATTTGCGCTATTCGTTTTCTCCAAATGCAAATATAATTTTTATCTAAATCCATTTACAAAGACACGGTCATTTGCCAAGTGCAGCAAAAGTTGTATTTGCGAAGAACTTAAATTTAATATTTGAATTTGGCTTATGATGCTCTGGCGAAAAGCAAAACAAAAAGTTGACCTACAATTTTCATTTTCCATTTTCAGAACCGAAATAAAAATTCTAAATTATTACTTTATTATATATAAGTAACAAGAGAACCTTGATTTTAACAAGCAAACCTAGATTTCAAGACCCAATGCTTCACTCACTAAGCTACACGAGCTTTTTAGAAACCAAATGCTATATAGCCTTCCATAATAATATGCATAGAAACTCGAAATGTACATGGACGCCTAGAGTATGTGTAAAGTCTGTAGCAGATATTTTTTCTATGAAGCAAAAGCCAATTTTTCATGTAATATATTATCTGGCTGGAAGCTATATTATATAGCACAGGAGACTTTGTGTGCTAGGCTATGTTATATAACTATACACAATGTGGATTTGATTCAGTAAACATTGCTTATTTAGTTAGGTAAGGTAATCGTGTCGTGAAATTAATGTCCAATGAATAGCCTACACTCTAAAAAGTGGGTCTATAATTAACTTTGATAATAGGAAATATATTCATTTTTTCGTTTAAAATAACGAATCACAATTTTTTTTTTACACATTCGATGTGAATTTTTTTGCTTTTACGTCATATCAGCCGAAAAATACACAGCTTTTTGTAAATTGAAGCAAAAAGAGTGTAAATTTACTAGTTTGCTATTCACCTTTGCGCCAAAGCTATAAAATAGCATCATTTTTTAGGGTAAAATTACACGACTTGGTCGTGAAAAAATATTCTTTTTACCCACTTTTGTAAATTATATCTTTAATAGTAGGAAACCAGTTTCCTACTATTATAAGGGTAAAATTCAACAAAATTTTTTTGAATGTAGAAATTGCGTCATAAGTACTATAAGATCAGATTTACTTGAAATCTGTGTATAATGTGTATATACTTTGCCACACATATCATCACTAGTTTTCGAAATGTGTATTGAATCTAACGATATTTGAAATTTTTGCAAGTTGAAAAGAATTTAACAAATCGTTCGAACCAGATCCCAACTAAGCGTGCTCTTTCGTAGGAGACCAATAACGATAATACTAGGTTTAAAAGGGCTCGCGAAGAAATAAATCTGTTTTTTTTTTTAGTTTTAGGAATAAAATCAGTGTTTTTCGCACTTTTTGGAACATGTCTTACTTCATTATCTCAATCAGAAATATTTTATAAATTTTTCAAAAAAAGTGACATAGAAATACATAAAAAAACGAAAATTATTGCATTAGCTCCAACAAATTCTAATATTTCTGCATATTTTCCAATTACTCTGAGTTTATTACAACTTAACTAGAAGGAGTTTTCAAATGTGCGGAAAAAAAAGACGCAAAGTTAAAAACAATTTCTTTTTCCCATACCTTTTCTCTTTTCCATTAATAGACGAAATGAAGGTACAACAATAAAAAGACCTGTTTTAAAATAAATATTTATTCACTAAAATCCAATAATAGGAATAAATCATGGAATAAAATGATCAGCGCCATAGTGGCAGCATCTGTAGGAAGAACACCTAGAGCTGGTCAAATCTTCAGGGTAGTTGAACATGAATTTGAAGTAGTACCATCATTCAACTACCTTGGGTCAATTGTAGTAGTCGTTAACAACATCTAGGAAGGAGGGTCGGTAGCTTAGCTCGCTAACGCGTCAGTCCGAAGCAGCGATCTACTGCCCGCGGGTTCGAATCCCGCCGGGCCCATGGCTGTATTTCTTCGTCTTGTGTTGTCTTAACAGCCGGCGACTGGGCATAATACCAGCATAACAGTAGCGCTTTAGAAAAATAAGAAATAAATGTGGTACTTAAAAAATAATAATGGAATAATTGATATCGGCTTCTCCCATATGTGTCTCCCTACCGCAATCGCTAAGCATTCGCTTCAAAGGACAATCCCCTGAGCTTTGGCATTATCATAGAAAAAAAAAAGAAATACGCAGCCGGCTTTTCAAAGCCAACAATGCCTACTACAGTCTGCCAAGGCACTTCAAATCCCGAAATCTCACCCGAACATCAAAGCTCCTGGTGTAGAGAACCATGGTTCTGCCAGTATTCACGTATGGATCCGAAACTTGGGTGCTTAGCAAAAGGCACTCTGACCCCTTAGCCGAGTTCGTAAGGAAAGTCGTGCGGAGAATCGTTGGCCCTAACTGGAACTAACATGGTTTGTTTTGCATTGGAACCAGATCCATTTGGCCGACATTTTTAGGAGCTGCTAAATACATTTAGCATATTTCTTCGCCGTTGTCCGCATGTCTAGTGTAAACAATAGTAGTTGCAAGTATCTTGCTGCAGGTCGCACCTACAATTTTCACAGTTTGTAAATCTATTGCTCAATTCGCAAGATTTCCAAATGATAACGACAAAGAATCCCTTTGGATGTGCTAAGTAGTGATGGGTAGCTCAGCAATGAGTCAATTCAAAAGAGTTCAG
Source organism: Nemotelus nigrinus (assembly GCA_947369275.1). Lineage (NCBI taxonomy): Eukaryota > Metazoa > Arthropoda > Insecta > Diptera > Stratiomyidae > Nemotelus > Nemotelus nigrinus. Next base: position 132,838,239 of record OX376374.1, read on the forward strand.
CTAAACCCTTTCATTTGATCGAAACCACTCAGCACTCAGTCCTGGAGCATAATTAAGAAACACTACCCATAGTGCAATGTGGGAAAATTGGCGCATGACATACACCTAGTTAATCGTCGCTATGATTTCGCGCTCGCTCGAAAATTTTATTCCAAACTAACCTTTGATTATGTATGTAGTATCTCATGTCGCCAAAGAGTCATTGAATCTACACTGAAAGCAGCACACCGCACAGAGCTATGTGCGGTGAGCTGGTAAGAAATCACGCGCGACAATTGATGACACAGCTTGGCAGATCTTTGAGTTAGCTTGTGTTGTGCGATGAGGCTTTAAGACTAACTTTCCGCAGAGAAAAAAATTGGATGAACTTCAAGTCAAATAGTCCTGTGCTAGTGTTGTGGTTAATTAGACAGCTCGGATCGATCAATCATTAATGTGCTATGCTCCAATTAATCCGGAGAAAACTATGCATTGCTCAGCTCTGAGATTCATTCAAAAGATATGAAACAATTAAATGGAGCTAGGTCATTAAACGGTGGCAGTGTCAGCAACAAATAGCTCTTTTGAATGACCCTAAAAGAGCGGATCAGTAAAAAGAGTAAATGTAACTGAGCTGGCTCACTTTCACCTATCTTTAGTGATAACAGATGAAGGATTCCCGTTTTTGTCGCATTTGATGCACTCTTAACCAAAAAAATGTTTTACATTTCAAAAATGACCTTTCAACAATCGACTTTCCAGAGTAAGAAAATCTGTTGAACGTGCTATTGGCATATTTTGAAAAAGCAACAACAGCGCACATTTTATTAATTGCCTGTATCTGTAACTTCTTCAGCAACACACATTTAAGCTTTACCATTGAATTCGAATCAACAATAATAAAAGAAAATAAACAGTAACTAAAGTAAAGACTATTTTGCATGTGTTGGTTTCAAGCTCTTGTAACTAACACTAGTTCCTAGCGTGTAGGGTACCTGGTTCGAACCCGGGCTATCATATCAGCGTCTAATCTTAAAATAATGCAAAAGTTGAAATTAAGTTGCTTTGAAACGTTCTAAGCTTGTCAAACAAAAAGATTCCTGATAAATTAGATACCTTGTTTAAATTTTTTTAAATTTGTAGACATATTTATTAATATATCACCGATAATCCTTATATCCAAATAAAGTTCGAATCAAAGCATCTCTAATACTGTATATACATCATATGTATTCCAAATAATTTTACTTTCAAAGTAACTCTGAACACCGTCATCATTCACATTAATCTTAAATAATATATCGTTCAACATGGAAAAAATATATTGCACAAGCAACAGGCAGTTGCTCTTTGCAAGAACAACAACAAACTGAAAATATATCGTTTCGGTTTCAAACTAGTGAAAGCAATCCTGGTTAAGGGAGAGAGTGAGCTATGAGACGATGAACAAACGGCAACAGGAGAAAGTCCTACACGTAAAATAAAAATAGAGATAACGAGATTTATGTCCTTGGATCATAAAAATGTTATGTTGCGAGTGTTTTTTTTTTCTTCTTCCATCTCTGACTTCTTGTTTGCGGCGGAGGTCTGTTGAGAGCCCTCATACCACAGCTCAAAGCTTCGGAACTTGCTCGAGTTTTTCGTATAATAATGTGTACCCAGTGTATACTAAGTATCAGACGAACTTGGCCTTTCAGCTCTCAGTTTCATAGTCGAAGCTATAAAACGTCCATTGTGAATGAGAAAAACTTGCTTAGGAAGATGCTAGGTACGGAGGATGGTAGCATCGATGAGGAAAGAGAATTTTTGTATATGACACCCTGTCCAACCGAAATCTCGTTGTCGTAGGTTAGTTTTGTATTCTCAGCATACCGCATTCATATACATCTATTTATACTTATTCCTATTCCTGGTGGCAGTTATCATGCCCTTTTTTGGGGCTGTAGATTTGTGTATAGTTCGTATTATAGCGCCTGTAATAAATTTTTCATTCAGTTTCCTGATTCTCTTCGCAGTATGATAGTACTACACACAACAGCATTAGAGAGATATGCCAAAAACTTTTCTATACGAATCTCAACAAAGTATGGAGAACTGGAGTCGAAGAGACTCAACATAGAAGAACATCTTATACAGCTTGATAGTGAAAGTGGGTGAAAGGAGCAATTCATTGCATAAAAGCCGGCATCACATCGGGAAGTTTCATTGATCTCCCAGAACTCATTGAATTCATTCATTTTGTGTATTTTCCTATTCTTAATGCCTAAAGATAAGTAATATTAGACTTGTATAGATGTAGTTAGATTTATCCTCTCAGATTCAGGAACAAGCCAGACACACAAGGCTATAAAATGTTTGTTTTCGATTGCAGGGAGATATTTTTCTCTGTTATGTAGTAAACTATAAGAGTACGGTAATATAAATGAAGTTAAAAAAAAACAAAATAAGGGTTTAAAATGTGCTGTTATTGAAAATTAAAATAAAACAGTTTACGATAGTTAAATCGAATGAGAAAAATTCGAAAAAGTGCCATAAGCAAGGAAACGAAAAATCGGGAAATTCCGCTACGAAGTAATCTACGTGAACAGTTTGAACGTGGAAAATCTAATGGGAATGATCTAATGCCTAATCGCCAATAGACGAACATACAGAACATAATCGACAGTTTTGTCGATTGCCATTTGCTTTGCGACGTTACATCGACAGGTAGTTGGATATATGAAAAATGTAAGTTATTTTCTTGGAATATTCAGTCGCTTATAAAATAATTATTAAAGGGTGAAAATAACAAACGCCAAACAATTTGAACGTTTGGTATCTCTACTTGAGAATAACGAAGAGCTTGCAAGAGGATTCGTTAAAGCTGGAGGGTAAAATGGCGAAGTGAAGGATGGATGGAATAGTTTTGCAGAAGAGCTAAATAGGATGGGTCTACTAGTAAAAGATATAAGTGGCTGGCAGAAGGTTTGCTATTAAGATATCAAAATTCTTAAACTCGTATGACCTCCTCAGGTGTGGATCGATTTCAAATTTAAAATTCACAAAAAGATCATAAGAAACAATTGTAAATAACACAAAACTGGTGGTGACCCGAACAAACAGGTTTATTTCTCTCCTCTTGAAGAGTGTGTGGTTAATTCACCAAATTTAAATGTTGCGCTTAATCTCACTGGCTGTGAGTTCGGAACACCGCGCGATACGAGTGTGGAGCCTGCATCGTCGATTTTACCTTGTTCCACAAGTAATCAGGCAACCTCAGTTGTAAGCGCTGTACCACCAGCTACCATAAGCCTCGTTTATAACGTGGTTTCAAACTGGCTTAGGATTAGTCAAACCACGTTGTATACGCGCATTGGATTGATTTGAGTCGATCCAATCACGAAATTTGACTGGATTGGATCGACTTGGGCGTTAAAAGACGCGGATTGATAGATTGCGGATTGAAAAATGTGAAGCCCACTTGAGTTTTATTCACATATGTGACGTTACGATGCGATATATTTCACTTTAGTAGAACTAGCTGCATTTTATTCAGTTAATCCACTTTAATCCAGTCACACCAAAAACCTACTTTGAAGTTTCATTTCAATCCGTTCCACGTCAAGCCAGTCCAAGTCGATCCTGGTAATATACAAGGCTATAGATGCAACTTCTTCAATGGAAAGAACCCCTCGAGAAAGTAGATCTTCTAACGCCGACTAAAAGGAAAGTAGATTCCGACTACTCGAAAAGCAAACTGAGCTACAGGAAAACATAAATAAAAATGTCGCAGAAACTCTGCATTTAACCAAAAAAAATTATTACCTCAAAAAACACAAGTTAAAATTGCGAGAAAAATCCTTACAAATAAAGCAAAAAACCCTGCAAATTTATGAAGAAGATGCGAGAGGTAAAAAAATACATCGTGCGCAAAAATTGAAATTAAAAAAAAAGAAATGTATGAGCTGTAGCTACAAGATTTTAAATTATCCACAGATTTATTAGTAAATACATGAAAACGTTAATTTATTCTTTAGAAAAAATAAAAATTAACTGTTACTATTTTTTGCATCGCTATACTAAGTTCTACCGCGAAGATTACATTATTCGTCGTTAAAAAATTCAAAACATTCAAAAATACAAAACAATTCATTTCACAAACTTTCCAAAAAAATAATAGATTGTTTTTAAAAAAGTTTCACTTGACAGTTGGCGAATGCTAAAGTTATTCAAATTGGCAATTTCGTTCACAATAGCACTCAATTCAAGCATTTTCCTCGATTTCGATATGGCAGTACTTATAAGTCGTTTCGATCGACTCTCGCAATACCAAAACGCCATCGACTCGACAACTTCGTCGATTAGCGACTAGCGATCGACTAGACACTCACAATATGGGTGAGTATGAAGCGATGATAAAGAAAAATATTTTGCTTCAAAATTAAAGCTAAGCGTGTAAAAAAAATTTGGCAACACCAAAAAATAGAAACTTGAATATATTGTATTGAAATGCTATTAATCTAACGAATAGTTTATTCCCAATCGTTTATCCCATAATGATTACATCATCATAATTTTTGAAAGTTTTCGCTTTTTTGAACAGAACTGAAGCTCGGCGGACGCCCGCTTTAAGATAAAGTTCTCGATAAAGGTCTTAATTTTTCATATCGTCTTCTGAAAACGATGTAGGAATTTATCTTCAAAGATTTTACAAAATTCGCGCATGAAATAAACAAATAAACTACTCATTTTCGAACTGAAAACCGTTCGAAAACCATCTTCTTACATACGAAGTCTGATCAAAAAGCTTCGGGACTTTTAAAATAACGCGCCAACGAAGCAACGAAAAAAAAAACACGGCTGGCAGCACTGTTTAGAGAACTTCTCCTTGAGCACATCTTCAATAGGTCCTTTAGAAGCGGAGGTTCAGCTGTTTTAATAAACTGACTTTTTTGTGTTCTGCGATTTTGTGGCTTTGTTTGTGATGGAAGGAATACAAAAGCAACGTGTTAAGTTGGGGAACATTTTTACCGAAACACTTTTCACGTGCTTTTGGGGATGAGTTTTTGAGTAGTTCGAAGTGTCACGAATGGTTCAAGAGGTTCAAAGAAGGCCGCACATCAACAGAAGACGATCCGAGCTCATGACACCCGTCAGTTTCGACTGACGACGATCATGTGGTCCGAATGACCTCTTTCGTTCAAATGGTCGTTTAACCATCCGGAAAATAGCAGAGGAATGCACTATTTCATTCGGTCAATGTAAAAAATTTCAACAGAAAAACAACACTTGCGTCGAATGGCGGTAAAGTTTGTCCCAATTTTGATGACCGAAGATGAAAAACAACGCAGAGCTCGGGTGTGTGAAGAACTTCTTGAAAAGGCAAATGGTGATGAAAACTCCTTGGAAACCATCATTATTGGCGATGAAGTATGGGTGTATGGGTACGACGTAGAGATAACAATGGAAGACTCGCACCTCCCCACACCCAGAAAAAAGCTCGCCAAGTGAAATCCAATGTGAAAGTCATGCTGTTTTCTTTGATTGGAAGGACATCGTCTACCACGAATTTCTTCCAAGAAGTGAGACAATTAATCGTTTTCGTTACCTTGAAACTTTGAGACATTTACGTGAAGCTGCGAGAAAGAAGAGGCCAGAGTTGTGTTCAAGTGAAGAGTGGGTGTTGCACCATTATAACGCCCCTGTTCATTCCTCGCTGCTCATTCGCTATTCTTGCACCCAAAATGCAATAAAAGCTATTCTCCAACCTCCTTACTCACCTGATCTGGCTCCACCAGACGTTTTTTTTGGTTCCAAAAATGAAAAGGCCCATAAAAGGAGAGAGATTTGTTGATGCTGAAGCAATTAAAAAAATTGCTAGAGGAACGGAAGAGCATTTTGGAAGAAAACTTTCAGAGGGCCTTCTTACAGTAAAAGTGGCGTTGGGAAAAAGTGTATATCTTCCCAATGAGAATACTTTGAAGAATATTTAGTTTTGTAACATTCATCTATTACCAATGAATTTATATAAAATAAGTCCCGGAACTTTTTGATCAGACCTCGTAGAGACTTTCTTTAGGGCCTTTAAAATTCTTTAAAATTTCCGAAACTCTTTCCAAATTAATCTTATCGTTGATATTAGCTTCACTCGTATTCGTCATCAGTTTTGTGAGCACTTCAAACATCAAATGTTAAAATTTCCTGAATATTAGCACTTTGCGGGCGGCAACCCTTAATATCTTTCCACTCCTCTAACTTCCGATGTAGCCATTGGATTGAAACGAAACTCACAGAGTGGGCTGCAAAATCAATAGTTGGCATACGAACTGATAACAATTTAATATAATTAAACATAGTAATCTGGTCAATAAATCTACGGCTGCTCTAATTATCTCATATAAGTAGCGTCATGATTCTTATACGTGCTGCCTTCCTACTTCTCTCAATTTACATTTTTACCAATCTTTCAAAAAATCCTTCCAATACTGTTGGCAAACGCTGCGACGCTATTATTTGAGATGTAGGCCGTTGTATTGACATATCTTTTTCACCCGTATGAAATAATGTCTATGTAAAGAAGACAAGCATGCAATCTTAAAGAAGCATTGAGGAAGTAAAGCGGGGGAAAACATGATTCCCTTATTTATAAAACTTGTCTTTCGCGGCGGTGTTATCGTCCTTGGTGTTGTCGCCAACTAAGCCCCTATGGCGTTACTCGCCCCGTGAAAATAAAAAAAGGATTCAACGCGAATGTATGGACGGACATTTGTCGCCATCTCATGCACATATCCTGCTTGCTGGTCATTCTATTTCAACTATGTCTAAGCATGTATGCAGCAGGTTGGACGTATTTAGAAAGCAAGCAAAATACGTTTATATGTATACATTTGCCAGATCTTATGGTACGATTCCGAAAATCGAACATTCTTACTCACGTATTATATGTACGAGGGTAAGTGGATGGCCGTGTGGCCATGGACAAACCTTGGTTGGCGTTCTTCGCTGTTGCCGCCGTTTTGCTTTTCATAGATGATTGCACGGGTCGCGTTTGCTACGAAGAGGGATTCCGGAACGCTGGGCCAAACGAGAAGAGAAATCAGCTTCGCAAAACAGCCTGGACACATATAGAGAAAATCCCTTACTAAAGACTTTTCCGATGTACACTACGATTGTACAGCAAAAGCATTATTATGTGTCCCTTCAGCGCTCCACCACTCCACTTTCACTCTAAACTAAATCCTACATGGTTTTCAGTTCATCTGTCCCCATTCCCAACCCCGTCGAATCTCAACTAATTCCTTTCAATACCGTCGTTCGTTCTCTTGGCTACCGAAACCTTTTTCAAACATTCGCGTTTACTCCGCAATTTTCCTATAACACCTCATCCTTGCACGAAACGATATTCCTGTCCCGTCTTCGTACTACGGCTGAATCCTGTCGTCCACCCACCCACTCTGGTCAGAGTCAGTCATCCGCAATGTACTTGGCACATCTTTGCCTTGTGTGATGCTTATGGCCATTTCTGCCGCCACCACCGTCGATTTCAAACTTTAGCATAGTCGAACAGACGAACATCAGAAAATAGCGCGCGGACGGCAACGGACCCTCCTAAGTTCCTTGAACGGTCGCTGTTCGCGTCCGTCCGTCCGTCCTTCCTAAGGATGCGGCGTCACATATGACTCTTCCCTTGCTCCAAATTGAAATAGTCCGTCCACGACTGCAGAATAAGCTAAAGGCATTATATCACATATAGATTGGCCAGATATAGTGGAAGGACAACATATATGAGGAGTCGCAGCAGCGTGAATGGTGTCAGCAGCGGTGGGCTATATCGCGACATACTTCTGCACTAGCGCATATGAGAAGTGAAAGCAGGCCTTCGGTATATAGGCACTTGCTCACAACTTTTGTAACTTCGCATACTACACATTCAGTGGCTGTACATAGTTAATACATATGTATAGAAGCTTGTACGCTCGGGCATTAGTAGATAACTACGGGAAGCAGACCCTTCTGTAGCCGTTTTTTTTTTCGGCCACAAGAAAGTACGCGGCTTCTGTCGCGAATTCTTTGTGTCTGAGTCAGATTGGAATGATTCCAAATACTTTTGGAAGGAAAATGCCAAACAATGATACATTAAGTATGTAGACACTGCGTCACAGAAAATTGCCATGAAAATTATGATTTGGAAATGAAAATCAAATTTAAGGACGAAATGAAGGAATGGTGAGAGTTGCTTGTCAGAAAAAAAGGGTAACATGCTATCCCTATAATAATATCAAAGCAATATCTTTATATTCGACTAATTCAATTTCCCTCTCTTCAAAAAAATCTTCAAAGCATCATTTTATTCAAAAGTACCGTGCAGAGTTAATTGAATACATTGTCAACGATATCATAAATCACGTATGTGAGTATCTACCTACCAACAACTTCATCTCAGTTTTCGCGAAATGATTATTCGCGACCCTCGCCCATAATCTCAAACTCCTCAAATCAGCAAAAACATGGGTTTGAAATAATCTTCGAAGAATAGAAATTGCATTTAAGTGCGGGGTACCTAATTCTGGCAACAAGAAAAATTGTAATCCCTTTGCGACAGGCCCGGTTTGTTCATGCTAAGCTGTAGTCGCCGTGCCTCATTTTCAAAAGCGGTCGCCTTTCATTAAAACGACTGAGCCACGCCACGCCGCCAGTCGCGAAGTCTCTTTATGGAGGAGATCCTTTCAAATCACACATGTGCCTGTCGAATGTACACTAACTGTTGTAACCCAACCGCCATGGGATCACAATGTATAGAGAAAATCGCGCGAAACGCTTTCTTTTTCCGGATAATTTCATTTCTCTAATCTCCTTCGCCTAGGAGTCTTTTTGCCTTTTGTAATGGCAGTCTTTTGCCCGTGACAATGCATCCGCTACCTGCGCGAAATACTTTTCGTTGTGTTGCAACGAGCGCACACATGTAGAATTGCAATTGCATTTTGCACTGTTGTGTAGTAGTTTAGCGACAATCGTATTGAAAAGCAAAACAATGAGAGCAGCGAAATTTGGCATCTGAGTCCCAGGTAGTTTTTGACAAGCTGCGCCTGATTGTGAAATTATCCCAGCAAGTATTGCAAACTGTTCACTTATTAATAGAATCAACGGGTTTAATGTCCTGCCAATAAAATTGTTACTTGCAACATTGCACTAAATTTTATAATTTTCCTTGCTTTCATTTAGAGTATAAACTAATGATAAAATCGCAAGAAGTCCGACGTGTCAAAATGGGTATGTAGGTTGTCTGGCGACAAAAGAGCGACCGTTATAAAATCGTCTGCTTTCTTCAATTTATTCGTCCGAAGATCGTTTCGAGTTTCATTGACGCCATTGATCTTATCGGAATCATTCAGTCATATCACAGTCGAACGAAATGTTCGCGAAGAATTGAACAAAAAAAAAACATGTTTTTGCAAGGATTTTTACTAAATGCTAAAGGTTCTGTGCTAGGTGAAAATATATAAAGGCGACATATGCATCTTTGTGGTTAGTGACTTAGTGACGAAAAACTACACAAAAAAGTTTGTTTGTGTGCATACAGGTAAAGCGAATCTATTAGGAGTAGAGGTGGTATTAGTTAAGATATTACTAATATTTGAATATATTAGGTAATAGTAATATTTTATTGTGTCGTATTATAATATATAAATATTAGTTTCGCGTGAAATTTTTTTATTCTTATTTTTCTATCATCAATCAATTTGTTCGCAATTTGATTGATGATGGGATCGCAACGGAGAGCGGTTTTTGCATTCGCGATTTTTCTTGAATTAAAAATTTTAATATCAAATAATATTAATATTAAATGTTTGTCGAATATTAGTTGATGGAGTTATATAAAGATGATAATAAATGGTATTTTCACAGCGGCATGCATTTATTTGGGATTTCAAATGATAATAGAAGAAAATTGATCGTAGATCTCATATATTCAAACAATTACGAGCAGACAATTTGCAGTATGAAATAGTTCACAGAATATATATTTTGATATTCGATTTGTTTAGCTACACAATAGGTGAAGTGAATGTTCAAATGTGATGAGCATATTGAAGGGTCCATGGGCTGCGTTACTAGTGGGAACGAGACGAAAGCTTGGAAGTAGGCGAATAGAAATAGATGTTTTTGAGTAATATAAAATTTTCACCATTCCAATTATTACTATTGCTATTGAAGGGGTGTCTGTGTCAGATTGATAATATCTTTTTGGTACCGATTCTAGTTGAACTCGTCGCAAAACTCAAATAACTCTTTCATTTATGGCCATGAAATCAAAATACACACATAATACCGTGCAACGAGAAATTATTAAAACCAAATATGAGTAATATATTAATATTAGTTATGATATTATAATATCGCGTAACTAATATATTCGTATTAGGTAATATCACGAAATATTAGTATAAGCCCATCTCTAATTAGGAGTAATCCACAGGTTTTTGACTGTAGTTTTTATGCGAAAATTACGCAACCAGTGCTTCTAAATATTCAAGCTAAAGTGAATTGAAAAACACAAAAAAAATGTTCTCAAAGACCTACCTAGTTGAATATTTATAAATTTGGCAAATAACGTGAGATTTCGTTATAGCGATAGGAAGCTATCAGCAGCATTTGAATCTGTCATCCACAAAATATTGGTGCATAAAATAGTTTTTCCCAAAAAGTGATAATTGTAAAGCTTTAGATCTCGTCTCTAGTAAAAGTAAAGAATAGAGTCACCAGAAGGAATATTCCCTTTGTTCCACGGTGGGCAAAATTTGGAGAGACCTTTTTCAAATAGTGCCAAAAAAGTGGTTGACCTCAACCGGATCAAAAGTATATAGAAATCATATTGCACAATAAATGTGATGATAAATTGAGCCAAAAGCCTTAGTGGCACTCAAAAACATTTAAAAATACTGCCTAAAAACACGGCAAAAGAGAAAAACGGAGTATGAAGATTTTTTTGAATTTAACAAAAATTCAAAAACTATCAGGATTCAGTGTAAACGATACCGGAAGTGAAAGAAAAAAGTCACTTTTACTAAAAACTCCAGTAGAATTCGCCAACCAACTTCATAAAGTCAAATTTGCTGGAAAATACCGAAATTCTCGCAAAAAAAAGTAAAAGAGCAACTGCAAGGTGACTTTAGTGTCGAAATAATGAACCTAAAATTTCCGCGATATTTAATCAAACACCTACAAAAAAATATTCAACATCCGAGTTAAAGGAGGAAATAATTAACTTTAAGCTTTCGATCGAATCTAATGGTAAATTTGAGATCATTCACATAAGCCAGGCAAGAAAATTAAGTAAATGGATTGCGTTCGTTGAAGTGGGAGGAAAATTGTTCAAGCGAATGATCAACCAATACAAAAACATCAACTTTGGGTCCCACTACATCATTGAGGACCATACTGCTATAAAATATTACAAATGCCCGGATGTTCAGCCACATAAAACCGTTTTGTCAGAATAAAGATATATGTGAAAATGACCGTGATAAATCAACATAAAATTAACTACAGTTGCTAAAAGCATTATGAATAAAACCAACAACACTTTAAAAATAATGTGCGCAACCATAAGAAGCATTCGTAAGAAAATTGATGACCTAAATGTCTACCTAAGTTCAAATAACATTGATGTGGTTGTCCTAAATGAAATATGGGTATGCAGTAATGCAAAACAAATGTATACACCCTAGAAATATATTGGCTACTGTTGGTGCAGACTGATGCACAGTGATATTAGTCAGGTCCAATATCCGGTTAGGGACCGATGGCTGTTGTTCGATACCGAAGGCTGTTGTTCGATACCGAAGAAAGTGTTCGGAGGAGGCTTGTCACCTCAGGGGCAGCACAGGAGATTATCATCGGATCTGACCTGTAGAATATTGTTTACGATGGACTGCAGCTCCTGGAAATGCCAACGGATGTGTTTCTCCTGGGTTACTCTGACTTAATCAAGTCATGAGGAGGGTGGAACCGTAGATGACTGACCGTGGCCAACGGTTGACAAATCGGAGGATACTGATGACAGTGTCCTCTGACTGAGGTCCAGATCAGTAAGTCGGTAAGTTATTTGAGAGTTACCCTGGGCACTAAGCTGACCTACTGGGATCACCTCCGTAAGGAATGTGACAAGGCTCTGAAAACCGTCGGCTCGCTGAGCCGCGACGAAACTCGGCTCGCTGAGCAGGTTGATGCCTAACATCGGTAGCCTCGGCGAAACGAACCGGATGTTGCTGATAGCGACAACCAACATCATCTTGCTTTACGGGGCGGAAATTTGGGCGGACGCACTCCAAACAAAGGAGCTTCGAGTACGTATTGCCAGCATAAAGGTAGAGAAGGGTCCATAGGCGGGCCGTGGCCTAAAATCTGGCAGGGGCCAGGGACTGAAAGGTTCAAGACATGCGATGATTTTGTCTTCGGTAAGGTACACGTACTGTTCATATTAATTTATTCTTTGTTTTTTGCTAATGCATAATGCATTATCAAATAAACTTCTTGTCTGTGAATACGTATGAGCTACTACCACATGCATATAATTTGAATGGTAGGTATGAACTACACATGAATTATCAATGACCGCTAAGAAAGAAAGCTTGTATGAATTATACGGGAATAGAATGGAAATAATTCAAAATGTAAGAATATTTCTTCGTTTAGAAGCTAAATATATTTCAACTTATACTTGAAGAAGAGGTTAGCGGTTTCAAAATATCTTCAAAGAAATTGGAATATATTAAGCTTAGAAGGAAGAAATTAATCTCTTGCTTCAAACATTTGTTACCTAGAAAACCTAGAAAAAGCAAAAATAATTTGGGAAGATGAAAAGTGCTGTCTCTTTTCGAGCCATTTGGTTTGCAGAAATATCTTTGTAGCCCTAACTGTGTGTCCGAGGCTAGATGAAACAGCAAATCTTTGTAACAAGTGCTTTATGCTGTTTTCCGTTTTTGCGATCCTCCTGCAATCCAGACAGTTCTTTTCTGCGAATGATTTCATTTTTTCCCAAACTACATACAAGTCTTCTCGCTCACTTAGTATGCTTTAACTGTTCCATTCATAAGATTTATCCCATCCCTAAGAGTTGCATTTTTAGTTTGAAAATATGTGCTCAACATGTTCGTTATAAAAAGAACATAGTGAAAGATAAAAAGATTCACTACAAACTTAGGATTACTGATTGAATGGAAGATCCGCAATGCATAAACAGAGTCATTGTATTTTCCTTCATTCATTTGTTTTTCTAAAGCCTCTTTTATAGACCCATAGCTATCGATCGCATATTTGTAATTGTGAAATCTCGTTGACTAACGAGTCGAGCTTAAACTTCTCATTCCATGCCTTGTGTTTAGACCAACTGCCTTTTCAAGCTGCTTCAACAATTCGTGATGTGATGGCTTCGAAAAGTGTAGGTAGATGGATTCGATGGCATTGAAAAAGGATGTACACGTTTCGATTGTGAAAAATGTGTCCATCACAACCAGGATAATTTTATGAGCTAGACAGTGTACAAATGTGGCTGCAGGGTGTTTCATCTTAATTTAGATTTGTACACCATTTATTTTTCCTGACATGACACTAGCACCATCATAAGACTGTCCAACAACAGGCATTTCGCTAAGTCCGTAGCTGTTTAACAGGCTCAAAATTAAATCTACTAAATACGAGGCATTTCTAGCTCCTGCACAGTCTACAAAGCTTGAGAACCTTTCTTCGACTGCTAGCTCTTTAGCAAATCTGACAACCATGGAGAGTTGTTCCTTTTGTGGACCCTTGCTTGGTTTGCCATAATGGATATCAGTCCGCAATCTTTTATTTCAGCTGTATTGTCCTCGCGAACGATTTCAGCAATTATTTTCATAAATTCATTTTGTGTTTTGCCACTGCAGTAGTTCGCCACTTTGTTTTTAAAATTATTTTCAAAAGTTGAATCATGCTTTGCGAATAATGCACAAAATTCCAAAAAAAAAAATCACGTTTATCACTGGCACTACTTTTATCATGTCCTCTGAAAGCACGTCTTTGGCGACTGAGACACGTCGTAAGGTCGATAAACTTTCCCAAATAATTTCGGCTCATCTTGACAATATTCCTAGACTGTTCAAGCACCATATCGTTTACTGTCTTCCAAGTACTATTAGAGTTTTCACATTGTACATGAATTTTACTATCCAGATAATTTATCCGGATCGTGAAGTTTGTTCGACCTGAAATGTTGGTGTATTTTGGCGACAATGGAAATTCTATGGAAAATTTCGCATTGTGATAACTTCACACTGAGTCATCAGATCATCACAAAATTTACAAGACTCATCAATTGGCATAAAAAATAAGTTTCTGTCGTTTTTAAATAATGTCTTGGCAACCTTGTAGCTACCATAAATTTGATACTATATTTGATACTGTATATACAGTCAAATCTAAGCTTGTAAAATTCCCAATCGCACAAAAATCGCACCAAATTATTTATATTTTTAACACCTGGAACTTGCGTTTACGGTATCTCGCAACCGGATAAAATTCATAGAATATACTGGTCTTGAGTAGATACAGGTTTGACAAAAGTTCAATGAATATGATAAGAACCATGTGGCGGCTGTGTCACTATGAAAAAACGCTCGGTGAAATTGAAGTACTATGCCTTTTAACTTCCGATGCAGTTATCAATTTGTAATGAAATTCACACGCATTTGACCTGAATATAAACCAATTAGGTCATAGATAGCATAAAAGTGGGAGGGATATCATTTTTATTCTCCAAATGACTTCGAAAATTGTATGCTACGTTAATTACCTTATTTCCTACCATTTTAATACTTAGACTATGTTTTGTGAAAAACATAATTGCTTAAAACGCCAGTTTATAAAAGTGTTCTTATCTAAATACCTATATATTGCCTCGTAGGAATGAACAGATAATCTTAATAAAAAAAGGATGATTGGCGAGGCACTTTTCGTTTTTTTCTTAACGTATAACTTGTCGAAATTAAATATTGCCGTCCATAACTCGAAATAAGTCCCATAACATCGTAATCAATACCGCAAGTAACACAGTCTCTATGTTATAAATAGTGTAAGTTGGTATAGGCTTACACTACTGCACTACACAACTCTTGCTGTAACCACAAAAACCTTAGAGGCGAAAACTTAAGTGTCTGCTGTTGGAAATATTTATTTTTCTGGGAGGGGCCAACCTAGGGTCTGGGGGGGTCCCGGCCCCCCCTGGCCCCCCCTACGGCGCGCCTATGGAAGGGTCCCTGATACGCTCTGAACCGAACAGAACATGGGCTCTAGCAGACGCACTTTCGCGAACACTCCAACTTTGGCAACAGTGCTAAAGCGCAAGCAACACAGGTCGCTAGACTGTGAGACTGATAGGTCTTTTGACCCATAGGTTAGCCATGCCTACGGAGAGGTAAACAGTGCTAAAGCGCAAGCAACACAGGTCGCTAGACTGTGAGACTGATAGGTCTTTTGACCCATAGGTTAGCCATGCCTACGGAGAGGTACTTTTACCTGTGCCAATTCTTAACGGGGCATGATTATTTCAGAAAGTATCGTAACAGAATGGGTAAAGTGCGGACACCGTACTGTCGGTACTGTATGGATGAGTACGATGATGCTTATGAGTCAGTTCACAAGTTTGAGGAGCCGCCTCGAGTCGACAATTGGTTTGATCACGATTGTGGAAACGATGCTGCGTAGCGAAGATAACTGACACATAGTCTCAACATAATATTGAGAAAATACTGCGTACAAAGCAAGACGACCCACAAGCTGTGGTAAATACTGAAGTAAATGGGCACCGAACTCCAGCCTGGAACTTTGTGGCCTGTAGATGGATTTTTTAGTATGTAAAAACCTTGCATAGGCCGTGATTTGTTGACTATAGTATCTTTTAAAGATGTTTTTGGCGAACGGCAAAAAAAATTATTCGGTCAAGGCTCGTCAATGTATCTGATAACTCTTATGCTATCATAGTAGAACTTGAGTTAAATTTTGCAAAAATAAAATCCTGTGAATTTTACAAAGTATCTACTGAAGATGACTATAACTTTGTAAGTCATATTGATGTGTTGTATTTGTTTTTGATATTCATCTTACGAAATACTGATTGCGCTAGTCGACACCAACATTGATCTGCTGACTTCATCAAATATTGCGAAATCCTACTACAATATTTTAACATACATAAACATATATAAACCGACAGGCATAAAACCAACTTCGAGGGACTTTATAGATCATGTCGTTATTAAACATTTATGTTTAGCTGAATGAACTACACACGAAGATGATGAATGACCATATTTAGATCACAAAAAACATAAATGTTTCAATTAAGAGCTATGTAAAAGCAAAACTACGAAGGCGGGTCAATAAGTTCACGGATTTAGGAGTTCGAAGTGCATATGAAAATGTAAATGTTTTTTTCTTTGTCAATGTACTCACGTGCTGCTTTAATACAATTTTCAGATCTTTCAATTAGTTAATGTATACCTTCTAAAAAAATATGTTTTGCCTTTGCCGAAAAGCAAGCCGGAAATGATTCCTTCACTTCTTCATCGTTTGATACCTTCATCCCACGAAGTTCCTTATTCAACTTTGGGAAAAGATAATAACCACTGAGACCTAGATCAGTGGTGTAGAGTGGGTGATCTCAAATATCGCAGTTCACATTATGCAGGGCAGTCAACGTAAAACGATTTTGTGAACAGGCTCGTTATCGTGCAGAAGAAAGACACCTTTGGTTCATTTTCTTCTTCTTCTTATTCTTTGATGATTTTTTTTTCAAGCACTTTAGAATTGAAGCGTAGCTGAAGCTGTCATCAAAAGGCTTTGCTTTTCTTTGTGACACGTTAAACTTCTTGGGTGTGGATGTCCCTTTTTTGTGACACTGTATAGAGTCTTGTTTGAACTCATGCTCGAAATGATGAACCAAAGTCTGGTCTTCAGTAACGAATCGACTCAATACTCCATCCTCGTCTTCACTACAACTATAGAGGGCAAAAGACGTGTGACAGCACTATACGTGCTGTTGTTTTTCAGACAACGTAAGTATTCGCAGCACCCATTTTGGTCATGCCAAGATAATCATGGAAAATATTTAAAAAGGTTTTATCTGACACTCCAACAATGTCTGCGAGCTAGTTCTTCTTAAGTGTAATATCTTCCACTATCACATTTTCGATTTTTTGACTAATTTCCGAAGTGGTCACTGCGATTGGCCGCCCTGGTCGTGAATTGTCTTCAAGTGATGTGTTTCCTTGCTTAAAAAGACTGTGACACTTGTAAATTATGGTTTCACATAGACAAGAGCCCCCGTAAACAGATACAATCTCTTCCATTATGATTTGAGCCGACTTTTCTTGTTGGGTGATGAGCAACTGCTTCACGTCATAATCCACCTACTTTGTGAATCTCAAATTACAAGGATAGAAAGATGTTTCGGGTTGCCATTCAAATAATTTCAAATACTTGGAAAATTTAAACATTGGATACTTATTTTAATTGTAGATGTTTGCCATATGAATATCTAATGGTAGCATCTATAGATACGAAAATAGCAATTATGCTTGGTTCTGGCAACCGTCCGCTGGCACTAAAGCCGAAAGTATACCAAAACGGCTTCACATTGAGGTCAACTCATCCTGTAAATTTAGTTTTGATCCGAAGACTGCATTGGACGCTATAGGAATGCAAAGAAATTTACCGTTAACATCTGCAAAATATTTCAAATTTTCAAAATCCAAATTTTTATTGTTTATTGCCACTACAAGATCATAACAATTTGAAAATTTAATAATAACATCGCATAGTAAAGATATGACAAAAAGATACAAAAACTACCATAGCAGGCAACTCTATCCTAATTTTTCAACCAAGCTCCTACTAAATTTGGCCCAATATAAGATCCATTTGCTATATTAGGAGCGTTTTGATTTCATGATTACACCGGAAAAAAGGTCAAAAAGCTTTATTTTGTTGAATGTATTTTCAATATTCAAGACACAAAAATTACCTTAGCTGACAGCTCAAACGAAATTTTTCAACCAAATTTCTAATGAACATGGGCTAAAGTAAGATCCAGCAACTGTGCGAATTTCGTTCAAATCTGGTAACCGAATCAGTTTATTTTTTCTTGGCGATTTTTCAAGATGGTCCCACAGGCACAGGGTTGCTTCCATTTTAAAATCACTTCAATCAAACCTGATACCTTCATCCCACGAAGTTAATGCAATCTGTGAATTTCAACTTAATTTGATTATCGGGTTGTCAGTTCTCGCAAGCGAAAATTCGGATGCTAAAAATCTGGCGAAGGGTTACCGTTCTTGTGCAAAGGGGTATTTCAAAAATTTCAATTTGACTCTGTGAATAAAGCATAAAGTTGATGAAAAATTTGCATATTTTTTAAGGAAACATCTTTCAAGAGGGTCGTTGATTTGAAGGTTTTCTGTTTGGGTGCCTGCCGTAGCCAGATGGTTGCCAGCACATTAATCAAAAATCATACACCCGTCTAAAATGTTCCCATAATTGCGTTCTGCAAATTTCATGTTAATCTGATGGTTATTTCGGAAGTTATCGCCATTAGAAATTTCGCAAATTTTCCTAGCCTGATATCACTTACTTTCAAATTGCTTAAGGCCGGCTATACATGTAAAGACCTGAATTTAGACCGTTTTCCAATGGCTTATTTAAAATAGAAGGAATATATGAATCGTTTTGAAAGTGATCTTGTTTATTCATTGCATATTAAAATACAAGAATCTGATTTTATTTCATTTCTTTTCCAAAATGGCCGCCGTTTTAGTTAATCTTTTGAGACCCTCGCGACGATTTTTAGCATCGGTTACAGCAATTTGAAATCAAAAAATTGATTGGAGTATGTTTATTAAACATGTATCTTCTAGTTGAACCAAGAAAACAAAAAAAAGTAAAAAAAAACGCGATTTAGCACGCCTCATAAAAAAGTACGATTTTTCACCCTTTTTTTCGACAGTTTTTGGGTCGAAAATGCTAAATTTTGATTTTTGTTTTTGCATTATTACTACGTTCAACTAGAAGCTTATACTAAAGAAAAAATATGTGCCAAGCTTCATAAGAATCGGTTGAGAACTTTTTGAGTTATATTGCCCGCCAATTTAAAAAAAAAAGTAGTTTCGAGAAAAACGCGTAGTTTTGACTCACAGAAACTCTATGATTACAACGATTTACCAACTAATCAGCGATTCCAGGCTCATACAGGAGTCCTTCAGTACGTTTATTTTTTAGATGTTAATTTAACTATTTATGCACAAAAAAAAACTCAAATTTTTGAAAATTTTACATGTATTTCCGGCCTTAAACAATAGCATATTCAAGCTAGAAACATTACTATTCTTCGGAAAAAACTTTTCTCAAAAGGAAATATGTTTTCTCTTCGAGTTCCGTAGTCTTTTGATGAACGGTATAAAGCTTGGAGTATTTTCAAACATTTTATAAACATTATTCTTTTTTTATTCTCATCTTAGAAATAATTTTTTCTTTTCCCCTCTTAGTTTGTAAAATAAAATAAAAAAAAAAGATCGATAAATAACTTAACATATTATATTTAAAATATAAAATATTATTTTTAAAATTAATATTATATGCTAGGCTGTAGAAATAGACCTTTTCATAAAAATACTATTAACAGCCTCCAACCATAATTTCACCCGACACACTACTTCGTCGACGTAAAGGCAATTCCTACGAAATGGCAACACTTCTTTGTAGTATGCTTGTAGGAGCAGGTTTTGCGGCAGTTGTTGTTTCTGGAAGTGCAACCATAGAAACAACTCTGAATGATCAACGACGTAATCCGTGTCCTTTTATACCAAATGATGATACGAAATCTGAAGAGAGCACCGAATTCGACAACAAAAACAAATACGAGCTTAAAGGACCGCCAGATCTTCGGAGTAAGTTCATGATCGAGTTGGAGGAGAAGGCGGCTCAGAAAGAACGTGACGAAGAAGAACGCCGTTTGATGGAGGAGCGGGAAAGATCAGAGGTATTTAGAGTTGAACTATTGGGAACATTGTAGGAGAACTTGACATCTCATTTTTTCGGTACATGCAGGAGCTGTCCAGGCGACCTCCTGACACATTTCTCGGAAAACGGATGCACGCTTGGGTTGCAGTCATTGAAAATGCACCTTGGTGCTATAAGCCACGCGAAAAAGTTTTCAATGATGATGGCGAAGAAGTTACTCCAGAGCCACAAGCATTTTTCATTGAACCCAGTACTGGTTTCCGTCACGATGTTTCTTCTAGGATCTACTTGCGAATCGATAGTGTTTGGAATCAGCACAATTATTATGTAAGAGAGTATAGTTTGATTATCTTTTATTTAAGCTTTTCCATGCAGATCAATCGACAAGAACCCACTGAAAATGGACTGGCTGATATGAAATGGGATCTAGGGAATACTAGTCTCTGGGAGCATTTCCTCCCAGCCGAGCCTTTTGAGCTTCGTTCGGAGCAAGGTGTTTCGCAGGATTTAGAACAAGGAAATCCTGAAATGCTTTTCATTGAAAAACATTTGGACGTGATTCCTTCGTGGGTTGAGAAGCTTCGTATTAGCTTGAAAGACTATGAGTCGCGTTATCCGAACAACGAAAAGAGTATTTATTACAAAAAGGCACTCTATCAAAGATACTCACCATATCACAATTATGATGGACTAATGCAAAGACTGACATTGTTTGATGATTTAAATTATCAGAAGCCGCTGAAACGTTGGGAATGGTATGGGAACCGAGTGGACTTACTCGACATGGTCAAACTCGATTTTCAGACGAAGCAAATCGAAGAGAGTTTCCTCAAAGGTCGGAAGGATTGTTTGAAAAGTAAGCAAATTGCAAAACATTGAAAATATATATTTATGTTTATTTTCTTTGTAAAGATTTCGTGCATAACGCCGAACAAAATCAACCGAAAGTATTTCGCTTTTATCACTTGCCAAGGCTGGATTGTTTGAAGCAAATGGAAATAACTGCAGATAAATATGTTTACCACTATCGTGACAAGGAAGATTTGTAATAACCATCTATGCATAGAAATTGAATTTAGTAAAATAACATGGTTTTTAATATTTTACAGATGTTATTATCAAGAATTTCAAATTAAACCGAAAGATCGTTTGAGATGCCATGCAAAATCAGTTATTGTGAGTATTATATTCTACTCGTTAATCTAAAACTACTTTCAAACAATCATTCATGCGCAGGATATTACGGAGAAATTTCATCGTAACGAAAGTATCCCAGTCAATAAGGATATTGCAATACGCCAATTTCATCTGGCTCATAGTAGAATTTTTCTGCAGTTTCAATATGGAAAGGATGCTATAACAGCTTCGACCAGAGAATTTACCAAGCCACCAAAGCCGGACTATGGGGAGGAGATTAAATTTGATCCGACACAAACGACTGGATATAATGTAGGTGACACTATTTGACTATTTTCTAGAAATTTAAATATGTATGCTGGTTGTATTGAACTGAGATTCGAAAACATATCAATATTTTGAAATAATGCTTCTGCTTACTCTTTGCAAGGCCAATCCATTGGAAAATCCACCAACACAAGCCGAGTTATACTTCCTTCTACTCGATCAAATGAAGCGTGAAGAATCACTGAAGAAAATGTTCGAGAAGCGTTGTATTGAGGTTGAAGAGCTGTTGTCACGACGCAAGAATGAAATGTTGAATCCTCGTTTAGAGTTTAGTGTTTTCGATCCATTGAGAAATGAGGGAGCGAGGAGCATACGATTGGAAGAGGTAGTATTTTTTAAGGAATATTTTAAAAAAAATTAAAAGTTTATTTTTCAAATTATAGTACGAAACAGATAGGCTGCGAAAAGAATTGGCTAAGCTTCAAGAGCCGGATTTCTTGGCGCCATATTTGATTCTCTGTGATCGACGAAAACCTAACTATGATGAATCCTGGGCAGCATATAATGCTTGTATGCAGGATGTGAAGACTCGTTACACTCAGCTGCTGAATACCCTTCAAAGACGTTATGAAGATGTAAGTTTGAATTTTGTATATTGATAGTACTAGAATTGTAAAATTATTATTTAATGTTTCTATTGTTTCTTAGGATATATTAGGAAAAATTTTTATTAATACCAAAATTTAATTTACCAAAATTTTAATTTACCGAAAATCTTTCATAAATATTCGTTTTCGGAGTATTCATTTTCTTTAAGAAAAAATTAAAAATTTTCTTCGTCGTAGAGATTGGAGACAGTTGTAACTATTTTTACCCCTGCAGGTTTGGTTTTTCAAGCTTTGCCAGTACATGGGATTTGAAAAAATTGTGAACGAGAATTCCAAGCCAGGCTATGCCAGTTTTACTTCTTATCTCTTGTATAGAATGAAAAAAAAACTAGTTTTTTCCGTTTCAATAGTCACGTTTTTTGGAAGTCTACCAAGATCTTGTTAGGTTAGTACCATTTAAAACAGTAACAAAGCTCTGCCTGAGTGATTTCACTTAGGTAAATCGTCTGGGTAGCAAAACTATTTGATTCTCTCATAAATTCACAGTAGAGTGGGAAATTTAGAGAAATTAGGGGAAATTGTTTGAAACGGTTGATGCTACAACTACCTGTATTGGTTGTACCAACCAATGACAAATTCACGAACAAACAGTTTGATGAATTTAAACATAAATTTGATAGCGGAGATAACTGTCAATTTGAGAAAACACATCACTATTTCAATGGCCGTGCTTCCATTCCACTGAGGCTCGGGATCCGTATATTATGATAGATAATATGCCTTTTTACGAGGACTGGTGTGCCTCCACCCCTGCCTGTTAGTCTATCATTTCTGTAAATGTGCTAGTTGTGGATTCGGAGCTAATGTCCCACGTTCAAAAATGTTTCTTGTTTGAGTACATTGTCAATCCTGTAATCGCTCAAAAAGTGCAATAGTTCATCTTTTTTTCGGTAGCGTAGAGTTCGCATTCCAAGGATGGTTATTCGATTGGCTCAATTCATTTAGCTCGAAGAAAAGGAGTGCATGTTGGCGAGTACTGAGCAGTGAATCTGCCCTGGACCATTTTTGCCATTATTTCCTTCATTATTGCATGAAACTGATCTTGCATGATGGCGAAGAGCTGTCCCATTTGATTTGGGCAGATGGCGGAAGTCGAAGCTTTAGAACTTAGTGGAATGCATTTTCGGGCGGTTTGATTATGTTAATTAGGGGAAGAAAGGAAACAGGAGCAGGTTTGACTAATTGAGAATATGCTTTTTTTTAAATGTTTCAGAGACTTTCGAAACAGCCTCCATTGCATGCATGATATCTGCCGTCACAATTTACACATTTTGGCCTCTGCTCAGGTTGTATCGTGCCAGATTTGGGGTGGTGAAAACGCACCAAGGCTGTGCATAGCAGTTGTGGGAAGAATTGCCATACTGCTTTCAATTATCGCATCGACCTTGACCAGCTCGTAGGTTTTGCGGTTCAATTCGGCTCAGTAAATGGCAAATCGCCTGAATCGAATTTTTGGGATATTTTCTGTTGATCTTTTTCAGCAGCTCTTCATTTTTCTTCGCAAAGTCTTGACTCAGGCGGCGTAATTTGATCAGCTCTTCTTGATTTTTTTAGCAGCTGTTCTAATAGCCTATTTAGTTTTTAATGAATATCGTAATTTAAGCTTCCTTTTTCCACTTCTACTGCCAAAATGACATTTTTTCATATCTAATTTTTTAAGCCTGACCGCTTCTTTTCCTTTAGATGGTATCATATTAGCTTTTCCCATTCTTAAATCACTTACAGAAAACTCAAAACGCTCCTGGCGATTTTCAATTCGTTTGATACGTTGCATTGTTTGGGGCATTGCTTGATATTCTCACTCGCATTATGAATAAACTCCGTGATAGCTTTTCCTTGAAGAGACTTCTATCTCGGTTACTTAATTTTGGTTGCTTCACTTTATTTTACGTCATACTTTTCACGTTAATTCGAGTCAAAATTGATTACTGTTTCCCGGATTTCAGCATGATGTGGCAAATATTAGACCCGGGCTATCCGTTGTTAAAACACATTTAAATATACTGAGCAGTTTATTGCAAGTCAATTCTTAACTCAACACAAATATTAAAAGTAAATTAGGTTAAGAGAAAGTTTTTTTTTATATGTAATCTTTGTAAACCTATTATAGAAAATAACACAAATGTTTTCATTTGGAATAATTGCGATTGTAAATTGTAAGTGTACTTCAAATAAGTAACGTTTATGACTCAATTATTATTATGTTTATGATTGAATTATTGTAAAATTAGTTCTTATTGTCTATAATCATAAGTGCTTGTGAAATTTTATATAGTTTTATACATTTTATCCAATTTCCTTTACAGCTTACATCTGAAGCTCGTGCTTTGAAAAAGTTCATGGCACGCTTTCAAGATCAATTCAGCGACTTCGATTACGAGCGCCTGATGAAAGAAGCCAAGAATATTGAGTTGAACAAACGAATGGTACAGCAGCGTTTGATTTTGACGCACGAGGAAGCTCAGCGTAAATACGCAAAAATCAAAGAATCTCTACTCGCTGACGAACGTCTTCTTTTACGAAAGAGTACAACTTTCAACTAAAATACCAAATTGTATGTATTTTTTGAATTTATATTTTCGTACCGTGTAGAAATCATTAGAATCTCATCTTACGATATGAATAAGTTTCTTTTGGAATAGAACTATTTCGTAGTTTTCTTCTTGCCTATACAATGTATTCATGCTAAATGTTTATTTATTATCGCTTCAATAATCGCTATCCTGCATGATTCTTAGACTTAGTGTGATACGATGTTGTATTTATACGGGAAATTTATGATTTTTCCCATTGCTATCGTCTGAGCGACTACGAAACGACCGTAGAAATAAGTTACCTCCTCTCTGACCTTGCCGCCCGGCAACGCAAGCAAGCAGCTCCCATCTACCCTGCTATCAGGTTCGTAAGTCCTACAGTCGTTCGGAGCTCATCCTGGCCATTAGAAGCGAATAAAAGTGGCAGACAACAGGTTGTTTCCATGTTTTTATCGAGTCCCATAAAATTTTTATGTAACGATTACACTTTGCTGCTTCTGTTGCTCGGTTTGGTTTCGCATTTCATCCCCTCCTTTGGAAGCCGGTCTATCGTTTGTTGTTAGTCTGAGAAAATGCTTGTTTCTGTTACTGATCCTAGTCCTTACCGGTTTTCCGCCTCGTGGTCGTGGAAATGGAGCCTTCGCTTTACGTTCCTTTTAAGATCTTTTTGAGGAAGGAACTACTTCAAGTCCTCGGTGAGTTATTTTCAGGGACTCGTAAGAAGGTCCAAGAAGTTCCGGCATACTTCTCGTTCTGACGACATCGTCTGCTTCCAAGGGAGCTTTCGATTTCTGGAGAAAGTCAGTGCTAGGACTGCAAGAACAAGGCAACGATTGGATTCATGATTCTGTTGGCTACAGCTTCGTCGTCTTGGCTCTTGTCGCTTGGAATTCCCGTTCTCTTTTTGCTTCATCTTTCGCATCCAATAAAACGATAATAAAATTTATATGATTGAATATAAACTTAAGTGTGAGATGGTTTGATTTATCGTCCTGTAATTTGTTAATAGAACATGATTTACTCGCTTTATCGATGTCGGATTTTATTGGGGTTAGTATGTTTGTTGTATGCATATATCGGGCAAGGCCGGTCGGATGACTATGTGAATTGGTTGAATATGATTTCGTTCGTTTGCAGACACGGTTTGGCCGGGTGTTCGGGAGGACTGAAGTCGTTCGGCATTATGAGAGCATTGGGAACTGAGAATTCCAGCAACGAAACGAGTAATGGATCAAAATGCTGACTAGCGTTGGGCTATTATAGAGCTTGTGACTCGACAACTCCACCTACCGCTACGATGCGATGAGTCCTCACGAAGCACGATATGTTTTCTGTTTGTACAATGATTCTAGCTCGTTCGAAAGATTCTTCACCGTGTCGGAGTCGTCATCGTATGAGCTGTTGTTGGAGTTAATGTAAAAGCAATTGGGGTAATGTCGCTTTATGGCATCGTATAAAAAAGAAGTTATTTTTGTGTTATTGCCAGGGTAATCGAGAATCATTTTCGCATAATGACCTGAAATGCATTTATGGCGTTAAAAAGGATGATGCGACGATGGTTTGCCCGATAGGCATCGTTAGAGCGTAGATGATTTTATGGGAATTTTAGTTTCGTGTAGTTGTTTGTTGGAAAATCAGACGATTACGAGAGAGCTATGTAGGATGTTAGGTTAATTGATATCGTTTGTTGTTTTATTTATGTTTCTATAAAAAGCAGGCTGGTTGTGACGGCATTGATTTCGAGCATGGATCTTGGAAAACAAAATAAACAAATAATCTGGAACGAAGCCAGGAATGTCTTAGTAGTCAAAGATTATTGTAGTACTTGGTCCTATTAAACGAAACTTAACCTTCCAAAATGGCATTACTACTGCCATCAGTGTGGAACATCAGGCGATCGAAATTACAGTTGTCGCTGGCGTTTTTTGCTTGGGTCAGAGACAGGCTGCGTGAAGAATATTTGTAAAAAAACAATTGAACAATTACTAAGTACTAAGTACACACAAGTATTCAAATAACAAATCAACTTCGAAAAATAACTATTTTCGTTGTGTTGTGTAAAAGTATCTTTTTCTGCTCCGTCTCTGCACTGACAAAGCAGGACTGAAGGTGAAAAAATGTTTGCTATGGTTGGGAACTGCCGCAACCGGGCAATAATTGTTCGTTAAAGGCATTTACAATGTGGGCGTGCTAAGGATCTTACAGCTCGGGTTGAAATTTATGGACAATAGTGGTTCACCATAAACTGCCTATCCGACGTGGCAATTCAATTTCAAAGTGAGAAAAGCGATATCGATTCGCTCGAATTCGCTGAATTCCGTTTGACATCAAGCATTATTCTATTGGACAACGTCAAATAGTGACGCTTTTATTCAGGCTAAGATTTCGAGAAAATCGCGTAAAAATCTGCTTTAAGGACTGCAGGAAGTTGTCAATCAATCGGAACTGCGGTGTATTGCACCAGAACTTCAAGCTGGATCTCATTTGACATTGATTGCAAAGGCATTTTCTATATGCGCGAGGATCTGAATTACGATAATGTGTTATTAATCACTATTCCACTCTTGACATTAGGGTGTCTTAACTTGTAAATATGTTCTTCCACAAATTCAATTGGTTCTCTAATTATTCCTCGAAAGTCAGTGTGAAAGCTTCATAGGCGGCTAAAATGGTGTCAAGTTTGATGGTTTTGATTCTTAGGAGTAGGCTTATTGTCTCAATATAAACCTATTTTTTATGAAGTGCATAGGTAATAAATTATATCCCAAGTCGAATCGAATGCCAGCTAAATTTGAATGAAAACATACTTCATGAAGGATTCTCCCACCGTCAGCGAGACCAAAAAAACTAGGAAAATAAAACACGTGAACCTGTTATTAAAAAATTGAAAATTAAAATTGATTGGTACTACTTGTAGGCCTATTCACAACCTGTTTTCGAACAGATTTTCATAAGCTTTCGATATGCGTGTACGTGATAACCCTTAAGAGCTTCGTGAAGACTTTGTTTGATCCTGAAATCCTTTGAAGCTTTTACATTTGTCCTATGGCACTGCCGGTTCCACCCTATTGCTAGGCTAATCTAAGTGGGTCGTACGATTAAAAAATCAAAATTAATTTTTT
Organism: Nemotelus nigrinus; assembly: GCA_947369275.1. Lineage (NCBI taxonomy): Eukaryota > Metazoa > Arthropoda > Insecta > Diptera > Stratiomyidae > Nemotelus > Nemotelus nigrinus. The sequence goes on from OX376374.1 coordinate 132,865,971, forward strand.
TCTGGCGCTGATTTTTCTGGCTTTTTTTTCGGTCTGTGTGTCAAAATGAGTCCGTCCTTTTATTCAAGCTTGTGGCACTATTTATTTTATTACAAAAATCCTTACTCAGCTAGATATTACCTTTTTTGAAACAACCGAATTAGATTTTCTCATTCTAAGAAGATCTAACCGATATGTGTAAAGAAGTATCAAGTTTCATTTTTTATATTGCTCTTAAATTACAAAAACAAATCTCAAGCTAGGGATTTTTTTGAAAAATTCTGAGCTGTGCACGTTGCAATGACGGTCTTTTGGCTTTTGATGTTAGCTGTATAGATTGAGCTATGAAAAGTTTGTAGTGATTTTAAAGTTTGGTGGATGACAAGGGGAAGAGAGCCCATCGAAAGTTTGATGGAAGACCATCAGCGGGATAAAAAATTGATTAATTGCCCCTTTAGTAGGGTGCCCTAGAAACGGCTGTGGCCAAGGTCCGAATTAGTGGAGTCCTCTTTTATACACACCCGACAGATGCTGGCTTGCCACTTTGCTCGTTTTATGTAGCCGGAGAGGGTCTTTTGAAAATCGGCCGGATAAGTTCCTGAATGAAAGACGTTACGTGTTGTTTATCCGTCATCAAAACACAATAGCCGAATATAGAACGTATAGAACGAATACAGGCGATGATCTTCTATCCGCACAGAGCTCTCTCTCTCTCTCAGGCATGGGCTGTCTAGTCAGATCCAGCCACGTTTCCGCTTGAAGAGTAATTTCTAAAAAAAAAACAAAAGCATAAATGCGGGGAAAAAGTCCTCCATTTCAGAGGCAGACCTAATTGGATCTACGTCAGCCAGATGATGGTTTAGTGGCATATTTCGCCCTATGACTCCGGCCTAAAAGGAAGTCCTAAAATGAAGTGGCAGAAAGTCCCTCCGTATAACAAATAGACCAGCCAGGTCAAAAAACCTTAAAAGTAAAGCTCCTCACAAGCCATAGCCCAATAATTAGGTCAAAAGGTTTAAATTTAGTAATTTATTTTATGTTTGGATTGGCACGTAATCCGACATTAGTTTGAATTTACATTGCTTTAAAGCTGTTTTCGAATTATCCTTTCTTTTTCAATACTTCATTTAAGACAACAATCCGAATACAATAAATCTTTTTTTTTTTAAATGAAAATAATCTTAATTTGGGTATTATGTAATTTTCACTCATATCGTTTAGCAAAAGGACTATTTAGATTTGACTTTGCGCTATGTTTCCAAAATTTACAGTAATACGGCATGGGTGTAACCTAAAATCATATGCTTAGTGCTTTTCAAAAAGTAATTCAGATCAAGCTGCCTTGAAGTATACCACGTAATTTCTTGCAGTGAGATGATGAAAAAATTGTAATAAAACCAATAATTGCATTATCTGAGTCGCCATGCAGAGGAAAATGCTTTGAACCCATACCACGAGACCCAACAAATATGAAATATAAAAGATTTTTTCATAAGCTCACCTTAAAAAATCACATGGTATACCTCATGGCATCTTAACTTGATCACTCTGGATTTAATTTTACTATGCAACTTCAAACAGCTATTTTCTTAAAAATTTGCCTCTTCTATTTAAATGTTTACTTGAAAAAAAAACGCACTCAACCTCTTCGATGCAATTCTCCGAAATTCACGGCTATTATTATATTGACTTTCCAAGCCACGAAAGTCAATCAGGTGGCGACAGAGTCGCCAAATCGTGCAAGAAGTTTTTGCGCGAAAGTTCGTATTCAAATAATTTTTGCTGGAAAATCGTTGAATTGTAAATATGGAGAATTTTTTTTTGTCAGAAAAATATGCTGCCAAGGTTTTCGCATGCCTAATCATAGATGTTCGTACAACGGTGCATCTGCACATTTGACTCTAAGTGAATGTAGAATAGAATGTAAATTTTTTTTTCGTGGTTTCTTGTTATTTTAAAGATTTCCATTCATTGTATGCATAACCGTGAACAGGTCTTCGAAATAGAGTGGGCAAACACCTAAATTCAGCAGACACTTTTCTTGATTTTCAGTGCATTTCTGTAAAGAAATATTAAAAGTGTAGTTTCACGTTCGTTCTTAACACGAAGTTTTAACCAAACGATTAGGATGGCGACCGTGATAGCTGCACGGTCAACAGCGTATCAACTTGTGTCAATGCTACCATTTGTATCCGTGAAGTCAAATCCATTAATGTTAGAATGAGCACCTATCATCATGCGTTTGTAGCTCATTTTACCGGGTCAAGGCGGGGAATGTGCTCCACCCACATAGCTTCTAAGCAAGTGCCAGATCCGGAAATGATTTCTGGTCAATTCAGATAACGAATCCATACTGTTAGCCTATAAACCATCAGCTACCACTTAGCTCCCACTTAGGGGGCCATTTCCAATGAGAGGAAGTACTTTCAGGCATAAAATTAAGGTCTAATCCTGCCCCTGTGGTACCGAGACTTGTCAATTCAGTTCGTCTCGTGAATTATCTAACTTCATCTTTCAGTATGAGGCACGAAGGACTTTGTTCATACGAATGTACTCGGGGGCACCTTTTAGACCCTGTATTCGACTTTATTACTACTTTAAGCAACTCATTTCGTTCATATTATGTTTGCTTATTTAGCCTCACAAATTTTCGACATTTAGATACTACTATGTGTGCGTTAAGTTTCAGGTGGTATTCAACCACTTCAACTTTCGCCTGAAACAACAATAATGCAACAGTACGTATTCCATCTCTATTGACTCGGCTATATTGACAAAATTTTGGGACAATTGCCTAACTGACAAACCTTGTCTCAAAACTTCCATTACTTCTATTACTTCTTACTGCTTATCGACGATTCTGAAAAAATTATGTTGTTTCCATCAAAATAGCGGGGGCAAGTGCCCTTCTTTCGCCCCTTTCGCCCCTATAAATAAATAAATAAATAAATAAATATTGTGGTCTATTGAATGTTATTGTAGTAAATAATATTGACAATAATGATAGCAATAATATTCTAAAACTCATCAGATCCCAAATGCAGCTGTAAAAAAAAATTAAGAGGATCCACGTCGAAAACTCTCTATTTATCTCGATAGTCCGATATTTTCGACAGGGATAAAATATGAGGATAAATTATTAACTTTTCAAGACAATTAGAAATATTATAAGTATATCTACACCAACTTAACATTCAAAGTAGCTGTTCCTTCGCTGACGAGGAGTAACGGAGAAAAATGCATGAATGACTTGAAAAACGCTTTTATTTGTTTTTTCTGTCATCTTCACTGAAAAAGATTTGACCTTGCCATTGCCAAATTTACATATAGGATTCAGGATGTGATTGATACATTGATTTTTCACCGCAAGCTGTTTTTGAAAAGCTTAAAATGATTTGATGCAACTCTGCGCCTGGCTTAGACGGATTGACATCTACTTGTCTTAAGTTTTGTTCTGACTGTATTTGCTATCAGTTATCAGAAATACTTAAATGTTCTTTTCATCCGAAAAAAAACTTCCCGTGATTTTTGAAGAACAGCATCCATTAAACCTATTTTCAAATCAAAAGATAAGCTCCAAGTAAACAACTATCTTCATATCAGTCTAGCTCCGATTATATGTATTATTCCTATTAAATCGTGACGAAATATATGATTTCATTTCAACAAGGAAAGTTATATTTTTTTAAATTAGGCGCGTTTTTTTTGCTCCCCTTATCCATAACAGAACAATGTAGATGCATTGGAAACAACAACAATTCCTGTTATGGAAAGGGGGAGCTATTGTTGTTCCCAATGCGTTTGCATTGTTCTTTTATAGATAGGGGGAGCAAAAAAACACGCCTATTATTTATATTAGACCTTACTATGACAAATTTACTTGCCTGCATAAAAGATTAGACCAGCGAACTCGAAACGAATACCTACCGATGCTACATAAGTAAAATTCGCTCGAGCGTTTGCAAAAGTTGCTCACCAAAAGCTGCTGCGTAAGCTCGACCACAACGCAATTTGAGGCTATTTATTTACTGCGGATTCATCACTATCTTTCCATGGTAAGAGGTTTTTAGTTTTGGAACGCATGGGCTGCAGTTTTTCATTCTTTAAAACATACACGAGCGGAGTGCCTCTAGGATCGGTCTTAGGTCCTTTACTCTTTCTGACATACGTTGCAGACATAACACTTTGTCTCAAAAACAGCATATCTTGTTTCGCTGATGATGCAAAAGTCTATGGAAACCCTTTGAGCAGCCACCAGCATTTGCAGTTTAATTTGAATGCATTTAATTTATGGTGTATTCAGTGGTAACTTCCGCTTAACGCTGAGAAGTGTATAGTGCTTCACATTGGAAGTAACAATCCAAACCTTCAATACACTATCAATAATTTCATGCTCATAAAAGGTGACCTGGCATAAGAATCTTGGAGTAAATATCTAAAATAAACTTATCTGGACTGAACACATCTATTGTGCTGCAAGTGCAAACACCGCAGTTTAATTATAACTTACAGAGCATTTAACAAATCGTTTGGTGTCGAGTGGTCACGAATTTTCATTCTGAGCGATGACTCTGGCTTTCGTGGCCGCTGCAAAAAATTAAAGAAAGAAGAACCCGCACAAGGCAACATTTCCTCTCAAACAGATTGTTTGATGTATGAAACCACTTACTGGAAGATGTGATAACTAAACCCAGCGTGCTTTAAATGTTTTCTTAAACTTTGCATTTATTCAATACTTTTGCAGTATTTTCAATTTTTATTAATTCACTTCAATGGTTATTTGCGCTTTAATTTTGCATTTCTTTCACATTTTTAAAATTCACTCTTATGTACCGCATAGAGTAAATTATATTTAAGTCTAGGCTGTATAGAAATTTCATTTTTCAGCTTCTTGTTCCGAAGGACCTTCCGTTAGTCAATTTCATGCATAAAAAGTAGTTTCAATAAGCTCATATTGATTTGGAATTCGCTAAGTCCTGAATAAAGGAATGTGATGGTTTTTTATTCTTGTTTCTATTTTCAACATGCATATGTAAATAATATCCATTAGATGAAATTTATGTTTATAAATAAATAACAAAAACTAATTCAACCTAAATCATCGCTACACTTTCTTTTCAATTGTCTAATTAACAAATCAGGACATGCAACTCGTTTTGCTACATAATTTACATAATCGTATTGCACGCGTCACTGCCCTAGCTACTAGCGACGTTTTAGCAACTCACCGTGGGACACATCAAAATGAACTGGCGAACTTCAATTACAAATTCAATACAATGTCCCTTTCGATACCGTTCAGTTTCAATAACAATAACACCGCTTCTCATTACCGGCCTCGCTGCGTCCGTTTCTCTGCAATGACACGAAACTATCTTACGAAATTGAAAGAAAGGGAATTGATTTCGCCTGGAGAGATAGTTTCTCGTAACGGCAGGATTTCGTGACTTGTTGGGGGTAGATTGATACTTTCGGAGGTCATAAGCCGTTAATGAAGCGAAAAATCAAAATGTTCTCGAAATTAAAAGGAACGCTAATTTGAAAGGTTTCGAAATTGGCTGACACAAATATTACTTGCAAGATCCACTTACCATCGAAGATATACAAGAAATATTCGTTAATTAGGAGCAATTTGGCATTCCATTCGACTGGCAGCCTAAAGTTTGTATTTAATTTAGAGGAAAACGAGGATAAATTTGAAATCAAGAAATCAATCTATCAATAAACACTGAACGAACGCCGTTACTAGTGAAGCAATCTCTCGATATAGTGTTAGCATGTCAACCAGAACCGAACATATTCATAAGGTGGCAAACTACAACCCGTCGAGCTGTCATAAGCAAGGACAATGATTCTGCAAGCACTCTTCACTAAAATCTCTACAGGATATACAACTACGCCACCCAGGGTGGTATGTGATGTTTCCTTTATGAAAAACATTTTGTTCGCCTTGGACGACGAATCGCGGTCCGACGGCGCCGTTAAATTAAATTCGCAAAAACCTAAGAAAGGACGATAGTCGTACCAAGAACATGTTTGCGGAGAGTGACAACGGAGGACGCACAAGGGATATGTGAAGGGAGAGAATTTTTGACGTCGGTTTTAATTAAAAGCCAAAGCAACCCCTAACGTTGCAGATGAATTTCGCCTCGGACATATTTTGGCATCCTTGCACGACGGCTCCTTTGCCAAAGATAGCTAAATTACGCATATCTATGCGATGCCTTCGCGAACCATCCGCCACGTATGTGGCTCCGGTATATGTAAAGGATCCTGGGTGGGAGATGTTGGCCTGCGGGCGTAGAGACTGGTTTGAGTTGCGAACGGAAACCGTTAGAGACCGTACATAAGAAATCCATGTGCTCACGGTCAGATCTTTGTATATTGCGATGTACAGATGTTGCCGCAAGGAAGGCTGTTGTGCTGCAGAAATCGCGAAGGGTACGAGACGCAGACGGACGGTCGAGGGATACGTGTACACAAGTGTTCAGGACGTGACGGTGTTCTGGTCAAGCTTCAAAATATTGATCCGAACTTCTTGAAAGGACGATGCTGCTCACTGAGCCGTGGATCTAAATGTCGATGAAACTACAGACGATGGCGCGGTGGTCGTCCAGCATTCGGCCTCTACTCTGACTCCTATCGTCAATATGCGAATATCCCTGCAAGCATACAAATGGCGAAATGGCAACCTTATAGCGGGCAACGTTGGCGATAGCGATTGCGATAAGGCTGACGACGACGTCCACGACAGCGATGTCCTCCACAAAGACTCTAAGGTAGGAATAATCGTCGTATGCAGGACAAGAAGGACGAAAACTATACTGATGTCAGGGGGATATACGCCTAGAGAGAGAGAGAGTAGTCTACACATATGTGTATATATATACATCTGGACCTACATAGCAACATATTTACGTACGTTCTTGCTTAGTCCAATTTTCGCGAGAAAATCGGGGGTCGAACTCCCTCAACGGCAATAGTAACTACGGGGCCAATATCAACATCACCGTCAGCAAAATATGCTATTTGACAGTGTTGCCAGCACCATTGAGATAGTTTGGTAATCGAAATCGCAACTGGTAATAATGCAAAAGGATGAAGAAATGCCAGTTTTTACCATTTAGAAGTAAGATGCCGTAATCTATGGTCTACCATCCACGCTTTTTGCATTGAGTTCTAAACCTCATTTACCTCAAATAATATATTTCTTGACAAAAAGAAATACTCTCAAAATACGAAATCTATTGGCAACACTCAATCGCAACAAAGCGGCTCAAGGAACACTCAGGATTCCGTATCCTTTTGCGAAAATCGTGAGTAAGCGTGTTTGCCGGCAATACCGTACAACGAGAAAGGTCGATGCGCGACAACGGTCAGCTTTCGACCATATATAGGAAATTTTCGGTCATACGGTACATACAAGGCTGCAGCCTCCCAGCAATCGTAACGGAAGAATGAGAAATGAACGCGGATGCTAGGCTCCGTTATTTGTGTCTTCGTCACCAGTACTCTCGCAAAATACTCCGCAGCAGCAAAAGAAAAACCTTTCCTTATTTTCTAAAAATTTCTGACCAGCCACTGCTGCAGGACAGGACAGACATCACAGGACACAAGCAAAACGACGCGACTCAGCGTATAGATATATGGAGGTACATATATGTCCAGCTTACTAGTCTCAAAAGAACGACGATACCGTGTCGCGATGCGGGGCAAAATTGATGCAATGGAGAGGAGTTTTTTTCTCAATTTTCTAGAAAAAGGAAAACCGAATAGCAAGCCCCGACCAGTAGTGAAATCGAAGCAGTTTTTTTCCTTCTCCACATACCACTCACTTGCTTGGCTGCCTGTTTCCTTGCTTTGCTTTACCCATTACGGTTTTTATTTGTAGGAAAGGATATCATGAGTTTCCTGTGCTCAAAAATCATTTGGCGAGAACTAATGGTTAACAGGGAGATGCTTTTAGAATTTTTGATGGTTTACGTAAAGATGCTAAAAGCGACGACAACGATGGCAACGATAATGATGAAAGCAATGTTGGCGGACAACGAACGACGTTCGTAGTGACGAAAAGCTGAATGAGTTCTTTTTTGTTGTTGTTCATGCTTCACGTCGATGCAGGAAAGTAGTACAGTTCATTTCCGTCCTTAATGCATGCTTTACGTTAAACCCTCTATACGGAAATCCGGTCAAACATAACATTCACTAAAAATATGAAATTGTTGTCATCCTGTATTGATGCAGGTTTCAAGTTAGTTATGAGAATGGTCGCCAGATTATTGTTTTCATAGGAAAATAAGTAGTTGGTTGAGATAAGTAAGAAAGAAATACGAAAATGGGAGTAACTATGCAATCATGAATTCATGATACGTACTTACTTAATCAACAAAAAATATTTCTGGAAAGTAGTTTTGAAAATCAAATATCTATATTCCAGCAAATTCACACAATAGAGTGGTTAGCGGGCTCAAAATGTTAAGAAAATTTTTGTAGTCATGACTTCAATGTTTATTTTCTTTTTTCTTGCGGGAAAATTTCTGTTTTCTATGGCAATTATAAGCATACATAAGTCACTTTGTGTCCTAACTGCTTATTTCTAAAAAAAATCCACTTAGAGCCCCATTCTTTCCAAACATCTAGGTGGATATATTGACAGAGAACTGTAAATAAAGTCAAGAATTTCGAGACTTTCATAGATTTCAAAGAAATTTGTATTTAGTGTACAGGATTTGGAATTATTATTCCCGTATGAAATTTACCGATTTCAAGGCAACGCGTGCCTATTTTGAAAATTAATTTGCGAAATTATGAAAATAAAACAGAATATGAGCAAAATTTGAATGTCATTTTGCTGTTAAATGCAGTTAAAACAAGAAACATAATTAATTCAATTAATTATTGCTTAAAATTATCATTTATTTCAATAAATGATTGCTTAGCTCCAGTAAAAGTATAAATAAAAAAACTCTAGCGCACCTGAACCGCTAGAAAACTAATTTTGGAAGAAATTGTCTTTGAGTGACAAAAAAATCTGGAAAGACGTAATGCACTTTTTTGTAGAATCATATCAACCATTTCTTGTTCAAAGCAACAGAACTCAACTATAACACAAATGATGAAAATGTTCAGTGCTGGCAACATTTTCCCAACGAAGCAACAATAAGTTTACCTTCTCAAGCTCATACTTAAATCAAATTATCCTTTGAATTTCGTTCTCATCGGAGGATTTCGTCGAAAGCTTTAGCGGTTAACGTTGCTTGAGGCTGCCATCCAAAAAATGTTCAAAACTTGGAAAATTTAAAAATTGGTTTCTTAGTTTTATTGCAAATATTTTGCATACGAGTATGTAATTTGAAGCATCTGTTGATGCAATAGTTACGAAAATGGCTAAAGCTGGTTACCCTGTGTCAGCAGCAAAGCAAAATATGTACCAAATCTGCTTCACGTTAAACTAAACCCAACCAATAAATTTCGTTTCGATTGAATCACTGCGCTAAAAGCTAAACGGGTGAAAAAATTTTAAGGTTACCACCCTCGAAACTTTTCAAATTTTTAAAGCGTTAACATTTGTTGTAAATTTTCATTGCAGGATCGTTCCCATTTGCAAATCTAATGACATAATCGCACAGTAAAGATATTACAAAAAAATACAATAAATTACAAAAATGGTCATAGCTGGCAGCCCTTTCATGATTTTTATACGAAATTCCTATGACATTTGGCTCAGATTAAAATCTATTCGCTGCATAAACTTCATTTTGATTTCATGACTGCACCGGAAGTTATAGAGCAAATTTGCAAGATTTAGGAGACAAAAATCACCATAGCTGGCAACTCTATTCTAATTTTTCAGCCAAATTTTCACCAAATGTTACCTTAAGTAAGATCCAAATATTGTGTAAATTTTGTTTAAATCTGATGGCTGAATCGGAAGTTATAGGCCAAAAAGCCGTTTTTTTTCTCAGTGATTTTTCAAGATGGCACCACTGCCACAGGGTTGCCCGCATTACAAAATCACTTCTATCAGACCTGGTCCTAGTTGATACCAACATGCCCTGTGAATTTCATTATAATCAGATAATCCGGTCGTCAGTTCTCGTGAACAGAACTCTCGAGTGCTGAAAATAGAGGTAATTTGGTGATGGGTTGCCATTCTTGTGCAAATCGGAATTTTAAAAATTTCAAATTTACATGATGTACAAACGTTAAAATTTATCAATGATTTGAATTTTTCGTCAAAAGTCTAAAAATTTTCAGGAGGTTCAATGATTTGAAGGATTTTTTTTTCAAGAACCTGCCGCAGCTACAGGGTTACCCGCACGACCTTGGAAATCCATGTGTGCTAAACTTTAGTCAACATCAATATGCTCTGCGAATTTCACGATGATCCAATGTTTTTGTCAGAAGTAATGACAAATCAAAATTTGAAAATAAATCCTTGCCTAGTTTTAGGCACGCTGCACCCACACACGGCTCAAAATTTCCAAGTTTTTGTCATAGGCAAGCTTAAAACATAATAAGTTTTTATTCCCAATACTTTTTTTTTAAACAAAAATTGACGCTGCTTGGAAATATAGAAGTACCTCAAAATTCACTAAAACGCTCGCCGCCGCCAAAAGGTTTAAGATATCTCAATTTTAGCAAATTGTGGACCTACTTACTAAACACATCTACGTTCTCCGAAAGTTTCAGCTCAATAGGATCGGCCACTCCAGAGATTATCTCCCTTAATCATTTTGATGATATATATATATATATATATATATATATATATATATATATATATATATAACATATATATATAACATATATATATATATATATATATATATATATATATATATATATATATATATATATATATATATATATATATATATATATATATATATATATAAAGAAATATGAATTTTCGGCGAAATGAGTTTAATACTACTTTTCTTCGAAAATTAGTAAAAAAATGCTGCTAAATTTCGAGTTGCAGCTTATTTGATACAAGTCGCTTTAGGCTTAAGAATCCTATGGATGCTTTATTTTAATATTTTTTAAGGTATTGGAGTTTGGCTGGCAATCGACTAGTTTCTGTGTAATGGTTGGTGAGACCTTATGCCATTCTTCCAGTAACGCCTCTTTAGCTATAAGTTTATTTTATTTTAACGCATGATTCCCTGCTGAATGGCTTGCTTAATTTATACTGAATCTCAGCAGCCACTTTTGGAGCAAAAAAATTCATGTTTGCTTTGATATTCGTCTATTACGTTGAAAGTTTTCTTTGTTGCACATTTGCCCGATTCTCATGTAAAAAGCGCTCGATAATATGTTGTAAAGAAACGCAAATAAAAAAATTCAGAAGCGATTCGAACTGATTTGCCATTATCGTAATACTGAAAAATTTATAAAAAACCATAAATATGCTCTTGATTTACAAGATCAGAAGAATGATAGTCTAAAACTGATTACAAACAATTTAAAATACTGAGGAATTCGATATACCGCGAAAGAATCTAGCCATGGTTTTCGATCTGGTCTTTTAAACCTACTTCGATTCAGAACCTACTCTGAACTAGTTCTAGTAGGTAAACTAGTCTCAAGTAGGTCCAGACTAGCTTCGGAGTAGGTCTGAAACTAGTCCATAGTCGGAGTAGGTTAAAATCATGATTAACTGACGCCTAGACCCACACAATTAACTATATCAAATAAGGTGCGAGCATTTTTTCTGCTTACTAGCTAAGCCTCTCTGGCGGCGGGATAAGGTGTGTGGTTCCATAAATTCATTTTCGCGCAAGCATCAATGAAATTGTATAAATAAACTTCTTAGTTTTCAGGCTAGAGCGAACTATTGTTTAAAAAAATGCACTGTATCAAATAAACTGTGAGGCACTCTAGATGCGAATTCTCCAAAAACTTAAATTGATTTCCGAGATCTATGCTGATTGATGAATATACGGAATAATTACATACTTATATTGAACTAGCTGATTACAAAGTTTTATTTTTTAGTTGCGTTAGAAAATGCACATATTTACATATATAAAATTGAAGAAAAATTTCTGCGAATTATGGTCTATGGATTAAAAATGCTTTCACACAAATCTATTGATTGCTTCTTCAATAGTACAAAAAGAACTTCATCTGAAAGTACCAACCTCTATCTGAAAGTAACACAGGCAGTGTAGATTTTTTTGGCAAATTGTTAAAGTTGTGTGGTCATAATTTTGTCAATCAGCCATAATATGACAATCCGATTTTTGACTTCATTGACCGCTTGGCATCGAGAAGAGTGTATTTCATATCGCATAAGCTTGATAAGAGCTCTATAGCCTAAATGTTTCCAGTCGCAATTATGCCAAGTGAAAGTATCTCGATGTCCACGATAAGGTTGGGCAATAGACCCTTCTGTTGATGCTGATTTTTATTTTTTCTTAGATATAGAACAGCAAATATACGCCTCCAGAGTTGTATTCTACGCAAGCGGTGTAGGGCGAATCGTTATAATTTCCATAAGACTAACTATGAGACACTAAGTGCTGAAATTAGCTCTTTAAATTGGTTTAGTTTTTTTTTCGTGAATTTGATGCTGACCGCGCTGCCCTCTACTTCTACCCCAAGCTTCATCAACTTATCCTTGCTTGCACCCCTATATGTCTGGCTAATAAACCTCATGATGCTCCATGGCTCACCGGTAATGTCTTGCGAGCTTTAGATGCTAAAAACGCTGTTCGCCTGAGGTATTTGCAGGCGGGGTCTGGAAGGGACTATGCCAAATACTCCTGAGCCCTACAAATGTTTCAATAATATCAGTGCTCATAGACATCTCTGATGAGGTTTCGATAGATCCTCGAATGATAAAATATATCGAGTCTACCATAGAAAGCAAAAAATAAAATAATAAAAACGAAACGCGAGATGGTGACCAGATTTCAGTTCGCGTACTACCATAAGTACTACCATAAATTAACGAAAATAATTTAAGTAGCCAAGAATTCGGAAACATTTGAGACTTTTACGAGTAAGTAAGCTAAATAAAAGTTAAATTAATGAATAAATTGCGATGTATTAAATTACTAATTTTTTTTCCCTAGTGTAGATGCCAAAAAAAAATCTGCTAACCAAATCTCCGGGTGACCTATCATCTCGGGGTATGTGAAGTTTGACTCACTAAAAACAAGGACCATCTACAAGCCCACGAAGTTCCGAGTCGGGACCCGCCTAAGCACTGCTTCGGCCCGGCCGTGCTGACTCAGTCATCGGTAACCACGGACTTCAGAAACTACTAGAGTTCATGGGTCGGTAAGGCAACCCTCCTCCCGCTTTATGCGCAGCAATTTCTCAACATATGTTCAGACTGCGCGCCAGTTCTCCTCGTTTCGCACCATTGCTTCCACGATCGTTTCAAGCATTGCCAGGCCAATCGTGGACTCAATGGTGCGGCTCAAACTTACGAAGCGACTGCACATAAAGAATGTGTGCTGAGTGAGAATCATCGAGCTCAGTCACACAGTACTGGCAGTACGGTGTGACCACCTTACCCATTCTGTTCAGGTATTTCCTGAAGTAGTCGAGCCCTGTCAAGAATTGACAATGGTAAAAATTTACCTCTCCGTGGCTCCGGTTAAGCCAAGGCTCAATGAGACCAATTAGCTTAGCAGTCCAGCGTCCTTTAGCACTTACACTCCAACGTTGTTGCCAAAGTTGAAGAGTAATCGTACGCGTGTCCGTCAGAGCCTCAGTTCTACCCAACTCTGAGTGAAAGAGGTACCCTTCTTTGAGTTCTCGCGCTAGTAGGTCGATCGGGATTACTCCCGATACCACCATCACTGCCTCTTCTGAGACTGTGCAACGCGCTTCCGGAACTTCTCAGTTAGGAGCGCATCTTCCCAGATTTCGGCTCCATATAGCAAGATGGAATCGGTCGTTACCATCAGCGGCCTCCGTCACGTCTCACTGGGTCCATCGATATTGGCCATTAGCCTACTCAGTGAAGTGACGATTACTAGAGCCCTGTCACAATACGTCAGCTTGGTGTCCAGGGTCACTCCCAGATACCTGACTGACTTGCTGGTCTGAACCTCGACGGAGCCAACTGTGATGGTTATGACAGTTGGTATCGTCCGCTTCGTCAGCATAACGATATCTGTTTTAGAGACTGCCAGCTGGAGGCCGTGTTGGGTCATCCACCGATCCACCCTTCTCATGACTTGGCTAAGTCTGAATTGAGCGAATTTGGCAGATCTGGAAGTGACTACCGCTGCGACGTCATCAGCGTAACCTACCAGAAACACATCCGCAGGCATTTCCAGGCGCAGCAGATCATCGTACATTATTTTCCAGAGGTCAGGTCCTAAGATCGATCCCTGTGCCGCACTTGAGGTGACAGCCCTCCTTTTGACTCCTTCGTCGGTGTCGTAGAGCAACCAGCGGTCTCTGAGGTAGTCCCGCATCATGGCTAGCAAGTGCATATTCTTTTTTTGCAAGTAGTCCTTCAGTCATTTGATTTACGACTTTTTTTCTTTAATATCTGAAATGTTGTTCAAATAATTTCTGCTAGTATCGATATATCTTTGATGATGACAGATTTTGTGCTCTAGGCTTTGTGCGCAGCACTTATATAAATTAGCAGTAGCTTATGGTTCATGTTTATTCACGAATTTAGCAAAACGGTATTCAAACGCTGTGCGATTAAATCGCTTACTTTATTCACTAGAATTTCAAATAAAACTCTAAAAAGTTTTTAGTTTTAGTACTTACGCATCTATTCAGCATGCTGTGCTGACCTAGGAAATCATTTTAGATGATTCACAAAGTGACACGATAATTATGTGACTGTGGGAAAGTAATCCTGCACAAAATATATAATTAGCATGAAAATATGTCATCATTCAGTGAGCAAACGATATCCTAAAATCAAATGTATTTGCATATAGCGTAAATCTACAGCGCTACTAGCTAATTCTAGTCATTTATAGAAAATTTCAGTGAATTTCTTTAACATAATTCAACGAAATTCTAGAAAAAGCAAACTGCTCGGACAACTTGGTCAAGAGGATTCAATCCAATCCAATCCCAAACTCTTGAAGCTTTATCTACGTGAAAATCAAAATGGCTGTCGCGTTTCAGTGTGCCGTAACGGTTTGAGGTTTCAAAGGTTTCTGAAGGGTCAAACCAAGGCAAGTCATCTTCGTCCAGTTTAGTGGCAGTGACCGTAACGGCGGCAACGACGACGACGACGACAACGTCAACGACGACGGTAGCAACAGCAGCAAGAAAGCCGGGTAAATGTATGTGAACCGTTAGATGCTAGTAGTATCCATCTATCCGTCCAACCGTTTACCCGACATCAACATCGTCTCTCTCTTCGTCAGCCCCCCAGGGAATATCTCCCTGAAAAGGTCCTCTTCGCAATAAGAGTGTACACTCAATGCTTTCTAAAGCCCATCTCCTACTCCATCTTACCATATTTCAACTAACGGATGAGGCCCGTGTATGACTATTTGCCATCTACCCGGCTGGTCAATCCCACGTTTTACAGGCGCCTCTTATTTCTCCGTGGAAATATCCTCGCATCCTTTGCATCGCTGAAACTCGTCGCCAATACCGCATCCTTCCACCGGGCACTTCTATTCCTTTTGAGATGGGGGAGGTTTGACGGTATGTAAGTGAAGCTCATGCCTTACAAATGCTTACCGAACATCAGACTTGACCAAGTCCAGGGTGTGGGCAATTTATTCCTTGTGTACTGTTTTCAAGGCATCCTTGGCTACCGAGCAGTGGCAGATGAATTGAAGCAAGATGCGGAGATGTAGCGGTAATAGCAGCGTCACTGACCAGCAATAGCATTCACTTAAGGTTTCAGCGTTAGAAAGCGAGTTGCCATTGTTCGATGTTTCTGAGCTCTGTGGCGTTGAACACTATTCGAATTCTTAGAATATAATCTTAGCTGCATATTTCATCGCTGAATAGAGCTTCTGCGCGGTATCAAGAGTTTTAAGTTGAACAATTCATCTTTCTGTATTTGATGCAGGCTGACAACACTCATCGAGAGCAATATCGGCGGTTTAAGGAATATTTCTGCTGCTGCTACCGCTGCCGTACATACCTTTGTATCCAATGAGCGTATACATTCGCTCAAAGATAAGTTTCGTACGTTCCAAAGGACGTGTATGTGCTGATGGGCTAGGCAGCAAGCAAGCGAATCGAGGGTTCACGTGAACATTCTGAGCCCCAAATAAATTCGGATCCCTATTTCGATGGTCATTCTTCCACCACTCTCCGTATAACTTCGCCATTTCTAGATCTAGTTCTAGTCAAACTCTTCGTCCATTCACCTTACAGTAATTTGGGTGAAAATCATTCTCTTTTGCAAGCATCTACAATGTTCGGGCTGTACAAATTTAATGCCAGCAAAGTTTCGGTGGCGACCAGTGGTTTCGACCGAAATCCCTAAGACCAAGAAATAGCCAAATGGTGAAGCGCAAGATGTGCTTGGACTGGTTTGCCTGACCGGCTACCTTTTTCTGAGCCCTTCCTGTATTACGGCTGACTCCTCGCTCATACTAGACCGTGCTTGCAAGTTGCTGTAGCCCTCAGGCCTGTTTGGTCCACTTTGGTCCAGTCCAGCTTCACCAATACTCGTAATATTGACGATAAGAGACTAGCAGCTGGCTACATGAAAGGAATTTAACCGACTTAAGGCTTCACTTTAGTTTAATTGTATTACCGTACAAGTTGAAGTGTACCGTACGTATCCTAGTTGCTAAGGATCTGTGAATTCCAGATGCTGTAAACTATATTCGGTCATTCAGCTCCTACGAGTATGCTTGAATTTAGTGCAACTGGCTGACCGTAGATTGTGCAGTTTTGTTAATGAGTAGGAAATGGGCTCCCTTTTTGTATATGTATACATACACAAACTAGACGTTGCTGATTATGGCATATTCAGATGCATCCTGGCTAGTAAACTTTCTTAAACGGACAAGATTCTGGTCGTAGGAACAGTTTCCTGCTACTCAGTTATTTTACATCAAACACACGACTACATAAAAGATAAAACCGCTCGTATCATCATTAAAGCGATGTTATTCTGAGATGGCTTGTAGAGAACATTTTGAAATGTTATATTTATGTTGGCTTAGGTACGTTCTAATTAAGTTTATTACGTATGTTATTTTTCCAATCTGAGCCTTGGATCCGTCTACTAGCTGCTTTGTTTGTATGAAAAACAAAGGAACGGATATGAAATAAAAACTGTTCTTTGAATTGGCTATCTACATGCTGGATTGTTTACGCATAGAAGGCTTTCAATGAAGTTAGTTAGTGCATTTGAATTTAAAAAAAGAAATGAATAATTCCAAGGGGCAAATGTGTGTGTGTGTTTTTATTTCTTTAATGATTTGGTATATAATATGAGATGGCAACTTTCTCGTGAAGTGAAAATTCGTTTTCCAAAATTTCCAATACCAGTTCAGTTTTCAAAGATCACTCACTCTGTGTTTGTTTTTTCGTTTATTCTAGTAGTGAAAATATTGAAATAGAGCAATTGAAAGCAAAGAGCATTTGTCTTACATACGTATACTGCCTGGCAACGGCGATAGTTTTAGGAGCATCATCTTTACGGGCCACTTTTTGCTATTCAAATTTTATCTCTTCTGACTGCGTCGCTACTATCTTAAAAAGAGTTTTTACTTTCGACGATTTGAACTCGCGATTCTTTTCGCATCCTTGACAGTAGTTGAGCTCATAATTCCTATAAAAATCAAAACTCAAGTGACCTTTCTTTCCAAAGCTCCAACATGGAGGAGCTCCATCGTCTGGTGATGTTCCCAGGGTAGTTGTTTTACAGTGTTCACCCTCCCGGCAAATCCTCGGCTTCCATTCTTTGAAACAATCACGTTTCAAATGTCTCTTTTTTCTACAATACCTGTATTGAGGAAATCCACTCATTGTCTGGTTATTTCTATACCATACTCTCGGACAGACATTTGTCGTACACTTCATGAACTCTATCGTTTCTTTGAGATGCCTTTTTTACCAATTCGTAAGTCAAAGCTTAGGCCAAAAATCCTTTAGAGTCCGCTTATCAGCTCTTCGCCTGTTGAAGCTCCTAATCGCGCAACTCTTGGATGGCAGCATCCTTTGCCAATTTAATTTATATGCTCCGGATTTAGAATAAGATACGACAAAAGTATCAGACGATCAATATCATTGTTGTTACATTTCTCCTGGTTTCTGGGTTCGTGTTCTTAGCTCAGAGCGATGTACCTCTTTTAAGTGACCCTCATCGTACCGCATGTCCAGAGCATTTGCGAGACTGGAGTAACTGGAGAAATTTTCAACTGGTATAGTCCACTCTGCCTATCATTCCAATAATTGTATTCTGCAACAGTTTCAAACAGCTTCTTGAATATTCTCCAAAAAGTTTGCCCATAAAAAATTGGTTGTTTCAGCCCTTGATGGTCAGTTGTTTGAGTCCGAATAGCTGTCTTAGGTTGGATTCACTCCAGATGTAACTTCAGCATATCCATATCTTTCGCAACTTTTGTGAACTGCTTCCTTACTTCTACATCCTAAATGTCTAACTGTTGCTTCATTTCTACAGTATGAATTTCAAATTGTTGCCGCAGCTGCTGTTTCATTTTTGTTAGCTGTTGTTTGGTTTTTATAGCCTGCCATGCAAACTGTTTCTTATGTCCAGAGCTTGTTGATGAAATTTCTTCAACAATTGCTCCTTCATGCTCACATCTAGTTGGCTTAGTTTCTCGCCATAACCACAGTTTGTTGGTTTAGTTTTTTCTCCATGCCCGCTGTTGGTTGGGCTAGTTTATCTCTCATGGCTTGTTGTTTCATGTCGTTAGCTTGATACCTCATACCGAAAGCTATTTTCAGTAGCAAATCCTTCATTGGATTCTTCGGCATTCTAATTTGTTCGTTCCTAGTATGTTTTTGGCCTGTTTCCTCATCTGGCAAATAAAATGCTTCCGGATCAATTCGTTCGTCTCTCAAAGACTCTCTCATTCGTGATAGTAGGGTGGTTTATTTTCGGTTGTCAACAAATCATACTTTCGGCACTCTAATTTCAACTTCGCCAACCTTAACTCGAAGTCACTAAGTTTACAATCTTTCACTTTTAAGTATTCCGAAGGCTTTTTTTCACACTTGACTACCTTTTTTTTACAGATTCATAGCTCCAAATATCTGTTTGTAGGTTTTCAATTGATTCACCAACGGAAAAGAATCCCACTTCTGACACCAATTGCTATATTTTGTTCGAAACACCGTTTGGTCCATGCTTCCCCGTGCTTGAAAACAAAAATAGACTGCTGAGTTGAAACTGAACATGTGAAACCGTACACGTAAATAAACACTTTCATAGTACCACAAAACAATATCTTTAAACTGCTCTCTTACTTCGCCAAGGGACCATTTACAGTCGCCTGTCGAGTTTCTAGGCAATTCTGGGCAATTATCAAACATTCAATATTCACTTTTCGGTTGCCAAGATGCTCTCGTCGTTTTTAGCTTATTTGCTCAGATTGCTGTCTTGCGGGTGCATGTATTTCCAACAAGATTGTCACGCTTTTAGAGCCACATAAAGAATTAAATTTTGCAGGTTCAATAGAAATCAATCAATACAAATTAATCAAATTTGCCAACTGACAAAAGTGAAACATTAAAGAAGACAACACAAAATTTAATTTATAATTTTTAATTTACAAAAATTAAAAAAGATTTTGAAAAGATCAAAATAATAACAGAAGTCGATTAAATTTTCGAAAGAACTATAATCATGAAGCATGGCCAAGAGTGGGTTAAGTAAAAAATCAAATTCAACCATTCATTTTTTAAACTGTTTTTTTTGTACATAAAAGTTGTTTTTATGCATAACCAACTTTGTGATTTAAATCAGTTTTTAGTTACTTAATTTTATTTTAACACGTTGTACAATTTTTTTTTAGCTATTATTTAAATTTCGTAAAATTCTAAGTAGTTTTATTTAATTTTAATTTGACGTTATTAATTAAATATTGTTTTTTTCTTTCGTTGCTTTTTTTTTGCAGAATCAGTGTTAATCAGTGAAACAGTGTTATTTAATTTACCGTTACAAAAATTTGAAAGGCATCATCCTTCACGTTAGGCAGAATATTCTACGCATCGATGATGTAAGTACTTTGAATTCAGTATCATTTACGAATGTATATTTACTAATACAAAATAAATAAATAACAGTGAATGTGAAAAAACATTTGAAAAAGTACTAAAGAAATGGGTATATTATAATAAAAACATAAGTCTCTGTTTTTTTTTTTAAAACTCATTTTGACTTTAGAAGCTAATTTCGAGTACATTTCATTTAATTTTCAAATTTTGGATGCTGATATTTCGAGGATAATCTGCCCTCTTCTTCAGTGTTTAAGTATCGTAGATCACCCACCCCTTAAGTATCGATATCTGTCAACAAATTGAAATATATTTAAGTCGTTTCTAAAGGAAAAATTGATCACTAAAAAGTATGTGGTTTTGAAGAACAGAAAAAATGGAATCAATATAATTAAAAATTATTCGTTTGACATTAAGATGACTATTGAGTGATTTAAATCGATTTTCATTTACTTAACTCTGTTTCAAAACGTTATACTATTTTTGTAGGAATTATTTATCGTTCTTAAAATTCTAAGCTGTTAATTTAATTTTTTTTTAATTCCTTTTTTCTTTCATATTATATTTTTACAGAGAAAATGCATCATCGACTATGTGAGTACTTTGAATTTAAGAACTTATAATAAATGCTAATAAAGTATTTGAAAAGAGCTAGAAGAACTTAGTAAATTATAACCATTTTTATGAATACTTATAAAATTGGGCCAGCATTCGGTGCGATATATTAGGTTATGTCACTTTGCGTATAACAAATTTTCGATACTCATCGCCTAATAACAATTGTGTGTATTCCATGGGAATTCTAAATTAGCTGTTTAATTTTAAATTACGAAGTGAATCGCAATATGGAAGATTAGTACTTATTCAGAATTTTATAGTTATACTATTTATCTTAATACTTAATGGAATATCATAGAAATCATGCTTGAACATGTCTGCACTGAAAATTCCAATGACTGAAAAAGTAATGCAAAGACATTATTTTACAATTTTTGACCATTGAATATGATATAAGAGGCATGTTTTTTAAATTCGTTGAAGCCGTTGATGTATTTCGTATTTAACACCATGCACCTGGAGCATTCCACGTGAAGCGGACAGGTAAAAAATTTTCAGGTTTCCGATATTAGTAATATTTGATTATGTTATACCTACAGATGCAAGATCCAGATGCAAAATATTTTTACAGCACTAAGTCAGGTTAGCGAGCTAGAGGGCTTTAAAAATTTGACTAACCGGCAGGTATACGCTATTTCGAATCACATTATCCAGTTTTAAAAAGTAGAATAAAATAAATAAAGCACTCGAGTTGATGCTTCATATAATGGGCTTATTAAATGCATTTTAGGGTATTAAAAAATTTTTTTTTTTTTGGGGGAAAAAATATGTTTAAATTTTTAAAACTTGTATTTCACAAAGTTCGATCATTTAATTTTTTTAAATAGCTTATAGTGTGTAGATAATCCTTGCTAAGTTTCATAATGGGCACAGAAGTCATTTAGGAGCTAGACCAGTTATAGATCCAAAGCGTAACGGCCAGCTTTTGGTTCGCACCTACCGCCACCTAAGGCCAGATTACAGAAACTTTAAATTTAAAATGCCTTTAGTCCGAACATTAGATCATATTTGGCGAAGCTTTAATGATGTAAATTATATTTTTCAGTGGCTTAGCAACTACTTACCTAGACAATATAGTTTATAGTTTTTTTTTAGATCATCATCGGGGCACTACAGCCCGAATCGAGCTTTCGCCTCCTTAATACTTCGCCTCCATTCGTCTCGGTTCAGTGACCGCGTCCTCCAGTTCGGTGCTCCCAAAAGTGACCTGCTGTCAGCATCTATAGAATCCTCCCAGCTCTTGCGTGGCTTACCGACTGGCCTGGCTCCGCTCGCTCGCCCCTTGAGAGATCGTTTGGGGATTCGATTGTCGCTCATTCGTTCGACGTGGCCAGCCCATTGTAGTTTTTGGAGTCGTATGACGGTGGAGACTTCCGGGTCGTCATATATGGTAAACAACTCGTTGTTGTATCTGATTCGCCATCCATCTTCTTCCCGTATTGGACCGAGGATCCTTCGCAATACCCTTCTCTCGAACGTATTCAATGCTTTTTTCAGACGCCTGGGTCAGTGTCCAGGTTTCGCTTCCGTAGCATAGCACAGGTCTAATAATTGTTTTGTAGATGCGAAGCTTCGTATTCCTGTGTACGCATCGAGATTTTAAAGTGGGAAGCACCGAATCCGTCGTTTGATTTCGTCAAGCTCATTCCCATCCTTCGAGAGGTTCGTCCCTAGGTACACGAGGTTATAGTCCCCTATCGTTATGTTTTGTCTTATTGGCGTCCTTTTCCTTGATTGAGTCATAACTTTAATTTTTTGTTCGTTAATTTGAAGACCAACTTCCTTGGCGGTTTCGTCTAGAGCTACAAATACTTCCTTGTCGTCGTTGAACGAACGTGACATAATGTTGATGTCATCAGCGTAAGCTACTAGCTGTGTCGACTTAAATAATAAAGTTCCTCTCGTGTCAACGGGGATTTTTCTGATGACGTACTCAAGCGCTAAGTTAAAGAGTACCGGAGCTAATCCATCCCCTTGTTTTAGCCCTGTATTCGTCGAAAACGATTCGGTCATATTATTCTGAATCAGCACTTGTGACAAGGAGTCGGTCATGGTCATTTTCACCAGTCGTACCAACTTTGCTGGGATTCCGAACTCCAGCATGATGTTATATAATGCAGTTTGGTTGATGCGGTCGTACGCTTGTTTGAAGTCGACGTATATTTGATGCACATCAATGTTGAATTCCCAGCATTTTTCCAAAATTTGTTTGACCGTGAATATTTGGTCAGTTGTCGATCTTCCACGTCTGAAACCAACTTGATATTCACCAAGAATTTTCTCAGCGTGATGGGAAATCCCTAACTCTATAATTTTTGTCAAGAGCTTGTACGACGTAGAAAGTAGTGATATGTCCCTGTAGTTGTCGCATAGCAGTTTATCTCCTTTCTTGTGAATGGGACATATAACGCTTTTTCGACACTCATCCGGCATCGTTTCTTGTTGCCAGATGCCTGTCACCAATCCATGGATCGCCCTTAAAACGGAAATCCCGGCTGTCTTCAGGAGCCCCGCGGGGATCCCATCGATGCCCGGTGCTTTGTTGAATTTCAAGCGGTCCATGGCCTGTCGGACTTCATCTAGTGTAGGAAGGTGAGATGAGGCACTGTCATGGTATGTGCCAATTAATGATGGCGATTCGTTGGGTGCGGGGACATTTCCGTTCAATAATTGCTGGAAATAGGACGCCCATCTTTCCTTCACCTGTTCTGAGCCACTTATGATGCTTCCATTGGCAGCCCTACATAGGCTAGTTCGTGGTTTAAAGCCTTGTTTTAAGTGCCTCACTACTTTGTACGCTTGTCGAGTGTTGTTAGCCGTAAAGCTGTCATTCATGTTATTCAGCATAGTGTCAAAATGCTTTCGTTTCTTACGTCTAATTATTCTATTAGCTACTCTCCGAAGATCGTCATATTTTTCTTTCTTGGCTCTAGTCGGTCGTTCAATGTGGATTTTGTAGGCCGCATTCTTTTCATCCAACGTGGCTTGACATTCCTCGTCGAACCATTCATTTCTGCGTTGCCCGGCTGTATATCCCACTACTTTTTCGGCTGCTGCGTTCACTGCGCTTTTGATCGTAGTCCAGACTTCGTTTATAGACGTGGTGTTGGCGTGAAAGCTAGTTCCATTTCCAGAGCAGATATATATTCGGCTTCGATCGTCTTGTTTCGAAGCTTGTCGACATCGAACTTGCTCTGGCTTCATACGACAGTGATATCCGATCTCGATATCGAGTCTTCACTAAGTAGTGGTCGGAGTCGCAGTTGGCTCCACGGAAGGTTCGCACATCTAAAATACTGGAGGCCCACCTTTTCTGAATCAGAATATGATCAATCTGATTAAAGGTGTGGCCGTCGGGGGATGCCCATGTCCTTTTATGGATGTCACGATGCGGGAAACACGTGGAGCTTACGACGAGATTTCTGCTACTCGCAAAGTCGACCAGTCGTTGTCCATTATCGTTGCATAGGTCGTGAAGAGTAAATTGGCCGGTGGTTCCGCGGTGTGTTTCCTCCTTTCCAACCTTTGCGTTGAAGTCGCCCAGCAGAATTTTCACATCATTTGATGGCAGAGAATCATATAACCTTTCCAGAAGGTTATAAAAATTATCTTTATCTTCAGTAGGGGCATAAACGTTAATGAGCCAAACGTTAAAAAACTTTGCACGAATGCGGATCGCACACAATCTTTCATTGACAGGCTTGAAGTCGATTATTAGCGGTTTCATTTTTTTTGTTCACGATGAAGGCCACTCCAAATTCGTGACTTCCCGCTTTTGAAGGTTGTGTACGATCTCATGTCCATAATATCGGCACCAAACAGTTTCGTTTCCTGGACAGCGAGAATGTTGATTTTGTAGTGAGTGACCTGTTCCAGGAGGGTTTTGATGGCCCCTGGTCTGTACAGGGTTCGCACGTTCCAGGTTACAATAGAGTAGTCCATATTTCGTTTGCGTGGTCGTTTCCGTTGATCCAATCCAAGTATCCGAGGCGAAGTATCAGGTTCCTGAATAAATCAAGTTTTACGGGAACGGATTATTGGCCCATTGCCCAACCCCCAACCTGGAGGGCCAGTCTGTCGATTTAAGGCGCGGGAAACTCGCCCTCACCCTTTTTCGTTGGCAACATTCCTGATCTGAAATGACATGAAGGCTCCCGGCAGCCACCCGATGTGAAATTGTAAAATCACATCTTCGGGGAGGTCGAAGGTAGGATTCAGTAGCAGAGCTGTAGATGTTGTTTCCAGCAGGCATTTCTCGGGATTTCAATTGCTTCTTCGGTAACCAACACCCGATGACGCCCCCGTGGCCTATGCTACCATTTGACTGCCATTTTGTTTTTTTTTTAGATAATTTCGCTACAAAAGACTTTAAATATATATTTACAGTTTTTATATGTACTTAAAGTTTTTTTTATATTTATTCAAAGTTTTTTGTAGAGATATTATCTCACAAAGCTATAAAAAAACACTTGTAACGCGTTTGTCTAATTTAGTAGTTGCTAAGCCACTGACTGAACTAACGGAAAAATTTGAATACACAGCGCCATGAATTTGTCTCTTTTACACAATCGACGTTACTTTAGTGGCAAAATTGTACTACGAAGAAGTTCTTTTGAATGGTGCCATTGTAAATCAATGTTCAGATATTTATATAAAATATAATGTGTAACTGATTCATTATTATTTAATTGGAAAGTACAATTGAGCTGAATATTATATCTAAATATAATTTACATCATTAAAGTTTCGGAAATATGATATAATATTTTAGTCCGATAGTTTCCATAATCTGTCGTTAGGTGGCGGTTGGCGAGAACTGGGTGCTGGCCGTTACGCTTTCGAAACTGTAACTGGTCTAACTCCTAAACGACTTCTGTGATATAAGCTATTTTATGGAAAAAAAATTAAAAAAAAAAAATAAATGATCGAACTTTGTGTAATTTTAGTTTCAAAAATTTCAATATATTTTTTCCCCCCAAAAAAATTTTTTTTTGATACCCTAAAATGCATTTAATAAGCGCATTATATGAAGCATCAACTCGAGTACTTTATGTGATTCGAAATAGCGTATACCTGCCGGTTAGTCAAATTTTTAAAGCCCTCTAGCTCGCTAACCAGACTTAGTACTGTAAAAATATTTTGCATCTGGATTGCATCTCGAGAACTTATATAGGTATAACATAGTCAAATATCACTAAAATCGGAGACCTAAAAATTTTTTACCTGTCCGCTTCACGTGGAATGCCCCACCTATCATTAAGAGGGTTAACATTAATTCCATAATAGTACATTAAATGGGTTTTGGACTAATTGAATATTATTTTCGGGAAGTTATTTGAAAAATTGATTGTTCCAAGGTTTGAATAATTCATTTTGCGAATGCGATTGAAACAATACTCCGGAATCGTTTTCTTGTCTGGTTCAAATATGTAGTATGAGTTTTCATCAAGTATTTCGCAATTAAAAATGTTAGCTACGACGATGAAGATACAGTAAATATTGCATATTATGTCACTGACTCCGCATACTTTAAGAAAATCTTTAATAGAACATAAAAGTTAATATTTTGCATGTTCATTATAATCGATGATATATTTTGAAACCTAATAAGTGTTTATAAGCTGATGGCCATAAAATTTCTCCAAGTCCTATTGATCCTTTGTACAAAAAAAAACCTCTAAATTCTATCGCCTTCAAATACGAACTAGATTTGATACTTGATATATTCTTGAAAGTCCGAGAATAGGTATTTACAAAAGGCTCCAAGCACCGGATTCGTATTAGAACTAAGTTTCCGAAGACTCGGTTTTCTTAGTCAAATGGGATCATTTTTTACATAGATACTTTACATATGTAAACATTTTTTTAGATTTTTTTAACTTCAAAGTTCGAAATGCTTTATCTATTTGTGGACAGGTTTTTATAGTTTGTTCTCTTATATCAGCACCTCTCTCGCCGATTATAAACTTTCTTTCAATCTCTCTTTTTCTCTCTCTTTCTCATGCATGTTTGGCAACAAAATTCGCCTGCCTGCAAATTAATTTGCTTTATTATAGCCATTGTATGTGTGTGGTGTGATGGGAAGGCGCCTGGCAACTCTAAGCACTCAGGCAAAAAAAAACTATTGTACTTTACTTATATCCCCAGCTTATCACAGTTTCTCAAATATATTAATGAAATCTAGGATCAATGATAGGAGAAAAAAGCTACCAATTCCATCAGTGTGACAGCAGCTTTTGCGTCAGCAACATAACAAAGAGATCAAAAAAGAGACGAAAAAGCTGGGCATTTGATGCCAACGAAGAAGTCGTAGTTAAGGCACTTGCAATACGGTGAACCATTAATCGCTGAATTTTGTTCACTATGGCTGCAAAGGGAATATTATCCATTGCCAGTCACCAGACCAGACAGCTATTACCCAGGACCAGTGCTGTCGTTTTGAAAATTTTCAGGGGAGTATATTTCCTAATCCAAACGGAGTACTTTACATTATAAAAGGGAGTACAATAGTTTTTTTATGTAATGCTAGTCAAACAGAGACTATGAGTTTAGACTTGCCGGTTTCACGTAAGTTGGATGAATAAAGGTCCAACCAGTTATGACTGGTTACGCGACGTATATGCGCCATGCCATGCAAAACATATGTTGCACCCAAACACAAATATCGGAGCTCCCCGAAAAGTGGCATGCATATTGGGCAAGTTTTTGCTCAATTATTGTTATGAGCTGTTCGTATGTGAAGTGGTGGTGAGATAAGATTTTGGAAACAACGTTTTCTGGTCGCACATGTTTCTAGTGTTTTATGGATTTTAACGTTAAAGCTCTCTTCAAATTGGCTGTAGTCGGTTTGCCGCTTAGAACTGTGGAAAAAAATAAAAATATTGCGGGCCAAGACTTCAATGTGCTGGGGCAGTTTTTTTTCGGGTGCTGGTCATATACAGGTCGTAACACACAAATTTGGAAAATCTATTTCAAGGAAGAATTTGACACCTTGCTTATTACCCATCATAACCGAAGCTTCGTCTGAAGCGAATTTCACTAAATTTTTCAAATAAATATTTAAATCGTTGAAATACTTCGGCAAATTGTAATATATTGACTTTGCATCATACTGAGAGCGCCGGCGAAATCAAGTAGCAGTAAAAATTATGTTATGTTTAGTAATAATAATAGATTTAGAATAATCTGTCATTTCCCGCACGTATTCAAACTTTGAATGAGTTAGTTGACAGATGGCATTCATGATCGAAAATTATTATTGATCGTGCATGACATTCCAAGTTAAAATTCCATGTATTGGAAATTTTCACCTTAGAGCTATAATTAAAATAGAGCTATAATTTCGTCTCATAAAACTTGAATGATTGCGTTTTTTCGTGCGGGTCACTATTAATACCAGTAATTTCAGAAAATACAACATATGTTGTAGAAATTACACTTAAATAGCGTGGAAAATAAAAACAAAGCCTGACAAAGCTTGCAAGATGTTCGTGAATAAGATCCGGCCAATCTCTTGATATTTGGTGTTTCTTCTTTATTACTAACTTTCGAAGAAAATTGGTCTTAGACTCGTTTCACCGAAAATTCATATATATATATATATATATATATATATATATATATATATATATATATATATATATATATATATATATATATATATATATATATATATATATACATATATATATATACATATACCGCAGCCGTACCGCAACCGCACCGCAGCCGCACCGCAACCGCACCGCAAACGCACCGCAGCCGCACCGCAACCGTACCGCAGCCGCAACGCAACCGCACCGCAGCCGTACCGCAGCCGCACCGCAACCGCAGCCGCACCGCAACCGCACCGCAACCGCACCGCAGCCGCACCGCAGCCGCACCGCAACCGCACCGCAGCCGCACCGCAGCAGCACCGCAGCCGCACCGCAGCCGCACCGCAGCTGCACCGCACCGCACCGCACCGACCCTGTACCGCAACCGCGCCGCACCGCAACCGCACCGCAACCGCAGCCGCACCGCAACCGCACCGCAGCCGCATCGCAGCCGCACCGCAACCGCACCGCAACCGCAACCGCAGCCGCACCGCAACCGCACCGAAGCCGCACCGCAACCGCACCGCAACCGTACCGCAACCGCACCGCAACCGCACCTCAGCCGCACCGCAACCGCAGCCGCACCGCAACCGCACCGCAGCCGCACCGAAACCGCACCGCAACCGCACCGCAACCGCACCGCAGCCGCACCGCAACCGCACCGCAGCCGCACCGCAACCGTACCGCAACCGCACCGCAACCGCACCGCAGCCGCACCGCAGCCGCAACCGTACCGCAACCGCACCGCAGCCGCACCGCAGCCGCACCGCAACCGTACCGCAACCGCACCGCAACCGCACCGCAACCGTACCGCAACCGCACCGCAGCCGCACCGCAACCGCACCGCAGCCGCATCGCAACCGCCCCGCAACCGTACCGCAGCCGCACCGCAACCACACCGCAAACATACCGCAACCGCAACCGCACCGCAACCGCACCGCAGCCGCACCGCAACCGTACCGCAACCGCACCGCAACCGCACCGCAACCGCACCGCAATCGCACCGCAACCGTACCGCAACCGCACCGCAGCCGCACCGCAACCACACCGCAACCACACCGCAACCGCACCGCAACCGCACCGCAGCCGCACCGCAACCGTACCGCAACCGCAGCCGCACCGCAACCGCACCGCAACTGCACCGCAACCGCACCACAGCCGCACCGCAGCCGCACCGCAGCCGCACCGCAACCGCACCGCAACCGTACCGCAACCGCACCGCAGCCGCACCGCAACCGCACCGCAACCGCACCGCAGCCGCACCGCAACCGCAGCCGCACCGCAACCGTACCGCAACCGCACCGCAACCGCACCGCAGCCGCACCGCAACCGCACCGCAACCGTACCGCAACCGCACCGCAACCGCACCGCAGCCGCACCGCAACCGTACCGCAACCGCACCGCAGCCGCACCGCAGCCGCAACCGTACCGCAACCGCACCGCAGCCGCACCGCAACCGCACCGCAACCGAACCGCAACCGCGCCGCAACGCAGCCGCACCGCAACCGCACCGCAGCCGCACCGCAACCGCACCGCAGCCGCACCGCAACCGCACCGCAACCGCACTGCAGCCGCACCGCAACCGCGCCGCACCGCAACCGCACCGCAGCCGCACCGCAAACGTACCGCAACCGGCTGCGGTCCCCATCGTACGACAAAACAGTTACAAAGAAAATAAACGTAAATATTAATCCTTACAAATGTAACCGTTTTTATTTTGGCTATTGCTATGAGGGAGAAAAAATTGTTATTTTCGTAAACCCAATCCACCGGCAAATAACAAATTGTTGTAGTAACTAAAGATAATAACAAAACATGCATAAAAGAACAAGATTAAAAAGATAGCCTCTAACAAGGGGTCGGTAGCTTAGCTCGCTAACTCGTCAGTCCGAAGCAACGATCTACTGCCCGCGGGTTCGAATCCCGCCGTGCCCATGGCTGTATTTGTTCGTCTTGTGTTGTCTTGACAGTCGGCGACTGGGCATAATACCAGCGCTCCATTAATTAAGTGCAACATTAAAGCTTTAGTAGCGACTAGGCATAAAACTAGCGCTTTAGAAAATAAGACATAAATGTGGCACTTAAAAAAAAAAAAAAATAATGGAATAATTGATATCGGCTTCTCCCATATGTGTCTCCCGACCGCCATCGCTAAGCACTCGCTTCAAAGGGCAATCCCCTGAGCTTTGGCATTATCATATAAAAAAAAACATAGCCAGAGGTCAATATAAGCTTAAGGATGTTCTGTACCCCTACTTCATTTAGGGTCTCCTTTGCGTCTAAGAGTATAACTGATTTTATTTAATCGCGATTCATAGCCTAGAGTACTGACTGGCTATCTGATAGGCAGATTAATACTGACCCTTTTAGTGTTCCTTATCTTTATTATTTGCGTGGCCTGAAGTGTAGCAGATAATTCTGCGTGATAAATAGTGATTTCCCGAGGGAGTGGAAAGTGTATTTTGCACCTAAGTTCAATGATTCTTACTACCACTCATAATCCATCTTTGACCCGTCCGTATGCCACAATTGCGCCTCTTTCTGGAGGATTCTCCCATGTGTTTCTTGATGCCAATGTGATCCTGAAGCTTTTCTCGAAGGTTTCTCTAGTCTTTATTTGATTGTTGTAGTTACGTGGCAGGTGCAATGTCAAAATAACAGTACTATATCGAAGTTAAAAATATGTTGCAAAATAATAATTTCCGTGGGGAATTGTCGAACTAACAACTTGCAATCAAATATGAAAACAAAACACTATTACGAAATGCTTACATTGTATATGCATTGATTATTTGAAATCTAAAGGCTAGGCTGGTGTAGGAAAAAAATGTATTTTTCAATTTTCTCAGAACCAATTCGGAACCAAAAAATTCATAGAAGTATATATTTTTCGGTGCATTGAGCAATATCTCTAGTAATTTCAATTTGAGAAATTTAAATTAAAAAATCTGAGAAAACCATGTTGTACCAAATAAATTATAATATCAGTTCAGTTCATTATCGCGTGAAGCTAACAGTGCTAACACACCATAGTAGAGCTTAAATTTTTTTTCCGTGTATTTCTATAATGGCTAGCAAGTGTAATTTGTGCAAACAAGAATTTAATGACCCTAAAGACATAATCATGTGTACGGGGTGCAATAATTTCTTCCATCCGAAGTGTACAAACATCAAAACAGCGGAAAATCTTCGAAAGCTTGGTTCCAAGCGTGATTCGTGGAAGTGCGATCCATGTAAAAGTGCAAAATTCCACCAGAATATCGACACTAGCGAAATCACAAACAACATTGCAGCCTCCGTTAAAAAATATATCGAGGATTCGATGGCTAAAGCTATTGGTGAAATAAGCAAAGTCAAAAATGAGCTTATATTAAAAATTGATGAATCGAAAAACGAAATTGGGGATTTGCGGCGCAGCGTTGCTTTTGTGTCTGATACATTTGATGACTTTTCACGCAAAGTAACCGACCTCCTTACGGTAGTACAGCAGCTAAAAGATGAAAATTCTAAACTTAAAACTGAAATTAATCACTTGAAATTGCAAGTCGATAGACAGCAATACGAAATGCGAGCAAACAATCTGATTATAAGTGGTGTCAAGGAAACAAAAAACGAAAATCCAATTGAAATCGTCAAAGCAGTTTCTAAATCTATTGGCTGCGAGCTGGATGATTTGAGTTTGAATTGTGCCCATCGACAGCGAAGCGCGAACGGATCAAAAACTTCAACAGTTATTGTTGCCAGTTTCGTTCGGAGAGCAACTCGTCAGTATTTCTTGAATGCTTACAAGTCATACACCAAACGATTTCATGTTGCTGGTATTGATGCAAAGTCGGTTTGTGAAATATTGGGTGATGGCAGAGTGTATGTATCGGAACAAGTCACACAAAATACTGCAATGCTTTTGAGGGAATCCAAACGCATATTAAAGCCAAAACAATACAAGTATATATGGGTGAGCAACAATAATGTGCTAGTAAGAAAGGCAGATGGTGCAGCGGCAATTAAGATAAGCAACTTGGATTTTTTAAATAGCTTAGAGTAGTCATTTTTTCATTTTTGTTATTACTTAATTATCTTTCGTAACTGTTTAGATGTCTGAACTAAGTGATTTTTTAGATAATTATAAAAATGTAAATACCCTTGTGTTTACCGAAAATATAAGCTGCAAAGCTTTTTTTGAGATTAATTCCAACACTGCCTTACGCATATTTTCAATGAATGTTAGAAGCCTGAACAAGCACTATGAACAAATTTTGTTTTTTTTGGATCAAATGGATGTATGCTATGATATACTTGTCTTTACTGAGACATGGGTTTCTGATATTGATAGTAGCAATGTTTTTCACATCAATGACTATATCATGGTGACTAAAGAATGCATGCTAAACAAATGCGATGGAGTCTCAGTTTATGTTAAAAGCAATTTGAAATTTAAAAAATTGAACTATTTTATTACTGACTCTACAAATATTTCACTAGAACTCACTATCACAAATAATGTGAAAATTATTGTCAGCTGTATCTATAGATCACCTAGCCTCAATCCAACTAATTTTATACACTCTTTACATGGTTATCTAAGTAGCTTGAGCAAATACAAAAACCATATTGTTTTAGGAGACATCAACATTAATATTTCCGACTAAAAACTTTCGCGTCTATGCTCAGACTATGTTGATACCTTAATGAACTTTGGTTTTAATGAATATTTAACTGGGGCAACTCGGGCTACTTTAAATGGTTCTTCATGTATAGATCATATTTTCTGCAAACACTCCAATGAATGTCAATTTCAACCGGCAATTTATCAGTCAAACATTACTGATCACTTTAGCGTCTTGGCTAAGATAACTTTTAAAAATACTCAAATTGAGCGAATTTCTGAAAAGACTCAAATAATTCATACACTAGATTACGTCAAACTAAGAAACATTATTGCCAGGGAGAGTTGGCTAGATTTATACTCTTGCGAAGATGTCAATAGGGCTCTCGACAATTTTTATACAATCCTGGAATGTGCTATTGAACAGTCCACGAAACAAACAACCCGTATATTAAAGCCAAGTTTGACACCTGTAAAAGCATGGGCAACCCCTGGAATAGTCAAATCTATAAGATATAGGGATAAACTAGCAAGGCTAATAAGAAATCAACCATTTAATGATTCTCTGAAAACGCAGTATAAAAGGTATAGGAACAAGCTCAATTCCATAATTAAATTTGCTAGGAATAATTTTCTTAAAAAAGAAATAGAAAAATTACGTGATAATCCAAGGAAGTTATGGAAAAAGATCAACGAATTAACTTCTGGTTGTACGACAAAGCAACGAATCAAACAAATGAACGACAAGCAGGGAAACGTTGTTGAAAACGAGGAAATAATTTGCAATATTCTAAACGAGCACTTTACAAATATTGGTGAAAATATTGCTTCTAGGATTATCTGTGATAATAATTCTTCCATACCGCACCAAAATGAATGCACGACTTTTATTACGAATTTACAACCTATTGATAGCTCTGAGATTCTTATGCGTATTCGAAATCTTGAAGATAACAAGTCGTCTGGCTTGGATAAAATAAGTACAAAAATACTAAAAAATTGTGGCCAATTAATTGTTGAACCTATAACATTTATATTTAACATGGTCTTGACTAAAGGGGATTTTCCAAACAGGCTAAAGCATGCAACTATTGTCCCGCTTTACAAAGAAGGGGATCCGCTAGATCCGAGTAACTATCGTCCGATTTCCCTTACTTCAAGCTTGAGTAAATTATTAGAAAGATGCATCAAAGTTCGACTCATGTGGTATTTTGAGCAAAATAATTTTTTCGCTCCTAATCAATATGGTTTCAGATCAAAAAAAGGTACCTCAGATGCTTTATACGAAGTTACTAAATTTATTAATAATGAAGTTGATAACAACCGACAAGCTCTAGCTATTTTTTTAGATCTCAAGAAAGCTTTTGACACAGTAAACCACGATATACTTTTATTCCAGCTTCGAAATGTAGGATTGAGAGGTAATGTTCTTTTGCTAATAAAATCTTATTTATCTGACAGAAATCAAAATGTTCGGATAGGTGAATCCATAAGTGATAATCTCGCAGTCATATGTGGAATACCTCAAGGAACTGTTTTGGGTCCAATACTTTTCCTTATATATGTGAATGAGCTATGTAAATTTGAAGAAACCATGATTAAAGGAAGAATTGTATCTTTCGCTGATGATATGGTACTCCTGTATAGTGATAATTACGAGAATAATCTTGCTTCAAATATAAATCGTGATTTGGAGCTTATTTATAACTGGCTGTGTAAGCACAAGTTAGCCCTAAATTTAGAAAAAACAAAATACATTTGCTTTGGGAAAAATTCGTTCAACAACAGGTCACTTAATATTAAAGTTAATAACATTAACTTGAGAGAAGCCAATGCCATTAAGTACTTGGGTATAACTATTGATTCTTCCTTGAAATGGGATATTCAAGTTGAAAATTTGTGCGGGAGAATAAGAAAAACTTTGTATAAATTATATAGCCTTCGATATATACTTCCACCACAACAAATAAAAATGGTGTATTTTGCAATAATTCAATCATTATTGCAGTATGGAATTTTGGTGTGGGGCTCAGCATATTCCGCGACTATTAATGTTCTCCAAAATTTGCAAAATAGAGTGGTAAAAATCTGTATTAAACAATCAAAGTTCTATTCTACCACTTTAGCTTTTTCTGAGTTTGATGTGCTTAATATACGTCAGTTGTTTGTTTATGAACTGCTTAAATACGTCTACTTGCATCTCAATGACTTCGAAATTCAGCACTCTTTTTATCTTACTCGTTCGCAAGTCAAGAGACCTCTAGCTCTACAAAAATATAGGAAGACCAGAACGTCAAGGCATGCATGTAATTTAGGTCCAAAATTATACAATCAAGTACCGACTGAAATTAAAGAATCAATTAATGTATCAAATTACAGGAAAGTCCTAAAAAAGTATATTGTTGATAGTCCTTGTTCAGTGTTTATTATTTAAAAATTAAGTTTCATAATGCAACTCATGAGTATAAGTTATACATGGAATAATTAGATAGTTTGTATACATATTAATTATGTTCAATTGTATTATTATAAAGCTATAGCTAAAACTGTTCAAGTAACGCCGCACCCACTCACAAGTTTGCCTTATGTGGGCTGTGAGCTTTAAATCTTATAAAGGAATTCTGTATTTTTATTTAAGATTAACCTGTAGCTATAATGATTGAATAAATAAATAAATAATACTAATATAGCATAGGTACATACACGCGATAGCTATAAGTCCAGTTACTGATATAATGTTTTGATGGATTGTGAGCTATTTTAGCTTATTCATTAATTTCTCTTCATATTGCCTTATCTCGCGTCACGCATTTTACTTGAGCTACATGTCATCCATCAGTACAAACTCTTAAAAATTGTGATTTCTTCATGGTGAAAGAAGCACCTCCCGTCTCCGAAAATCATGCAAGCAACATATGGCCCCAACCAACGCTGAAGGTTATATCTTCTGATCTTTTCACGCTACCGCACTTTCAAAGGTGATACTCATTTACATTTGGCAACAATATCGACATGCCGGCAGGAACTTTAAGATGGTACGATAATCAGAACAACCGAAATAGGAGACGAAGCAAAAGTTTCACCATGAAACAATAAAAACGAACTATATACGAATAGCCAACATTCTGTCAATGAGTGGACACAGAAGTGTTGCGAAAAAGAAGAAACCGAAATTCGCGTGTATATAATTTCCGTCATGCAAACAGGGCATATTGAATTACAAGCGGTCAATTAGACCGCCGAGACAGGAAGAGGAGCGCTAAATTTGCGCGGTTAAGATCTGCGAAAATTTTCGTTCACACGAAAGTATTGCTTCGAATCGTGGTTTTCGAGAGAAAATTGTAAGGCATTGTAGCATTTTTTGCTCATGTTGGAGCTTGGGGTGAACAAAGAATATCGAATGTTCAATACAGATGGAGATTAAATAACAATAATGTGCTTTAGTATATTTTTTAATAAGCCAGCCTGCAGTTTCATATGTTAATCATAGGAATAAGATCTTGCATGACTTTTTTCTGTTGCTCTGATTGCATGGTACTCTTAGATTCAAACTGACACCTTTTCTATTCCTCAAACAATGCGTTCAAACTCATTATTACCTACATTTTAGAATTAAATTATTCCCTGCTTTCTGTTTGCTTTCTATCCACCAACCTTGCGTACATATGAGTAAAACTATAGGTACCGACATTACATTTATATCTAACTCTCAATACCGACTGAATAAATCCACTTCAAAATCCATCCAACATAGCTAACACATCATCAAAAACAGCTCATCACTGCA
Organism: Nemotelus nigrinus; assembly: GCA_947369275.1. Lineage (NCBI taxonomy): Eukaryota > Metazoa > Arthropoda > Insecta > Diptera > Stratiomyidae > Nemotelus > Nemotelus nigrinus. The sequence goes on from OX376374.1 coordinate 132,902,710, forward strand.
CACATCCTATTCAGGAAAGCTATGGAACGTAAAAACTCCTGAATTGGGACATAAACAATGTTTAGTACTCTCCACACAAAATACTTTATCAAGTCTTGGTTAGCTCGGTACAAGGGGAACGGAAAAAGATGGCACGCGGAAGTCAGCCGACAAACATATAAATGAATTGATTTAAATTTTATGAGCCACTTGTTGCGTCCATTTACGAGTGCTACGTTGAAGAGTAATTTCATCGTGCACTCAGCTAAGGATTAATCGTTGGGGCACCCGGCAAGGCCAACTCTTCACGTTAGACATACACCCGCTACCTATAAAAGTCGAACGTGTTCACGTAAAAATTTTTCTTCTTTTTTTTTCGTGGTGATTGCGGAAAATGAAGTAGTTAACTTTGGATGTCCATAGACATGTAAGCGTGGTACGCGTCCATCCATAGTCAAAGCCAGCGCGGAAACTGATTTTTTTCATGTCCATTTTCCTGACGTCAAACGTTAGACGACAGTAGAAATCGTAGGGACAAAAACGCATGATGTTGGATGAGAAGCGTTTAACGGTCTGTATCGAATTGCATTTGTGCAATTTTCACGTGATGCAACTAACAGTCAACCGGTCGTTAAGAGTTGATCTGAACTAGACTGTGGCTGCATCAATATCGAGCTCCGGAACAGTACGGTGCTGCGCTGCACGGCTAAAGATACCACCCTTAGTGCATATTTGCGAATTTGCAAACAGCGCGAACAAAAACCGAACGAAGAGATTTAGCACCTGATATTGTGCAAAGCTGACGGCCTCAATAGTCCGGCCTGTGGCCAAATGGCAAATGTTTTTGCTGCGTTGCAAAAGAAGAGTTGATGCGATATGATCATCAACGGCAGTGTTGTTGATGAAGGTGAAAAGTTTTATTTAGTTGATTTAGTTAGTGCTTAAATTTATATAATTGCTTAAAATTTTATTGATTAATTTTATTAATTTTATCACCTAAAAGTGGCCTGCGATTAAAACCTATCAAAATGCCTATTCGAAGCTTGGAGGTTTTGATTGGGTTTAAGATTGTTGAAGTTTATCAAATCTTCATTAAAGTAAAGATTTGCAAAAAACGCAAAAATCAGAAAATTACGATCACCTAATCATTGGCTCCTCTTATTTTTTGCCTACCCATATTTCCTTAACTTATTTGCAAAATAGTTCAAAAAGGGGACATAAAAAAAAATGCTGAATTGCAAAAATGCAAAGTGTGTGAAAGGTATTATAAATAAACCTGCTCAATGAATATAACTACATATTTTACTAATTTATTTACTTAAATTATCACAATTTTGCAAAACATGGTATTTTTCAAAACATTCTTTTGGATGATAACTGGACTTCCTGTCATTAGTATCAATATATAATCTTCTGTCTTTGAATTTCCGATTGGTACACACTATGCAGTAAAAAGTAAAGTAATCTAAGAACAACCTTTTGTAGGTCTAGGATCAACCTTTTGTCCGGTCTCTCGTTCGAATCTAGATTCGAACCAGGAACTCCACACACAAGAAGCCAGTGCCCTACTCATTAGGCTACTCGAGCTTCATTCCTATGCAGTGATTGTGTTTTTCACAAGAAAACATAAAATGTGTCGTCGGATCTAAGCGCTGGATAGTATCATCTGGGGCCAATGCATGAGCTCACGATTTCACAAAAATAAATTCAAATTTTTGCGATTCTAATATTTACATATTCGAATATTATAGATATTCCTAATCCCAAATATCTTAACGAATATGAATATATTAGTCTCAGCTGTAACTGGTTCTAGCTAAACTGATTATTAACATAGCGCAATTATCGTCACACACGCTATGTACAGTGTACCCTGAGCTATGAAATATAGCATCTAGCGCCTTAAAATTACAATCTATATAGCATAGTCTCCTATATAGCATAGCGCAGCTTTTATAGCCGCATACACTCTGTGTGTACCTTGTACCCTGAGCTAGAAAATATAGTTAAATGGCCAATCTCAAATGCATTATGGGCTTTTCTCCTATGTTCTCCTATGTACATGTATTTAGTCTCAGCAGTTATGTAGCCCTCAGCACATGTTACTACAGTAGGCTAAATATTATTAGCTTTCTAACAAGCTCATGTAGCCTAGTCGATAGAGCGTCGGCTCTTGAGTAATAGAGTCGTGGATTCGAACCCGCACTCGAGCAGTTTTTGTCATAGCTGTAGTTAAAAAAGTCTGGCGCATCAGAACCACTAGAAAACTGATTTTCGAAGAAATTGTCCATACACCCTCAAAATTTCATAAATTTAGTAGAAAATGCAAATATTTATGAGAATTTTATATGCAACTTTACTGCAAATGTATTTTTATTAACATAAATTAAAAAAAAAGTTACATTTATCAATTTATAACCGTAAAAAAAAAAAAAAACGAGAGGCAGTAGGGACAAAAGTGTTTTTTTTTTGGGCTACCGTTGGCATCAATTACAACCTGCAAACGTCGTGGCATTGAATCCGCCAAATTTTTAGTAACTTCCGGAGTTATTTCTCCCCAGGCTTGTTGAAGCGCAGTTTTGAGTGACTCCTTGCTGCTGGTGTGAATTTTCGAAATTTTTTCTTTTCATAAGTTTCAAAGTATGTTCAATGGGGTTTAAGTCTGGTGACTAAGAAAAGGAATACAGCTGCATTGGTGCATAATAAAGCAACCAGTTCTTTACAAAACGTGCAGTATGTTTGGGATCGCTGTCCTGTTGGAATATCCAATGCCGGCCAAGACCATAATTGTCTACGGAAGGTTGCAAATGTACTTCTAACAGTCTTTTATAATAGTATTGGTCCATAATACCGTCTATAAAGACCAATCTGCCAACCTCACCAGCTGCATTTCCACCCCACATCATCACATTGCCACCCCCGTGTTTTGCTGTTAGTATCAAATTCTTCAGTTGCAATGCTGTTCCCTTTTTTCGCCAGATTCTTTCTTTACCATCATTACCGAACAAGTTGAACTTGCTTATATCAGTAAATAAGACAGTTTTCCAGAACTGTAAATCCTTTCCTAAATATCGCTTTGCAAATTTAAGTCGAAGTTGCCTATTCTTTTCAGATATTATCGATTTTTTACGAGGATCTCTACTTGCATATCCATAAGAACGTAAGATTCTTCGGATGGTTTTAGGGTGAACACACTTATTCGAAGTATTAGCGACATGTTCCACCAGTTGCCGACCAGTGATCCTTGGGTTTTTGTCGACCTCTTTTAAGATCATGCTGATATCCCGCCGGAAAGTTTCTTTGGTCGTCCATTTCTTGGCTTATTTTCCACTGATCCTGTGTTTTTATGCTTTTGAACAATGTATTGGACAGTGGCATGGGATAAATTAAACAAAACTCCAATTGCGCGGTATGATTTTCCATTTCTGTGCTCAGCAATAATTATTTTTTTTATTTCAACACTTACTTCCTTACGCTTGCTCATTTTTCACTCCCTTTGCTCACAGATTACTAAAACAAACTAATCATTAGATCGCATTCACGCATTTCATAGGAAACACAACGGTTCTTTGAAGAAAAACAACAGTAAAGCAATGCAATCAAGAACAGAGTACACTATCTGATCAATGTATGAACACTTTTGTCCCTGCTGAATTTCGTTTGTTTTGGTGTTTTTACGGTTATAAATTAATTAATGTAATTTTCTTTTTAAATTTATGTTAATAAAAATACATTTGCAGTAAAGTTGCATATAAAATTCTCATAAATATTTGCATTTTCTACTAAATTTATGAAATTTTGAGGGTGTATGGAGAGTTTTGTCCCCAACTGTATATATAGTTTTCTATTTGGATTTTTTCTTCTTGCTGAGGATTCAACTTTTGTGGGTTTTAGCAGTCGCTTATTTTTGTTCTATACTCTTAGTTGCATTACTTTTATTTTGTTCCATATAATTCATATTAGCTTTACTTTATTTTGATTATTTGAAATCTATTCGTCGTAGGGTTGAAAGTTTCCACTCTGGGAATACCAGCACCTTCAGAACTCGAAGCCTTGCCGCTGCAAGTATTTCTCCACTGGCAGCACTTGCACCGGTTCCGACAGCTTGTCCGACTTAACCACGAATACACCAAGGCTCACTTATGCTGGGACGGACCCATTGCTTCATCATCAGCATGGGCCCTGAGTATTTCAATCCACGGGCTTTGATTAAGTCTTTTGTTTTTGTTCTTTTTTTTTAAATCTTATTAGGTTAGTCCTATAATTTTATTTTAATGTTAGGCTTAGCATATAGTGTATCATTATTATCAAGTCCCTTGTGTAACGCTTTGGAAAGACACAATGATGGTTTCACCTTTAGGAATAAGATAATGTTAGGTACGCTATTGTCTTTCTCCAAAGTTGTTCTAATCAGGCAGCTTTGGTGAAACACAATAGATAGCTTATTTCAAACAAAGTTTAGCTTTAGGAATTATGCAGGAGATTCGATGATTTGAAGGTTTTCACTTTCAGTGCCTGCAGTAGGTACAGGGTTGCCTTTCTCTTCGTCCATCAAAAACTACACGAGTCTACAATTTACAATTAGCAACATCAATATGTCCTTTGAATTTCATAATGATCTGATTGTCTGATCATAAGTTATCGCAATTAAAAAAATTTCAAATTTTCTCCTATCTCATTTTAGGCACCTAGCACACATATAGGGTTAAAAACCTCAAAAATATTATCATATTTACATTTAAAACACGTTCAAAACTTAGTTTATAAACTTTATTTTTGCAAAACTTATTTGTTGACAGAATAATAGGTATATTTAAAATATAACTAAAATGTCCGCCGGTGTCAAAAGGTTAAAGATTATTAACATTTGGTGAGACTTGCACTTTTCTGCATACACACTAATGTATCCTGAAAATTGTTGTCAATGAAATTTTTTGATAATATATAGATAAATAATATATTTACGAGATCCTAGCTTAAAAAACTGTAAATCACAAGCTATTGCATGTTTTTCTGCGAAAATAAAATTATTGAAAATTTTTGAGGTCTGTAAGGTTGAAAGGTAGTTACGGTAGTATTATCAAATAAAAATATAAATCGACAACACTTGTTCGCAATCCGGTGGCCAAATTGTGATATGACGCGGAAATTACGCGAAAATCAGAAACATGCAAAAACACGACACAACATCACCAGCCTGCGACGACTATTGGGTCCTGTGACACGATGCGTTCGGAGATGTTACTTTTTGTGAATCGCCGTAATTCGATACGATGACCGTCTGTCCGGGCTACTACAAAATAGACCGAACGAACAGCTACCACCAAGGCTACTGGTCTTAAAAAGTGTTGGATTGATAGCGGAAATTTCGGCGGTGACGGTGATTCGGTGCCAGGTTCAATAGTTAGCTCAGCATCTAAATCCTTTATGGCGGGCATGCATCAGGTGTGCTTCTGTTCCAGTAGCGAATTTCGTTGCTGCTGGCCGAATCCGGTCGGTGTTTTTGTGCTTGAACGTGTTAATTTGATAAGATGGAATATGTGCATACATTTTTAGGTCCAATTAGTTTTCGGATGGCGAAAAAAAGAGGTGACAGGTGGCGTGGAGAAGTCAAGAAATATTCAGATTATTCCGAAATGAAATGTGGAAAAATTGGGTAACGAGGTGAATGTTGATTTTAGGGTATATTTTTTCTATTTTGAGGAACTCCAATCTTTGTTCTTGGTCTTCGGATGCTCTTTGGATTTTACATAGCTCCGAAATTTTCAAAGAGAAAATATGCTTAGCTCTTAATATTTGCTTCAAAGGCATAAAATACCACGTTTTTCAATACTTTCGTCGAATAATCACTATTATCAAATCAACATAAGCACTTACATGTGTTTGTCTATATATAGGAATTTCCTTCAAATGCCCGTAATTACTTTCATTTCACTGTCATTTGCCAACAACTGTTTCAAGTCTTTCCTCTTCGAGAGGCGTTTAAAACTTTGTCCTTTAATTATTTACTTTCGAATAATTGCGAAATGGTGTTGGCTGTATGGTCTAAGACAATAAACTCAAGACGAAGATGTTGACCATTTGGTCCTTTGGTCATCCTCGGTGAAATCAAATGTTGTGTTTACTTTTATAGGATTCAATATGAAAGTACAGATGTACATATGTAAAGCCTACGGTGAAAATAGTGGAGCTGTGTAATTGTGAATCTTAAGGGTGATTCGACAGAACATGTGGAACATTATTGTCTGAATTAATGAATATAAAAATAGGAGAGTTAAAAATGATGGCTGGTAGGGAGGACTCTTAATCGAGTAACTGTAAAAAGTCATATTTGCTTAGAAAAATTATCAATTCCCCTGTCAGATTATTTCACAAGCATGAAGTTAAGGGATTAAGTGACATAACTGTAGTAAAAACCAGTCAGAGCTTATTCGTTGAATCCAAGTACAAAACAGTATTCGTGGCCTGCTGAAATTGTTTTTCCCCTAAAAGATAAGCAATCATACATATTTGTGATTTGATATGTAATTTTATAAAATCACCACCTTAAGCAATTAATAAATGTCAGCCGCCACTGTTACTATTAGTTTCCACCAAGTTATGTTTCTTAGCCCATTTGTCCGACATGCGAGAACATTGTGCCCGGCTGCTTTTCTCCTTCCGCATACAAACATCATTCAGGCTTGAATTCCTCAAGATGGTCATCGTTCGGGTTCTTCCGAATAACTAACCATTGCTTTGTTTACGGAATAGTTCAAAGATACGAAACATCAGTAGCGTGAACGGTCAACCAAATAGTTAACGTGCAATGTGGATACTGAGAACTTTGAGGACATCATCCGGACATATCCAAAAAGACAACCCGTCGTCCACCACCGAAACCGAAAGGGTTGAAATTTTGTTAATTGTACAAAACATAACGAAACGCTAGAATTGCTGTGGGGTTTATTTTCTTTTGCAACAGCAGTCGTTGTTGAAAATTATAACATCCTTCGATCCCGGGCCGACATTATAGAGCGAATGAATGGCTTATGAGGATATTTGAGGAGCGGGGTCCACTATCCTGCTCGTATAGTTTTAAACATTCGTGATTCGGATGAAGATGAGTGGTGGGAAGGAGTTAAAGAATAGTACGATATGGCAAGTAATAAGGGTAGCAATGTCATCGTTGACAGTAAGATAGCGGTCGTGGTTTGCCCAGTCATTTCCGTAGCCTGTCCGTCAAACAACTTACAAGCACTATTTGCAAATCCTCGCTCGTTCGTATCCTTACTGTTCCGTTCCTTAGTATACCCTCGTGTATAGTTTATGCGGAAATTTTCCTTGATGTGTGGTAGATATCTATATTACTCTGCGGCAAATGTACACGCGAACCTATATACATATGTATATAAATGTGAGCATTGTTCAAGGCTATGCCAAAGCTTCTACTTGTAGTATATATGCACATATATACATATAGATTTCTTAGATATTGTGCCGCCACTGAACGAAACACTTGACATAAATTGTCAAAAACATATCTCGAAATGGACGTGCGATTAGGGGAAGAATGGCCGATGGGTGCGAGAGTGTGACTGAAACTGTGAGATATTTGGCCTGAGATCATTCGGGTTTGACGTCGATAGCAACGTAATCGCACCATTATTTATTTCTTCTTACTTGAATGAAGTCAAAGAAATTGGTCACGAAAATTCAAAACAAACTTCCATTCAAATAAATGTCCGTGCTCAAATTATCAAATTAACATTTTGAAACAAGTCAATTGCATAAAATTGTATGTACGGTGGGGTATGTTTTTTAATAGTATTGCTCTTCTTTGTGTTTGTACAGGGCATACTGTACTGATTCGATTCATATAAAATATGTTTATAAGAATTGAGACTATGTGCATTGGAGTCGAGACTATGTGTATATCAGAAAATGCCCAATGTATGGGAGTTTTCGCTAAGAGGCAAAAATCAATTTATCATTTAGCCTTTTTGGCTTGTTTTTATAGCTCAAGCTACTGTGCACATCGCACATGCGACCACATTTGGCACGCTATGGTGCATAGGAGCATGCGCTGTGTAGATTTTGCAAGCTATAATTTATAGCTCAGGGAGTTAAATTTTTTCAGTTAAGCGTATGATGTACATAGTCTATGCGTCAACAAGCGCTGTGCTATATTACTTCGTAAAACGTGCTATATGGATTTTATCAATGCATGCCAGAAATCAATATAAAGCCAGAACTTTCCTTTTTTGAATGAAACAAGTTTCCTTTACCATAGTCAAGGTGGTATTGATAGCTTTATCTCTCTTGTTATGTGCGAAGTTCTCTAGTTTGATTATGTTGCTTAAAATTATTATTTCACTTATCAAAGATATACAGAGTTTTACATTTTAATTTCCCTGCCATGTAATGACATTTCTCTCAATGTTTTTTTATGTTTGAACACCTGAAAATTTGCCATTTTTAATCATGGATAGATGTCCGCCTTTGATCAGCAAAAGCGAGTGGATGTAGTACATATAGACTTTGTCAAGGTTCTTGACTTTGTGAACCACGAAATCATCCTCTCAAAGCTCGATGGTTTCAATATTTCCGGTCAGCTTTGTTGCTAGCTTTCCTCATACCTTCGTGCTTGTGCTTGTTGTGTAACGTTTCACTTTTGTTCTTCTTCCACCTTTTATCCTACTTGTGGTGTTCCGCACGGTTCGATTCTTGGTCCTCTCCTTTTCCTCCTCTTTATAAATGGTCATCCTCCCCTCTTCAACTCCCCGTGTCTCTTGTACGCTGACGATCTGAAAATTTGCAGGGTGATTGAGCTAGTGGATGACTGTTCCCAGCTGCAGGATGACCTGTCTGCTCTGGGTAACTGGTGCTCTGTCAATTGTATTACTCTTAATGTTGATAAATGTTTTTAGATGTCCTTCACATGTAAATTATCCCACATCATGTTTTCCTATTCTATCCTTGGCTCCTTTTTCAATCCAATTGATAATTTCATGGACATAATTGGATAATTTCATGTATGACACTAAATTAAAATTGGATGTTCATATTTTGCGTGTCACATCCAAAGCCTCGCCTTTGTGCGGCTACATCCTAAGAGCGTCCAGACCTTTTTCTGATATTTTCTCGTGTGTACGTCTGTATATATCCTTCGCGCGTAGTGGCCTCGAATATTGTTGTCAAATTTGGTGTCAGATCACCAACAGTGGGGTGGCTTCAATGAATGGGCAATAAACATGCTCGATGCCGATCCTGATTTCCTACAGCAAAATGAGCGACGAAGCACATTTTTGTCTTATGGAATTCGTCAATAAGCAACACTGCCAAATTTGGTCAAGTGCCATGAACTGCCATTACATCAGCAAAAATTGATTGTTTGGTGCGATTTTAATGCTGGTGGTGTCATTGGTCCGTACTTTTTTTATATGAACGCTAACGTGTCATATTAACCGGTTATATTTCACGTAAATTGGAAGAAAATAACCTAGTTGGCGCGTGGTTTCAACAAAATGGTCCCACATGTCACACAACTCACCAAACAATCGACTTATTGAAGTCGAAATTTTAAAATCAAATCATATAAAAAAAATGGTCCTGTCAACTAGCCGCCTTGCTCGTGTGACTTGACCCCATTAGATTTTATGCTTTAGGCCTATGTCAAGTCATTGGTCTGTGCCAACCATCCGCAAACATGCTCAGATCCAATATTGAATGTGAAATTGCTGGAATATCGTGCACACTGTGCAGAAAAGTCATGGAAAATTGGGTTCAGCGGATCCACAGTTCCTAGGGTTTCCGGGGTGGTCATTTGAATGATGTTGGGTTTCTTACGTAATTGCATTGATTGTACTTAAATCTACAATAAATATTTCGTTCATATCTGCTATCGTTTTTGTTTTATTTAAAATAAATAAATGAGGAGCTCTTAATGGAGTCCCCATATCAACCAATTATTTGTTATTCTGTATTCACTCGGAAAATTACTGTACAAACATCTTTTTACTCTGCATCAACAATTTTTTTGCAGTAATAACATTCGAATGTGGTCAGAAAAATCTCCGACCTAACAAAGATACAAGACATTTTTTGTTTAATTTTTTTTTTTTTTAATTTTCTACATAGCCTCCTTGTAAGTCTACAGACTTCGCCCAACGATACTCCCATCTCTTTAGCCCGTCCAAATAGTACTGGGTGTTTTTCTGTGCAAAACTATTTTTTTAGGAAAGTGATGGTGACAAAAATCTCTGTCCCCCGAGCGCAGTTTTTAGATTCGATAACAGAAACATAACGAAGTCGCTTGAGGCTAAATCTGGTGAGTAAAGAGGATGATCAAGCAGATAAAACCGTAATTCGTGGATTTTCGTCATGGCTACCGCTGAGATGTGAGACAGCGCATTGTTTTGGTGAAACAGAAGTTTTTTCTTCTACAAATGTGATCGTTTTTCCACAATTTCTGCCTTCAGATTGGCAAGTAATGATGCTTAGTATGCACCTGCAATGGTTTTTCATGTTTGAAAATAATCGATTCAGATAACTTCATGACTATCCCAAAAACAGTTACCATCACTTTTCTAGCCCAAAAATCAGTTTTTGCGTTTTCTGCAGTCGATTTCCCCTTCGCAGTTCACTGTTTTGACTGAATTTTTATTTCGAGCGTATAATGGTGTATCCAAGTTTCATCTACAGTTATTAATCGGTGGCAAAGCTCTGATATATTGTGCCTAATGTGCGCCAACAGAACGTTGGAAATGTGCATTTGAACATGTTTGGGGTCTAACGTAAGTAAACGTGGCACCCAACGTGCGGACAGCTTTTTCATGCCTAAATCTTGATTCAATATGTGACAAACACGTTCTTTGAACATATTCATAGCCTCTGCTTTCTCTCTCATTTTATTTCGACGGTCGTTTGACACCATTTGGTGAGCTTTAGCAATGCTATCGTCAGTAGTTGAAGTTTTTGGACGTCTCGAACGTTCTTCGTCTTCCAAGCTGATACGGCCACGTTCAAATTCAGCTGCCCAAAATTTCACGGTGGTAAATGATGGTGCAAAGTTCCTTTACACAGCGTCCAATACATCTTTGATTTGCGTAGGTTTATTGCCTTTCAAAAGCAAATATTTGATGACAGCTAGACGCTCGATTTTTTCCATGTTCCAAAAAAATACTAACATCGACTCTCTCAAACATATGTCAAACAAGAACTGCGCGTACAAAACGACTAAAATGCTACTGAGTATCTGTAAAGTTTTGCCATCTTCACGTTAAGGTCGGACATTTTTCAGACCACCCTCGTAATTACACCGTTTTTCGATTCGAATTCAGTAGAATAATTTGCAGCAAAATTGCTATTGAATTATAATAATTTTGTTCAGCGTGTTTCAAGTATCTACAATCCAATTAATTTTATATTCAACTTAAACACTTATGCTTTAAATATACTATGCTTGACGATGTTACATACGCTTATAATTTTCAACTTTTTCTTAAAATCTCACTCGTATCCTTAATTTAATATTTGTCCGGTGTCCCCTTGTTTTTTGCGCTGGTCGTTATCGGGTTTGTCCCTTATATGTCGACTTTCCATAGAATGTCAGTGAAGCTTCTTCGATGCGATTCCTTGGCTTCATTCTGAAAATATAAAATCAAAAACATCGTTTTCAAAGCGCTCTCTTCTTTCCATACAAACCCTTTAGAAGTTGAGAACTTAATGAGTTGTCTCGATTCTAGCTCTAGTTGTGGCTCTGACGGTATTCCAAACATACTAGCCAAGTCACTATCTTCTTCACTTTGTGTACCCTTGTCGATAATATTTAACCTCAGCATCGCAACTGGCGTTTTTCCTTTCTTATGGAAATCAGCCAATATTTTCCCTATACTTAAAACTGGTGAACCCGCTTGCATCTCGAATTACCGCCCTATATCGCTTTTGCCTTGCTTCAGTAAACTACTTGAAAGAGTTGTCTACATCAGAGTATATCCTCTATTTGTGCCTTTCCTCGCCACCGAGCAACATGGATTTGTCAAAGGCAAATCTACTGTTACTAATTTGTTATCGTTCACCAACACTGTTGCCTCCGCCATTGATCACCAAAGACAGGTGGATGTTCTTTACACAGATTTCTCCAAGGCGTTTGACTCTGTCAACCATGAGCTTCTTCTGTTGAAATTAGAGAAATATGGTTTTCATGGTCCGCTGCTTTCCTGGTTTTCTACTTACATTCATGAGCGTACTTGTGTTGTTACGGTGAACTCCTGTTCATCCACTCCCTTCTATCCCTCCTCAGGTGTTCCACAGGGTTCGATCCTTGGCCCCTTATTATTCTTAATTTTCATTAATGATCTCCCGGGCCTGCTAAACTCTTTTTCTCTCCTATACGCAGACGATCTAAAAATATTCAGAGTAATCGATACATTCGAAGATTGCTTACAGCTTCAGAATGACCTGCTCACTCTTATCAACTGGTGTAATGCAAATCATCTTACTTTGAATGTTTTAAAATGTCGCCAAATGTCATTCACGCGTAAAACTTACCCAATAGTATTTTCTTACTACGTTTCTGGAGCCTCTCTCGAAGTCGTTTTAAATTTTAAAGACCTCGGGGTAATTTTTGACTCTAAACTATTATTTGATAAACATATCTTGCACATAACCTCCAAAGCGTCCAGACTTTCGGGTTTTATACTGAGATCATCTAAATATTTTACCGATATCTCTACTTGTGTACACTTGTTTGTCTCCTTTGTCCGCAGTATCCTCGAATACTGTTGTCAGATTTGGTGTCCACATTTTCAATATTTGATTGATGCGGTTGAATCTGTACAACGCAGGTTCACCCGCTCTCTTCTTTACAAATTCAATTTTGATTACCGTGGGTATAGTGCGAGACTTACCATGCTGCAAATACCATCCCTGAAATCTCGCAGACTCTTTCTCGATGAATGCCTTCTGTTCAAACTGCACCATCAACTTGTCCCATCTGACCTCTGCAACCAGGTTTCCGTTCGTGTTACGGATCGGTCAAATAGATCCACGTTAACGTTTAACGTTCCTTTTGCGCGGACTGACACGTACTACTTTTCACCGCTTTTACGCATACCTAGGCAGCATAATGCACTCGGACTAGGTTCTCTGCCACCGACCTTGTCACGTTTCAAAACTATTTTAAAGGATAAAGTCGTTACTTTTTCTATTTAATACGTTTTTATCTTTTTTCCTTGCTCATATGATACATGAACTTTTATTTTGATTTTCTTATTTCGATATTCTTTTTGTTCTATATATATGCTTACATATTTTTTTTCTCTTTTTCATTGTAGTTTTTTTTTCTTATTTTTCTTAATTTTGAATTTATTCATGTTCACCTTTACTTTGTTTATTATATTTGATCTTTTTATTATTATTATTTTGTGCTCTCTATTTTACATTCATTCATTAGTAGATTCTTTGTATATATTATATGTTTCTATATTCAGTTATTGGATTTTTATCTGTTGAATATGTAAATAAATAAATAAATAAATAAATAAAAAGTATCAGATAAAAGTATCAAATAACAATATCAACTTGTACCTGATATAGAAAATTATTGTCACAGCCCATCTGTTAGTATGGTACGCGCAAGAGTACAGCATACAATTTGAGTGGATGGGTCCACAAGGAAAAGTGTTTGTATGTATGATAAAAAGTCGTAAAAAGTATCAGTGATCAAAAGTATCAGTGGCCAAAAGTGTCAGTGATCAAAAATATCAATAACAAAAAGTATTAGGTAAAAGTATCTGTGACAAAGAAGCAACGGTATCAACTTGTACCTGATACAGAATTTTTTCGTCACAGTCTACTTCTATTTCAAGCCGTTCAGCAAAAGGTTTGCATTTTCAGTGATCTGTGCTCATAAGTAGATTGTTTAGAGAAGAATATGGCTAACGTAAAATAAACCTATTAATAATCTTAAACGTATGTGAGCCTAACTTTACTATCGCAAGGGCCGGCTCAATGAATTGAGTGTTTTAAATTATTTAAAGAAATTGAGTATTTTAAACAATTTATGGTGACAGAAGAATACTTTGATTTATAAAACACACAATACGAAGCTATTATATTATGATTAAACTTAAAAAATTAAAGAAAAAAAATGTGTCATGGACCAAGCTATCACCATATTTTTCGCACCCTATCCCACAAGTTGTGCTTTGCGGTCACCATAATATTTAACTGGTTTAATTAAAATTAATCAAATAAAAAAATCAATAGTTTCACGGTTAACCTAATACTTGATCCAAGCTTTTGTCTTACCTTTACAAAATAAACAAAATGGCTGTCTCTGATAAATGTACTCACCTAATTTCATGGGGAAAAAAGCACTTGTCTATTGCTTATAAAAATATGTTTTAAGGATATAACGACCTGGTAAAAGTTTTTTTATGGTTTTTTTTTCTATGTACATTTGAATCCCATGATTGGTTTTCTCATTGCAGTGGTCGTCTATTTTGCAGCATAGTTTTGAAAAAATAACTCTTTCAACGTTTTACACTCGATTTCTGCAGAGAAATTCTCATTATTTAATTACTCAGACTGAGCTTTCTATTCCTGGGCCATTTAACAGTTCATTTGCCAATGTGGAAGCTTTTAAGATATTAATTTGCTCGTGTCTACGTCGCGTTCTGCCTTCCTGAGTGTTCACATTAGCTCGTGTATTTGCCAGCTGCAGAGAGCCCTTCTGTAATTGTAGGGTATCGCGAAAACTGTTCATTAGATTTAATTTAAATTTTCAGAAAATATTTTCGAGTAATATTTTTAAGAAAATGTATTTTTCAAGAAACGATTTTTTGAAAATCCTGGCTACCGTTAACCCCTTAAACTTTCACTCTTTTCAATCCTTGAGTAGTGGTTGCTACCTTAGTTCAACTCAAAGCTCGATATTTCGAGTCAAATGCTTCGGAAGCTAGCAGCCGGTGGGCCAAGCCATTCTAGGTATTTTCAAATAAGTTCTCCAATCGCATTCGAATGAGACATTAAAAATATAATCGAAACTGCATTTAGAACTAACCAAATAAGCAGATTTTTCTGCCTATAGGAATATATTTTCGAGTTATGATATTTTTTTTTAGATCAAATCCACCTACTGTAACTTGATTTTACGCAAAAGTTCTACATTACCCATAACAATACCTTTAGCTAAGCACAAAAAGTAACGGAAGATTTCTTATCTAATAACAAAACTTCTTCGCATGTCACGTCCACAAAACAATTCCCATTAAGCGACGTGCGAAGCAATCACAAACTGTCCGGCAAAAACTATAATTTGTGTTCGTTCACTGCTTACTATACAAGTGACAGGATTAAATACTAATCGACAAACATTATAGATATCCTTTTGTACCTAGTAGTAATCGCTTCTCTCGTCATTGTTTTTTCACATTATTCTGCGGAACTTTTTGCACACCGTACACAATTTACGGTGACAACTTAACTGGTCGCAAAGACACAATGCAGCTTATTTCGAATCAACAAAGTTCTCGTCATCGTCATCATAGACGGCTGGACGTCATTGTCATTCGTTCACGACGAACAGGACAGGACAGAGCGAAATAAACCGCGAAGTTAGTAACCATGTCACGTATAAGCCAGACACAACAATCGAAAACGATAAAAAGGGATTTTTATCCTCACGTTTTGACATATTCATTAGCATGTTTATGCAGCACACTATGTCCTTTTTGCTGTTGAAATTTTATGGCTTCTCGATATGCAGTGCGTATCCTTTTCTTCACACCACAAGATTTCAACAAGCAGGCAGCCAAGTTGTAAGAGACCAACTCGACCCCTGATTAAAGATAACGTGCAATTAAAACACGGTGGCACATTACCTTCAAAAGCCATTTAAGCATTCAAAAGGGATTTAGATATCGAACCCAGGACTTACCTAGGGCTTCACCACTCAGATCGCGACGATTTCAACTTTCGCGACGAATTCATTCCTATCAGAACCAGATACGTGATACTAGACCGTATGTAGGTATATACGTACAGATATGACGAATGCAATTGCCGTAATTTATTGCGAGGGTCGTATGGATAAATTCCTTCGCTACCGTGCCGAGCTTGATTTTCCCGACTCTGTAGTCGACGAGCATGAAGCACAATGTTTCGAAAGTTACATCATAAATTGTCCATAAATACTCTTAGATAGTTCCTGCTTCGGAAGAACCAACCTATTTATATCTTTACCTGTAATTAAGGATCTCATGTTTTGAGGCTTTTGACATCGTGTCTTGATTGTTCCGCTTATGTTGTCCTCGTTCGCGATTCTTTTTGAAAAAGATATGACCTTTGATGGGATGTCGCGACTTGGAGGGCGCTTTGTGGGAAACCTCGAAAAACAAGTTTTGTATTTTTCATGCGCTAGATTTGTTTGAGTGGTTTTGAATCATGTTAGGCTATTGTCCATTTGAAAAAAAAAAAGAGTTGTGAAAATCACATATTATATCAAGTTAGAATTGCTTGGAGGAATTTAAGGCATGATTTTGGGAGATTCAGGTTAGTAAATGTAATTTTAGAAGTACCTTTGAATTGAAAAAAAAAATCAACTTTAGAATACAAAGCAAATAATTAGCTGAAAAAATCAGAACTTTGACACAGTTATATAAGACTCTGCACGTTAAATTGAACCGATGATCATTCCGTTCTTTGTAAGGTTAACAAAAAACTATAAGTCAAACTTAGTAGTTGAAGTCTGCTTCCTTTTAAAGCAACGCATAACAAAAAAGGAACTTCAGCCATCAAATAAAGACTAAAGCAACTTTCGAGAAAAGGTTCAAGGTGACAATTCCATCAAGGAACAAATGGAACAATGGACCACAGCAAACGTCCTTCCTCCTACGCATAACAACTACAAATGAAGTAAACGGATAGCTCAAAGATATATTGTACAGGAGAAGCAATATCTAGGTGCAAAATGCACTTCACCCGTACTAACGAGGCCATTATCTATCAAGCAGAATTTTCTACAATATATAAGGTCACGCATAACATTATGAGCTGGCATAACTTTGTACACGAGTTTTGTGTTTAAAAACTTTAAAACATGGACTCAAAAAGCTACTTGCTTAGTTTGCAAGACTTTTACCTCAGCTTCGATCCCAAAAAAGCAAGAGAAGCTGTGGCTCTCTGAAATAGTGGTATGTAAGTGGAGCCTTTAACGGCCAGTTTCTTTGCAGCTAATATCTCTACAGGTTAAAAAAAAAAAAAAGAACGCTGCAGATACTGCAGACAAGTCGGAGAGAGTGTAGGGTTGCTTCTTGCATACTGCCCGGTACTAGGGAGTCGAAAGATTAGAGCTTGTTGATTCTGTGTTCGTTGAACATGCAACATAGAAAGTTCCCGTCCGGAGATGCTATATCCCATAGAAAATCCATCTAGTTATCAATAGGATATACCCATGAGGAGACACAATAGACTCAGTACGTCGCAGTGCTAGATGTCATCTGGATCCGTTCGATGCAGTCAATCAATCAATCAATGGCTAAAAGCTCGCAGGATTCTTACCTTTGGGAAAACCGTTATTATAATTTCGTTCGTTGAAAGACTTCCTCAGATAGATTAGATAACTTTTTTACATTATAATTAGTGCTTTTATCTTTTACTTAATTCATACTAGATAAAAGATATGTGATAGCTCTTAACAGTACTTGGCACAATCATCAGAAGAACATTATTGGAAAAGATTTAATCGTTTATCCTCATTTGGCGGCACTCGGAGTAAGATAGTTCAGAATATACCAGTTGTCTAAAGTGTGCAGGTCATTTTGGAGCTATAAGCAGTCTCCAATAAAATCTGTTAGATAGTCTGTTCACAGAAAAGAAGGGGAGTCTCGGAGAAGCAGTATATCATTTATAAAAACTAGGAACAATAACGGGTCAAAGATGATCTTTGCGGAATGCTTGAGGCGCGATAAAAAGGAGCAAAGGACCAGGCATTACAGTTGTAACTCAAATACGTTCATAAAGAAGTAAAGCAGGAGAGTAGCAGACCATTCAAATCAAATTTGTCCGCTTTAGAAGAAAGAACTTGTGGTTGACAGAGTCAAACGCTTTAGATAAATTATTGCAGACAACATCCACCTGTCGTCACTAATTGTTGGCAGTAGTAATAGAGCAGTGTAATGACAGCAAATTAGGAGCGGTAGATTTGACAAATCTATGTTTTTCGCCGGCGAGAAAAAACTCGTATATAAGATCGATTCTGTTATAGACAACTCTCCCAAAAAGCTTGCTGACGCAAAGAAGAAGCAAGATCGGGCAGCAATCGGAGATACAACCAGGAACGTAGGTTTCGAAAATACGAGAAGTGTTGGCAGATTTCCATAAAAAATTAAAAATGCCAGTTGAGTCGTTGAGGTTGAAGATAATGGACAGGAATACAAAAAGTAAAGAGAATACTGCCTTTCCTAGTATGTCAGAAATCACAATTATAAATAGTAGTAGGATTGAGGCAATATATTAAGCATTCAAATTCTAAAGAGTTAGTACGAAACGAAGACAGTGTTCTTGAGTCAGTTCGAAACGATGAAGCAGATGAGGAAGTGCCTTGTGAAGGAGGAAAAGAATTTTGTCCGAAGGAAAATAGGGCAAAAAAATGACCAAAAAGCTCATAGATTTCTTCAGCTTTCATGGAAGAAGTTTCATCAAGGTTACATATTGTGAAGGATGACAAGAATGTTTGAAATGATTGAATAACGGTTTTAGAATAGATTGGTCTAGTCAGACAACGTTGGCTTGAATCACATCTTTGGTCAGCATGTTCGCATGAAAACGATGTGTTTTCTTCATACGAAGTATCAGTTGTTATAGCTAAACGTCAAAATTAAAATGGAAACAAAAAGTGTCGTTGTATCTAAGAGGAAGTTTGAAAGAAAGTTCCAAAAAGGAGTGTGATGAGGATTGGAAGTACAAAAAGATTGACTAAAATATTATCAATTATTTTGCTATTAATATTAAGCACAGCCAAGAATTGGCAAAGAGGCGCAATCAAAGAAGATAAAGTCATGGGAAGGCTATTGGAAAGCTTATCAAAATCATCATATAGCATTAAGTGAGCGGAAGGAATGCAACAGACGAGATAGAATGAGAGTCTCGGCAAGAAAACTTCAGGCATGTAATTTAAAGAAATCAATAATATTACTCGCACAATGATACATTCATCTGGAGCAGTAGTAGCAAAGCCACTGCGAGGACTACCAGTGAGAAATTTATGGATACCAATAAGAACACTTCCATTGCATTAACCAGAGATTGAGCGGTCACGACCCTTATGGAAAATGTTGTACCGTTATAAAATTTCAATTTAGAAAATATCCCTATTCAATCAGGTTTCAAGATAGATAATATTATCAGATGCAAAAGGACTTACTTGACTTGATCCTCAAATACACACACGTTTTCAGAAACCCAATTTTTTGGAATGATTTACGTTTAAGTTAAGGTTAATGGTTTAAGTCGAAAATTTTTACCCCTAATGATTAAAATATTTTTGGCCGATTTTTAATGGGTTTTGTTTTCAAATTATTTTCAATTTATTATCCCGTTCATAAGTTATGATTTATTTAACTCAGAAGGTGATAAATAGTTAACACGTATCCACATATAAGGATTCCAAATCTAGTGAATCCGAAACGCAGCATCCTTCTTAATTTTTTGGCGATCGCGGGACTCAACAGCTACTTGAAAAACAGATGCAACTCAATCGGCTACAACATAATATTAGAGTATATTTTTGCCTGGGCGCTTCATCTCTGCAATGGCATGCAATTCTTTGTCAAGACTGACTGACAAACACCTTTCATCGATACCGTCCAGTTTCCCGTTGCCAGATTGTGCCAAGGACCAAGCTGACAATGAACCCCTCGCTTACAATAAAACTATTATTAGCCTGAGTATTCCGAAGAATGGACTTTAGCGTCTTTAGTCCTACCGGTGCCAGTCTGTCGAAATTCTGTGTAGATTTAAGAAAATTAGATTCCGACTAGACTCCAACTAATGCAGGAATAAAACGATGAAGACGGGTGTGAGACGCATTCACTCACCCAACAGTAAACAAATTCAAGAGAACAAATTCCACTAAAATTCAAAATTCTTCTACTTAAAACTAAATCTATTTATTCTATACAAAAAAAAATAATTAAATCTTAACTAACCTCCTCCACTAAAAGAAAGATTCCTCCTCCTTCCCGGGCTTAGCTCCGATATCGGTTTTAATCACGTCGAAGATTTTTTTCGTCTGGAATCACCAATCACACAAAGAATGATGAAAATATCGGTATTCATCAATCGCTTTCCTTAACGACACCGGTTTTTCAGATTTTCCTTACATCCAGTTGAATTAACTAGATGCTTGTGTCCATCCTCGACACGAACCTACATTGAGTCGAATGTCGAATGCTACGATTATTTCTAGTGGTTACATTTGTAGCCTATCAAATTAAGTTGTGGCTCCGCGGTTTAGTTTTGGGCAACCTTTCCCGGGAGAGGTTGTCCTTTTGTGTTTTTGTGTATGTGTAAATATAGGTCTACATATATGTCGACAGCCATATGGCCCCCTTTGTTACCACATAACAGGCTTTACTAGAAGACACTTCAATCCCTTATAGCCCGTCCAGACTACAGATACTTAAGTATCCGGATACATAAGTATTGTCCACACTGCAGCGACATCTGCAGATACATTTTACCCTTGTATGCGCTAATTGTACATATGTCGCTGCAGTGTGGACAATACGTATGTATCCGGATACTTAAGTATCTGTAGTCTGGACGGGCTATTAGAACAACTCATATATAATATTCCACCATCGGCCACTTCCGTTCGATCAACAGCCCAGTTGATATTGACGTCTTTGATCAACATCGAACGACAATAATGTTACTCTACTCTTTGGCTAGACACCAGCTCCAACTACCACAAACATAGATCTGCCACGATCTGATACTTGTGCTGTTACACATATATGGTACTGGATACACGAGATCCCAATTTAAAATAATAATAAAAATATAATAAAAATAAGCAAAAAAAAATAAAACATTTTATTTTCCTTTAAACTGAACAAAAAGTCGTCAGAAACAATTCATTTGAATTTGTGGTAGAAAAAAAGACATCATTGAGAAAAATCGATTTAAAAAAGTTTAGATGAAAGCTAAGAAAAGACATAATTGGAAAAATGTGGTAGGAAGGTTAAGGTTTGTAGAAAGTATCAAACTAAATCTCCCCATCTGACCCTTGAATACATACTATTTTAAGGAAAAACGTCAAAGAGCAAGAGTTCTAAAAATGAACATAAGCTTGAAGAAGAACGAAAATTCGAAGAAACTTTTGCAAGCGCCTACGGTGAAAAGCCAATAAAATATCTCTCCACTCAGTAGTTTCTTACCTAAATCCTACTGATTTATTTACAAAATAAAGTCCGGCTATTTTTGGCTGAAATGGTGTTTGTATCTACCAAAAACATCAATATCTATTAAAACATTTGAAATTTAGACTCTTATTTTCAACTTCAGATTTCATATTACATTTTATCTTCTCATTGGCATATTACTTTTAAGTGAAATTTTAGTCATTGGCTACTCTGCCCTGATTCACATTAACGTTCTATCTACATTTTTGTCATTTTTGAGTTAATAACGGATTCAAAAACTGCATACTCAATTACATCGTTCTGTAAAATTTGAAAAACCTATCTTTTGTGAAATTATGTTAAAATCATTATTGGAAAACGCACTCTCTTTATATCTCCAGTATAAATCAAAACAAAAATCATTGAATATCTCGAAAGTAGTAAAATGTAGGTATAATGATGGCAGTTTTGCTTTTCGCAAAATTGAACTCTATTCGGCTCTCTTCAGAAAAAAAAACATTAATTGTGGTACCAACCACGAAAAAAAATCGAAATTAAAGTCTTTCCGTTAGTGCACGCGAAAATATCTTGATATTCCGTTCCCCAGCGAATTTTTTCGCTCTTCGTACTCATTCTACTATTACTTTTGCCTAAAGCTATATTCCGACCACGCTATCTACAATATTCATGCACATCAATAGACTTACTCGTATCTTATATGTTTTTAGCTCTCTATGACGCGTACATAGACCCTCGTGTCCTTTTTTGCCAGTTTCGTCGTCCCGTCAGTCTATTCTTTCTTTTAACATCCCTCGGCGATATCCTGCCACACATGTGATCCATTTAACTCTCCGCGTTCGCTAGTTTTCCGTGCATTTTCGACGGTCGCCAGGTCAGCGAACAGCTTACAAGAAAGCGGAGGCAGGAAAGGAAACGTGAAGGTTTCGAAGGTTTTTGTGTTGCTTGCAAAGGTTTGTTTTTACGTTCGGCCTTCGTCAAATGTGCGGTGTAAGCGTAAGAGCTACCCACTCATACATCTTAAAATTGCTTTGGCCCCATCCCACATCGACTACCGCCCGGTTATCCTTCGTTTTGTTCATAGCTGTTTCAGGCTTGATTCTCTCTCTAGGCCGGTAAATGTCCGCTGATGTACATATAAGTAGGCTAGCGTCATACATCTCCTTACAAACAATACATCCATCTTCACACTTGTGTCGCTAACTTGAATCCCTTCCGATGCCACCCCGAGCTTTTTCATCCGTTCGCCAAATGATGTCCTAATACCACCCCGGGTGCCTAAGTGAAATGCCAGCGAAAACGAACTCATGCCATAGCCACGACACGCCATGCCGCCCGGTCACCCAGCCATCAAATTCAACGAAAACATGTAGAATCCACAATCGCCACTGCCCGCACTATACAATGCCCGGCCATCCACTTGAAATGCCCAAAGCAGCGGACAAGAATCCTTAAGCCCCCATTCCAAGTTCGTCGGCTGCCACTACGGCTAACAATTTTGCCGCGAGCGACCCTTTTTACATTTATCTCGACATCCCTAGGTTTTCCGCACAAAATCGTCTTCATCCCTCTGGAGAGTATTACTCGGTTTTGGTCCAGCACAGCATATATGTATGTATGGCAGAGTATATGTTGTAGGTGGGTGATTGGGAGCGATATGTGACGGGTAAGCTTAACACTAATGCCTAAGAAAAAGCAAACACATGCTTTACCTCTTAAGCAGACAGAAAAAGCAGTGGACGCGTGAAATTTTGACAGGTAGAAAAATGTATCGAAATCACAATGCGAAGAGTTTGTAGTAAATTATCTAATTTTTCTATGCTTAGATAAGCTTGGAATTATGCTTAGATAAGCTTGGAGTCTCAGAATTTTAATATCCAAATATTCAATCATCTATTTCTCATCTTCACTCTCGCAAAACAATTATCAACATCTAATTCGCGAAGATTCAACTCCTTGTACTCGTCACTGTAAATTAAACTTAGTATCGCGTTATCTCTGCCGCTTATGCCGCTATCGTCAACACTCCCCATCCCAACGTCGAAAACGAAAACTTCCAAGGATATGCGAATCGACGATATGCTTACATTATACACCTACGTTCAAGCCGAATCGTTCATTCCATATACACAAGCTCATACGTATATGTCACGTTAGGATATCCTTGCGATTGCAGATGGGCACGTAGAGTGGACAGCATAAGAAATTGGTTCTGTTTGTAAGTAGATTTTTCATCAAATGGTTTTTGTACACTGTACGCTCTCGAACCGGTGCCGGAAAAAAGAGCAAGAGGACGACGTCCAGCTTTGAACTATATTATACATAGTAGCCCTCGTATCCAACGGCATAGGGTGATTTGTTGTCCTGCGGCTGCTGGGACTTCTTCGCTATATTGCCACTGTAAGTTGTCGTCGTTGTCGGTGGACACATTGCGCCCGTATATCCACGTCTTTAGATCCTTTACATCGGGAACATCTACACACGTACATTTCGGTCGCGTTTTGCCGCGCTATCCCAACTCACGCTTTTCAACGGATCTGAAGGGATATGTGATGGTAATGGAAACAGAATTTATTTTTTTCTTTGCTCACCAGCGTTTCAATTTTTTTCTCTTTGCATTTAGCTTCCCGCGTTCGATTCGATCTCGCATCTCCGACCAAAGTTTTTACTCCAGCGAATATTTTATTCAAGGGGTTGACAGTGCTGACCAGTGTAGAGGTAGTCGAATGTATTTAAGGAGAACGAATGTGTGGACGAATGGACGAACGAACTACTTCAATTTTCAAGAAAATGTTTTATTTGCCACGGATCCGGCGAGACGAAGGATACCGGAGGAAAATTGAATGTGGGTTGGAGCATTTGAGTTTTCCGATGATTTTTTTCCAGGTAAGTCTATATCTTTGACAATTACTTGCCGGTCGAAGCAATGCGAATGGATGGCGTTGCCTGGATATTAGTGAATGCGATGTTTGTGTGACAATATTACTACAGGGATGTATGCGTCAATGTCGAAGAAGCTGTTCGTATGATTAAGAATCAATTATCTTAAGAATATGTATATAATTAAACACGTATTTTGGATAAAGAGCCATATTGAATCTTTTTTAAAATACATTTTTTCAATTACTCAATTTAATTCTCCGCAAAAAAAATCTAAGGTTACCTACAAAAATAGCTGAAGATAAGAACTGTAGCTACTGACAATTCTTCAAATTTGATTGTCAATAAGTGCTTTGTTATTAAAAGTGCTTAATATATGAGTTTCAGAAGATTTATTGTTGTAAAATAAAAAAAAAATCAGTGATCTATATTCTTAATCTTCGTATTCACCTTGGTTGAACGTGAAATTTTCACAAAAAAATATCAAGCGAAATTTGTTTCGCCGAAAATTTAGTTTGAAATTTAGCACGAGTAGTATTCGCTTCTTTGCGTGAAAAGTTGCTTTCATAAATGACACTGACACATGTCTTCACTCATTTCACGCCAATTTAGTACGTGCGGCTCATTCTTTCGAGCTAAAAAATGACATTCGATGTCAATAAGTGTTCGAATTTGAAAATATCATTGACCTAGTTTATGCGAGAGCCCAATGTAATCCCAATTTGGGATTATCCCAAATATCGCGTCGTATAAACGGGCAAAATTGGAATTGGGATTTTATGAAATTCGAATTGCGTATAACCATAGAAACTTTTTTTATAGAAACTTGTTTGCGTAACCATAGAAACTTGTTTGCGTATGTTACATGTTGCTACTTCCTCCAACCAATTTGAATACAAATGCTCTATTCAGCGTTCCACAATGTTGTGGAAAGTACAGCAGGCACTAGTAATTTTCGGCACTTAATTATGATTAACGTCTTCTTTTGCAAAAATAAACGAAATGACATTAGTTTTATCCAAATGCACAAAACAAGCGCCGTCACATATTTCATATGTATAATGTGTAAATTTGCTCAAAACAAGACCCTTCATGTTGAAGAATAACATTTATTGACACATTTCATATGCACACTCACACATAGTCATCGGGCGTACACCCAACTGTTCGGGTTTAAGCTGAAATCCGAATTTGACCGTTTATACGACGTTCTGACTGGTATAATCCCAAATCGGGATTACATTGGGCTCTCGCATAAACTAGGTCGATACCTGAGGGCATAAAGACATTCGGAGGGGCCATTTTTCCCCATCACCAGCGACCCCGATGATAGATTGAAATTTTCGGGGCGTAGGTAATTCCTAATTTATCAAATTGATGGGGACATATTATGTGTGAATAATTTCAAATATTCAAATTTTGAATATCGTAAGTGAATGATTGTTATATATTTAGTTATTTAATATTTTTTAGCTTTCATATTATAACCGAACGAATTCTCGAACCAGGGAGTAAAAATAAGCTACAGCAGGCTGGATTATTCGTTGCTTTGCGGTGAATTAATTGTTTTTTCCAGGATAGAAAATGAAAACAGAACACAAATGCATGCGAACTATGAAAATTGTAGAATATACTAAATAAATATTTATTCACCCATAAAACAAAAATTGTTTTATAAGAAAGTGGCATAAAAATTAGATGTGTTTATGCTGGCTCAAATCTTATAGGGCCCATACACGACGCATGCATGCATGCACAATCGTGTGACTGCACATGCGGATTGAACGTGTATGGCAATGATTGACTGAATGCACATGCTGACTGTATGATTACAAAACTTTTTGATATTTTCTCGACTGCGCATGCTTGCATGAGAGGTGTATGTTAAATATTGTGTATTCAAGCTCAAATTTTAGAAGTTTTTGTCCAGTGTACATCTAACCCACTTCAAGTTCTTTTAAAACTGCACAGTTTTGCATGAATCGTGTAGGGCAGGCGCAATACTGCACAATCAATGTACTGTGCATGCATGCATGCGTCGTGTATGGGCCCTATTAGCAGTGCCGAGTACTGCCGTAGGTGATGAGAAAACATTGAATAATATAAAATATCATTTTCGTTTTTAGAACATATAGAAAGTTTTTACTGAGTATTGTGTGTAAAGTAACTGCAATGAATAAATTCATTAAAATCAAAAACAACTTCAAATTCCGAAAAAGGCAAATTTTATTTAAGATTTTTCGAAAAAAATTAGTCTTCTTCACAGTTAATAGTTCCAAGAAGTCTCAACTTTTCTTATACTATAAAGTAGACTAAATACAATGTTAGGTTGGAGATAATATGTTTCTAGGTAATAAGATATTTATTATATTATATTCACACTATCTAATCGGTCTCGACCTACTTCGCTAATCCAGTTATTGGCCTTGAGATTATCTAACAACTCAACTATAGAAGCTGTTTTCTTTTGCCTGCGCGGCTTTTTACGCAAATTTCGGATAATCCTATTTTCTCGTTTCAGCGTATCTTCCAATTTTTTCCTGCAGCTTGATTAAATGCACTGCGGTAATAGGAGCCACTTGGTCTGTTCACGTAGCCTAATTGAAATGATATTGTTGAATATTAAAATTTTCAAAAGTGTATCATGAACGCAACATCATCATTAAGCACCTAATGAGATCGCGATTCGCTCTTCTTGTCCATCGTTTATCTCATCTTGAATATTGTTGCCGAAAGGTATCTATAGAATTAAGATAATTAAAAAGAAGAATGTTTTGAACATTTTCTTTACTTACTGCATCACTCGAAGATTCTATTCCACTAAAGATGGTCCCCTGTTCGCTTGCTCAAAACTAACGTACTATGATGGCAACTGTAAGAAAAACAAGAAACTATTACACTTACTCCCTTGTCAATCATCAATTGCTATATACCATGGCCGATAGATTTGAATAGACCCGGGAAGTATTTTTGATGATCAGCTCAGGAAATCCAAGAGAAGAAGTCCAAATGAATATGTGTTGCTCATTTTCTGGAAATCTGGAAAACAATATTTCACACAGCATGTAATACGAATAAATTTTTATATCATTTTATTTCCGCTCTGCCCCGAAACTGTTTATGCGCTCTACTGCTTTGTGTTTTTTTTTTGACAGCAATTAAAATGGCTACCAAAAAATTCGCGCGAATATGTCGACAATATTTAAAAGGGCTCAAATAGGCACTTTCGCTTATAAAAAGTTTGTGAAATTCACAAAATTTTGCAAAACACATCGTTTGTTTATTCCTTACTTGTGATAAGAAACTCCAAGTGGCCGGCGTTGCAAACTATTGCCACAATTCGGCACAACTCACTTAATTGCAAAGATTAATGCAATTGCACAGTTTTCAAACACTTTTTTCAAATAAAACTCGCGATTTTCACTTCTACACTAACGTCTTCGTGAACCGCACTAGTAGAATCTACACAAAATTAATCTGTGTTTAAAATAAACTCGATTTTATTTCCGTACCGACTCAAATTGTTTACATTAGTTTAATTGTCATATTGACAACAAGGATACAAAGAGGGGAATTGACATTGAAGATACATGAAAAGTGGTCGGTTTCTCTTCAATGTATTTTAAATGGACATCGCCCTTCCGAATGTCTTTATGCTCTCAGGCCGATACGAACGAAATACTTGACATTTTATCGGTCAGAAATCAGCAGTCTCCGTTTTTCACCATTGTGCGGGTATACAGCGGTCGGACTAAAAGTGACCTGACCTAAAGCGCGGACTAAATGAACTTAGTCCTCAGGTGTTTACACCAATCTGACCTAAAAATTGCTTAGGTCGAATTTAGTCCTCGTTCGTATATGACAGCTGTCATTTAGTTTAATTTTCGTTCATGCACTGTATTTATCGTTTCATTTGTCTCTCAAACATGTTTATTTCAATGATTTTGTGTCAAAGGGGAATATTATGAGCTTGTATTCAACATACATGCATTATTAATAGTCGCGCAAAAATCAATGTTTAGGTCGCGTGTGTTTACAACGATTATAGTCCACGACCTATATTTAGGTCAGGCCGCTTGAAATCGTGGACCGACCTAAATTTAGGTCGGTTCGTGAGTGTTTACACCACGCGGACTAAAAAAATTGGGTGGAATTTGGTGTTTAGTCCGCGGACTAAACGTGGGGTGTATATTCTACCATTGTCAAAATGTTCACGCCAAAGAATGACCAAGTAATGGAGAGCTGTCAAAATTTAACTTCATGATTAAGTCTTTAGCAGTCTTTAGAAGTGAAACGGCTCGCAGAATGTTAGCATAGGATATTTTCCCTGCACCTCTTTTCATCATTTTGGTGTTCTGTTTGTTCTTTTATTTTAGCCGTTTTCTTTCATGTAACTTCAATCCAATCAGCGTTATTACCATTAGTTTCTGTTTCTGACAACCCCTTACTTAAACAGAGAAAAAAACAGATCGGGAGAAATTCCAATCAGTTTTTTTCACTTGGCTGGGCCATGTTCTGGCGGTCACTAATCGCAAAGATCAGAATAAGGCAGTTAAGTCTCAGTTACAGTGACCACTGCTAGGTCGTGCAACTCAACTAGATCCATGGGCAAATTATAGCCCAGTAGTCGAATAGTGAGATTGCATCTCTTGGAAGTGGATGTAGTAAATAGTTTAATCTTGCCAAAAGAGTCAACGATTGGCCGAACTACAAGGCTAAATTTGGATTATTCAGAAATCCTGTGCGTAAGGCGAAGAGAGATTCATGGACATTTTTGTGCCCTCCGAAAAAGTCTGAGTTTAAAGGCTACTGTTCGGCGGGCTGCGTACAAATTTTCGATGGAAGTTGAACTCAAAGCAGCTATGATGATAGTGTCTCAGAAATAGCGATCTTGGACGAAGTCTGCTATCAATTCCTGCTTGAAATTTTCGATTGCCATCATGTGGTTGGCCGGGCAACAAGAATGCTGCGAAGAAATTGTCTCTAATTTTCAGACTCGCCTCTCTTACTTTTGATAACACGAGTTTTATTTTGTGGACGTTGTCTTTTACTATCCGGCAGTCTACTTTCGTAAGCTCGACCATTTGAGCAGACGTACATACCGCCAAATATATTGGTCCTCAAATACACTACATGGAGTTCCACGCAGAAAAAGTTTGATTGACAGGGAAGCGGAATAGCTGTTTTTTTCTTTTTAATATAATGTAAAATAACAATAGGTCTGAGTTTTTAATGCTAAAACAGGGTGGTCCGTACAATCCCAACGGGAAAAGTAATGCTTACAGATATATTCGGTAAGCATTAAGTGTAATGCGTGGAAGCATTACCGGACCATTGCATGTTGTTTTCTTTTTAACATTAAATGTCCTGGGAACATTTATACAAGGAGAAACTTATGCTTTTAGCTTTATAGCTTTATGTATAAGAGCTTTTTGGAAAGTACGACATCGTATTCTCGCATTTCCGACATCTAGGGTGAATACGAATTGAAGCTTTGGCCGGCGGCCGATCGTACCTTTGTATGTGCGGTTATTGCATGCTGAGTGATAGTGACGCTCATTGGAAATTCCAATAGCGAATTCTCTTTGCTGCTAGGGAGAATTGGTACTGCTGTTTTTCATTCATTTTACTTACCCGTGATGATTTGAAATGCTCCGAAACTTTCATCTTTCCGCTTTATATACCCATAGCCGATGTATGCTCGCAAGTTCTATTCCCCTTATTTCTGCGAGTGATCTTCATTGGCCAGTCATGGATTTTTGGAAACATTTTCATTTGCGGTCGGCGACTTATAACATATAATCTTTCTCCCTTACAGCATTCCCCATGCTCCAAGTCATGTATACGAGTATATCGTATAATTCTGGAAAATGGCTTTCTAGCACATTATATTTGCATTACCAGCATTGTTTGATGTAAGTATTCCTCCAGAATACATTACCGCGATTCCCGTTGGGATACGACTTAGCGGCCAAATACGTGTTTCTAGTGGCTCCATCCAAACTATAGAGATACAGCCACAGCTACACATTGTATTTCTGCACCAAGTTAGATAAATATGCGTGATTTAAAACGATGATGAGATATTCAACTGGGAAACCGTTATGTACCTGAAAAATTTGAACCTTCAAACTTAAGCAAGAACTCCTTGATCTCTCAAACAGACCGATTTTAATGGTTCCATTTTAACTGGTTACGCATTAGGCCTCAATCTTTTTGGCTTGTACATAGATTACAGGTGTACTTCATTCTTTTTGCTTTCGCATCAGGTCTAATCTCGAAACAATTTTTTTTCTTCCTGTTGGTTCTCGTTCGAAACCCTGTTGAGAGTCTGTTGGGATTTCGTCGTGAAATCACGCCACGTCGCTTCGATATCTCAAGCTGAAGTTGAACCTGATAGCGTTGCGTTGTCCTTCACAGCCTAGCTAGAGCTAGCTAACTTAAGGTGACTGTTTCTTGGTCCTTGCCTTTCTTTTCAATGAAATTTTCATGTCAGTCTCGCTCAGATGAGTAATTGTATTTGGGTTAAGGATCATTGATATATACCTCGGTATATTTTCTTCGTGAAGTGATGAGAAAAGAACGAAAAACTGAAAGGACACGAACGTACATATGTTATCCTAACATCGCATATCCGCATGTGTGCATGTTCTCCTATATGTATGTATATGCATGAGCATAGGTCTGTATGTAGGTAGGTTAAGAAAAATTCCGCAGGACCCGCATATTAAAGATCCTTTAGTTTTGCACACGTCAAGAACTTACATCCGTCGTGATGCCCATTCTGCCTTCTACTTTCGCTTGTCATGCAAAAGAGGGTGATAAAGTGGAAATGCAGTAAATGCGCGGTCGTTTCTTCGTCGTGTGAAAATGTGCACACACCGCCTTCATGCATGCATTCATACCACACGGTTGTGCTGAATGAGCATTGCGGATGAACGGCAAACAAATGCGGCCGCTGGCAAACATACAACTTGTCCTCTATGGCATTCTCAAATTCGCGATTATTGATTTTCCTATTTGGCGGAGGCTCTTGAATAAATAAGGAGCCGGCTTGTGTCCACGATGCTGCAGCGCGACATGGCCTGTTATATTAGCTTTGTTGGCTATTCTAGCTCCGTTCCAGCAGTCCATCTTCAGACATGCACTAATATCGTATGAGTATGAATAGACGCGAAATTTATACGCATGTAACTATATATACGGAATGCATGCATTTGCATTTAGAAGCGTTAGTGGCATTAGGCATCCGTGGAATATGACGTTGGGCAAATTGGCACGGAGTCAAGTAAATGGCGGTGTACAAGAGTGCATATCGTACAAACGAAATGGACTCATGTTTACCTACATACATATAAATATATCGATGATTTTGGTGGGTAAGGTTCAAAGGCGTGTAGGACCAGCGATTATACTTTAATCAAACGGTAATGGATACGAATCGATAGACCATTTTCATGGCAACTTGCCCAGCTGTATGTTTGTTTTTGCCTGAGTAAAAGGACAATTATTGGCTGAATTAATAATAGATCAAAGAAAACGCACGGTCAGTTCTGCGACGGACGTTCCACAATCATCGAACTAGTTTCAGTACGCATATTTCACGAAATCCATCTCCCACACTGATTTAGTCCGCAGAAACTAAATCCCAACCCTCACCTCCGCTCGCTACATAATAACAATTTCAATTCTCTTAATCCCCTTTCCGAACAATACGTGCATCTTTTCCGAACCCTAAAGCGAACGGGAATAATATACGCGACGCGGATTTAGCAAATTTTCGAAAAAGTCATAAACTCGTAGCATTATGTCCCATCGAGGTTTGTGCAGGCTCAATATCCTTCTTTCCATTGTCATCTCGATGACAATGCCTTCCCTCGCACTACCAGAACGACCATGGTGCCCGAACGCACAGCGAGCTGATAAGAAGAAAGAATCCCGCAGCGGCGGTCGGTCAGATACGCACATGCATTCATTGAAATAATCACGCTCGGGGAAACGGCGAGTATTGTCAGGTCGCGTTTATGTCCTTTTTCCGATTGCATACTTGACGGATTCATTTTCTTCGCTAGACTACGTCTTGTCGAGATCGTCGTTTCAGTGGAAAAAGTGCAAAAAAAAATTGAAACCTTCGTAAGTAAGGACATAGACGATGCATGCAACGCGACGACCACCGTCACGGACGCTGAAAAAATGGGTATCCTAAGCAGATGTCACGCAGATTCGATGGCGCGAAAACGAGAAAATGTATCCCTTTTATTCGAGAGAGAAAAAAATGGTCCTTCGGCGATTTTTAGCAAAAAATAAAAGAACCGGAGCATTCAATTCAGTGTTGTCGATTGAGGATGCATTGAATGGTTGGTAGGAATGTAGGAGATAGTTAAAATATTGGAGTAGTTAATTCGATAAATTTATAGATAAAGATGCAGTGGGGGTATGCTTGGGTAGGCTGAGTTTGTTTTTTTTTTTTTTTTGAAATAATTAATTGTCAAACAATAGTACTGAAAACTGTATAGCCATAGTCAACAGTGTCTCTTAGTTAAACAACTTAGTTAACAAAACTTGCTTGAACTAAACATTTAACGGAATTAATCAAAAATTAATAGGCGGATAAATTTTGGACTGAAGGATTAGATGCCATTGACCAATAGTTGCGGAAACGGTTCTGGATTGAATTGATTATATCGCTAAAAAAAAAACAGTAACTTGTAAATTTATTTCAAATTCGTTGAGGATTTTTTAATATGAGTGGCGACGAAGTTTCCCCAGACAGTAGAACCATAAGTACGAATTGGTAGAAACATATATTTATAAATAAGAACTACATTCGCTGTAGATACTGAGTAGACACTTCTTTCAGCTCACCTTATGATAATATGAGATATATCGCCTGTGTACATATTATACAGAATAGAGCTCAAAACTGACCCTTGCGGTATTCCAGCTGGTATTGGTATTTTTCATGGAAAACATAGAGTTCCATCAGATATTCCTTTAAAATTTTGCACAAGAATATGGTGAAACCTAGCATGCGCATTTTTTTTTTTTTGGATGGGCTCGGCGTGTCATGAAACGAAATGGCATTTTAGTGCTTAAAGTAACTATACACATTGAATTCTTGTCGTTAAGGCTTGAGTGAATCATGGTTGTTTATTCGGAGAGCTTGTTTGTTGGTGCTGTGATCACTTCCGTTTTATAGATATTATTTTCAGAAACATGATTTTCCTGAGGGACTTTGGGAACCCTTTCACACAGCTTTGCGCCGAAGATAATGAATCTAATTTTACTATGACTGCTAACGTCAGATTTTGGTATTTTAGGCTTTGACGTCTGTTGAGCCCTGTTTTTATATGTTGCGGAACTTTGGATGGTTGTAGCTCGGTGGAATATTGAGACTTAAAGCCGAATTATTCACCAGGGAGGAGGTTGCTGAGGTGAACTATATTCTTTAAACGGGAGAGAAAAATGTTTTCTGCTAGTTTAGCCAGATATAAAAGAAGGCTACTAGGCCTCCAGTTTGGAGGGAATGTTAATCTCTTCCGGATTTGGCGAGGACTATAATTGGGGCCAGTTTCTTTTCTTTCCTTCCTTTGGATAAGTTTGTAGAAGGAATATACAGTTTATAATATCTTCAATGTTCTACAAGATGTTATTCGGTAAGTTGACTTCATCTAGATTGGTAGGAAGACTTGATGCCCTTGAACTAAGTGTTCTCAAAGCGCCTTGGTCAATGCGATCTTGGTTGTGAAGATCTCATCTGAAGATAGGTTAGCTTGGAATCGTAACTCAAGGGCGTCCGCAAATGCTTCGGCTTTGTTGGATTTGCTGAATTACAGGCCAGTTGTGCCATGAATGGGGGAAATGGTAGGTTTGGTTGTTGTCGTAAAATATTTGGGAAACCTCCAGAATGAGTCACATCCGGGTCCGATACTCTTCATGAAGAGCTCCCATTGTTTATTTTTGAACTGATTGATTTGGGCGCGTATAGCAATTGTTAAATGGTTTGGCTCTATACGTGACGGTTTGCCTCTCTTGTGCTCCTGGCGCGTCTCCTGATTTGATTTCTTCTTCTGATGAGAATCTTGATGAAGTGTGGGAGGATCCTGTTTATCCTTAATTGGAGTTGTAGACGTATATTTGTCTTTTGCTTAGGAAATGCTGAAGGTAAGAGTTTCTATTGACTTATCTCGGTCACAGACTGTTTCAGGCAGAATGAAGCTATCATCATTGCCCTAGATGATACAAAATACTTGCCAATTGGTACATAGGTTTTCTTTCGTCAGATTGAATAATGAAGTTATTCTCAATTTGAAAGAGCACAGGCTTATGGTCCGACGGCAGCTCGTCAAGAACACTGATCTGCCCCATTTGCTCTTTGGCATTTGCGGATTTGGTGTGAAGTTTAGGAGTGCTTTTAGAAAATGCCACTAATTGGGCAGCAGAAGAATTTTCTTCGGCTATTTGAGATTT
Organism: Nemotelus nigrinus; assembly: GCA_947369275.1. NCBI lineage: Eukaryota > Metazoa > Arthropoda > Insecta > Diptera > Stratiomyidae > Nemotelus > Nemotelus nigrinus. Next base: position 132,937,446 of record OX376374.1, read on the forward strand.
TTATAATGTTTTTGGAAAAACCACCATAGCTTGCGGGAAAACCACATTCTCGCTTCTGTTGCAGTACTTGTGGTGATGAAAACCATGACACTTTACGTGGCAATTATTAGACGAGTGGCTCAAATGTTGGCAATTGTTGGCATTGACCTTGGCCAGCACTTGGTTTCGGGACCTCTATCTGACATTCTAGGTAGCAGGTGTTCCGAATGTTACACATATGTTTTTCTGCTTTTGGAAGAACTTTATTTATCTTAGAAGGGTCCTTCCTACTTTCGAGATAAAAACAAAACCTATATTGGGCTGAAGCCCTGCCCTTCCAGGTCTAGTTTAACCTCTTCAGTGGTGAGTCCGTATAGGCCTCGAATGACAACGTTGAGTTGTAGCTCCTCAGGAAGGTAGTTTGTGTGGTACTGTACTTATGATTCCGTGACGATCTTGGTATTCTTTCTGTAGTGTATAGGTGATTTTGGCATGATTTGTATGCCCAAATAAACCCTTTTTGCATAAACAAACTCGGTATTACGTTGTTTCAAGACTCGTTTCAGCCCTGTCAGCAGGTTGGCGAAAATAATTGGAACCGCCTTCGGGGCTGCTTCTGGCTCTTCGACTTAAGCAGGATTCTGAAAGTTAGGTTGGGAATCTGATGTTTTTGGCCATGTCGAAGAATTAAGGGTGTTTTTTTTTTCTTGGGCTGTTTGGATGAATTCATTGAAGGGAATTATTCACTTGATAAGGAATTGATAACTTTCTCGATAAAATCTGTTTTAGAGCCATCTCAGTTTCTAGTTAGTTTTGATCTAGCTGTGGAGCTTCTACAGGCAATACATGGCTCTCCGAAAAAATTGACAAGACACAAGAACTGCACTTTGAACTTGAAGTATCCTCCATGCCTGAGGAGCTGTCTTTTACTCTTATTTTACTGATTATGGTAAACACGCTTAGCCAATCGCGTGCAACTATTAAATTATATCCTACCCTATGGTCAACCCTGGAATTGGGATTGCCTTCTTAAAATATTCTAAGCTTAACGATAATATAATTTTTTGTTTTTGTTTTTAAAGAAACAAGGAAAAATAAAGTAAAAAAAACACTACCACAGTAACGTCAGTACAAGCGCTAAAAACTATGGTCCTTTGCTAATATTCTGAGTCGGTTCAAACGAAACTCCTTTCCTTACGGTCCACACTATGTGTACAAATTGTCCTGCGCTGAGTTGTCCGGATTGTAATGAGAAGTTTGAAAAAACCCTCCTCTTTTCGATGTAATAGTTTCGGACCACGATTCACCTGTAATGTAGTATCCTCTTCTGTTTGTGGGTGATTAGCTTCGCTACTGCCTGGGTCGTAATTATCGGCAAAATATTAGCTAATTATCTGCTGGACCAACTATTTTGTCATAGTGTGAAATACTACTACATAAATACAGAATAGTACCCCGTCGTCCTAATTTAAAATTTAAAATAAATTGGAAAATTACGTAGGAATTTGCTATTTCCAATTAATTGCGCAATAGCAACCCTTGGCAATTACATCCAACTTCCAACAGTATTGGTGAATTGTTCGACAAATGCATACGTGTATTGCGTTCAGAACGAGAGGGCGAGAAATCAATAAATCAATCTCCGGTTTCTGACACATTCATTGGTCTTTTGGCAATGACCGTGCAGTGACATTGTCCACGAACTGTTTTCTGAATTCAGTTGTATCCAGAATGGATATGGATTGGTAATACAAGTTAACTTGCCGCGACACGTATGTCGTCATTGCGTTTTCTAATGTCCTTGTCCTTTTTTCAATTGACGCGACATTCAACGAACGTAATAATATGAAAATCTCTGAATAGGCAAAGGATACAAAGTCCCAAAGGACAAACAAGGGTGGAATAGCTGCGTGCGAATGTATTTTTTTCCGGCAGAAAAATTGTAACCGGAAATGTATGTCTACAAATTCGCGCCACTTTTGAAATTGGCCTCGCTAGTGAGTTAGGCGAAGTCATAAAAATTTATGCAATCAAATATTGCGCATCTTTGTTGACCGAAACAATGTGTTCATGTTTCACGAAAAATCAGGACTTCAATAATCGAAAAGTTGTGAACCAAAACGACTAAATCATGAATTTGCAACTATACATTAATGCTTGAATTAAATCATCAGTATCAATTTCTACACTGGAAAAAAATATGACTAATCAACTATAAAAATGTCAATTTCTGTCAAAAAATGTCAAAAACTGGTTGTTGTGGAAAGTCGCATTTCGATTTGAAAATTTTGAATTTGTCCAAATAACTATGCCCTCATATTCAATCAACATGTCTAAACATATCAATTTTAATCTATCGTATAAAGCGAATAACATAACCTTGGAGTTGAAACAACAGGAAGTTCTGAGTGACATATTAAATGAACATCCAAACTTTAGAATGGTCAAATTGACAATGTATGTTGTGGTTTATTAAATTTCTATAGAACTGTGCAGTTTATTTGACAAGTACGTGTCTAATATGAATCGCGGTATGAACAGTGAGTACGTGCTTTCGTATGTTTTGGACAATAGTGAAATTGTGGTAGAGACAGAAGATATCGAATTGAAAATTTTGTTTTCTAAGTGGGATCTGAACGATTTAGGAAAATAGCATACAAGTAAAAAATTAGTGATGAAAAGAAGTGCACTTTTATTTAGAGGTTTTTAGCAAATAAGATAAAAGTGCGTCATATGAAGCTGATCGATAATGAAGAGATAAATGAGTCAATCCCTTCTAATCATCTCGGAGATCGAATATTATTTAAACATGCCTTGAAAAAGTAGAGGGCAAATGGAGTGAGTGATATATTCCTGCGATTTATGATACTAATATTTAATTGACAATTTATGATAAATTTTTAGGCTAGCACAGAATCAAACTCAACAAAAAGTGATATTGATAGCGAGGTAGAAGGCCAAGAACCATCTGTGATTACGTTACGTGACAAAATTGTAACAGTATCAGTAATAACTTCAACACTTTTAATATTGCTTATCGTTTCCGCCTTTTTAAGAGTGTAGATATAAAAAATATCCTGTCTGGTTCGGTATCGGGAGCAGTAGTACTCAAACACTACAGCAGCTGTAAAACATTATTAAATGAACAGCAAAAGCTGCTTACTGATACCATAATAGAGTATTAAATTAAACAAAATTCACCCTTAAAACCTAAAGACTTGGAGCAACTTTCGGACGCCATAGTAAAAGAGTTTTCAACAGAGAATAAGGTGCATTTTGCCATTTATCATTCAGCATTTTATCAGTTTAATCCAGAGGAAACTTATTTTGTAAAATATATTTCAATGACATGCAATATATCAAAGGTCCACCAATTCATATTTACACTATCCCTAACAAAAAAAAAAGTTGCTAAAAAAAAAATTTTTAAAGAAAAAAATCAATTTATCCAATTTATTTCTATATGGGAGCTGGAATATAGGTTTTTTGACTATTTGTGCTAGAATAAGAATAAATTTTGTTACTTTGAATAAAAAATCTTACAAATGATATCGCCTCTCATTTTTGCACAAAATTATTCCTGCTCTAAGGTAAATCCTTGATCCAAACATGGGTTGTTGTGGAATTAACTTACTTTTTTTATTACTGCTCTAAGGTACGCATACAAACAAAAGTTTCGATTTGAAAGTAATATGTATTCAAAGTTGAATATCTTTTTAGTTCATTTAACAGTTAATTTAACATTTAACAGGTAGGTAACCTACCCTGTCAATATTACAAAATATAGACTGTTAAATTAACTAAAAAGATATTAAACATGTAGATATTACATGTTATTTTAAAAGTATAAAAACGTAATATTCGCCCTATTCAACTTGTTAATATTAGATGGATTCTTGCAATACTGACAGAGAATCATGTTTGTTCAACCAGAATATTTTATATTTATTTTAACAAATATTTTCATGTCATTTTGAACATAGAACTAATTAGTTGAAAACCATAACGTCAAATTTGTTAATTTTACATGATTTTTGTTAGCTTTACAGTAAAATTTTTTTCAGTGTACTCATGTACTTCCGCAGTATGAAAATGTTCTCAATTAATAGTCGAACCAGTTATTTAGCTAAGATAATTGATATAATGAAGACATGTTGAAGTTGATTGCTGAAAGCATGGTGAAAATAAAAGAATAGGTACAAAGTTACTTGCAGTGTTCTGCATGCACTCTCCATAGAACTTAACAGCGTAAGTTGTTTTCAGAAAACATTAAAATTTTGGAAACTATTTCCACATAAAGTCAAAGTACTTATAGAGAAAACTTACTTCAATTTGAAGTATAATGCGCTTGTATATAGCAAGCAAATTAAGCTTAAGTGTGGTTTACTATTTCCTGGCAGTTGAAAGGTGCTCAGCAATCCCCTGTAGACTTATGTCCTTTAAAGAAGTGTTCTCAAATAAACGATGAGCTACCAATACTTATACTCCTAACAAATACGCGTACGTTAGGCGCTGACATTTCAAATCACCAGAATGTGTACTATAAAAATAAAACCCCCCCCCCCCCCCCCCCCCCCCCCTTACTACATTTTGTATCCCTGAAGAACCTTTTTTATTTTTAAACTTTTAAATTTTGCTTTACTGACAGACTCTGCATGCACGCCTATTGACTGAAATTGATTTTTTCGAATGGTTTTTTTAATTTTTTTTATTTACGTCGTCTAGAAAAAGCTGAATCAATAAAATATCTTGGCTTAATCCTAGATGAGAAAATGTCATGGTTACAACACATTAACCACATCAGACATAAAGTAGGACAAATGATTGCAGTCTTAAGAAAATTTGAGTTCTTGGAAACTAGAACAAAATTAATAATGTTTAATGCTTATATACTTTCAACTATCACATACGGAACTATTTTATGGAGTCAGACATCAAAGCAAAACATCGAGTTAATTGGAAGACTTATTTCGAAAGCAATTAAAATTATATTTAGAATGCCGACTTTAACACCAACAGTTATTGTATACACTCGATCATACATATTCGTTATATTATATCGATAAAGGTTATGCATCCAAAGCGTATTTACCTACACTAATGCACAAAACGAATTCGGAAGTAAGATTTTTTTTTGAATTATTTGAAACTTGTGTCACTTTTTTGTAGGATCATTATACAAATTATAAAAATATAGGAGGATGAACCTTTTTGCATGATTTTTAAAGCAATCACTTATACCATAAAAATCAAGACAAACTTTTCTTCGCTGAAACCATTGAAATCTGAAATTATGGTCAATGAACAAAAATCTCTTTTGACGTCCAACACATGATAGCACAAACCAAATGTACATGAGCACTCGCTTTTCGCTGACGACATACATGCTTATAGCATGCCAGATAACTGCTATATATCTTGACATTTGACATTTCGAAGGGTTCCACTCTGTTCAACTATTAAGATGACGGTGCCGGACAAACGAACAAGCTAGGCAACTTCCCCAACATAAAGCTGATGTGCAAATAAGCGAGTTTATGAAGAAATGCTGTTGCTACCGCTTGCGAATATACAAATGTATGTAGAATATACAAATGTATGCCGGCACGTTTATGAAAAGGATACTGAACAAGCGTCAATGTCACGTTTGCGAAGGAGACATAGCCATCTTCTACGTCCGCTAGAATCGAACATGTTTCAGACGAGTTAACGAAATGAAAGATTTTCTCTCGTCGAATGATTCTGCATCGCATATTGTTATTATGAATTATGTTGTGTGTAAATAAATCAAAATCAAATCATTCCAATCAGCTTCAGATTCAAAATAACAATGTCTAGTTTAGCCAACTGTTATAAAGTCAAGGATCTGTTTCTAGTAGGGTATTTACAAGCAAAGACAAACTTAAACTGTCCATATGATTGTCTTAAAGATACTTCAAAACAATCCCACCTTAAGCTAAAATTATTTTAACTACAAGCTAATATCTGTTAGCGTGTGTGGTTCCAGGTTCAAATCCAGCGATGAACGTTCAACTATGATGACAAACCGCACTTTTAGATGACCTAGTTGGAAGTAGTTGCCATTGCAGTATAGTGAGTAGTGGATCTTATCATTCCACACTCGTACACTTTAAATGTGACTGAAATCTCTAACAACTTCAAACTCCCAAAACCACTGCAAATTTCAGAAGAACTTTTTTTTACTATGACTTTAAAGTTGTAAGTAAACACTGAGTTTTTTGCAGGTTATGGGGCTCACCTGTTTCTGAATGGCCCTGGTTTCTCGGTGCTAGCTGATTAGTGTTTTCTTTTTTCTTTGGGCTGCTTGTCTCCTCCTCCTTTAGAATCTCGTTTCGACTCTTCTTCTTCCAGCAGACGGTAAATTTGCGTAAATTGCCTTCTCAGGTAGAAGGTACACTTCGAGAAACTTTGTCTACAAAATATTCAAAAAATGGATTAGGTGACTAGCGTACGGGTATGTTTCCACGTACTGCTCGAGAAAATATCGCAGCATCGAATGCAATGAAACACACCGACCAGGAGAGTGTCAACGAAGGAAGTACGATCCCTGCCAAGTTGTTACAGCTCTATGCGTGAGTTATAGATACTACGAATATTAGGGTAAACTATATACATATGTTCACTTGAATTAAGAAGCAGGTTAAAGCCTGGCGTGAGAAATACATGCAAAGACAGCAGTTCATCAAAAAGTCAGTAAGTACGAAATCAAAAAATATTGAACAAATAGGTTTCAATACGCTCAAAGTGGTTAAACAGGATGTATTTGACTTTTACATGAAGGAATTTAATCAAGATCGAAGTTATGGACTCAATCAGCTTAATGAAGAATAAAAGGACAAGCTAGAGACAAATGTTGCTTTCATGTACTTCGTTATCAGCATCCAAAAACCTAATAATCACATGTCTGAATACAAGATTTCTTGTTTTGTCTGCTAAACGCCTCGGTTTTCTGAGTTCCTTGTAAGAGCATAAGCCTAACCTAATGCTTTTCTTCCAAACTCACCTCATAACCCACATTTCTCAGATCACACCCTTCTGAGAAGTGATAACAACTCAAGAACAGTAGTGTTCCATTGTTGAACCTTTGCTCCTGCACTGAAGCGTAATCAGAGGGCCTAATGGTGGAACGACCATGATACTGCACGGTCGTCAGCATATTGACGTATTGTCATTATTACCATTCTTAGTCTGACCCCTGATGTCCAAATTCATTAATGGTTAAATGCGCACCTACCCTCATACATTTTCGGTAGTCCATTTGCCCAGCTCCAGGCGGAGAATGCACTTTGGTCACATTACTCCTAAGCAAGCGCCAGGCTCAGAAACGATTTCTGGTCATTGCAGATAACGAATCCATACTGATACAGTGGCGTGGCGTTCATGGAAGCAAGGGAAGCATTGCTTCCCTTATATTTTACTGATATATATTTTAAATTAATTTATTTAAAAATCGCGAGAAAAATCATGGAAAGGAATTTTCTAAATAAATTTTCCCAAAAACTCATAGTGAACATTTTGCACGCCTAAGGTGGTAACACCACCGAATGAAAATATTGAGAGAACAAGACGGGTGGAAGCAACTAAAAAATTGCTTCTACGAGCTTTAATTTCACTTCATGTAGACTGCATTGTGACGTCATTCAAAAAAATATGATTGTACTGGCTATTTGGAAGCAATGCAGAAATTGCTTCTTAGGGGAAATTCTCGTCTCAAGCGAGAAACTGAGAGAGAAGCCGCGTACGTATGATTGCTGTGGAACTTATTGTGACGTTCCCCATATAATTTGCTTGTGCGTATTTTTTTTTGAATGAGAATGTTTGCTGTAGTACCTACACACTATGTGATCTTTTGAATGAATTTGAACTACGAGATGTTTTAAGGGTTGCCAGAGACTGCTTGAATGTCGTTCGGTAGTGAAATTTGTGCTATATTTTACATATAAATTTGGTGAAGGTATTTTTAATTGGTGAAGGTAATTATTTCACCAGTAGTTTAGAGTATTGTTGTAATTAAATTGATTTGAATTGTTTAGAATTGAGTGCGTAGAATTACTTTCTGGAATCGCATGATTTTTTAATTTTATACTTAAAATAGTGAGAGTGCAATCAAAAGGTTAATGTATTTATTTGTTCCGTAAATAGCATGGATTATAATTGCATAATTAGTGACCTTTTTAAATTTCTTTTTGGATCTCGATATTTTGCGGATAAAAAGGAACTAATTGTTTTTTACTCTAATGCAAATTCACAGAGAAAATATTTTTGAATATTCTATCAATAATAAATCAAAAAATTGTTTAAAACAATTTTATAAATCAGTTTTTTTAGTTCTAACATTGCAAGTAATGAATGCAAAGAGAATGTAACAAGAGCTCAGTTTTTCTTGCTTAAAAAGGATTAAAACTTATCTCAGGAACAGTACAGATGAACAGTGACTAAGTGACTTGGCAATACTTTCCATAGAATAGGTTTTCTTAAAATCATGTTTGAGCGAGTAAAGTTTTTATCAAGACGTCATAGATGAGTTTGCAAAAAAAACAAAGGCAAATTGCATTAAATTTAAAATAGAAGTATGCATGAATTTTCTCATCAAATTTGATTTATAATAGATTTTTTTTTCAGCTGTCACTTCATTTATTTTAAATTTACTAGATTTTTTTTTAAAAATATAAATATATATGTTATTCGTTATGGGAATGTTGTAACTTTAGCCGTAGCTATATTTGCAAATGCTTTATTTACATAGCTTGCTGTTGCAACATCGCTAATTTATATGTTTGCCAATATTTAATTTTTGCAAATATATATTTAATGAAAAAATAATTATATATTGGTTGCATGCGAATTAGTACTGATAACAATACAGTATAAGTACTCTCACGTCCATGCTCGTAATTCATGGAAGCTTTTGTATTAGCAATGTCAAAAGTAGCTAACAAGAGGGGTTCCATTAATACCTATCAAATTTGAAGAAAACATAGCCAAAGTCAGTCATCGAAATGAACTAATTGCTTCCCTAAGGTAAACTATCACGCCACGCCACTGTACTGATAGCCTATAAACCACAGCCTCGGTGATGCTCTCACAATGGGAGCCAACCTCAATGACAGGTGCACTCGTGGACTGTGTAAAAATACGGGCTACACCTACCCCCGCCGTACCGACGCCCGTTAGAAGGGTTCATCATTGTGAACCCGCCAACACCAACTTTCGGATGAAGTATATCATCTCATTTGAAGTTCATGGTAATGTTTCGGGACTGGACCCAGACCAGAAAAGCCTGTCATTCCACTACGGCATTACTTCGAACATTTCATCTATTCCCTTCGTCGTTCCTTCTAGTGTGTTCGTAGTGCCTTCAATATCGTTCAAAGTTTCAGTCATTCCAAATTCTTCTTCCTGTGTTCATCACTGCCATCAGAACCATCAATGCCTAATTCCAGTTTGTGAATGGGGCGCGACTCACACACCGAACCCAATCTCCGTCTCCAAACGTTACTACTTTAAGGTTACTACTTTCAAATTTAAGTTGTATTAGCTTAACTTGATCCTACATGTTTCACCGAATTTAATTCAGTCTTCAAGCAATTGAATTGTCTTCGAAACATTCATAATCAAACAGTACGTTTTCCATTCTATTGATTCGGCTATCTGCAATTAGATGAGGCAAACCTTGCCCCTTCTTCTCAACTTCAAACCTTAAGTCTTCATATATCCTGCTTATTCTACTATTCAATCCAACAATAATGATCGCATCTATGTCCGTTTATCATTGATCTAACCACTGCAACATTATGCGCCATAAGTCTAGTTGTCAGCACCTCCTCATAAAACGTCATAGCCATAAATCTTCTTACTTACCCGATTCTTCATTACAAAAGCTTTTCGAATATATCAGTTACTTTTGCCAAATATTGATTTGTTCACAGAATTCATATCTCAATATCTGCCACAACTTCCTGTCAGACCTCTGACCATGAAAAGGGGAAGAGAGTGGCTAGCCCCCTTAAGCCAATTTGGCAAGTGAACGTGGCCCTCCATACACCAGCTGGGGAACGTGTGAGATGCCACTCCTTTCCTACAGTTATAGTGTACCATGAGTGTTAAACGCGCTCTGGATTTAAAAAATGCTGCACGAAGTAAATTTTCAAGCTCTCATTCTGACCAAGACTATGCTGACATCTCTCGTTTACGTGCTGCTGCCAAGAATGAAATAAGGCTAGCCATGCGCAAATATTTTACACGCATTGAATCTTCTCTGATTTCGAATGACCCTTAAAACTTCTGGTAATTTTGTCGTTCTTTAAAATCCTCTTCTCCTATACCTGACTTTTTCCCAGCGTTTAATGGTATCACTGCTGCTCATTGTCAGAAGGTTTGTGATCTTTTCACACTGTTTTTCTCTTCTGTATACTCTGGCTCAACAATTCCCTCGTGTTATAAGGTTTATTTCGATCTCCTTTCTTGTCTTTCTTCAGTCTCGACTAATCATCTTGAAGTTGAATCCCTTATGTCGTCTCTTGATTTCAATTACTGCTCTCCTGGCCCTGATGGCTTTCCTAACTTTTTTGTCAAAGCTTTTGCATCTTCCTTATGGGTTTCTCTATTAATTTTATTTAATATAAAACTTTGTGCTGGTAAATTTCTTTTCTCTTGGAAGCTAGTAAACATTTTCCCTATTTTCAAATCGGGTGAAGGTAACATCGCCTCAAATTATCGCCCTATTTCCGTCCTTGCTTGATTTTCCAAAATTATTGAGCGTTTCGGGTTTAACAAAGTTTATGACTTATCTATGCTTTCTTATCATAGCAACATGGCTTTGTTAAAAGTCTGTCCACATCTACCAACCTCAGTGAATTTTCTCATACGATGGCCTCGTCGTTAGATCGGAATTGTCAAGTTGATGCATTTATACCTTCAAATTTCTCTAAATCATTTGATTCTGTTAATCTTGAACTCTTTCTATTCAAATTAAATCATTATACTACCTGTGCGCCTTTACTTTCTTAGATACACTCTAAAAAGTGGGTCTATAATTAATACTTTGATAATAGGATATATATTCATTTTTTCGTTTAAAATAACGAATCACAAATTTTTTACACACTCGATGTGCATTTTTTGCTTTTACGTCATATCAGCTGAATAATACACAGCTTTTTGTAAATTGAAGCAAAAAGATTGTAAATTTACTAGTTTGCTATTCATCTTTGCGCCAAAGCCATCAAATTACATCATTTTCACGAATTTGACTTATTATTGGTGTAATATTGTGACGAAAAACGGTAATTTGGCAAGATTGAACGAATGACGTTTGGTGATCATTGATTTCATTTGAATAGTTGCAGCTAAGTGAACAGTGCAGTCTTTTCTTTCCAAGTAAAAAGTGTAGAAGTATAGAATAATAATTATGTTATAAGTTTATGTGAATATTTGTATACATATATCAAATTGAAATAAACTATAAACTGAAAGGAAAAAGTTTTATTAATGTAAAATAGTTTAAAAAGTATATTTTACTTCCATGACTTGATAGGACTCTCGCCATTTTTGGCTTTTAAAATTACCTATTTACAGTTTTTTGTTGATTATATTTCATTTGGGGCAATATTTTATATTGGAATCAGAGAAATGATTTTAGTGGCTAAACTATAGATCAAGAAATTCACGCTTAAGTAGTACGAATTTCTTAAAATTGGTCACAATAAATAACTTTTGATGTAGAAATTTACCAGTGCTTGCATTGTGATTTTTACACATTTTTGTTGAAATTCACAAATTAATGACTCTTATTATTTTAGAAAGCTCTTAAAAAGCAACCTTTACTACATAAATTTCATCCATTTTCGTCCAAAATTTATGTCTTTTTATGGTAAAATTACACGATTTGGTCGTAAAAAAATTTAAACACTTAAGACGTAAAATATTCTTTTTACGCACTTTAGTAAATTTACATCTTTTATAGTAGGAAACCAGTTTCCTACTATTATAAGGGTAAAATTCAACCAAAATTTTTTTGAGTGTGTCTTCGTTCTTAATTCATTGCATCTGTTTTGTCTCCCTCTCCAACGTGTCGTCATCACCGTTTCCTCCTTCATTTGGTGTATCTCAAGGATCGGTACTAGGACCGCTTTCATTCAGCCTCTTCATCAACGATCTTCTAAAAATTTTAGGGTCTTCTTGTTTGACTTAAAAATAGTTCGGGCAATCGAAAGCTCAGATGATCATTTGCTGTTTCAGGAGAATTTGAGTTCTCTTTCTGCTTGGTGTGACTCTAATTACCTATCGTTAAATGTTTCCAAATGTTTTGCCATGTCTTATTCTCTGAAGACCCGGACTTATGCCTTTCTTTATTTGATATGTGAATCCGTCCTTGTATCTGTGGATTAGTTTACTGATCTGAGGGTCACCTTCGATCGTAAATTTAAATTTAATATCCATGTTTGTACCATTACTAATAGTGTCTCACCTTTGGATTGCTCGCCTTGCTATATGTTCCTGCCATAATTCTTTTAACATTTTTACATTTGTTAAGATATTGTTTACCCTAGTTCACTCCAAACTTGAATACTGTAGTCAAGTTTGGTCTCTTCGTTTCACTTACCTTTCCGATGCCATTGAATCTGTTCAGCGGAGGTTCACTCGTACCTTACTCTTTAAATATAATCTTTCATACATTCCTTATGATGAACACTTTTCGCTCCTTTTCTTCTAGCATAGCGCAGAGCTTACCTGGATGAAAAAAAGCTGAATTTTTTTTCTTCATATTTTGCAAATTTAAAAAGCAACTGCCCGCTCTCATTTTCAAACAATCAGCAGGAGATGTAGTGCGCAGTAGTGTTAAAAATACATCAAAAACGTATAAAGAAATGTAATAAATAGTGACAACAATTTATTGGTAACCATAATAACAAATAAGTATAACAATTTTTCCCGCTACAAGCCGACCTCGATAATTTTTCCGCTTGCTCAGTTTGCATTCGTCGATCTCAACAATAGTCCCGGGACCGCCGATTTTGTTTTTCTTCATGCTGATCCAAAAACAGCATATATCCCGAAAAACACTTGGTCAATTAATGACTGTTTGTCTCGTAAGCATCAATTCTTTCTGGAGTCTGATGACATGTGGCGTAGGAGATGTAAGATAATATTCAATAAAACGGCAAGTGTCCTCCAAAATTGAGTGAGTACCGAAAAACCAAGTACCCGTCATCGCAGAAACTTTAAACGTGTACCAGATTTTTTGCCGCTCATGGGTCCCACCCACTTATAAACCGTTCCAGAACACGTTAAAATCAAGGTGTCGCGATTTACACCACCATTTTTTCCGTACTTCTGGCACAAAACCGCTTCTCTTAAACCGGGAAAAAGAAATAAAAACTCGAGAAACTCGTTGCGATGGCAAATTATGCCCAAAAATACAAATAATTGCATCTTGTTTAAACTTGAATAAATACTGAAAAGCAAAAACAAATAATGCACAAAATTTGTAAATCGAAAAATTCAATCCCGTTATGACCACTCGTCTGGTAACATCAGAACATTGCCTAAAATTTTTCTGTATACACTAAAGATTGGGAGCATTTCAAGGAAATAGTTTTGTCTAGATGATGGGACCATCGGTCGGAGGGCGTAGGAGACGGTTGAATGACATCGTTTTTATCGTTTAAAAGTTAGGGTAGGGAGATGAAGGCGTAGGCGATGGAGGATCATCGGATTATTCCACTCTGATGAACTACATTTTGATAGTTAAAAAGTGAGTGTAATCAAACGGCCAACGGTCCCATCATCTAGACATTTACCAAATATCCTATATTTTTTGTGATTCGTGGCTTTGAATTGCATATTTTAGATTTCTCAATTTTTATTTTCTATTTTTACTTCCCATTTGTTATTTTCCGTTTGTATTATTACGCTGTCCTATTTATAATTAAGCTTTTTATCTGTAAATGGAATTAATAAATTAACAAATAAAAAGTAGTTTTGCTCTTAAAGTAATCACGTAATATTCAATATGTTGCGCACGACTATTGTTACCAGTCATAAAGTATCTAACATCGCCCTCTTATGCTTTTAATTGCAAAGCAAATCCGATTTCTCCCAACATAAACTGCATCTACCTCTAATAACGTTACTCATCTTCCTCGAAATCTGACTTGCAATCTCCTTGCTTAAATATCATTCAACATTTTTACGATCAACTACAAATTCGTAGTGTTTAACTTACCTGATGTAGAAAGGACTTTCTACTATCTCCGAAGCCATTTGAAGTAATTTCCAGCGATTTGTAACTTTTTGTCCGGACATTTGAACTATTATTATCATCTCAGTCTATATCACTTAGCTATGACCAAGTGTTGCGATTCTTTCATTTGCGAGCAAATCCTTATGCCATACAATTCGGACAAAACATGAACTTCTTCGAAGGAACCTGGTCATTGTGTCCTTTCTGATAGTACTTGCAAGAAGAAAACGAATAAGCATGGCAGCAAACGAAAACTTTTACTCTCTATGGCGACAATAAATCATTTGGAGGGTAGAAAGAAGTAAGACACGAGAAGACGATATGAGGCGGACAGATGGACGAATGAGGAGCAACGAAAAGCAGACGATGCCGGGAAAAATGAACGTGAACGACATAAACCGAACTGAAGGTATTCTGCTGTATCCGCAAAGTGGAAACATTTACCCATCAAGTTCGTGTCCACCTCTCCTAAATGCTCACTAATAGGAAATTTCTGTATGTATCTACGGTCCACTTCAAGTTTATCATTGTATGTCCGTCCGCTCGAAGATGTCACTATCGCTGTACCGAATTTAGGCTTAGCACTACTCTGGCTGGGCTGGGATCGAAGAAGTTGAAGAGTGAAATGGAAGTGTAATCAGTTCAGAACTGAGTAGAAACTTTCGTGTGCCCAAGTTGATCCAGGTATTATTTTGATGGAGCTTGAGGTGAAGGGTGTGTATAGAAATATTTTCTGGTTTGCACCTAACTTAAAAGTATTCTTTGCATAATAAATATGTTGGACTAGATAAGTTACTATATACGTATTTTTCATAGTCTGGATAAATTGGACGACTGACGAAATATACTCCAAATTTCTGAAATTCGGAAAAACCAAAGCCTCGTGTGAATTTTTATCCTAAAGTCATTCCAACATCTTCACTTCAGATAAAATTTATTCCTCATATATGCTCCTACCGAATTCATTGAAGATGTCTGACACTAAGAGATCAAAACTCGATTTACTTTTATTCGTCAACAAGTGTCGTTCTTGAAAATACTTGAAAATAATATCATTAAATAACAATAAATACGTAATAATTTCTTCAATCGAAGATCAATTTTGTGTAAAAACAGTGAAATCGCCGGGCAACAAACATCGTCCTTGAACGCCATCTGCACAGAGAAGAATATATACTGAACATATAAAATTAAATGGTCCATAGAATGATTTCTGTACCTCGTTGCCGGTCTCCACGATTCTTTAGAAATACCCCCGGAAAGTTTTGTATATGGCGCATTATGTCGTTGTTTCACCATACACCGTAAACTTTATGTACGACTGTAAATCTTTTCCCGACTTCATGTAAAATGAAGTGGACAGGATTCTGTAGTAGTAGCGCGGGTAGAAATCGTTCGGTCAACTGAATCGCGTCTTTTTCCCACCCCTGCTCTTAGACGATAACACAATGGACTCTCAAAGGAACCGATAGCGAAAGCCATTGAACTGAGAAGGTTTGGAAACTTCCTGACCGTCGTCGTGATGGTGACTAATATCAATAGCCTCGATCCAGATAATCAGTGTATTGCTGCTACCCTTCTCCAAGGAAAATGCCTATTTGACCGTTCGTCGTGCTTTGTCTCTATCGGAGGAAATCGATGGCATTGAGATATGACGGTGTCCTTTGATACAGTGAATTTATAGGACAGCAAGGAATACTCATTTCGATATCGTTGCGCATAGACGACCACTATATAAAATACGAGTATAGTATGTGTATATTAGGCCATTCACCGTGCTTTGCTCTTCAGTACTTTACTATTAGGTTGAAAGGTTACAGATATTCCTGTCATTTCAGAGCATGTAAGTGCTATCAGGAATTTCAATTGCAATCAAGTGCTCAGCGGAAATGTAATTTAATTTTAATATTGCTTTAATGAACAGTAAATATAGTCACGGGTACCCTTAAATATAATATGATACTGGAATCACAGTTGCTCCTATTTTCCTGATAAGCGAACTGTGGTCTGTCAATAATATTGTTACGCCTAATCGCCTTTCGTCATATTCCAATGGAGCTTGCTAACGGTTATAGTTATTATTTAAAGATTATTTTAAGTGAATCAGCATTTTTTAATTACTTTATTACCTATGCAAAATAGCTGTCAGATTATCAAAGTCGAACAGAATAGTTTATGCAGTATCAATTTTTATTTTGGCGCGAGACAACAGCTTTAGGTTATCCTCTAGCTTTTACAGTAAGTAATACAGTAAACTGTCAAATTTTTTAGGCCTTTTATGTATATTCGTTTGGTAGATGTTTCGTCTTCGAACATATTAACGCCAAATCAGCTGCAAGCACAACACAACAGCCACCAGATCCAGTAACCTTAGCGTGTTATTTTAATGTCAGCTGGTCACCAATGTCGTCAGTTTTTAAAAGGACGAGTCGTGGCCCCAGCTGTAACATAGTTTATAACTCAAACGCGAACCAACCCAGACAAATTGAAAGAGAAACAAAAGCCTACCTGCTAATAGCTTTGCTGATCCTAGATTCCAACGCTTGATTAGCCCATCATCTTACAAAATACTTTTCAACTTATTCCACTCGTCAACTGCTTTTGCTGAGCAAATTTTCCACCTTCAAATACATGTCCCCTCCTCATTTACTTAATTCACCATACAAGTAGTGATGGGCAAAAGGGCGCTTTGACAATGACAATGAGAAGGCTGAATTACTTGCCATTAACTTTCATAATGAGCACTGTATTACACAAGATCTTGGAGATGTAGAAACTTGTTCCCTAGTTGGTCGCAAAATAAATGAGCTTTCAGATACACTTTCCGACTTTATAACGGCAGACTTTTGCACTCCTGCAGAAATAAAAGCTACAGAGTAGCTTTTATTTCTGCAGGAGCTAAGAAGAGTAGTCAACCTTATGGAAAAAGGGTTTTCTAACAGTTTATCGACGGGCATGATTGTTTTAGACATACAAAAGGCATTTGACTCCGTCTGGCATGATAGACTCATTTACAAGCTTATGAATTACTCGCTTCCCATTTACTTGGTGAAACTAATCCAATCTTTCCTCCACTCAAGAACATTTGTCGTGAAAGATCGTTATACTTCCACTAAACACAGCATTCCGGCGGGTGTTCCTTAAGGATCAGTTCTCAGTCCAACTCTTTATAATTTGTACGCTTCTGACATGGAAAAATATCCCAATTGCGACATTGCTATGTATGCAGACGACACTGCAATCTTAGCTTCCTCTAATGACCCTACAATCACTGTAAATCTGCTGCAATGGCAGCTAGATCTAATCAATTGTTTTTGCAAAAAATGGAAAATCAAAATAAACCCGGAAAAAACTGAAGCCACCTTTTTACGAGAAAATGAGCTCAGAGATTTCTCCCTAGCTCACAATTCAACATCCTAGGAGCCGCGGTAACATGGTTAAAAGCTACAAAATACTTAGGCGTTCATTTAGACAAAAAACTCACCTTTCAAACCCATACAGACTCTACTGTCTCCAAAATAGCAAAGAGTATAAGAATTAACTACCTGTTCATTAACAAGAAATCAAAATTATCTCCCGTCAACAAGCTCCTGTTTTATAAGTCAATTATGCAACCCGCTATTCTATACGGAGCCCCGATCTGGTACAAATGTGCACCCTGCCACAAAAAAAGACTGCAAGTAATCCAAAACAAGTGTCTGAAAATAATCTTGAATAAACCATTCTATTACTCAACGCGACGTTTGCATAGTTTGGCCAACATCAATTACATTTCTCACACAGCCGTACTCAGACACCGCAAGTTTCTATATAAATGTATGCAATCTAACAATCCACTCATTCTCTCTTTGTTTCCTAGCAGTTATGAGCGTAAGCCCTAGTTTAAGTCTTAAGTTTAGTTTGATAAGTTTTTAGTAATGATACACAAGGTTTGTTTAATAGATACGCAACATACCTAGGATACCTTCATGCACAAAACATTATTTAGTTGTAAGGGTTTTCCAGTCCAAACCCTAGATTAATTTTCCTCCTGTGTTTGCATAAGATTTCGAACTTTAATAAAGCTTTATGATTATTATTATTATTAAGTTTGAAATACATTTTGCAATATTTTTTTTTTGAAAGAAATTTGTTGGCAGAATTATAAGGATACTTAAAATATCACTTATAGTCGTATTCGCGTTCTACTCATCTTCAAACATTAGTAAAAATGACGAGTCAAAACTACCACAATCGATAGAAAATCTTAAATAAACTCACAGTCTCTTTTAGCTTTCTACTCATTATGATACTTTTTTCTAATTTTCGAATTGCAAACCTTCAATAATTCAAATTCACCTATGAAATCCACTGCCAAATACCCAACATACGGCAAAAAAAAGCATCATTCACACAGTACTCATCATTCACATTCTATTCGCACTGCACCGAAAGCTGGCTCCGTTCATTCATTTTGCATTCACACGGTGCTGGTTCTTTCCTCCGTGCAATACGATAGTCGTATTCCTATGTACATGTTCCGTCGTTCGAACAGCCTAGATTTCGCTTCAACTACACACGGTATTTTGATGAAGTATTGCCGTGCGTATATGCATAAGCTCTATTTGCTCGAGCGGCTCCTCAATATCGCTCTTGTGTGAAAGTATGAGGTGTGCAGAGCAGTTCTAAATAATAGCTCACATAGATATTTCAAAAGAGTTGCTCTTTTTTCTAAAGAGCTGGCTCACATTGCTCTTTCAAAAGAATTGCTCTTTTTGATTGGCTCACTCCTGAGTGACTCATCACTACATACAAGATTAACATCCACTAAAAAATGTTTACGCATATAAGACATTCCGGTCTAGCATTTTAATATTTCGATCATCACAGCTTTCTGCAGTTCTATTTTGGGTATAGATTTAAGTTCACAGTTATATGGGTCACACTGATGTTGTTTTACATAATTTACGTTGCCGACTACTTGCCAAATATCTTGTCCTTGAGCACATATTATTGGCAAAAACTTTCAAAAATCCACAAAAGGATCCCAACCAACACTCGAATCGATGCACATTCCATTTTCAGTGGGGGTATGATTCCGTTTTCCATTTACGTAAACGAATTGTCTAAAATATCTCTTTTTTCCTCCTTTTTTCTGTTTTTCCATTTTTATTTTCGACCAACCGTTGTGATTATTGTCTGGCTTCGAACTCCCAAAGTAAACTGTGGTTTTTTGTTGGAACTGTCAAAAGTCTACGAAAACGGTAATATTCAGTAAGAAGAACCGTCTTCGTAGACGGTCAGGTTTCAACTTACAGAGTCAGCTGTGTCAAACCACGAGCAGTGAAACCTGTTCGTTTTCGTCAGTCAACAATCGTGCACAGCTGTTACGCATCACGCTTTTGAATGATGAGCAAAACTGACGAGATAAAATTTTTCAGGACACTAAAGTGCACTTCATATAGGGTCCTAAAATGCATAGAAAAAATGAAAAATACTGATAAACAGAAAAAGCTTAGCGAATGTATCTTGAAAGAAATTCAAGGTATCCATGATTTTTTGATGCTGATATCCTCTAAACACGCCCCAATGTATCCGAATCTAGTAAAAATTCAAAAATTGAGCTTAATTATTTCTGAATGCAATCCTAGCCAAATGTCGGTAAGACGCGATGCAAGAATTTAAAGTTATTTGCGATTTCTCAATGAAACTGAATAAGAAGGGACAGTTTTACATCGAAATAGCAAATGTGATTATAATTCTGTTTCACTCACAACGTATTCATCATTTACAAAACAACGAAGGATATATGCCCAACGGGTCAACCACTTTTCTTTCAAAACCATATGGATCGAACTATAAACAAAAAATCCTCAAAACTTTTTCTTTTTCTTTCACTAATTGCTTCACTCGTTTATAACGAATTTCGGCAGTCGAAACGATTAAATTTTTTTTTAGAAACGATGTCCTGAACTCATGATCTACTTCTTCGAAAAAAATTGATTCAAACACGAGCTGTTTCGAATGTAAATTTTAAACATTTCTTTCGACCTTCGATCGAACCACTTTCTCTTTTGTTGGCCCTAGACATGGGTCTACAAAAGTGTCAAAACGAACAGACAAGATAACGCGAAAAGGGTCACAAATAGTTACATATGTTTAGCGTGAGATCGTATGTGTTGACTTAATTACAATGTTGTTTTCACGATTATCCGGTACAAGCTCACTATGTGCCTGATTCGATTATCAGTGAAAGTACATATTTAGAAAAGGTTACTGGTGAAACCAAAAAAAAAACTCAGTAACTTCGAATATAACTCAAACCGTTACTGAAATACCAAAAAAATACGTGTATTTGAGTATATTTTTAACGATTTCAGTCCTTATTCTCTACTTACATTAGGTTTGTTTCTTTAAGGAACTCACTTTTATCTCTGTTTTTTTCACTGCAAAATAATTACATTAATAAAAAGTTGTCTCATCATATCAAATAATACATCATCATTTGCGTAAAATGAATGATATGTTTAAGCTTAAAAATGAATAGCCTTACAATTCTAAACTCCTCTTTTTAATTTCCTCTGTTGTACACTTATTAAAATTTGCTGAGTTTGGTTTTCGATAACACTTTCGAATTTTTGAGACATTGTTTCCAAGAAAATATTATTGAAATAAATAATATTTCACGTGCTGGTCAAAATACTATTGAATTCGATAGGTGACTTGAATATTTTTTAATTCAGAAATTACACCAAAATATTCGCCATCACAGATATAAGTAAGAGTTTATTATATTCATCGCACAGTTTTTGCTGAAACATAGATGTATTTCATGCTTCAAATACATAATTGGCCCAACATATTGGTCAAAAATCCACTCAGGCTGGGAGTGAGCCCAACTCGCACCAAGTGGGTGTACACATAATGGCCATAGCCTCTGTTCAATCAAAGTAAATTTTCCAGAGAAAAGTACTCATTCATCTATAAATGTACAGGATTTAATGAGATACAGCTACGAAATGACCTAAAAGTTACTTATTCTTCAAAGCAATTTGAAAGTCTAAGTTGCACTAAAATTCAAGTCTATTCTTAAAAGTACCTAATATTGCCAATGACCTCAAATATATATTGCCAAAATTATTAATTTATTCGATTTATTTTTATTTATTTTATTAATTCATTGTGATTACAGTTGTGATTGTAAAAACATAATTTTGAATACTAAATTGTATTCACATTGGATTTATATAGCGACCAAGGCTTTTCTTGAATCGCTCTTGATTTGTGTCGTTGATATAGTTCGATCACCTGATATCAATCCCTTGCTGCAGATCGGGCGTAGACAAAGTACGGTACTTATTCTAACCTTCAGAAAGGGTTCTTTTACGACACTGACTTCTAGTACAATACCAGAAATTAGGTGGTTTAGTCAAAATGTTGAACTCAAGTACAGTACAAGAAATCAACTCAACTACCAGGTGACGTAAAACAAGTTCAGTACTTATTCTAATGTTCGGAAGAATTCTATTAGAGCACTAACTTCTAGTATAGTACCAGAAACTAAGTAATTGCCGCCCGAAAACCACCACCCTTGTATTCCGGTCGTATGAATCCCTTGTATCCCACAGCTCTGACACAAATCGTTGAACCCTACACCCAGCCGCTGTGCATGGCACCCTATGAGGAAGTGGCCGGTGAAAACGACCACAATACAGCGGAGAGCACTACGAATTAAACCTTATAATGACCCGGTGCAATGTTCATTCATAGAGGCCCAGGATTGTCTTGCGATCGCACAGGAAGCCCTCAGCGCCCTCAAAGTATTTTGTGTCTAATGGCTAGTTTGATCGATGACATCAATATACCTATAATGAAAACGCATGAGATCTCCGGTATAAAGATGTCACGCGTTGACAGTTTATCGGCCACACGGTTGCGTCGAATATGTTCAGGCACCCAAGTCAGATGCCGAATGTCTCAACGTCTCTTTAAGAGTTGCACGGCATTCAGTAACAATTTAAATCACTATACAAGGACCAACAAAGAAATTTATAGCAACTTATCTATCTGTAAAAATATATATATTTACTTCAAATATTTCATTACACAGAAACCAATCAATGGCTTGAAAAACAGTCACCATCTCCGCCTGAAAGACACTGGAGTAGAGGCGAAAGGACAGCCTTAGATTAAGCTGATCCGGGTAAACCCCGCTGCTAATTTTATTGAGCTATGTAGTATACGTCCGCTTGCGCGGGAACTCCCTCAAACAAAATTCTAGCATGCTCAAGCTCAGTTCTAGTCCATGCTGAGATGTAATGCAGTCTCACAGCAGTGAAATTAGCTTTGCTGCAAGATTATTAGATTGTTTGGCAACCAATGAAGTATCAGGAAAAGCTTTTTAGTTGCGACGATTTGGATTGCCAGTGTAACTAAAAGTGCACCCAAACTTCGCATTTGTTCAAGCACCATTAAGAAGGCAGCCTTTTGAGCAGCCAGTCACCAAAACACAATGCGATACTCCCAACCTGAACTCGCTCCTACGGTTTTTTTGTAGCAGTAGAGTGTACCAAAACCCTTGCGTATTCTGTCTTCTATTTTGTCGTTCCATATATTTTACCCTTGGGCGTAGGTCAAAAAGGATTCCGTTTAACTTTGGTAAATCAAATCGAAATACGTTGTAGTTGTAAAAATTACTAACTCAGTTTTACTATAGCTTACATTCAAGCCCCATTGCTGGCCCTAACGTGATAACATACCAAAAAAGTGATTTAGCCTTTTCCGGAAACTGCTATAGCTATGCCGTCCGCATATGCAACCGCTTTGCAGCCGGCACAGCTCAACCCCCCTCAGAAGAGTACTTACCGTTATGTGTTATAGCTATAACAAAGGTGAGATAAATCCACCTTGATAAGTGCCCGTGTTGACCCCTCGTCGGAAGTGAGCATTTCTCAGCAAGGAAGATACCATTCTATTTTCGAAGAGCTATTCAATAAATGCTGTCAGCCACTTATCAGCATCCAGTCCTTCAAGTGGCTTCACAATCTCTTCAGACTTGATGTAGTTGAAAGTCCTTTCAATGTTTTATGAAGACGGCAAGCGTATACTCCTTAAGAGTGAGAGTTTTTTAAATTTACTTGATGAGAGCATGGAGAGCAGTTTCGACAGACTTGTCTTTGGTGTAGGCATGTTATGACTGTAGGATTAAGAAAGGATCACTGATTTTTTTCATATGGTAACCAATGGTCCTTTCCAGAATTTTACGCATATCTTCGAAAGTCCTTAGATTTAACGTGCGGAACTTTCCCTGCTTTAGGAATAAACACAACTCTTCTTTAACGCCAGCTGAAGAGAGCATATGAGAAGTGCAAGCAGGCATTATATATCTCCTTCATCCATGATAGCGTACCCTCTGTAGACTGCTGGATATCAGCCAAAAAAATACTATCCTGGGAGGCCCATCTCCATTGGGAGTCTGAGATCCTTAGAGCTACAGCTGTCTGCTCTATTTAATGTGGCGTATGAGCTGGAGAACTGTAATTCCGTGGGAAATGTGAACCCACAAAGAGATTCAGTGCATCGGTGTTCGAAAGAGGCCAGCTTCCATCAGGGTTATGGATACACCGTGCAGCCTTTGATGATGAGGCTAAGACCTTATGAAGATGGTTTACCTCAGTGGTATCCTCTACGTTGACACAGAAAGCGTTCCACGAATTTCTCTTCGCGTTGCCTACAACAGGTTTAAAAATGTTCAGGTTCGTTTTGTACATTTACCAATCATTAGATCGTTTAGCGCCCCCAAACCCTATCCTGTACTCTTTTCATGGAGTTTGTAGGCTTATATAAATAATTATTTTTTAGAAATGATATGAAAGTAGTAAAATTACTTTCGATTTTTGGCACACTTTGAATCAATTCTGAAAGCGTAGATCATTTTTTAGAAGCAGTGGTTTTCAAATAACCGGTCGTAAAAGTGCTATTTCCTACACATTTAACATTATTTCAATTTCCCTCCTTAACAGCCAACAGAAGCCCCAATTCGCAACATTCGCTTCACACGCTTTTACTGAAAATCAGAAGCAACCATCTATTCTTTCAAGCATCCCATATAATTGTCCATTCGCTAATACCTATACATACACGCATCATCACATTCGAGAACTCATTACTAATCAGTCGAACCATCAGCCAAGGTGCAAAAACATAAAAAGGAGCAATCACCGTTTCGATACCCATGCTTTTAACATGCATATAAAACATATGCGACGACGATATCGTAAAGAAGGGATCAAGAAGCTACTAAATTTACGAGTGCCCTGTCGTGTTTTATACGAAAAGTCTTTATGGCAATTTAATGTGCAAAAATTATGTTGTGCCCGTTAGGTAGCATATAAAACCCGGCCGCATATCCTTCTAATCCGGTATGTCGTTAAGAAAACATGTCAGTCAAAGTGTAATCGATACTCATTCAATTCAATTCGAATCAATTGGAATTCGTTCGTTCACGCTGCGTCGAAACCCTTTTGTGTCCACGAAATCATAAGAGTTCATAACGGTTCGATAGGCGAAGACGATTTTAATTGAACGACCATGAAGACGGACAATAGGGATGAATTTTAAATTTGCATTTAATATGTGCGTGGATTAAACGGTATTAGATTTCGTGTTATTGCGCGTCTTAGTACATTTTATTTTCGATACAGAGCAATTGGCTTAGCCTACTTGAGGTATGCGGCGTATTTCAAATAAATGAAACGGATCGTTCGACAGCAACAAATTGATACATTGTTTGTCTTTGATTGAAAGTCGTGTCTAAAAGCAAATATGCAAATTATTCATATTTATGTGATTGAAGGTAGCGAAACTTGACAAATGGCATGGGGCTAGGTGGTAAAAAAATTGTCAAAATGACAGACTTCTGAATATTTTTGCATTTTTTAAATGTTTTTATTATTCGATAGTGTCAAAAACTATCTTGCAAGGGTTGTAGTAATACTCCATTTACGAATCAGCGGAAGAGTAAAATTAGAAATCAAATACGAGTATGATAAGGGATATCATAAAGTCTGATTTAAAACTTGTTTGACACAAAGTCTCGCAATTTCCGTTAATGAAAAAGGAAGAAAATGCAAGAAATTCTGTATACCATCATATTTTCATGATTGTCATTCTGGCAATAAGGCAAAGTAAGCTATAAAGGTAAACGAGTGAAAATTCTGGTGAACTATAATAAAACTATTTAATAAAGTAGCATAGACAATTAAATTTCCTGTTATCATTTCTGCGTTATATTGACGTAAAGTACAAATTGGAAAAAGATAGCTGAATTATTAAGGCAATGAAAACTTGTTGATTGTATATGTGTAGATATTATGTAAAATTCTGAAACGTAGAATTTCCGAAAATTTCCAATTAGTATGAACGCTCGAAAAAAGGGAGTATCGATTTTAATACCCCTTTGTCTAAAGTTATTTTTTAGTAAACTTCTTCAATTTCAGCAGATCCGCTGTCGTCATGTCGATTCGGTTTTATGTGTGGTCTATTCGGTTTGATGGCGCCTCTACTGGGCTCAATGTTACCCAGTTCTTGTTCAGTATCAAGACCATGGTGACGAACTATGGAGTTCCATTAGCCGTGCTCGCCCATGACCTGCATCTGCTTTTGCGAGGTTGAGCAGAAGAATGGTACTAGTAGTATATGGAGTTATTCATACCATTTTTCAGTGGCTTGGGCTGATCTTAAGTGAGAACTACGGGAGCGGCTCGAGGGCCGGCGTGGATATCCGACGAAAGATGGATGCACACATCCAAAACCGGGAGAGTCAATCCAAGTGTTCTTCGACAACGGCACAGACAATCGCACTGTAACTCAACTACCCGTTGGTAGAGGCTAACTTGCAGTGCATATTGCTGCAAAACATGAGCATGCGATTGCGAGAACACATGGTTGAACCTAAATCCCGGAATGCTCGCGAGTTGTTGCGGCGGTCTGTTGCGATAGTATCCGTTATAACAAATAATCAAAGGAACATAAAATCACCGGTCGGTTCATAAGTCACAAGAGCCTGAGAATGATGGCTGAGTTCTGGATGTAGACGCAGTCATACCACCATCTTGCATACGTCCGGTCATGCGTCAGTTTCTTCAGTTGCAGAATCGTCCACAGACCTCAGCTGCTGGAATTAGAGAAACCTGAGGCATTCTTATCAGGATTGTGCCATGACACCAGCCGGTATCTGTTACTACGGTGCTCCTGTCGTATTAAAGCCCTCAAGCCCAGGTGCTCGAGAAACGACAAAAGGATTGTATCAAATAAGACGATTCGGAGCGGTCCGTTTTCCAATGAACCAACGGTCGTGGCTACCAATGTAGGCCCGGAGCTGTGGCCTCGCCAATAGGATGGCGAAGACTTTGCTGCTCAAACCAAAAATACCACTGACACTGTGACTCAAGCATAATTGTCTGTAAGACAACCTCTGACAGAATCCTCTTATACTCCTTTTAGATGGTCGAATTGCAGCAGTGGCCGAACCTCTCATTATATTGCGTTTCTTGCGTTGGGCTTCAAATTCGAATTTCCGGTGACCAAAGATGGACTTCAGAAGACTGCTTGAATCAGCTTCCGCAAATTCAATTCTGACACCGTAGGGTGAAATATAAATAAAAGGTTGAAAGTTCATGGGGCTCCT
Organism: Nemotelus nigrinus; assembly: GCA_947369275.1. Classification (NCBI taxonomy): domain Eukaryota; kingdom Metazoa; phylum Arthropoda; class Insecta; order Diptera; family Stratiomyidae; genus Nemotelus; species Nemotelus nigrinus. The sequence continues at coordinate 132,964,358 of OX376374.1, forward strand.
CCATAGTGGAGCTAGCGTGAGTATACTCGGAGCGGGATCTCTGGACCTGATCAACGACCTTGCGCTGCAGATCTCTACGCAGCAGACTGACGTTGTTACTGCGTCGAGTCAAAGAGCTTCTGCTCTGGGATACGGCAGCGCGCTGGTGCGATTCAACGACCGCTTAAAGATAGTACGATATTTGATTGTTCCATCTTTGACCGGTCGCTTATTTCTGGAAATAGATTTCTAGAATACGCTACGGATTCCACCGGTGCCATTCTTTATTGTTGAGGCTTTTCTTGAAAAACAAGCTGTTGGTTTTTCTTTCGTTGCTTCCTGAGGATCAGCGGCGTCCAGAACATGTCAAGCAACAGTTTTCATCATTCAATGCTTGGGGACTTGGTAAAACTTCGTTGCTGAGTCTCCACATTTATACTAGCTCTGCGAAACCTATCAAGCACGTCTCTGAAACGACGTCACCAATGATGCGTATCCATTGTCCTTAATCAAGAGTTTGCTCTCTCGACTTCAATCCACTAAATAGTTGAAATTTGAAGAAGTTTTATTTGTATTGTGTTTTGTCTTTGTTCAGGATAGTTCTTTTCTGTTTTTTGTGTTTTGTCTTTGTTCAGGATAGTTCTTTTCTGTTTTTTGTTTATTTAAAAAAAACGATGGCTGGCTAAACCTCTAAAAATAGGTTCTGTGGAGCCACGTTGATGTGCGCTTCTAAATTCTTTTCCAATAGGCTCTCCTTTTGTTTGTCTGCACTACGTGATGCGTGACCAAGATAGGGCTTGACCTGTCCCTCACAAACCCATGACACCGGTGACTAGTCGGAACTTAAAGTTCACGTGAGGGTAACAAATCAGGCTAATTTTCTGTTGTGGTGACGTCTGCTCACAGTTGTTCCGCAATAAATGGTCGTAGAATTTTTGAACTTCAATAGACTCAATGCCAGATTCTCATTAGAAAAATCATTGTCCTCAAATATTGGCACAAAAGTGAAGAAGAGAGAAAAAAAATATAATTTTCTATCAAATTACTTTAGAGATGTTGATAAAATATAAATAGAGATCGTCAAGCAATAAAGAGTTTAAAAAAACATAAACAAAATAAATTTAAACTGTTAAATAGAAATAGAATTAATTGAAGAAATCTGTCCATTACGCAATTGAATTCAGAGAAATTTTATCAACTGATTGATTTCTAGCAGCTAGTAGTGATATTATGTAGAATCGATATTATAGAATATAAAATCATGAACTTAGCTCCATATATGAACATAAAACTTCATTTTATGCAAAAAAAAAAACTTCTTTTTGTGCACAAATTTTCCGTGGTAGAGACAATAAAAGCAAAAAAAAAAAACTGTCTTATTTCCTCTGCAGTAATATTATGCTGATTGATTGTAGCTTCATACGTGGGATTATGATGACTAGTAATTGGCCGATATATCAATCACTGTTTTTCTCACAATGAAGGAAAAATCACTGTTAGCAACAGTGACTGCATATTCAAAATCACAGTGAATGAAATCACAACAAGCGGAAAGGTAACGAACAAAACCTCAGCAAAAGAAATCACTGAAAAAAAACCTCAGCGAAAGAAATCACCAAGAACAAAATCACAACCGGAATCAATGTGATCGGAAGTCCCAGACCAACAAAAACTGTGATTCTGTACACTGATATTTTTTTCGCTGTGACTTTTTTCTGTGGCTTTGATAGATGTGATTCTGTCTGCTATCATACTGTGATTTCGATCGCTGCGATTTTTTGCTGACATGTGAATTTGGGATTTGTATTCGAATCAAATTTGGCGTATGAAATTAACTCAGAAATGTGCGATCCGATCAAACTGAAATTGTCAGATAATATTCATGTATTTAAGAAAAAATAGAGATATGCTTTGAAAGAAAATTTGAAAAATTTCAAGTTGTAAGGACTTCTGCCAGGAAAATCAGATCGTGTGTGAGTTTTGATTAATGTTCGAGAAACACTGTAAGTACGGCAGGTAAGAGAAAAATATCCTTCAAATCATGGAGTCTCCGGAAACATCGTCGAAACAATATCGAACAGATTTTGAACGTTTGCTCCAATTTAATAGTGATTTAGAGACATAGCACATCATTTTTGAATGTACTTATAAATTTCCATGATAACTTTGAAGCTGAAGAATATGAGCTTGCGGTTAATAATGTTACATGAGAAAACAATGTATTTTCGTAGTCATAGCAAAGCAATAAGCTAGGTTAAGATTGGTGTTAGCTAAACAGTTATTTAAGCTAAAAACAGCAGGAAATGATATTAATTTCCATATGTTCAGTTTCTTATTCACGTTTACGTGTATGGGTGGTGGGAAATCTTATCGTATTGAAAATGCATCGATGAATTCCTACTTCTATCGCGTACATAGATGTATTAAAAAATATTTTTGCTAATCTATTTCGAAGTTTCAATTTCACGATGATAACTTGATTATTTTAGAAGAGTTTTTGGGAATTTTGGTCTTATAGAAAACTTTGTGTAGGCACTGAGTCACAGGTAATTGCAATTATGTTTTGCGACAGCATAGTTAAACTACATAAAATAATCTCACAAACAAATACCATCGAACTTGAATAGTCAGTAAAGCGTTACATTAAGCGTTTTCCCAATTTTTCTGTTCGATGTAAACATTTTCTTTTTACATAGCTCATGAATAACCATACTAATATTGTTTATAAAAAGTTGTTTGCAATCAATTGTATATATTCGTTGAAGTTATGACCTTACAAACTAAAATAAGTACAACACCATCATTTCATGCATACTCTTTGGTTTCGATAAGAATATTGAACTAAATATACATTCATAAGTTAAATACAAACATAAGATTCTCGAATTTTACTACAAATGTGTACAATAGAGTATCTACCCGGAGTGGAAAGCAGCGCTGACTCTTCTCATTTGTTACAAAGGAAATATAGCTATTGCCCCAAAGCAACAATCTTATTTGATTCCATCTCCCTTCAATTTATCATGAATACTCCTTGCGTAGATCGACAACATCGAATTAGAAAATGTTGAACTGATGCGTACCCTTTCCAAGCGACCCAATTTTAAGAAAGACTATATCCATACCGTTTCATCTGAGAATCATACAGACTCGTATCTTCAAGATTTAATGAATGTCCTCTAGGATTTCAATCAAAATCCTTCACATGATAATGATGATAATAGTAACATGTAGGCACATACTCGAACGGAGCAGTGCTCTCTATTTCTACCGACTCGCAAAAGAAAGACTTTTCCTGGTCTGGCATCTCGAAATATCGAACAGTTTTCGAGAAGAGATTTGACTGAACTAAGAAATACCACACGCTCAAACTATAAATTAGTGTCCCATTTGCTCCTTGGTATTGAACAGATAAGAGCTTATGCATCCAGATTTAAGCATATATCTTGAAGTCACGAACTTCTCAATAAGAATAATATATGTTGTCCATTTGAAGAGACAATGAAGTTGATAAATCTACCGTATGGTAAAATGAATAGATATAATACTCTGTAATCGTTGCAGAAAAATCAGGAGCTGATGAGATCCTGGATACGATATAGTTGAGTAGGTACAAGCCATCACTAAATGAAAATATAAATAAACATACAAAAATTTTTGAATACAATTCAAAATTTCACAATAAACGTCATCAACTCATCCCACCATGATTGGTCTGACAAAAGTTCCAAGTAGTTTCTTTACTTCTTGATGAATTATCTCCTCAAACTTTTGTTTCTGTGATGAAACCAAGGAATTTATTTTTAAGCCAGCGCTACATACACCTCCACACGTTTATGTATTGTATGTCCAAAACCCAAAAGAACAGCATGTCAACCAAAACTTTGTTGGCAGTCGCTCTAGCATAGCCACTTCAACAAGGACGAAAACATGTGTCCATTTTTCTCCAATGTTTTTAATAAACACACCAGGGCAAATAGGATACAACTATGAGTGTCATTTACACCATACTACCGCCACCAGCTCTACTCTTTTTCTGGCACGTAACTAATTTCCTAGTTTTTTTTCATGTGATTCTATCTCGGCTTCTTCAAGCCTGTTTTCACCATCCTCGTATCTCGAATATAATGAGGTTGATATGTTGGCTAATTACTAAGGTAAAAGTTGTGTTGAAGCTTATTTCACTACATATTTGTTCGTTTTTAACCGTTGCTCTCGGACGGATTAGCACAGACTGGAAATATGCATACGTTGTGGCGGGAAAAGTTTCAACGGCATTATCACGTTTCTTGGTTAAATCTGCGGCGATTTACACGAAATGTGTTTGTGAGTGTGTTGTGATAAATGGTTTATGTGATGAAATGGATAGTTTAAATAAAATATTTAATTTATTGAAAATAAGTTTTCTTGAAACATGAAATTCTAGAAAGGTGAAGTACAACTAGAACCTAAAACTTTGACCTCGTCTTAGCTATGTTTAGCTACCCCATTAAACTTGCCTCAATGAATCATAAGTTTGATACTTATCTGAGTAGTACAAATATGTGATTTCAAACGAACTTCAACTACAGTTTCAAAATGAAGCATAGAATATGGTATATATCTAGGGAAACAGATATTAAAATTCCGTTAAAAATTTTAATGATGCATTCTTTTCAACGATTAAATAATTATCTAGAGAAAAAATGAAACTTAGAGATCAGCTTCAACAAGTGAAGCCATAGGTTACAACTAAAATAGTTAAAACAATTAAAAATAGGACATTAAATGGCATTCACTCAGAAAAATTTCACCACTTAAAATTTAATAGAATCAAATTTAAATCAAAAGTTGAAACACTTTTAAATAAAAAACTAATCTTATTTGAATTAAATAAGCCCCCACATTCAATAAAAATGATTCCACCTTATTATAAAAATGTTATTTTCATATCATAATTTTCACCATTGAATGTCAAACAAAACATTTTGTGCTAAACAAGACACACTTTGATACAGTTTTATTGAAATGCAGGCAGATTATTTGAATTAAAAAGAAACGTTTATGACGCCAAATCATATTTGCAAATATTTGATTATTTATACAACGATTTTCCTCTGAATGATTTAAATTGAATTAACAAGCGGTACATACTGAACTTAATATGTAAAGTAAGAGATACATAAATCATCTAAAATATTTATTTGAGTTCTATAAGGATAATAATTGTAGAATAGGGGATGCTGTAAACAACATCGTTGATTCAAATGGGGCAAAGTTTAAATTGACTAACATCAGGGCAGAATATTTAAATTGAGTCATATAATTGATTTAACTGATCCTATTTTATCTAGCTTTTATTTTAATTCATTCAATTTTAGAAGCTAGTTATATATTTTTTTGTGTTTTGACACATATCAATATTTCGAAGGTAATCTGCTTTCTTCTTCTTTCTTCTTCTATTGGTCTTCGGTGTCTATCTGACCGATAGACATTGAAAAAGAGGGCAGATTTTTATCGACATAACGATATATGTCAACAACAATATACCTAGCTTCTTATAGAAAAATTAATCTTTAAATCACAAAATATAGCTGAAGCAACAAAACACATATTTTATTGATTCTAGTTGCACTATTTTAAGGAATATAGGTATAATGTTATGTGACGACGTTTTTAAAGGTCTTTGCTACATGCATGGGCATCTATCCAAATTCATTTTTTGGAATCTCTCTTCCTCTCTTCGCCAGAAATTTTTCACATACAGTCTGCGTCAGATATAGGAATCACGTTTTTTTTTCAACAACAATAAATATACATATTCCTGTCTATTTTCCATGGAATTGTTGTCCCACCAAAGTCTAGCGCTAAGATGTCAGTCCTACTTCATTTCAGTATCTCTCAAAACCTCGTAGTGAACGTAACTAAACTAAAACGAACGAAAAGTATGCAAATCGTTATGAAGCGGTATTTTGATGCTCGCACTTGATACGGCCAAAATTATCGTATTCAGCGGTTGCAGAATTAATTAAAAAAGTGAAAAAATATGTTATGAAGTAGAACCAGTGGTATAAAGTATACTAAAATATTGAAGATTTTTGTGAACGGTGTTTGAAGCGAGCAACTACAAGCAAGGAGGATAAGGCATTCTAGCTGTTTGAGCTAGATTCTTCTCTGTGATTTTGCCAGGCTAGCACTCTTCTCGTTAAGAGGGGAACATATGTCAGCACCAATAATACTGAATAGCGTTTGAAGGTGGCAAACGTACTTTAGCGTCCCACGGTGTCAAAGCCTTTGCTCTCTAACAAACATATCAGAAAACACAAAGCTTGGGCTGCCAAATATATAGATCGCTATTGCACCAGGGCGGATTTTTGGGATGAAACAACTTTTTGCGCTAGGGTTCAGTTGAAGCGAGGGATCTTTTTTTGATTTTAGAAAAGAGAACAAAGCCTTCGAATGTGATAAAAAGAGGAAGAAGAAGATTCGTACTACGAAATTCCAGCAAACAGTGACAAAAGGACGGGTGTCGTAGAAAATATCCCCATTTCTAGGAATTCAAACAGAAATGTTTAACCAGGGCCTAAATTATGCTATCAGGAGAAAAAAAACCATTCCAGCAAAAGGTTTAGGGTCGACGCCAAAGCAGCGATAAAGCACTTTGCTGAAGAACGGAAAATTCGAGTTAGAAGCAATATTGTTATACTTATTGGAAAAGAAATTGGCAAACGAAAGGGCTACAAGTAAAGAGAAAACAGTATCGCAAGACCTTGTCACCGAAAGTCACTCCAAAGGTTTCGTTCTTATAAATGGTCCAAGAAGTCTGTTCATCAAAAATTAGTACTTCGATTTTTATGCCAGCAACTAATTCATTTGAAACAGTATTAATGAACTGATAGTTCATTTCCGTGGCCTCAGAGTCAAATTGTTGCAATTGTTGTTTTGTTTTCAGAATCTGCTGTTCGTTTTTCCTAGCCTGATGTTGCAGCTGCTCGTTTATTTACAGGGCTTGCTGATCAAGTTTCTCGTCCAATTGCATAGCTTGTAGGTCCATTTTCGGTGTTTTTTGATCAGAATTATGCTTCCTTTGTCGAATTTTTCGTCGATTTTCTGGTCCAGTTTGTCTTCTTATTTTCTCAATTTTCTTGTCCTCAGCGTGTTTCTGACCCGTTTTATCATTTGAAAATTCAAACGTTTCCGGCTCGATACCCTCCGTTCTATAAACATAAACATTTGTTTTATTCCTGGCCGTCAACAGGTCGCTAATTCGCTTATTATTTATGGCATTGGTTTCTTTTCTAAGTTTACACTATTTCACACGAAAAACCCTGATACTCGCAATAGTCACTGTATCCGAAAATTCTCATTTCTTACTTAGTTCACAATTTCCAAAATGTTCAGGTTTTTGAAAAATTCACAGCTCGAAAATCGCTTGAAAATCATTTATTAACTCACAAATGCAAAAATTCCACTTCTGACACCAATTGTTTTTCCTGTTTTTCACCACCTGCCCAAATTTCATAAAGGATTTTTCAACAGCTCGTTGATTCCAGTAGTACGCCTCGTGCTCCCCTCGGCATCCACGGTAAAGAAACCGTAGTTAAGTGCACCCGCTTGCCGTAGATCGTTGTTAATTTTGAGTGGCCGTGATAAGGATCCAGCTGCTTAAATCTAACTTTGCAAATTTGTCATACCTTATCAGTTTTATCGTTTTAGTTGGGCTATCCAAGTCCCAATGCAGTGTAAAGGTTTGCTCTGGTTATGCTTTCGTAAGTGGCTTTAAAGTCGATGAAAATATTGAATCTTTTCACGTTGTATTTTAAAAGTATTTTCATTAACTGCCGCGGACAGAAAATCTAATCGGTTGCTGCTTTCGCTGGAATGAAGCCTCGTTGGTATGGGCCATTTTTTCTAGCAAACGGGGCTATCTGGCTAATAAAAATGGCGAAGAAAACTTTATCCACGATACTCATAAACATGGTACTCTTAAAATGTCTGCCTTCTATGATGTAAAGGATAAATCTTTCTTGTATATCGGACAATATTGACAAATCATTCCGCTCCTAGTGATATGTTATTTTGGAGCCAGTGGACTGTATGGACGGTCACTTGGATGATTGGTCTCGTAACTGATCACGTTCTTCGTTGTTTAGCTGCTCATCAAAGTACTGAACCCATTTCTTCAACATTCTTGACTGGTCAGAAATCAGATTTCCCTCATTATCTTTGCAGGCTGAGCAGGCATTCTGTTCACTTACTGGTATAACTTCCGCGCTTCGTACGGCTGCTTTTTATACTCTCTATGTTGCTTGATTCCACTAACCGGTTTTTCCTTCCAGACTCTATTTTTGACTCGGTGAACCCGTTCCGCCACTCTTCGAAGATCCCGATAAGTTTCGATGAGTGATCTAGTTGGTTAAGAGTGGTCACATCTGAAAATATCCAGGTGACGCCCGAACCAGGTACTCCTAAGGATCATTCCTGAGCGGCTCTAGACTGAATGGTCCGTAATCAATTATCATTGGCGTTCTCGTGCATGTTCTTAGAGCCAACATACTGTCTTTATATGGGCTCTTTTGCTATTTTGCTGTAAAAATCTTTCAATACTATTTTAACATTGATGTGGGAAAGGTATCAAGAGCTTGCTTCAATTTTCCAAAAAATGATGTCCTTTGTAACGGGGCAAACTCCTCCGTAGTTGCGTGAATGCTAATGCGGCTGATGTTATAGAATTTGCCTTACAGACGCATAGTGCAGAGTTTTATTTTTCGCTGTTGAATTTAGGAGAAATGGAAACACATATAAAAAAAACTACTAACCACTGATTCTATCTCTCATGTAATCGGTTCACTCACCACGGGAATAAAAGCTCGAAAACCGAATACCATGCACTTGAAAATCGTTTACCAATTATATGTTCAAACTACAAGTTTTTCAACATTCCGACAAGAGTTTCATAAGATTCATAAATTTTTTTAAATGAATGGAAAACTACTCAGGGTTTCCTTTGGACCGATAAAACCATAATCTATGCCATTATATGAAACAGCTTTCACTATATTCAATCTAACCTATGAAGGATTCTTCAAATACTCAACAGAACCATACATATGGCTACTGGTCTGCCTGAATACTATTTCGAATATTTCAAAATTCTATTCCTATTTCCCATCCTTCAAATTACATTCGAAAGCAGTAGATTATTTGCCAAAATTATCAAGGGTAGAAAAAATTATCATGGTTCGCCATCAAATTGAGCGAGTCTTTCAGCAGCTTTCACTTAATCACTAGATCCCTTAAATGCACTGGTAAATAGAAAATTGCCTAAGTAACGTTCGAGTCGCATGAACGGAGATTTACTATACGGAGCAAAGTGTTCAAGTCTCAGGTCTTCTATTATATGACGACATACGTAATGCGAAGTGCAAAAATTGGACCATGCTGAAATCTTCATGCATGACTCCCACATCCCATTGGTCAATATTACGGTGCTTTATGTTGGCCACTACCACGTCGACCGCCAAGTTTAGAGAAGCTTGTGCAAATACGACGTCGGATACACGCGTTCGTTCGCTTCGCATCACATATCGTCATCTTCATCATCAAGGACGAACCAGGAATATATCGAAACATATATACATATGGTGGATACGATAATACAGTGAACAATATTTGAATGCATACACGATTCAAGACTGATTCATTCGAAAACTATTGAAGAAAATATTTTGAAACTCCTGTTAATATGATGTTAAAAAATAATCTACAAATTCCTACGAAAATTGCTGAGCTTTACTGCTACATAAATTGCACTCATTACAATGAAATCAACATAATATAGCAAATATGAAAAACTATGAGAAGTATTGAACGAAAGCTCTGTGATTTCATCGCGATCTGCTTGTTCTCTAGTCGGACCAGTAATTTCCTGCGAATATATGATGACGATAAACACATAGAAAAGATGCAAACGTTGGTGTTTGGTCATCCAGTTCTTAGTTCTTAAACCTCATCAGCTCTTGTCCTTTGCATATTCTGCCATTTGAAATGCCGGCGTATGTACGTGTGTTCATGTTTTCTGTGTAACTCGCTTCATTATACTTAACCTTCGATACCAGCGGTCCCAGCTAACTACTCACGTTTTCTAAACAGCTTCACGGTCCGACAGTGGTGGTAGCTGAACTCTTGAGTCCCATCCTTGCTGTATAAACGAGCTCTTGAAGCTAACCGCTAGTCGTTGCACCTGCTCGAATGGTCACGTCTTTCAAGCTCATTCTCCTTGGGAATTCTCCCGCATCAAATTTCTGCATAATCACTGGACGATGCAGTATTTGTGCATCGCAAGAACCAATCTTGCTGGCCGGTTGCAAACGGACTTGGATCCACGAGAGTGGTTGGGCTAGAGTATGGGGCACACAAATTGGGTGCGAGACGAATGGGTGCATGCATGCTTTTCGTAGGATACTGCAGGTTCGTGGTGAACTCTTGCCTGGGCAGATTGAGGAGAGTGTACTTGGATTTCTGTCTGCTCCTAGCGTCCAGGGCTTCTTGGCAACGGTCAACGCTAGTCTTGTTACTGCTGCTGCTCTTGATGGTTTTTCTGATGATAGTGTTCTTGCCATGAAGCTGTTTAAGTTGAACGTGCACAAGAAATATATTACTCACTCCACTCGACTTGTGCGGGGCCTAAGATTTCTGTGTATTTTCCGTCATCGGCCACATATAGCTGACCATTCAAGATTCTTGGACTTGTTCTATACGGCAGCTGAAGCAAGCGGGAATGGCTTGTCCAGTCATTAGTTTGCTGACGTACAAAGATGTGGACAAAGCCGGTTGTGCTTAGTGGCATGGGTCTTTAAAATAGGTTGCAGGACTTGAGCAAGGGACGTTTTAGAAGCAGAAGCATCAGATATGTAGTGATCCTAGTGCATCTAAAAGGATACGGATGGATGCTTGAGGGAGAAGCTCTTCCGACAAACTTATTCATGCATATTCTGTATTATTTCACTCTTTTAAGCAAGATGAGTCGTTTCCTTAACATCATCGCACGTTCATGCTCGTCTTCGAACTTCCCGATTTGATTCGCTATTGCAGAGTCTACACGTTTCTTATTGATTGCGTCTACTAGCCTGGATCTTGCTTAGGCTGCTATGAAACGGACACACGAATCGCGTCAGCCATCTTTACCGGTTTCTTGGAAAGCACCTAGGCAGAATTACATAATGTGCGTCCCAATAGAAACCCACATCGTGGACAGAGGCTATTCAAAGGAGTAGTACACCTAGTCTAAGGACAACATCGAATATGTAGATGTGAATACATTCTATATTCTTTGTGGTGAGCAAAAGGATGACGATGACGCTATAGAGAAGACAAGTGGTTGGTGCTGCCTGCACTAAGGTAAGTCTTTGCAGCACACGAAATCCTAAGATGAACTTAATTACGTACGGGCGAATTTCCGTCGTAGAGATGACCATTATGCTGTATCCCAAATCCTCTGCTGTGGCTCTACGATATATTTGCTGCGTTGCCCAGGTCCGTTCGCATGTTTCTAATAAAGGAGCTTGCATACCGTACTGAATGGATATACCTGTATGATGCTGTATGAAATCTTACTAGATATTGTTCGTTATAAAAGGCTTTAGCCATTCAGAAGGACCAGAGGCTTGTTCAAAGAGAGAGTATAGTGAGCAATTAGCACATGGAAGAAAATACGAAACTATTAAGGAGCAAGGCTAGTGCTTGAAATTATTGATTTATGGATGCACTTTTATATACGTACATAAATTTTAGCTTAACTCCTATGAAAAGTCAACTTATTATCATCACCAATGACGCCAAATTGAAAACCGATCTCCTGCTAAAAATAGCAAAATGATAGGCAGCTTCAAGATTGAAAAATGTCAAAAACTAGTAAACTGACCATGATTATGATATTAATGTTGATGAAACTATAATATCCGAGTGCCTTGTTTATACATAAGTATATTCATATTGAATTCAGCACAGATATTACAAAATTCTATCAATATAAATAAAAAGGTTCCATTTATTGACAAAAATGAATGCTTTTATTTACGCTTCATATTCTAGAAGCTTTCTTAGAAATGTGATATCCTTAACTGTGAATGTTTTTCACTGCATTTGCATGCGGTTATCCGAATCTAATTTTCACTTTGACTTAATGGACAGTAACGTTTAAAACTGATCACATGTTTCCATACTTGGAAAAAATCGGGCTCTTACAAATTAACAGTATTTTTTAGCTGCAAGTTATTAAATAATTTTTATTATTTTTATCTTACCTAATAATATGTCAATGAAAATTTTCAGCAACTTTTACGATTTCAAAACGTATAACATATCGTTGCTTCTGCAATCGACCAACAAAAGCAAGTAGATATCCTCTATACCGACTTTGCCAATGCCTTCGATGCTGTGAACCATGTTATTCTTCTGTCAAAGTTAGCAGGGTTTGGTCTCTCCGATGCCCTTTTTTGTTGGTTCTCTTCCTACGTTACTGTTAACTCTTGCTCTTCTTCACCTTTTTTCCTACCTCAGGAGCTCCGCAAGGATCCATCCTTGGCCTTTTATTGCTCCTTTTTGTAATTTAATGCATGTGGATGCAGGTGGGTCGTCATATATATGGTACAACTCATTGTTGTATCGCATTCTCCACTCTGTCTCTTCTTGTATGGGGCCAAAAATTCGTCGTAGCACTTTGCGCTCGAATACGTCCAGAGCCTTTTCGGAGTCCGTAGTCAAAGTCCAGGCTTCGCTTCCATAGAGAAGCACAGGTTTAATGAGTGTTTTGTATATGCGAAGCTTATTATTCCTGTGCAGGTTCGTAGACTTTATTATGAGGAGTATGGAATAGTTCGCCTTGTTTGCTGCATTTATTCGCCGTAAATTTTCGTCCTTTTCGCTGCCTGATTTATCAAGGTGGACTCCTAAGTAGATGAAGATCGTAAACAGAGGACTAGCGCTGTTTCGGGTAATTCAGAAAAATGAAAATGTAAAGCATCTTTTAATGAGTGAGCAGTTGCTATATAAGAAACTACTAGTACAACACAATTTGACCAATCTTTGCCCCGAGCATAAGTATATCGTCACATTTTAACGCAACCGCGATCCACAAGTTCGGAACTTTTTGACTAACTCGTTTACAAAAACTAAAGACTTCTAAAAGAAACAATCATCTTGAGAAAGTTTACTTCAAACTGTTTATAAAAGAAAATCAAATAGCATTTTACGTGATCTGATTTCCTTGCATTACTGAAAATGGATGGCTAGAAAGACTTCTTGAAGCTAATTTTTGCATCACTGATTCCTTGAACTACTATCCCGGTGGAAATATAATATGACCACCATAATATGGCTTTTATATCAATCAAATATGCCTGACTTTTTATAGATTTAAATGAAAGTAACAGAAACGGTAACTGAAAAGGAATCACATTCAGCCCTTGGAAGAAAATCAATAACGACAATGGGAGTAAGGCAAAAACGAATATTATAACCAAACAAAAATGTATTTTTCTTAATAATGTATGTGAAATCTTTCTCAAGCCTAAACCTCACTTTCTTTGCACTCAAAAACTTCTTTTCTGGAAGATATTGAGTTTCAGACCCCAGCAACAATACGTATCACTTTCGTGAGTTGTCTGTCAAATGTTGCTTTTACTCGTGCCAAATTGCTAATATCACCGGCATCTAATATTTCCTTTCCTTCCTCTCAAATTGCATGTATCAGCCTAACCGGTATAAATCCATTAAGAATCTGTAACAAGACTACCGAAAATGCTGGATACAAAACGGCGCCGATAATTATATCTCCAATGATGATTTGATGACATCTGCATCTCGTCGGAAACTCTGCTAAGCAGCACTGCTAGGCATTTTTCCTGACAAAACACACAAGAACCTTAAACCTTTTCATCGCAATTCATTGTACGAATTTATATTTGACGTATTTAAAATTATTTGAAAAAGAAAAAGTTTTCCAAAACATGGCTTCGTAAGAATGAACTGTCTAAGGTCATAAAAGGGCAAATTGGCATCTGCTCATCTATCTAGGAAAAATATAACAGAATTGTTGAACAATTTTGAGCGAAGTTACAGGAGGCCTATCATAATTTCGTAAAGCTAACCAGCGAAAATATAATTCGTCATCTGAAAAGATTCTATGATTTTTAAATTTAAAGCATAAAACTAAAAATTATCTCTTGTTGATGTTCATGAACAATCTTCCTGAACATATTCTTCTCCGCAAGATATCTGCGATTTTTTCGCACAAAGTTTCCAAAAAGTTTTTAGCGTACCTGATTCATCAAACACTTTTCACTCTTTCTCTAATCCTGCTCTAATCGTTTTTGTGAACCATATAGCAATAACACGTCAAGATAGACATAAAACTATAGTGGAACGAGATTGCAACAAAGATCCGGGCTCTGATCTTTTTTGTTTACTTGGTTTATGCGTCCTTTTGTGTACTACAGAATATTTTAAGGACTTTAAGAATTTTCGCTTCCTCTGTTGCACCACAACTTGACTCTGTTTTTTCAATATATTCATATCTAACCTATCAGACGTTTTATAAAATGTACCTAATATACTCTACGCTGGTGATCTGAAAATCAATCACATCATTCAATCAAAATCTGATGCGCAAATTTTCCAGTCAAAACTGGACTCACTTAACCAGTTGAGCACTGCTAGCAAGCTCTCCTTTAATATTGACAGGTGAAAAGCTATGTTTTACATAATTTTCAAGAACCTATAAATTATGGTCTACTTTGTCGTAGTATACTTCATTCGTACGGCCTCTCCTTGAACACGCTTTTATTGTCTAAAGCTCAGCCTTTTAAACCTATAGTGATAGGCTCAAATTCGTACAGAAACAATTCTTACTATTCGCTTCGCGACAAATATATAGCCCCTGGTGATTTCCACAGCCTACCATCATATGAACTATGGTTGGGTCATCTAAAATTGCTTCCGTTTTTATCCAAGAGAATTGTTTTTCTCTACTTTGACGTTGTAACGGGCGTTATTCGAGCTGATTGCTTCTGTAACTAACACGATCAAAAACACTAGGTCGATCAAAACACGATCAAAAACCATACCCGCATTCAACTGCATATGTAGCGAATTGGCCTTTGAACATATACTACAAATTGTTCAACAACTACCCAATAGCTTCTAAAATAATCACCAAATGCTCCCTCATCAAGCCCTATAATACTATATAATTGAACCTGGCCGGTTTTTTTCGTTTATTGTTCCAGTACCATTAACGATCATTTGACTTGTATTTGTTGACTTTTGTTTTGTTTATTGCACCATATTATCTAGTGTATTTCAATTTGTTTTCTTTAATTCGTTATATACTGGTTAACAATACCTGTTTTTAGTTGCCTGTTGTCCATTCAGGGCATCTGCAGACAAACTTTTTTAGCGCTAAAACATTTCAAGGCGATAGAGCTGGCTTTATCTTCTCTCTACAGTCTCCATTCTTATATTTTCCCGTGCTCTTTTGGGGTGTTAACGTTGTTAGCAATTAACAGTTATTAGCAATTCAGCCCTATTTTGATCTCTTCTTGACGATATTTTTTTAACCAACTTTCATTTTTGCCACTAGCTTTTTTTACAATCATTGGTTGATTTATTTTACATTTTTTGAGCGATTTTACACGTTTCAAAAATCAAACGGCTCAAGAATTTGATTTTTACTTTCCAGAGGTATAGGAGAAATACTGCGTTGAACGATAAAAATCATAGATTTATATAATTCTATGTTCAGCTACAATATGCGATAATTGAAGAAATTGTCTAAATTTGACTTAAGAACCGATATATCGATAAAAAATGCACTAGATTTAAGTATTTTGCAGTCGGCTGCGAACAATTTGAATGACGAAACGTTACTCAAAATCATATTTATAACATTGAAATAAAATAGGATAAGTAGGAGACCCAAAGGTGGCCCCTACGGAATGCCAGAAGTGACATTAAATGGACAAGAAAAGTATACATCGAAATTCACAATGAAAGATCGCTGTAATACGATAGGCAGTATTACAGCTTTCCATAAAACTTGATGTCAAAAAGTTTTTTAAGTTATAGATTAAGATTTATTTTGTCAGATCCCTTGATAAAATCTAGATAAATAGGATGAGCTTGAAGCGATAATTATATGAATTATAAATATAATTATGGTATGTTAAAAGATTAGTTGCAGTAGAGCTTTCTTTGGAAAAACCATGTTGATTGTCTATCATTATGGGCCTAATCAAAGTCATTTAATAGTCAGTAGCTGGATATTTACTACACCTTTGGTATGTTCGATAGAATGCAAGTAGAAGGGTAATTGCCTATATTCGATTTGACTCTTGATTTGAATACCTGAATAGCATTAATTTTTTTCCAAATTGTTGGAAAATATCCTAATTATAAAAATTTGTTAAATAAATGTAGAAGGGGAATGGTCAAAGCATGGGCAAAATTCTTTATGAAGAACGAAAGGACTTCGCCAGGACCTGCACTTTTATTTTTATCTAGCAACAGCTATTTTTTTTCAATTCGAACTTTTGTTATCATTAGATTATACTTCCGAAAAGCAATCAGCGAATAAATTTGAGAGAACAAATTTATTAGAGCTTAACTGTTCATCCAATTACGTTGTTAAAAGATATTTCATAGTTTATTTGCTAGAAATTTTCGATTCCAAATTGTAAACATATTTTTTGCTATCTAGTTTAATTTTTAATTAAATAATTAATTTGGTGAAAACTCGGCATTCTTGTAATAAAACAGTGCTTTCGTATCTACTGTGTGATTCTTCTTTCAATCCAATATAATTATCTAAGTCATATGAGAACCAGTCCAGAAAGTAATAGCAATTTTTTTTTTTTAGAGTGGGACATAAATATTTATGATGTAAAGAACGTGATACCCATTTAATTTCTACTAATCAATCTGCCAAAAGTATTAAGTTTAAGTTTTTTTTAAAAAAATTTTCAATTCCTGCTAAAGTTGGCAAAAAAAAACAACATGTCATAGAGTCACATTAAAAACGCTAGGGGAAAGATGTTCAGTTCCTTTTTATTCTATTGTATTATTTAACTTATTATATTCTGTTCGATATTGCAGTTAAACATTTCCAGACTGACTTCTCTTGATTCTGCTCAAACTTCAAATGCTTCCTAACTACGCACTTTATCATGAAAATTGCATCAACAGTGTACCATCCATACATGCCCGATTCCCATTCTAACAAATTCGCTACATAAGAAGTCACGAAACGCTCTTTCAAAGCAAGGCCTTGCAGAGCTAATAAGAAGCTAGCTAAGGGTGCAATTATAAGCAACGACAGATGGGTCTTGAAGGTCTTGATGCACTCACTCTGGCTTCGATTTTCTGTCGAATGTAACAATAACACGGCTTCGTTCATTTCCCACGACAGATCGCGGTTTCACGAAACAATCCCCGTTCGCTTTGTGTGTCCACATGTACCTATTATTTTTATTTGGCGTACCTACATGCATATTTACGCTGCTGCAATATTCGCAAAATCAACGGAAAAATAAAAAAAAATAAAAAAAACTCAGTCAACAAGAAAGGAAACAATAAGAACGATTGTCTTTAGACTCAGGCGGAAGGAGAGGATGGCGACGCGGTAGTAACCGAATCCAAAGGAGGTTCGATCTAATTACGTGCACGACATCGACAACGATGACGACGACTTACTACAACGAGGAGAGTTCGCGATACGGTCGAGTTGAGTTTTACCCGTTTTTGTGCGAATCTCACGCACATAATAGCGACCCTGACGCGATGGTAGATTTTTCAACCGCCAAACCACCGCGTCATTCATGTTTCTCTCGTCAAGTGATTGCATTCAAAAGTACGTTTTTCCGTGCAAGAAGCCTGCAGAAAACTTCGAATAGAGTAACCTGACCACCAAGCTGATCTGAGGTTTTCGGATCATACTCACGAAACGTACCAAGGGTCGATTAAAAATGTATCTTGCAAAATGCTTCGGACAATGGAGCGCTGCCCTTTGGGCGTTACATGCATGGGCTGTTTATTACCCGCAAATGACTGTGATACACTGGTGAAGGTTGCTGCAATGATGGCTGTCAATTGTAATTACACCTATCAATGTTTTGACTGACGATTTAAAAAAAGGTTATTACAATTATGCGAAAAAAAGCGGGATATTGTGGTTTTTGGTGAACGGACATGTGTATAATAGGATGATATTGGTGGTTGTGTTGTTTGGTTGATTGAGAATCATGCATCATTTGAAAGTCAGTAATGCTTTCATTTTAGATAATATTTCCGATGCTTCTGCAAAGCTCAAACTTTCTAGATTTTCATCGTTATTTGTTACTTAGAATCCGGACAGAGTCGAGCTTGTGAATTTATCACAAATTTATGAGGACAAAAATGCTACCAAAATGAGAAGTGCTTGCAAAATTGAATTGCTTAAAAGCTATGTCGCTAATCGCTGTCGTTGAAAAATTGAATATTTTCACATTAAGCTATTCTCGTTGTGGTCGTGTGTGCTAAGCTAAGTTGAAGTGGCTGCTGGTCGAAAAAAATAATCATGTATTTAATTTAAAATTTTTGGCTTCTTCAAGCCTGTGCAAACGACTAGTTATAGCACGACACTGTTTGTATGTATTCCTGGTTCGAATCTAGCCATGGTCGATTAAGCATGCTCACCCACTGATCCTCTTAGCTGATTGCTTAAATTTACCTATAGCATCAGGGGTGACACAAGGATCTATTATCGGACCTATTTTTTTCACCGATTCACAACGGACCCAATCAAAGCTACCAAAAGCTTGAAAGATTACTTAGCTTAACCAAAGGATTACTTTGAAGAATACGTATTCAGATAAAACAGCAGTGGAAATGAGCTTTTTATGCTGTCCCAGAACCCTTCCAATACTGCGAGTTATTATATAGGCACAAGAGAGGAGCGTTGTGATGCCACAGCTAGTCTCCCTTCTTTAGCCACTACAATAAAAAAAAACACTATCTTTTTTAGGTCAGCCACAGTCATTCAGACCTTATAAAGAGGGTGCACCAAGTGCTGCTAATCTACTCCTTGTCAGAGCTGGAGACTGACACATGAGATGAAGCACGGATTCCCCTTCGTCCTCTCAGTCACACCTCCGAAAGAAATCGTTGAAACCAGCACCCAACTATTACGCGTGCTGCCCTATGAGATAAAGGCCAGTGAGAACGTCAAAGTCACAGCAAAAACCTCTACCGGGTCGAACCTAACAGCTGCCTGGTGCAGTACTTGTCCATTGGAACCCAGGATTGTCTAGCAATCGTAAATGATCGTTTTTCAGCCATGCTCTTTTAGCGCCCTCGGCGTATTTTTGCCTGATGGCTGGTTTGGCTGATTTGCCATCGGTATTCTTATGCAGGTGTTGCATGAAACTTCCGGTTGTAAAGTACCCAGTCTCGTTAGTTTATTGTTCTTACAGTTACTCATAGTACCCCCGCGTCCAGGTTCCTAAATCTATTATATCATCCAACGTCTCGATATATCCCGGAGAGGTGCAAGCCATTCAGCGACAATCGTAGACATTGAAGAAGGATCAGCAAGTCAATTAATAACCGCTTGACTGTCCTTCAGAACGCATATATTAACTCCGAGTATTCGCTTACACAGAAGCCAGCTGATTATCTGAAAAATAGCGCATCTTTTGCTTGAAGAACGCTGTAATAGTCTGTTAGATAAAGAGACACCCTTGGACTACAGTATACCCCACTGCCGACTTTATTGTTTAGTTTTGAGTTATCGACGCACACTTTCAAATGTTGTCCACTGACAAGAGTAACTGCAAAAACGTCCTTAAGGTTTGAGGTGGGGAAGGTTAGTTTGCTGCCAACATTTGCGATAAACAGACTATAAATTAGAATGAAGTCAAAAAGTGCCTCATTTTACATAATCGAACTTCATGATGAACGTTAGAATTAGCTCCCAGAATAAAAGGCGCTCCAGTCCTTGTGCGTTAAGTGGCAAAACCCAAAATAGTACGTTCCTTGATTCATTTCTACTGCAGTAGTCATTTTATTCTTGTTACAGAAATTGTGAAGGACAAGGCAATTAATGCTGTTGTTAACAAAAATACAGGCTCGTAGTTTCTGCAAACCATCGGGTACGATCAGTCTACATACAAACCTGCTTGTTAAGAACCCATGGCTCTGCGATTAATATTAACTCCGCCCCTGTCCTATACAAGCGGAAGGTGAAAGAAACTGTTGCTGCTTTGTTAGCTTAAAGTGCCTTCATTATTATTAGTCAGGGTCAAATCAAAATTCGCTTGCTCAGACCCTATAGCTGTCTTAGCCTCCTATTCGGTTTACAAAGTCCAAAGGCCCAGACAGCTACTCAACTCAGAAGCAGTTTCAATACTGGCTCCATCCGCAGAGAGGGAGTCTACATCTGATTCGAAATGTCTCCTACCACCGGATAGGTAATGAACCTCTTGTTTGGTGTCTTCTCCAATGTTTTGAGTGACTTACTTTGCATGAACTTTGGCAGGGCTCTAGATCCTTTGATCCGGAGCCATTAGGCATGTCGCTCCAATGGATAAGACGGGCCAATTTCTCCAGTAATGCCCTTTTGGATCTTTTCATTTATCATGAAGTAACCTTTCATTTATATTATCGACAGACTAACCAATTTTCGAAACTCTCCAGTACACCAAAGAGAGATCAGAATTAAAAAGCCTAACACCCCCAAAAATGTATGCTGGATCAGAATGGAAAAAACTGTTACATATCCTACATCTAGACCAAGTGAGGACCTCATTGTTACGCATCACTTTAATTTAGTGTCTGGCCAGAGTTCGCACAGTTTACAGATCACCTACTTATAGAAATCGATCGAGCGTTAGTTCTTACATGCCACCAGCCCAACTCATTTACACTTTCCAACGAGCTATCCTTTGCAATTTACAGCAGAGCCTAAACATAGCTTGCCTTATTTTCGACCAATTTTACGTGCAAATTATTCTGTCTTCCGTATTGTCATCAATAACAGCTCAAAAAAGGTTATATTGGGCAATTAAGTCTGAAGCAGTCACCATAAGTTTCAAAATTTTGCAAGTTTGAGATTCTGCCAGCCCTTGTCGTTTCTGAGCAGGTAGTTCCCATCGATTTTTATTACCCATTGAAGGGACTTTTTGTCATTGTCCAAAAAAGTAGCAAAAGGAACGTCTTTCAGTCTATTGGAAATCTTGAAGGTTGACTTTTTTGCTCAGTTGTGTCGATTCGTTTGCAATAACCTGTTCGCCTCTGGAGACCGAAGCCTTGGAATTGCTCAAAATATCGAGAGAGAGAGAGAGAGAGAGAGAAAGAGAGAAAGAGAGAAAGAGAGAGAGAGAAAGAGAGAGAGAGAAAGAGAGAGAGAGGGAGAGAGAGGGAAAGAGAGGGAGGGAGGGAGAGAGAGAGAGATAAAAAGAAGCTCTAGGAGTGTACTGGCTATTCATCATATCCCCAAAACAGGTAAAATTGCCGTGCTGTAAACCATTTGGGGTCTTGGCGAGTGAAGATGGCAGAGACTTCATTTTCATAATCGAAACTTATACGAGTGTGAAATGATAGGTTTCACGCCTCAGGTTGCCTTTGATTTGACTCAGAAACCTCATCCGAGCTAGGTAAACTCAAAGTTCGGTGTATGATCCACTGTCCGTACCTGGATTTGAATCAGGGACGATTCACGCTTGGAGACAATATTCATTCGCTATGCTACAAGAGGTTTTCATATCCCCAACAATCGCAGTCAATTTAGGAAACAGGGCAACCAACTGCCTGCGGAACTGATTTGTTCACCATAGCTCCGCTTCCTGTGGCCTTGTTTACCCTGGAGAGCAAATCCGTCTTCACTTCTCCGATTTTAGAAGCAATTTTAGTGTTCTTGCTAGTCTTTGGTATAGTTTGATATTTGTAGATTTATTACTATAATTTTCGGGTCTCCCCACTCAAAGCCCCAATCAAAGGGTCCTCACTGAATCTCAACTCAAAAGCTAAGTCAACTGAATGATTCAATAGTTTTCTTTGCAAGCAGAGAGGCTGTGGAAATATGTGCTCAAAGCCGAATCAGTTCTTAACACGAGTCCGCCTCAACTAAACCACCAAACGAATGGCAACGTGACTGCACACGGGACGAAGATGGTTGTGTTAACCCAGAGCCGTTCACGAGCAGATTTTTCCTGAAAACCGCTAGGCCAAAATGCTCAAGCGTAAGGCCCGTTTTACATGAGCGGTTTCACTGCGACTGCGACTCGGCGACTTAGCCGCTGGCAACTACGCGATTATATTTTTACACAAGCGGTCTCACAGCGACTGCAACTGAACCGCCTACCGAAATTTTCTCGTTTTACTAGAGCGATTTCCAGAGAAGCGTGCGTTTAACGATTTAACATAACTTCGATCACTTTACGTGACCCTCGGTCTTGACTACCCATTTTCCCTGCCATAGCCGATGGCAACGAATGTCAAATGAAGCCATATCATTTAAAAAATGCCTCTGAACGAGAAGGACGTGGGCTTCATCTGAGCGCTGAATCTTCTCAAAATGTTATTTGAAGTGCAGAGCCAAGAAATTCTGCGGTTGATGAAAACTTCACGTGTAAGATAAATCCATTTTTGGATAAGCAGGTAAAATTTCACATGAAAGTAAAACTATTATTTACTGTTGTACGAAGAAGATGGGGGAGTAGTCATTTGAAAAAATTGACAAATCATCAATTGGCAGTTTCATGTATTTATTCATCTGTAAAAAGTAAAATTTGTTCTCTTTCTAAAATAACAAGTTTCAAAATTTTCACATTACAATTCAACTTTTCCGCAATTTACCACCATTCCATATTCTTTAAACTATTTTGATTGCTCAACGAGATCTTCAAATCCATGTATATTCAGAATTCCTACATTCGCTTATAAGAAACGGCAGATGAAACGGCTCAGCGCTATTTTGAAAATTAATAACTACCAAAATATGGCCATAGACCGTTTTGACTAGCCATTTCCATTGATAAGTCGAATGTCATGCCATGGGAAATGGCAAGTGGAGACAGTCTGTGAATGGTTCACATGCCAGTATGTGCAAATCGCTGCGACTAAGCTTGGTGAATGGCGTCTGATGTCGACTATCGCAGTCGCTGGCGGCTAAAAACGGCTCCTGTAAACAACCTCATTTAATCCCATGTTTTTAACTTAGTCGCGTAGTCGCTGGCGGCTAAGTCGCCGAGTCGCAATCGCAGTGAAACCGCTCATGTAAAACGGGCCTAATAGATAAATATCGAGAAACAGAAATATTTCGACGATAAAAGCGATCCTTGCAATGGGAAAGTTTAAATTTTCCATTTAATTTTGTAACAAACTCATTAACTGTGAATGAGGCGATTTTTTCGTATGTTTTTCGAAAATACCAATCAAAGCATGGATGTAAATTTTCGTATCCTCAAAAAGTGCAAGTAGGATATTTAAATGTGATCTCCGATATTCTTTCTCGTAATCTTGCAAGCTGGCAGCTTCATAATCATATAAAATCGAAACTTAAGGGGAGAATACTTTACCTTTTACATGTAAGCTCTAAAAAAATTTCAATTCAACGACATTTTTTTAAAAAATAATTATAATCCACCAAGTCAAAAACTCTCAATCAATTTTCCATAAATAAGAAAAATAAAAATAAAAAATTGTTAATAAGAATTTCATTTTTGCTTCCATTTATTGCAATTTGTATGTATTTGTAGTCTCTGAATGTCGCAAGTATATTGATCGATTTAAAGTGTCATGCTTCTAACTTAACAACAATACCGTCCTCATAAATCCCAAAATAGTAAATAGTTTCTTTGAAAACTGTTTCTTGCACAAATGAAAATCGAAGAAAAAAACTACTTATCCGCATCTAACAAGCGGAAAAGCGACGAAAGTGTGTTGCATCATTCTACAAAAATTTTTCTAAGTTCAAGTTCTTGACCTCAAATAAAATGACTTCTTAAAATATATATAGTATACCAAACAACTTTCACTCACTTGAAAGCAATAACCTTTACAACCGTACCCCATTCTGTACGAAAACCTTCATTTGCTCGTCGCTCTATGCTGTAGCAATGTGGTGTCGGGGGCGAAAAAAAGGGAAGTATGAGTCGAGATTATATAAAAAGTCATTTCTCTATTTCACCTCCCTTTATGAGACTTTCTTATCACTGTGCACTGAGTAGAGTTTTCAAGGTTACTGACAAGCCTCTTCTATACGGTGTATTGCATGCGAAGACACTACTGGTACAGCTTCTACTTCTCCTTCACTAGAGTCACGCTGCTCGCAACCACCATTCTCTAGCTCCATCGACCATTCCACTTATTCAGTTAAGAAATTTATGGACTAAAAGTTTTCTCCATTTTTACGGTCTTTCGTGTACATACTTGTGGCGAAATATATTCGTATATAAATATAGAAACCGATATACGCTATACTTGTGCACAACGAACAATGTTCTTTTAAATTGTGCGGCAAGACGAGAGAGACAAGGGTGTCGGAATGCAAGCAATAGGAAGGAAGTCAAACTATGTTTCCTTTCAGTTTATTTAATAGCGAAACTTCCGGCAGATAATTTGTTTCTAGAGTGATTTCACTTTCACTGGACATTGTCTAGTGTTTGTATGAACGAGAACGGGTAATCAGTTACATAAAATTGTCAAATTGATATCCTTTGAATTGACTGATGCAATTTAAATTATTTGTAATGGGACTTAAAAAGATCTAAGGGTTCTTCGAAAAAGTTCAATAATAAGATTAGATATTCGTATATTTGAGCTCAAGTCTAAAGTCTGTATGGACTTTATTGCAGTAGCCTTGTGTTTTTAACGCTTATGTTTTATATCTTTTATCAAAATTGTAAGCAGCTCTAAGCCCACCTCATTTGCTCTTAAAACAGATTCATAGTGTTCGAAGTGCTAGTCTAAAACAATATTCAACTCTTTTCGTTTTGTTAAAGTCTTCGTCGTCGTCGTCGTAGCACTACAGCCCCTCTCGAGCCTTGGCTTCTCGCAGGTGACGCCTCCAGTTGTCTCGGTCCAATGACCGCGTCCTCCAATTTCGAAAGCCGAGCAGCTTTGCGCAGTCTGCGTCAAAAGAGTCAGACCAGCGTTTTCTGGGTTTTCCCACTGGTCTTCGACCCTCGGCCCTTCCGTCGAATACCTTCTTAGGTACTCTATGCTCGTCCATTCGTTGCATGTGACCAACAAAAATTAGGTTAAATTGCTGTCATTAAATATTATTTAGTATCGAAAGGTGATATCATTTTTTTTGAATTTATATAATTAAATTTCAGTTGCTAGTAATCAGAATCAAGAGCCACTGAATTAGTGTATGGACGCTCTTGCTTTCTTTCAGCCCACTATAAGCGGATATACTGTTCTTGGTTGATTAGGGTCTTGCAAATATTTGTCGCATTCAGTTATTCCTATAGCAGCTATGTCTTATTGAGGTATTACAACGCTTACACTTTTGTCAAAATTATTGCAAAGAAATGATAGTTTGCTTACTACTGATTTGTTACAGATCTACAGATTCATTTTGCTTGCTATGCACTGCATCAGGGGTTTTCTCAGGCATTTTTCTTGGGGGGTGTGTTCAGAATTTCAGGAGGGGTGTCCCTTTGGAACAAAAGACACAAAGGTCCCTTTGTGTAGGAAAATTGTCCGTGTTAGGGGGTGTATGCACTTTCCAGGGGGGTATTAGGGGGGTGTTAGGGGGGTGTAGGAAAATCTCTGCTGCATTATAGATAGACGGGTCCAAAAAAAACCTAGCCTCTTAAATTGGGGGTCTGAAAAACAGCGCGTAAGCTTAAACGTAATCATTTATTTGACAATAAGCCCTGTCATCAATATGTCTTGTGAATTGTTTAATAATCTGTTGACTGCGTCACCAGGTATCAAAACTCGCGTCAGCAGTGAACACAAGTCACAAATTCGGGATTGGAACTTCGAAAACATTATTAATTTTGCAAACAAGCTAAACACATCAATTTCCATTCGGAATACTAGTTTTTTGTTTTTCTTTGCTTTTCATACAAAGGTAAATATTTACTAAAATCTGCCTTTTTACCAAAGTGATAAAAAAAAACGTCTGAAAATTTCAGCTTGATGGAACCACGCACTCAGAATTTGCGAAGTCCCCTCCACACAAATGATTGCTGATATGCAGTGATTGTTTCGTTCTTGACCGTACACAAAAGTTTCAGACAAAGGCAAAACTTGCTCATACCAAGGTGGGATGAAAAGTTTCCGGCCTGTACCAGACATGCCGCCAGTGGGGCTAAGTTTTCTTGGTATTTGATAGCACGATCCGTAACAAACTTGCAAGTGATATTTCAGGTCTGTTCTTTGCAGGTGAAATTTCATGTCGATTGCTCTTTTAAGTATTCGTTTGGTAGTCTATTGATTAAGTAGTGTCGAGTGCCTAAGTAAAAATGGAAAAATCCGAAAAACGTGCGGCTATTAAATAGTTCCATTTGAAAAGCCTAACACCACTTCAAATCAAAAAAGAAATGAATTCAACACTGGAAGACTCTTCTTCATCATTTTCAACAGTGAAACAGTGGGCTTCAGAACTTAAAAAGGGTCGTACGAGCAATGATGACGCATCAAATTCAGGGCGCCTTGTTGAGATCACAACTTTCGAAATGATAAAAAAAACCATAAAATCTTGATAGAGGGCCGCAGATTGAAAGTAAGTGAATAGCAGAGACTACTGGGATATCAACTGATCGTGTACGCAACATTTTGCAGGAGCATTTGTGCATGAACAAGCTCTATGCAAGGTGTGTGCCAAGTCTGCTAACGCTCGAACAAAAATCGAACCGGAAAACTGTTTGAACCGTGAATTTGACAATCTTCAAATGCAATTCCAAAATTTAGAACTGTGACTGAAACTTGGTTCCACCATTGCACGCTCGAGACGAAACAACAATCAAAACAATGGACTGAAGCAGGTGAACTGACTCCAAAAGAGGTAATAACAACTTTTTTCGGCGAACAAGGCTATTGCGACTGATTTTTGGGATGCTAAAGAAATCGTCTTCATTAATTACCTTCAGAAGGGGAAAACCATTGTTGGAAAATATTATGCAGCGTTGTTCCATCGTTTGAATGATGTGGTAAAAACAAAACGACCTCATTTGGAACGGAAAAATATCTTGTTTCACCACGACAATGAACCCGCCGAATCCAACTCGATCTTTGCGATGGTTAAAATAAGCCAACTAAAGCTCGAATTGTTTTGTTACCCCATCCCGGAAATTTGCCAGGTTTAGCACCCTGTGTGATAGTCACTGTTTCGCAATCTCAAAAAATAGTTCGAAGGGGACCAACGAGGGATGTCCTCGTAACACTGTTGATTTGTATTTTGAGGGGCTCGACGATTCGGATTTTAAAAGCTGTGTTACTGCTTTAGAGTACCGGGATGAAAAATGTATTCATCTTGATGGAGATTATGTAGAAAAATAAAATAAAAAAAAACTCAAAACAAAATTGAATTTCTTTATCCGGGTTTTTCTCACAACCCTCGTAAGCACTCATTTTAACTGTTCCCCTCATGTGTTGCCTATCTGTACTGTACGTATGCAAAAGTGTCATTCACGAGGAATAACACATGTTCACAGTAATGCCTAGTACTATACTCTTCGCGAAACGAATTCAACGGTCAAATCCCATACAAAAAGAGCTTTACTGACGAATTTAAAAGCTCTTTTTGTATGGGATTCGACCGTTGAATTCATTTCGCGAAGAGTATAGTACTAGGCATAAGAAGAAGAGCTTGTGGGGCAACTCACTCCGAACAGAGTGTTCGGTGCAAGTAATTGACTCATTTTAATTGCTTCACTCTTGTGTTACCGATATTTTCACTCCTTAGACGATCTTTTCACTCCATAAATATTCCATTATTGCTGAAATAAGGAAACAAGCGGACTAGTCAATTTGCAATTACATTCCTAAATAAATAGTAAAGGGTCCGGAGTATTGTGACAAATGTCCGGAGCACTGCACAAAAAGTGTTAAGACCTATTGTACACTAAGCAAGCGCTGACTTGCAAGACCCAACAAAAATGAAAACATGAGCAATCTGACATTTGTTCAATCATTTCTGACATTATCAAATAGCTGTGTTTAATGAGCTGCTCTAGGTTGAGATATCTCAACAAAATGTGTTTACAGCAAAAAATTGTTACTGAAGTGCAGTTTTTTGTTAGTGAATTGACAGGTTGACCTTCTGACAAGTAATGAATTTTGAGATTTGCCTCTCAGCTGCTCTCACTTGCTCGACTTTTTTCTGCATCTCAATTGCTCTAGTTTGCTCGTCTTTTTTTGACAGCCGCGCTACTATAACTTGCCTTGGGATGCTCTGCTTTCTTTTGTGCTCATTAAACACAGCTAATAAAATATGATTCGATGATAAATTTTGCCTGAAAAGTTTCTCCGGTTTTAAAGAGAAATTCGGTGATTTGCTTCAAAATTCTTAAGTCTCTCTCAACATTGAGTTTTTCCTCAAATACTGAAAAGGTTGTTACCCCAAAATTACAATAACTGTCCCGTCCTTAAGTGTGATCGACTTGATTGCTATATGTTACCATGAAAAATATGACGTAAAACCAAGCTTGTTCACGAAAATATGATATACATATGTACTTCTAATCTTTTAGTGTTTTGTTCTTTTTCTTGTTCATCGCATGTGGTAGCTATAATAAATTTTGCTCTGAAACTATTGTAAAAACAAAAATTTAGTCCTTAGAATAGTTCGAGTTTATTTTCTGGCTAAGATTTACTCAATTCCTTTCATTTACGGTGTCTTCAAATCTTTGATATTTCAATAGAACTATAAAATGCTTATGGTGTTTGACCATATTGATGCAGTAAAAAAGGCAATAGGTGTAAGTGGAGGAAATAAATAAATTATAATTGAACTTAAATTGAAAAATAGGTGCATCGCGCTCAAATTGATTGCTTAGACGAATATAATTTCCGTCAAGAAAACGAATAGAGGAGAGCTACTATCTAACTCCCAAGAAAGATTCTTCTGTATTTCTATTAAGCCACTCAGAGTATAAACCTAAGAGGAAGTATCCAACACAAATCGTAACCTTAAAATTTTCAGCTAAAGTACGACATTTTTTTTTAAATCTTTCGTCTAGAACGAAAATTTCAAATAAATTCCCATTTCGAATTAAGCACAATAAACTTCTAAGAATTTAAGACTTCGATTTCAACCAATAATTTCTTTCATTGAGTATCAAATTACTTTTTATCAGTTCTTTTGGAGAACAGGTATATTTATTTATACATTTTTAAAATGAATGTTTCGCAATATTTCATTAGCAACAAGAACATCTTCTTTCTCTTCGTACGAACTGATTATCTACTTGAAAAATTCTAAAAGTATTATGCTAAGAAAGTACTAAAAATCAGTAGCGATCTAAACTTAATTAATTACAACGGTAAACTTTTCAAATATGATTAATGTCCCGTCGACGTTATCCAGCCCTAACATTACCGCAAATTTCACTCAAAGATATCTTGTACTAAAAAAAAAACTAGTTCCACAGCTCTGTAGCGACAAGATTCCTAATCCTTTCGCTACAAACCCCTAATGCAATTCGATTTTAATATGTGAGACCAAAACAAATATTGACTTAGCGTATTTTCTTAAACAATCTCAACATCGAATCATCCTATTTTAATGTCCCGTCCGCAAAAGCGACAGCACAGCCGAACTATATGTACCTCGATCGCGAGCGAACATCGCGTAACAGCATAATTAATGATTCACTAATTATTTAGGATTACCAACTTGAAGATATCCTTTTGCATCGCTTGACACTTGTATGATATGATTAATGTGATCGGAACGGTGGAAAAATATACATTGTAGGCACCAGAAGGCATAATGGGCCCGGCGGCAATACAAGTCGGTAACAATTAGAGCATGACAATCGTGATCACGATCGCGATCGCGATGAAGACAGTAAAAGAAACAAACGGCTCGTCTGGTAGCGTATGTAAGACGGGATCACTTACACCGCTAACCGCTATTTTCATATCAGCGCAAAGAAAGGTATGAATGAGGTAACCTTGTTGTGCTCGGGGCTTGTTTTTGTTTCCTCTTACTTTTGACCGATGTTTGGGTAGTCACCCCTTTCCAGAAGTGGGATCTTTTCGCCAAGATTGTTTTGCCGGCCTGCGCTTAGCCCAGCGCGATACGGCGAACCGGTATTCGCTCAATGCTCATCGACAACTTCATGCATACGTAATAGCGAACTACTGATCGTGGCAAGATAGCAACAATTACGTGCCCGGGATGGGTACTGCTAAGAAGATTAATTGTCCTATTATTAGCCACTTTGTTTGCATAGACGAGGAATGGCATTGTTTTCGTATTTAACTAATGGAATGTAGGGTTCAGAGCGCGATTTTCCCTATTTTGGAACCGTCCCGTATGAAACCATTCGATAAGACTACAGATTTGCTTCAGGCCGCTTCACAAGAAGCTACCTTTCACCTTTGATAGTTGCATTCAGTCCTGTTTTACCATATCACGGCTCAAAGTTTTTCTCATGATTTACTTGGAAATATTTTAATTAGATTCGATTGCGAGTCCCAAGATCAAGCTTAAATGTTGTTGTTCTGTTTGTATGCGAGGCAATCCAGGTGGACGTATGAGTTTTGTTAATCGTGAAGACGAAGTCCGCTCAATTATCGCGACGGAATTTCAAGTATTTCAATCGCCAGAATATTAATTACGGTGTGACGTAGCGTTGGTGGAGTTTTCATACGTATACCTAAACTATTATTCATATTATTGACTTCCTTGCGAAATATCTGCATTCAGGGACATTCTATATTCTAAATGATAAATATACGAGTATTACTTTGCTCTTACCAATTAATGCTCGTTGTAGGCATATAAATTATAAAAGGGGTGCAAATTAAGTGGCCATAAGAGATTAACATTTTCATTGAAGAAAACATAATCCATTATAAAACATGATTCAAAAACTTATCATCTAACCTGATTTCAGAACGGATTCATGAATTTTTCAAACAACATTGTAGCGATTGAAACAATTTGAAGTCAACAGGGTATCCCAACTAGACTCAGGTCAAGAAGAGAGCCTGCCAAAAGTGTGATGGGCAGCCATAAACAGACCAAAAAAGAAGAAATTTCACCCCGAAAGTTCCTAATACCCTTTTACCCACACCCAACGGATGCTGGCCTGCTACTTTGCTAGCTCTGCGCTGCCGTGGTGGTTTTTTGATGATGGGGTGGATAAGCTCCTGTATGAAAGACAGACATGCTGTTGATCCTTCGAATTGGCACTGATTACCCGCAATATAAACAAATACAATGGAGAGGGGTTTCGTCCTCAAAAGACCACAAAGATTTCAAACATATGCTAGCAAAGAAGCGCGTTCGTTGAAAGGTAAATGTCGGAGAGAAAAAGATAAACGCAAATCTGGGAAAATTCTTAGACTCGGGAGATCTACTTGGACTATGGCTGCCGCCCAAAAATAAAATTGACCTTAACTCCCTCCTTGCGCCTATTCACAGACCAATCAGGCCAAGCAAAAACTGAAAAATAAAAGATTCCAACGAGATGTCGCCCAATAATTAGGCCAAGGAGTTATTATTATTATAATGCAATTGCAATTTTGATTCAGTAAGTCATATCAGTTTTGATCTTCTTAAAATTCTTGCAAGAATCATTCGCTTCAAATTCCATCTTAAAAAAATTGTTGAGGAATTTTTGTTCGCCTCCAGCACAAATGGTAATTTCAAAGATACCGCTTTCACATTCATTTTTAAACGTATTCAATAAAACGAATTACAAAGTATTTCAAAGCGAATCATAATTGAGTTATTTCACAAGAAAAAAAGGCTCCAAAATTCTATAGG
Organism: Nemotelus nigrinus; assembly: GCA_947369275.1. NCBI lineage: Eukaryota > Metazoa > Arthropoda > Insecta > Diptera > Stratiomyidae > Nemotelus > Nemotelus nigrinus. The sequence goes on from OX376374.1 coordinate 132,996,303, forward strand.
TGCAATTACACTCTCCCCGAACGTTTCGTCGAGCAACTTGTAAAATTACTTCCCTCCATGTTTTCGCATGTGAAAAAAACAGGGGATAATAGACGAGGTGACCATTTACACTCTCAGCTCGCCAACATTTGCCTGTGTGTAATTTCGTCATATCATTGTTCAACCTCCCTTTACTTCGACTACAGCATACAAAACGCAGAAATATGTATGTATGTTGCATCAGATGAGAACTTTTACTAAGAAATTCGAAAGTTAAACAAAAAACGTACTGCCTGCTCTATTTATATTCCAAAGCTACGAGTATTAGATATTCTTCGAAGCAGAAACTGACAAAGCTAATTAAATTCTTTTGTCTTATCAATCATGTATTGTTATGATTTAAATGTCATAGTAAAGGACTTACAAATGACCTGCCGATGCGATTCTTTCAAAAGTAATCAATAAGCATAATTTGCCTCTCAATTCTCAAAAATTTCAATGCTTCCACCGGTTTTCCTCGTAAATTCGAAAAAGGAACACTTTTTAATCCTTCGCTTGTGCAATTCTTACGCCTCGTCAAACATCTTCTCGATACAAAGTTGAACATTTAAACTTAGGCTTATAAAAAGCACTACAACCGGGACAAATATATGTTTCAATCACATAAAGCATTATCCACTGTCGTTTTTTACCAGCCTTCTGAGTCCACAAAGTGATACGACATGTACGATTCAGTTGGAAAAATGGCTGACTATTGAAACCAATAAAAAACGAGATTTAATTGGGCCCAACAGATAGCTTCCAATCATTTTGCACATACTTATTTCCAATCCATTAAAATTCACGTGGAGTCTCAAATTCAGACAAAACAGAACAAAAAGCAGTCAGAGATGCGTTTACGCTACTACCGTTTCTGAATTTCACAAACAAGCAAACATTTTGCAAACAAGCTATTCGGCATCATCATATTCTCGAGTCATTTGTTATGCTGCTCTATTTTAAAGAGGAATTCTGTAATACGCAAAATACATCACGCAACGGTGAAATTCAGGGCGAAAAATCTCCGAAACTAATAAAATAAGCAAGCAAAATAAAATTTTAAATTTTCGACACATTTAATGCTTAAATTCAGCTCGAGAATTCTCCTAATCATTGCTTCTAATCGTTCATAAATTTTTTTATATCACCCGCAGCTCGTCCTGGCCGAAACTCGATCCGACTATTCCTTCCCAGCCTAAACACAATTAAATAAAACCACCACCAGCGACAGCGGTATTTTTCACTCAGTTTATCTAACCACGACAGACAATCAGGTGGCGGTAACGTTGCCAAATATATTTTCGCGCGAAATTTCACATTCTATGAATTTTTGGTTTCGCAATATTTGAATGAAATTCACTTTCCAATAAGTTTTGGTAGAAAATTATTTAAATGTTTAAATGGGGTATTTTTCGCACCATATTATGTAAAAATCACTTCAAGCAAATTTCAGGTGGAGAAAAAGTCCCTGCGCATTTTAAAGTAAATTCAAAATGTTTTTAAATTGTGAATTTATTTACTCAAATTGTATACACATCATTTTTATCTATAATCTTTTCCCATTATTCTGGCAAAGGCATGATTTCATCAGCAAAGCACTTCCTTGGTTTACTGGTGAAAAACTTCATCATGTAATTTTGCAAGCCTCTACGGGTTCAAACTTATGAAACAATGTTAGATTAGTAAAATTTTTATTGAACGAAATAAATGATAATCGGACGCTGCAATATTTGGATATAGGAAGCTTGAGTAGCCTAGTGGGTAGAGCACTGGATTCTTGCGTGTGGGGTCCCTGGTTCGAATCCAGGTTCGGACGAGGGTCCGCGCACCAAGCTTTGAGTTCACCTAGCTCTGATTAGGTACCTGATTTAAATCAAGGGTAAAGTGAGTCGTGGAACTAATCACTCCACACTCGTATTCACAATGATTAAATAAATTGTAATGAAGCTCTCTACCAGCTTCAACCCCTAAACCCGTACGAGGGTTGTCGTGGGATTGCTTTACTTTACTTTTAATATTTGGATATTATGGTGGATGCATTCAAACCTCAGAAGCAAATTCCTTGAACTTTCGGCGAATTATCAACATGTGTGGTCTTGCATTGTCATGGTAGATGAGAACACTTTTTCTATTGGCCGATCCCTGGTGATTTTCGGCAATAACTTGGTTTAAAAGGGTGAGCTACTGACAGCAGGCGTTAGATTCGATAGTTCTATTAAGTAGTAGTTTCCAACAAATTATAATGAGCAAAAATTATCTAGATGTTAATCTCGAGTTTGGTAATTCAATAGCCATTAATACATGCAAACAGGTGAATCGTTCGATTATAAAAGTTCGTCAAACCGAAAATAAATTAGATCTAATAAATTAGATCTTTAATCTCTTAAATACCTACTTCCTTAAATAACTTCTCCTTCTTTATTCGAACATCATTCTTGAAGTAAGGAATTAATCTCTCAGATTGAGTTGATTGACCATGTAAATAAAAATCATTGAAACTAGAACCTCGGTGATCAAACCACATCCGCTCGTAAGAAATGACAAAAATCTGAATAATTACAAGTCATTGAATCGAATTCCATAGTATGTTCCGTATAATGATTAAGTTCGCCGAAACACATCCAAAAATACCTACTACATTCAATATTCCGAATGCCGCATACGCAGACCAAACCACTGATGCGTACATCAACTCCCAGTGGCATAAAATTAAAAATAAACAAAATTTCGCATGCAACTTATTTTGCGCAAACTCCTCCAATCTTAAGACCACCCCCAAAATGCCATGTGCTTCCTACAGGAAGAGAGCTACTTGGGTGCAATTTGAATTCAAGAGAAAATCTCGGCTCTCGCTGATTTCGAAGCGAAGAGATCGGACGAGTTATAAATTATGAGTGCCTCTTACACATTAACAACTCATCAAGAGCTTAAACGGAAGTGCATGCAACACATTCTGCCACCCTCTGATGCAACGAGAACATGCTTGTCGGAGGAGATATAACACAATATCTACCACCCATTATTGCTCCAGATGTCGACAGGTGGTAGGTTCTGCGCGGCAAAATGATGATAGTATATACTCGGGCTCACATTTGGCCTGATTTCATCGGATTTTTCTCTTCTCTTCATTTCGAAATTTTTTCTGATTCGGCCAAATGAAAGCATGGAAAAATGTAAGAACGCTTATGGGGTGAGATGAAGCTTGGCGTTGGCTTGAGTGGGTGATGTTATGTGTGTGCAATTGGAAGAAAGAAAAACATACGAGCAAATGGGCGAAAGAGCCTTGGAATGAAACAAATACCAATGTTCAGGGGAAAGTAAAAGTTGCAGTCGTACGGTTTTTGGGTACGACCCATGCCTCAGGCTTCTTATTATGCTTTTTCATCCCCCCGGTGCCATACAAACGACGTTTCTCTAGGTCAATGTCGTTAAAGTGTTGATTTACTGTGTCAAAAGTTTTTATATCTCTTTCCCTTTCGAATTGGTTTTGATATCTATACGCTTGTAGATTGGTATGTATTGTTGTAATATGACTCGATTATATTCAATGCAGTGGGTGCAAGGAAGACTATGGAGCGGACGTGAACGAGATTAGAATGAGGCAACTACAGCAACAAATGTGCATGGAACGAACATTGCCTGAATGGATCTCGTAACATAGCTAAGACCCCCAATTCGGAATTTTTGTGTCTGGAAGTCTTCGTGCTATTGATTGAGGCCGATTGTGAGTGGCCGGAAATAATTCCATTGCAGTTTTAGATACTGATATTCAATTCTACCCACCCACCCGACATTTGCTCGGAGCCAACCCCAGACCGGCACATTATTTCATTCTTTATGTTATTTTTGTAGGGAATGTTGCCGGTTCTTTGCTTCTTGAACTGCTAGCCCGACGGGTGTAGATAAAAGAGAAAGTTTCATGGCTGAGCCAAAGGTCAGTAAACTTATAAGTGCTGAATGAATGGAAAAGCATGATACGTTTTGATGATGGTCATTGGTCATTCTTTAACATACGTTAGTGTTCAAATCTGTTGATTCAATATTTATATGAATACAGATTATCGTTGAATTGATGTGTAATTGTTTGTGGTATGTTTTTGATCTGTTTGATGCAAATCTTATAACTGGTATGTTTGATTGCAAATCATATTTCATGGAACTAGAAATGTGAATTACAATATCGAAACATAATTATTAAACATAGTTACCACAATTGTGTACTTAGATATGATAATGCTTGCGAAAGTTTTAAACCTATGTGTTCGCAGACTGCCTAAAAGGATACAAATCATTCAGTGTGAATTTCTTCTATTCCTCAGGAGATTTGTGAACTTTTTACTCAACATTTTTTTTCATTCCTTTCCTAGTAATCTCCAGTTTCTGCCTATATTTCACAGCTTTCAAATTCTTGCAGACAAACAGACCCTTCAGAAATCGGTATCCCAAATTCAGTAGATAAGTCACTCTCCTCGTCACTGTATGATCTTTTGTTCATAATTTTCAACCTAAGTTTCACCTCTCAGTGGAAGTTGCAATCTTATGACCCAGACTGAATTTCGAACTGTCGGCCATTTTCTTTTTTCCCTGCTGTATTAAGTAAAGTGTTCGAGAGAGGTGGTTACAATTAGCTTATTCCTGTCCTTATTCCTTTATCGCTTCTGAGCAGCATGGCTTCATCAAGAGCAGATTTTTCACATCTGACTTTATAAATTTCTCCGACTTGGTTGCGACAGCTTTGTATCTACAGAAACAAGTTGATGTTGTTTTAATCGACTTTTCAAAAGCATTTGATTCTGTTGATCACAAGCGTCTTCTCTCAAAGCTCGAGTGTTTCAGTATATCCAATTTCCTTCTATCTTGATTTTCCTTCTATGTTTCAGAAATGTACCGACAATATATCGTACCTTCCTCGTCTTCTTTCGTATTCTGCTCTCGATTCATTGTTCCGCAAGGTTCGATTCTCGGTCCTCTCATTTTCTGTCTTTATCAAAGACTTCCCCTTTATTATCCATGTGTCTTACTATGCTGATGATTTCAAAGTATTCAGGCTATATTGAAATAATTTGAAGCTGTGATTAAAATTTTTGAAGTGACGCCATTTTGAAAAATCGGTGACAAAAATAAAGGCTTTTTAAAGGCTGCCCGAATACTTTCATTATATTTTAATGTAAATTTTCAGTAAATGGACTCCAGTGTAATATAAATTATTTAAATTAATTTTACTGTCGCGATTATCTGGCTCAACCGTATACTAGTCAATACCATCTATTTTTGCCTGAAAACACCTTTTCCAAAAAGAGCTCTTAACATATTTCCTAAATGTTTCTAAGTTATTTGCATTCGACATTGTAGTGCCATTTAGGTCGTCTTTTTTTTTTTTGCATGTTTGTGAATCGACCGAGTCCTCGTTCGATGTGATAGTCATTTATTACGGAGGTAGTGCTAGCGAAAAAAGTGTTCAGAAGATCTGCGTCGATAAAAAAAATCAAAGAATTTCCTGCTAGTTTTGCTGCTAGTGCTATTAATTATGTCGGTTTCAGTGCCTTCATAGTTGAACCAATCCAGGAAAAAGCCGGTGTAGTATTTCCAAGAATAATTACCTGAAAAGATGTTATTAAAAACAATTAAAATATTTATACCTCAGCAGTGGTATATTGTCCATTGTTGAAACTATTCGAAAGGCAGCTCACTTGATTACTACTATCATCATGTTCGAACTTGAAATAACAAGCCCGTACATGTCGTTGTACAAGAAAAATGCCAGGACAATTTTGAATAGAAAGTTCATATCGCTACTCTGGTTCGGTTTTTCTGTTCTTGATGACAACGAAATCTTACCTGACTACACAATTTTCCGTAAGGATCACGATCGTTTAGATAGTGGTAAATCCTATGGTGGAAGTGTTCTCATCGGTATAAATAAGGCATTCAACGAAACACTCTGTCGTGGTTTCCCTTTCTATACTACTGTTGAGTGTATTTTTTAGCGTATCTCCTTACCTTCTGCCAAAGCCTTAGTTGTTGTTTTAATATATGTTTATATCCTGCAAACTTCCTCTGTCAGTTTATGAACGTTTCTTTGCGGAATTTTTTTCTTCTTCCACCGCTTACATTCTGCTATGTGGTGATTTTAAGCTCCCAACTCTAGATTGGGATACTGCCTATTAAATATAGTATATCTTTAACAACGTCATCGTTTCTCACACTTTGTTCCATCTCATAGCTTAACAACATACCAGATGCCAGCAATAGGACTTTCGACCTTGCTTTGTCCAATCTCCCAAAATCGGCACTCTCCTTAAGGCACTCTCCACCTATGTGCCTCCTGACTCTTATCATCCCCCTCTTGTCCTTGAAATTTTTAATATTAATTCTATGAGGAACAAAATCCCTTCTTTAGTACGTTTTAACTTTCTCTAAGCTGATTTCACCGGCATAGCGATTGAATTAAATAGAATTAACTGGCTATCTTTCTTTCGTGGTCTTGACATTGATTATGCTTTGCGCAAATTGTATATTTTCCTCTCGAACATTACTCCGCAATTCGCACCAACTCATCGTCTGAAAAAACGAAATGATGCTCTTCTTGGCTCAGTAATGATGTTGCAGTCGCACTCGAAGCCTAAAATGCAGCTCGTAATTTATATAAAGAACTACGCTCTAAAGTGAAAGAATCTGCCCGACAGGTGATGTGCACCTACATCGCTCGCATTAAAGCATCAATCAGAACCAAACAACCGAAATCTTTTTGGTCATTCATCCGTTCCTTGAAAAATTCTCCTAGCATCCCCCAATGGTATGCATTTGGATGATTCAGCAACTTCCACTCCGCTTGAAGTGTGTGAACTTTTTGGTTCTTACTTTACCTCTTTCTTCTCTTCGTTTCGGACAATTGAACTTCTGTTGAAAGATATCGACGCCAACACCCGTAGCGGTTCCGACTGTATTCCAAATATTCTAGCTAAATCTCTTTCATCATATATATGCGTCCCTCTTTCTATCTTGTTCAATATAAGTTTATCTTCTGGCTCTTAACTTCTCTCTGGAAAATTCCCAATATCTTCCCTATACATAAAAGCTGGTGATCGTAAATGCATCTCAAACTATCGTCCCATTTCTCTTCTTCCTTGTTTTAGCAAAATCCTTGAGAAAGTGGTCTACAAGCGAGTCTATTCCATTATCCGGCCTAGCCTAGCTCATGAGCAACATAGCTTTGTCAAAGGTAAATCCTCATTAGCCAAACCTCTTTCCCTCACACATCGGTTCACATCTGCTCTTGACCATCAAAAACAGGTCGAAATTGTATATACTGACTTCTCCAAAGCCTCTGACTCTGTCAACCATAACCTCCTTCATCAAAAGCTAAGGAACGATGGCATAGCTGGTCCTCTTCTTTCCTGGTTGAACTCTTACCTGCATTGTAATTGTTAACTCCTGTTCTTCAATTCCCTTTTATTCTGTACCAGGTGTTCTGCAAGGATCTATTCTTGGTCCCCCTCTCTTTCTTTTGTTCCTAAACAATCTCTCAATCCTTTAATCTAATCTTCTTGTCTTTTATATGCTGACGATTTAAGGATATTTCGAGTGATTGAGTCACAAAATGACAGTACGCTTTTACAAAATGATATTAATAGCTTACAGACTTGTGCGATGCAAATGCTTTTACTTTGAGTATCTGTAAAACGTCGCCTTTGATGTATCCTATTCTGTTTCTGTCTCTCCTCTTAATGTTGTTGATAAGTTTAAAGATCTTGGTGTAATATTTGATCCAATGCTTAAATTTGATAAGCATATTTGATACATTACTGCCAGGGCCTCTAAATTACCAGATTTTATTCTTAGATCCTTCTAAATCCTTCGTTAATATTTCCACCTGTATACACCTTTTTCTCTCTTTTGTGCGTAGTGTTTTTGAATATTGATGTCAAGTGTGATATCCTCATTATGTCTACTTAAATACTGCTTTGGAGTCTGTTCAACGCAAATTGTCTCGTATCTTATTCTTTGAATTTAAGCTTCCACACCGTCTTTACAGTGATTGTCTTTCGTTCCTAAATCTTCCTTCCCTCGAATCACGGAGACTTTTCTTAGATGAGTGCCTACTCTTTGAATTATTTTATGGGTAACCACGTTTCTGTCCGTGAAGCAGTTCGTGGCACGCGTTCTTCCGTTGTGTTTAGAGTGACATTTGCGCGCACTGACATTTACTTTTCTTTTCCACTGTTACGGTTACTAAGGCAACACAGTGACTTACAGTTTGGCCCTCTACCGCGGACATTACATGCTTTAAAAATTTTTTTTAAACAGCGCGGTTTGAATACTAGAAACTTGTTATAGTTTTTTTTGCCCTTTTAAATGTTTAATTTGTACCTGATTTAACTTGATTTTTTCATTCTTATTCTCTTTATAATCACCTTGGTTTTGCTTTTTATTCTGGAGTCTCTAATATTCAGTAACTCGATTCTTATCTGTTGAATATATATATATATATATATATATATATATATATATATATATATATATATATATATATATATATATATATATATATATATATATATATTAATGAATAAATTAGTAAATAAAAAAATTATATAAAAATGTAATTAAATTCAAACTTGCTTCTATTGTTTTCTTTCGCAGATATTGACATAATTGCCCATGATTGCACCCTACGTCACATTGCATTATCTATTAGCGTACAGCTAGCATATTCCCTTCCAAAAGCCTGATAATGATCATAATCATAAAACTCAACTCATAAATAATATTTTGAGGCCAAACAAAGTTCGGGATTATGAAAATATTTGCATACGGTCGAATAAAAGCTGTCATTCGGAAGCGGGACAATAACAACATCTTTCACATGTTCATTCATTGTATCATATACATCAAGAAAATCATAAGCTGTAACATCAGAGGTTTTTTGTTCTGATCTCAAACCCCTTTCCATACAAATCTTTTTTGAATCAAAGTATGAAGAGGTGCTGACCTTAAAAGGAGATAAACGCCTTGAAGAAGAAAAAAATGAATTTATTGCATGCATTTGTCCAGATACGGGATAGTTGAAAATACAGGATAGTTGTAGATGTTTGTAGCAGATACAGTTTCAGTTCACAACGAACTGGACAAGCAACACGAAAAACGTGAAAATTATGCATAAGCCGTTAAATGAATATTAATGAATAGTTTGTATGCTGTCATAAGTTGGAATGATTTCGTCAGATGTAAAATGCAAGTCATGTTATTTGGGTTATGTGAAAGCAAGAACCTTGTGCGTATACTTTCTTGTCACTATATAGCGTTAACGGACGTTAACCGATACTTCGGAAAGTTTAAGTCAAGTATTTGTATATCACTGGCTAGTTTCTAAGTAGGTTCGTTACATCACATGCATCCTTTTTTTATATATACTGCATAAAAAGCATATTTCTTTAAATTTAATGTTATTTATAATACATCTGATTGCATAACAATGATAAACCTAGATCAATTTTATACAGCTCCGAAAATAATACTATACCACTAATAAACCTCTATTTGGCTTTTGTACATCTTTTATGGGCATCTAATCATTCAATGACAAACATTTATTTATTTATTTGTTAAATCGACCTAACCAGTGAAAATGTTTTGGGTAGATTTTAGGTAATCTAATAAAATAATCATATGCGACTGAGATATCTTATAGTTTGAAGACAGGAATCTAGGGAGTCGGTTTTCTTAGTGATTTTCATGATTTTTACTTGTTTTATACGTTAGGCAATAAAGAATAAGAAAAAAGACTGATGAATTAATGAATATTATTGTTCAATGTAACTAGAGATACATAATACTAAATAAGAAGGTATAATTTGCTTACTAGTTGAATATTTAGCTTTCACACCAGAATCTGAAAGTAAATTATTCGTTATTACTCAAGTGCTAAATATACTTACAGAATACCTATTGATTTAAGAACTGCCCCTTAAATGTTGGAATCTTCATCATAATCGTCTATGGCGCGACAGACCAAGTCGAGCCTTGGCCCCCAGGATTAGACCACTCCAATCATCACGGTTCTACAGCCTCGTTTTCCAGTTTTTCACTCTCAGCAAGGATCTACTTACTATCAGCTTCTATCGAGTTTTCCCCATCGTTTTCTCGGCTTTCCTACTGACCGCATTCTTTCTCCCTTACCCTTTAACGTTCTTCTGGATAGCCGGTGATCTTGCATTCTTTCTACGTGAACCGCTCATTGTAGTTTTCGTAACCTTACGCATACGCATATTGGTGGGCCGTCAAATAGTTCATAAATATCGTAGCTGTAACGATGTCTCTACTCTGCTCCTTGTTTCACTGGCCTGTAGGTTCGTTCTCCTGAGTATTGTGCGTTCAAATAAGTCCACTACCTTTTTTGGGTCGCTTGTTAGGGTCCATGCTTCGCTTCCATATAGCAGCTCTAGACTTTAGAATGGCAAATAGTGAGAAATAGGCTTTATTTATTTTTAATAAATAATGGAGTAAAAATTATATTTACTGAAATTCACGTACACTAGATACCTATAGTTCGTTCGATCTTGTCCTTTTAAATGCCTTTTCTATTCAAGGTGATTCCGAAAAAAGATTGCCACACCTGAAGGTTGTAGTCTCCTTATGTCAAGTTTTGTTGGAATGGAGCGTTCTTCCTTGTTTGAGCTATAAATTTAGTTCTAGTTTCAATAACTAGTAGGCTTATTTTGTTTGCTAATTGGTGTCATTGAGCCTTAACTTAACGGAAGCCACGGAGAGGTAAACTTTTACCTCTGTCAATTTTTGACAGGGCACGATTACTTAATTAGGCGAAAAACTTACTTACTTTCGACAGAGCCATTAGATCATAGGAAATTTTCGAGCCATATTTATAGGCAAAAAAATCTCCAGTATGTTTTTCGATTAATGTTCGAATATTCTTGTAGCTGTGGCAGGTACGTAAATATAAACTCATAAAAATACAAACTCGTAAATACATCAACATTTTCCTAAATTTCCTGTATATTTTTGGTAAAAAAAAGCCAACGATTGATAAATATTATATTTAAACAATCAAATTGAAATTTTTACGATCCTCCATCGCATAAAAATAGTTGGTATTCTTTCCCCAATTTTCTCCATTTTTTAGCACCCGTAATTTGTCTTCGGGAGAACTCACGACCCGGTCAAATACACTGGTTACCCTTTTTATCTTATAACTTCTAATGCAATTGACGGATTAAAACGAAATTCACGTGGTATGTGGACTTTATCGTAAGCTGACTTCTACACAATTTCGATTAACAAGTTAGGATGGGGCTGCCAGCTATGATAAGTATTGTCACAATTAAATTAAGAAATGTTGCCATTAAATAAATGATAATTATCCTAAAGCTGAAAGTTGGGTAAATGTATTCCTCATCATGTATCGTTCCCGCCGGGGCTCCTCAGGGTGCCGTTCTTAGCCCAACTCTATATAATTTATTCACTTCGGACGTCCCAACGACTCCAGAATGCGCTATTGTAACCTATGATGATGACACTGCGGTGTACAAAACTGCAATCAGCCCTGATGTTATTATCAACAGGCTCCATGACCACCTGACATCACTTGAAAAGTTTTATAACAAGTGGAAAATTAAAATCAATAAACAAAACACCCAGGCTATATTCTTTACAAAGAGGCGCGCTCGTCGTTTTCTTCCAAATCCCTCCATTAGCATCCTAGATAATCTAATAAAATTGTCAGACTCTATCAAATACTTTGGCATCCGGTTAGATACGAAATTAACATTCAAACCTTATATGGATGATGCATGTTCAAAAATTTCCAAGGCAATATACGTGCTCTATCCCCTCATTAACCATAACTCCACCATGTCAACCGCGAACAAACTGCTCATCTACTGCCTCAGTATGCAGCCTATATTACTTTACGGCTCCCCTGTCTGGTATACTTGTCCCAAAACAAACAGGAAAAAACTACAAACGCAACAAAACAAGTGCTTAAAAATAATTTTAAAGAAATCGCGTTTCTTTTCTACAAAGCAACTTCACCGTATTAGTAAAATCAAATATATAAATCATTCTGCTGAACAGAACCTGCAGCAATTTCTACGGAATTGCCAAAAATTGAATCACCCACTAATAGCATCCTTAATTTCTGACTATGTCTATTCCTAGTTTTAAGTAGTTATTGGAAATTTGTCGTTGTTTATAAGTTACCAAAGGTTTTTGTGAATTTTCCCTTGTAAGTTGACAACTTCTTTAAATATGTATGCATTTTTAAATAAATCAACTCCAATATAAACTATTAAATACATATATAGATGTAAAGACAAAGTTTGACCTCTAAATTAATAAATTATCATTTGCATTTGTATTTGTGCAAACTAAGATCAGCCATAAATAAAGTACATATATCTATCTATCTATCCTAAAGCAAACAAACGACTGGGAATTTTATTGAAAAACTTACCCTTGAAACCTTTCTAACCCGATAATTCCAGTTTTGTCGACTTGGCCATTTCGTGGCTATATTTAGTCACTTTATAGAGCGTTCGAACACATTTTTTTAACACATATGATTAAAAGTTCCAAAAAAATCATCTCCAAGCAAGATACATGCTCAAATTTCATAGACTTGATTTTTCCGAGTGTCATTTCTTCATGGAATTAAAAGGTTACTCAAAATGTCACTAAGCTGCCCACCGACGCCAAAACGTTATAGAGAAAAAAAATGGAATTTCGGTGAAACGCTGATTTATTCTACACAATGCATCCTGAAATTTTCATACCAATCGAATGATCCAATCATAAGATAATGCTAATTTTCTTCGAAAACCAGTAAAAATACACACCATTGCCTACAATCCATAAGGTCACCTTACTTTATTTGTTTTGAACGCTACTTTTAATATTCATCACTAAACAAAGCACCGTTCACTAAATTCCGCTCCAAACATTTGAATTTTTTGTAATGTTTCAAATGATTATCACCTGTTTTTCCTGCTAGTAGATTTATTACAGTTTCTAGTTCCTCTTGACTTATTTAAGTCGCCCAGAGTATTATCGCTACGCGAATCCGCTTAGACTTTTCATATAACATTACAAGGCTTTAGCCCACCTTAAAACCATTTCGAATTGCTTCAAATAAAACTTTTGCAATTAAACTTGCTGATAGTGCTTTAGGCTGTTGACCATCACCAAAGCGAATATTAGCTGTGTACGCTTGGTCAAAGCACAAGCAAAATACGATGGCGAAAAATAGTCCTTTTGCTTCATCTTCGTTGCGGTTCGCATGTAAGGGAATGTATCTTGGACACTCTTATTGCGATAATGATATCTGGTGACTTTATCGAAGCGGACCCAAGCGGAACGAAAAGGAGCATCGGAACAGGGTATGTATCTGTAATTCCTTGGTCTTCTGGCAAATTAAAGTCCATTCCATTTGGTCAGGCATGGACGGAATATAATTTATTGTATGGACTACTATGAGATGGAATTTAGATCCCATTGCTATACGTTCAGTATGGTCAAGTTGTTGAGGTATGTAGTAGTATGTAAATTGCGTGTTCTCGGATAAAATGAAAACTGTCAAAAACTATCGCAAAAGTTTTGTGTTTTAGTTTGAAGAAACCAGACAGAGGAGAGGCTGCTCATGGATGGTCCTTAGACACATCTGACCTGATCAGTTCTTACTGCGGAGCCGTTGTTCAGCTAGTGCGGACATCTCCTGTCCATCCGTTAGCAGCCACCCACGGCCATAACGACGGTAACCCATCGAAAGGATATTTCATTTATGTTTACATACACATCCTTGCGTATATGCGCAACTACATACATTAAGACTAGCGGCTACTACGTAGACGTAGATACATTCAAACATATGTATATTTCGTGTGCGATGTACGACCAAGTTTGTAGCGTTTCTCAAATGGGTTTTCTCCTAAAACTCGACCACCCGGTGACCATTGGTCAAGCTCCATGGAAAATATCGATCGTAGTGCCTGCGGCATTCAAGCAATAAGGCGGCAGCGGTCTGAGACGAGCACTCAAGAGGAGAGCAGAAACGACGGAGGAAGAGGTGAGATATCGTATAAGGTTTTGAAATTGGGGCCGAGAATGACCAGGCACTGGTGGCATTTCCGAAGGATGCTGTATACTCGAGCTCAGCTCAACGTCACACAAGAAAGCATCCCTTCTCGCGAGACCCATTCCTTGAACGATTCCTGGAAACCCTCTTGATTCTAGGTGATATAGTAAGTTGGTACGAGCGTGTATGTACGTCATGTTAAAGTCGAGTATCCAGATGGGAATGTACCCACTTACTCGAGGCCATATCGTTACATATATCTTCTAAAAGTGTTTTCTGCTACCCTTTCCAGCTCCAGTACCCCACGTTCAATGTAGACACATGACACAAACCTAAACTTCCAGCCCGCGCCTTTGAGTTTACAGCAGCCACGAAAAATTGTTTTCAAATGGCTTTTCAAGTTCAAACTTTAGAAACGATTATTATTCCCTACTAATGAAGTCAAAAATTAAACCAATAACGTATCTTTTCCTAACATAGAAGATTATCTGAAATATCAAATGTGTTTCGGTAACGTGACATCATGAAAACCGCTGAAGAAAAATGCTGAGTTCAAAATGTTAGATAACGATTAAAATCGCTAGATATATATTGTTAGATAAAAATTGTTAAATTAAAAACTGCGCATTCATCAAAATCATTTCCGCGATACACTGTATGCGTATATGCAAAAGTACTGACCAACGACGAAACTTACTTAAAATCGCAAACTGGGCGACATCCTAAGCATCAGAGGTGTGGTGCGGTACATCATGTGGAGATGGCAAAATAAACGATACGAAGGCTCTGGAGAAGTTTCTGTCGTGTGCTTAAGGCGACGAGAGTTCAGTCCGAGCTGGTCCTTTCATTTCATGATAAGATGTGGGTGGCCGATGGACTTTGTCCACGTCCGTTTAAATCTACCTACATATCTGCTGTCCTCGTTCAGGTTCTGTTCGAACGGCAGCAACGATACGATTCGACGTGGACTTGGACTTGGACGTGGACAAAGATGAAGAAAGGAGCGAACAGAGCGCGTATTAAGCAAACCTTACCTTACGTACACTACACCTATCCAACCTACGTATATACATGTTAATAGTTTCGAGGCACAGCACAGAGAAATGACCATTCCGAACCCCATTCTCGCCAAGCACTCGTTCCGTCCGTTGTGTCGTGTATGTGCGAAAGGATATATTGCAGGCCGATGTGGTAACTCGGTAGAATTTACGCTATTGTGTATACTCGAAACGATTCGCAATGATCCCCACACCACACTGTTCGGGACAGATCCTCTTCTGGATCTGGACTGTGTCTTGACGAGAAAGCCCTACAAGGCATCCTTTGCTCTATAACTTATCAAGGAAATGTTCAAATGCGAAGATGACGGTCCTTGGTCCTTGGGGGGTGGCAGACGAACATCTCCTTTTTGTAGATGAGTGGCAGGCGAAATGGTTTTTGATTAATTCGGGGATACTACAAACAAAATTTTCGCTCAAACAAATTGAAGTTTCGTCGGAGATGGACAGAGGGTTGTCGGTAAGGCGGTTTGTAGGGGCCGTAAGGGTTTCGGTGAAATTGACTAACGTCTCTACGTTGCCGAGTGTAATGCCACTTGTCTTCCATTCTAATATTCCTCTATTTTCTATATATCGTCAACTTGAGGCTATTTCGGAGGTCATGACACGTAAGCGTAAGTTTTTGGGTCATCTAATATTTTGTGTGGCTTTGCCTGGGAAACATGCGTTGGATAATGCAATATAGATGTATGCCATCCATTAGTGCTAGCAACAGCAGTTTCGACTCTCAAACGGTTTTTAGAATAATTACAAAACTAAGTCAATGGGACAAGCGAATGTGTAGTGAAACGTAGAAAATCCTACTTCATTTTTCATTATCTCTACGTCCTAATGCTACTTAAGTATTACAGTGCTTTCATCAGAATACTTGCTGGAGCATTAGTTTCCTGCAATTATCATTTTATTAATGAAAAGATAGATTTGAATTTGGTATGCGAACGTGGATATAACAGATAATCGAAATACAGATGGTCGTATTTCAGGTAACGTAAAATTTATGTAAAATAATTTCTTTGAAAAACATGATAATTGTACTTGTTGGAAAAAAATGTGTTGCTGCGGCGAAATCGCAGCACTCGCACTGGCTTAAGTAATTGTCGGGAAAAACTTCCTGATAATAAAGGGCAGACATGATCATATTCATAGCAATTGATTTGTGACTGGATGATACATTTTTGAACTTAAGGAAACATTCAAACAAATTTGACTACCGTATGAATATCCAATCCTCAAATGCACTTTGGATTACAAAAGGAATAATCAGTGCGATAGAACATATATACTATTTTTCGGCGCATGCTCGTCAAGACAGTTTTGCTTCTCCTTCTCCTCAATGTCTAAATAAGATTTAAGTATAATTATATGAACTGGAATACCATCTCTCATCATATCTGTCTTATTCGTGTGCTTTTATGAAATTCAAACAATCCATTTTCAAACCTATCGACACACTCAATCACACCCATTACAATTTCCTTAAATTTTAATTAATCCAATATCATATTACACAGATACCTAGCACCTTCACAATTCCCTCTAGTGTTACTTTCATTCTGAGATCGGCATGATTTCATCGCAACTTCTGGTGCAATTAAAGTATTATAGGAACGCTGAAGAAACTGATGGCTGGTGCTGAAGCATCTATACAAAATCCATGTTAAACCTCACAAGACTTTCAAGCCTAATCGGAACATGCAAAACATGTGCTAAGAACACGCGAATCTTGCACAATGCGCTGTCATCAAGATTCCTCGGCGAGCTGTTTCGAAACAAACATACATACATACATGCAGCCGCACGTGCAAAACTTTCATGCCTCTGTCCTGCTTGTTGTTTACGTATAAAAGAGCAAAGTTGAAAATTACGAGAGTCTAACTGGCTACAAAAATGAATTACATTTTACGTATATTCATAGGTGAATGAAGCTATCATCACAGCTAAAACGAAATCCGCATTACATTGCTAGAGAAGAAATTGCTTCACTCGTTGTTTCATATACATGCATACAAGTGCCAAAATACATATTTTGCAGGTCAGTCTCAATTATGAAAAAAAACCAGCGCATAGGAACCGCTAAAACGACTGATTTTCGATGCAAAGTAGAGGAAATGAGTATATTTAGAAAGCATTATATATCAAACAAACCCCTCATTCCAAATAACCTGCATCAAAATAGCAAAATGTAAAACCTAGCAAAATGTATAACGTTGAAATCAACCTCCTCTGTGAATTTCGTTTATATCCGATAACTGCATTGAAAGTTACAGGAATAGACAAATTTTTGGGCCTGCCATCTGAAATATTACCAAAACTGATAGAATTTAAGCATTTGTCACTCATTTTCCATGTAAGGTGTTAATCATATGAAAATTTAATAGTAGCATCTGTTTGTACGAAAATAAGAAAAATGCCTGGTGCTGACTAACCTTTGCCACCATAACTCCCAAAAATATACATAACAAATATGCTTCAAGTTGAGATCAACCCAACTTGATCCGATG
This sequence comes from Nemotelus nigrinus, assembly GCA_947369275.1. Taxonomy (NCBI): domain Eukaryota; kingdom Metazoa; phylum Arthropoda; class Insecta; order Diptera; family Stratiomyidae; genus Nemotelus; species Nemotelus nigrinus. The sequence goes on from OX376374.1 coordinate 133,013,966, forward strand.
GCTGCGATGGAAGTGTTATGGGTAGAAATGTTTTAAAGACTTTCAAACTCTCAAAACTTATGAAATTGAAACAGTAAAAACTTTAACTAAAAGATCAGTACCATTTGAAAATCAAATTGAAGCATCTCTTAGAATAAAAAATTAACAAAGCTGGCAGCTCTAACCTGATTTTTCAACTAAAATTCTAGCAGACTTGTCTAACAACAAGGTCCATCTACTGTGCTATAATCTGATGGCTGTATCGAAAAATATAGAGCAGAAAGCTTTTATTTTTTGAGGGATTTTTCAAGATGGCAACACTGCCACAGAGTTGCCAGCATATTGATTGAACTTGTGTCAAACCTGTTCCTTGAGACCAAAAATTCTATGAAATTGAGTTGAATCTGATTATTGTAGCGCGATTTCTCACGAAGGGAGAAATTCAGTTTCTAAAAAATAGGTACTTTGGTGAAGGGCTACTGTTCTTATGCTACGATAAATTTGTAAAATTTGAACTTAAATGTGCAAGCAAAACACACAATTTATCAATCATTTGCATTTTTTTTTTCCTGAAAAGCAAAAAAATGTTACAGGTGTGTCGCTAATTTGAAAGATGATGCCGCAGCTACAGCATTGTCCTTATATTTATTGAAAACTACACAATCATATTTCTTATCCCCATAAATGTGTTATGCGAAACTCGTGATGATTTGATGACACTGTCGGAATTTATCGCAATTCGAAATTTTACCAAAATGAAAATGTTTGTCTACTTATAAGCATTTAGTGCTCATAGGGGATTACAAAACGGTATCGTTACCGAGCTAAAAACATAATCGGTTTTTGTTTTTACATTTATAAATTTGACATTGCGTACGAGAAGATATAATACAGGTGTAAGGAGAAAACATTAGCAAGAGTTCTGAAAGCTCTCGAAAAATGAACACTGAGGCGATTAAATTTCGATGGCTTCATCGAAAGTTACAGAGATAGAAAGGTGTTTGGGGCTGCCATCCAAAAAATGGTAGGGCTTACAGTGGTTGGACCAAATGTGACCTGATCTATAGCGCGGACTAAGTGAATTTAGTCCTAAGGCGTTTACATCGATCTGACCTAAAATTTGGTCAGGTCGAATGTAGTCCTCGTTTGTACGTGACAGCTGTCATTTTGTTCAATTTTAGCTCATACACTGTAATTATCTTTTCATATGTCTCTCAAACGTGATTATTTTAATGATTTTGGGTCAAACGAGAGGGTTGCGAGCTTAAATTTAACGTACATGTATTATCAATAGTCGCGCAAAAATCAAGCCTTAGGTCGGGTGTGTTTACCGCGATATAGTCCACGACCTATTTTAGGTCAGGTCACTTGAAATCGTGTACTGACCTATCGCTTGGTTCGGGTACTGACTGTTTACAGCAGGTGGACTAAATAATTTAGGTGAAATTTGGTGTATAGTCCGCGGACTAAACCTCTGCTGTAAACGCTATCATGGCAAATGTTTATGTAAGCATTTTTTGGTACGAAAATAACAAAAACGCCTCGTGCTGTCAACCCTTTGCTAACACCGAAACCAAAAATATGTCACATTTACCACATGTTGAAGTCAACCTTCTCTGCGAATTTCGTATTGGTTCGATGACTGCATTAAAAGTTTTAGGGATAAGAAAAAATTTAGGGTAATCACCCGTAAAAGTTTTCAAATGTTGTTTATTTTCATTACAAGATCACTATGGTTTGAAAATTTTGCGATAAAATCGCTAACTAAAGATATGCAAAAAAATACAAATGCAACCATAGCTGGCAACCCTATAATTTTTTTCCAACTAGATTTCTGCTGAGTATTGTCCACAACAAGTTCAGTTTGCCATATGAATTTTGTTATGATTCCACGACTGCACTTGAAGCTATAGGGCAAAGAAATTTATTTTCCTGAGCGAATTTTCAAAATTTAAAACACTAAAATTACCATAGCTGGCCGCTCAAACCGAATTTTTCAACCAAATTTGTATTAAATGTGGCTCAGGTTAGGATTCAGCTACTGTGTGAATTTCGTCAAAATCTGGTGACTAAATCAGAATTTATAGGGCCAAAAGGAGTAATTTTTCTTAGTAATTTTTCAAGATAGCACCACTGGCACAGAATTGCTCAAATTTCAAAATTGCTTCTATCAGACCTGTTCCTACTTAAGACCAATACATTCTGTAATTTTCAACTGTATCTGATTATTGGGTCGTGAGTTCCCGTGAACAGAAGTTTTGGATGCTAAAAATATAGGTAAATTGGGGAAGGGTTATTAGGTGTGTCCATCGTAAAACTTCAAATGTTTTACTTTGACTACGTAGACAAAGTATGAAATATATATATGAGTTGCTTTTTTTCCAAAAAGCGACAATTTTTCAGGAGAGTCGATGATTTGAAGATTTTCACTTTCAGCGCCTGCCCTAGCTATAGTGTTGCCAATACGCTCATCAAAAGCAACAAAAAATCTACAACTTAATAGTATCAATACGTCCTGAAAATTTCATAAAAATTTAACAACTCTGTCAAAAGTTATCGCAATTTAAAAATTTTCCAATTTTTCCGATCTCTCCGAATATCAGTGGCTCGGCGCTTAAAAGTCATTCTGCAGCTGACAACAGTCAACAATTGGTTCAATCAACCTAAATATTACATATATAATATTAAATAAATCGTCAGCGTACAAAAGGCAGGGGGAGCTACAGAGAAAAAGAACGCCGTTTATCAGCAGGAAAAAAAGCTAAGGGACCAAGAATTGAGCTTTGTGGGACTCCCGAAGCACGGTAGGAGAACCAGAGATATAATCGCTATGAAAAAAGGATAATCACGAAGGTAAGAGGAAAACCAGGAGTAGATTTGGCCCCATACATTGAACGTCTCAAGCTTTGAGAGGAGGATGTCATGGTTCACAGAGTCAAAAGTTTTGTCAAAGTCTGTATATAATAAATCCACTTGACTTTGCTGGTCGATGGCAAAAAAGTATCAGAGAACGATAGCTAGTTGGATGCTTTTAACGAAATCATGCTGCTCAGAATCGAGAAAAGGTTCAATTATCTGGTCTACTCAGTTGTAAACAACCCTTTCAAAATGTTTTCAGAAGCTAAATAGAAGGCATATGATGCGATGGCTGGAAACTCCTGGTCTTAGAGATAGGAAAAATGTTTGCGGATTTTCATTAAAATAAAAGCGTACTGGATGATATACTGTGGCTAAGAAAGGCAGATAAGGGAACACACTGCGACAGTGACTTTGCTAATATACTTAGTTAGCCACGGGCACTACAGCATCATCTACTATCTAGGTTAGTAAATAAACCTTCAGCTTCTTAAGGGTTTGTTGAAAATAAGCAAAAATTATTAAGATCAGAAGTAGAAATATTCTAAGATAAAGATGAACTAAACTGAAAAGTAGCAGAATAAAAAAAATGTGAAAGCAGCTTACATATTTCTTGTGGTGAGAAAGCTGATAAATCATTTAGATACATCATGGGAAAAATTTAAAGATTTTTTTTTAGGAAATACTTGTAGGAGCACAAGAATTTTTGATTGATAATATGAATGATAAAGAGACTTCAATCTGAGTATGATAAGGACTCATTACCTGGCAATCATTTTTTCTACTAAAATCTAGTGATTTTTCCTCCAGAATCCCATGATTTTTTTCCAACCTCCATGTTTTTTCAATACTGATATGATTTTTTTCTAGAAAAGTCGGTTTTGTCTATTAAACAGCCAGCTAACGTGAGATTACACAAACTTTTAATTGTGAATAATGAATGCTTTGTCATTCAAACTATAAAATAGTTACAAGTTCAATGTGAAGCAACTTTCTCGACCATTAGTGTAGTCTCTATTTTGCTGTGTTTCTTCTTCAACTAACTATTACCACACGTGCATATATATCTGTGCACCTAAATATATGTATGTACAATTAAGATTTGTGGATTAGCCACCGCGCGCGATTTTCAACCGATCCGAGCGGATCATGCAAGCGGTAATTCACGCGAAATCCCAAGGCGTTGTTCGCATTTTGTAAATTCGTACAGTGCATCTTGAGAATGCAATTCAGCTCGTACATAAACATATCTGCGATACGGTTCATATAATATTCTTGCAAACATTTGTGAGTACGGATGGTCATTTTACTTAAGCACCTACACCGTACCTCAGTAAATTACGAGTCATTTTATCGTTGCAAGGATTTTAGGATATGATTAGGCACACGAAATGAAAGCAACCCAACTGGAGCTTATAGCATGTGTCTGGACTCTGGACTCTGTTGTGGCTCGCGACACATAAATTGATTTCGTGATTCGTTGCGTGCATGTTCGACACTTCATATGTGAAGAACGCGAGTCGCAAAGGCAAATTCCTTTAAAAGTATGCATCAAACCCAATAAAGTACTTATCAGAATGATTCGAATCAGTTAACTGACTGACTCTAAGCCCCATGTACATATTTACCATACTCAATGTTGTTTGATAATACATAGACGAATGTACATACAAACGTGTATACTAATAACTTGACAAACTGATAAACAAGTTCATATGCTTATTACTTGTTCGAATCCGTAGATCTTATGAATAATTTATTTAACGACGCAGATGCGGTCATCATCGTCCATCCCTCTGTCCCAAATCAAGACAAAGGGCAAAACTAACAAATTTCAGCGGTCCAGAAAAGATTTGCGTCTTCGAAAATGAAAGTTCCTTCCAGAAATGCAAGCACATCTACAGATGCTCGTGTGTAAAGCCCTATGTACACTAAAAAAGTGTCATTAGTAGTGCGATGACACATACGTATTTTATTGCGGACTGCAGTCTGTTAAAAATTGAAAAATAAAAATTATCTATTTGGTTTGATTCAAATAGATGTTTTATTATGATATTTTCAACAATTTCCCGCATTCGCTTCGTACTTAAAAATCTTCAGTTTATTCTCGGCCTTACCAACAGCTTTCGAATAAAACTACTTCAACTAACCAATAAGCCACTTTCCCATGATTAGAAAGTGAAAAGGATTCCAAGCCTTGGTCGCTTCGGTTAACGAAACTCATCTTCTTAACGGCCACCGAGAACCTGTCAATGTTGAGGCACATCAAAAATAAGCCTCAAATTAATGATTCGAGGATTTATCAATGTGTAATCCAAATCTGAATACCGAAGCACCAAGTGGCGGACATCACAATACCGGCTACGGGACACTTCAGGACCCTGGAATGGGACAGGTCGGGCGAAAGTTCATCATGAATGTGAAATCGAGTAATTTGTTTGGATTTACTTTGCCTTTGCCCGAAGTGTCCAACCAACTATTCGCCTTCTTTCCGTTCGGTTTTGCATCTTTGCGAGCTTGAGAAATCATCCTGTTGTGTGATTAGGGTGTTGAAGGAAAGACTCGCCCAAGTGGAAACAAAAAAAAAAGGGTTCTGCTTTGTTTTCGAACAATCCAGGGGTGATTTGTTTTCCGTTTGACATAACAAACAAATTTTTCTGTAGACTTTGCTTATCGGACAGGATCTGAACAGATTCGTACTATTGTCTAGTGTGACATATTACAATTTCAAGATTGACGCAAACAGGTAATTGCTCATATCCTCTTTTCTAGGGAATTATGACTTTGCGCTATGTGAAGAATTTACGAATCTGTAAAATAACACTTCTAAACATTATGTGGTGGTTCTGCTACGAGTCATACATAAACAAAAATTAGAATCATTTTTGGGAAAATTTGGTTTGAGAAACTGCGAACTACTAACACTAAAACAGCATTACTAAAACGATTCAAGTTTAACTTAGAAAACCTTTTTAAAAAAAAATTGAACATGAAAATACTTGAGTGGAGACGTGATCATATCATTACGAAATTCACAGGACACATCTATAAGCACTAGAAACATGATTCTGTGCTAAATGTGCATGCAACCATGTAGCAACGGCAGGTACCTAAACCAAAAAAATCAACGACTTTCCTGAAAAATGTTTGCTTATTTGAAAATGATGCTTTGTCTGCTGAGCCAAATTAAAATTTTTCAATTCTTTCTTTGTACGGGAACGGCAACCTTTCACCAAAATTAGCTCCTTTTTCGCAACCGAAATTTGTATTTGCGAGTTTTCAAGACATGACGATCAGATCATGACGAAATTCACTGAATGTATTAAGTAAAACCAGGTCTGATAGAAATGATTTTGAAATGACGGCAACCTTGTGCCAGTGGTTCCATGTTGAAAATGCACTTAGGAAAAAATGGCCTTCTGCCCTACAAATACCAACCAATTTTTTTTTAGAAATTCACACAGTTGCTGAATCTTACTCTAAGCAAAATTTAATAGATATTTGTTGAAAAATTTGGGTAACGCTGTCAGCTATGGTGTTTTTGGTAACTTTTCGCCATTTCTTTACTATGCGATTTTTTCATTTTTCAAATTTCAATGTTCTTGTAACGAAAATCAACAGATTTTTTTTTAATTTTGAAAATTTGAAAAGTGTTGCGGGTGGTAACACTAATTTTTTCCCCTATAACTTCCATTGCAGCCATCGGATCGAAACAAACTTTACAGGGTGAGTTGACCTCAGTATGAAGCAGATTTTGTATATTTCTGATCTTTGGTGTTGCAAAGGGCTGCCAGCATCAATAACGTTGTTGTTTTTGTACCAACAAATGATGCTGCCGTCAAATATTCATATGGCAAACACCTACAATTAAAATAAGTAGTCCATGTTCATACTTTACAAGTTTTGGAAAATTTTAGGATGGCAGCCCCAAACATCTTCTATCCCTGTAACTTTCGATGTTCAACGGATGAAAACGAAGATCACAGGGCAGGTTGGCTTTAACATGAAGCAAATGTGGTCGATTTTAAGTTGCAGTGCAGGTAAAAGGTTGCCAACGCTAGGAATTTTCATCATTTATGAGGGGGGCTCTCAGTACTACACCGACGAAGGCATATCTAGTGCTGTCTCACTGGCTTCTTACCGATCAACGGAAGACGAAATTGTAGGAAAGAATTGGATGCAAAAAATAGACATCGATTCTCACTCAGTGGTTTGAAACCCTAATCACAAGCAGAGAGGAGTTTTTGAGGAGATGCGCTAAAAATATATACTCGTCCCATGACTTTAAATTAAACAACAGAGTGTGGTGTAGTATATTTTACACTTCATTCAACATGAAGCTTTTCTTCCGCAAGCCGGACCACTGTACTGTTTTTCAAGCGGAGGTTTTGGAGATTTGTGAAGCGACCAGTTGACTTTTATGTAATGAGATATTCGAAATGTATATTTGTGTTTTCACTGACAGCCAAGCTCAGCTATGAGGTCCCTTGCAGGATTTTACATCTTAAAGATTGTCTCTGAATGCCATACGTCTCTTAACGAGATGTTGAGGCATTCGAAGAGGCAGCTGCTTTGGGTGCCAGCACATCGGGATATGAAGAGGAACTTTGAAGCAAACCAACTCGCAATCACTGGGACGCTTTTGTCCGAAGGGCTTTAAATTCTCTCGATAGCTTCAGGTAAGCTAATCATCAGACTAAAATACTTAAAGATGCCGTCAAATCATTGGTAGAAGAACCTTCCTGTGCGATTGATAGGCAATTATAGAAAACGTTTTATATTAGTTACTCTATGGAATATCTAGATTTGAGAAGGGGGTCTCTCGGCAAAGCGAAAGTTGTCTCGGATGGACACTGTCTATGTGGGAGACATATAACACGGTTGGGTACCCCTTACATGACTTCTCCCGGAGCTGTGGATGCAAGCAAGAGCCTTGGCTCATACTTCTTTACTTTTCTAATTTTACTTTTCCATAAACTTTCATTCCATCTTATTCGGTTGCTTTGCTCGCTGTGTTCCATTGAGTAACTCTGTACCTATGAAACGCTTTCGATGGCTCAAGCCAGATTTAATCAATCTAAAAAATTTGAAAATTAAGGCTTGGAAAGTCTACAATTCGACGCGTTTAGAAAATGACTATAAAATATATGAGGAATTACGAAATAGATTCGTATCTGAAACCTCATCTGCCTACTCAAATTACATGGAGGAGCTAAGGCAGTCTTTCATAAGCCATCCTAAACGTTTTTGGAATTTTGTAAATTCAAAAAGGTATCATGAAAAAGGTATCATGACAAAAAGGTATCATACCCTTGTTCTTTTATCTCTGACGGCATGGTCATTAATAACTCGCTCGCTATTAGCAACTTGTTTGCAGACTACTTTCGATCTGCCTATGGAATACCTGTCTATGACGTCGACATAACTAATTTCAATTACTTAATGGAGTCCCCTAAAACGACGTTGACAATGAAAGACCTATACATCGACACTGCCACTATCCTAAAGCATATATCTCATCTTGAGAATAGTTTTCATCCTAGCCCTGATGGCTTACCGGCCATAGTTCTTAAGCGTTGCACCGATTCTCTCTCACCCCCGTTGGCTCACCTTTTTAATTTATCCATTTCTTCTGGCATTTTTCCAAACTTGTGGAAATATTCATCTATAACTCCAATTCACAGAAAAAGCAGTAGAGATGTCGTGCACAATTATTGGCCAATCGCTAAATTACCATGCGTTGCCAAGCTCTTTGAAGCTATAGTTGCCGAGGTGCTATCTTTCCACTCTAAGGCATTTATCTCGCCTTGCCAGCATGGCTTTATTAAAGGCAAATCTACCACTACTAATCTTTTAGAACTTGCGAATCTAGTCATCCCTGCGATTGAAGAAGGGAAACAAGTTGACTGCATTTACACCGATTTCACGAAGGCTTTCGATAAGCTGGATCATAATATTCTTTTATGTAAATTGCATATTCTTCAATTCCCCAATAAGTTTATTGACTGGATTAAATCTTATCTCACAGATCGCAAACAGAACGTTCGATTTCGTGGCACTCTATCCACTGACATAATCTCCACTTCGGGTGTGCCACAAGGCAGCCACCTCGGTCCGATTCTTTTCGCTATTTATATTAACGATCTTATCACCTTCGCTTCTGGATCCTCCATTCTACTCTACGCTGATGACGCAAAGATTTTCAATATAATATCATCACTTGACGACTGTACAATCCTGCAACGCAATGTGTCAAATTTTTCTAATTGGTGGTTCACTAAAAGCTGACAAATGCTCAGTTATTTCTTTCTCCCACAAATCATGCCCCATTAATTTCAATTACTTTTTAAATGATATTCTTTTAACCCGTTCTAATAAAGTTCGTGATTTAGGTGTTCTATTAAACTCTGCTTTTACTTTTAATGACCACATTGACTAATAAAAGCCAACTGTGCACTTGGCTTCTTAAAAAGGCGGTCTAAAGAATTCAATGACATTCGGATGACAAAAATCCTATTCTGCTCTCTGGTTCGTCCGATCCTTGAATATGGGTGCTTGATGTGGTCTCCATATTATAAGGAGCATATTGATCGAATTGAATCTGTTCAAAACAGATTCTTAATCTTTATTTTTAGTTCTTTCCGCTGGTCTGATCCTTTTTGTTTACCTCCTTATGAAAGCCGCTTGCAATTATTGACCATGGACACTCTTGAAACTAGACGTCAAAATTCCAAAGCTCTATTCGCTGCGAAGTTGGTCAATGGAAAGGTGAACTCTGAGTTTTTATTATCAAAGTTAAACTTTCGTGTTTGTCACGGTGAGCGTAGACATCATAGCGCATCCCATTTCATAGAACCAATTATGGATTAAATGAGCCTACCAGCGCAATAGCCCGAAGCTTCAACTCAGCATATCAAATGTTCGACTTTAACCATACTGTTGAAATTTTCAAGTATCGGCTTATCCGACCGTTTAACTGTTATTAATAAAGTCATTGTATTTTTTGTAGTAACCATTTTGTTGGTGAAACAGTAATTGAATAAATAAATAAAAAAAAATAAATAAATAATTAAAGTAGCTTTGCTGAATCTTAAAAGAATCGTTGAGTTCATTAAGGTCTCAGGGTGGCTCTCCACATAATAATGGTTGTACACTACTCCGTGCGATATCACAATGGGCCTTTGTGCCTAGGTTTGTTTTCTACCGAATTGATCTCTAGGATACAGCCGTAGAACCTAACCTAAAGCAAACAAGTCCGCCATCTTGAAACAAATCTTTCAGAAAATTTATAAGTACAAGGTTTTTCAATAAGGATGTAACAATTTTGTATTTAAATAAAACACAGATTAATTGAGATATCAAGCTGCAATTTATTTCAAGTGTGGTACACATGTTTGATTTTGACTTCGTTTATATGACCACCGCAAGCATGTTTACGGCGATAGATTCTTCGGAGCCAATTTTCCACCACTCTTCCATACACATTGGCCGGAGCATTGGCAATTTCGCGTTCGATATTGTTCCGGAGCTATTCTAATGTTGTTGGCTGTTTGGCATAATCGAACGAATTAACGCAATCTCCTAAAAAGAAATCAAATGGCGTTAAATCGCATGGGGGAGGTGACTATTCGACCGGACTATTTTTCGAGATTAAACGGTTACCGAACATCCCTTTCAATAGACGAACGGTTTCATCAGATGTGTGGTATGTGGCACCATCTTGCTGAAAGTTCATATCATTGAGTCCATCTGATTCTGGTCAAAAATGGTCTCTCAACATGGCACTACCGTAAAATTTACCGTAAAATTGTGATCATTTACATCAACGATCGAATACGGTCCAATCAAACTTCTGGCATGAATCCACACCATACGGTCCCCTTTTCTGGATGCAATGGAATCTCTTCAAAAGCATGTGGGTTTTTTTGTTGTCCCATGACGCATATTCTATGACCGAAAATTGGAGTAACTGCTTGTTATTGACTCAGAATTTCGATAGATTTTTTCAAAAATTTTCAAACGTTACTCGTTCATTAAATTCACTATGATAAAACTGTTCATCATGACTGACGTTTTGACATTAGCAAATTTTACAACAAGTTAAAGAATGCGTTTGCATTAAAATATAAAATTTTTATGTCTCTACTGAAAAATCTGATACATATTCTTAACCTGCGATCAGTATCCAATAGGGAGCAGTGTTTTCGGATAAGTTAATGTCTGCAATTGCTGACAGTTCGTTTGATCGAACAAAAATAGTGGCATTTTTCACGAGAACGGTCAAATAATATTAGTTTATTATAAAACGTAAACTAAAACCCAAGAGAAGATTTCATTAATGAACTAATATTTATGATTTATATACTTAGTGCTTTAATATTTTTTGTAATGATTTAGCAAAAAGATGCATATGTATATACGCATGTATTTAAATTCATACCACTTCCAAAGACAATCTGCAGCACCATATCGCAGGACACAAACCTCAAATCTTGAAAACTTTAGTTTTTACTCGAACCAGCACGAACTACTTTACCATCAACGTACCCAGACACCAAGTCATAAAAGCTGAAGGTCCATGGTAGCTGATAAATTTCTGCAAGTAGATACAAGGACCAAATGTATATTATGCCATAAAAAGCTCTCTTTATATTTCATATACACATTTTATCTCTTTAGCGGTTTCAGTGATACCTAGGGAGATATATGAGTAAAAGTGACTTTACTCGACTACGTGTTCCACATAGCCGTTCCACAGTTTAATCGATGAATGTGTGTCTGATAAGTTAAGATAGTTTATGTTTTTGTTGTTGTATATTTATGTTTGGGGGGTGTTTTTTTTTGTTTGTTTATGTTTTGGGATTTTATCCTAAAATTAATAATACGTTACTGAATATTAATAAACAATCGTTTTTATTTCACAAAATTAAGACATCTCCTTGTTTTATTTAACTCTCTAAACTTTCTATTCTCAATAAATTTTCAATTTAAAAATTAATTGTGTCCTCCTTATAATTAACAATTACTATTTTTTTCTTATTTAAAAAATAAACATTTTTTTCTTGTAACCAAATGTGTTTTTATAATTTTGATGTATGGTGAAAAATTCAGTCTTTGTGAAGAGTAGTGAATTGTATGTGAAAAGATGAGTATTTTGTAAGTGTATCCACAATACTCCCCTGCCAGCGTTTTACGCGTTATCACGAGGCGTAGGAGAGGCGTTCGACCAGCCAGAGAAACGTACGGTGCAAAAGAAACTTTCATCGCTGGTCTCTTTTCAGATGTGTTTTTATATGTATATTGCTGCTTCTTGAAGGGCTTGCCGACAGGTTGCGTAGAGGATGGCATGTAACAGTGCTTGATCCTCTTAATGGAAACATTGACGGATTTGTTTCTTACGTCAAGAGTGTAGTAGTTAGTATGTTTGGCTAGGACTTTGAAAGGACCGTTATACAGCGGAAGAAGTGTTGGACGAACAGAATTGACTCTAACGAAGACGTGAGAATAAGAGTCGAGTTGTCTGAAGATAGCTATCTTCGGTTTCGTGTGATGTTTTGCGTCAGCCGGCCGGCATTTTGCCATTGTTGCCGAAAGTTCGTAGGCAAATCCGGTTTGACTAATCTTCCTTGGATTTCCATGAAGAAAATTACCAGGAAGACGTGGGTTTTCTTCGTGTAAGAGTTGTGTCGGTGACGCTGCTAATTCTTCTCGAATTAGAGATCGTAGTCCAAGAATAATTAGGGGTAGTGTTCTAGTCCAGGATGCATCGTCGTGAGCCATGATAGCCGATTATAGAGTACGATGCCATCTTTCTATGAAACCGTTAGCCTGAGGGTAGTACGCTGTGGTCGATTGCGTTCGAAGCCCAAGAGTCGAGCAAGCTGAAAATGCAGGTTTTAAGTCCTCCACAAATCAGTCCCGTGTTTTTCGGTGCTTTCGGTGATGCTGTTGTGCCTGTTGTTATATAAATGTTTGCAATTTTTACGGAGACTGTAGATTATATAAGGTAGATAAATATTAAAATTTGACACGAGAGTTGCATCTTCTTGTTGTTATATGGTGATGGTGTGTAAATGCTTTCGACCGAAATTCTGCTTCGCAGCTGAAGTCTGGCCACGTTCTACGAATTTCGGCTTTCTTATGAATATACCACTTGAAATTGTTTGCAGAATTGGTTTCCGCTTTACTTGCGCTGCCAAAACCAAAACTTGTCGGAGTTGTTGCTGTAGCTGATGTTTGAAGTTGATGTTGAATTATTCTTAAATTAAGCTTGCGTGTCTGTGTTCATCTTCAAAGTGTTGTCTTTGTTCATCTTCAATGTGTTGTCTTCTTGTGTATTTTGGTTACGGGTTTGTGAGTTCTTCTTCAAGTTTTGGCCCCTGTTACCCCCTGTTTTTCCTCTGGTGGTACAAATTCTCGGCTTGGGCCATCAAGTCGTGTTTTACCAAAGCAGTATTGGTAATATTGTTCTAGCTTACTTTCTAAAGTATTTTTGATTTTATTTGGTAAGTGGACACTAACCTACAAACGAGTATCATCCGCATTTGTCGCGATTTCGCACGTTGTGTCTATTGGTGTATATGTATATATGTATGTATGTATATGTGGTGGTTATGTTGAATATTGATGGTCTTAAAACTCTGCTTTGCGGCACTCCAACAGTGATTGAATATTGTACGTTAAATATATTTAATATGGGTATAAAATCCTGCAGTAATCCAATTGTTCGAAAAGTAGGGTTTTTTCTAAGGTAAAAGAGGAATAAAAGCACTAGTAAGACTTTGTTGTTAAACAGTATCGAACGCCTTTTCTATTTCAAGATCTATTGAATTTTTGTTATTGAAAAGAATTTTTAATATATTGTGATACTCTATACAACTGGTGGAATGTAAAATAATTTTATCTGAATCACAATTGAAAATCAGACTTGTTGTTATAGCCAGTTTTTGGATTGGAAGAGGAAGAACTCTCTTTTCCATGCTTTCGCATAAAAGCATAATTTCAAACAAGCATTAAACATGAAAGTAATTTTCTGGGTAAGTTTTTGAGTGCAATTTTAGCGATTACATATATCGTCGCCAGGAGCCTTATGATTTTTCAACATATTTATTAAGCGAACTATGTATATCTGTGGGTTTACGCAGTATTTTTCGTAAGTTCTGCTCTTCCGCAAGAGGGTTGCTAAAGCTAAAGCTTGAGGGTTGCTCCTATTTGAGGCACTAATACCAAATAAACATGCATATTTTCATATTGCTGGAACAAATTGAATATACACAACGTTTAATTGTGTATATTTGAATTTGTCATCTAAGACAAATTTATTTTCTGCCAAGTACAAGTAAGTTGGCACATCAAAACGAGGGATCATTTTAACTTTTATCAGCTCCTAGTCACTACCAGACGACACTTTCATTTCTAAATTTACCATCATTTTCATCTTTGCGTTACAAATCACTCCCCGACAAACGTGGAACATAACATGTAAATGTTTATAGCAATAATTAAGGCACTTGGAAGTCGATTTACCAACATGAACTCCACTTAAAACATCGCAAATGAAACTCGTGCTCTATTACGAGCAGTCGGGTGTAAAGTAACGTAACGATTAACATCCAAGCACAAGGGTAAGTTTGGCTCAAATGAAATGAACTCACACTCCATGCGAACGCTGAAAGGTATCGACGAAGAACCCAAACAACTTCAACGCGTTGCAAGTATTTCGACAAGATAAGCAAACGTTTTGTGGTTTAATTTCGTTACGTAGACCCATTTAGAGTAGCTTTCCAAGAGAGTAACGGTTATATCCAATATTGTATCGACAGGACGATGTAGAGTGGAGTCGCGGAAACTTGACGATATTACATGAAATGAGAACTGGATCAGATGCTTGAGTAAAACATTCATTCGCTTGCTCGAAACTAGCACCTAGAACAGATAAAGCGTGGAAACAACAGAAACGGCGCTTCTATTCGCAGTCGAAGCAAAACTTTTACCGGATATGAAACTAATTGTTGGCTTGTGCACTAATTGCACTCGGAGCTCAAATTTACAAGACAGTTTATATTTGTAAGAGGAAATCAACACGTATCATTATTTCCGATTCGGAAAGTGTTGCTTATATTGCTCTTGTTGTTTGATTGTATATTTACATCCAAACTGTTTCGAATACTTTTCCCAAGCCGCGACAAATTTGTCTTCAGCCAGGGACCTTCGAATGTCAATTATGAAGACCTTTGAGGGTATTGATGACCTCTTTTGATGCGGAAACGACGAGCAAAAATACTGTTCCTCTCAAGAACTGTTATATCAAAGGTTGAGTAGATTTATCTTGCCAGTGAAAGTAAAGTAATCCCACGACAACCTATTGTCAGATCTAGGGGTTGAAGCTGGTAGAGAGCTTCATTCACAAATTTACAATGAATTTGAATACGAGTGTAGAGTGATTAGTTCCAAAACCAGGAGCCTAATGAGAGCTAGGTGAACTCAAAGTTCGATGCGCGGTCTCTCATCTGAACCTGGATTCGAACCAGAGACCCCACACATAAAAAGCCAGTGCTTTACCAACTAGCCTACCACCCCCTAATATCTTTCGCGTAGTTTTTCTACATTTGGAGAGAAGATATATGGGCTTCGTGTTGACAATGTTGATGTTGCCAGTCGAATCGCGAATGGGAAGGATTTTGGAACGTTTTCTAATAATAGGAAAGTAGCCAATATTCAAGCAATTGCTAAAGATAATAGCTAGCAGAACAAAGAAGGAGAAAGAAAGTGTCTTTGTTAAATAGTTTGATACATTATCTTCATCCGCTAATGTCTTAGATTTAAGATCAGATGCCATTATTTGTAGGTCTGCCGGGCTCATAAAAATATTACAGCCATTAGGGCAATCGGAGACATTGGATGTGAAAAATTCAGTCAAGTAAGAACGTTCTTCACTCTGAACAAACTGGATTACCCTTAACTTTACTCTACTTGCGAAGTCAGGATCTTCACTGGGTTTTTCACCTGCAATCAGCTCAGAGAAGTGATTTACAGCTGCGGCTACAGTAGCCTTGTCATCAAGAAAGGGCATGCCATCAACTGTGAAGGTTGGAGCGCGATCTTTCCCCCCAAGTGATTCTATTGATTTCCGGATACATACATGTATCCGGCTCCATAGTCCCGAGTCTTTATTCAACTGAAAAAATTGAGATGGGTCCTAGTTTTAACATAATAAGGAAGCTGGTTGCCTTGACGATAGATTACATTCGTTCATACGCAGCATCAAACAAATTTAGCCTTTGATGGAGAGCGTTTTTTTTAATGACTTGCATCTTGAAGGCAAGACATGAGTTTCATCCGAAAGGTTTTGGTAAATAAAAATTTTCTG
The DNA here is from genome assembly GCA_947369275.1 of Nemotelus nigrinus. NCBI lineage: Eukaryota > Metazoa > Arthropoda > Insecta > Diptera > Stratiomyidae > Nemotelus > Nemotelus nigrinus. Next base: position 133,030,170 of record OX376374.1, read on the forward strand.
GATGTTCGAGGGACAACGATATCGTCACAAGAAGAGCGCAGAGTATCATTGATTTTGTTACTGGCCTGGTCAATTTGTTATGTTCAATAAAAACATTGTGGTTTAGCTGAGGCTTCTTTTTCAAAACTTTCTCAATTGATTTGCTTATATGACATGAAAAGTTGAGGCTAGAAAGTAGAGACCGTTTGTTCTACAGAGAGATAGTCAGATGTCGTTAGATTCTGACTCTAACGCCGAGCAGCCAACCGAGCCGAATCGAGTTAATATATTGAAAAATTGAGCGAAAACAAGAAAGAATTTGATTACATTCCCAAACCTGTCAACCTGATCAGAATGTGGACGGACAAATTTGAACTTCTTGCGTACCCCTGCAAATCAACAAATCTGAGTTGTCAGCTATACTGGCTGCCATGGCTGTGATATTCTCTTCGGACCCAGTGAGGTAATAGAAATGAAGTGGACATGTCCATAAGATTTACATTGAAGGGGATGGTAGTAATTTTTTTTCCTTCATTGTCAAATCTGGTCAAATCCAAGTAGTTCCCCTCCAATTTGACAATGAACGGAAAATCTACTTTAACATGCTTTGTGGGCGAGAGAATCGAAGGCGCTTATGGTGGAAAGTTATACCGTCGATGTCATCTCCACTTCCACTACCTCACTGTTCGGACCGCACTGTTCTCGAACTTGGTGGTCATCTACGGTCCAGCATTGTGAAGTGTTTGCATAACTTTGCAATCACATGGCAAATAGAGCGTCCTGTGGATGATTAAGCGGTCCGTAAAACGTATAAATCGACCTTTGAGTTTGCACAACTGAACATTGATTTCGGAAATGAATTCCCACGATTTGTAAGCACTGCTGCGGTGTAAATCTTTGTATGGGAACTCACCAGATCTTACTGAGTAGAAATGACAGTGACATTGACAACTGTCATCAGGTTATTTGACCGTGGCAAGTTTTAAAATTTAGCTACTGTAAAAAACAAATTATAAGCTCCAACCTAAAGTTAGGCCTGCAGCGAAACGTTATGCGCAAAGTAGAATACTGAAATGTGTAAGTCACGTATTAATACAGAACAGAATAGAACAATGGCGCAAAAAAAACGATCCAGTACAGAACAGCTGGTGCTTTTGTTAAGATTGTTATAGGTTGCTGTATTCGCTGTGGTAGCGCAAAAACAATTGAAAATAAAGGGATAAACTTACGAGTATCAACTACCACAATCGATAGAAAATATTAAAAGAACTAACAGGAAGTTACCTCTTTTAACTTTCTACACGTTAGGACGGCTTTTTCTAATATCCTAACTACCAAAACATTCAACATAACCTTTCAAAAATCCAAAGCTACCTCACGGCAAAAAAGGCAACTACTCTTGAGCTTTTATTTTTTCTATCAGAAAAAAGAAGTTCAGCACATGAACTACCTATGCAGAACAGAATTTCTGTACCAGTGATTTCACTGGGACAGGTGTGTTGTTGTTTCCAATGCGTCTGTTCTGTTCTGTGCTGGATAAAAGAGCAAAAAAACACGTTTATTATAACGAAAGAATTTGAAAAACACACGCGTTCGAAGACTGTTATATTTATTCTGAGATCAGATAACGTACAAATTCACAACGTTATGATTTTTGCAATATTTTTTTTCATATTGATAAAAGCAACCTTCACTTATTTACTTAAATACATATGTTTTAAATAGATTATTATGCTTATGCTACAATTTATGATAGTCTTTAAAAATTAAAATATGCGAGCAATAAAATAAATTACACAGAAGTACTTATGCTGGAAGGATTCAATTCACTAATATTCGTATCCTGTTTCATGCTTCTTCGATTGTTTTCTTCATCGGTTTCACTACTATCGTAGCTAGAATTCTTCGCTCCGCTTCGATTGATTTGTCCGTTGATTTTAGCGTGCGATTTTACTATGGGATTAGTTTCAACTTCAGTGGCTTCTGCATCAGAACGTAAGTGACTCTTGCGGAGAAATGTTGATCTTGTTCCACCGGCATTGCGACCACATGATAAACTATCGGTGCTTGGAAAGAATTCTACGTCTGCACATCGATTTCTGCAGATTTTCATTATCGATTCTCTGAAACCGTTATGCCACCAAGCATAAATGATCGGATTTAAGAGACTATTGGACAACCCCAAGATTGCAAGAGGACTAGCTAAAGCGATACGAAGTCCATCGCAGAATCTTGGTGTTGCTTTCGGGTCGCACTTAGCATATAAAGCGGATGCAATAAAGTATGGAAACCAGGTGATGAAAAATGCTCCAGTTGTCAATCCAACGATCTTTATAGCTTTCCATTTGCTGGGATTGTATACATTTCCGATATACACTTTCGTTGATTTCCTATCACCACGAATAAATTAAGCTTTTTTGATTTTTCTGAAAATTTCTAAAAATTTACCTGGCAATTAATCCACAACAACAGCTAGATTGCAGCTGTTCGCTGTCGCTGCATCCATTTTCTACAGAGTTTTCCGAAATCACAGATAGATTACCTGCAGCCGAATTCCGACCACCTCGAAAAATCCTTAGACTTCCTACAGTCGCTCCTTCGACATTTCTAGCTGCCGCTTTAAGCTGCGATATTTTCTTCAAAGCATGATACAAAATAATACTGTAGAGGATCGTTATCAAAATCATGGGAACAAGTCCAATTGATGTAGTAGCTAAAATTAATTCCGGTGGCTCGATCACAACGAACCAGCATATTTTTCCATTATTAGTATCACTGCGATAGCCCATTGCCGGAAGAAAACCAATCGTCAGAGCAAATATCCAAACTAGCAGTGCCATTAGACGAGCATGATAGAGCTTGATAAGGCTCTGATATCTCAGACCATGTAGAATGTAGAGGAAGCGATCGATGGCAATAAGTCCGACGCTGTATGCGGAAGCCAATATTGCTGAGACAGTCATTCCTGTAGAAGAAAAATTCACCTTTTATAAATCATTACCTTCAATAAAGCTTCTATGTACATACCAATTTCGATAGCGCATACAACCTCTGTTCGCCTGTCGCGAGGATAAAACATACCAAAAATTACTGCAACACCTGTTAATAAGTCAGCGACAGCAACATTTCCCAGGAAAACATAGGTAGGTCGTGGTCGTTGTCCAACTATGTGATTTCAAATAATTCGTTTGAAGATTAGATATTTTTGACCTCAGTCAATTCATTTTTGAATTTGAGTACGGTTTTTCTGTTTTGACGAGTGTAAAAAAGTGCACTGATGACAGAATAGACCCTTAAATATTTTACCGGTGGAAGAGGGCTTTTTAGAGAATAAAACGGAGAAGATAGAAATAGATGACCTAAAACTTTTTCTTAAGCAATGATGGCAAATGAATCGAAATTCAGACCTTTTGGGGTTTTACCTCTTTTAAAGATGTGATAGATAACGAAGCTCAATTGTTAAGTTGAAATGGTTCTGTGTTAAAGAGGCGAAAAAATGTCGGCTCGTTTTTAAGTGAAAGCTGGTTCAAGTGGTTAAAAGCTGGTAGTTTGAGCCTTTGAGCCGTAGGCTTACACAGGACCTTACAATAGAGGAAGTAGACATCAGAATTTGGCACATACTTTCCTTGTTGAAGTATTGTGAAGGAACAAAAGTGAAAAAAGAATTCATAGGCAGTTATGCAAAAGAGGAGGCAATTGACCTCCTTTGGCCTCGTCTGTGCACGCCACTGACTTCAGACAAAGAGAATAAAACAAACATGTTCGCGAGGAACTTCATAAGTGATGAGTGAGGCTATGAGCTATTCATAAGGTCAGTTTTAATCGTTAAGATCCAGGCTTTGGATAAATGTATTGAATAACAGGGCTGTGGTGATCTACGGCGCGGGGAATAGTATTGTTAATTCAAGCGAATAGGAGGAAAGATGCATAATTTTCGATTTCTGGTAGAGGCCACTATTCCGGTAATAGTGGCGATTGGCCTTATAGTGAAGAGAGAAGGCATTTTGGAGGATATGGCGGTCAAATTTCGTCAGATCTTCACGTTGAATAGAAGGGGCCGAGGATCAGATAGAGCACCGTAGGATAGCATCGATCTGATCAATTGTTTATAAGGAAAAATCTTAGCTCACACAGAGATAGTAGAGTTCGGCTTGAAGATACAAATTACGAGGTGGTATGCAATGGCTGACTTGCTGAGGCTTTTATGAACATGGTTGCTGAAGTTCCAGCGTGGTTTGAGCTTTAGACCGAGGTATTTTACAATTTTTAAAGGGGTAATTAGTGGGTCGTTAATAATGATTTTAATTTTTTTTTTAGACCTTAGCTCTCTTTCTGACGTCTTTCTAGTCACCTCTCAAAAAAATACATCAACTCATTTTGCTGGTATTTATTTGTAAGACTCATTTAGCCCAATATGAAATTAGTTGATTCGCATACCTTTGTAATACCGCTGTTACGAAGTGCGGCTCGTGCCGCGAGCTGCAGAAGAGAAAGCCATCCACGTATAGACTAATAGTTATACCTGTGGAGGTTTGAATTTCCCGGAATGTCTGCACTTGGAACTTTGATGAGAATTGTTTCGAACATTGAGCCTTGAGGTACACTTGATTCAATTGGAAATTCACCAGAGAAAGCCCTATGTCACTAAAAAAAACTGTCAACGATTTTGGTTATACATGTTGGAAAGGCAAAATTGATCATTTTATGTGGGAGGTGTTCAATCCAAACGGAATCAAGAGTCTTTTGTTGATCAATCAGACAGGCATCCAAAACCTTCTTGCTCCGGATGGTATCCACAACTGCTTTTTGCAAAATAAAGCCGAATTGTCTTCCGAGTAGGATAGTGGCTTAAGTTAATAGTTTATTAAAGTCTGAGAGTAGAGATATTAGACTGACGTAGAAGCCATCATAAAATCCTGACGTTGTTGGAGCAGGGAATATTTTCACACGCCTCCAACAACGTCAGGATTTTATGATGGGAAAATAATCAGTGGGAAAATAATCAATGTCTAGGTAAAAGTTAAATAGAATGGAGAGGTGGTCAAAAAACAGGAGGAGAAAAAAAATTAATATAATTGAAAAATACGTTCATCAAGTGTAAGGGCGATGAGAAAAGAGTCCCGATTGCTTACGAAATCAGCCTTATAATGATTTAAATTTTCTGGTTTAAGGGGACTTTCTGAGAAGTCAGTTGATATCCTGATAGAAAGCAGGGGATGATGTGTGTCATTTGCAGCTTGTAAGATGATATTATGGAAGGGAATGTTCCATAAAACAAAATCTTTTTTTTTTATGATTAAGATTGGGAACGAGGTTATACTGAAATAGCGAGCATACTGACAAAAATGAACCAGTTATCAAAGAAACAACGTTTGATGAAATGTTCGAAGAAAGGGAGGTATCCATAACAAGACTAAGCAAATTAAAAACACCACGTATTGGAATGGAGCTAAAGAGTAAACGATTCAGAAGGTAGGTAAAAAGTTCTGCAAAAAAAATGATCGTGGATAGAAATAGAAGAGTTACATGAGACATATGTAGAGGAGAAAATGAGAGTTTCGGAAGAAGCTAGGGTGACACAAACCAAAATACACTCAATAGGAGGAGACTGGCAAAAATCACTACAGATTAACTTCTGAAGCGAATTGTGGCTAGCAGCTAAAACAGCGCCACTATTACCAAACAACGTGAAAAAGAAAGAGCTCATTAGTATAAATACCGCTAGTGAGTCAAGTCTCAGTCATGCAAATCATACGACCCAATTGTAATTATATTATTGCTCGCCATCAAAGTCAAATAATTCATTTATTTATATAAAACTGGAATAGCGAACCTGATGCTGAGTTTACATTCTTACTGTAGCTATACAATGTGTTCCAATAATAAAATTTCTTTTAAAAAAAAAACCACGCATTAAAATTTGTTTCAAGAATCCATTACATGCATACCAGTATAAGTACGTATCTGCTCAATTGTGCCCATTAATTGTATTCAACCAGTATAAGTATGTATCTATAAAATTCAAAGAATGTAAGTGTATTTCGGAATTTGATTCGATATCGAACAAATAAAACGAAACTTTCTATGATTTTGTAGCAACCGAAAAAAATGGAAATATCTCAAGAGGTTATTTGTTTACGAGTTAACTAGTTGACAATCAAACTTAATCAAAGCTTGGGTCCGAAAATGCAGAAAAACCGATACCTACAAAACTTTTGATTTTGTTTATCAAAATACTTACTTGTGTGTAGAATCAAACCACTCGAAACGACAATTACACTATTGACTATTATTATAAGTGCGCCCAGTATTGGAATAAATATGTCGTACAGCTTCAGTTCAAAGTCCACAACTTTCGGGCGTGTAGTGTTGAATGTGATGGTCAGGTCACCGTCCGACCGAAAAAAGGACAAACCCGGCCCAACCATGTACGTTACGTCTGACATCTGAAGCTATTTACTCGGTTCTCAAACATTCGTACTTTACTATTTTATAATACCAATAACAAATCGCAATTGACCGTTTTCCATTTTACAATGTTTATTTAAATCCTAGTCGGACACGCATCCATCTGGTATCATTCCAGTGATGAATTTAGGGGCTGGTTTTCCGATTTTATTAATCCATTTCAACATCATTACAGTGCGACGTTGAATTTTGTTCAATCTGCAAAAATTTCAAAACAATGAATATATTTTAAACTATAGAGCCTCTAAGAGAAAAATCAAAAGAAAACCAAAAGCTCTTTGGACTATGAAATTTTAATCTATAAGAATTGTATGCTATATATAGGTATAATCATGGATTTCGAACATTTATCATGCATTCAAATGCCTCAAAGTATATTTCATTTTTGAATGAACATTATATGCAATAATAATAACCATAGATCCCACACACGACAAGACAGTGCTCTACCCGCTAGACTAGATGAATTTATCGTCGCTTAGTTAGCACTGCATTTTTTGGTGTAGCCGCTTTATATATTGTAATATCGCCCTATTATGGTCCTAACTGATTGATGGCTTTCTTGAGACTATCAACTGCAAGGGTTTAGCCAATCTCACATACACAGATTATATCACTGTATAATAAGAGACTCATACTTGAATACTATTAGATCCAGAATGCAAAAGAGCTGAAATGAAACAACATAATAATGCAAAGAAGGAGTCTGTTCATAGGATCATCATCACTATCATCAAGGCTGATACCCCGGAAATACAAAAATACTCCTAAATAAAGCAGCAGTATAGTGGAAGAAAAGCACACAAAAACAGCTGCTAATAAGCTCAACAATTTTCAAATGATGGCCTGCCTGCTAATTACAAGAGCATTGCGCTTCATTTTAACGGAAAGATATACGTAGAGATCCTTCTAAACCTTGAATCGCCACACTTAAAGATTCAACAGAAAGCGACGAAACAAGATTTTGCTTACGAAGTGTGAAAGAGATCTCCGTAAACCAAGCAACTTCAAAAGCAGCCTTAGTATTCTGCAGAGCATACAGCCTATATTGAAAATGCTGAACGTCAGCGATCAAATAAAGACTAAAGAAACCTTCGAGGGAATGTTCAAGATCGGGACAAACTGAAATCCGGAAGAACTGAAATCCGGATGCACCTAAATCCATTTACGTGCCCCGTGACTTAAACGGATTAATGGCATCTCGTGCATACGCTGCTGTGTTATTGAGGCCTAAGGCAAAAGCTAAATATAAGGCCTTGTCTGATTGCGTCGCCTGGTGTAATAAATCTTGCGACTAATCATTGGATACCGTCACACTAGGGTGGACCGTCACTGCAAATAAGCATACTGCCTTGCAAAATGCACTGATTTAGATGCAACATGCTCAAAGCACGGTTAGTCAGAATGCAGCTTTTTGCTTGGTCCCATTTATTTCCATATTTAGTGACGTTGTCCGCGCTGGTGTTACGTATAGCAGGATGGAGCTCACAAAAGTAACTGGTTAATATGCCTCCACTGCTAAATCTTAAATTTTGAGCCAAAAGTGTCTTATTAGTTTATGTTATCGTTGAGTAGATTAGTGTACAAAAATTGTTAAGAATAGATAGAAAATTGTAAAACTTCATTGATAATCGCATTGGTCCCAAATATTAACGCTACTTCATATTTCAATAAGAAAGGTACCAAACAAGGAAAAAAATTGTCTATGCGAAATTGACTTTATTTTTCAGTCCATCTAGATTAATACCCGTGTTCCAACGGTTTTTCGAATCATATTTTGAAGAAAATCCTTCCAAATTGGTCTCAGTTTCCCTTTTAACTTCCCCATCTTCTTAATGGCTTCTACCCTGGAGCCGGCTCTTCCATTTTGGAAATCACCAATAGCCGTTGGGGGCCAGATCTGGAGAATGTGGTGGGTGCGGAACCAGTTTGTAGGCCAAATTATTCAGTTTTACCGTTGTTTTGACTGAAGTGTGAGCGAGGGCGTTGTCCTAATCAAAGAGTACTTTTTCTTTGCCAGATGAGGCCATTTTTTTATCTCCTTGTTCAAACGGTCCAATAATTCAATATAATGGTTTTCTGTGAATTTCCTTCTCTTACCATAATAACAAATAAAGTAATCACACGACGACCCTCATACGGGTCTAGCAATTGACGCTGGTAGACAGCTCCATTCACAAATTTACAATAAATGTGAATTTGAGTGTGGAGTGATAAGAGTGATTACCCCTGATTTAAATGGCTGCCAGACACAAAGTTTTTTACGCAGATCTCAGAGGAGAGATATATAAGGAAATGAATATGACAGTGAGAATTGAAGCAATTTGCCTGAATCTGTGCGTTAGCAGTAGTGAAGCAATTTGACATTCATCTACTCCGCGAACAGAAAGATAGAGTGAGATAGAGAAGGAGATGGATAGAGGAAGATAGTAGGCCATGTGTACGTGAATTAGACAAGTAACAACTCAGTAACAGCTAAAAGCTCGTAGAACTAAGGTATCGGAGAAACCAAGGGGAATATCTGAGGTAGCAATTATCTCGATTTGTTCTATTTATAGATTTTATCTTTTTAGCAAAATTGCTCCACTGAATTTCGTATCTGTATACGCTTGTTTCATTTCCTTAAATCTCTATGTTCTGAGACGCAGATACATCAAACTTCTCATTTATTTTTTCAAAAGCTGGCACTAACTGGGCTACCTAGGTACCTTTCTTATTGAAGCGTGTAGTACAAGGTTCGGTCCGAAGTAAACAGGACTATTTAAAAATGAGTAAAACTTAATATTTGTTGTGAATCCGATTTATTTTGTTGCCTTCTACTCAATACTACAATTAGCATGATTTAAAAGCATATCGAATGCGTTTTTCAGTACAAGCCCTTTTGGATGACTTCTGCGTCCATAAAACACTTTGCTTTCATTAACAAAGGCATTTTTCGGAAAAGGTACAAGTATCAAATCTCATTCGAACATTTGCCCAACATTTTAACTTCAAATTTACGTAAAAGCTGCGAATTTTTGCAGTTACTTTAAAATATTCAAACAAACTGTGTATAATAAAGTAGTTGGCTCAAAAGCATTTTTTTGCAGTGCTGTGTAATCGATTTATATATCGTCGCTGTAAAATCAAACCGGCATATATCTGCAAAATGCATATTTTTCACCAGAGCGCTTTAAAGTTTTCGCGTGTGGGCTGTTTCCTCGTAAATGCATATCGGCACAGCATCATCAGACGGATTTTTATTCAACTATACGATATGCCGGTGCGACATAAAAATAGACGGGAAAAAGAGGTATTTTTTGATACCAAAAACTCAAAAACTCAATTTTTGCAGATATGCCGGTTTGATTTAACAGCGACGATATGTATGTTGCTTATCTTTTGCAAGTAGAAAGCACTACTTCATACAATCATTTAAATATCTATGATGATTGATATAATCTATAGTATCTATGAACCTGGCAACAAGATATGCAAAACTACTTTGAAGACGAAACCTACCCAGCCAGAAAGTCACATCGGATACTCAAATTATATGCCTAGCATACAAAGTAGTTTTTTTCATGTTCTACAAAACATTTTCAAAAAAGTTCTATAGAAAATTAGTTTCGATTTGACAGCTATCAGCACAATTAGCTTGTTTCGTTTCGTGAAATTTTATTACATTCGTTTGAAATCAATTTCAGCACGGAAATTCTTTTCGATTCTTAGAAAATAGAAGTTGCGAAGCTATAGAAAAGTTAATGATAGCAAAAAATATTTAATTCGAACGGATATATTTAGAATGAATCTGAATGAGAAATATCTAGTTGAACGAAATTGAAAGTAGGCTTAAGATCTCAAACCATAACAATATTCAAATTATTTACCATTTCGCTTAAAAATACCATTTTTTTTTGTTTCATTAGGTTTATTTTTGAAATATAGCCTAACGAACTTTACGCATTGAATTCTAGTGGTGTTCCTGTGCAATTCAATTTCATGCTTCGAAATCATAAAGTCTAGAGAAAATGGTCATGGCCATGTGTGGGCGAATGAAACGACAGGAAAATTTATTGGCTTATTAAAGTCAATCAGAAGTGGAAAAAAACCAAATAGTACTGAATATCATGTACCTATGATCATTTGTTTCCTAGAAATTTCAATTTATAAGCTCACATGCGGCGTATGTCAATTATCCTAACAAGCAAAATTTTAATATACATACATATGTATGAAGACTACCTCAAGCGGTCGCCATGGTGACGGACGGAACATATGTATGTGTTTCAGAACGAGGCATTCCCAAAAGATTTGTTTTATGTCTACCTCCAGTCGGTCAGTTATGATCCAGGCCTGGCGATCTGAAGTTTTCAAAATATATAATTGTATACCAAACCTTTTCATTCTATAGATGCTGACAGCAGGTCACTTTTGGGAGCTCCGAACTGGAGGACGCGGTCACTGAACCGAGGCGAATGGAGGCAAAGTATTAAGGCGGCTAAGGCTCGATTCGGGCTGTAGTGCCCCGACGATGATACCAAACTTTTTGGTGGTAACCACAGATCTAGCTGTGCCCCAGCATTTCTTATTGCTGTGAAGAGCAGGATATTTAGGCAAATGCACAAACATTTGCTGCATTTCAATCACCTGTACACTGTAGTGTAACTGTGAAAATGTAACTGTATATTTTAGTTTAACTGTATTAGGAGTAGGGTCCAAAAAGGAGTTGAGACTCCTTTTTGGATTTTAGAGGGTCCAGTTTAGCTAACTTTTGCTTCTCCAGGTACAAGCGCAGGCTTGATGTCTCTCGTGCACCTTCGATTCCTTTCCACAACTATTTGTACGATTTCCTCTTGTACGTCCCACCAAACTTGTATATTCGCTCCCTGTGAAGTTTTATAGGCGAACCAGTAATCCTCTATGTCGCTGTTAGAAATTTAATCTGGTATTATTCCTGAGCTTCTGTTGTTTTTGGTTCCACCAAGAAATCATCTTGCAGTAACTTCTCTTGCTGATCCGGCAGAACTCTTCGTAGCTGCCTATTATGACTCTATTCAAAGTTCACAACTGAGATTCTATTGACTTTGGTGACATTGTCCTAGCATTAGGACACGCTATGTCTAAAAAAAAGTGGATTCAATTTAGCTCCATCAGTGTTTTTGGGTCTCTTCTCCCAACGGCGAGTATTAGATGCGAAGCTAACGAACACGAAGTAGCGGTGATGAGAGAATAAGATCTGCTTAAAGATGTGGCTGAAGCGAAATTAAAGTTGAATTTATTAGAAAATTACTGCAGGAATTGTCGTTGCAGGAATCGTAGAGGCTATATCGATTGTTGGTGTTCCTTCCTGTCCGGTTTTTGCGTTTAAGTTTCCCCACATAGCTGTCACGTCTTTATTGACTAAGAACCATAAAGCCTTTCTAGACGATTAAAAAAATAATTTTTCACTGCCTCATGCTTATCCACTTTCGCTTGAACAGAGTTTTAATTTCACCCTTATTTTTTTACGTAAGCTATGCAGTTTGATTCATTGATTAATTCCAGTTTGATTCATTGATTCTTAGTTAGTGGTCATTCAGAAAATATATTTTTATTTATTTATTCACATCTCATCTAACAGAGTAATCCAATCATAAAATGAGATAGGACACAAAAATATAATTAATATAAGGCAAAAAAGGAGTATAAATAAGAAAATAGAAGAAAAAACAAAGAGAAAAGAAAAAAAAACACAATATTCACAACGAAAAAGCTACGTTAACAAATCAAAATACGTCTTTTAAAAGATTGAAAAGGCATAGACAAAAAACAAAAATGACGTTCATCATGGCTTCTAAGTATTCTAGGTACCCGTGAATTGAAATACACAAAAGTACGCGCAACTTAAGTATTGAAAAGCTAATGAGTTCTAACCGGGCGATCAGACACACGTAAGAAATGGTACACGCAAATGTTGGAGGAAAGTAAACCATGGTAAAGCTTGTAAAGAAGACATTCATCAAGAGACTCAGCATATGGAGATTTGAGAAAAGCCGACGATCATCACAAGGACGATAAGCAACAATAAGTTTGTACAAAAGGCACCGAGTAAACTTACACTGAACGGATTCAACAGCATTAGACAGGTAGACGAAACTTTTGGTGCTACGAACAAGAGAGATAAAAAGACAAGCTACCTTCGAAGATTTAGAGGCAATAAAAGATCAAATGCAGATCAAATTTTAACTTCGGATCAAAAATGATGCCAAGGTCCTTATGTTGATCTACTTGCTCCAAAACACTGTCAGACAAAAAGTGAGCAAAGGTAATGGGATTAGGCTTATTTGAAAAAGACATCACGAAAAAATTTGAAACATTAAAAGCAAAGAGTTCGCAGAGCACCAATGACTTGAAACAAAAAGATTCCATTGTAAGTTACTGCAATCATTTAAGGAAGCGATAGCACGGTAAATTTTAAGGTCATCATCATAGAAAAGAGATCCAGACTTAAAGCTACAAGGAAGGTCATTGATAAACAACGTGAAAAGGAGCGGACCGATCATGGAACCTTGGGGAGCACCAGAAGTAGGATAGAAAGGGGAGGAAGAAAAACCATTAAAAACAACACGGCAGGTGCGATCATGGATGTAGAAAGAAAGCCAGGATATAAAAATAACTGGAAACACCAAAATTACAAATCTTTTCTAACAGCACTGAGTGGTGTACCCTGTCAAATGCTTTCACGAAGTCAGTGCAAATCACATCAGCTTCAAGACCATTGTCCAATGTACATGGCACGGAACCACTAAATTAGTAGTCGTAAAACGTTCCTTAATGAATCAATGTTGCTCTTTTGCAAATAAGCGACTAAAAGCACTATGAATTCTTTCGTGAACGATCCGCTCAAACAACTAAGGAAAGCAAGGCAGGAGAGATGTAGGACGGTAGTTGGCAACGGTGCCAATGTCCTCTGATATTAAATTCGGAAAAACATTGGCAGCTTTCCAGCTGGAAGGATAAGCATCAACGGACAAACTCAAGTTTAATAAAATAGACAAAGGTACTCATAAAGAAGATGCAAAAGATTTAACAATCACATTAGGAATACCATCAGATCCGTTGAGTCATCCAACGAGCATATTAGAATTTCCACCTCTAGATGATTAGTCATCACAAAGCCTCATGAGAAGCCAGAGTCGCAGCAGAGGTCCCTGAAGCAATGTTAGAAGAGGAAAAAGAAGAAGCAATGAACTTAGCAAACAAATCACAAATGTCTTGAGGAATAGAAACATAAGTTTTCTTCAGAAAAAAGTGTCAGGAAATCGGTTACTAGTTTTATGAGAACGTGCATATAACCAGAAAGGCTTCGAGTTATTTGAAAAAAGACACGCTTCAATATAGACAAAGTACTCACGTTTCGCTTCTTCAACATTTTTTTGAGTCATTGCTCGCCAAGACTGCTCGAAAACCTCAACAGAAGAACTAAGAAGAAATTCATTTCAGGCTTTATGTTTTTCGCGCAAAGATTTAGAGACTGCCACAGAAAACCAAGGATGACAAGCACCACGACGAGTAAGAGACAAAAAAGTAAATTTAGATACAAGAGAATCAAGTAGAGAGTAAAAAGAAGAAAAAGTTTCAGTGATATCAAGCCCCCGAAAGATAGAAAACCAGTTGATAGTGAGTTCAACAGCAATTCGTTCATAATCTGCTTTTAAAAAAGTTGAAAGAGGGCACAGCTATGCTCATTTGTGTGGTCTATTCAATAAACAAAAATCGATGGAAAGAGGGGGATGATGAGGGTCAGGACCAACGTAAGGAAAGGATGAAAGGAAGAAAAGGCAAGTTGAAACCGCCATACACAACAATAGGAGAATGGGGATAGTAAGACATAATAAAGTCAGATAGCTCACTAAAAAATATTCATACGTGAAGAGAGATGCACTACAAGGCACATATACAGATAAAAATAATAAATAGATTTTGTGTAACAGTAGAATACGGACAGCAACGCACTCAACAGGATGAAACACCACGAAGCTGGCACAAAGTGTACTAGGTAAAGATTCACAAATGGCAATTAAAACTCCAGCACCGTTTGCTTTATTCGATCAATCACGGTTGCGATCATATTTAAAAACATTATGCAGGAGAAAGAACTCATCACTAAAAATATCAACTCGGGAAAGAGGAGAGGAGGAGATACCACTCTAATGAGACCATTAAAATCATTCTCATTAGAACTTACAAATTGTTGTTCGGGACCAGGAGACGACACTGAAGACGCCATTGAAGAATGGCATTGTAGCTGCTGTGGAATGATCTGCTGAGGCAACTGTTGTTGTCCCTGTTGCAGAGGCGGCAGTTGTATAAGTTTCTTAAGCTGTCGTTGAGGCTGACGTTGAAGCTCAAGAAACTGCGACTGTTCCTGCTTACAAACGAGAGAATGCTGACGTTACAGTAGCGGCTGGACATTATGGTTTTGTTGTTGGATCTGTTGGCTTTGATTGCCCTGCTTTTGCTGTTGTTGAAGTAATTGATGTTGTTCGCGTTGTCCACGAGTTGAAATTGTTGGCAACGGCAAATTACCCTAATTGTTAGCCAAAGCTGACGCTGGGGTCTTGGGTGAATTCAACTTATGCCCTGCATCTGCCAATAAAGCAAGTGAGTTTAACTGTTTAGCTGCTGATTCGATCCTGCCGCCAAAAGCGTTAAATTCGACCTGCATTGAGCCCACCACCCGTTTCGCGGAGCGGAGTCGATCAACAAAGGAAACCATAGAATTGAATTTGCATTTTGAGCAAAACCAATATACTCCAGATGACAGCTGAACTGGATCTTAATCTTAAATAAATGAAATGAACCCATCGATAAAGAGGTTGGAAAATAAGTAATATGTGAAGTAAAAAAAAAACTAAAAACTCTTCTTCCTTTATTTGATATCGCGCCAGCTATTATGAAACTAAGTTTTTTCATTTGTAAGAATCAGAGCGATCAAGAATTGATTGAATTCGACTCTCTGAAATCCTAAAATAAAAATGAACAAGCCAAAAATTTATAATAGTTCAAGCATGTAAATTTAAAGCTTTTCATGTTCAATGGTCTTCGAAGAAATCTGGCAAGATTCATTTAGTTGGCATAGACAGCATAGCTAATGTAATAGGACTAAAATATTGAGTAAATGAAAAATAGCTTCCTACTTTCTATTCAATACCGTCAGTTGTATTTCATAGCTTAATCTTTAACCTTTCAAATATGTATGCCATTAACCAAAAAGGCGTACGCTTTCAAACGTTTCGGTTCTTTCTGTTTCACCAGGAATATATGCCCCACTTTTCAAAATGAAAATCATTAACAGCTCGGTTCATTAACATAGAATATCTGTTATTTAAAAAAAAAACTCAACAGTTAATTAACACTTGAAACGTTTGCTCTTGAGTAATTAAATTTCCATTCCACAAACACAAAAGCAACTGAACAGACTTGCGAAATGAACCCGCTTGCCTACAAAGGCTTCCTTCAATATCGTGGCGTGAGTAAGTAAAGTTTTGTCTGCTTGTGTAGTCTACTTCGACGCCTTCGTTCATGTTTTTCGTATACTTCAAAAACATACTAGCATCGAACGGATTCAACTTTCTTCCTTCCTTTATCCATTCGCTTTAGGTCCAACTTTTCCCGAAGGTTCATTTCCCTTCATGTTCTTCAAGCCAGCTCGATAAATTCGCGCGTCATCTTGGATTCGAGTGCAAACTATTCCTGTTTGAGTGGATTAATTAATTTTCTGGTCCTGTTGTATGAGTATATTGCAGTAGAAGTTGCATGAAGATGTACCGAGATTCGATTGGTCTCCACAGAAGATGGAACATGTGTGTGTGTGTGTTGAATGAACTGTACTGAGCTGAAGCCATATAAAAAACTTCCAATTATTGTTATTGATCGACAAACTGAAGGAATATTGACGTAAGATAAATAGCCCCAAATGTCGAAATAACACGTAGAAAACGTTTCTCGAAGGTAGAAAGTATAATTGAAGATATACGCTTGCTAGTAAACAGCTAGCATGTACAAGTAAGTCGATTGGGCAAGGTGGATTGTTAAAGCAAACCTTACTGCTTTCGGAATTTGGGTTGTTTGTTAAAAATAATTCATTGAAAGCTGCGTATTTTTGTACATATATAAATGAGATCCTGCAGAATAGTGCACTGTTTGAATGTTGTGCGGAAAAGGAACTGTTGAATCCCTTATGCTTACGCCTTCCGAACTTTATTTCGGAATTAAAGATGGAAATCCAGACAAAGTATGGGCTCCTTGAATCTATAGAAAGACTTGTGTTACGTTATTAACAGGTTCGTTAAAAGGTACAAATCGTAAAATGCTTTTTGCTGTACCAATGGTTTGTAGAGAGCCGAAAAACCGAGTCACAGATTGCCACACAAATATTAAAGGCATTGGACCAAAATCTAAGCATACTGTTAAATATTCCAATTTGTCATCAGCTTTACGGCCTGTTCAATATAGTGATGAGCTTCCAATCTTAACGCCACCAGCTTTGGATGAGTAAGAATTCGAATCCACTGACTGTTCAAGTGATACGATCGAAAGCGAAAACCGATCCTTTATTTGACATACCATTGCCGCATCTGATTTCGCAAGGCAAACTCAATGACTTAGTTCGAGATTTAAGTCAAACATAATAAGCTAAAAGAACTTTTAGCATGTGTTAAATGGAAATGAACTACGAGCTCGGAGTCCCTTTAAGTCAGTTTTTACAAAATTTCTTGGAAATGAGAAAACTGACCATTAGAAAGATAGTATGAATAAACTACTTAATGCTTCTAAAGAAATGTGATGTAAAATGTTTCTCAAAACTCACTCATCTCAAGTTAGTAAGTGACAAACTTGGGGAGTGGTTTCACCAAAACATTTCTGCCATGGAAAAACGATATCAAGGCAACTGGAATGTCAATGTGCTTGCTGATAATTACTGGGCATTGTTAAAGAATACTCCAGAAACGCAACAAAAACAAAATTTTGAAGTTTTAATAATAAAATGCATCTAAAGTTATAATTTAATAGAAAACTATGGATGATGGAAAAAATCTCAGACCATTTTCGAATTTTACATAAAAGTCACTTCATTTGTCCATGTCACAAAAAAGAAAATTTTTATTTACCATTATAATCTGAATAAATGTTTTGTTTTTTCTTGCCCGAGCTATAATTGGACCACGTTGTCGTAAAAAAATTTTTATAACAATTCTTCCCATAGTTTTCACTTAGTTTTATGTAATTTACTTGTTTTAACTAATGTTCGAAGAAGAACATTAGTATTAAAATCATTTTGGCGAAAAATTCACATTTCTATATATATATATATATATATATATATATATATATATATATATATATATATATATATATATATATATATATATATATATATATATATATATATATATATATATATATATATATATATATATATATATATATATATATATAATCAAAAAATTTCAGTGAAAAAATCTCAGGAACGCGCCATCCGATTGAACTGAAATTTTCAGGACACATTGGTGTATATGCAGAATAGTGCCACGTTTCACAAAAAGTTAATAATCTTTAACCCTTTGACGCCGGCGGCCATTTTAGTTATATTTTTAATATACCTATTATTCCGTACACAAATAATTGTTGCAAAAATAAAGTTGACGAAATAAAAACCGAACGTGTTTTACATGTAAATCGGATAATGTTTTGGAATTTGTTAACCCCATGTGTGCGCTGGGTGCCTAAAGAGAGAACGGGAAAACTTGAAAATTTTTAAATTGCGATAACTTTTGACAGAGCTATTCAATCATTACGAAATTTTCAGGACATATTGGTATTATTTAGTTGTAGATTTATGTTATAGTGTTAATGAGCGTGCTGGCAACCCTGTAGCTAGGGCAGGCACTAAAAGTGAAAACCTCCAAATCATCTCGTCTCTCTTGAAAAAATGCCGCTTCTTCAAAAAAAAGCCACTCATATGTAAATCTTGTGCTTTGTTTACATAGACAAAAAAAAATTTGATATGGTATAACGGGCACGCCTGGTAACCCTTGCCCAATTTACCTATATTTTTAGCATCAAAAACTTCTGCTCACGGAAACTCACGATCCGATAAGCAGAATTAATTGAAATTTGCAGAACGTATTAGTCTTAAATAGGACCAAGTCTGATAGAAGTGGTTTTGAAATGCGGACGATTCTGTGCCAGTGGTGCCATCTTGAAAAATCACTAAAAAAGATAACTGCTTTTAGCCCTATAAATTCTGATTCAATCGTTCGATTTTGACGAAATTCACACAGTAGCTGGACCAAACCACGTTCGGTAGAAATTTGGTCGAAAAACTTGCTTGGAGCTGCCAGCTATGAAAATTTTGGTGTCTTAAATTTGAAAAAATAAAAATTTGGAAGTGAAAACATTCAAACCATCGAATATCCTAAAAAATGTCCGTTTCTTACAATAAAACCAATCTGTATACAAATCTTATGCTTTATCTGCACGTTCAAAGTAAAACTTTGGAAATTTCATGTCGGACAAAAACGGTAACCCTTTCCCAGTTAACCTATATTTTTAGAATCAAAAAATTTTGTTCACGGGAACTAACGAATCAATAATCAGATACAATTGAAATTTACAGAATGCATTGGACTTAAGTAGGACCAGGTCTGATAGAAGCGATTTTGAATTGCCATCTTGAAAAATTACAAAGAAAAAAAACTGTTTTTTGCCCTATGAAATGTGAATAAGTCACTAGATTTTCATGAAATTGACACAGTAGCTGAACCTTACTTTAAACTCTGTTTGATAGAAATTTGGTTGAAAAATTCGATTGGTGCTGCCAGCTATGGTAATTTTTGTGTCTTTGGTTTTGAAAATTCGCTCAGGAAAATAAAAATTTTTGCCCTATAACTTCCAGAGCAGTCATGAAATCAATACGAATTTCATACAATTAATGGAACCTATTATAAACATTATTCAGGCCAAATTTGGTTGAAAAGCCACGATAGGGTTGCCAACTATTGTTGGTTTTGTGTTTGTTTGCAATATCTTTATTAAGCGGTTTTATCGTAGAATTTTCAATTGGTAATGATATTGTAGTGACAATAAACAGCAAATATTAAGCTTTCGATTATTTGAAAAAGCTCGCTGCAGGTAACCCTAAATTTCTTTATACTCCTATAACTTCGAATGTAATATAACAACGTGAAGCAGATGTGATATATTCTTGGCTTTGATACTGGCGAAAGGTTGCCAGCACGAGTCGGTTGTGCTACGTTTGTATCAATAAATGCTTACAGTTAGTATTCATACCGGAAACGTTTACAATGAAAATAAATAACCGATGTTTCAATTCCCAAAGTTCTGCATATTTTTCGGATCGCAGCCCCAGGCCAAACACCAACTTCAGTTACAGTGCTGCAGGCACTGAGCATTTTCTTCATTGATGTTATATGAGATGCTGCTTTCAAAATTTTGTGAAATAAGCATCTGATAACGAATATAATTAACCCGTGTTTTGCTCTCATAAACGTTGAAATTCATGCCAGTGGTAATATCTGAAACCTTCTACTATATGAGTTATAATGCATTCTTGAGACCAAAGTAAAACGTGGCATTTGAAACAGTTTGGCCGTAATAAGCAGCTCATGTGGTGGAATATGCACTCAAAACCTGCACGATTCTTCTACTGTTCTTCGAACATTAGTGTTTCTAGCGGTTTAGGTGCGCTAGAGATTTTTTTTAATCCAATTTCTAATTCGAACCAAATTAAGTGAGAAGTGTGGCACTTCAAAAATAATGGAATAATTGAACTCAGTTTCTCCCAACATAGCTAAGCATTTGCTTTCAAGGGTAATCCCCTGAGCTTTGGAATTATCCTAAAAGTCTACTTTGGAAAATGAATAAGCTTTCATGTGCAACACCAACCAAAGTGTTAAGCTTCGCTAAACGAAAAGACTACAACTTAAAAACTGGATAAAGAGCCACCGAAGAAAGCTAAGAAGAAAAATTATGCCGAACTTGAAAAACAAAAATATATTGATGTCAGTTTTTTGATCAATTATTGCTGTGGAAAATTGTAAAAAAAAAACCAATAGAAATTTCGGAATTGACAAAACCTAGACTCAAAAGTGTCTAATATAACTGTCACCCACAACTTGTATCTATCCTGATTTGTGGCTCGCTTCATATCACGACATTTATTTTTTTGAATAGCTCTCTAGACCTGAACCCAAAGTACATACAGTTGCCCACGAAAGTCAGCATACACCGCTTAAATACGCGGAATTGGCAATATAGGTAGAAAGAAAATGAAAAGACGGGTGAAAAACGAACTTAAAAGGAATATCAGAGACATTGTTATCTATTTTACACAGAATTAATGAGAACATACATAAACATACACATATACATGGTAAATAACAAGAAATTCCGCTCATAGTGAGGAAACAAAAGTCAGCATACACCACAGAAAATTCAAAAGAATCAGTCTAAGCGATGAGTCATACTGCGATAAAGATTGCTACCGTGTTAATATACAAAGATAAATATTAGTACATTGCAAGTCGATCAAACTAAAGTGATTTGGGTGCCCTTAGTACTTAAAAAAGAGTACACGGAAGGAACCGAGTTTGGAAGTGCGAAAAATCATCCTTAGTGAACGAGTGGAAGGGAAGTCGTATGGCGAAATTGCTAAAATAGTTGGAAGAAGTCGGGCAACGGAGCAAACGATCATACGGAAAGCGGAACCGGAAGGGAGAATACAAAATAAACAACGAACAGGTAGACCGAAATCCTTAAGTAAGAGAGATGAGAGATACTTGTTACGGAAAATAACAAAAAAGTGCTCCGGCAATGGCCACTGCACTTGCAAAGGCAACAGGGAAGCAAGTGAGTCCAGAAACAATACGTAGAGTTTTGTATAATCAGGGTTAAAACGGTAGAGTTCCGCGCAGAAAACCTTTTATTTTTCTAGTTAATGAAAAGAAGAGGCTTGACTTCGCTCGCCTGCATCTTAATAAGGACGATAGTTTTTGGAATCAAGTTCTGTTTAGTGACGAGAGCAAGTATAATCTTTATGGCTCTGCTGGGCGCGGATACGTGTGGAGGAAGCGAAACGAAGCTTTGGCAAAGAAGAATTTGCGTCCTACAGTGAAACACGGTAGAGGGTCAGTCCTCGTATGAGGTTGTATGTCGGCTGCTGGTGTGTGGCAATTACATTTTATTGATGGTACTTTGGATCAATACATGTATTTGAACATATTGCGAGGCGATTTGATACCTTCTGTGCAAAAATTAGGCCTACAGCCAGGTTGGATCTTTCAGCAGGACAATGATCCAAAACATACAGCTAGAAGTGTCAAGGAATAGTTGCTGTATGACGTCCCTCATTAGCTTCACAGCCCGCCTCAGTCTCCCGATTTAAACCCTATAGAACATTTATGGGAAGAATTGGATCGCAGAATTCGTGAGCCAGCCGTAAGTGCAACTATTACTAGCAAAGAGACCCTAAATTCTGCTCTGCTGTGTGCCTGGATGAATATTCCACCCAAAACTACCGGAAATCTCGTTCGATCGGTGCGAATGCGTTTAGAAGCTGTTATTAAGACTGGTGGAGGGCCTACGAAGTATTGAGCTCACGTTTTTTGGTCATTCTCGTTCTTTTCGAAACATGGCGCGTAGTGTATGTTGACTTTCGATGGATGATTTTTTTTAGTTTTCATGGCTTATTTCATTCTGTGCTCGTATTTTCTTTATTTTTATGTTATAAAACTTATTTTTAATGCCAATAAAGCTACTTTTACGTTTTCATTGCATTCTATCTTTTTCCACTGTACCATATTCGTGTTTTTACATGCTGTATGTTGACTTTTGTGAGCCACTGTATATAATCACATGAGGATTAGTTTCATTTTCTTTTATTGAACGATTCCGTGCTTATCATGTTAAAATGAATGGAATAAAAGTGCTAAAACTAAATTCATGGTGTATTCTTATCTATGAATATTTTTCCGAAAAAAATTCGGCATCAATATCATAAAACTAGTCTCCATACCACGAATGCTCACCAACAAATCAGAACAAATAATCCTCCATCACCAGCCAGCAGATATTATTATCGGATTAATTCTGCGGATTAATTGCAATACATAAACGCTTTCGATATTCACATTACAAAGCACATTATTTCACATGATATCACAACACAGTATTTGTTACAAAATCAACTAACCTACACGTTAATTATCCACAATTCGCACTAATCGAATCTATAAATACGTATCTTTATAGATTTACAGGTAGATAAACAGCTTTTACACGAAACCGCTACGAATGATTGTATCCCAATTGATTCTGATTAATCGATGTGCAATTAATGTCATGCACTTATCACTTAGTCACAATTAGATAGTATGAGTATTTCCGTTGCTTATCTATTATCGCTAATTTACAGTCTTAAAAAACTGACTTCACCGACTTAGTCACATCATTCAATCTTAGAATTGTTCTCAAGCAAAACTGTGTTTGAACACGATGATTTGCAGTTTGGAAATAAAGCTAAGTTCCTGCTTATCGGCAAATATTAGCACTGGTTCACCTTTGAAGCAATTCGATTCGGAAAGTAAACAAAATAAACCACTGAGTCAAACTAAGTGTGTATCTTAGCATTTGTCAACGATCAATCTGGCAAAAACACAAACACATCGATGATCACTTGAGCGATTTGTCTTGAAGAACAGTCGAATTGCTGTCTGTCCAATCCGATCGCGACGGAATTCACGTAAAAACTGAATTGATAGAATTTTTACATTTCCCAATTACGATAGTGATATCGACAGGTTTTACGAAAAGCGATCTACATAATTTTAGTCATGAATTTTGAATTTGCCACGTGCCAATAGATATTGAGTAATTAATGCGGAAATACTTGTGTGCGTGTAGGTAACGTAAAAGCTCTCGAATGGCCTTGCAGGTGTAATGTTGAACGATGACAAAAAAACATTCTCAATGTTAAAGGGCCGATATTTGAATATGTAATGAATTTATTGTGATGAATCTTATAAACTGGTGGTTATATTCAATAATCATCCACCATCGATTTTTTCGATGTTTCGTTGCTTGTGTTCGGTTCGACTAGCGTTTATATGATAAAATCAACCCATGAACAGTTGTATTTTTATAGCTTAGCGAAGAGCCATTCTATTTACAAGTTTCATCTTCTTTTTAATTAAATCAAAATTTACAATATTTATTGCTAACAAGTTATAGTCTTACTCGCGCATTTCAGTTCGGTTTTCGTGAATTCCTCGATTATCTCACCCATATCACCCACGGTGATCAAGTAACTGATTGATTGATAGGCGATGATAGCAGGTGAACATATTGAATTCGCATACATTTCCCTCAACTACTCATCAGTTGGACGCTTGCCAGCTTGCGAAAGTGGATATAGCAAGGAAAATTGCGAGTGATCTGGAGTCGAACGATTTATTCCTGAGGAATATCTATTTTCAGATTGAATGTGTATTTCGGGCGGTTTGTTTGTTTCCAGCCAATTGAGCTAGTAATCGTAAATTGTGGCTACTATACGATGGCCAAAAGCTGCATAGTTCCTGATATCGTTGCGGCGCTTCAATAACAAACATTAAGGAAAAGGAAAATATTTATTTTATGCTCTTGAGTTCGATGAAAATTTTACCATTATAACTGACGTAACTGTATAGTAGAGAAGCTTTTAAGCGTGATCGCCATATAATTATTAGAACATATAATAATCGTTTTGAGTAGTTTCGCATATTGATTTCTCATAACGCAGGGGGAGTTTTTTGTAACTCAATTGAATACATTTTTCATTTTTTTTTACGAAATTCACACATATGAATTACTGAATTCATTTGTTTACTTTAAATGTCTTTGAAACAAATTGTATGCAAATTAATCACAATACCTTCATGCCTGGAATTCCAATCGTGCGTAAAGGAAGTATGCGTAAATAAATTCGAGCTTCAAAATAGAATAAAAAATTGTATCTTAAAATCATTCATGGTCAAATATATGAATGCTAAGAAAAAAAGATAAATGTTTGCCGCCGTGCCTGTATGGACATCATGAGCATCAAGACTTTTATAAAAATAAAAATTATAAAGTTTTTTTCAACTACTAGCCATGGTGAACGTAAAGGTACTTCAGACTCTCTGATTGAAAATCCATAGTTATTTGCTATAAATGATGTAATTAAAAGAGTGCCAACTTTTTGTCAAACTAATGAAAAATGATGAAACTATCGAACATATTTCGTGCTAATAAAGCTAAATTCAAATAGTTCTCAAAGGAACGTGATTAGGTAGTTCAAAGATTTTTTTTGTGTCTGCCGGTGTTAAGAACTGGGATGATAACAGACAGTGACAGATTGTATTATAGTTAAAAAATAAAAATAAATCTCTTCTAGGACAAACTTTATTCAATTGACTTCTTCAATGTGTACATTACATTACGGAAACCTCTGTAATAGATTCGTTATTTTCTATTTCATCTCTATTAGAATTTGATTCTTATTCTAGAAAATTACAGTCGAGAGATAGTTTCATGTTAAAATAATACCTATAATTTTCATATTTTAGTTGTAGCGATGACCTTATAATGATCGTCACCTCTGTCTGTCAGGCTAATTTTTATACAGTCTGATTTTATGAGAAATATCTCATGTCCCTCTCTAATTTTACTTAGTGCTCTGAGTTAATAAATACTTATTTAAAATTACTTGAAGCCTTGATGTCAACTGGAATACCTCCTACATCTGAGTTTCCTTAAATCTTGTGCTGACTGCCTGACGCTGCCTTTTTTTTTTACAGTTTTTAATAAATAATTATCAACTGTTATTTTGTTGTCGTTGTGGAAACACAGTTTTGTACTTTAAATCGCTATATCCGGAGATAAAATTCTTATTAATAATTATGGAAACTAAACTTCACAAAATTTTAGAAAATTTGCTTATGAACTTTTTTAATTCACCAATTGAACTCCACAATCACTGCCAGCCAGTGCAGATTTATGTAAAGAAGTAGTACTGCTATCAATCTCTTTTCATTATATAATTATGTGGTCAACTCTCTTACAGCTGCTCGTGCTGTACATGTATCTACATATATTTTTCCAAAGCACCTGATAAAATAAATTTTGAGCTTCTTTGTCGTGAATGACGTAAGATTTGATTCTTTGGCAATCCGCTTGATTGGCTATCTGCTAGCATCCAACGTTTCTCAAACTTCCTCTGTCTACGACGGTGTTTCCTTAGGGTCACCAGAGTCCATTGCTTTTTTCGTTATCTATTAATGATATTTGGGTAGTTTTTGGCTCAATGCAGTCTCTTCTTTTTTGCAAATGACTGGAAATTCTTTAAAGCTATACGCAGTCCTCAGGGCATCTTAAATAGAAGCTAACATCCACTTCTCCGACATCAATCCAAAAACACTTTTATACTGTCAACCTAGGTCAGCCTTATCAGATCCACTCTTTTTTACTTCCCTCCGACCGACGGTCCCATCATCTAGATCTAGACATTTACCTCTCTTTGGACCACGGAACTTTGAAATAAAAATAATGGATTTTTAAATTTTAGCCTTAGTGCTGGGCGATAGCCGGCATGGCCTTTTTTCATGGTTCCTTTGCCATGGCTAATATATTAATAACAAGGTAGGGACCTCGGCTCTTGTGTTTTTTGCAAACCAAATCCTGGAATTGAAAAAATGTAACAACTATGGTAAGAACCATACTGCTGACTACAGAGTCTTCCTAGCATATTAGTCTATGAAAGTAAAGTTGATCCCTCCTGAAAACCGTGACTAACTAAAAAACGGGCTCTGATTATTGCAACCAAAAAACCAGTCTCTTATGCCAGACACTTTTGTATCCTCATTTCTAGTAACTCCTGGTATTAAATATTCCGAAGCAATCAAACTAAACGCGTACGGCTATGTTGAAAACACTGCTCGAAGCAACAAAAACTGGCACTGTCCATCATAAAGCGGAAATAGCCTGCTTTACATAAACTGATGACATTGATGTATTTCTCATATCTCTCAAAAACACCTCTCGGAAAAAATAATTAATTCGACATTTGGCATCAAACACCCAGTTGGCAAAACTAGCAGTAGGTCTGCAATGCATATTGAAAACATTTGCTCTAACATCATTTTTAAAGCTAAGCGAAGCCTACATCCAAGCAACAACCATTTGTCTACGGGAACAGTCCAGTGAAACTTTAATTTCATACATCTACTGCCCACTGAGGCACAACATTTCGAAAGCAATATTCGACAGCTTCTTCCATCGCTGGGAACCAAATTGAAACATACGTTTTTGACCGGTCTCGACTCATACTACCTGGGCGAATAGCACTTTTCGAAACAATACAAACTTATGGATTGTGACACATCTAAACCGGCCAACCAACTAATTAAATGTCAGATATCGACTAAACTCCGGACCTCATAAACTTCACCATCTCGAAAGCAATACCTCCAAATTCCGCGAAATCAGAAGTAGTTTTCGATCTGTCCTCAGCTCACACTCCTCTCATCATTACTCTGGACATAACATCTCACTTCACTTTCTGTAAACGTACATATTCGAACGAAACCAACTGGAAGGTGTTCAGATGGCACCAACTCAATGTATCTACGAGCGCTACTCAAATCATGTTAATCTTTTCAATGAGCATGTCTTGAAGTCATTCGCCACCGCAAACTTTAAAACTAAATTGCAATCCTCAGCTAAGAAAATAAGCTGCTCTTCATCAATTAGAATCCTGAAACAGGGAAAAAGACACCCCAAACTAAAGGACGACTCAATAAAGCTTCTAGTGAGAGCCGACGCAGAAAGAACCTCTGCCCTCGCAGTTTGCTTAGGACAGGCTTACACGCTTTTGGTCAAAGGAATATCCGACTTCTCATTCAATACCAATGCTCAAGACTCACAACTAATCAAGACTTCAGCTAAGGAGGTGTATAACATTATTAGACGGGTAACCTGTCTATTTTTCTAGCAACCCTCCACAGCCGTAGAGTAGAGGGTGCTAAGTTTTATGCGGACTAGAGACAATTGTGACCATTTCTAAAGCACCCTACTCCAGGGGCAATTAGTTCTTTTTCCTACCGCGTTAATGGCTGGCCATCATACTTTTGGCAGACTCCCTTCTAGACTTCGATTCAGTCGAGATACTTTGCCAACCTTCCACTTCATAATGTTGCCACAAAATCAAATTAATTTTCGAACTAACCAGATTAATCGGAGGTTATTGTAAAACAAATCGCAAGTATATCAACATGAAAACTTTTTAGCCCGAAAAAAATAAATAGCAGTTCGTAAATTTGATGACGCCATGAGGGCTATTCGGATTAGGACAAAGTTGAATAAAACTGAAAATTGTGCCTTGCAATTCAATAAATTAACTCTAGAAATAAAACTACCTTAGTTCAATTTTATTCAAAAAATCTTTCATTTTTTATTATTTTTTTTTTATTTTAAAATATGTTTTATTTCATGTTTCATGTCATGTTTACCTATAATTTTTTGGGTTCCGTTTTTTTTTATCGAAATATATACTGGTATATATATGCATGTATGTATATAGTAAGTTATATACGTGAAAACAATAATTACAATAATAATTATTAATAATATCTCATTATAAGTAATTGATACTTAACTTGTGATTTACGCTTTCACTATTATTATGAATAATGTTATTTTTATTTGGTTTTCTTTTTGTCATTGTTGTTGCTATTCGGAAAATTTACAGGTTTCGTATTAGTAGTTGTATATGAATTATAATTTTAAATGCATATGTCCTTTCACTGGTGTAAATGATTTTCGGTTTGCATTTTGAATTTCAATAATGAATTTCGAACATTTTGTCGTGTATAGAAATATGAAATCACATGGTGGTATGCATGTATTTAATGTTATTCAAAAAATTTAATTTTAAAACCATAATCTTACAATATGGGCTGGCCACAACGATAAAATTATTTTTTTGTGTAAATTACTTATTTCAATATTAGAGGCTTTTGATAGAGAAAAACTAAGAACTTTGTAGAAATATTGTCATGCCCAGAAGAAAAACTAATTTCTCAATACACAATTTTCGAGTCAGATTCATAGATTTTTGGTACGAATTCACAATATTTTCGTGTCTAACTCATATTTTCTCAAATCAAATTCGTAAATTTTCGACATTAATTCATGTTTTCGAGCTTATACATGAAAAAAGTTTTATACATAAAAAAATCAAAAAAATTTCTAATCGAATTCATTTTTTTCTAGCCAAATTCATAATTTTCTAATTCATAAATAAATACATAATTTTCGAAAGTTAAATTCATAATTTTCTAATTCACAAATAAATTCATAATTTTCGAAAGATAAATTTATAATTTTTTTCGAATTAAATTCATACAATCGTAAGGTAAGTTCATATTTTGCGCTTCAAAATTCATAAAATCTTATTTTGACGTACAAAAATTATGAATTCGCCCCGAAAAAAACTAGGATTTTGACTTGCGATAATAATGGATTGGGCCTACAAATATGCGTCAAAATTATGAATTTGACTCGAAAACATAAATTGGTATCGAAAATTTACGAATTTGATTTGAAATAATATGAATCAGACTTGAAAATATGGAATCTGTACCAAAAATCAATGAATTTGACTCGAAAATGGCATATATTTAAAATGTACTAAAATGCCTGGGTATCAAATCTATGTTGCACTATTTACATGAACATATCTAGGTAGGTAGATTTATTACATTTGTCTACAGCGAATGATATACAAATAAGCAGGAAAAAATATCCAAGCATGCTAAATGTATACATAATATGTCGCATCGCCAACCCCTTTTTCGTCCAAATTTAAATCGTTTGAAGTTCAATTGAGTTAAAATCATTCATTAGCCTTTACAGTAATTTAAGAAAGATAGAATTGAATTGATCATAAAAGTGAATTTGCTATTTGAATCAAAAAGTAGGATGATTATTCCAAGAGTCGGCCACTCTGCTCCTAAAGTTGGCCTGCTACAACTCTTTTTTTTCCAACCCTTTTTTGTCTCACATCCCGGATGAAACGATAAAACGGTATCTAAAGTAAATACAGTGACTATTGTTCCAAATATTAAACTTAAACACTGATTCACATTCAGACACTCTGCGTCCGATTTTTGTTATGAGACAAAAAAGGATTGAGGATTTTTGGAGCAGGCCGAAATTAGGAGCATTCACCCTACAAAGACCCAAGATCGTTCAATTGTTTTTTTTTTGTTCCTACTACCTAAAAGATAATGAAAGTTATGAAGATAGTAAGTTATATATGCCTAAATAAATCAAACTTAACATTGATTGCATCAGAAACACACTTGAGCTTAAAGCTCTTGACAAGTATAAACATCGTAATTAGCCAAATAAAGCAGTTTTCAACATAGTTAAGAGTCAACAAATTGAGCAGAAAAAAAATTAATCGAAAATTGTCGACTTTATTGTGATTTTCATAAATTCCTATTACAAATTGAGAGTGTTTGTGTTCGGTGATAACAACATATTGGATTTTTCAATTACGCTTAGTTTTTTTTTATTCCCTATTAATTACATGCTTTTTTTTTGATAATCCATACTAACTTTAAATTAAATATTTATATATCATACAAGTATTTTTAATTTTTGCGATTTTATCAATTTTACATACATATTTTTTTAATGTTTACTTAACAACTATGTTCCGAAAGGTAAAAAACATTACTTTTTGTTCTCCTATTTCATTGCCACCTTTGCTTACATTCTTTAATTTAATATTCACACATTTTTTTTCTACTTAATTTCGAAAATTTTATTTTCAAGTATCTATTGATGATGACATAATGAATCTATTTCTGATGTACAATTTCGGGGGTCTAGTGTTTTATGCTTATAATTACTCTCAACTGAACATCCCATTCATTAGACCGAATAAAGTTTGTGCATAAAAAAATGTGAATCATGTTCAAATTTAGTATTTTCGTTTCGAATTGATAAATTTTAGGTTCCTAGTCCTGGATTTACAGCCTAATTTTTCTATTTGAATGGAGATCTGACAAACAAATGCTGAAAACAATGTCCTATATGTCAAGAATATAAATTGAACATTTCTTTGTTGTGCTCTTATCGACTTGCTTCAAAACTGATAATACAAGATTTACTTGAAAGATTGATTAAAGAAAGCTTGAGCAATGTCTGTAGCTGAGAAAAATATTGCAAGAAATACAATATGCATTTTACTAAATAACTAAACTCAACTTAAATATAATGGAAGAACATGAATTTGGCCATCTTAAACGAAATATTTGATACAAAAAAAAAACTTCAAAACAAATGTGTGCGATATCAGTACAATCCAAATACTTTACGGAAAGTTGATCATTTACAAGACAGATAGCAGAACTATAAGAAAAAACAATTTTTCTTTTTCACGTTACTGCTCTTACATTGATTCTAGCAAATCGATCTTTATTCCATTTATTAAAACCTATCATTTCACTGTGAGTCTTTTTCTTGTTTGGATTTTTGATGCTTCGTAAATGTTTTTTATACATTCTAATTATTTTTCGTTTACTATTATACATATTTTTGGGTGTAAGTCTGGCGAACTTGCACCACTAAATGAACTGCTAATAACTTATCGATAAAGATCCTATTTGTCCGATACATCGTCCTTCTTCGTCGAATGTGGCCAAGGTTAGACGGGATAGTTTATTACATAAAACACCGTTTCCATTATTTTGAATTGGATTTGGCTCTGGAAAGATAGAAATTACAACAAATTTAATGAGAAGTTAATATATACGACAAATTATATTTTAATGGAAAAAAAGTTCTTTAACATTTTTTCAGTGAAAAGACTTTAACATTTATTTAGTAATAAAAAATATTAAGAGATAAATCAGACTCAATTTTTGTTGGGACATTAATCTATTATAATATATTCAACAAATAAAAATACTTGCAGCTCCTCGAAATAAAGAATAATCATTCATTTATTGTAATAATAATAATTAACTTTTAAGAATCTGACAGGTTTTCACATAATTTAGAGTTATATGTACAGTATTATCTCTATGGATTAAAATAGCTCTTTGCACCTAGAATGTATGTATAGTTTAAGATATGAATCCAAGTTGTAGTGCTTATTAACTAGTTGAATTTTTCAAGAAAAATAAGCGGTTTTGAGAAATGTTAGTATATATTTTGTGCTTGATAGCTGATGAAGGAAGTGTATTGAAAAATAGCGTGGCTGATTATAGATTATTTTGAGGCATTTATTTTGGAGACTTTGTAGTTTACTCTTGTGATAGGGCACGCATTGATAGGGCACGCTCAGAATAAGAGGCTGAATAGTTCGTTGATGTAGAATGTGCTTTGTAATGGAATTGCTACCTTTGACATTCTATATATAAATGGACTTTCGCATCGATATGGGTCTTGAAGGTTAGTGTTCAGATGAACTTCAAATTTTTCGCGCGCATTCATTAATACCGCGCTCGAAACGACGACGGCGTGACCGGGAACTTAAATTAATATTTCTTTATCAATTTTTATATTTGTAAATAACAGTTAGGTCATAATATGTTTAGTATATAAGAAATCAATCACAAATAAAATACGCTCAGTCTTGGTCAGTCTTTCTTTTCATTAACCGGCATTAAAGTGTATATAGTGCAGTAATAGAATCAGGTAATTAGACTCGGGTGCATCACTCGACGTCAACAGGTTGAAGGTAGTTTCGGGTGTACGATTCGAGGCGTAAATAGTCTGGCGAATCGCTAGCGCTATTTGATTCACGGCAAAATCATCTTTCGGGTGTAACATTCGAAGGAAGGTTAGCGCTAAGACTCGGGTGCAACACTCGAAGTCGATAGTTGGGCGATCGTTGCGGATGCACCACTCGGAACGAAGGAAGTGTGGTGAAGCATCATACTTCTCCGGCAGTCAATAAAAGCATTGGTCGCGGTATAAACAGTTAGCTTTGAGCCCAATATCATGCTAAGATATCTTTTCCCCAGTAAACGAGAGATCCAAGAACGTCTAATTGTGGGACCTGTATATTGTGTAAGGAATGCTTTCCGGCTTATCTGAATTTATTTTAAGGTATAATTTCCCCAAAAAAAAAATGTATAACTTTTTCTTCACAGTATCCACTTTCTCAACGGCATGTTGATATTATCCGATTTTGATTACGACTTGGAATTTTTGTGTTTGTTTTTCTATGTTTAAAAGGCCCATTTGGTTCATCAGTTGGCGTCTCCGGGTATGTTGAGGCCCTCCTCCTTACTGCAGGTCGCCACGAGGATGTCTCTATACCTACCGGGGTTGTACAATTTACGAGACCATGGGAAGTAAGGTGCCCCTGGACTCATGCTCGGCCTTACGGAAGAGGTTGGCCCCCTAGTGGGTGCATGTTTATTAAACGAAACATTTTTTTTATTTCTTAATAAAATCTTCATGCTTAGTGAGGCGAAGTAGAAATCCGACTGTTTTAGATTAGCCAGGAAAAGTTTGGTATCAGAGATCGCTCGATGAAAAGTTATATAGATGGCAACAGGATTAGTTAGTCCTATCTTAGTAATTTTTTTACTTTTGTCATTTGAACGAATACAGGAGCTATTTTTTGCATATAATAAAATGAAAAACAAATTGAATTGATTGAATTTGATCGTTTTTCTTTAGATGGTGAAAAATTTGCCAAATAAATGACGGACCATTGGAAAGTTACGGACAAGCTGCACAGACTAATGACTCGGTATTCTTTGAAGGTAATCTTGCACCATCACCATTCTAGCTTGGGAACGTTGTGTCTGGAGGGTGGAGGAAGGCATATTAGTCAATTTCATTACATTACTGCAAATCGTATGCATTGTATGCACACAGGGACATACTTCAAATAGGTATTTGGAACAGGTATTTTTTCGTGCTCGTACTAGTTACACCTAGTATGTGAAAATCCTAGTACGACCTAACTCTAATTGTCGTACAGCGTAAAATTTGTTCCTCTCGTTAATTCAAACTGTTTTTTTCAAACAAAAACAGTTGTTTTTGAAAAAAAAACAGTTCGTTTTCGTTTTTTGAAAAAAAACGAAACGCCCATCACTAGTTCACACCAACATTCAGCTTCCCCTAATTTCTCCGAAGTTTCGCCTTTTTTATGTCGAATTTCACTGGACTATATGTACCAAAGGCAAATCTGATGAAAGAGCACTACATACCTCGATAGGGCATGCTGAGAAATCACTTGCGTGCAAGTAGTACCCGCTGGCAGCATTTCCGGACATCGAGGGAAAGTTCAAGAACGTGAGTCTTCAAGCGATTGTAAATGGTCCCCAAAACCTGTTTGTCAACTCGCAGTTAGTAAAACTTATACATCAGGCAATCAAAAATTTAATGGTGCAGGGTTTATGTAAAAAGTATCGGGGAAAGTTTCGAGCAAATCGATTTATTTATCTTCGTATCCGATTTCTCCACTCCAACACAAAATTTGATTGTGCACCGCTTTTCAATTGTTGGCTGCATTTTGAGCTTGCATCGAGACACTCGACAGAGGTCCAATAAAAATTCGATCTAGTTCGAACAAACGCTTGCAGGTAACGGATGTTTAGCGCGTTTTGAAAGTCAGACCCCCACGACCGAGCCGAATACGGTATCACTTATACGATAGGCCTTGTGTCATCCTGTCTGGTGGAGGTAACCGCGCAACTAACCTTCCTATCTGGTTCGAATTCAAGTACGGACGGGAGATTGCGCACTGAACTTTAACTAAAATTACTTCTAAATAGGTTCTTAAGTCAAATCAAGAGCAAAGTGTTGTGTTAGACTAATTATTTCACACTCGTAAAAATATAGACTTTGACAATGGAGTATCTACTACTTCCAATCTCCCCCGAAATGGGCTCCAGTAGCATAACTTTTGCGTTTGTTGTGTACAATTAATTAGTTATAACAGGTTCTATCACTTCGCTTTGAAGATGGTAACTGTAGATTATCAAACCTTGCTACGAATGTTATTGCTATGAATTTTAACATTCAACTAATATATATGCAACGAATGATATTCTTTAAAAGGTTTATTCTTTAAAAGGTTTAGGCTATTAAAAGGTTTTCTTTGTAATTTCATGTTAAGCTGACTGGCAGATGTATTTGACAACCCTATATCTAGTATTGAAATTTTTGGAAATAAATGCATTGAATAATTCAGCAAATAATTTCATTTTAGTAACTTTAAAATTACCATTTATGCCATTGAAATATTTTTGAGTTAAATACATTATACTGAATAAAGCAACCTATTTATGATGTTTGATCCTAATTTAAATTCCAATTTAATTTCCACTTTAATGATTTTCGGAGCATATTCAATTTTAGGTTATTTTCGATCAAATAGAAAGGATGGAAATACAAATATTACTACCTTCAAAGCATATAAACAGTATAAGTAAATAGTAATAGTAGAAAAACATGGAATATAGATTTCGTTACAAATTTCTCATAATTATTGAAAAAATCATAATTATCGTGTATCATAGGTCTCATATACCACCATGCTGATAATGAATAAATCATTGACATAATACTTTCACCTGAAAGATTCAATACAGCAAGATTCGTAAACTTCGAAATTAAAATCAATTACTGTATTCGTTTCATTTCATCAAACGGATTCCATACTAATTGTACGGTCATATATACCATAAAACACAAAGTAGGTTTTAGTTAATTCATGATAAGTATAATTTCGTATTGAATTTAATTAATGCAGTGCATTATGACGTAAAGTAGGTCACGAGCTTATTGTCGAGCGAACGAAAGCCTAGGTTGTGTAGTGGTAGAGAAGCTGCCGGAGAATAAATTGTTGCCGAGAGCAATAATGTTCCTTTCGTTCTGGCTGACTGGCCTTTCAAGAGTTCTTAAAGAGCTCCATTTGAAATTTTTTTTTTTAATTGCTTTCCGTCATAAACGTTAAAGTGTGTCAATAATATCGCTGTTGCGAAGTCAGACTAAGTATTTCAGTGCAAAGTTGAACGGAAGCTGCGTAATATAGGATGTCTGGGACATGCTTTTACTAAAAATTTGCTGTTGCACTGCCAGATTTTTGCATTTTATTTATGTATTTACTGTTTTTTTTGTTTGATTTCATTTCAAGCTGAGTAGAAATTTAATGTAAGGTTTCCTATAAATGACCTACAAAGGAGCAAAAGAAGAAGAAAAAACATTAAACCTAAATGGGTACAGTCAGAAAACACTTTCGGAGAAATCGAAGAAAAAAACTATATTTTCAAGGAACTATACAAAGAAACTATTCCAGTGTTAAAATATGTCTTCCAACATTTTTTATTCTGAACCATTGTGTTTGCTTTAATTGCAGAAATGCTAAACCATATTCAATCATTCTGACTTGGATTAATAATAAGGATTTTAAAGCTAGATCATTTGAACCAACTGATTCTAAATTTTGCTTTAATAACTAATTTAAATTTTGTTGTATCTTACCCAACTAAACCTACTAATTGTGAAAACCAAACAAGTTTTCTTCGAAAAGAAATGGAATTTTATTTGTTTTTCTATTTATCGCAAGAGCAGAATGCTGTGTCGTTATTTATCGTGCTAATTCTAGTTTACTGGGAAAAACTCAATTTGTCTTTGTACCCTTCGTTATAACTTACTCCCTTTAGGCTAGAATTTTACCCGAGTCAGTCGCAATTGTTACCTTCCTCTAGCCGATGCCACATGTAAAAAGACGAGATGTCAATAATGTATTGAAAAATCCAAAACGCCGAGCGAACACGTACTTAGAAACACATAAATATTGTTTTCAAATCCCTTTATGTAAGCAAATATTTTACCAAACATAATAAATTACAAAAAAAAATATCAGCATCAGTAACGTTTTGGAAAAACCTTCTGCTTCACAGCATCTTGCTTCTTTCACCGCTTCGAACAATTGGTTCATGTTTGTGAAATTTCTTACTGCTATAGCTGGTTTTATAATCAGGCTCGTCGATGCTCAGTCTAAAACGGCGACGCTGCTGCCCTGTAGAAACTTCCTTGTGTGACTTTGTGACGACAACGATCCCATGCCGTGCTAGAACTTTTTAAGATGTTGACGTACTTTTCTTTGGTTAGTATTTTTTATACGGTTGTATTTATCCAACACCAAACAACGAGAAACATCCTCAAACATTAGTGGAGCCACCTCCGTGCTCAACAACGGCTGAAGTGTAACGATGGTCGAATTCCTGACTTAAGTAAAGGAGAGGACCTGGTGTTTCTTACAGGGTTATTCAACACCATTTTTCTATTCAGGAATTCAACTTTGATGACACCTCTAATGACGTCGAATGTGAAGCAGGCCGAAATCATCTTTCTTCTAGATGCAAGTGTTAATAAGTTTAGATGATCCAGTCGAAACTCATAAGGAGGAAGGGTATTAAAATCGTAAGGGCTGTATAGTTTTCTCAATGCGAAAAATATGAATTGCTTTTGAATGGACTCGAGTCTGCTACTGTGGGTTTCAAAAGCCGGATTCCAGCAAAAGGAAGAATATTCGACAATGGGGCGTACAAGTGATATGTACAAGGATCTTGTGACCTGCAGGCTACGAAATTCCTTGGCACGTCTTTTGATGAAGCCTAGCTGTAAACGTGGTCATTCATTTGTGATGAGCAACGTCCAGGTCGCTCAAAAAGCAATGCGACTACAAAAAAAAACACCAAAGTCTACAGGGCAGTGTTGTAAGATCAATAGGTGACAGTGCGTAAGCTTATTGACGTTGCAAGGAGTTCCATAATCCGTGTTATTAAAATTTTGCATTAAGATTTGAAAATAACAGCAAAAAAAGCATTCGCATAAAAGTTTTACAGGAGTGCTTGGACATATTCAAGAGAGTTTTTCGACGGTACGTCATAACTGAAAAAAGCTTGGACTCACCACTGCACGCCAGAAATGAAAACAAAACGGTCCAAACAATGGGTGAAAGAGCTCCAAACAAAAACGGTTCCTTCGGCTGGAAAAGTGATGGCAACCGTTGTTTTGGGACTCGCACGGAGTGGTAGTCATCGACTATATGAAGAATGGGAAAACGGTCACCGGGTATTATTATCCAGCACTTCCCGATACACTGAATGAAGCGATCAAGACAAAACGGCTTCGCCTGACAAGAAAAAGAGTTCTCTTCCATCACAACAATACGCCCGGTCACAAGTCTCCAATTGCAATGGCAAAAACTTTTGAATTACGCTATGAATTGTTACCACACTTACCGTAAGCACAAAATTTGGCTCTCAGCGACTTTTTTGTTTTCGAATTTGAAAAAATGGTTTCTCGCAAAAAAGTAATTTCAAATGCGGATGTAATTGCTGACACGAACGCTTATTTTGCAGGACAGGAGAAATCGTATTTTACCGATGATATTAAAAATGTTATACACCTTTGGACAAATTGTATTGAGTTGACAGGAAACTAGGTTGAAAAATCAAAAAGCATGCCGAAAATCAGAAGTATTATTTTTCATTCTTATTACTTATAGAACAGCTTTCGTACATTGTCTCTAATCGCGTGTCCGCTCAAAGTTTTCGCTTTATCAGGAGCTCATTGCTCTGTCGTTCTTTTGGAGCCAGCATAGAACTTTTTACCTGTCGTTAGATGTTGAAGTATGTAATTGCGTTCAAAATAAATCGTGAAAAATCACAAAAAAATGCGAGTGAATCTGTAAAATGGTCTTTATTTAATTACAACGTAGGGAGACGGTAGCATCAGTCCGAAAAGTGGCGCGCTACTGTCTGTGGGTTCGAATCTTGTCAGTGCCCATGGTGTCAATTGGGGTTGGGTACAAAATCTCGTATTACAATATCCCGTTTACAAAATCCAGATTACAAAATCCCGTATTACAAAATCCTGTAACATAAAATCCCGTGAGACAAAATCCCGAATTACTAAACACCGTAATACAAAATCCCGTATTACAAAATCCCGCACTACAAAATCTCGTATTACAAAATCCCGTAATGCAAAATCCCGATCGATCAAGCACCGGGCCTGATTCTATATTATGCAAAACTACGCGATTTTTCATTCAGCCATTTTTTTACTGTAGGTAAAACGACGATAAGGAAAATTAATGGAGGAGAATCAGTACCCATCAAATAGAAAAATTTGGCAAGGTGCCAAAAAATTAAAAAAATTATTAGAAAAAGGTCTGAAACTGAAAAAATCAATTATTTGAGAAGAATTACGTACAATATGTCTTTATGTTGAAATTTATTTCTAAATAAAAACTATCACTATGTTTTTGCTATAAAATTATATGAATAGGTTTCATATGGGATTTTGTTCCACGAGATTTTGAGTTTCGGGATTTTTAAGTACAGAATTTTGTATTTCGGGATTTTGGAATACGAGAATTTCGAAACATGCGGGATTTTGTTAATTCGGGATTTTGTGATTCAGGATTTTGGTACGATCCCGTCACTTCTCCGTCTTTAGTGCACATGCACTAGTGATAATATAACTCTTATAATAATAAAATAACAGAACTGAATCGACATAGATTACCTATGCTTAGTGGAGAAATTTCAACCCTGGTATTTTGGAAAACGTTAACATATGGAACACATGAAAAAATTACAACCTAAGAATGGTGAATCAAACCGATCACTTTGGTTATATCTTACTAATATTCTTCCCCAAAGGGAAAAAAACGCCGTATAAGCATTAAACAAATTGTGAGCTGTTTGTTGAGATGTTTCAAAAGAGCTCCAGTGTCGAAATTGGCTCACATGATTTCTTTCCGTTGATTTTGATGGGGAGAATGCAATCCGCACAGTAAGGCCAGTCGAAACTGCAGATAAGGAAATAAAGGCACTGATCGGAACAAACTTTCGTTACAAGACACCAGAGATTGTTGAGCCTCTGACCTCTCTTTCAGACCGTTGGCACAAGCTGAAATATGCTAGTAAGCTGAATATTTTGGTTCCGCATGAAAACTTAAATAATTTTACGTCACTTAGCGCATACATATCTGCGATTTGCTCATAAAACGACCCATTACTGAAATTAATTTTCACTAGCCTCGAAAAATGGATCGTATACGATAGCGTTCAGCAAAAAATATCGGGGACCAACTTGGGTCAACCAGCTGCAACATCTTCAAACACAGAAATGCTTAAAAAGACGGTTATACTATCAATCTGGAAAGATTGAAATGGGGTTTCTATATTATAAACTGCTCCCAAGGAACCAAACAATCAATATGAACGTGTACTGTCGACTACCACTTGCAATTGTTTTGAAAATTAAAAACTTCAGTTCAGATGATGGTGTATTATATTACTACCTAAAAGGTGGCAGCAAAGCGGTCAATACATAATTGAATAAATTTTATACTTAATCGAATATTTTTGATGAAAAATCGGAAATGAATTATCGAAAACATCAATAAATCCGGATGTATATGTGCCCTAGACTTTCTTCCAAGAGAGAAAGTGATGACGTCAGCAATATTTGGCTGTTAAACAAAGTAAAGAAGACGGCTTCAGCTCCCACGAGTGAACTCGAATGAAGTCAACCACTCGACCAGACCCAGTAACTTCTCCTAAGCCAATTTGGTAAAAGAAATATATTCAATTTGAGTATTCCTCATTACTTTCAGCAAGGATGGTTTCGAAATATTTGTAATAATTTAATCCCTTGAATCAACACTCCAAACAGAAATATTATAAAAATCTACGAGAGCGGTTATTAAAAAAACAAATAAGGAAAAATTGTTCTTTTGGCAAGCTTTGACATTGTGTATTATAAATATCTGTCGGTCTGGTTAATAGCAACTGTCCAGTTACAATAAACAAGTGATCATAGCTTTCCGTTTCATATTTTGACTGGTTAAAATCATTACTCGTTTTGAAATTAGCCCCATAATATTTATACGTCTTCCGCATTTTTGGGTTCGTTTTTTGTTTGTAGCACTATTTCGTCCCTCCAAACATATTTGCCTTAATACAATTTTGTCTATTGTCGCTATCATTTTTGTCTCCATTACTCTTGCTCGGCTGTAAGAGCAAATTCAACAGATATTCAGATTAAAATTCGGTTTTGTAAGATTAGCTGGGATTTTCGATTTTTAAGAAAAAAGTAATGAAGAATGAATGTTTTTAAAAATGTTTTTACATTAAAATGATCTATTTCATCTTGTCAAAACAGTTTTAAGTTAGAAAAGTAATTTTTCGTCGAAGAAAATTTGACGCAATCTTTTTTCATCTAATTTCCTTTGTTTTTTTTTAACAATCAACATTCATTTTTCACTGAGAGTAACATTGATTAACCGCACGAAATGCGACCTTCGACTATTTAAGGTATTTTCAGAATCAGAAGAAAAAATAGGCAATAGTTTCTTCAGAGATAAGTTCAAAATGCCGCATTTATCAAAAATTCTTTCAGATTTTAAAGATCAAATCATTCGAAATATTTGATTGGCTTGTAAAACTCAGTATAAACTAAACTAAAACTCAGCCCTTTGGCTAGTGTTCAAATTGGCATCAAAGGTTTCCTGTTACCTCTATGATGAAAAAAAAACATTCACGGAGTTATTTTAGTTGTGTGGCAATGTTTGGTATATTTTTAAAATATAGACCAATTTCTTTAAATTTTAGTTACAAACCATTACAACAAAATTAATAATCCAATTAAATGAAACAAACAAAAGAATGAAATTAAATACCGCCTTCGATGGCTACATGAAAAATTTCATCTTATCGATCTGTGGCTTTCATATCATTGCTCGAGATTTATTTCCCTTAAATTCAGCCTGAACTATGAATGAAATCCAGCATAAAAACATTCACGATACCAATGACCGTGCCCGAAACATTAACAAAACAATGCGAAAATTCAAACTGATTATCGCCAATTAGCCAGTGATATGTTAACGATTCGGAAAAACTATTGTTCGGGAAAATGTGTGTTTCAATAGTTCAGATTTGTTGCGGTTTTTTCCTGATACTGTACAAATATTGTTAAAATTTATACATACGTTATGTAGACAACTCCGTATTTATATTGTCGA
This sequence comes from Nemotelus nigrinus, assembly GCA_947369275.1. Taxonomy (NCBI): domain Eukaryota; kingdom Metazoa; phylum Arthropoda; class Insecta; order Diptera; family Stratiomyidae; genus Nemotelus; species Nemotelus nigrinus. The sequence continues at coordinate 133,071,757 of OX376374.1, forward strand.
AATAAATTGATTGACTAGTAAACACATGTATAAGGACATGTGTTCTACTCTTCAACTCCACTTACTTCAATCATGCAACCATGTATTGAATATACATGTAGCTGAATTGTGGAAAGCGGTTAACCTTATCGAATACAACATGTACGTTAAAATATCAGTTTCATGAACGAGAGGATATGCTATTATTTGGCGGGACTATAGATTTTCTTTTGTGATAATTGTTTATCGCTTGCAAACAATATATATATAAATTTATTCGTTGCTTATTTTCGAAATCATATCAAGAACCACGTCAAAATTTAACTAGAATCCATCTTTTAGATAGAATTCATCGGATTTAGTTTAACGACTTTGGTAAATAGTAAACGAAACAGCTTATGCATACCAGTTTGAAAAAAAAAATTAATTTTATCAGACAAGTTTAACCTCTTTTATTAGTTATCATTGTGCTTCTATCATGCACTAAACGTATTAAAGAAGTACTGTTGTTTCCTGGTTTTGGATTTCTGGTTAAAAGTTATTTTCTCTTATTTTTTTATTTATTTATATACTTATTTATTTTTTTACAAAATTCATTACAACAAAATACACATTCTAAATATTTTAATGAAATTAAAAAAACACTCGTCATGGAACAGTCGGCGTGATTACAAGGAAGGCATTTTCGAAAGGAAAAGCGGGTAACATGTGAAGGTTAAGAGATATTAAATATAAAGAATAAAGAGCGTATGAACATACGCTGTACACAATTGATGGTCTCATAAAGGTATTGGAAACGGGAAGACAAGCATATTCGAAGACATAACGAACAACATTAGAAAAAAACGTACTCATGACCGGAAGTCAACGAACTTAGAGGCAAAACGACTGATTAATCCAGAAACTTGAGAGGCATTAGCGGTGACGTCCGCAACGTGAAGATTAAATTTTAATTACGGATCAAAAGTCACACGTAAGTCTTTGAAATGATTAACGAACGACAAATTGCTGTTGGAAAATGACTAAGCAAATGAATAGAAAAGGTCATTTGTTTACATTTGCTAATATTTAAGGATAAGGAATTGTGGTTACATGTATTGAGAAGAGCAGGCAGATCATTGATCACGGAAAGGATGTCATGGATAAAAATCAAGAAAAGTAATGGACCAATAATAGACCGTTGCGAAACACCAGAAAAAGAATGAAATGGAGAAGAAGTTAAGACTAATTTTCTACACAAGATTACTAAGGTAGGACGAAAACCAAGTGAGGAGTGAAAGAACAACTAAAGTGTCTGACTTTATCCCGTAACAGTTTATGAGTTACATTGTCAAAGGATTTTTCCAAATCTGTGTAGACTACGTTCACTTGTTCTTAACAATCTAAGGTAATGGCAACTGTGATTGAGAAGCGGATGAGGTTAGTCAGAGCAAACTTACCTCTTACAAACTCATACTGTTCCGGAAGGAGGATTGGATGAATCTTGAGATACATTCTAGAAAAGATATTTTTTTCAAGAACCGATAGAAAAGGGAAATATAACGATAATTGAGGAAGTAGTAAAATTTGCCAGCTTTGAACTTCGGGTAAATATTAGAATCTTTCCAGCCAGAAGAAAAAGCCCCGGATGATAGCATCAAATTATTTATTTACAACCGTAATCAGCATAATAACAATAATATAAGATAATAATAAAGTATTAATAAAATTAATAAGAATACAAACAACAACAAAAAAACACTTTTTGTATATAGAGCTATTAAAAGTATATATGTAAATATACAATGCAGTTATATTAGTGTGATGGGGAAGCGGGATGACTATAGTGAGAGAGTCTTGATAATGTAATTTTTAAAGGTTTTTTTAAACATCATGGAGAAGAACTAGCTAATACAATTGAATAGCTTGCAGCACCTTGGCTCGTTTGCTGCATGTGTTGTGATGTTTGGTATTCATTAAGCAATCGTCAGGATTTTGTGATTCTCAAGGGCCAATTGAGCACAAACTTGTCCTTTAAGTAGTCGAAATTAACCACGTCTCTGATGACATCGGAGCTGAAGCAAACAAATAACAATAATTTTCTTCACGCTTGGAGTAATAAGCTAATACGTTTAAGGTGATATTCGTATGGTAATAGATTGCTCAAATCATGAGGGTTGAAAAGATCTCTCAGAGCGAAAAGTAAAAACAGCTTCTGAAAAAACTTAAATCTTTGGCTGCGAATTTAGAAAGCTGGATCCCGGATATTCCACGCATATTCAAGAAAAGGATGAGTGAAATTTATAAGGATTTAGTACCCCAGAAGTTCTGAAACTCATTAATTCGTCGCAAGTTATTTACTTGCTCGTGAAAGCACTTTATCGTAATGTAGATTGATGCGGAACTTTTCATCTATGATGATACCGAGATTTAATATGTTGTCAACCCTACTGAGTGCCATGTTTCTGAGGCGGTACACATAATGAACGCGTACAAATTTGTGAGAGAAGCTTATTTCGCACCGCTTAACAATGTTAATAGGGAGCTTGTTCGCGGAGCAACAATGGTCTAGAGAGCTCAGATTTGACTGAAAAAAGGAAGCGTCAGATGGTGACCTGATGATATGGTAAACTTTGAGGTCGTCCGCATATAGTAAATGAACGATGTCAGATAAAACTTCCTATAGGTATGATACAAAAATATTAAAAAGAAGAAGGCCTAGATGACTTCATTGATGTACACCAGAATTAAAAATAAGACATTGAAACTTCACAAATTAAAAGCGGTCATGAAAGTGCGCCACTTTGATACAGATCCTAAATTAAAAAGTTTAAAGGGAAAGACGTGCAAAGACGAAAACCTGGACCACGCCTCGAAGTTGGGAATAGAATTAGATCCACCACCGGAATACGGCTCAAGACTGATCAATAAGTTTTCATCTTTAATCCGATTTGTATGGATTAGAGAAAGTGAAAGAAGTAAGGAAACAAAATCAGAGGTTCGCACAAAGGGGAAACTATTAAAGGAACAAGCAAAGAAGTTTGCGAGAAATGCACAAAAATCCTACGAAACTGTGGAGGCAGAGAACGAATGTACAATTAATACGTTTAGTGTTGCAAGAAAAAAAAATGTCTTTTTTCTATGATAATGCCAAACGCTCTTAGAAAAAAATGCTTAGCTGTGGCGGTAAAGAGACACATGTGGGAGAAGCCGATATCATTAATTCTTTTATTTGTTAATTGTCAAACTTTTTCCTGAATTTCTGAAGCGCTGGCACCGCTAAAGCTATGATGTGACGCTTAATTAGTGGAGCGCTGTTATTATGATCAGTCACTGGCTCTTAAGGTAACAGAAGACGAACTAATAGAACCATGAGCATACGGCGGTATTTGAACCCTGCTTTGGACTGGCGCCTTAGAAAACAGAGCGACTGACTCCAATCTAGCAAAGTAATCGTGCATTACTTGCTTCATTATTATTTTGACTCAGAGCTCAGGGTCTGGGAATTGGCACAATCAGAGAGAGAATTCAATCTTCGAAACTTTTGCCGAGCAATAGTTTTCAACTGGATTGCCTTCAAAACTTGTAGAGTGAGCCAAGGAAAATCTGTATGCTTACGAGAATGACAGGTAGAGGTATAGACAGAAATAAGGACATGAAGGAAGAAACAAAATTTTGAAAAAAAAAAAACGCATGGACAATATTTGGCCCCCGCAAGAGCAAAAACCAGTTATTTTTTTCAAATTCAGATACCATTCTTGGGCGATCAGCCTTTCGGAAATTGTGCCGAGCAGAACTGAGATTACTACCTTCGAGGGGTATATCAACAGGATAAAAAGAGAGGAAGCTGGTGATGTTCTATTGAAACATAGGAATGGAGTACAGTGAATACACATATATCAGTCAAGTTTCCGTGAGGCAGATAGTGTAATCTTGGACAAGGGAAGAAGAAGTTAAATGATACATATTCGAGCCTCGACCTCTATCCACGCACGTTTTCGTAATATAGATAAATTTTACAATTTTTAGAGTTAGAACAGGTGCTTTCCTTAATTCGGGCGAGGTCTTCTGATGAATTGTTTGGCAAGTATACCAGCAGCCCAAAAACTGGCGTCGGGTAATTCCTTATTATCAGCAGTGGTGGTAATTTTCAAAGTACTAATCATTGTTCCTGCGAAGTTATCTGTAGTGAGTTTTTTGCAGTCGAGAAGGGCGACTGCAAATACAAGTTTGTGTGTGATATATAGTAATTACAATAGTTGAATCAATCAATATTTTTTAAGGACCAGCCAGTTATCTATCTAGGTAGCTACAGAAGTTTCAAAAATGATCCAGCTTGTAAAAATACATTCGGAGGGTCAGGAGCTGATAGATAGAATTTATAACTTCTCATCGCAATTTATGCCGAGAAAAGTGTGAACTTCAAAGTCAATCGTCTTAAAAATTAAAAAATATTAAAATTCAGAGCCTACAAATTTCAAAAAATACAAAATCTCTCCAAGAAAAGGATACAAAGCTTGTCGATAGAGCAATGGAACCGGTTGAAAAAAGAGTATTTACTTATGATATATAGCAAATCTATTTTTTATATGCTTCAATATATTCCCCATTGGCACTCATACATCGATATCTTCTTATTCATTACTGGTAGAAATGAGTGATAGGGTCTTCCTTGTTTTTAACTATTAAAATCAAGAATTGTAACGGACCAAGAATAAACCCCTGTGGAACATCAGAAAAATATAGAATACTAAGATAAAATGAACACCCAGAGAGGAATGAACCAAACTTTGTTCTCCTTTTTTAAAATTATTTCAATATCAGTAATCTTTTCTTCTCAAACTGGGGTTCCTTCTTTTTTGGGATGGTTTTATTTTTGGTTTTTGGTTTTCTACATAAACTGTTTTGTCTCAATTGGGATTCCTTTTAGGGAAACAAGGAATATTTTTCAGTGTTAAAATCACGTTCCAGGCAAATAATTATTTCACAGAGAAAGATTTATGTATGTGTGTGTGAAGAAGCATTTGCCTTGATGAAAAATTTTCCTATTTCCTTTTTTCCAGACTTTTAGGCACTTCTTTCTAACTTTTCCCCTTAGCTGAATCAACATTTATTTTAGTAATGCTCTACTACCCATTCTGCAAATGTTAACCTTGATATCAAAAAATAATCAGCTTGCTTAAATTTTATTTTTGTTTGTTTACACGCAACATAGTTTTTATTGAAAATTACTGCAGTTTTCGAACGAAATTTACAATATCTGACACGATTGCCTTCGTCATACCAAATCTACTAGATTAACCAAAAACATTAAAAATCATTTTTCGAGAAAAATTTTCGCCAAACCACGAATAAATCGAAATAATGAAAGTAAATATAAATATATAGCAATAAAATTGCATGGGAATTATACCAAGTTTATGCTACGTATAGAAGAGTCGAATCAATATCTCCACAACACAATTCAGTCATCATCTATTTTTCGTTTAATGTCAACAAAACTTGGCGATCGATGATTCGTAGGAAACCGTTGCAGGTGAAAATTTCACCATATCATCCATTCATACATATATAGGTAGTACTGAACCGAGTATTATCAAGTTTACTTACCGTCGTGTATGTGCTCAGCAGGCTGTCCATCAGCACCTTCTCGTCTTCGTCGCATTTGGTCTGCAAAATGTGCTATTAAGGCATCCATCATGGCTGCTTGTCGTGAAAATATTTGCATAAGTTTCGATACCGCTATGCCATTTTCCACTGCATCGAACTATGAAATTGCGCAACATCCAGTCCAGAGAAGCATCGATATGGAAAAAGAATGACAAGCGAAATTGACTCGATTAGAACATGTAAAATAGATAATGTAATGTGTTCCAGGAGTGTTTTTATGTGTCAATGGGAATTTAAAAATCATTGCTATAGAATAGAATATTGAGACGAAGTGATTTTCGCATATTTACGCGAATGAGCTAAATTTTTCCAATACAATCTTTCTTAACATTTTAATATTTATTTTTCATTCTTAGCACAAGAATTTATCATAAGCTATCTTCTAGTGATACATGCGCTTGCCAATTACCACCGTAATCAGCCAACCATGGAGCCAAAAATTAATTAAGACTAATATGTATATAATAATCTGCCACAAATTTCTAAAAACGATGTAATCGAGATATTAGCTACTACTCGAACTTCCTCACCGAGAGTATCTTTCATAAGAAATTCCAAAGAAAGAACAACCATTTTGATTAAAACTTAGAAAGTACATTAGATCCTTCCAATGAACTTTGTCCACCCACATGAGAACACGAAGATAAAGTGAGGTATTGTAGTAGAAGTAGAAATAACCTACATAGCAGGCCGATATAAAAACAACTTTAAAGTAGATAGAAAATTGTTCGTTTGAATTAGACACCGTTTGTTCGTTCAACCTGCTAACAAACGATTCAACCACCGGGATCTGAACTTGCGTCGCCGATCTCGTTTTTTGCAATAAGGCTAAGAGCTTTTCATATTTAGGATGAATTATTATAATAATAGCAATAAAATGATGTTGGCTCCAGGCTGAATTTCACTTTTTATCATTCTTGCCGCGCCATACTTCTTCGACTCTATGTTATCTACCGATGTTTCGTTATTTCACTAACGTCATCCTCCCCCTAGCAAAACAACCGTCGACTTTCATTTTCATAAAAACGAGTACAAGCACAATAGCAAGTTCAGATTGCGTAAAATCCTTTTTATTAGGATTTGTCTCATTATTTCGGTCGTTTCGAAATTCTCTTGCAGATGACACATACGCAATTAGAAAAGTGAAAAGTGTTCTTAGATTTTTTTAGTCGCTGCTCTTCCTCTCTCGGCACAATATCGCGGTGATGGTGGTTCGTTGGTCGGTCTCAGTCATTTTCCGCTCTTTTGCCATCATAATTTCGCTTATGATGTTATTTTTCAACGTCGTCGTTGGAAAGTTTTTAGCACATGGGGACAATGAAAGTTTTTCTGTATAGGTACTATGTTTAAGTTAGAAGTGAAGAGTTTTCGTTCTTTCCAAGGATGCGCCGAGAATGAGGTTGGATGATCAAAATGAAAGAAGTATGAACGAATGTGTCTTAAAAGGTAATTTGATTTGAGGTGAATATCTGACTTTTTGTTATGCGAAGTGTTGGGTCGATACGTTAAAAAGAAGTTGACACGGAAATTAAATAATTGTACAATTTGGGGTTGGATGACACAATTGTATTCATAGCCTTTGACAGAAATACTCAACTTGGCCTAATTCGCGGATGGAAAAGAGATGGCTTTCAATCAGGTTTCATCAAGCATCTCATTATCAGTAATGAATTCCGAACCCCATTTAGACCTCATTCTGATATTAACCAGACTTATTCAATTCATTGTGATGGGTTGGCACAATTGAATACAATTAGTTTGCAGTGTTTTATGCGTAGATAGAAATATTAATAAAATTGTACTCACCTGTAAAAATATACAAGTCTGACAGTCGGGATCATCGTTCGTACTTGGTTTCGCATAATCCCACGATAAATCTTCGTATCTTAATCCGAGTAATAACGTCTAAAAATAGTAAATGGTCAATAGTAAATTTGAATGAAATTTATTTGAATTTCATTTAGTGCTTGAAAGTGGCAAAGAAGTAATCTGGATTTTGAAAATATCTGACTTTATTGATAAATCAAAATATTTTTCGAAGAAAATTAGTATTAACATCGTTTTGCCGCAATTGTTTCCTTCTTTCTTCATTTATACGAGGGTTTATCCAAAAGTAGTGATAATCGGCTATTTCCAGTTCGCATAAAATTTAAAAAAAAAATGTTTTTGCTACCTCATATACGCACAAAGTCAGCATAACAAAAACCATAAATAGAGTTGTTATTAAGTACCTGTCTTTGAAAAAAAAGGTCTGCCAAATACATAGCGACTTGGTATAAACACTTGGGGACTTTGCTCCTCCATATTACACCGTTGACGCTGAATCAAAAAATTTAAGCTGTGAAGAAAATCCACTGAAGATTACGTCCATCCATCCATGCAACAAACCTGAAAAAAGTTGATGGAAGAGTGGCCATCAGGCATGTAGCTGAGGTCACAGGGATCTCGTATGGCAGTGTTTAAAGAATCGTTGCCCACGAATTACATATGAAGAAGGTCGCTGCGCGTTGGGTGCCAAGAATGTTAACCGACGAGCAAAAGAAGAAACAATTCGACATTTCCAGGGTGAATCTCGAAAATTTCCAGTCAGATCTGGAGAAGTTTTTGTCGGCGTGCTGTTTCATCACGACAACGCACCGGTTCACAAGGCTGCAGTTGCGATGGGTGCAATTCAAGAAACAGGTTTCGAACTGATTGAGCATCCGCCCTATTCATCAGATCTAGCTCCCACTGACTTCTACCTCTTTCCTCAGTTCAAGGAGCACCTTCGGAGCAAGAAATTTGAAGATGATAGCGAAGTGATGGCCGTTGTTGAGGCGTTTTGGTAGAATAGAGACAAAGAATTTTTTTCTAAGGGGATCTTGGGTTTAGAAAAATATGGACTTCCTAGAAAACTATGTTGAAACATGTATATTGTTTTTGTTTTTTTCAGTTGAATCACCTTTGTTTATATTGATTATCATTATTTTTGAATTAACCCACGTATGTATGTCAGCAAAAAGATTAAGGGAGATAATCTGTGGAGGACGTAATCCGATTAAGCTGAAATTTTATGCAGAGATTAGTGCAGTGGCTAGTTCAAATTAAATTGTCTTTAACCCTTCGGCGGCGGCGGACCCTTTAGTGACTTTTCAGGTACGCCGTATTTCTATGTAGAGTACAATTTTGTTAAAAACAAGTATTGGAAATAAAAATTAATTATGTTACATGTGTCCATGTGTCCATGGGAAAGAATGAGAAATTATTAACTCTATGAGGGCAAGGACTTTTTTTCAAATTTTGATTTAACATAACTTCTCAGAGAAACATTGGATCACCGTAAAAGGGCGTATTGATGTTGATTAAAACTATACACACATGTTCTTTCAAAACTGCTTGGGTAACCCTCTAGCTACGGCAGGCACGTAAAAAAAATCTTTCAAACCATCGACCCTCCTGAAAATATTTCACTTTTTGAAAAGACATTCAAATTATTGATAAATTTTAGCTTAATTGCAATTTTCAAATCTCCATGTTGCACAAAAACGGCAATCCATCACCAAATTACCTCTATTTTCAGAAACTTCTGTTCACGAGAACTGTATAATCCGATCAATATGAAATTTACATAAAAAATTTCTATTAACTAGGACCAATTCTGATAGAGGTGATTTTGAAGTGCGGGTAACACTGTGGTAGTGGCGCCATCTTGAAAAGACACTGAAAAAAAAAATTGCTTTTCGGCCCATAACTTCTGATTCAGGTAATAGATTTTAACGAAATTCACACAGTAGCTGGACCTTACTCTAAGCCAAATTCGATAGAACTTTGGTTGCGAAACCAAGATAGAGCTGCCGGCTATGGATGTTTTTGCCTCCCAAATCTTGTAAATATGTAACAATTTTTCAACAAAATGAAGCTTCTTTCCATATAACTTCCGATGCAGTCTTGAAATCAAAAGGAAATTCATGCATTTCATGGACCTTATTATAAGCCAAACGCCATAGGAATTTCGTTGAAAAATCATGAAAGGGCTGCCAGCTATGATAATTTTTGTAATTTTTAGCCATTTGTTTACTTAGCGATGATGTCATTAATTTTTTTTCGCTCCTTCCTTTCACTCTCTCCATCACTCTATCAGCGTGCACAGTACATGTGCATCATCTATACCCTCCAGTAAGTTTTTCATAGCGCTTCTCAGACAACTAGTTTGTTGGTATAAGGGACAGCACAATCAAATGGGAATAATCCTGCAATCACCCCTATAGCTTCCAGCGCAGTCATCCACTCGAAATAAAATTCACAGGGTCGGTTCAACATAACGTGAAGCAGATTTGGTATATTTTTGGCTGTGGTGCTTACAAAAAGTTGTCAACACCAAACATTTTCGTAAATATCCCACCAACATATACCTCCATTATAAATTTACATGCAAAACACTTTCAATAAAAATAAGCATTCAATGTTTAAGTTTTCTGAGTTGAAATGAAATTTTTTGGATGGCAACCCCGAACATCGTTTTGTCGCAGAAAATTTCGATGAAATCATCAGATGAAAGCGAAATTCAAAGGATAGATTGATTTTAGCACGAGCTTGTTATGGTATACTTATTGCTGGTGCGTTGGAAAAATGTTTTGATATAGAAGATGCTTTCATAAATGTGTTATATTATAAGCAGCCTATAATGAAAACAAGCAACAAGGGTTTTACTTTCCTAAATTTGGAATTCATACGAATGGTTGTTATGGAAGCCTTTCTATCTTCTCCTATCGGATCAAAGTCATATATGACTTTCAATAGTCAGTTTTTAAGAACGGATCAAAAATGCATGGTCTGAAATCTATGACAATTTGCATTCAAGTCAAATTGACTTAAAATAAATTCAGAAAAGGTTCTTCCAGCGAAAAACTTAGCAACATAGGGAATTTTTAGATTATTGCACCTAGTTTCAAAAGTGTTCATAGCCAACAGTCTGAACCGACTAGCAAAAGGAGACTATCGAGAGAGATTAGACTACGAGAGTTCAATTGCATGCAGTACTATACGAGCAGTTGACTTCTTCCAAAAGGGACGATAAATCGGTGATATACAGAACAAAAGCAAACGGACCCAGATGCCTCTCCTGAAGAACAACTGAGGAGACAGTGGTTTTCAAAGATAGCATACCACGAAAACATATAAGTTGAATGCCTGAATTCAAGTAAGAAACTACTTAGTTAAGAAATTTTTAGGGATAATAGCAAGTGGATAATTTCTTCTTTCGTAAAGTCAGTATAAACACAATCCATCTGCAGATCATATTCTATGGATGAATAATGTTGGAAAATTCCAACAAGTTCGTTGTAGTTGCTTTCCATTTTATGAAACCGTGCTGATAGGGAGATGTGAAAGATTTAAAATGAAATGCTACGGCATCGCTTATTATTGCTTCAAAAAGTCCGTGGATACTAGCTAGGCTTGGTAATCGGATGGTAATTACCAGAGTTCGAATAGCTATGGACGAAAAAATGCCAAAGCTATTATTATAGTCCCCAACTCCATTTTGCGCGAAAGGTCACTCAAATATGCCGGTGAAAATGCAGTTGAAATGACCAAAATATGCAAAAATTTTCCAAAATTGTCAGTTTTTTCTTAACGTTTTTTTAATATGAAAGAACTAAACAAGCTAGGCAATAAAAGAAGGGTCAAGCTTCTAGATTTCTAATCATAAAGGGATTGATAGGAATGAGAATGCGAATGCGCTAGTCAAACATTCCTGTTCTTATCCAAAAGGCTGACTCCAGCATGATGCAGATTAGGGTATACAGGTGGCGAGTAGCTGTGACCAAAACCAAGATATTTTAGGGGTCATCCAATCTTGCAACTACCAAATGTCTGCTTGATTTCGGTCCTATTTTCCGTAATTTTTGGTGGTCTGATTTTACTTAATTTTTCGCGGTTCGATTTTACGCCATTTTTGGGGGTCTGACTTACACCATTTTCGGCGGTCCTCATATGTTGCTTTTGAAAAGTCTCGTGGAATATATATTACAGTCAAGCATAACTTACATGATCCAAACAAGCAACAAAATGCCGCCGCTAGGTAACTTTATCGTTAATATATGATCAGTGTTGTGTACGCCATCGAGAAGTTCACGATGGTGATCTTTGCGAAACACATTGAAATCAGAGTCAAATAGTTCGGTGCCTGAGATGTTCGTGCAATGCCAAGTTTCAGTTAAGTGAATTAGGTATATCAAAGTTTGAAGAACTTTCGATTGTCTGCCATTCACGTTAGCGTAGAAGATGAAGAATCTTTTGACCCGTTTTTCAATGAAGACTTAAGTTTCTTTGGAATGAATTCACGAGCAATTGAATTTGGTGACCAAAAAAAGAGTCGGTGATCGTATAGAAGCAGCAATCCAGTACGAGAACTTTAAATGACGGCACTTGATCGTAGCTACCAATTTTTGAAATTGAGATGCAGTCGGCAAATAAAGTTTTTCGAGTGTTGGAGAGTCTCCTCAATGTCTCTTTTTACATCATCCACTGAATTATCTAGAGCAAGTTTTGAGAGAAAAATCAACCTAGGCTGTACAACTCATCTGAGTTTACAGCTGAAGATGCTCTTGCACACGACTAGGGACTCTAGATTCTATGAGCTGATACTCTATTCACTAAGCTGCACAAGCTTATTCAATTGTCCATGTCATATAACCTACTATAGTTATATGAACATAGACTATGTGCGCAGGAGTTGGGGCTATGTGTATAGCAGCAAATTCGGTAATATAGGAGAATTTTTGCTCCGAAGAAAAACCGATCTGTTATATGATCTTCGTAGCTCTATTTTACAGTTCAAGTTACTATGTACATGATGTATGCGACAAAAATTGCCTCTTTATTCTACTTGAAAGTATGCACTATGATGATTAGATCAAATATGATATTATGACCCGGGGAGTTTTATTCGGTAGATTAGGCTACATCAGAGTAAATGTGACTATAAATCCTGCTCTGTTACAGAAAAATATGCGCAGTGTAGATTTTTTTTAGTAAAGTTCAGACAGACTCAATTTTTAACTGCTGAAACTACGATGTTTTGAATTACGAAACATCTATTGTCTTGTTCGTATAGCTTTAATTTTGGTTGAGGAATGTTTCTGAGAGCTGGCCGTGATCACACAAAATGTCTTGAGTTATCCTAGCTGAGCTGTGGAGCAGATCATTTCAACTTTGTATTCACTGATCGTAAATGAAGTGTTCTGTGGTAAATCTCCGAATTCAAAACGTATTCTGGTGGGAGAACTTTTTGAATTTTGTCAAATTCTGCGACGCCACAATCATATTTATCCTCTAATGTATTTCAGTGCATTTTTCCTGGACTTCGTTCAAGTTTCAAGTTAGTTTTTATCCAAGCAGCTTTTAGTTTTGACAGTATTGTCGAACTGGCAACAAAATTGACGACTGGCCAATTTTTCCTTTAGAAGCTAGTTGATATTGTAATATTTGTATTATTGGGAGAAATTAAGGAAAAATCAGATTCACTACAAACTATATTTAATCAAAAGTAATTCAAGTGCGTCTCATGACTGTTCGTCGTTTGCTGCCTAACGGCTTACATTTTTATCTTGTAGACTAGGTTCTCAAAATTAGGTAGTTTTAGTATGCAATTGCATAGTATTGTCCTATTCTAATTATGACTATCAGTTTACATTGACCGACGCCACGCATGTTTACATTATATCTTACAGATATATTTCAACTGTGACAGATCTCGACATTTTTAGGGTAATCTGTTCTTTTCTTTAGTTCTATTTATCATTGACATAGCCACTGAAGATGATGACAAATAATCGTTGTTGATCCTTGATACACATCAAGGATTTAAAGGGAACATATGTCTTAAGATTAGCCACCGAAACTTGGAGATGCTGAGGTAAACTAAAATTACATTTTATACGTGAAAAGGGAAAGTGAATGCATTATATAATAGACTAATCGCAAATCATGCTTTGCAAAGAAGATCATTATCTAATAAATTTCTCTAAATAATTAATTATATAAATTACTACCTTAATCCTAAGCTTCATAGGCATACTTGTTTATGTTTTTCAATTCTAGAAGTTAGTTCGAATAATATCAACTCCTTCTTCCACTTCCAAGCACAAATTAGTCCTTCTATTCAGATAAATATATGTACATATGTATACACTTAATATCTGATGTATTCAAAGTCCATACTTACACATTCTAATGGATCTATAACAAAAACTCCTCGTTCATTGATTGCTATAATTACAGCGATGTCCTTGTGGTTAACTAAGCTCATAAGACCTCGAACTGGCTGTTCGACTTGACCGTGAAAAAATGCAGCCCTGTGAATATTACAAGCAAACAAAAAAAAATACACTCAAATTTAATCAGACACTGCAACATTATTTTGTACAATATTAAAACTACACCACATGCATACATTATATGAACGGGAGGAGGAAATGCTGCAAAAGTTTTTGGTTTTGAATTCACTCCCTCTAGTCGAGTTAATACCGTGTTAAGTACACTATTAAATGTAAATTTCGATGGTGTTTCTCTCTCACCCATAAAACGGAAGCGCCCAGCAGAATTCCAAGTATTTTCGCATCAGTTTTCTCGTTGTTGCGGCCTGCGGTACTCGTTTGAATTGCTCCAAAAGTTTCACTTCGGCTGAGTTTTTCCTGCTGACCGGCAACCAGGACCAACTCGAGTTTTTGGCAACATGTTGAGGTAGAAATCTCGACTGGTTCTCGCTGTAAAACACGAATAGTGTTGAGAGTACGAATGTGTAAACGGGTAAAAAGATTAAATAGAATACGATTTTGCTAGGTCTAGTTGTTGTTTATGATGATGCAAATTTATTTTGCATTAATTTAATAGGTTGAAGGGTTTGGTTTGCACGTATTGTTTACTTCCAATATGGATGCAGCTATGAAGCAACATGTTTGAAATATTTGTATCTCTAAGTATTAGTGATGAATCCTTATTTTTACTAAGAACTTTTAGCAAGTATAATGATTGTAATGCACCAATTACAGGATTTATGAAACGCAAAGTCAATACGTTCATCGTCTGCCGCTTAGCTATTCTGTTTAGTCTTATGATACTTACCGAAAAAACCCGATTGAATGCGTATGCGGATTGTATGGGCCCAATTCAATTCGTGCCTGAATTCCACCGAGCATTATAGAGTGAACGGACTCCATAATGTATCTTCCGGCCAGCACATTGTGTTTTGCCTCTTCGTATAAGAGTTCAAGTATTCGAGGATCTCTGCAGAAGAAAAAATGAAAATGTTCAAAGCGATTCGAATTTGAATGTAAGAAATATAGATGTTGCTTAAAACCTGCATATTTATTTTTCTGTTTGTCAAGTTAAAACTTATCCGAAGTAAATTGATAGCCTTGCAGCTCAAAAAAAAAATGTATGAATTAAGGATACTACGAAGTTTAAATATGTCAATTAGAATCAAACATTACGCATCTATTACACGGAGAGAAATTTCGGCAATGATTTTTACTACAGTGGATAATAAAATTTACTATTCCGAAAATTCGATGTGAAAACATGAATGTTATTAC
Organism: Nemotelus nigrinus; assembly: GCA_947369275.1. Taxonomy (NCBI): domain Eukaryota; kingdom Metazoa; phylum Arthropoda; class Insecta; order Diptera; family Stratiomyidae; genus Nemotelus; species Nemotelus nigrinus. The sequence continues at coordinate 133,086,960 of OX376374.1, forward strand.
AAATTTGATGAAAATTTACTATTTTCCTTCAAATAATAGTCAATTCCACTACATACTACAACTCACACATGTTCATTGCGCTGTGGTAGAGACATTCATGTATACATAATTCACAACAGAGTAGTAAAATGTGTAGTTACAAAGGTAATGGGGCAAAAAATTACTACTATTGCAATAAAATTAATTGCAAATTTTGTATAATTTCATTACACTTTTCTCTCCGTGTAGTTAGAAGTAAGGGGACGTTCTGTTGTTTTTGAATACATAAACTTTTAGGCTTTACCAATCGTTAGTAATAATTCAAACCAAACCTAAAAAGGTGTGAACCGGTAAATACCCGTAAAATAGATGATTTATGTTAGTTTTAAACATAAATTATTTTTCTCGAACTTTCAAAACAAATACCACAAGTTCACTAAAGACATTGCATATTCTATTAGTTCCAAAAAGGAAACAAAGCAGTGTGGTCGTGACGTGACCCACTCATTTGATCTGGTGCAGTGGTTGATCTGATCCTGGTCTCCAGGTTCGGAAGCGTATGGATCATAAAAGAACCAATCTTCTATCCCCTGTTTTACTGTCGCGGCTACTTTCTTATTGACGAATGAATATATGTACCGTCCATGTTGCTGGAGCTCATCCACCCCAATATTGCAAGAATCCACCACATTAACTGACCGCTAACAATGTGGCATACTAGCATATGGTAGGCGTGAATACAAGAGTGCTTTACTGACGCAGATTAAGGGCCTTCACGCTCATATTCAGACAATGGCTGCCTATCACACTGGGAGTAGGCATCTTGACTAAACTTCGGTTTTTTTGAGATCCTATGTTTAAAAACGCTAAATATTCCGCAAAGTAGGTCAGAAATCAACTTATTCCAGCTAGTGAAGAACGTCCGAGACATATTACAACTTACGGCGCAGGTCCGATTTCGCGAAGACTTCGATTCCAGCGAGATCAAATGCCGGCTACATTGAAGCATTTAGTGTACCATTGACAAGACTGAATCAGGTAGTGACAGATCCGCGGCACCTAGCTCAGTAAAAGGTTCAAAAAAGTAGGTCCGAAACTTAAATGACCTTATCGCAAAAAATTTGGGGTATGTGTCTGAAGAAGGCATTCTCTCGGAAGTGTCAAAAATGGTTTCATTTCAGATGTCAATGTTGAAGTGATCCGCAGTATAATCAGTACAAATCCTCGATTAACTTCCACAGTTGCAAGTTTCAAACAGGAAATCCATAAATCAACCTATTTGGAATATACTAAGAGGGTTGGTTTTGTGCCGAAACTGGCTGTTTACAAAACTGTCTCGACATGAGTTGGACGACAACATTTTAATGGCTGGGATTTTAACTTTCTCTGCAAATCTTGTTCATCTCAAAAGGACGCCGTTTTTATGACTGAGGAAGAAAAGTGAATAGTTTACAAAAACGCAGAAATAAAAGATAATAGGTTTGCATTGGGGAACTCCACTGTCTACAGCAAAAGGAAGTGGGCATTAGAAGAAGGCTACGCTGTACTGTTGGCGGAACCAGATATTAGTACTCTAACATTAGCTGAAGAAAATAATATGGTTGACGCTTCACAATTTTATGTTTTGAAAAGCTATATCCAAAATAAACTTCCAACCTTAGATAATAGAAAGAGTAAACGATCTCATTTCGACAACATAAAAAAGCGCCGAGTTTAGGTACCCCTATTCTACTGCTATTGCACTATCGGAACACAACCTATTGAAATCGCAGAAAACTTTGTTGATGAAACTGAGGACTTCATTGTTCACTGAAAAAAGTGTAGCGCCAGAAACTATAATCTATGTTGCTCTGGCGCTATATGCATGGTTCATTCCGCGATTATGATAACATATAGCTCCTGACGTCATAGAGCATGGCGAAAAATGCTTAGTAGTAGGCGCTATGTATTATAGCCCACAGCGCCATGTATTGTAGCCCCGAACGTTATGCATTATAGCTCCGATCTGAACTGTCATCTATTTAGACAATTCGCGTATTTTTACAATATTAGGTTATGGAATTTTACTTACATTTTATTTCTTAACTGTCAAATTATGGGAAACAATTCTACTCATATCCGAATTCAAACCCACGGCGTCAACAGCTGACGCTCTGCCTACTAGGCTACATGAGCTTATCAGAAAGCTGTTTTTATTTAGTCTATTGTAATGATCTGTGCAGAGATTTTTTCCCATAGCGTTTGGAACTATATTACATAAGAGTTAAGACTATACTGCAGAGCAGAAAAGCTCATAATGTACAATAGTTTGACTTTAAGCTATATTTTATAGCTCAGGACACTATGTAAATAGAACATGCGACCATATGCGCTGGTTTTTTTTTCATAGAAACATGTGCTATGGATATCGTGCCGCTGGCAGCTATATTTCGAAACTCACGGTATTTGGAAGATAGCGTATGCGACCATAAATGCTACGTTATGTTTTGCGAAGGATTACGCCCTATGTAATTTTTTTTCAATGTTCAGGTATCAAAATGGGGGTATTTAGATGCAAGAAGGATTTCTTCGCTTTCAACAAACAGCTTTAACTAAGCTACGAAATTATAATTGAATTATACTTCAAAGCCATGTAATATAATAATTAAGTATTTCTTGTTGCTATCTGTTGAGAATTAAACTTCATCATCATACAATACGATTCCTGAAAATATAAGCCCAAATGCTTTTTATCGCACGCTACCTATATTGATTTCGTTATATGTACAAAAATGCCCCGAATCTAGACGTATCCCTTTACTGGAAAATATTTAGCAATTTATCCGTTAATACCAAATCTTTTGATTTATGCACGCCCGCGCTCATTTATCGACTCAGGTAATGGTTAGTGGCAATATGTTTATTTCTCTGAAATTTCTTAGCCTCGCTAATACATTTCCATACCTGTCTTTTGAAACAATTATTTCACTAGGACACTTATCCTAGTCAAGTCACTTTATTTCAAATGAATTCCTATTTTAGTTTTGAATAATTTTCTGAGAGGTTAATTTTGAAATTATCTTTCAACACTGGCTAATGTCCTTGGCCATACTAAAATGTAATACGCCTCTTTTCAACAAATCATGGACGGTATAAATTTGAAATGCGGTTTATCCCAAAAATTACTTATTTATAAGCTGTCTTGCAGCAAACATCTCCCTGCGGTTTTTTTTCTCGAAAAGTACATACGTAAAAATTAAAAAAAAAAATAAGTCATAGATTCGCATCACCATACAGTTTTAATTTCGATGAATTTTGCTCGTGATTGGACCAAATATGAATACGAAGAAGAAACGCGCCTAGAAGTGATGAAAAGAAAACTGTAAGCACTTTTTATTCAATATCTTAGTGTTGTTCAGAAAAAAATGCACGCCCTTGTGTTGTATCTTTCAGATCAAAGGCCATCGACCACTTACGAAATAAAATCGAATACAATCAGCAAATTGTCGAAATGCTCCAGAAAGAATTGCGAGTTCAAGTGGAGAAGTTTCGAACGGACTATCCGATTTGCATGAGTCCTGAAAAGGAGACCACTCTAAGAACAGTGTTTGTTTATAACATTGACAGCGAAGCTCGTGCCGATGAATTGAAATGGCATTTCGGACTGTGCGGAACGGTGAAAAATGTGATTTTATTCAATAAGCATAAGTGGAGCCGTATAGCTTACGTTGAATTCGAGGATGAAATTTATGCTAATATCGCTTTATGCATGACTAGTTCATTGTTTATGGACCAGCAAATTCAAGTGGTTCCGCGTAATATGACGTTCGAGCTGAACGTTATGCAAACGTTAACAACGTTTTGGGGACAACAGTAAGTAAACATATGCTATTTACTTTAACATTACTCACATTACCAGAAGAGATGGGCAACTGAATGACAGTTACATGTACTCAGAAACAGGCTACCATGCAGTCCCCAATATTATTGCTAATATTTTAGCTGCAAGTAATATGGAATTATCAACTGTCCTTAAATTGGAAACAATTTGTTTCATATTTTCAACATTGCATTTGCAGCCTAGAATCACAATTTAAAAATGTAAGTTTAATCAAACGTGTACTAAGACTGATAAATGAGATGTCTTGTCACTTGCATGAGCTTTTTGGAATTTATGCCGAAACTGAAAACTGTCAGATCTCAGATGGATCTCGAAAAATATTTGATTTGATTCGAAAGAGGTAAGAATTTTAATCCATTTTTGTGATGCGGAATTAACTTTGGTCCATTTTCCAGTAAAGCATCATTGGGCCAAATAGATAAATACAAAAATTCATTTTGATTCGAACTACTTTTTTATCATAAGATTTATGAATTAAGTTATCTTTTCTATTGTTTTGCATTCAATAAAATAAATTTGAACCAAACATTTCAAACAAGTTTTTTGTATTTTTATCCCCTAAGTTTTCAATTTATTCATTGTGAGTGCAATCTGATCTTTTCTTTTGAAATATAATTTTGTATGTCTGAAGATGGCTGAAATAAGCTTAGTATGTTAGGAAAAAAAAAGCTTAAATATCCTGACCTGCCTATCATTAAAAATCAGATATGACCCAAAGTTCAATCAATTACCTGCAATATTTCTCTCATAGAAAGTAAGCAAATTAAATGTTCTAAAGTTGAAAATTAAAGCTACGTATCAATTAATAGTTCATACTCGTCATGATTCGAAACGTGGGTGGAATGAGATAAACGAAAACATTTGATACTACATGGGTTTCGAGGGAGCCGAAAAGTTGTCCACAGTTAATTGTAAGAATACGTTTACTGTCCCAACTTCTATTGAGACCGTCTGCCGATAGTGCTAAAATTACTGTTGATTTTTAGATAATTTGTAACTGGAAATCCCTTTGACGACAAAAATAAAAATATGACCTATTTCATTAGAATCTGAAATTTGTGTGCGCAAGAACTCTCGGACCCAATTGAAATTCACAGAATGTAGGTTTGATAGAAGTCAAATAAATGCACTGACAGCTGTGTCTTCTTGATAAATTCCTCAGCAAAAAACACCGAATTTTCGATACAGTCATCGGGTTCAGATCAAATTCACAGGTTGTACTTGCGGTTGTGTAGTAGTTAGTTGGATAATTATTGTTTTACCATCAAATAACACTGAAAAAAATCCACATGGCGGCCAGAGCTATGTAACATAGCGCATTATTTATGGTCCCACACGCTAAGCACATAGTACCCTGAGCTATGCAGTATGGCCCCAGCGCCATAATTACATGGCGCAAAAATTATGAAATAGAAAGAAAATATGGCTTCAGTTGTCATAACGATTCGGATGAATTGAGGTAAGTGCTTTGTTTTGAAGTCGAGCTTCTATTTTATTGTAATAAAATAATTATATTCAATTTGCAATCTAACCCAAGGATATCCAGGAGGTTAGTTAAAGAATTAGCTTGAGCAAGAATTTAGCTGACAATTAATTTCTGTCATAAATTACGTTTGAAAAAAACGATAAGTTTTGTTAGGAGAATATAACGATTCTTTCTCGCGTAATGTTATATGCTAAAATCATTGTTATATTACATATCCAATTTTCGGCCTCTGCGTTCTAGTTACGCTGAAAAAACACATAGCGCCATAGTTTATAGACTTCTGGCGCTATGTACATAGTCGATTTCGGGATTGTGATAAAATATATAAAAACACGCCATAGTTATTGGCGAAAAGTACATAGGAGCATACGCTATGCTTATAGCCCTCCACACCATGTACTATAGTCCTCCACGCCATGTAATATAGTCCTCCGCACCATGCACTATAGTCCTTCACGTCATGTACTATAGGAAGAGGATTGTTATTAAGTTGTTCGCAACCCTGTAGCTAGGACAGGCGCTGAAAGTGAAAACCTTCAAATGATCGATTCATAACATTTTTGGGTATTATTGCGTCACTCTTTTTTTTATAATTACCATAAGCATGACAATATTAGGAGATGCTAGTCGATGTACAAGTTCTTCCCAAACATGCTAATTGAAATGAAATAGAGAGATTATGGAGAACATTTGACATTATAAAACAGAAAAATTCGCGTTTGGACGGGAGTATGCTTCGGATCGTTATCGGGCTATGAAAAATGTAATGTGCTCCTAATTTCAAATTCTGTTAACTACGCTGAAGTTTTTCATTCGGAATATTAATATACAACATATGTGTGTTGTCTTTTCTTCAATATAGTTGATTTTTCACTTTATTAGCACTTATGCTCATCCAAACCAAAATATGCTTTTATATAATATATAAAATATATCTTGTGTCCGGTTCTGTACATGGTTTTCCACGCACCCACGCGTTTCTACCATAAGTAACAATATTGAATTCGGCCTCATCTTATACTTAAATACTTTTTATGGAATTATAAATCCTGACTTAAATTTTCTCGGGAGAAATTCAATTTTCTTTCATAATTAGATTGCCTGACAAAAAATTTCTATAGCAGAACAAAAAACGCCGTTACATATTTTCTCAAGTGATATCGCTTTATGTGTAAAAAGTTAATAACTATTAGCTTTCTGTCTAATTATTCGGCTATTAGGTTGCATCAACCGGTTTTAGGACTAGCTCATTTTCCATTTTCTTAAGTTTTGTTTTTACAGGACCCTTATATGATTGAAAATTACGACAGTACGAGTTGAATATGTAGCCGCAAAAATTTTATTTTTCGCCTTAAAAACATTATTATTTTACGGCCTGTAAATTAATTAATTATTGTCAAAATAAAATTCATGCAAAACCTTATAAACGTAATTGTTTCTGATGTGAAATATAATCTTCTGATGTGAATTATATTCTTCAGATCCGCAAATGCATGCTCTAATGATTTAATAGCACTAAGTATTAACTTTTGCATAACTTTTTCTCGGCTCATTTTTGGGTAAAAATTTTTTAGCGAGCAACCAATTAAAGTCTAAAATTCATATCTTCAGGGAAACTATATTACAAGCTAGTGTTGGACTTATCAAAATTTACTATGAGCTATCAATTTTCAAGTTATATTTGTAAAGAGCTCATAATTTAGCTGCTAAACTTATAATTCCTTCTTGAATTCACGTCTTCGTCCTCATCTTCAGCTTGTTATGACAGATTATGACGTCAGCAGAGTAGCTGAGCTTTTCTAATAGTTTGAAACCGACCAAGACGAGATGTCCAAAATCGTCGGCTTTGCCTCGTAAAATTGCCTCGAAACACCATCAAGCCAATGCCTTCTAGAAGTACGGGCCGTAATGCAGAATGATGACGTCAGAGCATCGGGAAAAATGTCACGAAAAACACACGTAGTCTTATGGGACGTCCGTGGGAAAATGTTAATTGTACGGGTTGTGTTAAAGTGAGTGACATGAAAACAAAGTGGTATATGCGGAACAGTGCTAGTGAACAGCTAAAACAAAATTAATGCGGTGCGTGCGGTTTAATTGGAAAAATTCGCTGCGAAATGTTTATCAGTTGTTGTGAGGTTATGTGTCTTTGTGTCGATTTGCTTTCGCGATACAATAAATTGGTACGAAATGCAACTTATGACTAAATATTATTATTATTATTATAATGCATCCACGCACAAAAAACTAACGTTTTATTCATATTTTAATCAAAAAACCGCAAGTGAAATCTCCGTGTACATCGGCACTGCCTCGTGGAAATGTCAAATTTCCTAAACTCATTACGTCACGGCGAGAACGATTACGTAGCCTGACGGCCTGTACTTCTAGAAGGCATTGATCAAGCCAACGGAAAGTCAAATTAGAACGTGTCTTCGTCAACTGTTATACAGGAGAGCAATGCCAAAACGTAGATAACTGAATTCGGACAGGCTCGACCTGATCTGACGTCACATTCTGCTATAACAAGCTGAAGGCGAAGACGTCAATTCGGAAAGGCTCTTGGTAATTTCATAATTTTGCATCACTTTTTTCCGTACGGTGCTTATATGTAAGTTAAAACAAAAAGAATTCCTTCAAATTCAACTTACTTGATTTTTTCTTCATCCTTTTTCGAAAAGAATACGTTCCGTTTTAAAACGATCATCGGTTCGTCGTATTTTTTCTCGATCGGATTACCCTGACTGAATTTCTCTAAAAGATTTGGCCACGCTACTCTAACTACGTATGGTCGATGATGCGTTTTTAATTGAATTTCTAAGAGTGCACTGGTCATCCATAAACCGAATATACTTTGTGCTAATAATTTATTTGCTATTCCTAATTCTTCACAGCCCAGAGCAGCAGCGAGCATCACTTGCGCCGGACACTGTGCTGTTCCTTCGATTTCCATATGTACAGCGATACGTGACATTAAGTACACGCATGTTGGTATCACCTATAAAAGAAAATATCGAATTTAAGTACGTAGTTATTGGAGAATCTAATATCAGCATATAAAAAACTAAGGATATATATCGCTCCGTATTTATAAACAAATATAAACAGGAAACGTAAACAGCTACAAGGGAAAATCATTCTGGAAATAATATGTTAAATAATAAAATTTTCTGGGTAGGCACTCAACATGATAAACCAACATATGTAGATACGTCTGTTCGATTGACCAGAGCATGATTTGCATTTGCAAAACTATCAATGAATAGTTCACATAGTTTCAGAACTTCTCTAACTCCTACGTCAGAATTAACTGACCGGTTAGTTAAGGACTTTGTGCTAGTAGAAGTGAGTGTATTTGAAGGGCTATTTGATTTCCGGACACCGCTCTGCAAGAATATTTTCTTATCAAAGGTTCCAATGGTTGTGAAATTTATTGAAGAGTTGCGGGCAAACTTTGATATTATACATAGTAGCCTCCAGCAGGGGATTAATTGAATTGTCACAGACAAAATTGACATATGTAGCTTAAAAAAATCTGCACATATTCCGCAAAAGTTATTTTAGAGGTAAAAAAACATTATTTAAAATGAAACAGCATTGAAAACAAAACAATTAAAATTAATTGGCTACCTGGCGGCAAAAGTACAAAACATAAATTAGTTTAAAGTGCGTATATACACATACTTGACAATATGTATGGGCTCATTTGTATATACATCTACATACGGTAGTATGCAATGAATCTGTAATTGCAAATCGATCGTAATTGTGGTCAGTGGAAATCAGACTTGATTAACTTTTGCAATGGCAACAATTCAAGCACTTTCCCGGAATAAGCATTTCAAACTGGGGGTTCTATAGACAAAGTAAATTTAAATGGATATTTACATTTTGCAGAGGCCTAGGTATCGATGTCGATGATTTAGCACCAATTGAATAATTTGTAGACGATGAGGTTGCCGTTGTGTAATTGTTTGATATATTTGATGAAGGTTGCAAATCGCCATTATTGCCCGTCGTCACTTGTTGCTGCTGTTGGGGTGGTGGTTGCTGTTGCGACTGCTGCTGCTGCTGTTGTTGCTGCTGCTGCTGTTGTTGTTGCTGTTGTTGTTGCTGCTGTTGTTGATAATTCGTATTTGTACTTAATCCTGTGAAAGAGAAGATAAAAGCTAATGAGAACTTTCAACAAATAGATTTTCTTTAATAAATTTATTATTGTTGATAATATTTTATTGTTATTCCCATAATTTATTAAGATTTGTCGGAGGGGTCAATAATTTTCGACTGCATAAAGAGCATCGAAAGTAGCCATTTATTTAATCGAATACTTTGTGGGTATCAAAATAATCAAAAAATTCACGTATTTTAAACGGCTGAGAGGAGGTTCATATTTCTGTTATTTCAGAAGTTGATGGACTAAATTCGGCATTATTTTTAATTCCCAGAAAAATGTCTTGTGACACTATTTTGGAAATCATTTAAAAATAGTATGCTAGCGCACACTGGTCAGCTCAAACAACGCCTCCCACACATTTGATATAAATTTGCACAATGTTTTTTTTTTTAAATTTAAATCTATTTACGCCTGTCATTCCAGCATTATTCAAGTTTATCAGCATAGTCACAACTCGTTTATCTTTCCAGTCTATATTATTTTCATCTTCCAGACAACATTCTTTTCTGAATTGCTTTAGTTTTTTTCTTTCCAAATTTTGATTATTAATCGCAAATGGCAGCCCTCTTCACTTTGTGTGGAATGTTCGGGAGAAAAGGCTTTTCAAATTCAACAATTTTTCACCTAAGACACCAAGCTTCTATAGTACCTTTCTGCTAAGATTTGGTATCCTTCAACACCAGAAACTTTATCCAACAGGTTTTTGTTTTGTTCGGCATGGGAAGATCTGACTTTATCTACATCTCCATTGTTATGCTACCATAATATGGTAGAATACCACAATTACATTCATACATACACCTACAAAAAAAAGTGCACTATGAATTATTTGTTATACGTTTGGGTTTTTACGTTGAAACTTTTCACCTCAGTTCCGAAGGCCAACTAGGTTGTATCGCCGATGCATTTAATAATAATGGTGCACTGTATTGGTTTTTATAGCTGCTGCCACTCACTCATATTTCATGGCACATTATGTTATAAAATTACAGGACGCTAAACAGTATCTTGAAGGTGCGTCTAAAACGTTTTTTTTTTTTCAGAGGAGAGGGTCAATACAAACATTGTTTGACACTGTTCTGCAGGTTGATTTTGGCTTAAGTACATATATCTCCAACGCTGCAAAATTTACTGCTGGAGTCACGATTTGCAATTGATACAAATCTCAATATGTCACCAAAGCTTTAACAGCTCGTTTATTTTTCCAGGCTTTATTTTTTCAATTCTTCTCTCTAAACTAGCTGGGTATGATCTTTCTGGTGACCTTATTTCTTAGTTTTCCTTCTACATTTATGATCACAATTGTGTCGTTGCTGTTAACTCTTGCTCTTGCGTATCATTTTCCCCACTTTAGGCATTCCGAAAGTATTCAGTCCTGGTCCTTTATTGTTCCTTACGTTTAGTAACGATTTTACATCTCTCCTTAACTCAACCTCCCTCCTGAATGCTGATGACTTCAAAATTTTCAGAGATATTGAATCCGTTGACGACTTTTTAACTGCCTGGTGCGCTGCGAATTCTTTTAGGCTTAATGTTACCAAGTGTCGTCGAATTTATTTTACCTACAAAAATTAATCGTACTGTTCTTCCACTTTGTTCTTGGTTCTTGATAATTTCAAAAACCTTGGCGTGATCTTCGACTACGCTTTTGATCATGGTCATACTGCTTTTGATCAAAAAATGCTTGACGGAAAGAGCGATGAGGGCCGGCGCACTGTCATGTTGGAAAAACAAGTCGCCTGTGCCCCAAAGATCTGTCCTTTTCTTCCGTATATTCTCCCTCAATCTTTTCAAAACCTCCAAGTAGAACTTCTGGTTGACAGTTTGACCTGGGGGGACGAACTCCGCGTGCACAATATATCTGCAGTCGAAGAAATAAATGAGCACTGTCTTGATGTTTGACTTCACTTGGAGAGCTTTTTTGGGGCATTCCAGGCATCCCACAGAGTTGATCAATGGTTCGATGACGGTCTTCACAAACGAGGGCATTGACTTTGTCGACGTTGAGTCAGTTAAATTAACATTTCTCCATTTTTAAAACGTGAAAACCACTCGTAGACTCTGGTTTTACTTAGTGCAGCATCAGCATATGCCGCCTTAAGCATTTCAATAGTTTCCGCGGCCGATTTTTCCAGCAGGATACAAAATGTTACAGCCGCGCATTGCTCTCGGCAATCCGCCATCACGTTTTCGGCGAAATGTTTTATTAAAAAAATTCTCGCGGACGAACAGGTGCACTCACAGCGCAATGACTCAAAAGTTGTGGCGCTCCCTCTCCACCGCAGCCCAATTTCCGTTACTTTTGAGTCACCCCTCGTATAAGCTGATATTCGGCCACATTGTATTGCATATAACTGTCTTGGTCTCTCGTTTTTCCGATTTCGTCATTAGATCCTCCAAACTTTTTGTTAACCAATCCAATTCTTGACATCTATTTCGTTTTTGCGTTCCTAGTATTCTGGAATTTTGTATTCTCACATTAGGTGTTTTCTAATGCGTCTGCAACCTAGATTCACTCGTTCCCTTTTCTTCAAATTTATTATTTCCTAAATCTCTAAAAATAGCCAACCAGACCACCCTAGAGCCACGAAGTGTTTCTCCACGAATGCCTTTCACTTAAACTTCAGAGCTGCTGTATATCAGCAGACTCTAGCATTCACAACTCTGTCAGGGCCTCCGGCCACAATAATAGAACTTGATTTTTTTGTAATATTGCTTTTGCAGATACAGACATCAAACACTACTACGTCATTCTTGCGTTTTTCTCGTTTCTATATATAACATAAGTGGAGAAAAATCTCTATCCGATGACGTCACGCAAATTCACAACGCAGAGCTCTGCTGACTCAATTAAGCAGTGCAGCTGAGAATTCTGTGGTGAAATGTATGTGAAAGAATGGAACACTAATGTCTGGAAAATAAATAGAAAACTTCAAACTTTCAAGCTGATTTCGTGTCAAGGACTACTTTTTTGTTTGGAAAGCAGAGTTAGTAGTTCTGTTCGCTAAGGCATCAACTCGAAAAGAACCGAGCTGCTACCTGTGGGTTTGAATCCCACCGGTGCCCATGGCTTTATTTTTCCGTCCATAATATTTTTTTTTCGTAAAATTTTTGTTAACAAGCGAAGTTTAAGTACAGTAAGTCCGCCATTTCATTAATATGATTAATTGCATGTTTTTGATGACTGAAGATTTACAAGTAAATTATGCCAAGTATATTCGTGCTATTAAACAGCAATATTAATGGCCGTAGAAACATTCAACATGCTGAAAGACGTGTTTTAAGAGATTTGAAATATGGAATCGAAGTTTCTGGAGATTTTTTATTTAAACCATATAACAGGTCGTGAATTTCTGAAGGCATCAAAAGCTCACATGAAAAATAGAATAACAAAGACTTATGTAATACAATTATGCAACTGGCTCTTACCTCGCAGATTGCGGGCAATGTTTTATCTACTCAATTGATAAAACTCTATAAAACCAGTTTTTGTGCCCTATACCAGTGCAAATCTGGTATCAATAACAATAATAAATCAAAATAAATAATATTAATAATATCAAAACTAAACGTTATCAATTTAATATGTATTTTTTTAATTAATTTCATATTTTTGGAATTATTTGTACTAAGCGTCCCTAGTGCTCCCCATATTTTCATTTCTTTAGTATCTTTCAATATGAAACTACACTTTTTCACACGCGTTTTACAGAACTCTATCACGAGAATTCTAACTCAACTACCAAAATGGCCATGACAATATTGTCAACTGATAAAGAAGTCAAACTCTACTCATAACAGTACAAAATTAGTTTCTGTATTCCAATCCGCGTGGTGAAGAGATTAAATTGATATATGGTAGTAGAGTTTCATACGGAAACTTACGAATGGAGAGTGGCGTCAAAAAAATGTCAAATAGAAAATTTTAATAGCGATCTTCTCTATTTGTAAGATAAAGAAATGAGCCACAGATCGATATTTAAGTATGAAATTTCCCGCCAACACAAAGTTTTGCAGCAATCGTTGAGCAAATGAATGTGGCTTATCAATAATTGCGCCAATTTCACGAAGACTTGTGGTGTTTTGCGGCTTTTTGCATATCTAAAGATATCTCTATGCTTCTGCTTTGATATTGAGATATTTAACATTTTAAACTTCCTTTACAATATAACATTTGAAAATTATTAAATGGTGGAAAAATGGCAGAAACGCTAGTGATATTCATGCTAATTTGCACCTAAAGGCTGGTGTTGTTTTCGATTTCACGTGACATTTGCACACAAAATTTCACGTGAAATTTGTTTCGGCGAAAATTTAGCTTGAAAACAGGCAAGATTTGTATTCACTTCTTAGCGTGGAAAATTGCTTCGCTTTGAAAACGTAGATGGCATTGGCACATGTTTCCAATAATTTCACGCCAATTTAGTACGTGCAGCTCATTTTTTCGAGCTGAAAAGTGACATTTGGTATTTGAATTTAAAAATTGAACTGTGCAAATGTCTTTTCAATAACAAAGTCGATCGAAAATTGAAATTCTTGACATTTTATCTGTCAGAAGTCAACAGAGTTTCCGCTTTTTTCCATTGTCGAAAATGCCATACCAAAGAATGACGAGATAATAGCATAGAGACTTATCAAAATTTAGCTTCACGATTAACTCAGTGCCAGCCTTAAACATTAAAATGTCCAGGACCCAAATTTTCAATGACCTTTTCTGCTCGAATTTATGAGTTCCAATTAAATTACTTGGATTTATTTAATCTAAGAATTTTTAATACCTACTAATTCAAGTGTGTAGAAACGTAGGCATTCATGGTTTCATTTGTGGGTATAAATATTTTGAGTAGTCCCAATACCAAAGAAAATGTGATAGGAACAAAAAAGCCTCCTTACACTTATTTTTTTCAGTGACTGTTTATAGTTTTAACAAATTTCTTCGCTTCTGTTACATAACATAAATGTTTTTCATCCTTCACTGTGCTTAAACTTAAATTACAGCTAGGAAAAAACACATATGTATGTATAAAACCAGCGAATGTACTGTGCAGGTATGTACAGTCTGTCAAGAATGAGTTTACACATAGGGAAAAAATTCAATTTTTCATCTTTCTAATTATAATATACTACTTTTTGTTTATGTAAATAATTTTTTTTTTCTTAATTATCGTTATTTGCATTATTTCCAACCGATATATACAAAAAAAGTACAACTTGAATGCAAAAAAAGAACGAAAAGAACAACGAAAACAATTATTACAATTCTTGAAGTGTCAAGAAACTCTTTACACAAAAGTTTATTTTTTGCATTACTGCAACGATACGGTAAATTTATCATAATTTTTGGTCTGTATTGTAAAGCTCTATAAATTTGATCATTAGTGTGTGATTAATTTTTGGCTAATACGCATAAATAAGTGAGATATTGTGTTTTAAAATGCCAGGCAAAAGATTATCCTTTGAGTTAGTTCAGATGATATACTATAATCACCAATTAGGTAAAAGCGCACAGGAACTGTCGGAAATGTTTCGTGTAGCACGAATGGCAGTCTATAACGTTATAAATCGTGCTGAAAATGAGAATAGATTGGAGCCAAAGTGTGGAGGTGGCTCAAAACCAAAAATATCTAAACGTATAGAGCGCCTTATGAAAAGGAAGCTTGATAAAAACCCCTGGATTTCAACCAGAACACTTGCTAGGGAATTCAAGGAAGAGTGTGATGCTGCTGTTTCCCATGAAACAGTACGACAGGCCATCCTACGAAATAAGTTCTCATCAAGAGCTGCACGAAAGAAACCACTGTTTTCTGCACTAAACATCGAAAAGCGTTTTTCTTTCGCTATGATGCACCTTTTTCAACCCGCTGACTTCTGGGACGACATCATATTCTGCGATGAGACGAAAATGATGTTGTACTAAAATGATGGACCGGCTAGAGTGTGGCGCAAGCCTTTAACATCGTTGGAAAATCGAAATATCATTCCGGCTGTAAAATTTGGTAAGTTGTCCGTTATGATTTGGGGTGCTTCTCAAGCAGAGGAGTAGGAGACTTGGCATTCATCGAGTCAACCATGGACGCACAACCATATTTGCACATCCTTAAAACATATTTGGCAAGCAGTGCGCAGAAATTCGGGTTTATGCATAACAGCAAACCGAATTTTAAGCTTTACCAGGACAACGATCCCAAACATAAGGCGAACATGGTGCGAATGTGGCCCCTATACAACTGCGGAAAAGTGATGGATACGCCAGCCAAGAGTCCAGACTTAAATCCCATCGAGAATTTATGGGCTTACTTAAAACAACAAGTCGCTAAAATGCAACCGAAAAACCGAACTGCCTTAAAAATTGCGATGCTCGAAGAATGGCAAAAAATACCAACCACGTATGACCTGCAAAAGTTGGTTCATTCAATGAAAAATCGGTTGCGATGTGTGGTGGATGCCAAAGGTGGCCATACCAAATGTTAAATATACCAAATAATATTAAATATCCTGTAAATATATAAATATTAAATACAATAATAATTTGTGTAAAGAGTTTCTTGACACTTCAAGAATTGCAATAATTGTTTTCGTTGGTCTTTTCGTTCTTGTTTTGCATTAAAGTTGTACTTTTTTTTGTATATATCGGTTGGAAATAATGTAAATAACTATAATTAAGAAAAAAACATTCATTTACATAAATAAAAAGTCGTATTTTATAATTAGAAAGATGAAAAATTGAATTTTTTTCCTATGTGTAAACTCATTCTTGACAGACTGTATATCTTTTGTCTTTCGGACAAGCTTCCTTATTTTTCGAGTTGCTATTTTTAGGAGCTGTGAAAAACTTCTGGTATAGAAGACAGCTGCACCGCAAACACAATTCAACCAAATTAGATTCAAAGTACCGTAAAATGTTTAGTTGACGAAAGAAGTATAATACCTGTGTCATAAAAAGGTTAATATGCACAAGACATCCATCCATTACGTTAATCCCTTTAACAAGAAAAGGATATGCCGACTATACAACACTTCTTTCAATTCACTGTAGAGCAGTGTAATGTTCTCTAGCTCAGCTACGTAAAAATCCAGTTACTACTCAAGCATTTAGTACTTGTATCATCATGTTCATGAACTTTCAGATGGAATCATGCGAACATCGCGTTTCAAAAACATCCGTATTGAAGTTTGATTTTAAATAGAACAGGGCAATTCGCAATAAGAGCATGCACACTGCGCTATAACGTGCGTTAAGAATTATATACATCTGTAGTAATGGCATATCATTCTACAGAATAATGTACATAGATGAGCAGAAGAAGGAAGAACATCCGGAAACATGCATATTTGCGTCTTTGAAGCTTATAGTCGAAATACACGGATTTTTTCGCTGTAAAACTTCATTCCTGTGAAGACTGCTCTTACTTGTAAAAAATGTCTGATTTGAAGTTTCTCCGAACAGCATCCGAAAGACCTTGCAACTCAAAGCTTATTGTTGGAGCCGTTGCATTTCCTTCATCGTTTTGGATAGGCTCTCGTTCTGCTGAGCACGTCACTCACTTTCAAGCATTCATCTCAAGGTGAACAAAACAGACTTTTCCGGCGCGAAGTGCGAGCAATAGTAAAATATTCCCTTCAAAAGCACGTTTTCTTCCAAGCATAAGGATATTTTTTTTCGTGTATGATGAAAGCCAATTTAGCGTAAAAGCAAAAGTTTTTCATTTTGAATGAATTCTTGGACTTTTTTGTTTACTCTTCTTTGTCTGCAGCTAGGCACGTACCTTGACGCGAAAGTATCATTGCATTTTGCCTGACTTGTTTCCCTATGTTTCCTTACGCAGTGAGAAAAGTTTTTTATTTAATGATTCAACACAATACCTTAAAATTTCACTCAACGTCGTCTGTTCGTTTCATTTGAGGAAACTCGTGAAAACTTCTTCGGATCGGTATCCTCTTGAAAATGAACTGAAACGCAATCAAATAATTTTAGATGTAGGAAGAACTTTGGGGAGGATATCTCAGTTAAATTATTAAACTGATGAATAATGCAGGATTATGGAAAGTTGAAGTCCAAGACCTGGAAAAAAATTTGACGTTACTTTGATTCGATGAAGATTTGTAGTATAGATAAAGCTAAAGCTTTTGGCGAGGAAATGTATTTTTGTCCTGAAATCACCTGATGTCTCTTTGTTGCAATACTCCATGTTCTGTGCTTTGAAACTATTTTAAGATATTATTAATAATAGCTATTACAGCATTATTGAATTCGTTTGTGTATTATATGGTGCAATATCTTACTATAGTTTATACAAAGTCTCTACATCAAAATTTTGAGGGATTTTGTATATCAGAATGGTTTATTGCAATATTGAAAAAACTTGCTTAAAACCTAATGGTGCGCTTAATTTAAATTAAACGAAATTCAAAAACGAAACTAAAAACTGTGTAAAATAGTTCATACTTTGTTGACATTAAAAGTTAATCGTTGGGTATGTATCCAGAGGATTTTTGGTAATTGCATATCTGTTGAGGAATTTTCGGACTTTCAATATTTAAAATAGTAGATCGCTAGAAATTTAACACTAGATTTGGCAGATGTCTAGATGCTCGTTTTTTTATCATCCTCATTACTGGCGCTACATCCGGGGCCCGGTCCAGGCCTCTTTCAACAATCGCGCGCCGTCTTATTCAATGATATCCTTCCAGCGCAAATAAAATCTTTTACGACCAGAAAGCGAAGAGAAAGATCATACGAGCTAGGTATCCTACCCACCGGAGTCTACATAGCTTTATTTTTATTCTAGGTAGGTATCGTAGAACTCATGGTTGTAGAGTCTCTGGAAGCGCCCTTCTTTATATATGAGGCCTCCAAGCAAACAGTTGTTTGCTTGCAGGATATTCCAACGATCAAAATATCGTCCCCTTACTTTTCAAATATGCGACTTCTCATTGTTCGTGTTGTCCTCCTATTTGGTCCATGAGTTCATTTAGAGAGAACTGACAACCGTGGCTTGATCAACCGTGGGATGCTGACGGTTTCCTCTGAACAGTCCTGTTGGTGGTGCCTGGTAGAACTCTTTTTGTTACGTTTTTCAGCTGCTTTTAAGATTGTCAAATTGAGAGATATATTCTCCACACTAATGACATTGTTGCTTTTTTCTGGCTGGAAAGCAATGTTCTCTAAAATTGAACAGCTGACATACTGATCTCGTTGGTCTTCACACTTCTTTCTCCACGGCAAACAGCTACTTGGATCAACTTCGGGTTGTTATATCTCTTCTGACAAGCACTGTGCGCATAGATATCTTATTAACACCCTTCAATAAACAATCTTTTTCCGGGTTATCAAGAGAAAAAATGGATGGAAGAAGGGTTTTTAGACCCCATTCCTTTACTAACCGCACTTCATGTTGACTTAAAGTCTCCTTAAATATAAAACACAAACTCGCACTGGGACTGAAATAAGACATTTTGTAGATTTGGAATTAAAACTGCAAGGGAGACACGCACAACTCATGTAATGAGACACCGATCAGAAGAGAACTATATAAGGACATAATTCAACCGGCAGCAGCTCTCGCATCTGAACTTTATCTTCCCCTTACAAAAAAAAACTTTTTATGCCAAAAATTTAAAATTTGAAAAATATCGTTAAACTTTCAAAGGCTGTGTCTTGGAAACTATCGGGTCTTTAGAGACAGTTTTGGTCTTAAATTAGAGCTACTTTAGTATGATTAAAAAAATTTTTATCATAAATAAGTCCTTGATGGTATAAATTGGCAAAAGCTAAAAAAAAGTCAAAAATTTATTGATTTTACAGGGATGCGTTCAGTGCTTGAGGCCGCAAACTTGGGTTATTCATTTGAGAAAAATCATGTACAAGTCAGCAAAAAACCAGAATTACCAGATTTGATGCTATGTACCTATCCTTATAAACGACAGGGTTACTGGGCTAATAGTGCAAATACACAAAAAATCTTAGCTTTTATACGTTGACGCATGGCCCTCGCTCTTAGTATATACAGGGTGAATCATTATGAGGTTTGCTTTTTAATCTCAAATAAAAGGCATAAAGTTGAATTCTATTGTATAAATTTTATTGTGAGTCGAAACACATTCACTTTTTTAAAGATTATCTCATTTAAATGTTGACCGCGGATCAGCTCGATGGAAATCCGCTGTTTTATCGCGTGTTTATTTTAATTTTGTTCCGTGATGAGGCGCGTTTTTGGCTCAATGGATACGTCAATAAGCAGAATTGCCGTATTTGGGATGATGAACAATCTGAACAGCTTCAACAGCTACCACTACAGCTATAGAAATGTACAGTTTGCTGTGGTTTTTAGGCCGTCGGTCCATATTTCTTTCAAAATGAGTCCGGTCAGAACGTAACCTTTAATGGTGACCGCTCTCGCACCATGATAACGAATTTGTTGCTACCTGAAATTGAAGCCCGTGGTATCGGTGAACTTTGGTTTCAACAAGACGGCGCTCCTTCACATACAGCGAGAGAAACAATGGACTAATTGAGAAATCATTTTGGTGAGAACCTGATTTCACGTTTTGGACCAGTAAATTGCCCGCCTAGGTCGTGTGATATCGCACGTTTAGATTATTTTCTGTGGAGTTACCCGAAGTCTCTGGTCTTCAGGGACAAGGCAGCATCAATCGACGCTTTGGAAACCAACATTACTCGTGTCAATCGCGAGGTACCGGTCTCTATGCTGGAACGCGTCGTCCCAAATTGGACCCTCAGGATGGACCATTTACGGCGTAGTCGCGGTCAACATTTAAATGAGATAATTTTTAAAAAGTAAATGTCTTTCGACTTGCAATAAAATGTTTACTATAGAATTCAACTGCATGCCTTTTATTTGAGGTTAAAAATCACCCTGTACACTCCCAGTCAAAATGAAAGCACATATTCTAATTTTTACTATTCAAAGGAAATGGGTGTATTCAAGGTAAGTATTTTGTACTACATAAATGCACACCTAAAAGCCTAATACAACCCCATACACGGCAACTCTGTTCTAGATTAAAATTCCCGGAATAGTTCAAATGTTTCTTTCTTACCTGGGTCAAAAACATAGCATAGGTCACCAATTTTTTTCCGCAAATTATACAATAATCTAGTTTTATAGAAAATACTTTTATTAACTTTATAATGAGTAGCACCCCATGTTTTGAAATAGCCTCAATCATTCTTTTTGGCAGTTTTGTACAGATCTAGCTACATTAATAAATCAACACCTAGCTGCTGGTTTATTCCCTGATTGCCTTAAACTGGCGAAAATCACTCCAATCTTCAAAGGTGGTGATCAAGCAGATTCATCAAATTATCGCCCAATAGCTGTCACAAGTGTTCTAAGTAAAATATTTGAAAGAGCCATTCAAAAACAATTGCTATAATTAATTAAGACTAACTCAATTTTGAAGCCAGTTCAATATGGATTTCAAGAAAGCAGTAGTACACTAGCAGCAATATTAGATGCAGTACATTTCATCAACAATGGATTGGATAAGGGCGACTATGTAGCGACAATCTTCGTGGGTCTGGAAAAGGCCTTTGATACCATTAACCATGACATCCTGCTTCAGAGGCTCGAAATATACGGAATCCATCACAACTTCAAGCTGTTAATAAAGAACTATATTTTCACCAGGCGTATTATGACAACCAACAACATGCATAAAAATCAAGAAAGCACTATAAACATCGGCATTCCTCAAGGATCAATTCTTGGACCATTACTGTTTTTATTGTACATTAACAGCGTACTGGGCATTTATCTGTCGGGAAAAATAGTTTTATTTGCTGATGACACACAAATGCCGTATCCTGGTAAAGATGAATTAAATATCCAGCAAAATATAAATAATAACCTAGGAAAATATTGAACTTACCTCGAACAAAGCAAATTAATTATAAACATTCAAAAGACTAAATATTTGTTATTCCAAAAAAAAAAACAATTAGCAAATCAATCCGTCCATATAAATCAATGGAATACAACTGATAAGGTCAAATCAATTAGATACTTAGGTTTAATTCAAGATGAGAAAATGTTTTGGCTACAATATATCAACACGATCAGACATAAAGTGGCACCTATGATAGGAGTCCACAAAAAATATGATTTTTTATCTCTTAACATCAAACTTGACATCTACAATGCGTTTATTTTGTCAAACGTCTCTTATGGAGCAGTTTTGTGGAAGCAAACATCGAAACAAAGCATTGGCCTGATCGGAAATATAATCACTATGGCTATCAAGACTATATTCAAAATACCAACGCTGACTCCAAGTTCACATGCGTATCGTGAAACAGGACTACTAAGCATACAAAAAATATTGTGTCTGAACAAGGAAAACTAATATTTAAGATACTTAGCAGAAATCTCAAATGGCCATATGTTATAAGAAATGTTGGAAAAATAACTCAGAGAGCCACAAGATCGGCGAATAACCTTACATTTCAAAAAGCTAGGACAGTTCGCTTAAAAATGGCTGAAGTGCAAGAGTTTTTGGCTTATTACAATACCTTACCTGAGGATATAAGAAAATCTATGAAATTCGTTAAATTTAAGGAAAATCTACGATCATTTCTTACAAACAGATAATGACGCCAACCAGAGTTTTTTTCTAAACTTTTCTTTGGACACAAGTCTTGACGACAAGAAATAGGCAATATTATCTGAACACAGTAGTGTATACTGAAGTGCTTTCGCTTATATCAATATATAATTAACTGAGAATTACGAAAGTAACATATGTTGAGGAGTTTTGATGCACACGAACCGTGCATTTTGATTGAGTGATGGAGAGAGTGGGAAGGAGGAAGTAAAAAAAATATTCTATTCTTTGTTTTCTCTCTTCATAAATCTCGATATTTTTGCCCCTTGTCACTCTTCCTTTTTAAGATTCAAAACTATTTTAATTTCAATTTCGTCCAACATTTTACCACGTTCCATTTCTAATTTTTAATGGTAAACAACACTAAAATCGATTACGAATTTACACGTTACACTTGGCTTCTACAATGTTCTTAGCACGATTGTCGTCACCAACTGAATGACTCAGATTTTTGCGTACAACATGCATGTGCACTATGTTTTTGACACAGGCTAGAAAGAAATATTTCCCGGATTCCGGGAATTTAAGCCTAGAACGGAGCTGCCGTGTATGTGGTTGTATTAGTCTTTAATGTGTGCATATATGGTACATAATGCTTACCCTAAATACACCCATTTCCTTCGAATAGCAAAAATTAGAGCATGTGCTATCATTTTGACCGGAACTGTACTTTCCTCTAGAAATTTAAATCTTTCGAACAACTTATTGCAAATGCTATTTGTTATCCAAAAATACACATCTTAGGACATTGACTACATCAAGCAATGTCACTGGCATCATCCCTTCATAGACGTACTATTTATTGTTTATTATCATTAAATTTTAGTATCATAGAACATAAAACAACACGGGTTTCAGTTCTTTTTTACTTTAACTGAAAGTGCTGTCTGTTTACTACTGACGTCAAGTCAGCGGAGATTATGGCTATTTTGAAGGATATTTTTCATAATTTTCATCAAATAAATTGCTTACTATTATTTATACAGTTTTAATTGCATATATTCAGTTATCTTTGTGTTGCCTTTTTTTTATCATTAATTATACTTTCATTTATTTTTCAGAACTTCAACGAGAAAATATAATTGTTCATCGTAAGTAGACTTAATTTTCAAAGTATTTTACATTTTCTTTCACATACAGTAATTAATATGAAAGTTTATTTAAACGTGAGCGAGTACTTCGAAAAATTTGAATTTCAGTTTAAATTTTAATTTATTCTTTAAATTGATCTATACATTAAACCCTGTGTATCAAAACTCATAAACGAATCAAAATTCCGCAAAACTTCAGCCATATTCAAATTAATCTTATGCTTGAGTCATGTTCGCTTGTTGCTAGGTAGGATCTCATTATTTTCCCAAGAAATTTCAGCATTAAAGAAATCGACAGGATTCTTCTAAGTATAGTCAGAACAAATAATCGTAGTTCTGATGAAATGTAAAAATACTCATAATATGTTGGATAACGAAAAACAACAACATACATATATATCGTTTTCAGAGTCCACGTTCATAGCATTTGATTTCTTTCAAAAATTGCACTCACTAAATCATATCTAATTAAAACGGCTAGACGACGTTACAAGTGCATTTGAAATTCAACTAAGTGCTTTGCTGAATCGATGTGGAGAGCTATTAATTTTCTTTTGCATGAATGATATAAAGAATTATTTTCGCCAACCTAACAAAACACTATAAAATAATGTATCTTTGATGGAATTTTGATCCTCCATTGCAATTGATGGCTAATCTTGGACTCAAGTCATAACATTCTCAAATTCAGTTCAAT
The DNA here is from genome assembly GCA_947369275.1 of Nemotelus nigrinus. Lineage (NCBI taxonomy): Eukaryota > Metazoa > Arthropoda > Insecta > Diptera > Stratiomyidae > Nemotelus > Nemotelus nigrinus. Next base: position 133,110,891 of record OX376374.1, read on the forward strand.
AACCGTAGTCAAGGTGAATGAATCAAGGATAAGACTAAAATGTTTTCTCTGAAAATGTCATAAAGCATTAAAAATGAACAGAAAAAGATAATGTCGCATGTGAAAATGAAGAATAACATTATTGAAGATAGCAAAAAATGCAAATATTGACCCAAGGTCACACAAAATGAACTGAATCGTTCTTGGGTAGGTTGAATGTATTTGATGATGGAAAGTTTTCTGGGATGTTTTGTCGAAATATATTTTACTATCTCTCAAAAATTAAAGTACACGCACAATTTACAGTCTGTCAAGTAAGAGCGTGGTCGTGTTAATTTATAAAAAAAATTATTTGATGAAACTTTCATATTTATATATACATTGTACACATTACAAACAATGATGCAAATCGGTCAATAATGTGTCCAGTCACCACCGGCGTCGATAATTGCCTGGCGTCTCAGAGGCATGCTTTTTACTAATTTGACGGTGTATTCTAGTGGCAAGGATCTCCAGATCCGACGAATTTCGTAAGACAACTGCTTCAAAGTGTATGTGCGTCTTCCACGAAGCTTCAGTTCAATATATGCCCACACATTTTCAATAGGGTTTGCATCGGGAGACTGCGACGGCCAATCCAATGTAACGATGCCAGATTGAGTCTTCCACTGAGTACAGAGCTTGCTGCGGTGTTAAGGATCGTTGTCCTCCTGATTTTTGTGATGAACCATCGTTTGGCAGATGGCAGTAAAGCCTTTTTGTAAATTTTTATCATTTTCTTGGCATTTAGGTTGTCAGTAAAGAGGTGCAAAGTGCCGAATCCCTGCTTTGAGAAGTAGCCCCAAAGATGCACCTTTATTCCATGTTTTACGGTCCGCTGAACAAGCCTATTGGTGGAATTTGACCAGGCTCGCGTGAGGACAGAACGTGCCCATATAGAACATTCATCAGTAAAAATGACATTTTCAAAATCTCTATCAATATTCTCATGCGCCCAAGCGAGTCGCTTTGTCACATGTTTTTCAGTCAACAGAGGCTTCTTCATTGTGTTGCGCCATTTCAGATCATGAGTACGAAGATGGGTTCGGATAGTTTCGTAGGATGTATCTAAACCTTTTGCCATTAATTTTGCTTGTCCTTGCCGCAGTGTTAAAGCAGGATTCCGCGAAAACAGATTCACTATTCTTTTTTCATCTTTTTTGTTCACTTTTCCTATCGAGCCACCTTCTGGTAAATCATCGACATTTTTAGCCACTTTATATCGCTGTATCCACTTCTGTACAAATGCCTTCGACTTTCTCATATATTTAGCAGCCGCTGATTGCGACATTTTGGGACCTTTCGGGTGGATGCAAATGAACACAGCCTCGTAGCGCGACGCGTACTTAGCACTCATGGCGTTTAACGTGATTCTCTTTCAAAAGATCAACGACAACTGAATCTTTATTGATAATGTATCAAGGACAAAGCTTCCCTCTATCGGCTCGCGAAGGAATTAGAGCGAAATCTTTCATAACCTGTCGGTGAAGTCGACGACGCTCTTACTTGACAGACTGTAGTTAAACAAATCCTTAGAAAAAAAACCACCTAATCTTCGACTACTCTGATTATATACTTTGAATTGAACTTTCAGAAGCAAATCCATGGCCTACGAACAATAAGCAATTGAATTCTTACCCCGACAAAAGTGAATCAATAACCACAATTTACGAGCTTAACATTTTAGCTCGATATTCGTAGCACGTGCTGCTTCGGTGCAAGAAAGCACAAGCCTCCTGTGCACCTAGTATCCAGGCTGTTTCAAGACTATTACGTAATTTCAGTTGTTATAGTTTTTCCTTACCGAGCACACGATGTTATCGAACAACCTTTTGCATAATTGAATTGTATACCGAGATCCTTCCGCACTCGTTCAGCCAATACATACACACATATCCCATTCATATCCCCACGAATAAAATCGAAAAAGACTCTGGCCGCATTCACATGGGAACCGAATTGATATCAAGCGAATCTTCGATAGCGAAACGTACGCATTTGGGGAGGAAAGAGTCCATACACTATTGATCCCATGATTAATAAATTCATATAAAAAATGATAGAGCAACTTATGCAATATGTATTCAGTTTGACCTGGATTCGCAACCATTACCGATTACATCCAGAACGCTGACGGATTTTGTGTTATTACATACCGTTTTAACTGCATAGATTCGCATCTATGTATATATAAAATTCATATGCCGCTAGCACTTGTTGTCCTTCGTTTCTAGGCTCGAATGATTCATTTACTGATTTATTGCGTGCACTTAATCAAGTTTGCTATAGTTTGACAACAATACTTCACTTAAGCCTCGCCGCAAACAGCAAAACACCTGTTAAGCACAATGGTCTGTGACTGGCAGCAGTAGAGCAACGAAATCACCTGAAGGAAGAAGTCAATAAAATTTTAATTAAACCGTCACACTGTTGCAGCCATCGGATATTGTGTAGTAATTAGAAACTCGATCTAAGGATCTGGTTTACATGGCAACACTGATTTGGAGTGGGTATCGTTTGTTCTTAACGGAGGCATTTTTGCTGGCACTTGAAATGTTCAGGTAATGACTTGTTTTCATTCCAAAGATGGATGTTTTCGCTCTCACCGGATTAAAAATTCGAATTAGCGCTCAATGAAAGTGGTACATGCGAGCATTTCAAGATGAAAATAATTAAAAATTTGGAGTATTTGTGCTAGTTTATTCCAAGCAAGTAGTTTTGATTTGTTTGTGGCCTGCTCAACGTGCATTTTACGTTCTACAATCAATCGTGGTTATTTCGATCTGAAGGACTTATTTAAGCTTATGTCTTTCAGCAGGAATAACTTTCAAATCGTCCTGTCATTTTTGATAGTTCTTTGTATTTGCGCTTACAGAAGAAAAATCTAAATAATCACGAAATATCGGTAAATTTTGTTTTTAGATGAGGCAAATTTTTTGATTAATGGATTTGTGATGACTTCCACGAATTCATAAAACTATGGTCTGATGCCGAAATTGTCGTCGAAGAAGGTATGTGTGAAAGAAAACACTCGGAAAAAAAATCTGCGGGATTCTAGAGGCCAGTGGTGGCACGTCAGGGGCAGCAGGGTCAGTCCGGCTGTGCCATAAGAATTCACTGACACCCAAAAATAAAAGAGATAATTGGTGTTAAGTACTTTACTGCTAGAAATTAATTTCTTTATTATATGCTGGTTAAGAACAGCGTGCAGCGTAAACGTTCTGTTATATAACGCTCAAGTAGGATGCTCTCTGTTTCTAACGAGATTGATTTTCTGTTAAATAGCATTGCATGAATAGAAAAAGATCAAGTGCGAGTTTTGTTAAGTTGAAAAATGGCTAGTGCTTGTTGGAGTAAGATAAACAAATATGGGAAACTTTATCCAAAGACAATTTTTCTAGTGTACGTTCTAATTTCGAAAACTAGTAATCCACTTAGTATGGTAAGGTAAAATAAATTAATTCTCAGTTAAAAAAAGTTTTTCAATTTTTAAATGCAATAGGCTTGAAGCTCAATGGTGTTCCAATAATTTGTCATTAATAGCAAAATAATGAAAATTACTTGATGAAAAATTATAATTATTATGCTGAAATAATTAATGTGGCTAAAACCATAATATGGCAAAATGAATATCAAAAATGTTATAGCTTGGGGTATGCTTGTGGGAATTAGTTTTCGCAGTTGTTTGCTAATTTTAGGGACATATTTTACTAAAGCCTCATTAATTTATAATACACTTGTTTTTCTCCTTCACCAAATACATCTTTTCTATTTCTTGACAAAAATGCTCAACCACTTTTCGTGGCTCTTATTGGGAAATTTTTTGTACAAAGGTCAAATTGAGGGGCCATATTTTATGAATGATTAGACGTTCATTATGTACAAAAAATTAATTTAAAAAACTACATCTCGGATTTTAAGGAATCTATTAAATACCTAGAATAAGGACACCACACTTGACAGCGATATTCAAGGCCAATACGAACAAATGGGTCGAGAATCTGAGAACAAGACTTGGTAAACGAGACGCGGTATGGGCTAAAACATCAGGTGACATTCTGCGGTACCTAAGTTACCCATAATGCTTAAATGATTTTGCAGTTGTTTCCAATGTTACATCGAATCAACCAGTCTAATCATCTTTAAGTCATTAGCAAACGAAAAGCAAAATCGATTCATGAACGGAACAGTGTCATTAATAAAAAGTAAAAACCGAGAGGGGGCGAAGAATGGAACCTTGCGGAACTCCAGAGATTTGATGGAAGGAAATTAAAGAGTATGTATGGGCAGTGACTACACAGAGACGATCATGTGTAGGAAAACCAGGAAAGAAATAAGTTAGGGAATCCATAGCCTTCCAACTTAAAGAGCAGGAACTCATGGTCAACAGAATCGAAAGCTTTAGAATATACAGTGTACCAAGCATCTACTTGCTTTTCTTCATCCATATATATATCCATATTACCAAACGATAGATTAGAAAAAGTAGACTTTCTGTTAATAAAACCAAGGGGCTCTTGAGTTAGATTCGAAAAGTTTACCAAAGCATAGAATAATGCATGCCGATAGTTGGAAATACAAGCACGATGATCCGACTTGTGTATCGGGAAAATATTTACTATTTTCTATAGCGCGGGAAAATTATTTGTCAAATTTATGAATGCAGTGAGTAAAACTAGTGAACTGAATTTATTTCAGACGTCATATCTGACCAGTTTGCTTCATGGAAGTCTGTTTTCTTCTTTGCAGAATATTGAACAAGCGAAATTTGAATCTAAAGTGGAGTGTGATCAGGATCGGAAACTAAAAAGTACAACTTAGGAATACACAGATACAGAGCTAAGGAATACAAGTGAGGAAGGAAAGAAAAAGAATGATCCCATTCTAGGTTAGGTAGATCGAAATTTTCATATATCAACAGAGTGGCGATTTTTGCATCATTTTACCCGAGAAAAAAATGATGCACACAGACTGTGCATGCTGATTGAGTGATACGGAGAGTAGAGGGAAGGAGGGGAAAAAAGCAACTGTTAATGTAACTGGAGAGTTTCACAAGGAAGGAAACAAGACTGAAATAGGACTGGTGCAAGAAATATAAACAAAAGCAACAATTACGGAATATCCGAACTACGTTCAACAGGAGGTATAAACGAAAAACCAATGCAGAGGATTCTTGTGTGCGACTTCAGTTAAGACCCTTTCAATTAAAAAACCTTTCAGTTCAGACCCTTTCACCATCCGATAGTTAAGTGAGTAACTGACCGTAGGAAGAGCAAGAGGAAATACATGGGTGAAATTGCATTGTCAGGAATGTCTTTGGCCAAGCTTCCGTGAGACTAATGATATTATAGCGGGCTAACAAATAGGTTAAATTGGTTTCATTGGTCTTTATTTTTACCAACAGAAGCCCTTCTAGTCTTACATGCCGATTCTGACAAAAAATCATCGTTTTCTCGAGCCTATGTTTCCTCATGATCTCTTTACCTACAATAGATTTGTGATACTTTTGCGCAAACATTTTTTCCTTTCATCTTTCACCTCCCTTCATCACATTTTATAAATTTCTCTTTTTTCCATAATCCCTTTCATCTATTCAAAAACAAAATATGTGAAAATTAAATCCTTATTCGAATGACTTGATGTTGACATCGATTCCTTACCAGCAAACAAGCTTGTGAAAGGTCCTAGCGAAGCTGTTTCTTCTAACTCGTTCTCATTTCTGTAAGGCCTTACCATGCTTATTTGCCGAACTTACCCCCCAATAATCCAACCTATGTAAAGCCTCTTTAGTGGCTTTGGTAGGGATCTATGCAAATTTCGTATCGCAAGCAAGAACATAAGACATACTTTGTTACAGTTAAGGCATTAATGCGCTTTTCTAATTCTTTTAACTCGAGCTGAAATGAAAGACGACAGTATCGGCTGTCCACGCTCGTGCGAAAAATGTGTGAATCCGAATGACAATCGCTTCAAGAAATTGTCACAAAAACTGACACGAAAGTGTACGACGGAATTTAGTGTTTGCGATCACAAAAACATATTTTTAGTTTAAAAATAAACAAATGTAGTTAACAACATTACGGCTACTTTTAAATCATTTATTTTTTATTTTTTTACTTAATGTTTGAAAATATTTTTTATTTAAAACAATATACAATATTTTCCGGAAAAGTATTAGACAATGTCAGGAGCTGGGCATGTTTTTTCTTATATACAGTCTCTGGAAACAGCTTCAACAAAATTACCGAGATAAATATCGAATCCAAAGCTCGATTAAAGACGTAACCACGATTACCGACGCCAAGACATAATCAAGACCAGTTAAAAAAACCTAATGAAAACTTTATAAAGTCGATGGTGTCTACGTAAAATGGATTTAAAAACATTACTACTCAAACTATAACTTAAAAATTTCTAGTGTTTACTCAAAAGCTCTACTTTACTACAAAAACTCTACTCAATTCCAAATTGACAACCCGATCTCAAGAGTGTTACCGCGGCTTGCATACAAAAAGTCAAAAATCTTAACTTTGCGGAATTTGTTTGCTAGTTGCTAACTTTTCATCGTAGTTAGCCTTTCATCGTTCTCACGTGTCCTATTGTTTATTATTTTTGAACGTTAGCTTCCCCTCTGGCTTTTTTTATGTACTGCTGGAAATCTGCTTTTTATGATCCTTGTTTTATTTCCACTTTCGTCTTCTTTCCCTTTTTTTTGGCTTTGGTAACCTGTGCTGTGACTATGAATTCTTTCACCTCTTCTCCAGTTTGCCCTGTTTCTGGAATTCCTCGGGGTTCGGTACTTGACCCTTCTTTATTCCTAATGTTTATCAATGATGTTTTATTTATCCGCCCTCTATGCTTTCGTTTTGCTGATGTGTTCAATTTGCTCACAGTAATGGAACATTTGCAAAATGAGCTCTATATTCGGAGTAATAGGTGCTCAATGAATTCTCTTACTGTGAATATATAATATCTAAATGCCATCAGATGTCTTATACGCATAAAATGTATAGTCCAATGCTATTCTATTGGCGGTTCGGATTATCTCATACAGATGCTGCCAATGCTAAATACCTCAATATGCTTTTTGAAACACATAACTGCAAAAGCCTCTCATATCCTTAGTTTCGTCCTCAAGTCTTTCATTCGTTTTATAGACATGTCTACTTCCTCTCAGTTTTTCTCTGTGGTCCTTAGTAACCATAATTATTTAAATAATGCAGTTGATCACGTTCAGAGTAGATTTACACGTTCACTTATATTTAAATTCCACATCCCTTATTTTAAGTGTAGTGATCATTAATTCTTATTCCAAATTCCTTCTTAACAATTCTAACGACTTTCGATCAACAATGATTAGTAGTTATTCCTTCAAACCTCTACTGATTCGTTGGACACTTGGTCCGGTGAATTGGGTAACTAAATCGTAATTGATTACTTTTTGTGGGGCTTTGTGTAGTCTTTAGTTTATGGTGCTGAGCTTCAAACTATTGAGTCAATTTTCAGCACAACATTGATGGGATAGAACCACTAATTCCCGAAAGAGTATACCGAAATCGAATCAGTAGGATGTTGTCAAGATCAACTAATAAGATTCAGTACCCAAAATTGAATATGAGACTCATCATTATCTTTATTTATCATCGTCAAAAATAAATGAGGATTTTATATTTCAACTCAACACTTACAGCTTTAATAATATGAAATTGTTCTTCAAAGGCCCCCTTTATCATGATTGTCGGCCATGAGCACAGATATGAAAGAAAATGGATACGAAATGGCTATCTGTGTACCCATACGTGAGTGTGCCTTTTTTAATACACGCACGACATTGCTCTCTCACAAAAATTCCCCTCAGTGCGCCCCTTTCTACCACACTCACAACCGAAAAGCCTTAATGCTGTGAACACCAGATCGGTGTAAAAGCGTGCAACGGGTAACACGGAAAGAAACGTCAATGTCAGTTTGATTTCTGTCGGGACTGAAAACATTGACTTGCAGTCAAAATTTGTGACAGAAAATTTGAAAATTTTTCGGCGTGTTCAGGGGAAACGTACATCTACGATTGATTGCAATAATTTGTGTCGGTTTCGCGAATAAATTAGCGGTCAAAAATTATAAAATAGTTCGATAATGAAGTGCTACGTTCCAGGCTGCAAAAGTAGCTACCGAAGTGCTTCGCAGTGGATATCGTATTTCTAGTAAGTAAAATTAACCTTTGTCATCAATTTCGTTGTGTTTTTGTGTGAAATCATAATTAATTTCATTCACAAAAAGCATTTTAATCTCCACTCGCCGGTTGCGTGGAAAGAAATGTCAAACGACGTTCAAAATGGCGATCTCTCGTGCTTTTCACATGAGCGCTACCATATGAACTGTGTAGGGCACACACCACCCAACTAACAATTTGTTGAACATTTTGGGCGTGGATACGTTTCCATTCCTAAGGTTGCGCCTACAAAGAAACCAATGTTTCGAATTAGCGTTCAGTAATGACAACGAAACAAAATGGTCATTGCATGGAAAGGGTTACGTTGTAGTTACTTCCTTGTGACGGCATTACCGCGACACCGCTTGGTAATGGTTTCGAAACATTATACCTAACGTGCGACTAAGAATATGACACTTATAGTCACAATGACGTAACAGCAACGTAAAATCTTAGTCACAATTTTCAAAAAGTTTCGTAATCGCGACGTTACATTTGGAATTATTTCAAATTTACAAACAATCCTCTTGTCGATACCCAATATCTTTCTCTTTCACGCTCATAGCTATCTGTATGATATACGAAGAGTTTATGCAAAATGATTATGTATGTGTTAAGTGTTTGTATGATGAAGATAATATTGTATTTCAGCATATGTTTAATTATTATTTTAATAATTGAAAATTTTGAATCCTATGGTGATAAAACACGAACGATTCAAACGTTACTGCAAAGGTAGTGTTGATACTCCATAAAACTACCACGCGCCTGCGATTGTATCAGGCTTTAGCTAAAATAGGTCTTTTTTTCTTTCATAAAATATTCTGTACTTTGTGCAAAAACTAAGTTTCGCACTATCAAACAAGTAAAGCATGTTCAAACATGAAAAATCTGTGCTTAGTACATCAATCAAAACTACTATTTTGGATATTTTTAACTTTAAAGTAGTTTGCAATTCTTAGCCGCCATGATTGCCCAAATTTGTTCGCCATGATTGTCCTTTGAAGGAAATAATCCCAGTTAGTGCCTATATCGGTCATTTCAAGGCATTGTTGACACTTTGTGCCTTTGGATGTTACCGAATAGTAGTTTTGACTATATCGTACCTTCATAGAGTGTGTTTATGTCGTAGCTAAATAAGTGAGCTCTGCTTATTTAGCAGCGGTATAAACCACTTTTAAATTAGCAGAGCTTGCTATTTTGGCTACGCTACTTTAGCGCTGCTAAAATTTGGCGCGGTTATAAGTGTGAAGGTAGCAGTGGTATAAACACTAGAACAGTCATAAATAGGATTTCTAGTTTCGAGTGACATTCGCAATCTGGAAGCCTTGGTGCAAGGGTGTTTTTGTTCTTATATTGAGCTCCTTTCAGATATTACGCCATTTTTGCTTTGGTTAATAAGCTGTACGGTGTAAACGCTACTACTATAGCAGCGCCAGTTTGGCAGCGCTATTTTAGCTACGGCATAACCAGGGCCATAGTCGTTTTTAGAAGTCGTCGTTACTACCTAGTTTCTAATCTGAAATGCGCTCGAAACCCAAGGTGAAATAGTTGGTTTAACATAAATTTGGCCAATGCTAGGTGCGCTTTTTGCACCTCAGTCGAGAGCTGGTTAGAAAAGTACCATTGCAAACTGCAACAAGTGGAACAGTATTGTTGTTATTTTAATACTACAGTCGTGACCAGCTCTCGATAGAGGTATAAAATAATGCGACAATTATAATGAAATTTAATTGAAAGCTATTCTTTAACAATAATTTAAGTATAAATATATCGTACAACATACTAGTTGGCTGGAGTTGGATATTATCTTCAAAAGACCGAAAAATGTCTACATGCGAAACAAAGGATAAAAGCGAAATCTTAAAAAAAATGTTTAAGCATCGCTGGATTTTCTATTTCACTATTCGTTTTTTTTTTGCATTTTTATTTGTTATTTAACGCACTACTGCAGTATGAATTCTGAATGCAGAAACTCAGGCTTTTAAATGCACGTACCTCAGACGTACGAAAGTAAAGTTCACTCACTGTTGATTTTGTTGAAGTATTAGTTTGGGAATATTGTTACTTGGTAGTGCCATCAAAGTAACATAGAATCGAGATGTGCCCATAATGTGCCTAAAAACGTTTTCGAAAAACCAACATAGTTCTCAGCTTTATAAGAAGAAAAGTTTGGCAGAGGACTAAAACGAATGACATGATCGCTTAGATGGCAAAGGTTGTAGACATTAGTTGTTATTGTATGCTGGCCAAAAATGAATTTATTTATACAGTATAATAAAAAAGTCTTCAATCAATATTTTAGCTATACTAAGAAAAGAAAAGTACGCAATACTCTGACGAATCCTAACCACACAAGATAGAATAAGAAAATTCTTGTAAATTCTTTTCGGTAAACATTCTTTAAGAATAATAAAACCGATATGCTTTCAAAATGTTCGAAATTTGGCATACTTCCAGAATTTTATAAAATCAAGTGTTCTTACAGTGCGGTGTATCTCAAAAAGCATACTACAATTACATTCAACTAAAAGACCCCAACCATTTAGAATCAAATGTATATTTTTCGGGGGTCCAAATTATAAGAGGTTGAATGTGTAAATACAGTAAATAATATAGAATGTCGAAATACATCAATGTGGAGTCGGCTACAACGAAATCTTTGATCATGCCAGTCGAAAGCCTCTCAAAGCGTGTTGATTGTTTGTGATGATCTTCTTCAGCTCGCCGTCTAAAATCTGCATCTGCTCTCTTCTTACAATTGATTCCTCCAAAAATCATGGTTAAATTTTCGTATCCGCCAATAACTGTGCATTTTTCGCATCCGTAGTATGAATTAAACTAAACAAAATCTTTATAAGAATACCAAGTAAGATATATATGTTCACAAAAACGTATAAGTAAATATACCTTTTACATATGCGATGATTGTAGAATCGCAAACAAAACGCCTAATTTTCACTGAAATGTTGCTACCACAAACAATCACTGCCTGTATTAATATTGAAGATAACTCGTAACAAAAGGGTTGAGCAAATCTTATATTTCGTTACAATAAATTACGAATGTAATAATTGATGAGCTAACCATCGACATTAATGTGTAAAGATATACTCAGAAGATAGTCAATTTGTGATTACAAATCTATAAAACTTTTTGCCAATTCATTTTGCTAATTTGCAAATCAAACGTATTATTTGAAAACTGAATTTCTAGTTGATTAGAATAGTTTATTTAATACTTTTTAAAAGGAATTAGCTGTCCCGAACGGTGGAGACTTTTTTATTGAACTCGTTTTGTGAGATTCCACATTGACGTTTAAAGAATTGTCAGAACGAAATCATCATGGACATAGGCGCCAATACGTAACCGTTACATGCGAGTTTCCTTGATAGGCATAGGAATATGAAAGGAAATATGTGTGGTAACTTTGACGTATAATGTGCCTTACTGGGATTTTGATTAAGTCGCAATGAAGGAACTAATCCCTAATGGACACAATGCCTGTAAAGACGCGTCGAAAGTAGTCTTTACCACTTTATTACTAAAATTTTGCCTATCAAGGAATTTTAATTTGAAGGAAAAATGACGAAACAATTCCGACTCGGCATAGTATTCACGACGTATTCGCGTCAAAAAAGTCCATTTAGTAACAAATAGGCACAAATTGTTAGTTGGGCAGTACCTCATTCTCACACCAGTAAGCAAAAAGTCGAAAATTGGCACATTTCTCTCGGTCGACTTCTAATCCATTCCCTCTTATATCTGTGGCCACGGGACAATATTGATGTATTGGGTTCTCACCCGTTACTTTTACTTACGCTAGTTATGTTCCAAACATTTCACAATGTCTTTTTGATACCCTTCAAGTACTTGAGGAAATATGTTTATATTAGCTGCATTTCAAATGACTAACGCGATATTCAATTCAATGCGTTCGAATTGTGTGGCCGAAAAATGCAAAAGTTTGCTGACTTAAGTCACAGATGGGGCTATGTCACCAGAAATGAAGTTGAAGCTAAGCAAGAGGCTGTTATGTTACCATTACATGTCAATGTTCTAGTTATACAAACTTTCCCTATTGTTCAAACATCAAGCATCGACTATGGTTAATGTGCAATGGCTGTGCATATTTGCCATTATCTCGCTTTTAGGATTACACAGCACTGATTATAATGACTTGCTCACGTGAACCTAATATGACATACACACATGCATGGTGAGTTTCCACGTGATCCTATTTTCTATAGAATAGCTCGCGCACATTGTATTTTCTACTTGGTTGCTCCATACCTGCTAATAGCATTCACTTATGATATTGGCTGGATAGATGTAGACTACACCCCTGAGGATACTTAGAAATAATTATCATGGAACCATCAAGTGCTCGGGAAAAATGAGATTCTTATGCATGGACAAGAGTCTTGCCTTGTACCGGGCAGAGATTCTATTGTACGTAATCTGCACAATAAGATTCTTAATGGAATCCTAAAACTGAAACAGGAAAGTGCTGGCTCAGTATTATGACCAAGCATGGAATCTCGTTCTATGCTCATTTGAAGTCAGAAAACGCATAGCGATAACAAGAAGTGATGTTTTGTTAGATATCCATTCCAGGAAAATTACAAGCACCATTAGGTTTTTGGAGTTTCGTTTGAGTTTTTTTTTTGCGAATTTTTATTTTAATTTAGTGTTACATGATATATTAATATTTTTTTTGCCTTTTTTTTGTATTTTTACGTTTACCGTTCCTGAAATTGATTTTACCTTCAACCTGTTTTGTTTTACAAATCAAACTGAAATGAAAACGCAATTCTAAAAGAGTTGAAAGAGTTGTTTAAGGGGTAACACCTATGTAGAAATTTCAAAAAAATCTATTTGTTTGTTTTTGCTAAAATGGCAGGGAAACATGTCTATTTTCAAAAATAAAATTTTTTTTTCCGAGCTATGAGCATAAACGTTGGACGCCCTACCGTGCGGTCGGGGCCTATGCGGCGCGCGTACGGCACGCTCTGCTCCAAAGTCCTTATACCTACCACAGGTATCCGTTAGCGACTTTTCTCATTAGTAAATTACCATTCAGTATGACAGGTAGTAAACCAACATTTGCCACAAAAAAGGCAATAAATCCACAAAGCGAAAACGAGAAACGTGAAAGAGCCGCCTTTTGTTTTTAAACATTAAATGCGTTTTTCTCGAAACCAAATTTTTTGATACGGCCCGCACGATTATTCAGCCAATTTGTATCCGATCAATTTGAAATTTTGGTGCAAGCTTCACAACATCATTTTCTAGGGAAATACGTAAGATTTTGTTGATAAATTGAAAATTTTCATTTTTACGGCTGATTTTGTACGATTTTTTTTTACCAAAAAATTTTTTTTGTTGGAAAAACGGTAGGCCAATCTTTCAAAATTCAATATTTTTGAAAACCCGTACGTACTTCCCTTGCTTTTAGTTCAAACTTTAAGAAAAATTTTGATTTTTGTGTTTCAGACCATTTGCGACGACGAAAAGTTGCGGGCCGTTAGGCATCTTTGAAAAATCGTCTGATGCTCGTAAAAGGTACAACCGCCATTTTGCATTTAAGGACGTTGTAAAAATTAATTTGTATACTTCAAAACATGTATAATAAAGCCATGTAATTATTTTTTCAATAAAATATAAAGTTTCCTTGGAAAAAAATGCAAAAAATCACCCTCGAAAACAGCGTTCCACATAGGTGTTACCCCCTAAGGTTTAAAGATACAGATATTAATAGCAAGATATATCAAATAAACGACAGCAGAGTTCTAACCACTTGAATAACAAATATTATATATTAGAGAATAAATAGAATCAATAAACCTGTACATTGTAAAAGTTCATAAATGACATTTTTCCAACGGTTCAAAAGAAACAACTTTTTTCATGCTAGGCATAGAAAATTTTTATAGTACAATATTTTTATATATAGTAGCAGTTAAGATTATTGAAAACGATATTTGAATCAAAAAAGCTTTTAAGATTTTATTCGATTCCATATCAGCACTTTAAAAGGTTCTTAACTTCAGCACTGAAAAAATTCGTGAAGATAATTTGATTTCAGACAGCCCACGTTGGGCGCATTTAAGTTAAATTTCAATGCAATGAAGCGGAAAGAGTATATCTTGAAAATAATGCAAACTATGCTTGTATTCGTGCATGAAACATATGAAAGCTAAAAATATCTAGTTTTAGTGGGAAAACGCTATGATTTGTTCAGGAATATGAGGTCAAAAAAAATATTACGAATCGTATTAACTTTAAGATACGAAAGTCGTTTGATAAGTCAGTGACTTTTTGAATGAAAGGTTTTTTTCGCGGCAAATAAGCGTTTTATTTCGTAACAACGTCTTCTTTTAGCTCTATGCAGTAAGTCCAGCGTTCTATCTTTCCATCAAATATCAGGATCTCATGTAAATCTTCCGGATTCGTGCAAATATGTTCGTGTTTCACAAGGGATGCTTAAGTATGCAAGTACAGCGCTATTCCCTAACGATACACTATTATTATACTCTTTGTTCTTAATCACGGTAATTCTCCTTTAATTTATGATTACGCGTACCACGCACTTTAAATCACATAACGCGCTATACATACTCCTTGGAAAATATCGGTATACCGCGTCTCACGTGTAAAGCTGCCAACAAACACTTCCCGCACATGCACATTCAGGACTCGCAACTTTGATGAATACTCAACAGACCATGGAGATATTTGGTCTTGTGCCAGAATATCTAGATCGAATCCATTCGCTACGATACAAACGGCTGCCTGGTGCGCAAAAACGCAATTAAAACGCGATACAAATTAATTGCAAGTTAATCAGATCACGAAATGTGTCTTTACGATTAGCGAACAGCATAATACTTTCTCCTCGAGAGCATACGAAACGCGAAGACGCATGAAATTGTTTTCATTTCGTTGCGTGATTACTTTCTATCCCGGCCTCCGGAATTAATGTTAGCCCTGGCTGGGGCTAATTCACACTGTAGATTTTTCCTCATTCCAGTTTAGCTGCCTTCATCTAACTTCTTCGTTCAAGTAGTTAGTCGAGTTTTATTCGTGTTTCTCGGAATTCGAAAGACTCCTTGTTTTGTTCGTTCAATACCGTTACCTTGAGGAGGAACGTCAAAGGAAATACCCGACCAATTTGGTACGTGGCAATCGAGTAGGGCGGATATTAGAGAAACTTGTAGGGCGTGAGGGTAACTAGCTTTGAAAGGAAAAAGTTAAATTTGTCGAGCTAAAGAATTCGAATTAATTCGAAAGAAAAACTAATGTTGGGGTATTTTCTTTGACTGACGATACGTGAAATAAGGTATGAAGTGGCGTAAGTTTTGATTATCTTGTTGCAATACATGCCTGTTAATTTTCGTTAAATACGAAAGTACTTAATTATTAGCAACTAACGCAGAGGTCATTAGAATTTTGTTAATAATTTACCCTTTCATCTTTAGTGACGTTTAGTGATGCATGAAAGGTTTGGATTTGCATGAAAAATTACAGCTCAATGTTGAAGTAATTCGGTTATTACACTGTTAAAGTTTAAAGCAGTTGTAATTCGAATCGTTTTTCCGTAGTTTTATGCAGCATTTTGAACGTTCTGAGAAAAAACCAAAAATTTACGAATTTTTTAAGATGACCTCGGAGAACCGAATCGATAAGAAATTATTAGATGTATGAGGTCTTTGGGTTTTAGCTCGAGTGTAAGTTTAGCTGCCAAATTCTTATTTTGTGAATTTGCCCTAAGAGATATTGCCATTCAGTTCCAATTGAACAAATGTTATTGAAAGATAGTTATCATTTTTTCCTGAATTTTACAAAACAAATAATTTTTGTTCCGAAAAATGTTGATTGCATTCTTATAACGCGACAAGACTTAAAGAACGCATGAATCGATAAATCATATTAAGTCTATAGGTTTTCACTAGTATAAACACTGGGTTACCTAAAGCTTTTAACTCAACTTTCGAAAACATCCATAAAGCTAAATCGGCTTCATTGATAACAAGCACTCATCTATCAAATTTCGATGGAATTAAATCCTTCTATCAAATACAACGATAGGTACTAAGAAAATTACCAGAATGAAGCGATTCTCTGTGAAAACATTCGTTTCTTCGACTATAGGAAACGTATAATATCTACATATTTCAAGGTCATTTAGCACTTTGACTACCATAAACATTTTAGTTTATATTCCACTAAGTTATAGTTTCCTAGAATTCTCATGAATGAAAAATTCTTGAGGAGATACAAATCAATCAGCTTTTCATTTTCAGAGGGAACAACTTGAAAGCTACTAAGGAAGTTGCCATGGCATGTCAATTATCACCACTAATGAGTGTGATACTCATGAAGAGATTGAAAAATAAATTCGACGAAGAATGTTCATTTCAACCATTTTGAATGAGGCTTATTGACGATATTCTAGCGACCTTCAAAAAAATTTATTCGAGCGAACTTTTCAAAATCTAAACGATTTGTAACATATTTAATAAGGATTATATATTGAAAACAAAATTTAAATAAAATCAATTCGGACAAAAACTTTCTTTTATGATATAGAGTATAAAGTAAAAATGAAAGGTGAAAGTTAGATTGAAATTTAAACCAACAGACGTTGAAGTAAAAGGTAGATTGGTTCGAAAAATGGATGCTTGTCAAGTCAGATATATCTAGCTTCTAAAGGAAAAATTCGCCCTTCAATAAAATATTTTGTTTTGGAAGCTAAAAATACTCAAATCAGATTATATACGAGGGGCGGTTGATAAGGTATTTGTGTGTAGTGTAATTAACAACTCAAGTGAAATACACTTTTCACATCGAGAATATATTATCTTTATACTACTGAAAAAATATTCCTTCGATTTCTCTTCAAAATGTTTGGCTACGGCTGCCTTCATTTCACTGTCGTCCAAAAATCTTCGCTCCCGTAACTCGTTTTTCAAATTGGAAAAAAGTGAAAAGTCACTAGAAGCCATGTTTACTGAAGGGTGAGTAGTCAATTTCTGTGAATCGCATAGTTTTCAAGGCATCCCCCGCAACCCGAGCGGTGTGAATGGGCGCGTTGTGCTTCCACGTCTCTTCAGTACGACTGCCTCACGTGCCTGACCTGTATTAGAGCCAATACTGGCCATTCATTTTAGTCCGTTTAGGCAAGTAATCAATTAATAAAATTCCCTCGCTATCACAGAAAATAGTAGTCATAATCTTCGGCGGCGGTTTTTCCCACTTTGAATTGCTTTGGTGGCCTTTCTCTCGTTTTTATCCACTGCATCGACTCTTCTTAAGACTCAGAATCATACTGATGAACCCAGGTTTCACCTAAGATCACAACGCAGCTATAAATTTTATCCAAATAACACAACACAATTCAAAAAAAAATCCTTATAACTCTGCAATCGTCACTGCTGATCGAGCGTTGTGAGCATTCACGGTAGCCAAAGCGCAAAAAAATTTCAAGCGCAAATATTCATGTAAAATCTCTCCAACTTATTATTGGCTTATTTGTAGTTTTTCTGCTATCTGGCACAATTTAATTCTTTGGTCAGCTAGGACTAATTTTTCGAATTTTGTTGACATTTTCTTCGGTCACGACTGCCACTGGGCAGCCCGGGTTGGGGTCGTCTTCGTAGGCCTATCTTCCCTGTTGAAACAGTCAAGCCCATTTTTTACCACCGTATATGAAGGTGCAGAATCCTGAAAAACTCATAAAATATATTATCTCATAGGGCGGCATGCGCAGCAATTGGGCACAGGGTTTAACGACTTCTGTCGGGTCGAAGTTGTAGCTCTGAGGACAAGGAGAAATCTATCCTCCATCTCATGTGCTAGTGCCCGGCTTTAATAAAGAGAAGAGTAGTGGCACTAGGTACACCCTTTCTCTTAAACCTGACCGAACTGTTCCTGGTCAATTTAAACGGGATAGTGCAGTTCGTTAAAGGAAGCAAATGGTATCCTGAGTTCATTGAGTAGGAGAGAGCCAAAAAATTATTGTGACATCACAACAAGCCTCTCTTGTGCCCTTATGTGTCGGTCGTCAGGCCTCTGTAGATTGACATCTACTTCGACCTACCTACTCCTAGGACTAATTTTTCGAATTTTTAGACATTTTCTTCGGTCACAACCGTCACTGGGCAGCCCGGGTAGAGGTGATCTTCGCAGGTCTCTCTTCCTTGTTGAAACAGCCAAGCTTATTTTTGACCACTGTATATGAAGGTGCAGAATCCTGAAAAACTGATGATATCTCTTTGAAAATTTATTTCGGCGTATATCCTTTTTAACAAGGAATTTAATCACAGCGCGGTGCTCCAAATTGCAAGAATTTCCAGTTTCTTTTAATATGGTGTTGTTTCTTGTTCCAGTGGTATAGTATCAGTGAACAAAATGTAAAAAAAAAATGTTATTTATACTAACATTGAGTCACACAATTAGTGTTATCAGTAAAGTGATGATGAATCGTCGCTAAGTACCTCAGGACGCGAACTTATCAGCCGCTCCTCGAATATACTCGCTGTTGTAGCTTAATAATAAATAAGTATATAATCACCCTTGAGAAGCCTAGTGAGCAATTTTTTAAATGGTTACTCTTTTTGGATTGGAATGGGATTTGAATTTCTTCTCACTATCATAGTACTTAGGACGAGCTGACTTGCTGCCATTTTCAGCATATACATAATATAAAGTACTTTTTTCATTGTCTTGAGTTTTCCTTCTGTTATAGCTCTGTAAGACAACCACATCACGGTAACTAGCGTTAAGATGGCTGAAATTAGTCGACGTCATTCTATATATGCCGTTGTTTGCGACACGAATAAAGGGAACAATTCATAACACATGTTAATTGTTCTATGTTTCGGAAACTTTTCGGATGGCAACTCCGAAAATTATTCAATCTTTGCAACCTCCAGTGCGGTTGATAACGAAATTCAGAGGTTGTTGTTCTAGCAAAGTATCTATGCATCAGTTTTACACTAAAAGATGCTATCGTCAAATTTTCATATAATATGCATCTTATTATGCAAATAAGTAACCAGTGTTTTTGTTTTTTTTTTTGTTTTAGAAGCCATAATATGGAAACGCTTTCAGGATTATCACTATCAAGAGTTTCAAAATTTAGAAACTCTTGAGGGTGGTAATCTTGAAAATGTTTCTATATTATGGCTTCTGATGCAGTCGTCCAAACAAAGTGGTACACACAGGGTATGTTCATAATTTTTTTTTTTTTATAAGTTTTAAGATATAGTTTTAATTAAGTACTCGTCTTATGTAGCAATAAGTTTTTTAATCGAATCTCGCATGCGTGGTTTCCATCTAGAGAACCCCGTTCAGAGCGGTCGTCACGGTGGCTTAGAGTGTCTCGATGCTGTCAAACTGGTATTCTGTGAGGGCATTCCTCATCTTTGTAAACAAAAATAAGTCTGCTGGAGACATTTCGGGAATGTAGGGGGTTGAGGCAGCATCGCCATTCCTGATGGTCAATCAATCGGCACACATCTTTCACCTATCGATATCATTTTTAGGAGGGCATGCACAGTAGTCAAGTTAAGGCTATTTGTCCATGCAATCATCCTAAAAATCATTCTTCGGTCACCGTTCAATAAATCACATTTTCGTCGTTGATGGCCGGACAGCGATTGCCCATTCAGTACAGGACACGAAGGTTCGGCTCATAGCTAGTTCCAATCATCAACCATCTTCGTCACAAACGGTTGGAATTAGATTCCGCGATCTTCCTTCATGCTGCTTCAAGGTATCGGTTCTTTCGACACCTTTGTCGGGAGCGGTACCTCAGCAAAACACCGCTTTTCATATATCTCAAATACATATCTCATGGCAGCGAGTATCACTATATTCGCTAATTTTTTCATTAATTATATTCTCTTTTTTTTCGATCCTCGCTGACCACAAAATATTCATGCGAGTAGATTGTGGTACAGATTCTGGTACATTCGATTATCTGGTTGGGAGTAGCTAAAACAAGTGACACTTCAACCTGGTACTCAGAACGACTAAGTTCTACGATGCTGCTAGTTCTATGAATCAAAGTTCATTGTCATAAGTTTTTCTGCAGCCTTCGATTTCCTGCATATTGCCGAAACACCAATTCTCTACTTTTTTTTCGAGGAAAATTAGATATTTGTATCAGTAAAGAGGCTAATGGGACGTATACATATTGATATTTCATTGGGACTTTCGTATTTTTCGTGATAGAAAAATTTCAGCAAAAAGAGGTAACAGAGTCGAAGAGAAAGTTTGCAAAGCCGGAAGATTTTCCAATTCGGTTATGCCGCTGATAATAGTTAGGTCCAAATTTGAAGGCCTAACTGACCCAGAATAGAAAAACAGTTCCGGAGGAATATAGCTTAGGTTTTTAAGTTGAAGTAAAATCTATTTTTGTCCAAAATCTGGTTCAATTTCCATTCTATTGATAAATCTTCCATCGTTTCCTTCATAAAATGTAAGCTCAAATTATTTATTGATTTTCTATCCAATCAGCACTAAGAAGGCCAAATAAATGCATATTGCCTGTATCAGCAAATTTCAGAACTCTATAAACTGTTTTCAAGTGGAAGTTTTTCACTCAGTCAATTATTCAAGAAATAAGCATTAATTTGAATTGCACTCTAGAAAAGGGCCATTCAAAGAAGAAGGCAAATTCAGTCAATAGCATTTTCCGATTAAAATGTACCCAATGTCGTTTTACAGTTCGGATAGTTGAACTTTTTTTTGTGGAATCTCTTTTTGAAAACGTTCTGATAATAATTTTTTTTTTGTTCCTTCTTAACTTGACCTTCTCATTCTTTAGTGCGGAGAAATCGATTTTGCCTGTCAATACCGTAATAATATGTACGATAAAAGCGAAGCAGTACCTTTCTATTTTTTCACGTTGAAAAACGTTTTTAATTGAATGCGATGAACATGGAATTGTAAAAATTCAATGACTTTAAAATAATAAGCGAAAAGAAAACGCACAGCATTTTTCCTAGACCGACCTTTCCTTTTCAGTGGTCATAAAAATTGAGCGGTATATTTTTCTTTTTGACTTGAAACTGAAAATCGTTTCGATTTTCACCTTATCGACTGTTGTCCAGTCCGATATGCTTCCCAGAAAATATGGAAATACTGTCGAGAAAAAAGATGAAAAAAAAACTCTGAAAAGCCAGTCAGTAGCGCGGAAAGTGGTGGTAAAAGTTTCTACGTTATCACTGAGTGTTTTTTTCTGCTCTACCCTACATTTGACCCTTTATCCAATCGAAATTTTCAGCATCCCTTGTCATTTCGGGGGACGAATTCTTACATCAAAAGAAATCGGGAAGCGAATCTTTCAAATTGAAAAAGTATGTTTGCAGCTTTGGACATGTCGGGTAAATTGGGGCAAGAACATAATTTTTCCAATAATATGATAATGAGCTTTGTTATTGTGCTGATCGTATGAGATATGCGAAAGAAATATTGCTGAATGGTTTGAATTTCGCAATTGTTCTAAGTATAAAAATCGCAGTAAAGAACTAGGGCTGCTCAAACTGAGAAATGGAAATAAATGAAATGACATTTCGTCTACCTCAACCGTTAGGCCCGGACGAGGGCTATCGTGGGATTACTTAACTTTTTATGTCCTTATATTCCAACATTTAGTGCACATATATATGTGAAATTAAATTTAACCCCAAAAAAGGCACTGCGAATGCAAGACACATAAGCTGATAATTCTGCTATGATTTTAAACTGCTTCACCCCAAATTATTGTCTTATACATATATCTTAAAAGCAATAAACTTCATTTCTTATTTTTCATTAAATAACTATATTCTGCATCAGAACATTTATTTCGGACATTGATTTCATCTGAAATACAGTAAAAACTGAGCAAAGCTAATCGGCTGCTTTGTGCCCTATGAAATCATAAAACCACGTCTCCATTTCAAAACGGTTCTCATCGAAAATTCATTTTCTCTCTCTCTCTCTCGTTTCAAATTTCCATAACAATTTAGTCGTTTCAATTCATACAGAGTTAATTTATTTGTTCTATTTCGCGCTATCCAATTCGCGTTCCACGTCTCAATAAAAAATAATTCCCAAGGGCATTTGAATCATTCATCCGGTCTACCGACATTCGGATACTGAAATAAGATGTTGATGTCGTAATTGTTAATACAAATTGCGCTATAATACCAATTGATATAAAACTCGTTCATGCTTAGTCGGCTTCTGTGCTAAATTCACATGAGGCTGTCGCATTGGTGCTGCCAACGTTATGGACTATAATAAATCTGCAATAAAACATTAACAGTCACATATAACACATATAAGACATAAAACCACCATTCGTTTGTTCATATCGTCGACTATGTTGAGCATAGGCGAACGGAAGCGTATAAAGATAATGGTTGCCTTTTCGAGAAATGCTCAACAGCAGAAATAAAACCATCAGCACTGTGAAAACTTTGAACAAAAGAAAGGCCAAAAGCCACAAGTAGGGGTTTCGGCTAGACTTAACGACCGACTGATTTATGCCAGATTGAAAAATTACATTTTCGTTCGCTATCGCTCCTTCAAGCTCCTATCATTTCATTGTTTTTCTTATTAGAGTGCATGGTGCTGACTAAATTTTTGATCCTTATATGTTTTAAAGCTTAACATCGGCTCGCTTTTTTCATCTTGCATCATGATCCTCTTAAAAACTTAAATAATACTATCAAGTGTCACTTTTCTTAAATGTATGTTTAATGTGGTCAAAAAACTAAATTTGAAGCAAACATTAAATGATGGGCTTTAAATTTTGGTCCAAAAATTAATTGTCAACTTTGGAATGCACAAACCATTATTAATAAGTAAATCGAGGCGTTTGACTGCATTGCCTATCATGCCATAGACATTTTCTTTACCACGCTGAAAGAAAATAATTCACTCGTTCTATAAAGTGTATACCTACCAACTACAAGTTTGATGCTCCGCAACTTTATTAAACTCTTGCCTAAAACAAGGACACTTTCCGAAACGTAGATTGATTGATAGCTTGGAGTGGATTCAGAAGATCCTCAGCACTGCGACCTCCTGGGTTTATTGAGCCAGCTCTGCGTTATGTGCTTTTGGATGTTCAGGCTTCTTATAAACCTGGATATGTTCCTTGACGGGTTATCTGTTATGTCCCTGGTGAAGTGAAGAGCAGAGCCAAAAATACTGGGCAGTGTGCGAGAAGATGTTCACAATAGTTCACACAGTTTATCCACAGTATATGCAGCAGAAGAGCCTGTCAGTACTAGACCACGTTGACAGGGAGCCACTGCTTCTTTTGCTATCGAAGCCAAGGTATTTTTTTTTTGAATGTTTCAAACCCTCAACATTAAACCAGTAGCTTTCGATCTTTTGCTAGCTCAATGTTTTAATTTCCTTGCCCGTACCTAAATTTGTAAAGCTCCAGTAGGGGTTAATTTTTGTGAGGTTCATTCTTGGTCCTTCTTCGGCTTTGGTATCAACTTCCTTGTTAACTTGGTGCCACTCATAGCCGGGGATCCACATCAAGTCCAGGCTGTTTTTTGCCTCTATTTCAAATAAGACTTTTCTTACCTCTAGGAGTATAGCGGAATTTATGTGATCGCAATTGATGGCCCTGAGAACTGATTGATTAACAGATAGAATCTTAATTCTAACCCTTTTAGTGTTCCTTATCTTTATTATATGTGAGGTTCTAAATATGGTAGATAGTTCGACTTCATAGATGGTGGTCTCTTTTGGGAGAGAGAAATACATTTGACACTTGGGATCTATGATCGCTGTTATTCGCTTTGAACCATCCGTGTAGCACATTTGCGCTGTTTTGAATGAGGGGGTGAGCCATCCTCCTATTTATTTCTTGATGGATTTTCTTGATTTCAAAGTGGCCTTTTATGTGTCCTGATTTGTACTTGTAAGCCTGTGTTAGACTAATAGTCTGTGTTGCTACTTCTTCCTGAATTTTAAAATGCAGCAGCTTTAGGTTTAGAAAGCCACTGGAATGGAGCTCATTGCTCCAGTAATCAGCAGGGAGGCCATCATTTGAAGCATGTTCATCCTATTAATAGCAATTTTTTGTGTGGCTTTCTTTCACCACACTATAGCTCCATATAGAATGATAGATCTCCCCATTCGTTTGTATGCCCATGGTGTCTGCCTAGGAGATAGTTCCCAATTGCGTCCAAGCATTTGTTTTGTCGCCTCAGTGGCCTTCAGTGTCGTTTTGTTTAGAGGATTGTCCCAGGTGAGTTTCCACTCAAGTAAGATTCCTAGATATTTTCTTTCTTTTTCCTAGATTATGTCCTTGATATTTCGATTTCCCTCTCTTTGGTGAATGGTACTATACTAGATTTCGGAAGATCAATAGATAAACTCTCTTACTCGCACCATTGGATTGTTTCATGTAAGGACTTTTTGCATTCTGAATCTCAAGGTATTCATGTGTGAGCCCCTTTTTATTGTCATGATGGCGTCCACGTAGGCGAGATCAGTTGGGCTCTGACTATTGAAAGTCAGGACAAGGTCATCAACTAGTAGAGACCATAACCGGAGACATAATACCCCTCCCTGTAGACATCCCCTTCGTGTGTCTGCCCCTAGCATCACCTCCGCCAGCTTCTTAAACACACCTTGATTACTTAGTGTTTTACTCGCACATTTTGCTACTTCGTAAGAAAAACGTGGTAAAGCAAGTCATGTCTTGCATCGTCAAAGGCCTCTTCTATGTCCATGAAGGCACTTAGTGCAATTTCTTTGCTCCTGAATGACTTTTTTTATTATTTGCTGATATAGTTGATTTGCACTTTTGGTAGGGGAACTTGTGAACTGGCATCTTTACCAAAAGATCACTCCTTATGTATAAGTCAATCAGCTGCTGCATGGTCTTCAATATGAAAGATGTAATGCTAATTGGCCAGTATCATTTTGGTAGGTCGGCCGGTTTGTTACCACGCTCAGTAATGAACACAACCCGCGCCAATCTCCACAATTTTGGTATGTAGTTGAGTTCCAAGCTCGCTCTAAATATATGCTTTTCGTAGCAGAGTTGGGT
Organism: Nemotelus nigrinus; assembly: GCA_947369275.1. Taxonomy (NCBI): domain Eukaryota; kingdom Metazoa; phylum Arthropoda; class Insecta; order Diptera; family Stratiomyidae; genus Nemotelus; species Nemotelus nigrinus. The sequence goes on from OX376374.1 coordinate 133,136,192, forward strand.
GGATTCTGTCTGGTGGTGATGGTTTAAATATAACATTGTCTATAGGTTAGCCTTTTTGCACGTTTTTGTTTTTGGGCCTCCGCCCTTTTCCACTCCGCGGTTGGTTAGTTCTTTCAGTGGAAGAACACGTAAACTACTTTAACTGATGCTGAAAAAATGATGAGCAACGCCTGTTTCTATCTCTACCAGTATGGTCTCCTCAGGAGCTTTTTGAACCTGGTTCATTTAGGCAGTCATGAGAATTCCTTGGAAAGAATCCTTCAACGTGACCGCCGTTTTTACTCCCTGCAAGGTTTTGCTATAGTTAGGTGTTGCTACCTTTTGCTGGGTTGAGAATTTTTCGGGGCCACATTGGTACTTATTTTCGTTGGCTGCTGTCCTCAGGAGTGCCATCCTCCAGGCTTACGACAGTTTTAGAATGCCACAGTATCTTCGCTGACTTCCAGTTTAGCTTGAGATTAGGCCATAATACAATCCACCTAAAGCAATCAAGGAAACTGTGCATGCAAAAAAATCCATTGGTCTCGTTGCGCTTGACATTCAGAAACATTTTGATTCGGCATGGCACGAGAGCTTACATACAGGGCTTAAGTTAATAAACAAAATGAAGAAAGCCTCGATCTCAACTTATCTCATTTTGGATGCTCATTCTATTCTGTCAGAAATGACATTTTCGGTCTACACACACATATAAGAGTGAATATTCTTCTCCGATGAGTGCTCTGGCTTAAGTTCATAACTGAAAAAATTCCTGCTTGAACCCATTAGCTTTGAACATTTTCACCTCGGACATACCCAAACACAACTGTTATGAATTAGCAGTTTTTACCAACGATACTTGCGAAATTGAGCCTTTGATAGAAAAAAAGTCAAACAAAAGTCAAACTCGTCTCGAAATGCAAGCAACCCACTCTTTAACACAAATAGACAAGATCTAGATCAGCTATTAAGTTACGTCTAAGCTAGGTTAAAAATCAAGCAAGGTTTTTCCCTTTATTGCTTGAAATTAAACTGTCGAAATTAATGCACTGCATTTTGTCCATACTTTATTTAATTATAATTATAAAGATGTTAATTATTTCCTAGCTCTAAGTCAGAAGTTTTGTTAATCTAAAATATCGTATTAAGGGGGTATTCTGGTCTAGAGGCTCGATTTTGAGGTGATTTTTCGGACGCAATAAAAAAAAAGAAACATTTTTAGTACACTTTCCTTATCAGGTTTTTATCAACATTTTTAAAGTACACATAAACATGTATTCAAAAAATAAAAAAAAAATTGATGTAGGTACAGGCCGGCGAAGTGAAGACTCAAAAATAAAGCTTGTCTCATGGTTGACATGATTCCAAATTTCCTGGTGGTCTGAAACATAAATTTTTGGTGAATTCTGTAAAAAGAAGGATGTAGAATTAGTCTGACGTAAGCAATTTGAAAAAAAAAAATTTTTTCGCAAAATGGCGTCCATGTAAAAGAAAAAGTCGGTTTTTGCCTGAACTTTTCAGCTTTGGGAATTTTTTATAAATAGTAGGAATTTTTTTTTTCAAATATCCCTACGTCATACCAATTCTAATAGTGTTAAGAGGGTTTGTGAAAAAGATATCATGTCAACCATATCGAAAAAAAATAGTTTCGAGAAAAACGCGTTTAAAACTTTCGTTTCGGGCACTCTGAGTCGTTTAATAGTATGTTATGCTTAGATCGCCGTCTCATACAATGTTCCTTCTTCAACTTCAAAAGCGATATTTTAGGAAGCTCTTTCAGCCATACGAGCTGTTCGAACTTCTTTAGAAGCTTGAGAAGCTCGTAGCTCGGAGCAGTTAATTCGTAGTTGATCGCGTTTCATGGTTTAGTTTGCGTATCACAAGAATAACTGTAACTCTAAAAATAATTCGAATATCTGAAAATTCTCTTAAAAGTTTATTCTTAAAGGTCTAAACTTTGAAAATATGCAAACAAAAAAAAATAGATTTGATCAAATTTCTAGACCAGAATAGGAGTATTAAGGAGAATTAAGGAGTAATAAATAAAACAAATTCTTTTGTTGAAAATATCTTTGTCATGTAATTTCCAGTCGAAAACTACACTCACAATCGGATCTTTAAGAATCTTTACTAAAGGCTTACAATTTACTACATCATCATGCCATTTAACGCTGCTAATAAAACATACTAGCACTTTCAAAGAAAATTACCATCTAATAGATTCGTCAGAGTGTGCAGCTGCTAGTGAAAAACCACCACAAAGCACACTTTTGGGAGTCATCCGGTCTGTAGCTCTCAAACTTGATTTCAGTCGGCCGGAATGGCAATAAAAGAACCGTATAATAGTCCTTTCTGACCAGAGAAAAGTAATTACATGTGCTGATTACCATTTGATGATGGACATCCTTTTCTTAAAAAGTTTTCACCAGGACGTATGCATGTATGATTATCTGTGTATGTAAAATTCAGTGTACGCTCTAGTTTGTTTTCATTGTTGAAAATTTCAGGGAACCATACGATACGATATTTTAATCTAATTAGTGGGTAACGTCCATGCGAAAACTCTTATTATTGCATGAAATGGCAATTAGTTGTTTGTATAGAAATATTATTTGTGGGATAATTCCCGCGGGTTCGTGCGGTAGTAAAGTTTGGAGCTTTTATGTAGGTGAAAATATGATGCGCGAACGAGCATGATGATCATTAGCTCGAAGGACCCACGAGAAATTATCAATAATTAATCTCTTTGAAATCGCTACTGCGAAATTATGTGGTTTAATAGGAAATGGTTGATATCATCATGATAATACGGTAAATCGGTCATAAAAATTAGTTTGAATGAAAATAGCATGTAACCGAGCGTGTATATGATTTGCTCGGAGCAAGGTCGGTGTTTATTGTAGATAAATAATTATTAGTTTCATTAACGTGATTCAAAGTAATTGAAAAACCTGATGAATTATGCGAATGTGAGTTTTGCGGCTGTATCTCACCATATTTTGTTGCGGATTTGTGTGTTCCGCACGTTCGAAGAGAATGTTTTATTCAAATTCATGGAATCATCGTTTGGTTTTTAAATGCGAATTGATCAGATTTGAGAGAAAATTAGCATAGAAAATTAGAGTATAGAAAATTAGCTGTTCTTTTTAGTTTTGAAATCAGATTTGAAAAACAAATTTTTTCTCCTGTGTGGAACCGGATGTAGACACTCAAACTCGTAATTTGAATAATTTGGACCAGGTTAATTTTGTTTATTTTTATAACAAAACAAAGCTTAAAGTATACCTATTTTATCATAAAAATTTTAGAATGGGTTGGTCAGTAGTTTAGGAGGTAGGCGCATTTCAATACATAAAAGTCGCATGGAGCGTGGTAACGAGAGCTTGATTATGATAGCTAGTGAGTGTGAAAGCAAAATATTTGTAGTAAAACTATTATATGTCACTTGTATCATTTACATATAGAAGATCAAATATTAACAATTGCTAATGCTGATTTACTTAGTGAAAAAAAGCTACTTGTGTACGGACAAATGAATTTATTTCACACTTTTTACAATTTTACTCTCGTTCCTTAAACTAGTTCGTTTTTTTAATAGCTAGAGGTGTTTCTACGATCAGTTTTTTTCATGCAGGTTCGATATAATTTCTTTTTTGCTAATATTCTTGGAATTTTTCTTAGGTCTTTAGCCTTCCGATGAAACTTCAAATCGAATGGATTGAAACATCGATAGCCGAACGGAGACATAATACACATAATTAAGACTCTTTAACTTATCAACGAGAGTAATAGCCATTGCAAGCGTTGAACAGTAACTCAAAAAATAACGGAAAATTTGAATTGGCTTGGCGTCAAATATATTATATACGCGTCATATATTTTAATTAAGTTTTTATGAGAAAATAAAACCTTTATCAAATAAAAGATGGCGCTACTAATCATATTTCGATATCAATTTTTGTTTTTGAGTGAACTAGCTGTCCTTAGCAAGCTCTCGGTACCACGCCCCATTCGACTTGTATGTATTGAAATTCACCTACCTCCTAAACTACTGGAGTTTGGAGTACTACTGGAGTAAAGCTTGGAGTTTGGTAGATAAGTTTGTCTACATGTTTTTTTTATGCGCCTCTTTAACATAGAAAAATCAACTCACAAACATTTCAAGTCGTAATCAAAATCGGATAATATCAACAAGCCGTTGAAAAAGAGGATGCTGTTAGTAGCAAATATTTAGATCAATATATCTCAAAAACCGTTATGGTTACAAAAAAAAGTTATCAAATCTTTTTTGTTGGACATTTTCCAAACTACAAATTCGTCATACATTGTTTTTCTGAAGACGAGACCCTTACTGAGATATTTAGGAAAGGTCACTTTTGGTGACCTTTGGCCCCGTATAAAAAGTAACGCAGCACTCGGATCGATGAGGACTTTTGACATTTTGTTGAACATGCCAATACCAAGGTTCACACCAAAATTCAGCTTTCCCTAATTTTTCCGAAGTTCCGCCTTTTTTATGTCGAATTTCACTGGGCTATTAAATCAACCTCTACAGCATTCCAATTTTCTACTGCTTATATACAATCTGGTCTTTTATCGAACATCACTTACCGAAACTCATTTGATCTCAATCATTTCAAATCTGGAAATTTCTGGCAAGCACTACCGGAAGCAGCTAAGCAATGCAAATTTTAAAAAGTTCGTAGTATGAGTGACGGGCAGTGCAAGTGACAGCAGTTAGAGCGCCATTGCAGTAAGTTTGAATGCACAGCAGTAAGCAATAACAAACTGTCAGTATGTTCATCGGTCTGCCCAACTTATGTAGCTCCGAATCGAACTTCTCCGTGTCGCCTGTCGTGTTTTCTCCTTCCTTTCGGCATTCGCCACCACAATCTCTGCTGCAGAACTCACCACAAGGACACATTGAATTAAGTTTATCGGGCCTATGTTTTCCTCCATTACCATATCCGTGCCGTTGCGACTCGATAAATGAATTCAAATTAAAGTCCCACACATAAGTTTTCTAGTTAACAGCAAGACCGTTCGCGATCTGAACGATATGTTTTTCTCGCCAGACAGAAATTGCAGAAAATGCGGATATTAAAAGTCACTATGATGAGATTTTCGGAAGTTCTGTGGACACCGCAATTTGTTATCCCCGGCCCCGGGAGCTCTGCCACATGAAGTTGTTCGACAAAGCATTACCATGCAAGCCGACGTTCGTCCATTGGGTAATATAGAGACTGGATGCCTTCTTGCGTTCAAACAGTATACTACTACTACTGGCTGCTTGTGGATTGAGTCAGAGAAAGGCATAAATATTTGACCAGAATCTATGTTTATAGAACGTGCCCGGAACGTTGCCCAGCCGGATACTGAAGCCAATAAAGAACGGGAAATTACAACATCGCAATTTAATGAAATTAATGTGCGCGTATAAATTAATCTGTTACGAAAGGATTTGAGCAAAAGTTCGTGGCAGGATTAAGTGCATAGCTGGTGTGAGCAGATGAATGCACTTGTGGCTTACAGTTTTAGTGGTACTGCAATTGAAATTTTTCGGTTTGTGGTATACAGTCGTTAGCGAAGGTACTTGATTTACTTTAGTTAGAAAAAAAAGGAGTTTTATTTACATTAATCATTGGAGTAGAGTTGATTTCGGTCCTGGCAAAGTGCTTGGTTACCTTGATCTTTGCAACCTGTTCCAGACAATACTGATAATCTAGTAGGTATGTTGAACACGAATCACGTTTTAGATAATTCTGCTAAAATGCAGTGGCGTGGCGTGATAGTTTACCTTAGGGAAGCAATTAGTTCATTTCGATGACTGACTTTGGCTATGTTTTCTTCAAATTTGATAGGTATTAATGGAACCCCTCTTGTTAGCTACTTTTGACATTGCTAATACAAAAGCTTCCATGAATTACGAGCATGGACGTGAGAGTACTTATACTGTATGGTTATCAGTACTAATTCGCATGCAACCAATATATAATTATTTTTTCATTAAATATATATTTGCAAAAATTAAATATTGGCAAACATATAAATTAGCGATGTTGCAACAGCAAGCTATGTAAATAAAGCATTTGCAAATATAGCTACGGCTAAAGTTACAACATTCCCATAACGAATAACATATATATTTATATTTTTTAAAAAAAATCTAGTAAATTTAAAATAAATGAAGTGACAGCTGAAAAAAAAATCTATTATAAATCAAATTTGATGAGAAAATTCATGCATACTTCTATTTTAAATTTAATGCAATTTGCCTTTGTTTTTTTTGCAAACTCATCTATGACGTCTTGATAAAAACTTTACTCGCTCAAACATGATTTTAAGAAAACCTATTCTATGGAAAGTATTGCCAAGTCACTTAGTCACTGTTCATCTGTACTGTTCCTGAGATAAGTTTTAATCCTTTTTAAGCAAGAAAAACTGAGCTCTTGTTACATTCTCTTTGCATTCATTACTTGCAATGTTAGAACTAAAAAAACTGATTTATAAAATTGTTTTAAACAATTTTTTGATTTATTATTGATAGAATATTCAAAAATATTTTCTCTGTGAATTTGCATTAGAGTAAAAAACAATTAGTTCCTTTTTATCCGCAAAAGATCGAGATCCAAAAAGAAATTTAAAAAGGTCACTAATTATGCAATTATAATCCATGCTATTTACGGAACAAATAAATACATTAACCTTTTGATTGCACTCTCACTATTTTAAGTATAAAATTAAAAATCCATGCGATTCCAGAAAGTAATTCTACGCACTCAATTCTAAACAATTCAAATCAATTTAATTACAACAATACTCTAAACTATTGGTGAAATAACTACCTTCACCAATTAAAAATACCTTCACCAAATTTATGTATAATATATAGCACAAATTTCACTACCGAACGACATTCAAGCAGTCTCTGGCAACCCTTAAAACATCTGGTAGTTCAAATTCATTCAAAAGATCACATAGTGTGTAGGTACTACAGCAAACATTCTCATTCAAAAAAAAATACGCACAAGCAAATTATATGGGGAACGTCACAATAAGTTCCACAGCAACCATACGTACGCGGCTTCTCTCTCAGTTTCTCGCTTGAGACGAGAATTTCCCCTAAGAAGCAATTTCTGCATTGCTTCCAAATAGCCAGTACAAGCATATTTTTTTGAATGACGTCACAATGCAGTCTACATGAAGTGAAATTAAAGCTCGTAGAAGCAATTTTTTAGTTGCTTCCACCCGTCTTGTTCTCTCAATATTTTCATTCGGTGGTGTTACCACCTTAGGCGTGCAAAATGTTCACTATGAGTTTTTGGGAAAATTTATTTAGAAAATTCCTTTCCATGATTTTTCTCGCGATTTTTAAATAAATTAATTTAAAATATATATCAGTAAAATATAAGGGAAGCAATGCTTCCCTTGCTTCCATGAACGCCACGCCACTGCTAAAATGTTGTACTTCCATAGGGTTTCAGCTTGCTTTTGAGCCCAGCCCAACCTAGTACACGGATCGCCCACGGGCAACCCATGTGGTTCCCGCACGCATGTGATGGGTGAGTCTCCGCATATTGAACCCAAGTCAACCATGCCAGTTCAGTTAGAAGTCGCTATGAATGATATAAATTATAGCTTATAACATGTGTATAAAAATAAAACAACTAACCATTGCTATTAGTTTCCAAGCCAATTTTTCCCCATACATATTCTTTTAATTTTGTTCTCATGTAGTGCGGATCAGTAGTCTTATATAGCACGGGATTTTCTCGCACCAATTCAATTAATTTCTCAACATCCATTTTAAACAAAAGACACACGAAGAATGAAATAAAATACTCACCCAGCCCACGAAAACTGTGCGAGATGAACAAACAGACCCAGGCGTGTCAATCGAATTAGTGGGATAGCCGTGGACTGGGCTCAATATGCGACAGCCTGTTCAAACAGGTCTGGCACAGTTTGATCCACGCGTAGGCTGGCCGTGTGCTGGGCTAGGCTGTGCTCAATTTGCGGCGGGCCTTATGGTCACCATGACAAATTTTCCTCCAAACACTGCGCCACTAGATCGCCCAGTCATGATTTTTCGATTGCGCATGATGGCCCGCTTTGATGTGCGTGAAAAATCGCTCCGAAAGCCATCCTCGGCCATCGCCATTTCCATGCTTCGCCACTGTCAGTCACTGCAAGCCATCCTCCGTCTACACAATGAGCCACATGATGGCCCACAGTGAGGAGGCAGCATTAGGTTTCACTGCAATGCCCACTTTCATATTTCTTTGTTTCTGCTTCAATTAAAAACTGTCAACTAAAAATTCAAAAATTAAACTATTTATTTCTACAGTAGGTTTTCAAATTATTAGGGACAATTAGTTTTATATTTCCCAGTTTAAATTAATTTTTTTGGGGAAATAAATTTGGTTCTCATATTTTTTTTCTTTCGTTTAGTTTTTGTTGAGTGTTTTTGGCAAGTGTCAGCATCGGCAGCGTGTAGAGTTACTTCTTATTATTAAAAAGTAGAGTTACTTCTTATTTGGTAGTCATATGTTGAAGGAATGCGATTGTGATAAGTTTATATAAGAACTTACGAATCATATTTCGCAAGTGTTTTCTATCGTAAGTAAAATTTCTTATTTGATTGGTTTCGTCAAATTCAATAAGTCCATTTTGATGAACTTATTTATCATTTTTTTTTTAGTACGGGCAGGAATTTAGACTCATCTCCCCAAAAATAGGGAAATCCAAAGCTTGCTAGCTAGCACCACACATTCAAAAACCGCAGAAAGAGTGGAACTTATCTGATTACAATGATGAAGGAACAAGGAATTCACGTTTCCAAAAAGACAATCTAAAGACAATTAACAGGAAAATGCTTAATCGGTCGCCGGCTTTTCCAAAAACCACCTCTTACCCAGGCCATGAAAAAGACTTGGATAAGACAAGCTACATAACAATTGTTTGTGCTTATTATAATATTTTAAAGGTATGCTTCTCGGACGAATCAACGTTGTAAATTTCGGTCGACAGAAGCTCTTTCGTTCGACACCGCCTTGGAGATTTGTTCCATCCAGATTAGATTGTGGGTAGGGCTAAACATTCGGTCAGCGTCAAAGTGTTGTCTGTAATTTCATCCAAGAGCACAGGACGCTTATGGATGGTAGAAGGTACAATGCAACAGAACCCGTACAACGGGTATTAGAAACTTGTCTTTTACCAGAGCTTAACAGGCCGCCTGCACTAGCAATTTCCCATAGTATACCATTTGAAATTGCAAGTGGAGGCGACCTATGGTACGCCATATTTGATGGCATGCCCTAAATGGTAGGCTATATGGTATGCCATTTGCTTGGCCATCTGCCTGGCAATATTTTGACAGTTCTTGATTTTCAAAATGACCTTGAACGGTGGTCATGCTCCGTTTCTTGTAAGAAAATGTAGGATTTCTGAATTTTCAGGGATTTTAAGACCTCGTTGAGCAATCAAAATAGTCTACAGAATATTAAGTTGCGGGAAATTGCGAAAAAGTCAAATTTTGATACGAAATAGTGAACTTATATGCACTGAAAGAAAAAGTCGTGGTTGATTTAACTATTATTGATAGTAAGGTAACAATTCATTCAAATTTGTCGAATGAACTACGGGAAAAGATTCTTTATACTCTGCTAAAATAGTTCATTTGACCATACAAAAGTTTTTGACTTTACTGATACAATAAATATCCAAACAGTTGAATCCTCGAATTCATAATTACGATAAATAGTTGATCTACCGGAAAATAAGCATCAATTCATTTAACACTACAGAATATTGAATTATCAACCATTTTCATAGTAAGCGAACCACTCTGCAATTGTTAAATTCAGCAAACATAATTCCACACCACAGACTATAGTCATTTACTATTTCGTACTATGTATATTGTTGGAATACCATTGTTTGTGGTTGCTTACTTTTTTTTGCACCACGGACGTTGTTTATGAACCACGCGTCATGGTACATAAAAGTAATCAACAATTTTCTTATAGTTGTTTTAACTGTAGCCCGTAGTTGACGCAAAAACAGCTGAGGAAAATTGTTGATTCTACCAAGATTGTTCTTTTAGTGTACTTATTTTATTTAAAAGAGAAATAATTTCAATTTTGAGTGATGAGTTAATATATGAAACTTCCTGTTGATGATTGGTGGATTTTTCAAATGACTTCTATCGCATTCCCCTTCGTATCCCAGCAAATCATATAATAGTTACATTTTCGTCTGAAATTTCATCCGCATATCCAAAAAGTAATTTATCCTACACGTGAAGTTTTCATCAGCAGCAAATTTTTCCACTCTGCACTAAAAATAACTCTTTAAGGGCATTTAACGCTCAGATACAGCGCACGTCCTTCCCGCTCAGAGGCATTTTCGAAATGATATTACATGCTATGAAACTTCCCACGCATCAAATGGCAGAGATTTTCCTGCACCCCCCTAACACCCCCCTAATACCCCCCCCCCCCCCCCCCCCTTGGAAAGTGCATACACCACCCCCTCCTAACATGGAAAATTTTCCTACACAAAGGGACCTTTGTGTCTTTTGTGCAAAAGGGACACCCATCTTAAAATTCTGAACACACCCCCCCATGAAAAATTCCTGAGAAAACCCCTGTCAGATGGCATACCATAAATTGACAGTCGTTGCCATCGGATATGGCAGAGTAAATTGCCAATCGAGTCCCGGTGTGAGGAATGATTAATTGTCGGCGGAAATTTCGTTTTAACTTTTGGCTGAAAAACATAAACGCTTTGTCGTGGTCGGGGAACTCACTTGACATGAGCCCCATAGAAAATATGTGGAAGCTCACCAAACGAGCGATCACCAAGGATATTTTACTACGAAGGGCCAGCTGATTGCAACGCTCATCAGAGAATGGCATTAAAATGTTTAGAGAGCATCCCCTGTCACATAGAGGATGGAACTGTAGCATGCGGTGGTATTACCAAATATTAAGATTTTTGTAGTTATTGTTGTGTTTACTTTATGATTTTTGTATTTACTTTATGAAAAAAAAACCAGAAATTCGAGTTTTATTATGAAATTTTTATGATTGTAATAAAATACTCTGAAAAGTAGAATAGCTACAAAATCCCCAAATGTTTGGAAATGGCAAGCAGTTCCTTGAGCATTTCTCTGCCTGTTATTTACAATGATAGCCTGTCTGAAAACATTTTCCTAAAATTTCAAAAGAAATCTTCAGACCCACTAAATTTTTGACCTTATTCTCTTTTTCAATTTTTTCTAATACTCAAATGAATGATTACGGTCGTTTGATCGTAAAAGACGAACCAGGTCAAGCGTTTGATCATTTGAATCAAAAACTTCTTCTTTATAAACTGAGTGTCTTTGGCTTTCCTCGTTCCTCACCGAAAGGTTTGAATCTTATCTGTCCCGTCATTCGTGCTATTTGATCCTGTATATCCATTCCTTTTAAGCTTTGCTCTACATAATCTATGTCAATAATTTACGTTTTCTGCTGTCTTTTTTCCTGATGGTCTTAAACTATTTATGAAAATTCCATCTCTTGGAGGTTGCACGCTTCGTCAGTTCAATCTTTCTGGGCTTGTCAATAATCAACAATCTTAAATTGTCATTCGTTGCTAGTTTTTATAAAACTTATCCAACCATATTTGGTTATTCATAGAGCATGACACTACTTCCTTCTCTTATCTGTATCAAGGACCATGGTGGTATATTTGGCAGGAAAATTTTATATTTCATTCATATCTCCGATATGGTCAATCTTGCCTCCTCTTTTTTGAGCATTCTATCTACGTGTTCTTCCATAATGGGATCGAATTTAGTTAGCAGCTCAACTACTTTTTCGAAAGTTTCCATTATTATGCTCAAACAGCTTGTCACTCCCCTTCGAAATTTCAAACCTCTTTTAATTTGACCGATCAGCTGGTTCTCTTAATTGATAGTGTATAAGCTCTGGCCCAGCCTTTTTTGCTATTTAATTAACCGAGCCGCTTTTTACGATTGTGTTCAAAGCGATAAAGAACTATGGATTACAAATATTTTTTTAGCTTTTAAGCAAAAACAGTAAATACGAAATGTAAATTGCATGTTAATTTTCGCCAAAGAAAATAATCGACAAGAATAAATTTCGATTAATTGGATATTTAACTTATCAATATTTTGTCACATTAACAAGCAAAATGGCGCCCTTTAGATTTATTGCACCGGGCAAATGTCCGGGTTGTCCGCTCCTAGAAGCGAGATCCAGTCAGGAGGTATACAAATTTTGTGGTGTAGGGTGTCAAGGGGGTAGTAGCTGGAGCAAGCCTGGATTAAAAACATCACCCTAGGCTGCACTGGACCATTGAGCTTGCGATTAAAAGCTTCAGCTCTGGAGATAGCAGAATCTAGGCGAGCGTTATGTTTCTTGTGTAAGTAGATTCGCATTTCCTTTCTTTTCTGCATTCTCAAATCCTTCCATACCTGCTTATTATTTCTGCTTTTTCTTCACCTGTTGGGGAGTTGTTAATTATTTTTGATTGCTTTTGATTGATTTTGATGCTGGGTTAGATGTTGTGGCGCCTGTAACTGACATACTTTGATCCAAGCTATCAGTCTGAAAAAGGGTGGCGCTTCTAAGTTTTTTATTTTCACGATCAAGATGAGTATCCTCTGAAGCGTCAGTCTGGCAGTTCGAAGTGCGGTGAGCAGTGATTACAGATGACGTAACGCGGCCACATATGTTAATTCTAATATTAATTTCTTGCTAAAAGGTTATTTATGGCAATTAAATTCAAGTTAGAAAAGCATAATATATCATTCCATTAATGTTCAAACAGAATGCTAGCAACAGTTCGTTTTGCAGTGTTGTCAATGCATAATCACAGAATGAACTTTAGGGCTGGACCTGAGGTTTTTGAAAATTAAAATTTTTTTGATCAGCTTTAAGTCAAATTTTAAATACACTGCGTTACTTTATCGGCACCAATTTCAGACCAGAAATTTTTTCTTCAATTAATGCATAATTCAGCGAAAAATCTACCACGCAACAAAAATATAATTTGCAAACTGTAATCGATACTCACCAAAGGTTTCATTTCGAACATTTCTCATATAATGGATTTTGATGAACGTGGCAACCGACATAAGATTCAAAGGATTCGCACGAACTTCCAGTTTTCATGGCTCGATACAAGTTTTATTAAACAAAATTTTAATAAATTATTCTATTTTCGCCTCTAGAAAGCAAACTTTTGAGCAATTCTTCGTATCGAGTATAATTTGACTTTTTATTTCCTACTAAATTGTGCAACAATATTTTCCATCCATCGATATCGTGGCTCTCTCAACCTCAAAACCGTCCAAAGACACCATAATTCTCGGTCATTGCAGCCGTTTATTCGTATCCTATCCAACCCGAAGCAAGACATTGAAAATCGTTTAACTTCGTCCTTACTATCACTACCCGACGAGTGATCAATAGCAAATATCTAAAAGGGAACAATGTAAAATTTAAGACTTTCTTTAGCACCTCATACAATGTACTTGCCGCACACTTTTACATCTATTATATATGGGTACGTATGCGGCTATAATGAAAATCGTTTTTAAGAAAGCTTCACTTCATTGCTTTTTCATATATCGTTCTTCTCAAGATAAATGTATGACAGTCCATAAAAAATTTATCACCGTCGAATGTTATGTAGTTAAAATCAGTTATGTACATTTGTATTGGCGTCTACAGCAACACGATAGCACGCACAGTGGCAACAAAAATGGTCGCCTCTGGCAATGAATTCACAATAAGGGGATACACTCGTATCGATAAAATTGCAAATACCTAACAGTACTAGCAATAAAGTTATGTTCAAATTATGTCTTTATACCAATAAAATAGCAGGCTCCCTGTCTGCATATTATGTGTTATCCAGGTGTTGATAATGATGAAATGGCAAGCATTTTCGCTGATCAAAATCAACTTATTTTGATTGAAATCTAATTTACTTGTGATTGTTGAATCTAATACACAGTAAAGATGTAAGCCGTGACTAAAATATGAATGCAAATCTTTGAAACTACAGATTATGTGTGTAATATTTCGGATTTTTGTTTTTTGGAAAGGTTCGTTAGAGCATGCGACTCAATACAAATAGATAAATACTTTTGGTCAAGTGATAATATTGAAAGCATCAGAAGATCGAAACTAGCTGTACTAGAATCCTTGGTGTCAGAATAAATGTGGCCGTAAAATAAAGAACATTTAAATTTGATCAAACAATCTGTAGTAGAACAAAGAATTTGAAATAGTGCAGTCCTTAGATCAGAAGTAGAAGCTGACAGCAAATTGGGAGAAGAAATACGCGAGAGACTGCACAAATTCAACAAAACTTACTATTGGTCAGAAAAAGGCACTCTGACCGCTCAATCGCGTTCGGGAGGAAAATTTTACGGATAATTCATGGCCTCGTCTGTAAGGAAAGACGACTCTAAAGATGCTACAACCATGATATTGCTTCCACAATTGTGACGGACACGATGTAAGTACTCGTAAGTATATGCAGATCATATACACCGTCGAAGAAACGAAATCGCGATTTTTTCAAAAATCGTCCGAAACTTTCCATCAGTAGTTGAAAAATTGAATAAAATGATGCAAAAAAATATTTCATACAAACTGTCCCCGTCCTAAAGTTTCTAAGCATCACCAGCAACATTGTATCTCCCACGCGACTATTTAATTTTAAATACCGGATAAGAGCGATATTAGGGATCGACAGTTTGAAAGCTTTTGATCAATTTCAATGACAGTCGAGGCTGCGGAGTCGTAAAAAGTAGCACGAAGTAGATCGTTGTTAAAACGACTTGTAGATTTGCCTCTTCGTTTAAACGAAAAGTAGTGGTAAATTGCGCGAAAGTTAGCCAATTATTGATTTTGTTTCGGTGTTGTGTTCAAATCGCGAGGTAATAACTTTATAACAATAAAAATTTGATGATTTGCCGCGACCAAGCGAGTCGTCGGTTTTCGGCTTTTTCGGTCGTAACAAGTTTTCGGTCGAACAATGGGTTTGTGTCCGCAATAAAACTTATATATGTTTCCGGTCTGTTTTGTTAGACTCATTTGATTTTCGGCTGGTCGATTGTTAGGATTTTTTTTTTATGTGGAAAGTAAATGAAAATGTTTGGATATTTAACAATGTGCAGATATCAACAAGTAAGTGCCTCATACTTTCTAATTATATAATTGGATATTTTAAATATTAAACGGTAAAGGTCTAAGGGATGGGACCGTCAACACTATAACAGTGTTTTTAGGTTATGTCCGGGAAATTAAGGTGGTGGGAAGCAACAAAAAATTTAACAACAAAAAATATTTTTTTTATTTATATAATTTGGGTATGTAACTCAGCCCCCCGCCCTCACTTTTAGCCAACAAAATAGAGTCATCCGACCGTCCTCCACTCTCTGCACGCACAGGGGGTGGAGAGAGGATGTGTAACTTCATTCATTTTTAACAATCAGAAGGTAGTGCAGCTACGCCACCTACTCCCCTTTTCACCACGATCCGATCAACGATTCTATAATCTAGACATTTATTTTTAAAAAAAACCATCGATTAGTTATTCTAAAAGTGAATAAAATGATGCGACAAAATGTTTGATACATGCAGTCCCTGTCATAAAGTTTTCAAGTATACAAATATTCACCAGCAACATTGTTTCTCGTCAGACTATTTAGTTCTAAATATCCCTTATAAGATTGGAAGAGAGAGTCTGGCTTCATGTTGACTCAGGAATCAGATAGCCAATACACACCTAAAGTTCGCTACATACCTTTGTATTTCCTCAATGTATGTACACGATGCTGAACATCAATGTTGAACAACAAAGGTTTCCATCGACGAGGTTTTCGTCCCCACTTTCGATATTCGTCCCCACTTTCGATATTCGTCCGGGTACGTTCAACTTCGTGAGGAAGAATAACGGAAAAAAAGGTGGAAAAAGGCGATATTAGGGATCGACAGTTTGAAAGCCTTTGATCACTCTCAATGACAGTCGAGCATGTGGCGTCGGAAGAAGTAACACGAAGTAGACGGATGTTAAAACGTCACGTGGATTTATCTTTACGTTTAATCGAAAATTAGTGGTAAATCGCGCGAAATTTAGCCAATTAGAGATTTAATTTCAGTGTTGTGTTCAAATTGTGAGGTAACAACTTTATAACAATGGAAATTGGATAATTTGCCGCGACAAAGCGAGTCGTCGGTTTTCGGCTTTTTCGGTCGCAACAAGTTTTCGGTCGAACAGTGGGTTTGTGTCCGAAATAAAACTTATGTTTCCGGCCTGTTTTGTCAGACTCATTTGTTTTCGGCTGGTCGATCGTTAGTAACACGCAGAAAAAATCGATTGCATAGCAATATTATGTTTTATGTGGAAACTAAATGAAAATGTTTGGATGTTCAATATTGTGGAGGTATCAACAAGTAAGTACCCCATACTTTCTAATTAGATAATTGGATAATATTTCAAATATTAAAGTGTAAATGTCTAGGAGATGGGAGTGTCGATATAAGGGGGGAGGAAGTAGTTGGTCCTACCTTGCCAACACTATAATAGTAGGTGTGTGTTTTTGCTCCCCCTATCTATAACAGAAAAATGCTATCTACTGCAGACGCATTGGGAACAAAAGCAACTCCCCCTTTCCATAACAGGAGTTTTTGTTGTTTCCAATGCTTCTGCACTGGTTAGCATTATTCTGTTATAGATAAGGGGAGAAAAAAACGCGCCTAGTGTTTTAGTTGGGGGCCGGCAAGTGAAGTCGTAGGAGGTAGAGGTAAAAATCTGTTTTTTTTTTTATTTTGATAATTAAGGTGTGTAAAACCCATCTCCCCGTCCTCACTTGTAGCCATCAGGTGGCGGAGAGAGACCGTACATCTTCATTAATGTTTAACCCACAAAATGTAGTCTAACCACACCACCTCCTTCCTTTTTCACCACCATTCGATCAACGGTTCCATAATCTAGACATTTATCAAAAGAAAAACATCCAAAACCATCCAACAGTTATTCAAAAAGTGAATAAAATGATGTAGAAAAATGTTTCATGCTTAACAGTTCCTGTCATAAAGTTTCCATGTATACAAATAATCACCAGCAACATTATCTCCCGTCAGCGACTATTTGCTTCTAAATATCCCTAAAAAAATTGGGAGAATCAATTTGGCTTCATGTTGACTCAGGAAAGTACGCTACATACCTTTTATGTTTCCTCACAATGAATGGACGATGTTGAAAATCAATGTTGAACGATAAAGGTTTTCATCGACGAGGTTTTCGTTCACACTTTCGATATTCGGCGGGGTACGTTCAACTTCGTAAGGAGGAACGAATATTCGGCGGGGTATGTTCAACTTCGAGGGGAAGAACGAAGATCTGCGGATTTTTACTGGAAAAAGCGATATCACGGATCGACAGTTTGAGATCCTTCGATCACTTTCAATGACAGTCGAGCATGCGAAGTCGGAAGAAGTAGCACGAAGTAGATCGATGTTAAAACGACTCGTGGATTTGTCTTTACGTTTAATCGAAAATTAGTGGTAAATTGCGCGAAAGTTAACCGATTAGTGATTTTATTACGGTGTTGTGTTCAAATCGCGAGGTAATAACTTTATAACAATGGAAATTTGATGATTTGCCGCGACCAAGCGAGTCGTCGGTTTTCGGCTTTTTCGGCCGCAATAAGTTTTCGGTCGAAACAAGTTTTCGGTCGGATAGTGGGTTTGTGTCTGAAATAAAACTTATGTTTCCGGTTTGTTTTGTCAGATTCATTTGCTTTCGGCTGGTCGATCGTTAGCAACACGCAGAAAATATCGTTTGCATTGCAATATTATTTTCAATGTGAAAAGTAAATGAAAATTTGATGATGTGCAGAAATCAAGTAAGTGGTTCATACTTTCCAATTAGATATTTGGATCATTCAATAGCTTAAATATGAAAAATTACAAATTAATTTATATCGTTGACATAGACAATTGTGCTAATCAAACAATTGTGCTAATCAAACAATTGTGCTATCTTGCATCATCATCATCATATATACATCTTCGTTTTGTTTTTCTGATTGTGCTAATAAGGAGATTGATGGCACTGAAGAAATGTCACTCATACTCCTTAAATTCCGTGAATACTTAAATCGGTCGGAGGCATCCTGTAACATTGTATTTGTTTGTTGTGTGAATGATAACATGCCACTCGATTCAGATGATAATCGCATGCATTCTTGTGATGACTTTTGTGCATGAATTGGAACGGATTTCGGAGGAGCTGTGCAATTTTCTGTTTCTCGAACAAACAGGATGCAATTGGCTTTTCTTTCACGGTCCAGTTCACATTGAACAGTAAGAATATATATTTGACTGTCGCGATGAAAGATCTATCTTTTTTACCTCCTCTTTCAGTTCCTGGTCAGTTGAAAAAAATTCCCACCAATGTGCATCTTCAGGAAGGTGAATGATCATCTGAAAGCGCCAGGTCACCAAAAGTTTCTTTGTTACGTTAGTCATGTGGAGTCTAACATTGTCGTGCAGAAGCTAGCCTCTATTCCGCCGCAGATCCCTTCTATTATCTGGAATTGCCATTTTGTTTTTTTAAGTTCTCAGAATACCTAGCATCATTGATGGTTACACCATGAGTTTGAAATTCGATCGAAATGATCCCTTTGTGGTTCTGAATTTTTTGACTGAGGATTATGAGGTGTGAAGCTATTGTGATGATTATCTTTTGGTATCAGAGGTATAGTGGGTAACCCAAGTTTCGTCTTCTGCTACAATAGAGTGCCAAAAATCGTCACATTCAAGTTAATATCGGTCCAAAAACTTTTCGATTCAATTTGTGCAGCTGTTTTGCCTGCCACCTTGCACACGGTCTTTGAAATCCGAGAGTTTCTGTGATTATTTCGTACAGCAGAGATCTGAAAATTTGTGGAAACATCGCCGAAAGTTCATCCAAAGTCAGTCTGCAGCCACGGCGAACAGCCTCTTCAAATTTTTAATCAAACGAATCAGTCAAAATCGACGGTCTTCCATTCCTTTGCTCGTCGTGCACATCAGTATCACTGTTTTAAAATTCACGACATTTAAACACACTTGTACGATTATAAAGTCCTTCGCCATAAACCGATTTGATCTCGTTAAAAACTTCAGACGAAGATTTTCCCTTCACAACGAGTAGAGATGGGCAAAAGCGTTCATAGCTCACCACTTTTACAGTGCATCGCCTGAAAAAAAGCACAGCAGAGTCCGCGAGGAATGGGTACATTGCGGTAAATACCATATTTCGTCCCCATGTAGAATGCACTCTGCATGTCACAATTGCTTATCAGAGTGAAAACATTACTGTTCTATTGGATTTGCTTTATTTTGCATTGGAATTCTTGTTTAAATCAATAAAAATAGTCGTTCTATTTGCTCCTGGCACGGTATCCGTTTAAAAACTTTGCATCTTACTAAATATTTTTTCTATGAATTACTTGGGTAAACTGGATAATGTATGAATTCAAATTAGACTGTATGTCCTAACCATAATCAGCTTTACACTTTCCACATTGAACCACCCATGGAGACAAAAATTTAATTCTTTACAATTTTCTGCTGTCTCCTATATGTCAAAGGGTTCTATATTTCGAAAATACGATTGTTTAATTTTTGAAATTTTATTCTACATTTTCAACCTGATACCATTTTATCGCAATTCATGTGACAAAAACTTTTTAGTGCCTCCACTCATTCGTAATCTACAATTTTCACTTCAATATAACTTCCGTTTCCTTATTCGCTGATTCCTCTAGTATTTTCCCACACTTGAAATCCAATCCTTCAGCTAACACCATCAGCAACGGATACGGAAGTTGTCCGAATATATATTTTTATTTCTTAGCCTCGAAACCCATTTTCGGAATTGGTGACCTATCAAGAATATACGCACGTTTGATTTTGTTTGCCAAGATTCAAGGAGATATTTCAAATACTTTTTCTCGACTTATGGCGGAATGTATATTTTTATCTTCGCTGAATTCAATGTGGGACCTTCAACAAAATATTCTGCCTTGGATCGATTTCGAAAAATATTTATCTGAACGTGAAGGGCGAAAGACTCATATGGTATTAAAGAATTACAATAAAAATTTGATTCCATGCTCTGTACGTTGAAATGGTGGGCACTATCTGGTTTCAACTTTAGTTAGATAAAATTTCAAATATTCGCAGCCAACAATTAAATTATTGGAATTTTTCACTTGGCAAAAAATACTACAAACGAAAATCGTCCCTATAAATAATTACGAGTACAAAGCTGCTGCACCAATTTTCATGCGTTTTTAGTTTCAAAGTAGAAATATCAAAAACCAAACCACAAATATTTCCTATCTCTGTAAATTTCAATCTGGCTCATGGGAAAATTAACTGAACTCTTTGTTCGTTTCGATTGACTGCCACGCAGCGATAACATAGGTTTTATCGAGCCTTTTTCGGGACCGACCAGAATCACGAGAAAATAGTGTGGAAAAGTCATCTAAAACCGCTAAACTTCAACCACTTAACCGCCAAACTTTGAAACAATATCGTAGTCCATTGGAATAGCAGTAGTCCGTTGTATACACAAAAAAAAAAAAACTTTCGCAGATTCAAGCCAACAGGCTACAAAATAATTCGTTAGCAACTTTCATCATTTACTCGTTGCTACTGCTATTGTCTTTCCATTAATGTTTCGCACTTTTGGAACGGATGTCGTTGCTCGTCGTTCGCTAGAGTAAATTGAATATTGACCCGACTTTATGGATGCGGTACTACATTCCCAAGAATATAGTACTTTTTCAAGTTAATTTAAATATGCGAGCTGTAGCTTGAAGCTTTTGATTTGATTCGGCGTCGTAGAACTGGATTGTAACGGAAGACTTTAATTTGATTTTGTTCATGCTATATTTTACTACTTCGCCGATTCATTTTGATTGTATGCTTTCTTCGGAGAGATGATTTGATTTGTTATTTTCGAAAGTATATTTTAAAAGGATTAATTGACTTCATTAAGTGAATTGATCATAGTAAATACTTTGTTTAATGCAGTATTGTTTGGAAATCAACTTGAATTATACTAGTGAATGGATGCATTCAAGACTAAAATTACTAAACTACGGTACTATAAATTTGTTTTAGTTTGGTACCGTGGAGGTACTTTTTGCAAGAAAGTTGACTTGCCAATGCTCCTCATAGGAGTCTTATGCCACTTTTGTTTTCGAAGCCAAGCTATTTTTGAGTGTATCAAACCTTCGAGATTAAACCAGTAGCTTTTGATCTCATTCTTACTCCATGTTTTAATTTCCTTGTCCGTGTCTGCCTTTGTAAAGTCCCAGTACGGAGTAAGACTTGTGAAGGGCATTATTGCTCCTTCTTTGGCTTTGATATGAGCTTTTTTGTCTTCTTGGTGCCCCTCATGGCCGGGGATCTATATAAACTCGTGGCCTTTCTATGACCTTATGTCATTTAGGGCCTGCTTCACCTCTAACAGTATAGCTGAACTTATGTAATCGCGATTGATAGCCATGAGAACCACTTGGCTAGACAGTAGGAATTTAATTCTAACCCTTGTACTGTTCCTTATCTTCATTATATATGAGGGTCTAAGTATGGTAGATAGTTTTACTTCAGAGATTGTAGCCTCTTTTGGGAGGGAGAAATACATTTGGCATCTGAGATTTACGATACCTACTATACCCTTTGAACCATCCGTATGTCACATTTGCGCCCCTTTGTACGAGGGACTGGGCCATCCTCTCATTTGCTCTTTGATAGAATTTTGACCTTGAACCTCTTACCGAAGGCTGCTATGGTCTTTATTTGATCGCAACACTTCCATTATGGACCTGATGGCCTCCAAGATTTTGAAGAGGCCTTTAAGATCTCCTGGTTTGCATCTGCAGGCCTGTTGTAGGCTAATAGCATATTTCGCTGCTTCCTCCTGAATTTTGAGGTGTAGCGGTTCTAGGTTTAGAAGGGGCTTCATTCCTGCCGTTGGGGTGGAGTTGATTGCTTTGGTAATCAGCAGGCAGTTTTGTGTTTTGTGTGGTTTTCTTCCATTTCACTGAGGCTCCATATAGGATGATAGATCTAACCATTTGTTTGTATACTCATAGTATCTGCCTTGGAGATTGGCTCCGATTTCGTTCAAGCATTTGCTTTGTCATCCAGAGTGCCTTAATGTTTCTGTTTTCCCTGGAAAATATCCTAGGATTCCTAGATATATATTATACATCCCTAATTTTTACGGCTTTTTTTCTGGTGAATGGTACTATGCTAGTTTTCTGAGGTTTTTTTTTTGGATAAATCCTCTTTCATTTAAGGCTTTTTGCATTCTGGATGTCATGTGTGAGCCTCTTCTTATTACCGTGATGCCGTCCTCGTAACTGAGAGCAGTTGGGTCCTTATTATTGGAGGCACAATGAGGTCATCAACTAGATAGGACCATAACAGGCTGGATAATACCCCTTCTAGTGTCAGCCGTTAGACTCGCCACTCCCAGCACTGCAAACACATCGCAATACCTTGATATTTTACTCGACCATTTTGCTAGTTCTTGTTCACTTGTCTGACGATCGCTCGATGATTCATTTACATGAGAAAATAGTTTGCTTTGTTAGCCACAAGGACACCATCAGGGCTTGGAGATTTGAGCGGATCAAGTGAGCTAATCGGCCACCTTAGTTGAGAATTATATATCCTGAATGACGGCGTTGAGCTGGCAGCTTGCTCCGTTCGGTACACCATTTCTAGAGGACCATAATTGCCCGGAAACTGTGCGTACATAAGAATGTTTAGAGAATCTGCGCTCGAATTAGTCCAAATATCCTCAGCGTTCATGATGCACCTCATAGCCTTCGGTGTCATGCTTAAAATGTTGCGAAGACGGTTTGACTCGCTGAAACGCCACGTTTCCAAGGAAAGATCTCCATGAGCCCCTTTTTGCGTACGGCATACTTAAAAGCTTTTAGCTTCGTTTTATACAACGACCAGTCATTTGACCTTTTAGTCATTAGACCTTGAAATATCTCCTAAACTGTCTTCGCAGGGTGCTGATGCCTATAGTCCAAACAGGGTATTTGGATGCTTGGGTTTCCCTCTGGTTGTGGGTGGATTACATGCTGCCATAGGCGCGTAGTTGGGAGCACTAGCAAGGGTGTCAACCGCCAGTCAATGCTCTTCGGAGCAGTCTCCAGTGAAAATAGGACCAGTGATTGAAATAACTTCCAATTCGACATCTTTCTGTTAATAAACGCTACCTGCTCGATATGTACCTATGACTAGAGAATGAACACTCCTGTAAAACCCTCCAGTTGCGGGGAAAATGTGAGTGTTGCACACTGACCGTGGTAACGTTAAGAACCTCAAAGGTCGTGGGCAAGGATGAAATCAAAAAGTTCGTCATCTCGACTATTTGTGTTGAAGCTGCCCCATACTTCTCTCTTAAGCTCGATGGAGAGCCCAAAACGTGTACATGAAATGGAAATCTGTAGAAGCAGCTCTCCATAGGGTAGTTCTCGAAAAAGACAAGGTGCCTCATAAGAAAGAGAACGCTTTGGGGACTTTTTTAGATATTGAAAGCGCCTTCAATAATGTGCACACAATAGCTATTATGGAGAGCTTTCAAGCAATCAACACCCATTCCGCTATTTGTAGCTGGAGAAGCAACACGTTTACGCAAAGGCTCATATGAGCGGAGTGAGCGGAAGTGTTCACAAGGAAGTACAAAATCCCTGAATTAGACCCTATCAGGTTCGGCGGCGTCAGGTTAAGTCTCAAGACACAAACTAAGTACTTGGTTCGTATTCTGGACAGCAAGCTTATCTGGAAGGTGAATTTAGAAGAGAGAGTCAAGCGGGCAAGCAATGCGATTTACGCCAGCAAGAGAGTGCTGGGTAAAATGTGGGGTATAAGCCCTACTTTAACGCACTCGATCTATACGGTGATAGCTAGGCCGATCCTTGCTTGGTCTGGTGGCCGTCAGTGATTAAAATTATCTTTGCTAGCATGGCGAACAGAGTTCAGCGGATGGCGGCTCTCTGCATTAAAGATGCCTTAACTTCGACTCCTTCGTCTCTCCCTGCTTGACCTTTTTGTTAGAACACTGCCCCAAAAGCTGCTATTCAGCTTAGGGAATCCTTCGGTCACAGCAGTATTGAACGAGGGTATGCAGGTAGCACTGATTAGTCCATACTCTGTGCTTCGACCGGGGATATCAAGCAAATCAGCTAATGGGCGCAGCAGCTCTTAACATCTACACTGATGGCTCTAAAATTGCTGCAGGAGTGAGCGCTGCATTATTTTCTGCAGACGCAGCTATGGAAGCAGCTTTCAGGCCTCCTTATCACTGTAGTTTTTTCCAGGCGGAGGTTTTTGCGATACGTAAAGCCGCAAATCTAGTAGATACCAGAGATACTACAAGTGAGGAAATTAACATCTTTATAGACAGTCAAGCGACGGTAAAAGGTCTTCTGCCTTAAGCGTATAAATCGAAGTGTCTACTCGACTGGATTCTTGGTCAAAAGGGCATTGACGGAAATGAGAGGGCGGACGCGTTAGCTAAGCACGGAACTAGTCTTCCCCTGTCAGAATCGGTAAACATCCCAACTCCTACACAAACAATCATTTACTCGATTGACTCCAAAACGATGCAAGGTGCAGATGTGAGGATATGTGAGGATAATACAATCTCGCAGCGACTAAATTAACGCAGACTGATTGCAAACGGTTGGTTGGAATGATCACTGCCTACTGTCTTGTAACAGCACATGCCATGAAAATGGGACTCCTAACCTGGAGGAAGTGTCAAGAGCCGGGGTTCTCAGAAACAATTCATCTTCTGTGTCACTGTCTGGCACTGCGGAAAACTAGACAGCGCTGCTTCGGTGAGCCCTGAGTACTAGAATTCTCGCACGTGGTGGAACAGAGTTTAGACATCGTTCAGCTTACGAAAAAGTCCGGAGCCTTCGATGTCCGCTTGGACTGAAGTTTCTCTCTCCTGATCCATATATCTAGTATCACTATGGACCTAATAGGTCTATGTGTGGCCTTGAGTCAGCCGGTATAACCTAATCTAGCCCCATACTTCATTATAAGCATTACAGTCAGCTCCCAGAATAAGAGGGACAGCAATTCTCAATCAACAACATTGACAATGTCGCAGGGAGAGCTAATGCCACCACCGTGTGGTCGATCGATTTCCACTACAACAGCCATGCTATCCTTGTCACAAAAGTTGTTTAGGACAAGGACGTTAATGATTTTCTTGACAAGAATACAGTCACGTGGCTCATATAAGCCATCGGGTGCTATCAGTCTGTATCCTTTGGTGCGTAGCCCGTAAAACTGGTTGTTGACAAACGGAGCAGCAGGGCAGCTGATGCTGCTTTGGAATGATGATAGTTGCCTTGAAGCACCTTCACCATTATTGATTATTGAACAAGGAAACAAACAAATTGATAGCATTGTCTTGTCACAATTGTTAGCCCTATTGTGACCCATCATTCTCCTAAAATGCAGATGACACGCTTCTTTTCGCACAAAGGTCTACTGAAAATAACGAAAACCGAACTACTAAGTACCGGGCGAATTAAACGATTCGCAATAAAACCAAAAATGTTGCTGTCTTTAGATATGTTTGTTATATCTATCATATGCATCTGTTTATTCACGAAAAACCTTCAATTGATATAATTTAAAGCTTTAACGGAATTACAAAGGCTAATTTCTCTATCAGAATAGTGTATGCCCAAAGATGAGAAACTCTCAAAGATCACTACCAAAGTTAATTTCAAAACGAAAGCTACTCTTCCATCAACAGGAAACGTATTAATTAATGGCATCTACCTTATGAAACGACAGTTAATCAATGTTACCTGGCAGTTGCGAATGAGTTTCAAGACAAACAAACCATTGATTCTTGCTGTTACTTAAACAACAGATATTATCCATTACCGCTCATTCGAAAGTATTTACTTTGACATTACCAATAATAATTTGTCATTGTCAGTGCCAAACCATATTACATCAAGGCGAAATGGCTAGTTGCTGCTTGTCCTCAAGCAAGGTGGATTTCATGGAAAAGAGCTGAATGGGAAAACGTTCGTTTGCGACACCTAATGTATTTCAGGTGTATGAATTGGGATTCAATTTAGTTGAATCATAGCACACTTGCGCACGTAAAATGTAATATTAGCATAACTGGGAAAACCAAATGAATGTTCATTCAGAAGTACGTCATATGCATGTGCATGTGTATATCAATTCAACCCAAGTTTGAAATTTGTGTCCTACGAAAACATTGTTCAGAATGTTAAGGGATTTTTTTCTTGATTAAGTATGTTAAGTAGTTGGACTACTAAATAAAAAATAAACAATCATTTATTCTGATGATTTATTCTAATGATATATATTCTAATTATTTAACAAACATTAATATTGATGTTGTAATTCAGGGCTGAAGAAGACCAAAAGTCATTTTAAGCCAACTCAATGAGCTCAGTTTCTGTCATAATCTTCTTTCTGTATATCTTCAGCTTGGGATTATTAATCAGAACTGTCATTTGCCACAAAGTGTGTAAATGTTACTAAAAGAAAGCTCATCGATTGTGATTTTCACAAGTATTAAACATAAGCTCTATTCGCTTTGCCCATCAATATTACATACTATACGTCTATTGGTGGGGGTATCTACGAAAATTTCGATATCTACGAAAAATCGACATATCTACGATATCTAAGAAAATCTACAAATCAAAAAAACAATAACTATCTTCTACCATTGAATAAAGTTTATTGTTACGGTTGCATTGCATGTTGAAACGGTGAAGGAAAAGTACCTAGGACTTAACGTGAGATACTCAATATTTCGCAGGGTAATCTTCAAAATGACGAAATAATACAGTTGAGGGCTAAAATCTGTTTTTATTGAAATATTTATTCGAGACAAATTTAATGTAAATAAAAGAATTTGCTCACAAATACTTTCACTGCGATTAATAAATGAGTCAATAATTTCAAAATTGGGGGAGTAGTAAATGCCGTAGTTTCAGCTAGTAATCCGTCAAACCTACAAATTGTTTTTGTCAGCCAGACTTCCGAAACGTAAATATGAGAGACAAAAACAAGCACAACTACACGAAGTACGGAACAATGAGTCTTATACAGTGCCGAGAAAAAGTGATGCAAAAGCTCATATTTAAGAAATTCTTTGGGTTAACCTTTTCATGTATTTAAAGGTAGTGAATAAAAAGTCCGTTGGTTTTTTTATTGCTATTAATATATTTCCAAACAGTGATTAGATATAAAAAAAAATAGCTTTTCCATCAGAAAAAAATTAAAAAGTAAATCAATTCATTTTTGGCTAACGAGAAAAAGTGATGCAAAAATTAAACCTCGATCATATTCTACCAACTGTATTGGGTAACTGATAGCAATCAATGGTTCTTAATATTTGGTACGATTTCCTTTTCGATCTATGACAGCTTAAAGCCTTCCTGGCATAGATGAAACCAACTTAGCGCAGTATTCTTGAGTGATCTTGCCCCACTCTTCTTTTATTATTTCCTTAAGCACGGATTTGCTGCGGATGTTATGTGTTGCAAGTCAAAGCGACAGTTCTTCCCAAACATGTTCAATTGGATTGAGATCCGGTGATTGTGGGGGCCATTTCAAGCAATTTGGAATATTATAAAGTATCCACATTCGAGTTTAGTGGGCGGTATGCTTAGGATCATTGTCTTGCATGAATATGTAGTTTGTTCCCGAATTCAACTTTTGAACGCCAGCAGCTAGCCGATCCCTTAAAATCTGGATGTAGACATCGTTTTTTCGTCTATTATATGAAGTTCGCCAACTCCATTGAAAGCCATACATCCCCATACCAAAATAGAACTACCACCATGCTTCACAGTTCTGATCATATTTTTCGTATCTAGCTCCGAAAGAGACTTTCTGCGCACTTTTGCTCGTCCATCATGAGAAAACACACTAAACTTGCTTTCATCCGTGAATAAGACGCGTTTCTAAAATTCTACATCCTTATTCAAATGTTCTTTGGCGAAATTTAATCTTTTTTCACGGTTTATGTCGCTAACGAAAAATTTCTTTCGTGGAATACAACACACGTAACCCAATTTCCTTAAATGACCTTCTGACTCTATGAACGCTAACATCTTTTTTATAAATAGATTTTAGTGTTAGTATAAAAGGATCTTAGTATAAAAGGATCTTTCTTGGCTTTTCGTTCGATTATTCGCATATCACGTCCTGATAATATTTTCTTCCTCCCTAAGCGCTTTTTATTTTCTAAGCTTTTTTTTTTGCAGAACCTGTCTGTTAACCTCCAAATAGTGGAAATGGGTCTATTAACGAGGGATGCAATTTCCTTGTATGGAACGGTCTGGTTATGAAGCCGAAGAATAATTTTTCTTTCATCTAAAGAAGTCTCTTTTCTCATGTTGATCGACTGAAAATTGGTTAAATAGTAATATTAATGAAAACCTAAACCTGAGGTTTCAGGAATTACTTTCTTTTACGAATGTTTTCCTCCAATCGCCTCTAAAATTTATTTCCAATGATGAAAACAACTAACAATGGACTGCATCCCCGGAAAAAATTACACATTTTCAATGAAAAGCAATTATTGCATCACTTTTTCTCGGTATGTTTTAAGCTAGAGGTTAATCTGGAAGCGGAAACAAACTTTCAGAAACCGGTTCTTGGGAGAATGATTAAAAAATTTTACCTATGGCACATAGGACCATACTCGGAAATATCAATTTTGCCGATATTACTTTTGAGGGCTCGGAAATAACCTATCAAAGCCGAAATTTTGTATATTTTCATCTTTTTGCATCACTTCTTCTCGGCACTGTATATAGTTTCATAAACACAAGGGAGTTTTTTTTTTCATTTGTATTGGAAAATCAACTGAATCCCCCTTCGAATATCTATACCTAAATTGTCACAAAAACAATTGCATGCTTCATGAGAAATCAATAAATATTTCGAAAACAATAAATTCATACGCTGTCGATACACGCGTGCATAAAAAGGAAAAAAATAATAACGGAATGCCTAGGGACACGATGAAAGTACTGATATTAGTACGGTATCGATACTTTCGTTTGATACCAAGTAAAATTTTACTTGAATCGAAACTGTTCGATATTTTACTCATATCAATACTTTGATGGTAGTATCGTATCGACATGTGACTGAAACATTTTTATATGGAAATCGACCCATCTTTCTAAACTGAGCTACGAATTATGTCTTCGTACAGTAGCTATTTGAAACTCAAGTGATAAAAAACAATAAATTGTTGCAAGAAATTTAAAAAAGTTTTAAGACAGATTTATTCGTTAAAGATTTTATTTAATTTAGAAACAAAAACTAATCCATTTAAATTATCCATTACAAAGTTATTAACTAAAAATAAAGCAAAGTCGACAATTTGCCTGCAATAAAGTCTTCGTACACTTACGAAACAGTTTATGAAAATCTTAAAAACTATAGATACTTTTTTTGGTATTATTTAGTTGGGAAGCCTTTATTTTTAATCACGGTTTTAAGGCAGAGTGGCATCAATTCTACAAGTATTTTTGCATAGCTTGGCTCTATTTTCAGTGTATGGGCAAGAGCCTGTTTCAACTTAGATTTTTTTTAGGCTAATAGGATGAGTCCTGATCCTTTCTTCTTGCATGTTCCGCATGTGCTCAATGGGATTGAGGTGAGGACTTTGCGGCGATGTTTTAAGCAAATGTAGAATTTTGTACGCCAAAAACATCCTTTTAAAGTGTGGAAATAGCCAGGGGTGTCTTACAACCCAAAAAAACACCATGAAAACTGTAAAGCACTGTGGCGGCGGCGTTATGGTATGGGGCTGTATCGCTGCCAGCGGCGTTGGAAACTTAGAAATAATTGAAGGAAACATGGATCATCGGGCATATATTGCAATTCTCAAGGGAAATTTGCAGCACAGTGCTGACAAATTGGGTGAATCGAAGGATTTTTACTTTCAACAAGATAATGACCCTAAGTGCATGCTCATAACACTAGAATGTTCTTGGCGTACAAAATTCTACATTTGCTTAAAACACTGCCACAAAGTCCTGACCTCAATCCCGTTGAGCACATGCGGAACATGCTGGAAAAAAGGATTAGACCTCATCATATTAGCTCAAAACCTAAGTTGAAACAGGCTCTTTAGCAGAAATAGACGAAAATAGACGAAAATAGAACCAAGCTATGCAAAAATACTTGTAGAATTGATGCCACACTGTCTTAAAACCGTGATTAAAAATAAAGGCTACCCAATTAAATATTAACAAAAGATGTATCTATAGTTTTTAAGATTTTTCATAAACTGTTTCGCTAGTGTACGAAGACTTTATTGGAGACATATTGTTGACTTTGTTTTATTTTTAGTTAATAACTTTGTAATGAATAAATGAAATGGATCTGTTTTTGTTTCTAAGTTAAATAAAAATGTTTAATGAATAAATCTGCATTAAAACTTTTTCAAATTTCTTGCAACAATTTATTGTTTTTTATCACTTGAGTTTCAAATAGCTGCTGTACGGGGACATTATTGGTACACTCTAATTAGTATCAACTTTCATATCCTAATGTCCTCTCAATGGACGAATAACAATGATATTAAATTAGTTTCAAAAGTGATATATGTATGTGTAAAAAGGCACATTTTTGACTTGAGAGTGCAACAATCCTCGTGAACAATATCTGGTCTTCTGTACGCATCCTCATCATATCACTGTTTTTTATCATCGCTTATCTCCTCTTCAAAATTAACTTTTATCTAGTTTAATTTAATTTAATAAATTTATTATTTTAATGTTTCTAATCCGACTCAAAGAATGCTGTTTGCTTGCTCCCGTCTTGAGCGAGCAAACAAAACGAAATCTGATAGAATAGTTGCGATTAGCTCCACACGTCGGCTGAGTTGCGCTTTTGAGCCTCCATTTTCTTGATAAACCGTTGTGCTTCGGCCTCTGACTTATTTCCTTTGCTGGATGCTGACTTATAATAATATATAATTCTTACATCGATTACCATATTTTTGGCGTCGCTGTGAGAACGGGATAATGGAAAGGGATAATCTAGTGAAGCAAACGTACCCGCCCATGTGTTCTCACCAATAAATAACCTTCCGAATTAGATCTGAATGTGTGACGTAAATTTTGTGTGCTTGATCCCGAGAACAAAGTCGCGGAACGGCACTAGACCACTTCCCGGCCCTATCATTATAATTTAAATCTCTGGCTCCGTTGGAAGTCTAAACTGACTGACTATAGTAAGTATAATTTGATATTTACTCATATCAGTACTGTCGCAATGAGTACGGGACTTATATCAATACTTGGTTCTGATACTACTTTAAAGTAAAAGTATCGATACTTTCTTTCGATATCGTGTCCCTAGGAATGCCGTGCTTCGCCTTTCGGATAAGAATACAAATGCTTTCAGATTACTTAAAGTATTGCGATTTTCCTGGAGAAAACCTTGGTTTGTACGAGTTGCCTACTTCATGGTAACGTTAACATCGTCCCTAAATCTAAGAAATATATTTTTGTCATGAAAGTCAAGTGCCGTAGAATTATCTGGAAATGGCTTTGCATCGGTAGCTCTTCTCATCTCCTTGCTCGGTAGCACATAAATTGTTGAAATCCGTGAAATCAGCAGAAATTTTTATAGAAGCTGAACATCTGTGAGAAAATCATGCCCGCCGACATCATCTTAACCATTGAAGGCAGCCATAAACGTTACATCCTGGACAGCTGTTAAAAATTTTCCACGGCAACGAAAAGAAAAATATGACAAAACTGAAATAAGCTTTTCGTTCTCGGTTAAGATGATGCCGAGAATGGAATAGATGTCAAAATCTCAGACCAGCCCACACCAGCCCAGTCCGTTAAAAAAGTCCTCGCTCAAGCTAGCAAAGTCCGAAAACAAAATCCAGACAAGAAATTCTCGTTGAGCAACTTGACAAAACTTTGTACTAACGTTAGACGTCACTCGACCGTTATTTTGATATTATGCACTTTCAGAAAATCTTTCGCAGGATCTTTTCTCAAGAAGTTTCTTTCAGTTGCCGGTGCCGTTCGTGGGCTGCATCGGTTAGTCTCGAATCGAGAATGAACTTTTAACTGGGCCCGGAGCATTCACAAACTGAATGACTGGCCGAGCTGTTGCGTCATGATAATTGAATAAATTTATTACATTCATATTTAATTTTAATTGTTGAAAAGAGAGATAAGTTCTTTTGTATAATTGTGTTTGAGCGAAAATATGAAAGCAGCTGAATGAGTTGATTCTCTCGAAACGATAAGAGTTTTATGAGTTTCTTTTGAAAATTTTAAGTTTCATTTTCAATTTATAGATCTGATTACTTTTAATCAACTTTGAAACTCATTTGAGTTCTTTTTATAGTTATATTATGAAACCATTTTGATGGAGAAAGTAGTTGAATTACAGAAATAATATAGTTAGAAATAACTATACACTAGCTAAATAATATAAGTTATTCTTATATCTAGAGTGCGTTTAAGGGTCAGCTTGACAGACGCATTTAGGCCAGATTGATTGATTATGATTTGTTTCTATCATCTTATGTTTTAAGATGTTTGACCCATTTCAATATTTTTTACAACGTTTCAGGGTTTGAAGACTGCGCGAAGTCTACCGCGCATATTTTCAACTTATTGATCGACTGTTAGTTTTCGTCGAACATACTGATATCCAAGATGGTCAAAGGGACACGTTTCGCTAATTGATTTCAAAGAAGTGCCAGACCTGATTTATGGCTGCATTCTATGTTCACGCTGATGAGCTTCACGTGAAGTGTAGTAGGGACAAGTTGAAACTTCGCATGAATGTTTCATAAATATTGCATCGAGGTGTCTAGCTTCCGAAAATTGCCGGGAACTTTTGCTGCCCCAGTCCTATTATGATTATTTGTCCAGATTCACATTCAAATGGTTTCTCAGCAAAAATTATTTTAATGTATATACCGCGCGATATGGCAATGCTCCTGCCACCTGATTAGCTGCCATGGTCAGACCAGCCAATTAAAAAATAACATTGTCGATGGTGGATGGTTTTCTGGAAAATACGCACCCACGACCATGGCGGAGTTGAATTGGGTGGGCCGAGGAAAACAAGCAATCGACTGAGGGCGCAATTTTAGCAAAACTTTGGATGAATTGTTTGTGCGGCGTCTAAAAATATTGTTTTTATATATTCACAGTAGGACCCCATTAGTTTCAAAGTTCAATCTGGATCACAAGATGTTTCTGATTTGATTTCTTTTAGTCTGAAAAAACTGTGGCACTCAACAGAAAGATTAATGGAATAATTGATACCAGCTTCTCTCTCTCCCATATGTGTCTCAAAAAAAAAATTACTTATTGCAAGTACAATATTTATCTGATGTCAAAATATGACTTTGGCACGAGAAAATATTTTTTTTCAATTTATTTTTATTAATTTTTTTCACTCCCTTCAAAGTAAGCCGCCTCTCTTCAAATGAAGGGAGGTAAAGTTTTTGCGTGCCAACGACATGCGATGCTCTCAAGCGGTCCCCCATCTAAATAGTAACCGCGCCCAACATTGCTTAACTTCGCTAATCGTAGGAGAACCGATTGATGCCAGATTTTTGGAAACATTTCCTTGAAACTATGTCAAATTTTACTCTGGGCAAGCTCAATATCAGTTCTTTGAAATGAAGAAATTCCTTTCTTTGGATTGAGTAAATATTTCTTTGACGCAGAATCATTACCAATTTTCTTTGAGAATATGTTCATTTTTCCTCAAAAAATTTAAGTATTTTTCTGAGTGTATGATATGATTATTTTTCACGAATATATTGTATAACTGCAGTATTTTGATCTTTTTAAATCACAAAATTTTTTGATAATTGAGTACTTTACGCACTTTGAATCAACTTTTGATTTGATCACAAAAATGTTCTGTACTTTTCCACTAGTGAACGGCACAGTCAACTTCTTCGACCTATCACTTTTCTTATTTCTCATGCCGGAGGCCGCAACCAAAATCCACAGAATCCGTTGCAAATTCGAAAGATTCGAAGCAAAATATGTTCGCTCGGTCTCAAGACAGCGCTGCCTGTCCGAAATTCAACTCTTTCCTCCATGTCTTTTCAATCCTTTTACCTTGCCGGTTCAATCTCAACTACTTAGTTTAGTAAGCCAATCGTCCACAAAGAAGGTTGACAAATAAAAATTTTCTTACCAGTAACTTGCAGTCCGTAAATTCAAAGAGAAGAGGCTTTTACAGTACGGGTAAAAATAATATTGCGGTATCTAGTGAATATTTTAGGCTAACGTGACTAAAGTGCGTCAAGATGGTCAATCTGGTGGTTTTGAAACTTTTCCGGCTTCTAGTTAAACGGTATGCACATTTACAATATTTAAATACATTTATGAAATTTATCACAACTAAGTTACAACGCATCCACGTGATGAATTCATGGTTGACCTCTCGTTGAAGCAATTTTGCTGCTTCATGTAGCTCCAATGGTCATTTAACCATTATTTCGTGATATTTTCTGATATTTTTCATTAATTTGCGTCAAGATATGCCCGTTTGTCGCCTGTAACAACATAATACGTCTATAATTTAACGAAAGGACTTATGGCACCGTCCCTTATTTGATCTTTTGTTTTTACATATAATTCAAACACTGATGCAGTTTTTGCTCAAATTTATTTAAATTTTCGATCAAATTAGTAATGTGCTCGAAAAGACAAATGTTTAAAGACAAATGTTTAAAGACCATCATAAAACTCAGGACTGTACCTCTGAAATACATAAATGTGTAAATTGTGCCGCGAAGAATCAAAACAACCCTAATCATAGGGCAGATAGTAAAAATTGCCCAGAATATATAAAAGCTGTACAATTCTTGATTAGAAAAACTAACTATTCCTCGTAAATCAGATGCCACTGCAATCTCTGAAAATATTTTATGCAAATATTAGAAGTATTAGAAATAAATTTCACGAATTGGAAGTAACAGCTACAGTTCTGAATGATTCTGACATCATTATTTTAGGCGAAACCTGGCTTTATGAAAATGAAGCAGTTTTTTATAACATCTCAGGGTACTTTGCAGTGTTCAATTGTCGAGATTCAGTTGGAGGTGGAACAGTGATTTACATAAGGAACGGTATCAATTTCAAAACCCTAGCGAACGAAAAACAATATAACATGATCATTGTCGAACTAATAGTTTGTAACACTCCTCTAAGACTTGGTGCTCATTACAGGGCTCCTTCTCAAGATAGCTTGGATTACCTAGAGTATATTGATGAAATCTACTATAAATATAAAAATATTATCATGATTGGTGATAATAATATTGATGTACTTAAACGTAATGATAATCTAACCAGAAACTACCTGGAGACGCTAAAAATGAACAATGCGACTTTACATAATGAGAAGCAACCAACTAGAGTTACAAATGAGTCTGCGACGCTTATTGATCATGTTGTCAGTTCGGTTAACCTTCGTAGGTATGAGTTTGCTATTGCTTTTTATGACATGCCTGATTTGGACCACAGGGTTCACAATATCACTATTGCAGGTGCTCTCATTCCTAAAACTCCAATGAAAGTTTTTCAAATACCTGTGTTAAATAAAAATAGATTTGCAAATTTAGTCCGTGACAAGTTTCATATTTTAATGCTGGAATCACGGGAAATTGAACTTGAAGAAATCATTGATATAGTTTGTAATGCAAAAACACTTTCAACCACTTATAAAAAGATTCGCTCAAGAAGCAATGATTGGATAAATAGTGATGTCCTTAATATCATAAAGTTAAAAAGAATTGCATATAACACCTATCGGAAGAGTCCAAATAATGAAAATTTCTTAAAATACAAGCGGTTGAAAAACAAGGCTAGCAATGTAATAAATAAAGCCAAAGAAATTGCGTTAAATAAACGAGTTGAGAAAGCCCATGGAAACAAAAAAAAATTATGGAATATTCTTGGGAGTGAATTGAATCCTGGGAACAATCAAAATCAAAATAAGGCTAATGCGTCCCTCATCACAGCAACGCAGCTTAACGACTTCTTTTCGCTAATAGGCAGCAGAATAAATGATGAATTTCACGCAAACTCTGCGGAAAGAATTAGCAATAGAATCAATCATCAGACCCTCTTCTTAAGACCAACTACCATTGAAGAAATAAATGAGATTATATCAAACCTTAAAAATGTAGCTCCTGGAATAGACTCGATTAGGGCAGATGATTTAAAATGCATCAAGGATCTTCTTGCTCCACTTCTTACTTCTATTGTTAACAAGCACTTGGATAAAGGTACCTTTCCTAATATTCTGAAAAACTCTCTTATCACCCCCATATTTAAGAGTGGTGATATTGATGATCCAAATAACTATAGACCAATTTCATTAACAAGCGCCTTCAGTAAAATTTTTGAGAGAGTTATAAATTCTAGGCTAGTTCACTTTATTAACAACACTATAGGCTTCGATCAAAAGCAATATGGTTTCCTTAATGGCAGCAATACAAGTGTAGCCCTCATAGATGCGCAACATTATATTAACAGCCAACTAGACAAGGGTTTATATGTATCAGCAATATTTGTTGACCTTAAAAAGGCATTTGACACAGTTGACCATACCATTTTAGGTCATATTTTAAACGAACTGGGTATTCGAGGAAAGGGAAATGAGCTAATAAAAAATTACTTATCCAATCGGACCATAAGTACGCAGTTCAAAGGTGAAACTAGTGATAGGAGGGTGATAAATATAGGTATTCCTCAAGGATCCATTTTGGGACCAACCCTTTATTTGCTTTATGTCCAGAGTCTGAATAATCTTAATTTAGTATCTAAATATGTCATTTATGCGGATGACACCCTTTTACTAAACTCAAATAGAGATCCTATTGAACTAGAGCAGATGATCAATGATGATTTAGGTAGATATTTCAATTGGCTAGTTACTAATAAATTAAAAATAAATGTAAATAAAACGCATTACTTGATTTTCAAACAGAAAAATAAGGAAGACATATCACTAAACATCTTGATTAACAACCAACCCATTGATAGACTAGAAAAAACTAAATATTTAGGAATAATAATTGATGACAAATTGTCATGGTCGGATCAAATTACAAAAATCAGAGCCAAGATTTGTCCCATTGTAGGTTTCTTAAGAAGACGATGCTACTTGAACACTGTTTTAAAAAACATGATTTATCATGCTTTTATAATTCCATATATTAGTTATGCCATGCTTAACTGGAGCCAATCTTCTTCAACAAACCTGGCCATCCTGAGCAGAACTCTAAATAAGGCAATTAAGGCAGTTCACAATCTGAGTCCACGGACACTCACTAATCAGCTACATTTCATGACTTTTTTTCAACTATTAGCATTTCAAAAGCTAATAACAATATGGAAAATTTCAACGTATTCACCCTCATCTGGAGCAACTAAGTTTCGATTTGCCAAGTACATAATTTGCAGACATAAAATTGAAAATATTGTACATGTATAATTGTAAGTATTTTCCGCAATCAGCTCACAAGATGAAATAGTTGCCGTTATCCGGGCAGCCATTAAAACACTCCCAGGATAATTATGACTGCCACAGCGAAGCGAAAAATTGGGAAGCTTGTGAAGTCAGTTAGCAGTTATTTATCACAAACGGTGTGCTCGACGTAAACATTTTATAATCATTTCCGATGTAGATGGGCGGAAGTGCTTATATTTTATGCTTGGGTCGACGACTATTTCGAGCAGCGCCATGGCAAATCATATCCTTCAAAGCTATAATTTTCATCCGTTTCGTTGTCGTGGAAAGATATAGAGCAGAACAATAGGAAACGAACGGCTGGAATTAAGTAAGTGCTAAGAAATAAAACATTTTACAAAAATTCTGTTGATTTATGAGGCAGAAAAAAATCAGGGAAAACTAGAAAGTTGAAAAAATGCGGGATTTCAAATCGATGGGTTGACGAAAAAAAACTTCAATCGGAAAAAAATGTTTATTGATTTTTAACTCTTCAGTTTTTGATAATTTCTTTTATAGGTCAAGAACA
The DNA here is from genome assembly GCA_947369275.1 of Nemotelus nigrinus. NCBI lineage: Eukaryota > Metazoa > Arthropoda > Insecta > Diptera > Stratiomyidae > Nemotelus > Nemotelus nigrinus. Next base: position 133,174,364 of record OX376374.1, read on the forward strand.
ACCAAACTATACGAAAAATGGTAATGTAGGACAATTAAAGGCCAGTCAGATGGTTTAGCTCATTAATTTAGGGCTTAAAACAAATTTCAACTTTGTTTGTATTCAAACTTCTGGGCAATCCTTTTATAATTTTTTCATAACGAAACAAACAATATTTTCTCATTTACTCCACTAGTTTATTCTTTGTGAGAATCATATTTCTGCTTGGATGATTTATAAACCTAATCAAGTACAGCCAGAAAAAGTATAGAATAAGAAATTTTTGACCGTATCCTCCCTAAATTGAATGACAGAAATCTTCATAAAATTCACATTTTCATCACATTTATTTAATAACAATTCGAATGCGGTTTTTCCGTAACCTACACGCTAAGTCGGTATCTCGACACTTGCTTACATATACCGCGTAGTGATTTGCCAGCATTATAAGCAATTATTTTCTAACTCGAGTCCCGGAAACAGACCCCTTTCTCTACCAAAAAGGCAAAAACTCCAATCCAAAGAGAGGCAAAAAATAAAGGCAAAAAATCCAATCCAAAGAGAGTATCCCGTCCTTCCGACCCAGAAAAAAACCAACGTCCGATGTCTTGACGACAGGCAAAAACCAAAAACAAACAAACAAATTGAACAAAATAGATGCATCGACTACAGACCACCCAGACTACAAATGAAACAAAAGTAAAGGGCAAGGCTTCCATCCAATGGAGATGTTTTTCCCGAAAATAAGGACGGTCCTCTCCAAATTAGTAAAAGTCTTCCTTCCTAAACAAGAAACTGACATTTATAATATTAAGGCAGTGTGCCGACTTATTTGCAAACTGTAGGCGGAAAAACTATGCGGCGGGCATTCGAAATGCCATAGTTTTGAACAATTTGGTCATGCAGCCAATAATTGGCTTGCACATGCTAGATGCTTCAAGTGTGATTGTGTTCCCACAATTGGAAATGCACAAAATGAAATGAGGTGAGAGCTAAGTGCGTTAACTGTGGCGAGAAACAGTCCGCTAGATATAGCGGATGACCTAAGCATCCAAAAACATAAGAAAAACGTTTGCACAGGTCACTAAAGAGGAAACTTCTGCAGTTATGTCTGATATTAAGCCAACAAAGGTTGTCATTTTCAAAAACCACAGAAACTATCCCCAAACCACCGAAACTTTAATCAAGTTCCAAATGCAAAATACATGAGTCATCTACTCTGCTACAAGCACGTGCAATTCCAAGTTATGCTAAAGAATATAATGGCACAAGGAATGATTTCTTTATTTCCAGCTACAACACCCTCTAAAAAGTACCTGCAATGAACATCTTTAGTCATGTTTCTATCCTGAAATGGAATGTTCATGGAACAATGAATGAATCATTACAAACAAGACGAAAGAGCTAATACAGCTTTTATTCGACTGCAAGGTTGACATAGGCTAAACTTAGATACCGCCTTTGTTTTCGTAACTATACCTTATGTAGGAATAACAAATTACCAGCTGAGGAAGCGCCACAGCTATCTTTGTGGGAATATTCTATATTCTTATCCTAAAACTTGTCTAAATAGAGGCAACATCAATCAAAGTACATACTCAGTATTTTGAGCTATGCAAACCCTCAGACCCATTTTAATTCATCTAAGATCACTTTTAACTCTTTGATTGAAAAGGTCCAGGCTTCATGACAATAGATCTAAATACCATACGACCATACGGAACAAGATAAACAGGTTAGCTCATATATTCCTAAAGAACTTAATCACTTCATGATAACCAGCAAGCAATCCCCTTTACATATGTCTCTTTAAATATCCAGCACAGTCTGCGCTCCAGCTTACTGAATGAGCACTCATCTGGCCATAATCCAGTGCTCGAAGAAGATGTCGACATAGACGATCCTCTCCAATACAGTTATCTTTTTTCAAAGTTCAACGACAATTCCTGCCGTATAGAGCTTGACCCGGTGGTCCACCAAAGAACAGACCGTGAAATCTGCACGGTCATCAGCGTGTTACAACTACTGAATTGATGTGGGGAGCAGGAGTACTTGCAACTCTGGTGAGCACGAGGCCCCTTTTCACCTCCATTGGTAAAACTCGACAATAACAATAAGGCAATACCTTCTCGCCGTGGTGCAGAATGTTTTGTGACCCCCGGGGTCGAGTCTGTGATAGCTAGGTATGAACGAAAGCAATCTTGGTCTGAAAGCGGGAGTCCAGCTGATAAATTTGGGTTTGTCATGCCCAAGTTCATTATCGAAACAAAGTCTTCCAGTATTAGCTCAGTAGATGGCGTACGTCAGACCACTTGGTTCCATTATATTCGTATGTGTGTTATTATTCACTCCTAGCTCCTTGTCTTTCGATCGTCCATTTAACTGGTGAGATATTACATAGCTGATTACGACATTTATAAACGTTTACGATAAATCCCCACCGTATAGATGGGAGGGTGCTATTCCTCAAAGTTTTCTAACTCTTAACTAGCACGGCGGGATCTTTCCTTGCATCAGCGTGATAGATGTAGGGTTGCCACTCTCCAAGGTCTAGATTATCCCCGAGGAAACAAATGCCTTCCATGCACCAGCTTTAGGTATGTTTGGGGTGTCACTTTTCCCCAAAGCTCCTAACTAGAACTTTGCAAAGCAAAAACGCGTCAGGGTATCAGGAAATTGGGGTCGCTGCACCCCAAATGTTACGCAAAGCTCATAGACAAGCAGTGCAACCATATAAATTAATGGATCAGTATGTATTTATGGATCCGATCTGGCAGTATGTCGACATAGTGCAAGACATAATGGTCGACCTGTAATAGTTTCCCTTCTCGGAGGTGAAAGAATAATTCACCGCTGAAACTCCGATTGAGGGTTATAACACTGACAAGCTCCCGAGCAACATCAAAGAGCTCATTAAAACAACAGAAACCAAATTCTTAGGATCACTAGGTACGTAGGTGTCCCTAACGTAAAAAGCTAAGCCCACTGCCGAACAAATACCATGATCTGCTGGCTCTTACTGTACAGGAACCAACAGTGAGTAACCTTTTTACGAAGCATGGGGTCTTGAGACAATAGTTTTGGGCGATTGACAAAATACTTTAGACAGAAGATTAAACTTACAGCTTCAATGTCTTCAAATATGACAAGATGGAAAACGACGAAGCTTTTGCAGACACATTTAAAATGCAATTCAAAGAAAATCTAGCAATGTCAAAATATTAAAACCTGAAAGAAGCGATTGAGGAAAGAGCTATCAATCTTTATTTACTCAATATGGATACCTGAAACTTCTGTTTACATTTCACTTTAAGTCGCTAATGTATACACAGTTTTCCAACTATTTTATTAATCATTATACAAAATGTTGTCTAGGAAGCACAATTTTTTATACTCTTGGTATAAATCATTTCTTTGATCTGGAATCATGTATATATCAGACCTTCAACCCATTGGGACTCTTTAGTTTGAAGATAGTAGAGACTTTGTCTCCAATCAATGAGTACAAGAGTGGAATGACTAGTTTTACAAATCACTTTACCTCTAGTGTGACTTAAATCCCTACTCACATCTAAATCAACCTAAAGCCTGGCGTGATATCATGGTTGGATTTTTTCTATGGCTGGATTTGAACACACTCTAGCAGCTTCTCTCTAGACACTCAACTGGTCAGAGCTCATAACTTATCGACTCTTGGCTTTTCTTGGCACTTCTAAGAACCTAGGCCCAAATACCCATTGAACTCACACCCCCAGCATAGTTTACCAGATCTCTTAGCGAAATTAAGGATCAATGAACGCGCTACATCCCAGTCGAAGTATTGATGTGTGACACGCGCGAACGTTCCAAAGGCTCCACAGAATCAAGCTCTCCTTGACAGGATCGCCAAAGTTGTAAACTTTCCTACTCTTCTGGAGGGGGATAATTGAAGCAGTGGCGGCTCGTCAGGGTGGGCCCGGCCCGCCTGCATTGCAGTCGTCTGGTTTGGCCCTGAAAGGAAGACCTTGGTGTACCTGGTCACATCAGAAGAAATCCATATTTATTTGTCGTATCTACTACCCAAAAGTGAGATTCAGGGCGTTTGGTGGAAGCGCCGAACTTCACTATCGGGCCAACGAACGTGGAAATAGAGTATGTTTCAGACATTTGGCATCGAAAATGTTTGATAAATACTAATTCTAACATATCGTTGGCCAATTATATCAGCAACTGCTATCGCCTCTATTTGTTAAATCATCTAATAATTTTTTTGTATAAAATATTAGCAACTAATTGCTTAATTTTGCTAATGATTAATTGTTACAAACTACTAAATCGTTATCAATTGCTAAGTACACTAACTCACCAATTTATGCCTTCATTCTGTAAAGAATAGTTTTATTTAAATTAGCGTGTACGCTTCGAGTTTGAGAATTATATACTCATTATATTATAACTGGAATTATTATCAGGCAACTCACTTCTTTCTTAGTACTTGTTTACGAAAATAATAGCTCCCCGTCAACTTTTATGCAAGTTTTAGCTCAAACCTTCAAATGGATCTTAAAACACCAGAAGAGTTGTTGTTCCACTTCTCTCGAATTCAAATCCACAACATTTTCCCTAGATAGTAATCGCGAATCACCTTCAGGTTATGGTAGCTATAAACAAACATCACTGCCAACCACACAGAAAATGAGGCATTCAATTCGCTTTCGCTTTATTCAAAACATACCCACTTTTGCGTTCTTCGCAAACATTTCGTGAGCTGGTATTATTGTCTTCTGAATGCCAGCAAGTTAAAGTTCCAGGTTAAAAGGTCATCCATCCTCCCGTAAACCTCTTCCTACAATAATCATCAGACTCAGCTCGACAGCATACAGAGAAGTTGGCAAAGAAATTACTTGAAAAGTGGCTGGAGGAGTGAAGAGTCAATTGAAACTTTCATATCTCTTGCGACGTTTCTGTCGCTACTTTCTTATCTCCGATGGCTTCGGGGCAAAAAGACAAGCAAGTCACCAGCGAATTTCGTAAATCCGATAGAATGTGGAATAAACAAGACTAGAAAAACGATACGAGAAAACGGCCAGCACGATAGATATCACAAACTTCGAAATGGCCCAACTATAGTGTAGCATTTGGCTGGAGTCACCCTTGACAGCTTGCAACTATTCCGGATTGACTGAAGTAGCATCTTCAAGGGATCGCAGTGAAAAGACTGATGACCATTCAGGCTTACAAAGGTGTGTGAAAAGATTTAAGTTTATAGATAACAAACTCAATGTGGACAACGGGTTACAAGAAACAGACTCATTTCAAATTCATTTATGTAATCGTTTTTTTTGCAAAGTATATGTCCTAATCCGTTTTCGTTTTCTACGAAGCGTGCACGCAGTATCTGGAGCGAGAAATCAACCAGGCCCTTGAGCGTTTATTTGACTCACAGATTTTAAGGATGCCACTAGAGGAAGTTTATAAATAATAGAGAGAACATAAACTTCGCTTCGCTCTTCGCTAGGTTCTATCTTGTGGATTGTGGTATTTCATGCGTATATGATGGGATTTACAGTTGACTCACATGTCGTTGAATATGAAATAGATTAGTTGAGGAGGTATAAACAAACATTACGATGAACTGTTACTTTATGCATGGGCTTAAATTTTACTGTGTTCTATCAAAAATTAATGATTGTCAATTGAAATTAGGATCATTTTGAAAATGAGCGAATGCAACATGGTAGTTGTTTATGAATTTACTTTAGTGTTGAACATGAAAAGGTAAGAGAAATCAAGGATCTAAAATAAAAAAAAAACACGATTAAGAGTTGATCACATGAAGAGTTTAAAAAAATTATCGGATATGACCTCATTATTGACTATAACTTATTCAAACGGATCAGACACGACGGCAATTGAAAACTAATTCTTTTGTCTTCCATTCGTAACCAACCTAACCTCCCACAATATATTATTATAACCTCCCACAATATAGAACAACAACAAAAAGTATCAGAAATTATCATTTGCATTTCTATAGCTTCAATTATCTGACGAAATGCAAATCAGTGTAATTTCGTTTTCGCCCCTTGTTAGTTGCGTCGCCAAGCTAAGAATTACCAATTGTTTTTTTATAGTCTTACCATCTTGGATAGGTCCCAAAACACTCTCCCCTCTCTACAATTCTTACTAAATGCATGACGTACAATAATTTCGTTTTGTACATCTTTCGGTCGGCGAACTACCCCAACCAATGCCACATCAGTGCTGCCATATTAGGGAATTTCACCCTAGATTTAGGGGTATTTTAAAAACTTTAGGGGACAAACAGGGCAAAAATATATTCAGAGTTTTGTTTATGGCATTCGGAAATTTCATAATGCATTTTTCCGGAACGGATGTTTCAATAAATAATAATCTGATTGAAACGTTTTCTGAATGAAAACTTACCAAAAACGCACCTAGGAAAAAATTAGTCCCGAAAGATTAGGATGAGTGGCGGAAAGTTTCACCTCACCTTAAAAAAGTTTGCTTCATGTGACGGCAGTCTTGAAAATATAAAAATTTACATTTAAACAACCTGGTTTTTGAGAATTCCGAAAAATTTCCCGGAAATTATATCACTATGGCTCCTTAGGGTAATTTTGGGGATGAATAGGAATTGTCTAGGGGTAAGCCGCAGCGCTTATCTGGCAGCACTTTGCCGCTATCGCGTCGTCTTGTTGTCCTTCGCAACTTTGTCAATTTCATACCGTTTTTTCTTTCCGTTAAACATCACAACGACTACGTTGGAGTTCATCTGTTAAATGATTTTCTTGTTTCCCCTCATCTTCGTCACGGGCGCAATTCATATCTACGACGAAGCTTCATCGAAAAAAATTGAGTTTTCTACATGAATTCACCTCGATCTACGGAATGGAGGTGGCATTGCATGGCAGGTTTTTTTTTCCTCATTTTTTTTCTGAGTCCTGTTTCCCGTATTACTGAATTGTATACAAATAGGGTGGAAAAAATCGAGTGCTTTCTCTCTGATGATGGTACACATTGACATATCCGTACACTGCAAGTTGGATGTTGGAGCAGATCGGGAAGAGGAAATGAGGCGGAGGTACTGCTGACAAGGTATCCGTCAAGGCTGAACTTGTCGCTCGGCATGTAAATCAAATATGCTGTTGGTTGCCGGAAAGCTATTTGGATGTAGTCTACCTTTTATGGAAATTTCCCATTGGAAAATTAAATTAATTAAAAACGTAAGGTACATTTTTAAAGTATGAAGCTATGCAGGCCGAGCAGTTTTTCGGAACTTTAAATACTAACTTTTCAGGACAATTTTTGAAATGATGCACTGTAGGTGTGAGAGAATGAAATAAACAATCTTAAGCGAAATCGCGTGAAATTTACTTTTACTAAAATCACTTTCAAGCTAAAAATTTTATGAAAATGTGCTGACCAAATTACGAAGTCATCAGCATGCTGTGATGGCAGCTATGTTTGGTATTTTTTGTCAAAAAAAAATTATACATGAAATTCTAAATGTTGCAATGAAGCTCATAAACGGACAAAATAGTATATAAATATAATAATAACAAATATAATAAATGAGGAATTGTATTAATAAATTAAAGAGATTGCCATGCTAAAGCGGACATGTATCTGGAAGCGACCCTAGTCATATCCGCACGGCATGTGATACAGTGCTAGTAGTCTTCACTTAGCTGAGTAGACGCATGGCCAACCTCTTCAGTCCCTGTGAGACGAGACGGAGGCTACTGATGGTAACGCCCGATTCCGTCTTGCTATATGGGGTCGAAATTTGGGGAGAAGTTCCGTTCAAAAGGCTAGTATCCACCAAACGCGCTGCGTCCATACTGTTCGTGCTCAGCCAGCAAGCTATCGTCTACACTAGAAGCTGCTCGCGTTCAGTGCGCGAGCAGCTTTTGGCTTAGACGATAGCGAAGCCGAAAAACTGTGCGCGGGTTGCATTTGAGCTATGTCTCCACCAAAAATTTTCGCCAGTTTAGATCCAACGCCCTGTTCGCAAGCAGACGCACTAGGTGTGGACGAGCGAGCGTTGCATTTCGATTGCTCCTCGAGCTGCTTCCTTGCTTTCCACTCTCAATTGGAAAGCAGACGTTCAAAATGACCCTCAGTATGGAATGGACTAATGAATTAGTCAATAAATTAACCAGTAAAGTGGAGGAATATCCTATTTTTGGGTTAACACTAATAAAGATTATAAAAATTCAAAGAAAAAAGGGAAGATATTTTTTTTTGTGAAATGAATTTAGCGGTGTGATGAGATAGAAGTTGAAAAGACGTGACAGGGGATAAAGCGACAATTATATATTATAAAAGAGTGCAAAATACTCGAAATCAGATGACGAAATACTTGTAAAATTGCGAAATCCACTTAATTTATCAATTTTTAAATCACTCAATGATGTATCAGCAGAGCGTCGTTTTAAATAAGTTCGAGCCAAACACCGTGGATATTTTCGTTTTTTGTGGAAAGTTTAGATAATACTATACAGGATGCTGCACGAATAAGAATTTCTTCTTCATTAAAATTCATTTTGCACATTCACGAAGACTTGTTTTTCGAAATATTGATGTGAAAATTCTGATTGGGCAGCAAATAAGCAGTGCGCGTACAGAACGCACGCAGGAACGTACTCGTTCGCGTACTCGATGTGGACGGTGCGGGTGAAGAGTGTATATTGTTCGCGTTTGGCTTGTGTTCAAGCATCAATTACATAACATTTGAGCGCGAGTTTCGGTGGATACGAGCCTTTAGAAGTTCCGGCCACGCATCGTCAACGTTGAGCAACGATGCTCTGCGTATCGTCTGCAATTACCGCAAGGTTTCAGAAGAGTCCGTGATGGTGGTATCGGGTGTAATCCCGATAAATCTATTAGCGCGAAAATGCAAGGAAGGCTGCCTCTCTCGCTCAGAGCCGGACAGAACTGAGGGTTTACCACGCGCGCGTATGCAAATGCTCTTACTTTGGCAAAAACGTTGGAGTGAAAATTGTTAAGGACGCTGTATGGACAAACTAGTTCACCTTATTGAGCGTTAGGTTAGTCGTAGAGGGAGGTGAACTTCTACGTTTGTCAATTTTTGACAGGCCACGGTTACTTCAGGAAATATCTGAACATAAAGGGTAATGTGGGCGCACAGTGACTGAACTCGACGATACTCAGCCCAAATTCTTTTTGTCAGTAGTCGCTACACAAATTTGAAGCGCACAGTTGAATCCACGTTTGGTCTGGTCACACTTGAGACAATAGTGGATGCAATGCTGGAAAACGAAGAGAACTGGTGCGCCGCCGCAACATACATTGAGAAAGTACTGATCCATAAGGTATTTTTTTAAGACCGTTGGCACCGATAAGTTAAGACGACCGGGCTGAGGTGTTGCTTAGGCGAGTTTAATGGGTCAAACCTCACATGGGCCGCGATCTGAAAGCTCACCCGTAGATCTAGTAAACAGCTTTTTTTGCCTCTACCCTAGGCAAAAAATTTTTTCGTCACATTTTCAAACCAATTTTTGGTTGAATCAAATGTCGCAATAAATAATGTTGCTTGGTACCAGCTCTTAGTTGATTTATATTGTACGCACCAGAATAAAATAGTGAGCAATATAGTTGCTTCCATTACAATTGGTGACTGTTGGTGACTGTTGCTGGGTAGCCGCCGCAACAGATTTTAGCTCCATGTGAAATTTAGTTTTGGACAGTCGCTGGTGTCACGGATGGTTTGGAGGTGCAGGCTTTGGCCCTAGTTGTGCCACATTTCAGCGCGAAAGAACACACCGAAAATTTACGGAAATAAAAGAAATCAAGAGCCCCAAGAGCCTTCATGGAGCCAAATTTCGTGGATTAAACAGTCCATCATCTCCAAGTGATCTAGATCAAAAACATAATAATCAGCATAGCAAAAAAGGAAGGAAAAAGATTGATCTGTTCTAATTTTACCATAAAAAAATATATTATTAAAAAAACCATCAAAACATACTAATATGAGTGCAAAATATGAACATAATAAAAGAAATAAAAAATACGAAAATATAAGTTAAAAGGTATTCACTAGATCCGGCTGACGATGCTGTTGTCCGGCGATGGTGCTGAAAACTAACAATTTGTCCTAAATATTGTCTTAAGTTATACGTCAAATCCAAGATTTCAACAGTAGGGAATCTTTCGTATAATACTTGGATTGGCATCGACATTTTCTCGTAACTTTGATTGTTGTTATTTTCTTCCTTTTCTTGACACGGCATTGCAACAATGTAAAGATCGGAGCATGACTCATCGTCCATTTTGACGGCAAAATATCATGGTCACAGTATTCGATAAAAATTTCGGATTAAGTGATACAATATAAAATGTATTCCTTCCTGACACTCCACAGCCCAGACCATAAAGCTAACTTTAGGAAACTTCTGTTTTTTCCCACCAATCGTTTACGCAGACGATTATCAATCGAATTCACGGGTAGCAATCATCTTCGTAGTGCCCCAGATGCCTTCGAATAACCTGCCAGCAACGTAAACGGGTGGTCCCTTTGCCACCAGCACATTACGCCACTTGGCTCCGTTTATTCGCAAATCAGCTGCTTAAAGTCTGTTTCTATTCGCATTCAAACTAGGTTTGACCGACCGGTAAATTCGATATATGTAACCTTGCAGCAATCCAATGGATGGCAGATGTTTTGCATTTTGCATTTGACTGCTGCATGTAGTATAATCACACGTTCGATATTTGTGTATGCGGCGCCTGGTCAGCGAGTACTGTTCTGTAAAACCGGAACTAATCTCTAGCACATAAACAGTAATCGGAAAATAACGGCACTTTTTAAGTAAAAAAAAATAGTTATTTGCCAAAATTATTACTTTTTATTAAAAATGTATCTCATCGCACCAACATACCGCTGGGCACCTTCAACCAATTCTAGGATAGATTTTTTTGTCTCGGTTTCTTTTTGTCTGGGTTTTGAGTTTTGGGAACAGAGATAGTCACTAAAAAATAAATCAGGCAAATATGGAGGATATTGAAGCGCACAGACTTGTTTTTTTTTCGCCAAAAATTGGAAACGGCATTGATCCTATGATATGGAATATTTTCCAGCATCAAAATCGAACTTCCTGGTGATCGTTATTTGGGGCTCAGCCGAAAGATTCTCTTCCGCAAACGTCTATTAGCATCTAAAAGATATTCACCAGTAGCAATTCGACCTTGTTGAATGAATTGTCTGTGGAAACTTTCGAGTCGTAAGTATTTTCGGAGGGCCCACTTTGACGCTTATTTTGAGGATCGCACTCGAAGCATCAAATCGCATTCCCAGCTACAGTCTTTTCGAGGAATGTAAAGTTGTGTCTGGCTATTTTAGTAAAGCCCTTGCTGTGCTCAACGCAAGCAATGTCCTGATCCTCATTTAAGGCGTGAAGAACAAATCGAGGACAGAATTCCTGCTTTTTTAAATAATATGCTAAAGTTTCGTCATTCATGTTTTGGTTATATTTGATTCCTTCGCAATCCAATTCACAGCTGAATTCACCTCGAGGGCGATCGTTTCATGCATATTTTCCAACAACGATTTTTAATTTTTTGACCCGCCTAGCCTTAAGTCATCTTCTAAAGTATCACGTCCGTCCTGAAATCGTTAAAGCCACACGAACAAACCTGTGCGAGATCAGCAATCATTTTCGTAAATCTTTTTCATCAATTCAAATGTGACTGCGAAAGACTGGTTACCACTTACAAACGTAACTGCCAAATGGGGATATCTGTCAAGATTACATGCCACTGGATCGACTCTACTCAAATGTGAAATAAACTTCCATCCCGTATAGTCATAAAGGTTCGGTTGTTTTTATGAGCGACTATCACAAAAAGAGAGCAACTATTTTGCTTTCCTTCATACCTTCATCTAGTTTTCATTTTATCTTCGTATCCTTTGAATTTTAATGCTATTTAGTATCAAGCAAATGAGTTCTTTTAGATGGTCTTTGCATAAATATTGTTTTTATGACATTTTTTTTCGGGGATATCATAATAGTTCTTACACTCCCTATCATATGAGCTCTTCAAACACTTAACCAGACTATTTCGAAAATTTAACCAGGTAATTATGTTTAGAACTTCGATTTCGAACATAATCCGAAGTGAAAAATGAAAATTGCATTTAAAATAATTCTTTCTATCACATTCCTGCATAGAGTACAACAATTTCCTGCACTTAGTGTCCTATAGATATGCATGAACATCAAACGCGAGAATAAAATTAGGACAGCCATTTCTGTAATTCACACACTTTGCGGTTTAAGTGGGTCAGGTACAGAATACATACATACATTTATGAACACTCACCATTCAAAGTGAAACGTTAGCAGGGCATTTTTCGTTTTGCTTACTTGCTGGATCGCATTACATCTGCGCTGCGCTAATAAAAACGAGCAGGTGATGTAATGCTTTTAAAGGATTTAACTACAGAAAATCAGACTGAGAGCAAACAAAAGAACATTAAATTATCTATGTATGCTTGAGAGTGTCAGCAGTGTATTGCAAACAACTCGCTTATGGGCCAACGTTGCGACATATACCCAGTGATCCTACCTCGTCCATCCGCTTGCTAATCGTTTTCATGTAAATGCTTCGGGACGGAGTTAAAATATTGCTGACTTCATTCAACCCACTGGTCCTTATCAAATAGCCTTCATTGTAATGACCATCCTGAATTCTGGTCATACAGAAAAATTACGTAGATGAAGGTCCTTGTAGGACTGTGTTGTTGTTCTCGACGTCCTTCATTGAATCTCAGAGCGAGCGAACGGGTCTCTTCTTGACATTTTCATCTTCACCTTTCCCGTTCCCGGCTATTGTCCCGTATTTTTGTTTATGTATTTTTTCCCTTTTTGCGTGCAGAATATTACACTCCCACCAGCAACCCCCTTGAAAATATCTTGTGTCGTTCATTAAATGAATTGTTCGTTTCTTGCTCGTACGCCCTGCGAAGTAGCGGCAATTGTCCCTGGCAGAATGACCTAAGAAGTAAGCTGGATGGAAACTTTTCCTAGCACCCTGAATAGTGTGAGGGGTAGGTTATCAACTTTTATGGTTCAGTTTAATGGACCGGCTCCCATAAAACAGTTATGATATCTATTTGTAAATTATTAGATAACGATATTAATCTTTGGCTTAACATTTCAAGGAGACGTTATGCTTCTGCCTCGAGCAGTGAGTGATATATTTGGGGTAATTATTCATTAAGTGTAATCCTGTTATTTTAAGTTTCGCACTTTTCATGCATCAGAGATAAAAAAAAAATAACAGTGTTCGGTAAACTTACTGATTAATTATAAGCTTGAGATAGGCTAGGATGGGATAAAATTATAATTTTAAATTTGTGGTCGGTCAATGTTTGAAAGATGGTATTTCAATCAATTTAGATGAATGTTGATTCTGTGAAATTGAAAATGAGTGAATCGATTATGTAAAGAGACGGTAGTCTGGTTGTAAGCAAGAATTTTGCAGATTATTATCGGACAAAAGAGTGCTCAAATAATTGTTAAATTAAGTAGTTGTTGTAGTTACTTATTTAAATAGTCTCAAAAAAATTTAGTACAAATAAAATAATGGAAAAAATTGAACATGCTTAAAAATGGTGTGAGATGGAACTTATTATGCGCCGCAAAAGAAATAGTTTCTACTTGTACGCAATCTCCTAAATTCGTGCGAGTAAATGGTTGCTTATCTTGTATATTATATTATATATTTTGTTAAATTTAATATCACTAAGATTCAAGCGAATTTCTCATTTCAGTTTCTTAAATACAGTGCCTACAAGTTTTAAGTCAGAGGTTGGGTACTGACTTAATTCTGGTTTATGATTCTTCTAATGACCTGTTCCTCGTAAGCTTTGAACTGAAGTCAAATCTGTAGCAATATTTATAAACTTCCATTATTCTGTTTGATGATGCATTCCCACGCATGGGATAGTTTATAGTTGGTCCAGCAGCGTGGGAGACTGCTTTCGGCTTGATCTTAGTCCAAACTGGTTTAATCATTCGTTGTTGCTGCGGAGCTGACATATTGAACAACTTACTTATTCTTTCTTGACTTAGGTTTTTATCTGTGTTTAGAAAATGTAGTGTTTGTGGAGAGTTGTGGGCTATGTGTGAAATGAAAGCATCTTCAAGCAAGAGTATCGACAATACACCTCTGCCAGCGTAACGTGAGTTACCGCAAAGTATAATTAGGTGACAAAAGCTAGAGAGACGTATGGCGCAAGCGTCATCTTCTTCCCTAGACTTTTGTTCAGTGGTGAGAAAAGCAAGGGTTTTTTTTTGTGTATGAAGTATAGTCGTGGTTTGCTGCCTAACGAGGGAGTCGTCCACAGGTTTTGTTGAGGATGACGAATCGCACAGAGCTTAAGCCTGCTAGTTGAAACACTGGCCGATTTGTTTCTGTTCTCAAGTGTCAAGTAGCTTTTAAGTAGCTTTATATGTATATCTAACTAGAACTTTGAATAGACCGTCCTAAAGAAGAATAAACAAGTAGTGGATGAACAGTGTTGACCCGGACTGAGACATGAGAGCAAGAGTCGAGTTACCTGAAGATGAATATCTTCGGCGTCTTGTAGTTCATCTGTCAGCTAAAATTTTACCATAGTTACCGTAATTTCGGACACAAAATCGGGTTTTTTTCTATGATAATGCCAAAGCTCAGGGGATTGCACTTTGAAGCGAATGCTTAGCGATGGCGGTAGGGAAACACATATGGGAGAAGCCGATATTAATTATTGTGGCACTTAATTAATGGAACGCTGGTATTATGCCCAGTCGCCAACTGTTAAGACAACACAAGACGAACAAATACAGCCATGGGCACGGCGGGATTCGAACCCGCGGGCAGTAGATCGCTGCTTCGGACTGACGCGTTAGCGAGTTAAGCTACCGACCCTTTTACTACCTACTGATCTTTTTGGAATTTTCTTGTATTGGGGAACTATGAATTCTACAATCGAGTCTTTGCCAGTAATGCTGGCCAAAGGAATTGCTTCAGGCCAACAAGTGTAACGTTCGATGATGGCAAGATAATAAATGTATCCCTTTGAGTGTGTTAAGAAACCGTCTAATTTGGCTTGAATGACCTTTAAACATTCAAAGACTGTAGAAAAGGTCGATACAAGTTTGTTCACGTGTCTGGTTATCTGGCATTTTTAATAAGGTAAAAATTCTTCCGCTTAAATGGCAATGTTTTTGTTCAACGAAAATCAGAAGAATTTAAATGAAATGTGCTTGCGTAAAGCATAAATACAAGGGTGAACTATGTTGGGTTTCAAGTAAAAAACCTGTTTCCTGAATATTGAAGTATAGAATAGCCTAGACAGTTCGCAAAAAATTTCAAAACTGGTAGTAAAGATAGGTTGTTTTCTGAAGGTGAATTTCGAGTTCTTTTGGATCTCCTGAAACTCTGCGGACGACTTTTAGGACGAGACCATTCCGGCAAAGTTGAGAGTACTGGGAAGAATGGTTTCTTCTCGACGGGAGAGAGTGTTAGCCAAAATTTTGTTCCAACCACAGACATGTCAAACATCTGAAGCGAGCTTACTTATATCACATAGAAATCTAAGCTGACAAGATGTGGTCTTTTCTGAATTTCGCTTAAATGCAAAAGTTAGTTGTTTGTATGCAGTGTGTAATGTGAGCCCCTGACCTTCTAAAATTATCGGAAAGATCGAATAGAGTTCGTAGTTGTATTCACTGTTCTTCTGTTGACTGTTACTTAATTTGATCGAGTAAAAACTGAGCAGTCCGAATAGCGATGTCTGATGCGGCCAAGCTCGAAGTTTGAATCCGGGGAGGACAATAGAGTGGCTTCTGTGAGGCCAGTGCTGCTAGCTTCCGGTGACTAGCCAATCTTTTTAGCACCATCTTTCTTAGAACCGCAAAAATGGGCATTAGGTCGCTGCTAAATCTCAGCTGTGTGAGGAAGCAAGAAACGGCACAACTTGGCCATCGCTAACTACTATGATATTAAGTCATCTTGGGAATTTTAATAGCTAAAACTATTCGGCTTGATATGTTTTTCGACCGCAAGACCTAAGAATTTGATTGATGGTCGAATATGACATTTCTCCAAATTTATGATTAATTCATGGTCCGCAAAGCGTTTGAACACTTGTTCTAGTTGAACGCTGAGCTCATCTTCGGAAATCAAAGCTACCAAAATGGCGTCGATGCAAATGAAGCTGAATTTCAGATTATGTAGAAACTAAAAACCACTGGAATGATTGTGTCGCCATGCAAAGTTCGAAAGTCATTTGGGGGAACTAAAAGAATCGAAATGATGTCCAGATGGCAATCTTAGGTATATCGCTTGACGTTAGGCTTTAGTCAGGTATATTGTGGAGCAGATTGTTTTACGTACTATTTAGTTCATGACAACAGTCTTGTTTAATCGGCATCAGATATGTATCTGGAACGAAGTTTGCCATTACCCATTCGTATTAGGGACCATGTGAAGGAACGACGACAGCTGCTGTTGGAGCGATGGCATATACCGTACTGTAACTGAGAATCAAATTTTTTTTTTAACCGCCGCAAGCTTATCTGGTGCTAGTTGGTGTAATTTAGATATTATTTAAGGATCAGTGATCAAAATTGGTCTGATACCTTATGCTCAAAGGATTGAGAGATCCCTATGTTAACAGCTATGGCGTTGAGTTTTGGATTAGTAGATTGCTCAATCAAAACGCTCTGTTTTGGAAGATTGTACGACGTGTACAGACCTTTAATGGGAAGGAAAGTTAAAGAATCCACCAGGATAGCATTTGCCAAGTTGACGACTAACCCACAATGAAAGAGGGATTCTGCGCATAAAAGAGGTTTACAGACACCAACAATAATGAACTCCTATGCGAACTGACGACAAAATCGCAATTCCAGTTTGATCACCTTTCGTCCGTAGATGTTGATAGTAGTGATGGTCTCAAAAACGCCAAACAGTTTGAAAAAAACGTTTGGCTGCATAAAACGAACGAACAGTTTTTCCAAATAGCGACAAACAGTTTTTCTAAAACGAACAGCATTTCTAAAACGAACCATTTTTCTACAACAAATATTATTTCTAAAACCAATTATTCCAACTATTCTGCAACAAATAGTTTTTCTAAAGCCAATCGTTTTTCTAAAACGAATCGTTTTTTTAAAACGAACTGTTTTTTCAAACGAAACGTTTATCGTTTTTTTCAAACGAACTGTTTTTTTCAAACAAAACGTTTGTCGTTTTTTTCAAACGAATCGTTTTTTTAAAACGAACTGTTTTTTTCAAACGAAACGTTTTTCGTTTTTCTCAAACGAATCGTTTTTCGTTTTTCTCAAACGAATCGTTTTTTTTCGAACGAACTGTTTTTTTCAAACGAATCGTTTTTCGTTTTTCTCAAACGAATCGTTTTTTTTAAAACGAACTGTTTTTTTTAAACGAAACGTTTTTCGTTTTTCTCAAACAAATCGTTTTTTTTTAAACGAACTGTTTTTTTAACGAATCGTTTTTACGTTTTTTAAAAACGAACTGTTTTTTAAAACGAAAGGTTTTCGATTTTTTAAAACGAATCGTTTTTCATCGTTTTTCGTTTTTTTTAACGAAGCGTTTTTCGTTTGTTAAAACGAACTGTTTGGCAGTGGAAAACTATTTAGCCGCGGAAAACAGTATTTTCGTACTTGCAAGTATTTTATTCAAATTTTCGAAAAGTTTTTAGGGCAAAAGGAACTGAATTCGGCCAATTTTGTGTTAGAGTGGTTTGGGACATAGCGGGCCAAGACCTATTACTGTGATATAAAATTTTTGGTTTTGTAGGAGAGTAAGGGGTTTTTAGGCCATAGTTTGGCAAAAACTTCCTTTACCGCGCTTTCGATGATTGGAAGTGGTCGAGGAGTATATTAGTGATATTTTAAGGACAAAAAATTTTTGATAGGGGAAATCGGGCAAAAACGTCCATATTTTCCAAAAAAAAAATTCTTTTTATCTAGCATGAGTTCGGAGACCTTTCTGAGTTGTTTCGGCCGAAATTTCCATACAAGTCTAGGAAAAAGCGGCCTAGTTTCGAAGATACGGCAAAATGAAATCCGCCGGAAAACTAAAGGTAGCACTAAAAGTGCCAAGGAGGAACAGGTTGAGATCCTTTTTGGCTCATCAGTTGGCGTCTCCGGGTGTGCTGAGGCCCTCCTTCTGACTGCAGGTCGCCACGAGGGTTTAATTTACGAGACCATGGGAGGTAAGGTGTCTAGCCTTACGGAAGAGGTTGGCCCCCTAGTGAGTGCCTGTTTAATAAACGAAACATTTTTTTTTATTTCTTAATAAAATCTACATGCTTCAGTGAGGCGAAGTGGAAATCCGACTGTTTTAGATTAGCCAGGAAAAGTTTGGTATCAGAGATCGCTCGATGAAAATTCATATAGATGACAACAGGATTAGTTGGTCCTATCTTAGTAATTTTTTTACTTTTGTCATTTGAACGAATACAGGAGGTGTTTTTTTTTGCATATAATAAAATTAAATTGATTGAATTTGATCGTTTTTCTTTAGATGGTCCCTAGATTGGAGAAAGATTTGCCAAATAAATGACCGACCATTGGAAAGTTACGGACAAGCTGCACAGACTAATGACTCGGTATTCTTTGAAGGTAATCTTGCACCATCACCATTCTAGCTTGGGAACGTTGTGTCTCGAGGGTGGGGGAGGGAATATTAGTCCATTTCATTACATTACTGCAAATCGTATGCATTGTATGTATGCATGTACATACTTGAAATAGGTATTTGGAACAGGTATTTTTTCGTACTCGTACTAGTTATACCTAGTATGTGAAAATCCTAGCACGACCAAACTCTAATTGTCGTACAGCATAAAATTTGTTTCTCTCGTTAATTCAAACTGTTTTTTTCAAACAGTTTTAAAAAACAGTTGTTTTTGAGAAAAAAACAGTTCGTTTTCGTTTTTTAAAAACAACAGAAACGCCCATCACTAGTTGATAGATGACTACTTTGCCACGGCAAATCGAAGACCAGATGTAGGAACCTACTGGTTGTGGATAGCGGAAGTATCGAAATGTCTACACAAGTGTCTACCAGCAAATGTTGTTCAGACAGTTTGTCAAAAAATGCTAAACGACGGCTGGATGATAAGGTGTAGTCATTTCGGGATCACCAGTTTTAGGTAGTCGAACCTAAAAAAAAAACAGATTTACTCATTCGGAGAGTAAAAGGAACTGGACATTTGAATTTTGGTTCATCTCCAACCTTCTATGTTTTTTGGTCTTAATTTGCTAATTGGTTTACAAACATAGGTTTCCATAAGAGCTTCCTACTAATAAACTGATGGCTCGTTTACCCAATCATCAAAATCATAATATAATGCAATTCAAAACAATACATTATATGTTTTGAAAGAGTGCAGAGTGGTGAGGTTTCCAATGTTTCGAAAATATCAAGATGTAGTGATTTTTGAGAAAATTATTTATAACTCACCCTACTATTTCCCAAACCAAACAATAGTATTTCAATCTCATACTAAACATTATACTGCAACCATGTTTATTTTCGATTCCTATTTCGAGTAGAATCTAATCCATTGTTCGTTTTCTATTCTTCTGTTCTTATTCTTGTTTATTGCTGATTTGCCACATGAGAATACCACCGAATCTAGTGGATACATTCATCTTCTCCTTCCCAGTTTAATGTACAGGTACCATACATACAATAATATTGTGTTTTTCATAACTTTCACGAAAACTTTTATGTGTAATCTCACGTTGTATGTTCGTCGTGTGCACATGAGTTTGCTTAATGCGAAATTCGAAAAGTTTTGAAATAAACATACTCACCATGCATGCATATGTGTATGTATGTATTATGTATCTTGTGAAGATGAGGTTTGGTTTCATTTAGTAATATATACGCTGAAGCAAGGAAAGTAGAGCAGCCTCAAATGTATTTTTTTTTGTATTTTGTTTTTGTAAGTGTCAATTTTCAGTTTACGCTGGTTTAGAAATTGTGCAGAAAGTGCTGGTAAAATATGATTATGCTCCTTTCGCTAGCTATTTATAAGTAATATATCTCTTTTAAAATTTCAATTTTCAGCAACCTTGCTCCAATGACACAACAAGGATTCGTGTTAATTCAATTTGGTTTCATGGGACATTCGTGAGTTTTACATAAATAACAATCACATTGTGGATGCCGGCATTCATCTAGCACATTTTTCGCATATAAGTTAGCCTGACAGCAAACAACAACTAGGAGTGCACCTAAAAACCCTGAACTGTTATTGGTTTTTCGATAAACTAAAAAATTATTTTTGTGAGAGATAAAGAATGGGTTTGTTTGTTGTTTGTTTATGATAAAAAAAAATATCTGTTCGAATTTGCTAATATGAGCAAGAAACTCGCACCAGTTTGTAACAGAAGCGTTTGTAGTGGTTGCATGGTCTTTTTTTTAACTAATTCAAGCTTTTGTAACTTCACATTAGTATCGTAGTAAGTATTTATTACATGCTTATGCTTCGCCAACAATTCAACCAGCGTAAAAATTTAATTTTAAATGTTAAACTATTCTACTTCACTTTTGCAAATCGTTCTTAAAAACAATTTACATAAATTGCTATTTTTAAAACATTTTTCACTTTTTGCATTCTACATGTACGCGTATGTGGTTTTTGCTAGCAAACAATATAATCGCAAACCGTGACGCAGGTCATGTTATGGAAGAACTTACAAAACCTTAAGACCCTTGAGAGTTTGAAGGAACTAAGCATGTAAGCATTTGCCTTACAAGGACACAATAAAGACTATTAAGGACCAACTTTATAATGGGCTGCTGTATGAGCTATATTCCTGTTTTCTGTAATGCAATGGCTGGTGGCTTGCGTTTAATGTTTTCAAAAGTGGGCGAGCAAGAGTTGTATCCTTTGTACATACATATGTATGTATTTATCCATGGTATAAAATTAGCGCTACTGTTTGTTGTGCGAGTATCATAGCCAATTAGATTTCGCATATGAGATAAGACAGCGACATGCATGAAACCGAAATGTGAAGGGGAACCGTACGGAGAATACACAAGAGCAGCGAAATTATGATTTATAATTAAAATTTATACGGTGTATGAAGCAAGTGAACAAGTTTTATTCCCAAAAGAAATTTTACCATAAATTTTCATCGTTTTTGGTGACAGCGTGGCATTAATTCTTAATTTGTATGTTATTTTTGGTTTTCATTGTGGTTTTGTGATAAGCTTATGGATGTGAACTGTTAAAAAAATCTAGCACTGTAAACCGCGAGGATAATCTTTTTTCCTTGCTTAAATCGTTTATGATGGAATTTAAATGATCTTTTTAACTTTATTTTTTTCACTTTCGGCATTTGGATTCCCATTGAAATGCACTGCAATGAAAATTTTACATGTGTTTTGCGATATTCTGAAGGGACGGATAAGTAAACATAATTCGGAAAAAGTTAATCCATCCCAAAAAAGGTAAAATTAAAGAGGCTAGCAATTCCCGTACAATCTCACTGCTTCCTAACTTCGGGACGTTTTTGAGAGAATATGGATGGAAATGATAAAATACTGTGAGCTCAAACAGTAGTTTAGTTTGGGTGCACTCAGCACGACATCTCATACTTGCATGATCAAATTGTGTCTGACTTGAATGAGTAAAACATTCCGACAGTAGTTTGTGCTTTATAGATATCAAGAAGGCTTCTGATTCCGCTTGGCACGAAGGCCTTCTATTTAAGCTAATCAAGTTTGGATTCCCGGAAGAAATACTAAGACTCGATGTAAGCTTTCTTATCAACAGACATTACTAAGTCAACGTTAATGGAACAGATTCTGTCATAGAGCCTGTGACATCAGGAGTGCCACAAGGCTCTATCACTGTACCTATTCTTTAAAGCATATTCACCGCTAATCTTCCTGTTCCAGTGGGCCAACCCAAGTCCAAATCCTCCAATATGCCGATGAAACGCTGTTTTTCGCGTCGAGCCAAGACCCGCTCAAAGCAGCGAGTAGCCTGGAATACTACTTGGTGGAACTAACTCTTTACTTTGACAAATGGGGCATCAAATCAAACAGTAGTAAGACTCAACTATGCGTACTTCACAATTCTTCAAAGTGTCGGGGATCTGGAACTATTCGCAACAAGCCAGAAAACTCGCTGTTTTGTTTGGAACACATCAGAATACTCCTGGCCCATCTCTAAAGTACCTCAGAATCTACTACCAGGAATTTTCAAAATGTAATCCCTTTGTGCTGTGGAAAATCAAAGCTGCCAAATCTGCATTTCAACGCATCCGACATCTTTTTGCCAAAAAGATGGGCGTGCCCACCAAACCTAAATCCATTTGCGATCAGACCCTATCCTCACTTATGCATCCCCATCTTGGATTACCTGCTCAAAGACTGCCATGACAGAAGCGGAGATATTCAAAAGAAGAATCCTGCGCTTCCGCACTGGCAGGCTCTACAATTCGGTAACTAAAAGTAGCCCTTCAGTCCCGACTCCTGTATCAAGAGTCGGGACGGAAGCCACTTTAGGACCGAGTTGTGGAATTAATGACACGATGCTACGGACAGACAGACGAAAATAAATTAGCCTATTATTTAGCTATTTAGCTACGTAGGCCTTCCGTCGACCAGAAGGGCCTAGATGTAAGACCTAGGTTAAGTTTTAGGTCTAATTAGGTTAGGTTAGTTATAATTAGGCATAGGTTAGAACTTAATTGTAGTTTAAGGTATATTTTAAGTTAAGTATTGCCCAGGTAACCCCAGTACTTGTACAGGCTAGGTAAAACCATAAGTGTGTAAATAACAAAATTTGTGCCCAAAAAAAAACTATAAAAAACAAACCAATAAGAGCCACCAAAATGGTATAGGCGGTTTTAGATAGCAAGATTTGAAGTTGCCTTTGTTAATTAAACTTTAAGTTAGACTATGAATGCGCAATTCAAAAATGTGTTAAAGTAAATGGAGTCGATTGAATGAATACCCACTGATCTTATCAAATACTTATGGCGGCGACCGATTACATCACCTAGCTCATCAGCTGGTACTGAAAGTATGGGACAACGAAACTATACCCAAAGATTGATACTTTGAGCTTATATGTCCCATACACAAGAAGACGCCACAAAATGCAAAGAATTCAGGTGCTAGTGTCAGCCCATTCGCTCAGAAAAGTAATCGACCCGTTTTAACGAGGTTTCAATTCGAGCAAATCAGCAGTAAATCACATTTTCCTTTGACGACAGTCGATGGAAAAGCTGAAGCTATTCCATTTTTTTTTCATCGATTTCAAAGCTACCTATGAAAATCTAGCCAAAATAAAACTTTTCCCGGCCATGAAAGAATGAGAGAGTTTTGTATTCCAACCAAAATAATTAGGTTGACCATGACAAACATGCTAAGCTGAATGCTTAGTAAGGTTATTCAATATTAAAAACTGTCTACGATGGTCGTTTCTTCTTCCGTCTTCTTCAAACTGGAGTTGAAAAAAGTAATACGAAATGCCGAGGTGATCACAAGGAGTACCATGACCTGTTGAAGACTCCTCCATGAAAACTAAGAAAGAAGGAACAAATTATATAGTGGCAAAACTGGCACAAAAAAACCATTAAACTATTTAACATTCAAAGCAGTGTGAAAGCTTACGGCCTACAGCAGTTACGACGAAGAATTCGGAACAAGGCTATGGGCAGGTAACGGGATCGTATCAAAATCCTTAATCACAAAATCCCGAATTAACAAAATCCCGTATGTTTCGAAATTCCCGTATTCCAAAATCCCGAAATACAAAATTCTGTACTTAAAAATCCCGAAACTCAAAATCCCGAAAATCAAAATCCCGAAAGTCAAAATCCCGAAACTCAAAATCTCGGGGAATGAAACCTATTCATATAATGAAATAACAAGTACATACTGATTCAAGTTTTTATTTAAGAATAAATTTCAACACAAAGACATTGTACGCGATTCTTCTCAAATAATCGATTGTTTCAGTTTCAGACCTTTTCCTAATAATTTTTTGAACTTTTTGGTACCTTTCCAAATTTTTCTTCTCTGATTCCCCTCCATTCATTTTAGCTATCGTCGCTTTAGCTACAATAAAAAAAGAGCTGAAGGAAAAATCCCGTAGTTTTGCATAATATAGAATCAGGCGCGGCGCCGCGCCTGATTCGATTTTTAAATCGGGATTTTGTATAACGGGATTTTGTAATACGAGATTTTGTAATACGGGATTTTGTAATACAGGATTTTGAAATGTGGGATTTCGTAATCGGGATTTTGTAAACGGGATATTGTAATACCAGATTTTGTACCCAACCCGCAGGTAACTAGACATTTTTTTAGTCTAAGTATTTCCAAAAGTCCCAAGCCTCTACCTTACAAGACTGTACCAGTCCACATTTAGTTGTTAAAAACGCGGGCTCTTAGCAAAGAAATTTGTAAACTCTCATGCACGCTCGAAAAAAGGATTCCTTGCTGGATATTTGGCCCCCGGTCCCTTCATAAAAAAGCAAAATATGCGAACAATATCACAATCAAGTCACTGATAAAATTAAGCTTGAAAAACTGCTATGACCGCAAATTCTACGGGAGCAAGATTATTAAAAAGAAATGTCATGGTCTGCTTAAACTAATTGACTCACGCACTGAAGAATTCCGTAGTCTCGGTTTGAAGCAAAAAAAGTACTTAAGGGGAGTGGGGGGTTAAAGGTTTGCACTTGTGCAAAAAAATGTTATCTATTTTTATATTGAAATATCTCGAGAATATTGAAGTCAAACAGAGCGAAACTCTCGAAGCTATTGACTACTTAGTTCCATCCCCTCTATCATTGTAGCTGCAACAGCTCGGAGTATAGTAGATCATTTTCTCAAAATGGCTTTTTAAAAGTCCGTCTTCTCTGCCATTTAAAAACCACCTAATCGATTCATTTCAAACTTAAGACACACTTTCTACATGTAAAATGTTTCCCCCTGACGATAAGTTTTAGATTTTTTTTTACATTAAGGGGGTTTTCTACTTACAAAAAGGCCAAATTTTTCGTGAAAAATAACAATTTTCACTACAAATGACCACCAAAAATTTCAAAATGAAAAAAATAATAATTCGAGAATGTTGCAGAGAGGATTTTATGATACTTCGACTAAATTTTAATGTTCTTTGATTTCAGATAATTTGCAGCTGAGATACAATGAACACTGCACATTGTCTTTTTGCAAAGACGTTCTTGAAAAACCTTTGTCACCGGTTTGTTTGTCGATATTTTTGCATAAAAAAATTACAAAATGTTTTTAAAATGATACTTAATATAGTAAAAAAGGTTTAAATGAATTTTTCTATCCATATTTCTAAAAAAAATCGTAAAAAACTTTATTTTTCTCACGCTTAAACCCTTACTCCCCCTTAACCGGGAAGTGCGTCATTGTTTTTTGAGCATCGAAACTTCAATCTTTTGCAATCAATCAAAATCCTTCTAATCATACATCCGTTCTCTGAATTTGAATTCCTCAGGTCTTAATTCTATGTATCTTGACGACGCCATTGCTGCTAACCTTTAGTCTATTTATTTACCATCTTTTTCTACTTCTTCTTTAGAAATCCATCAGTGACTTTAATATCTTTTGATTTGCCCCGTACTTTACCTACCTTATCCTTGTTTAGCACTAATCCATTGACAGTCGAAACTCAGATGCATACCTTAGATTCTAATACTAGTTCTAATGATATTCCTAATATATGTATTGATGAAACTCCTCGCATTTTTTCTCTTCATCATTCGTTTAGCTATCCTTTTCAACATTAACCTGGTTGCATCTGATGCGAATTCTTCATCATGATGAGCCGCCAATATTCCCAATTTTTAAATCTGGAGATTCATGCACTGTTTCTAACTATTGCCCTATATCACTCGCATGCTCTTTCACCTAACTCTTTGAATGCCTTGTTTATAATAGGAATTATCAATCTCTCTAACATTTTCCTGTTCTTGACCAACATGGTTTCATCAAAAGCAGCTCTTCAACGACTAACCATACGGTTTTCACTAATTTCGTTGCTTTAACTTTCGATTCACAACGTCTAGTTGATGTAATTTATATGGGGTTTTCAAAGGCTTTTGACTCACTGAGCCATTGTATAATACTTAATAAACCTGAAGCTTTCGGCATATTTAGTACTCTTCTCTCCTGGTTTTTTTTTCTATCTCAATAGCTGGCCCTACAGAGTGGTTCAATTTCTTCTTTTTTCTTTCCTAAATCCAGAGTTTATCAAGCAGCTAACCTAGGTCCCATATTTTTCACCTTGTTTCTCAATGATCTTCTTTCTATTACAAACTTCTGCTGTTTTAAATTCAGCGTCCCTTATCGTCCTTACACTTCCCGCTTCTCAATCTTTCAAATATCCTCTTTGGAAACATGAAGAGTGGTCTTGTATGAGTGCGTACTTTTCAAATTGTGTCGAGCCATTTTTGGGTAAAATCTTGGTTCCCAAAATAACCCAAGTCTTCCTAATCGATCATCTGCAAGGTAGCCTCCATTCTTTTTGCGCGTTAGGAAGTAGACGCACTCTCTATTGTTGCGTATTCCTGGAATGTACAGTGCTCTTATTAAGCCTGGTCCTTTCTCGCATTCGTTTATTTTTTATTCAAAAATTTAGAAAATATTTTTATCTTCAATACCAGTT
This sequence comes from Nemotelus nigrinus, assembly GCA_947369275.1. Taxonomy (NCBI): domain Eukaryota; kingdom Metazoa; phylum Arthropoda; class Insecta; order Diptera; family Stratiomyidae; genus Nemotelus; species Nemotelus nigrinus. The sequence goes on from OX376374.1 coordinate 133,201,062, forward strand.
GACATTTGTTCAAAAGTGGTGTCATACGTTACAGAAAAAATTCACAAATTTCATATATATTTGTAATATTTCTTATTATATATCATTTTTCATTTGCTTTTAATTAATAAGTAAATATTTATTTATTTTTTTGACAAAAAAATAAAAATGAAGACCAACTTGCAGTTAATGATGAACTAGATTTAAAAACTTTGACAAACAATCTTACTTGTATTTCACTACCCTTCAGAGAAAAGCATCGTTAAATCTCCACAGTCACATCACTCAAAGTACATGTCGACCCACTATACAATTTGAAATAATTGTTAATTTACCTTTATATGGAAACACACTTTTACTTAATAGACAACGCTACATATCTTTAAAATGAGTAATTTGATCAAGAGCAAAGTGCTATTTCATGTAATTCCCACTCTAGGTCAGAAATCGGAAACCAATTTTCCATGCCAATTAACCCAATCAATAAATCAGACCTACTGGAATGCCAGTTGATAACATGACACCAGAATGAAACATGTGCAAGCTTTCGAATATTGTTATCCAGAAAGCAAGATATCTTGCCTCCCTTAAACGATTTCAGCTTACCAGGGAGGGTGGTCCATTACCTGTATCTTCTCGTTCATAATCGATAATAGGTAAATTCGTTCAGGCTAGCAGAATGAGAAAATGGTGTAATTCACTTTCCAACAAAAGCATTTTCCACAGGAAGAAACTAGTTCGAATTCAAGGATGCGGCTAAATCTAAGCAGGATATGGTACATCTTTCCATCCCATCTTTAGTTGCTCTAAAACACTAAAACTCACAACATACGTAATTGGTGGGCTCTCAAATCTCTAAAAAAAAAAAACACACAGAAAATTTTCATGCATTGAAAGCAGCTTTCGTAGAACTGAATGTGGGAAAACTTGAAAATGAACTAACCTCCAGTCTGAGCGAGTTCGAAGACTTGGGAGGATGTTTTGGCTTGTCTGAGGATCGTCAGTCTTACGCTGGATGCTGTACGGGGCGTTTGGAATGCTCGAAACTTTCTAATGGAGATCGGAATGCTGTTTCTCCAACAAGTTTCCGGAGTTGTAATTAATGGAAATGTGTATATATATATAAATGTCATATCCGGAATGTTCCCGTAGCTTGTCGACTATGCGATGTTGTTACTGACAGTGCATACTGGCTCTGGCAGCAGCAACATAAACTTAATTCACTGCATAGTAGGAAATCCTCTTGTCATGAGTCCTGTCCGTTCTAGGACGGTCAGGGTGTTCGTCAGTTGCCAAAAGTACGTATCGTTTAGGTTCAGCCTATACGAAGATGTTTTGCTCGTACCGTTGCAGCTATATACTTTCATTTGCTGTGATAAAGTTAAGCAAAACAGAAAATTTAGCAGGACTCGAATACTCGTTTAAAGTTACAGCAGATATTTCGTGTATTTTGTGGTCAAGTTACCAGATGTTTAATAGTAATTGCAGCTATGATGAGGAAACGTATGTTGTTTGTTACTTAACAAAGATTTATGGTTTGATAAACAATGATACTGGAGCAATTCTCATGTGTAAATTTTGGCCCAGGGGTTGAAGTTTAGGAACATACTATGCCTCAAAATGTTCCAGTACATGATTTTTCATTTTGTGGTTGAATGACTATTTGAATTTTAGGACGTAAACAGCTCGAGACTAGTAAATTATTAAAGTTGTTTTCACGTCTATTCTGCGATTATATGGTATTGTGATTATAATCACTTTTCATATTTTTCAAACAATTGCAATAACGTAAGAGCTGGTCGTGGAATATAGGGTTCTTTCAAGGTCTTCTTTAAGTAAATGGCTTGCCAGTAAACCAAAACTCATTTAGAAACAATTTAACTCGATTGTTGCTGATGAAATAGTATCAAATTGAGTAGAATATATTCCTTATTCGATTCCTGTCATATGATAGTTTTTAAATAAATAGTTCATTTCAGTGACTCCTAGTAATATTAGAAATTAGAAAGAAAAAAAAAATTAGAAAGAAAAAAAAAATTAGAAAGAAAAAAAACAAAAAAACATTAGAAATCAAATAAAAAAAATAAAACAATTATTCATAAGCAATGCATAAGCAGACTTGCAAACGACAACTCATTTTAACGCTCATAAGCTTACTTACCACGCTTATAAGCTTTCAATTGACATTTCCTTGATGGCAGTTGCTTTTTACTCTCAAACCTATTTCCCGGAAGTAAGGTTTGCTTTTAGCTCAAAGTGAAATCATACATTATTCTTGTCCTCTACTTTGTGCTTTCATATTAAGAAAGCTTTACGGTCTTACTTGTTAACTTGGAAGCATTTGGTATAACTATTCGAATTTTCATTCCAATACCGAAATGAAAAACGTAAACCATTTCTCGCATCAGATTGCCAAAAGATCAATAGATTACAAAGAAAATCAATCCTTTGACTATAAAATGAACCCCGCTGATGTTTCGTTCCTCTCATAGGGTACGATTAAGAACTACGCCACCAAGCATATGCATGCATAGCCAAAGGCTCTGTCATAGGACTTTGTTGTGCTGAACTCCAAAAAGTTTCCGATGAAATATACTAGTAAACAGCTTAAATATTGAATAGCCGTTCCTCCTTGTTGACGTTGCCTGTCATATGCAAACTGCGGGAATAGACATAGAAGGATGTACATGAAAATGTAGGAGTATCTGCAAACAGTAGCAGCGATTCTGAAGCAATTGAATCTCTATTCTCGGAAAATTCATTTTACAAATGGGATTTTGAGGAATCGATTCAAGGCTGGCTATAGATACATTTCTATGTGTAACGTTTTTGATAAAAATCTGGTGATGCAGAAATAAAGCGTTCCAGAATAAGTTGTATTTAGTATACAGGAAGAAGAAGATCTAATATTTTTTGAAGAAGAGATTGAATTCTATTTAAATTTAAAAAATAGAGACTAACTCCACCTTGTAAAATTAATAGAATGTGTGGAAATACTTATTATTGTTTAAACATATTATAACTTAAAATTACTGAAAGAATGGTTTACCATGCATTTAATATAGGGTTTGATGATAATACATTTAATGTCTAGCAAATAAAACTATTCATATAAATGTATAAAGCAATATCATATCCAAAAAATGATATGCTACTACGAGCTTATGATGAGCTTTTACAAAAACTTTACAAATTTTAAATAAATTTTTAATTAATTATAATGATTTACAGTGTTTGTTGCACAGTGTTTGTGGTGCTTTGTTTGAGTTACTTAAAGTTTCCTTGATAGCTCAAGAGCATTACTATTTTGGGGAAAGGTTTCGTATAAAGTTTATGATCTTGAGGAGGCGGTTGGCTGCAAAAATTTGAACAAAACAGATTTTCAGATTTTAACACTTTACTATGCCTTGATATGTTGCGAACATTAAGCCATTTCGCATGATTACCATATGAGTAAAAATTGAAAAAAATTAATTTGAATATAACAGATATATAAAACTTAGTTAGCTCTTGTCTCCTACGGTGTCCTGTCCTAGTTGCCTCCTCTTTCAAATTTCTTTTTGCGTTACTTCTTGCACAGCTCTTGATGCTCTTTATGAAAAAAATTGGTCTTTATATTAAAGTATTCGCTTTAAAATAACAAACCCTAAAAAATGGCATCAAAAAACAATTCCAAATTTGATTACGTTTCAGGCAAAATCATGTTTTTTTGTTCTTAAGTAAAGGGAATAAAATTCCACCATTTTCTCGAAGTAAAAAAAAGACAAAAATAAAAGAACTTTATAAATACTTTTTTTAACCCTAAAAAATTCCCAACCGTGAAATTTCTGTCAAAATATTCAGCTGGAGCTGAGAAAAAGGTACATAAACGTTGATATTTCTGTAAGGAGTTTGGAGTGGCCACCCGACCTCTTAAGTAATGTCGAGCAAAGCGAAAATTTAATGGCTAACCGGCATATTCCCAAAAAAAAAAGTTTTACTTGTTAAATCTGCATAAACTGCTTTATCACTTATGCTTCATAAACATGTTTACTAGAAAATAATATTTTGATATGGAAAACAAATATTTTTCATAATAGTTTCCCAGCTCTTCCACGAATGCCAAATGAACCTGATTTCAAAAGCATAGAAATTTTAACATCACAAAGCACTTTGTTTGAATCTAGTTAGAATTTCTATTATATCCAATTTCCTGCAGTTGACGTTAGACACTGAAACTACAGTACAGTTAAAGTACTCCGCGAAAAATGCGCAATTGAAAAATTGGGAGCTTTAAATTTTATCTCACTACTGCACCTAGTGTGTTGAATCATACTTTAAAATTGAGAACAAGTATCCTCATCCAAATTCTTTATTCATGTTGACAAGTAAGTTTGGGGAATTGCTTATATGTATTTGCGGGGGCCGAAAAGTAATCAAAATTTCTTTGATGAGCTCTTCCACAGTTATTTTGCGTCGAGACATTATCCCACAAAACACGTAAGTTTACTTACTAGGTAGAAGCTAGGGGTGCAAATTTTATTTTTAAGTTCTATCAAGGGGAAAAATATATAGAAGAAGCACACTTTCATCATTTTACGCTATTTTTGTTCGATTCAGAAATTTAGGCAAATGAAACGGTAAAGAAAAATTACTAATTTTTGCGGGAGAATTCTGAAACTAAATAAGTGTCATTAAAAAATGGAAATAGGAATCTCAAAGATCTCACACAAAAAGGACGACCATAAAAATTAAACTATGATATCCTGAAGGCAATGGTAGATGCATTTCTCCGTCAAATAATTGAGAAATTAGCCTTGAAAAATATTGGCTATGTATGGCCTACAGTTCAGAATCATCTTCGTCGCATAGAAAAATTTTACTGTCAGGAAATTTGGATTCCTTTTGAATGAACAGAGACGGCGCTCGATCAACGGTGCACTATCTATGTACGTGTCTTTTTTGTGTTGGTATGGAGCCGATCCATTTTTACGGTGAACTGTGACTGGAGATGAGAAGTGGGTGTTATACAATAGTCCTGTAGGAAAAAAAAACAATGCGCTCTTCCTGAAAAGTGGCTATTTTGATCTCTTGACCAACACTAAGAATAAAGAATGTCCTTGTTTGTATGTGGAGGGGCTTTTCTGGATTTATAGACAATGAATTGCTTGAACCTAGTCAGAATGTTCCAACGAAAGTGAAGTGTGAACAACTTGGTAAAACAAGAGCTCATAAAAAACGATATGTTTTGATCAATAAAAAAATTATTCCATACTTCCTCACGATGCAAAAATTACGCAGCAAAAAATAAGGGAGCTTGTATTGGAGCTTTTAACTTAAACACCCTATTCATTAGATTTCACGCCATAAGATTATTACCTTTTCGGATCGTTAGAGCATATATTAAGAGGTACGAAATTTAATAATGTTAGAGAAATGAAAACACACTTGGAACAGTTTTCAATGACAAACTGACGCACTATTTTAAACAGAGAATCAAACTACTACCAGTACGCTGCCAAAAAGTGATAGAAATGGTGAAAATATTTTTATGATTAGTATTTATACATTTTTTAATGAATAAGTTTCATTGATGATTACCTATGGAAAACAGCCATGAGAAGTCTGACCAAGTCTGACCAGTTCATCAGTTGCACAATTGCCCCGAATACCTCTATGTCCAGATATCCAAATTAAGTGCACTGGCGAATGCCTCGACATTGCTCTAAGAGATGCAAAGTATTCAGCAACAATTCTGCAAATACGGCAAAAGAGTTTGTAACCACTTACCTAACTGTTAAAATGCAAATGTTGATTCCGAATATTCGATAGCACCAAAGGCAGTTCATACTCTGAAAAACAGCTACCACCTCCGTCTGGAAGTAACTATAATGACCCGGGAGATGAAGGGACAGCCTGAGATTTAGCCCATCCGAATATAGACCATTGCCAAATTTATTGGTTAGTTTGGAACCATTGGCGTATACATGGATAAACCTACTCTCCAGGGTAACACCATCAATCCATTTGTCCCTACCGAAAATTCGTTTTAAAAACTCCAGCAGAGTGTCTGATACTATATACTCAATATCTGGAGGAGAACCTTCAAATAAGATTCATGGCCAAACTGAGTTCTAATTCATGCTTAAATACAATGGAGTCTCACAGCAACCAGATAAGCTTGATATAGTATTAGCAAAATGGTTAGTAACCAATGAAGCAACACAAAAAGAAAAAGAGCTCCTATCATCAAGAGTGCAGCCAAACTTCGCAATATTTCACGTATAAATTTGTAGATGGACTTCAGAGCACCCTTTAGTAGCTGCTCAATGTCATCCTATTTTAGTAGCTGCTCAATGTCATGCGAAAATGCGAGACTGCAAACTCTAACTCGCTCTTATAGTTCTTTTGCAGCATTAAAGTGCAACAAAACCCTTCCATGCTCTTTCTGCAATGTGTTCGTTCCATAATAGCTTTAAGTCTAGGAGCAGTCTAAAATATTTGGCTCGTTCAATTCAAAGTTCAACGCGTAGATAGATACTTTCTTGACACTGCTGCGGCTATATTGTCCGTGTAAGCAGCCGCAATGCAAGCTGCAGGATCTATCTTTCTTGGAAGAATATTTAATGCAATTTTCTACAACAGGGAAGAGAGAGGAGTACTCGTGTAGAACCCTCGTCGCAAGTGAGCATTTCCCAGAGGATAGGATACCATTCTGTACTTTAGGAGCTGATCAATAGACCTTATCCAGCCCAATCGGTTCAGACCAGATGCTGTTAAAAACCTCCTCAATGTCTAGTGTATATTCCGTAAAGGAGAGTCATTCCCCATTTTGCCCAAACAGTATCAACAGTCTTGTCTTTGGTGCAACCATGCTGTGACTGCGAGATTAACATAAGATCGATTTTTATATTTTTATATTAATAGGAAGCAATGGTCCTTTCCTTGAATCCTTAGCAAAACAGAGCTAAGACATAGTGGACGATAGTCCTTAAGTTCAACGTGGGAAACTTTCCTTGCTTGTGCGAAATAAACACAGCTCTTCTTTCCTACCATTTACCACCTCCTACAGTCATTGCGGCGTCATCACTATAGACCACCCACTGGATATCAGCCATCAGGATCCGGAGGTTGGAACGGCTCGAAGAAGTTTATGTTATGTTTATCTAGCTGCTTCGATCTTGAGCTAAGGACCTTGCTAAGACGATTTGACTGATTGATGCGCTCTTTGGTGGGTGCGTTCTAAGGCTTTCCTCGAGGTTTTCTTCGCTTTCTGTACAGTGTGCTTAAAAACTTCAGTTTAGTTTTATATATTGACCAGTCCTCAGATCTTTTTGCGTTGTTAAAGTCTTTCCCATACTCTTTGCGCAGGGTGATTATTTCCATATTTCGCTATAAGAGCGCTTTGGTCTCCGTTGGCTTTAGGTAGCTGCTGAGTTGAGAGTGCTAGCAAGAGCTATAACCGCTTGACAGCGACTTAGGACAAATCAATCTGGCTGTGATGTTAATTATGCAACTAAACGTCATTTATACGAGGGGCATTCATATATAAACGAGGCTTTTACGTTCGAGGACTTAGAACGCGTGTCAAAGATAGGCGGAGCGTCGGAAAGAGTAGCGGCTAACCTGTCTAGATGACTCAAGGTCAAGCCGACCGCTCGACCGGTTTGTTTAGTTGTCCTCATAATGAGCGAAAGAAAGGTTCATCCTTCACTTGCGCAACGCATTTTAATAAAAATTTTAACGAACGAAAGCGTTAAACCAGCCGAAATTCGGGTCTGGGAAAAATGCACTTTCATGACCACGAGTGAAAGCCTGATGTACTGAGTCCAAAGAAGAGCCTGAAAAAGTAGAAAATGTGGATCACTGAAGACGCCCCCGCTCCAGCATTACGCCTGGCAATGTCGCAGCTGTTCGCCAGCTCATAGAAAGAGATCGTCGCTCCACTGTGGCAGCAATCAGCAAAGAAACGGGAATCAGTGTTGGAATCTTACACACCATCATCCGAGACCATCTTGAATTCTGAAAATTCTCGGTAAGGTGGGTTCCACGTCTGCATACCCATGAAAATAAAAATACGAGAGTTGCAGTTTGTTAAACGCTTCTTGCTCAATTTTAAAATGAAGGGCAAGTTTTTTTGCAACGATTTGTAACGTGCGATGAAACTTGTGTTCAGCACAACACTCTCGCCTCAAAAGGGATCTCTATGGAGTGGGGAAATGAATGGTAGCCAGGATCATCAAAAGCCAAAACTCGCTTGTTTTTACTCGTTTTTAACTCCTCAAGGAGTTTTACTCGTTGGAGTTTTCAAAACTTGCGGAGTTTTACTCGTTGATTTTCTTCACGATCGTCACACAATAAACGCTGCTTACTTACTGCTGTGAACTTTTTGTCCAATTTCGGCTTGCATATCGGCCAACCCATTCGAGACGTCCTGTTTTTGCACGACAATGCAAGACCCCACACTGCAGCCCTAACAACCAAAAAATTGGATGAAATGCATTGGACTTCATCCTCCCTACAGCCCTGACCTTTCACCATGCGATTTCCATATGTTTGGGCCTCTCAAGGAAGCACTTTGAGGAGAGCGTTTCGCGAACGGTCAACAGCTTGGACAGTATGCGCACAATTGGTTGAATAAAGGGTCGGTAGCTTAGCTCGCTAACGCGTCAGTCCGAAGCAGCGATCTACTGCCCGCGGGTTCAAATCCCGCCGTGCCCATGGCTGTATTTGTTCGTCTTGTGTTGTCTTAACAGCTGGCGACTGGGCATAATACCAGCGCTCCATTAATTAAGTGCCACATTAAAGCTTTAGTAGCGACTAGGCATAACACTAGCGCTTTAAAAAATAAGAAATAAATGTGGCACTCAAAAGAATAATGGAATAATTGATATCGGCTTCTCTCATATGTGTCTCCCTACCGCCATCGCTAAGCATTCGCTTCAAAGGGTAATCCCCTGAGCTTTGGCATTATCATAGAAAAAAAGAATACCCGCCTGAAGTCATTCTTCGAAAATGGCATGAACCAACCACCTTTTCGATGAGAAAATGCATTACTAAGGAAGGTAACTATGTAGAAAACTAACTATAAAGTGTGTTTTCTTCTTAAATGTAAAATCAATTTATTTTTTCAAAAGGCTCGCTTATAGCCAAATTAGTAGCGAAAATACATGGGAATATTAGAGGGAGATAGTGATTGCCGGTGGAGGTTATTATCATCTAGAGGGAGATGGTAATTGCCGGAACAAATAAACTAGTAATCGTGTTGCAGAAAATAAATTTACTTTAAGGTGCCACTCAAGTAAATACAGGGAGTAGTGTCATCATTGATCTAAAAGATATAATTGTTGAGCTCTTATAGATGGATAAAAATATCCCATAAAATTTAACTACTTTTTTATGATTCTTCTTCAATCAGTACTAAAAATACTTACAAATACTTCAACGTGAAAATCAATTTTCATTCAAGACATAAATAAACACAAAATCTTGTCGATAACTATTCAAAACTAGCTATCATTTTCATGATATCTGCAACGTATATGACTTTAAGCTTCCACATGAACGTTCAATATTTTCATTCAGTTTAGTCAAGTGCAAAGTTTACTTACTTCTTGCATCAGAACTATAATCCCGATGGATTCAAATGTCGTTTGCCCAGCAACCATGGCTTTTGCCAATATCCATTTGTCGAGCTAATTTATCTACTCTTGAAAGACTAGATAAATTACATTAGAACCGATTTCATAGGAATTCTACTTCTGGCCATTCGTCCCACACTCGAAACATAATATAGTGTAGAAGTTCATCCTCGAAATCCTTCACACACACATATATTCATGTATCACGTTTGATTTGATTGCTAATTAAATCCTTTGTCGATCGATCAATATCCTCCACATTCCTTCAACAGTACGGTTAGTAGGCCCTGACGGTAGAATATATTGTCCTAGCAATCTCTATTGCCGATGTTTTCTCGAGCACAATGTAAATATGAAAGATATCTATTGAATTATAATCGTTAGATATTTTGCCCAAAACAATAAAGGAGAGGCGAGATAAGAAGGCAAACTTCGTGCTTAGTTAAATAATGAAACAAACCACTTGTCCTTAGCATCATCATTCATCGTTTCTCGGGCCACTTTCTCCTTATCTGCCGTTAGCTTGAGATGAATCGTGAAAAAAACTACTCGAATCCGAGTTCTTTCGAACGGGCGGACGATGAAAATCAACATTTGATTGTGATGTCCGGGATGTGCAAGCAGAAGGTACGATATTTTCCTCCCACTCGCCGTGTCAGTATCCTTATTCGTTCCTATTCGAAACGAGTCCAACTTTAGCTACAATGATTCCATTCCAACTCGATTATGGCGAATGGCGAAAGATCTTGAAAATTGCGTAATTCTTTCCAGACACGTCTTCCTGAATTCTTTTCGTATGTAGCATCGTCAAGCTGGTTTGGCATACTTTTTTCCTCAGTATCGACTAAGTGAAGCGAATGGAGCGTTTCCTGTTTTCCTTCGCTCTTTTTCTGGTATTTATGCACCATTGAACCGTAGACGATTTCAATCATGAAGACCATTCATTTTTGTTTTATCACAATCGATTTTCGTTTTTGATATTGGATTTCGTTATCCGTATTTTCGTTGTCGCTAATGCATCGAAATGCTTAAATTTCCATTCCAGTTCAGTGCTTACTTTAGTCAGCACTCTCGTTACTAATTATTCAGTAACAATATGTATTGTCATACATATATTTAAACTGTAACTAAACCTAATGAACAATTTACTGTTTATTGTGTATGAACGTCAAATGATACGTTTTAACAGCTGTGTGATTAAATGAATTTATATTGTATGGGTAGCTATGATGATGATGGAGTCAAAACCAGACCTAAATTATCATAGTGAAAACATAATATAGAAACATTTGTTCACCTCATAAACCATTGTACGTATCAAATTGGTTTCTAATTTTAGATGGCCGGTTTGGTAAATGTCCAGCTATTAATTTAATAATATTCAATGATAGATGCCTAGTGAAGTGTCATTTGCCATGCGAGCTCACTTTTAGCGTCCTATAAGACTATAATAGATAATTACACGTTAAAATAGTCGTGTTTCGTGTATAATTTTGTTAATGATTTATGAGTGGGAAAATGAACACGTTCAGATTCTAAAGAGCACACTAATGTTTCTGTACATTGGAATCAGATCAATTAATAACCTGAATTTTAAAAACAAACAACTATTATGAAAATAAAAATATTATCTCGAGATACTGTATTATCTCGAGATATGGGCCGATTGTAAGATATAAAAATTATAAGGATAATAAGTTAACAATCTAAAACAGTTCCTATCATAAAGTCTGAAAGCTTATTTTTTCTGGGGATGACAACTTAAGCCATTAAACAGATTTTGAAGGCAATATTATTTCTCAACATTAATTTCATTGAATGAGATAATCAATATGCATAAAAATAGCAGTAATGATTACTTTCTCATCCACGTGGAGAGACTTAGTAGCAATGTGTGACGCATAGAGCTTTTCCTCGCAATCGGAAAAATGCCAACGACAGAGGATGTCAGCAAGTAGGCGCTGGCATGATAATCCGGTCGATGATATTTTGGTATGATTTCCCAAGTATCACGCTAATCAGGCTCAATGCCTGAGAACGATTCAATTGAAATAGTCCTGAAAATAACTCATTTATTATTCTACATTAATATGTAATTTGAATAATGCTGGCCATTTATTATTTCCGTTCGGTTAGATTAGATTATATAAGCGGATTGTTGCTTACGCAGCTTGTATTAGGCCACCGATTTGCCACTTTCCGCTGGCTAGCTGGAGCTAGCAAGTGACCACTCCGCTAAATTGAATTAAGTGGCTCAGCGAAGCAGTACTAGCCACTTCTACTAACTCTTGGACGTTGAATGATCCTGGAATCTTCAAGCGATAATTATTAAGAGCCGAACACTTGCAAAGAATATGTTCGATGGTGGCCTCTTCCATCTCGCCTCTTCTATGTAAATTTTTGGACGTCAGTCCTTTTCGATTCGCATGAGATGCGGGCAGGCAAAGTCCTGTGAGTCGACCAACCGCCGCTCTCAAGCAGTTTCTGCCGAGCTTGAGTAGTTTTCTGATATTGCTTAAATCAGATGATGGCTATAGTGTCTTGGCTACCCTACGGTCCGTCCTGTTTATCCATTTGGACGTCAGTTTAGCCAATATGGCTGCATCTAGTTTGCTTATGATGTCAGCAAGTGACTGCGGTACAGTAATACAGTGGCTATTTATAGCTGCTGAACCTTTCCTCGCCGCCAACTCATCAACTTTTTCGTTGTCTGTGACATCACTCTGCCCTGGCACTCATCAAATCAAATTAGGGATATGCCCTAACCTTTTCGTTGACAGCGACTCTGCACACGTTAATAGTTCTCGAGGAGCATTTGTGCGACTCAAGAGCTAAAATTGCTTTTTTGTTGATGTTCTGCTTATAGACTCAACTGCCATGCATGTGGCGAACACTTCCCAGTAAAAATCGGTAGCATAGGCTAACACGTGTGAGGGACCAACTCCTATGTCTGTCTTTGATTCATACATTTAAATACAGGTGTCATCGTCACCAGTAAACTACCTAGTTCTTCCTTTCTCTTATTGTGGGTATCTTGACCTGGTAGTTCCTGTCAAAGTAAATTTTTTTGCTCATTTGTTTCATATCCTCAGCGCCAAGACCATACCTTTTTCGAAATTCTGTGAAAATACCGATGTGATCCCCTTGATTTACATGAGCATACCTGAACTTTTGGAGCGTATTGCCGCTAAGCAAGTGTTTTCCTGGTCAGTTTGGTAGTTCTTAATGCACTGTGGTACTAATGCAAAACAATCTTTGCGTCAATCTTTGATATTGGTCACGAATGCTCTATACACCAAAATTGGCTTCCCTGAGCATGCCAATATGTAGACTCGCCTGAAGTTTAAGGCCCGGGTATTGGAGTAGGCAGATCGGTACACGAAAAGCACTGCTCCACAATTTTTAATGTTAGGTGGTTTTTGTTTGTATTTTATTGTTCCGTTAATGGTAGGTATGGCGATAGCCGGCACCTTGTGTTTTCTTTTGAAGAGTATAGGCTCAGTTTTTGTTGGGTTTGCCTTAAGGCCGACTTTTCTGGCCCAGATTTGAATCTGCTCCTGCACCGATTGCATAAGGTCCGACAATGTTTACCAAACGGTCCTCTTACAATTACTGCAATATCGTTGGCATACGCTACCACCTTAAAACCACTGGCTCTTAAATTCTCCAAAATCTCGCCGACTGTCAATATCCAGGAGAAGGGCAACATAATCTTTTTTGTGGTGTTCTTGTGCCAACTGTTCTCACGGCTTTAGCCACTAGGAAGGTGACCTCGTTTTGCCTGTTTTTAAGCAAGTCTGATCCCTAAGTCGTGAGGGTTTTTCCACTTCATATTGGACCAAGAGCTTGATGATGCTCTTTCTAGTGACATTCTTGAAAGACCCCTCAATGTCTAAGAAAGCTGCTAACGTGAACACCGTTTGCTGTAAGGATTTTTCTATTGTTCCGGCCACTTTGTATAGTATTGTCTTTATTGATCTACCCACCAGATATGCTTGTTAATTAACACAGAGTCTCGTAATAACAATCAAGCTTTTGATGTGCAAATTTATCAGCCTCTTCTGGTATTTTGGTCAACAACAAAAATTAAGCTAATTGATTTAAAATCCTTCATATTATGGTGGCTCAACCTGCCAAGTTTCGGAATAAAGACGACTAGTTTTTGTCCATTGCTCGGGTACTACCCCGAGGAGAAGACAGGCAGCAGTATGCGGATAATGGTCCTGTTGGTTCTTTGGAGCATGGAAGGCGATATCTTATCCATCCCTATAGCTTTGTAAGGTCGGAATGATCATACTGCCCACTCAATTTCAACCTCGTCTGTTACTTCCTTTATCAGCTGCTTGGACGGCTGGTGGATCATCAAAAAATGATTATTCTTTGATGCCATATCAGCCGTTTCCAAGAAGTGAGTTTCCAGTAGCATAGCCAAACACTCGTTCGGGTCTTGTACCCAATCCCGATTTTCCTTACTTAAAAAGATTGAGACGCCGGGTGTCATAATTAAGACCTTCCTGATTGTGGCAGCTACAGTACTTCCTTCAATGTTCTCACAAAATTCCCTCCAAGAGTTGCGTTTGGCCCGTCGAGTCTTCTTTTTGAACAATGACATTTCCTGCTCATATCGGTCTCAGTCTTCAGCATATCCGGACCGCGTTACTTCCGCACATTCGCTCTTCAACCATAGGGGAGCACTTTTTTTTAAGAGTTTTTTCGGGCACACGTCTTTTAAATTTGATATTAAGAGTCCTGTTAAACGATTCAATTGCTCGTCAATTCGTCCTAGCCTCATTAGATCCAAGTCATTTAGTACCCTGAGGTATCTTTGTTTTATCCATGAACTTACTCATATGCTTTTTGTCAAAAGTAATGGAAAACCTCGTATTTATTACTGTACGGAAAGGGTTCCAAAAAAAACGTGAAATCCTACAAATTGTTGCAAATTTTTTTTTTATATATATAATCGTTGATCTTCTCTTAAACAGTTTATCTTCTTCAATAAATTTTAAGGCCGATTTTAAGAAAAATACCCATTTCCATTCAATTATCTTAAAATAATTTAGTGGTCGTTTGGCAAATTTTATCCACTTACTGCTATTTATCGTATTCAGCTATAAAATGACTACGCTCAGAACCATTGAAGCCAAATTCAAAATCATCTACAATGGTGCAACAACCGGTAGTCCGGTCTAAGCTTTTAGCAGAAGAGATTTGCAGATATCCGCGTTTTGTGCCGCCATCATCTAGTTCGATATGCTTTGAATTTCTTTGGCATGCGCAATTGCTACCTCGAAACCAGAAGCTACCTTGGTGTCTCTTTCCAACAATTCTGCTTCCATAAACTTTTCGAACCGGATCTTCCTCGTTCATGCTGGTTGAGTGTCCGATTCACTGCAGTCTATTGAGCTTAATCTTATCAGTTACCTTAGCTCCCTTTATTGCTCATATATTTCGTTGTTATATCGGTGGCGGAATCGTTTATTCTCATTTGGGATGTGGTAAATATCCATGGGAAGCTTCTTCTATAGAACGCAGATAAAAATTTGCAAAAGAAGCTAACGAAACGACATATAATCTAATTTTCTTGCAAAAGATTAACAAGAATGATGGCATCTCTAATTACAGGAACTTAAATTGATATTTAAGTTCTGGAGGACATACTATTTTGAATAGAAGACATACTAAGTGAATCAGGATGGTTGGACATGAAAAGATAGAATATCAAAAGGAAAGTGGGATAAAACTTGCAAATTTTTACTTGCTCTAAAACCGGTAGTGATCTGTCTTCAGTACTGTTATGTATGTATTTGAGTTTATTGTAAGCATTATCTCTCTACGTAGCAAAAAGCTTCAACGCACACAAACACATTATATTATTATTTTATGGAACAAGTTTTAAGTCAATAAAGATTATTCGTAACCCGGACTTCGTCTTATTAATACATCACATTGGCGACGAGGTTAAATCAAAAATCATAGTTGAATTTCAACATTTGAAATTGCATCGTAAGTGAAATTAGTCGAATTTCGATTAAATTTTAATACAGTGAAATTGATCGTGATATTTAATTAATGTAAAGTCCGCGCTTGATCGAATGTAAAAGTGTATCAAATCATACGAGTCATGTCGGTAGAACAATCGAATAGCGGTAAAAGTACTGTAATACAGTCGATAACAGTTCCAGAATTTTCTCCGTGCACAGAAACGTGGGAAATATGGAAGGAACGCCTAGATATTCACTTTTGTGAAATTAACTGCAGTGACGATAATTTAAAAAAGGCAATCCTATTAAAGTCAATTGGCTCTGAGCCCTACAGTTTATTACATAGTTTATGTAGCCCGGCATCGCCGGTATCGAAGGCATTTAAGGAATTGTGTGATATTTTAAAAACACACTATACTCCTCCGACCATTGTATTTCGCGAACGCAAAAAATTTTATAACGCGTCAAAAAATGAAGATGAAACTGTTGCTCAGTGGTACGCCAGGGTAAAAAAGTTAGCCTTAGAGTGTAGATTTGGTGATCAATTGGACGCATTCGTTTTGGATCGTTTCGTAATTGGACTACCCGAAAAAATCTTCGAACGTCTTTGTGAGGAAGACGAAAAGCTAACATTGTCTGATGCGCTAAGGAAAGCCATGATTATCGAAACGCAAATTACGGCTAAAGCTGAGAAGGCTGAAATTAGTTTTGTTAAAGAAGGTGTAAGGAGCAGGCAAACACGTAGTGAAAAGTCAAATTACGGTAATCAACGCAACGAAAGGTGCAGTACAGGCAGAAAAGAAAGACAAAAATGCAAACATTGTGGATGGCGAAACCACGAATCGTTATCGTGCAAATTCAAAGGCAGCAAATGCCATTTTTGTGGAAAAACAGGACATTTGGCATCTATTTGTAAAAATAAGTTTCGAAAAATTGTTAATTACTTATCCGATTCCGATAATAGTATTGATAATTTTTATGATTTTAGCGTCTACAACATATTTAGTGAGGCGTCATCGAGAGTTTACGCGGTAACAGTGAAGATTAATGATGTGGAGATGAAGGTCGCTTGCGATACTGGTGCTCCGTGTACTTTGCTTCCGGTAAAAATACTACACAAGATGAAAGTTCGACCAAAACTAAGACCATGCCGGACTCCATATTTTAGCTACAGCGGCGATAAAATTAAGTTGCTGGGTGAGTTTGACACTTTCATTACCTATCTTGGGGTCACAAAAAAAAATACCTATAGTTGTTTCAAACACTGAAAATCCACCTTTATTAGGTAGAACATTTCTTAGAGCTTTCAATTTCGAGCTAGCTCAAGTGAATTCAATTAGTGTCAATCAGCATTATTACATACTCATTGATCAAATTAAAAGTGAATTTGAGCAAGTTTTTTGTGGCGGCTTAGGAGCATATAATAAATGTAAAATTTCATTGTCAATTAGTGAATATGCTAAGCCAATATTTTTCAAACCGCGCCCGATTCCGTTAGCTTGGAAAAATATAATTGAAAATCAATTGCGTGATTTAATTAAAAACGATGTACTTGAACCAGTTGATAGTGCCGATTGGGGAACTCCTTTAGTACCTATTCTCAAGCCAAATGGTGATATACGCATTTGCGGCGATTATAAAGTCACACTCAATAAATACTTAACTGATATCAAATACCCACTACCTCGAATTGACGAAATATTTGCTTCTTTGGAGGGTGGCGAACTTTTCTCTAAATTAGATTTATCGAATGCTTATAATCAGTTAGTATTAGACGAGAAATCACAGCTCTTATGCACCTGGAGCACTCATATCGGTACTTTGAAAATGAAACGCTTAGCCTTTGGTTTGAAACCAGCTGCAGCTATTTTTCAAAGAACAATTGAAAATTTGCTTAGAGGGATCTCAAACGTAGTCGTTTATCAAGATGATATCACTGTGACAGGTAAAAATTTACAACAGCATATCAAAACATTAAAGTTAGTTTTAGGCAAGTTGAAAGATGCTGGTCTTAAACTGAATGTGAATAAATGTAATTTCTTTCAAAATAAAATTTCCTATTTGGGATTTACTATTGACAAACATGGATTAAGCAAAAATGATGATCGAATTTCAAGTGTTAGTAAAGCTCCAGTGCCAACAAATGTTTCAGAAGTGAAAGCGTTTGTTGGAATGGTTAATTATTATTCCAAATTTATCCCAAACTTTGCTGACAAAATGATACCACTATATGGGTTACTGCGAAAAGACATTACATTTTGTTGGTCAACCAAGTGTCAGGATGCATATGAGCAAATTAAGCGAGACATCACAAGTGATCAAGTTTTAGTACATTTTAATCCAAAATTGCCAATTATTTTGTCTACAGACGCATCTAATAATGCGATTGCTGGCGTTCTTTCTCACAAATTTCAAAATGAGACTCTTAAACCAATTGCTTTTGTTTCTAGAGCCTTGACGAAAAGTGAAAGGAACTATAGTACGCTTGAAAAAGAGGCACTCGCTATAATTTTTTGCATCTCAAAACTCAAGCAGTATTTACTAGGAAATCATTTTATTTTGCAAACAGACCATAAGCCCTTATTATCAATTTTTGGTGAAAATAAAGGTTTGCCCATTATGGCAGCTGCACGTGTGCAAAGGTGGGCATTTATGTTATCAGGATTCAACTACTCCATTCAGTATATCAGCGGAACATCTAATGATGCTGATGGTCTATCAAGAATTCCGCAAGCCAAAGTTGGCACACAAACGAATGAAAGCAGTTTTATCAATTTTATTGAAAGAGAGAATTTCCTAAATTTAAATTTCAAAGATATTGCAAAAGAAACTTCACGTGATCCCATTCTTTCCAAATTGAGTGATGCAATTCAAAGAGGTAAAGTCAAAGATTTAAAAGGTTCTGATTTTGAACCATTTCACAATAAATCTTTGGAATTAACTGTAGAATATGGTTGTATTTTATGGGGCTATCGAACTATTATACCTTCGAAATTGCGTAAGTCAATTCTTGAGGAATTGCACAGATCACATCTTGGTATAGTAAAGACCAAATCATTGGCACGCTCATACGTATGGTGGCCAAAGTTAGATGAGCATATAGAACACTTAATAAAAAATTGTATGTCTTGTCAGGAATTGCAACCAAGTCCAGAAAAGAGTGAACTCATTCCCTGGAGAACAACAGATACGGTATGGAGTCGTATTCATGTAGATTATGCAGGTCCAATAAATAATTCATATCTATTTATAATTATTGATTCCTATTCAAAGTGGGTCGAAGTATTTCGTACGAAAGATTTTTCTTCTGCGTTCACAATTAACAAACTCAATGAGACGTTTTGTAGATATGGTATAGTTGATACTCTTGTAAGTGATAATGGCCGACAGTTCACATCAAGTGAATTTAAGGAATTTCTTAATATGAATAAAGTCAAGCACATTTTAACTGCTCCTGGGCATCCTGCAACCAATGGACAAGCAGAAAACTTTGTAAAACAATTAAAGAAATGTATTTTTGCTAATTTGCGAGACAGATGTACTGGAAATCTCGATAATATTATTAATCGTTTTCTATCTGACTATCGGAATACTAAACATTGCACAACCGGTGAGTCACCCGCAAAATTATTTTTGGGGCGATCATTAAAAACGCGTTTCAGCTTATTGAAGCCACCGTTTACTAGAGACGTTATCAATATGAATCAAGAAAATATTAGCCGTCATTACAAAGGTAGACGTAATGTTCAGTTTTCGAAAGGTCAGAATGTAATGATTCGGGATTATAGAGACCCAAACAAACCAAAGTGGTGCCAGGCAAAAATCAAAAACCAGCTTGGTCCCAGGTCGTACTGTTGCGTAATAGCTCACAGTGGTAGAGAAATAAAGAAGCATTTGGATCAGATACGCAGTCAAGGTGACGTCAGAGAATCGAATGTTCAAGTCAATGGAACGGTTACAAGTACCAGTGAAACAAGTGCACCTCCTCCAACGAGTAGGATAATCTTTCAGCCGAATGAATCAAACTCTGTAAACTCTGATGACTCCAGACAATTGAGACCTAGGAAAGATGGTAAAGTCATAAAATTATCATAGTTTTATCATTTGTTCTATTGAATATAAAAATCAAATGTGAATAATATTTTGAATTCCAATTATCATTGTAAATATACTTTCAGTAACATAATTTAATATTTTCATTGTGTTATATTGTTATTACATTGAGCTTAAGGAAGAGCGTGTTATGTATGTATTTGAGTTTATTGTAAGCATTATCTCTCTACGTAGCAAAAAGCTTCAACGCACACAAACACATTATATTATTATTTTATGGAACAAGTTTTAAGTCAATAAAGATTATTCGTAACCCGGACTTCGTCTTATTAATACATCACAAGTACTTTGCACTGTTGCACTCTGTATCCTCATCCGTTTCTCCTCATGGCATATTGTCAACATCATTCTTTCCTATTTCCCATCCCAATCGCGCCTATTATTATTAAGTCAATAACAGATAAACTTTCCTCTAGCGTAAGTATCAACGAGCTTCGAACAATTTTTTTGAAAAGGACGAGAACTTCATTAAGTCTTCCTCTCACTATTATTATTCGTTAGAGCATTTCGAAAATCGATTTTTCTCTGAAGCGAGGCAATAATTGATCCAATTCCTAAATCAGATGATGTAACCTCGGAAATCAAATATCGATTCTTCCTTTTTCTTCCTTTTTTCTTTAAAATCATTGAACGGCACCTGCATGACATTATCCTGAATGAATAATAGCATCTAATTAAAGAGGAAAGATACGGTTTCCTTACGAGTCACTCAACAACCACATATCTCGTACATTTCTCAGTTTTCATTCCTAATATTTTAGAGGTTGAACTTGAAGTTTATCTTGCATATACTGCACACTTTTCCAAAGCTTTTCGTCATGCTGACTGCGACCTTTTTCTTTCTAAATTCCCTAGACTTGGTTTTTGTGGTATGTATGATTCTTGTACCTATAGTACAGAACTGATGTTCCACAAGGTTCTATCTTGGGTCCTGTCTTCTTTCTGTTTTACTTATCTTGTGAATGTCTTTTTATGACGATGGACGATGGACTTCGTGAACATAGGATGGATTGAAGATTTTAGCTTTCTTCAATACAAGCTTACGATTCTCAAAAGCCGTTAAAAGACAAACAAGCTTCATGTGAATACAAATAAATGCCACAAAGCTCACCCTGTTGAATTTGACAAGAAGCTCAGGTTTGACGTTTATATATCAGACTTGGTCAATCGAGCCTTCAGCCGGTCAGGCTTCATCCTAAGATTATCGAAAACATCCGAATTCAATGTCAGTATTTCCTGTTTAGTTTATCAATACGACTGTCTTGCCTTGTTTTTTCGCTGTATTTTCCACGATCCTTTCCTTTCTTTTCCAAATGTGTCGATATTTTTCAAACGATCGTATTTGTTAAGAAATCTAACCCCTGACACTCGGTACTTAGGAATTTTTGAAGTATCGTTTGCTGGATCTGCAGTTTACTTTATTTGCCTTAATTAGCGTGAACATTTAACTCTTTTCTGCTCGGTCTTTTGTTTGAATATTTTTAAAGGATTTGAAGTTAAAAACACATGAACTAGCAAATTTGCGATTAAACATATGAATTTTATAAGCTTATAATTTGTTGCAAAATGCTATTTTAGTATCCGAAACCGAATTGCTTAGCTCTTCTACAGAATTAGGAATAACAAAAAAAAAACAAACAATTTAGCTAGTTTATCCATCTAAAGTTTTCCAACATCTAAAAATTTTATAATTGATGATGAAAAAGCGATGAATTCTCATGCCCCGCAGAATAGATATTTGATTCCCTCTTACGCTTAACCAAGCCAACAATAACAATGCGCATCACCGACTTCACAGCTGAATATGATATCAAAACTATAGTTCTCTACAGCTTTCAACCGCCCTAATACCTTCAACAAGGACATATATATTTCGCTTTGAATTATTTCCGCGAAGCAGAACACATTATATCACTCGTCTCTTGTGTTTATTTTCAATAGGCATCCAGGAGCCACGCGAAAAACAGCAAAAATCAGATTTGAAATTATTTCTTGCTGCTGCTATTTGACTTTAAAGCTACTCGTCATAATTGCTCACCAGCCTTAATATCTTTTCATTCCTTTGCCTAGCTCGTAATTCAGTTTCCAGTCATGTGCACAAAACGTCCTTCTATTGCTGAGGACCGTTCGAAAATAATTCATCTTCACTCCGAAAATTCGTTCACAAACTTAAATGTTTTTGAAACGAAATGGAAGCTCTGAAATGTTGTGCTTGGAAATGGAGTAAGGATACAACGATACAACTACATGGTTAGGTATATAAAATATGTGCGTAAATAGTCGTCCAAGTGCAAGCCAATACATTCGAATAGCTATGAAACTTTATTACACGAGATCCATTTGCTTAATGTGATTTTTCGTCTTGTTTTCTCAGACCCCAATGACTCGAGCTGCTCCATTAATGTAACTTCATCTCGTTCAACTATAGGTATACCCGCTCGTGTTTCAGTACCGAGTTCCATTAACGACTTTTCACTGCGTTTTAAATGGAAATAAATGAATGGAATTAGGTGGGGGAGAATACAAAACAAGGTTCAACGAAGGAAACCTTAAAGTCGAAAAAACAAAAGGTGCTTTTCGTTCCCTTTCGTTCATTTGTCATAGTGGGTCGACCAACGACGAAGCAAATTCTCTACAACAGTTTTTTGATCAAAAATAAATTCTATGAGTTAAAGATATAGTCAAATCATATCATAAATGAGATAATTTGACAAAAGTTACTTCTTTGAAAATCCTGAAATAATATTAGCCAATTATACGAAATAATTAAAAATTTCGAAATTCATATTTGCAGATGCATCAAATTAATTTTATTTGTTCCTTAAAAAGGTAGTAACAATATTTTCCAGCAGTTTTTGACATAAAAAACAGTCACAAATTGAAGAAGTAAGTGCAAAATAAAATGGCTTAAATGAAAACTACCAATAAATGGACCCAAAAAATATATAAATATTTTTTTTTAAAGAATATAAAAAAAAAATCAAAACTTTTCAAGCCATCAGCTATTCAGTTCTTAGACAATTTGTCAGTAGTTTTACTAGCTACAGCTTCTTACTCTCTTAGAATAAATGGCAATTAAATTCCAAGATCAAGTATTTGCATGAAATATTTATACCATATTTCTAGTAAATACTTATATACTTCATATTGTTTAGCTCCAATTTACATGCAATAGGCTTATAATATATTTGTAGTACGTGCAGTTTGTATGCCATGCATGTTGTCACTGGATGCGCACAGTGTACAGGCGTACGATTTGGATGGCGTAGCTGTATGAATACTACTCTACTTGCCATGTCGTTGTGCGTTCAAAAAGTGTCACTGAAAAAAGTAGCAGTATGAACTTGTACTTGATACACAAAATTGGCACAGCCCATCTCTTGCTATGGTTCTAGGGCGCGGTTGATAAAAAGTTATAAAAAGTTATAGTTAGTTAGTTATAAAAAGTAACAGCGACCAAAAGTATCAGTGACCAAAAGTATCAGTGATAAAAAGTATCAGGTAAAAGTATCAGTGACAAAGAAGTAACAGTATCAACTTGCACGTGATACCTATTTTTTTTGTCCCAACCCACCTCCAATGCATACCATATCCAAGGTGGGCTTTATGACTTTGGAAATGGAATCAGCTCATGTAACGTAGTAGGTAGGGCATCGGCTGTTGGATCATGGGAGCCTTGGTTCGAGTCCAGAATCGGCCAGATGCCAAATTTTACTTTTTATATAGGCTTATAATGCATAGCGTTTAGAGCTATAATATATTTTTGTCAGGTTTAATACATAGCGTTTGCCCCCATAAATTCGCTATGTATTTTGGTATCAGACGCTACAATTTACGACAATCCCGAAATGAAATATGTATATAGCGCCACAAATATATCAATTATGGGCTCTGGCGTTATGCTTTTCTTCAGAGTTATCTTATTGTCTTCAATATTTTATTGCTTCAATATTTAGTTTTTTTTATTTTTTCATAATTTATCAATGATCATTTATACCTAAATTAGTAATTTAAAAGTTGCTGACACACATCTCTTGTGTTAATGATGAATATCGTCACTGACTGTCACTCAAAGCAATTCGTTTTTGAAAAATGGAGAAATTGAAAGTGTTTTAAGTTAGAGTACAAACCACGCAAGAACTACATTAAAATTCTTTAAATATTTTGAATTTAAATTTGACATCTCAAAAAAATTTTCTTCTTCTATTTCAATGCGAAAAGCGACTTTTTACAAAGGATTATGTATCATATCGGGCCGCTTTACATAATTTAAGAATGAAGTACCAAAATTTGATGATCATTAACGATTTGCTTAGTGATTGATAGTTTGGTCATTTAGTGCTAATGAGTCCAAATTACCATATGACACGCAGTACTTTTATCATTTGAGACAAATCATCTTTAGGCTGCGTTGTCTGTGTAGGCTCGAACTCAAATGCTGTATATCTGTACACAAACACGGCTAATGTAGATTTGCTCCTGATTAGATTTGGTCCAGGTTTCATAGACAAAAATTTCAAATACAAGCAAATACTTGCTTTAGATGTTAGATATATATGAATTTTTATCAGATGTCGATATTTCGAGGATAATCTGACCTCTTCTGGAGTCTTTAGCGGCTATTATCCGGCAAATACGATAAATAGTAGATTGCATTCGAAATATCGACATCTGCCAAGAAATTCAAATAGATCTAGCTTATAAAGGAAATATTGGGCTTTCATTTAAAAACTTTAAAATAAGATTATTGCCGAGCTGAAGAAGCTCTAAAGTTCCCAAATTTTGTCATCGGACACTAATCCTTTTTCATCTTAACAAAAGCGCGCACGCGACAAGTGATTGGTTTAGTGGTACGCCTCCTGAAATTTCAGATACTACAGCAAAATTATTCAATCATCAACAACTACATAGGACTAAACTCCGTGAATTTAATAAAGCGCGTTATTAAAACAAATATATTCGAAGTCCTTTGATTAACAACCAGCTTCCAAACATAAGTACACAATAAAGAAAATCATTTCTAGAAACGCAAAAATATAAATATCCTTATAAACAACAAAACATGTCTTCAAAGAACTCCAATCCAAACGGAAGTATAAGCATATACCTACATCTGATTCATCTAACAAACAAGTAATGCCGCCGTCATACCCGCACAAAACATTGTGACATTTTTTCCATTTGCTATACGTTCATGTAACATGGAAAGGAAATGAAAAATATTAACATCTTTTGTAAACATGCCAGTTGCCGATATCCTTCAACAGAAAACGTTCTTGCGCACAAAAGAATACATTTCCACACTGCCGGGAGCATCACTTTAACAAATATTCGCCTGTCACTGCAGAGCACATGTTCTCTATTCGTTTGTGTCTTAATTTTCACTCGCAGTACAAAAGACGAATGAATTCGTTTTCAATTAACTATCAAACCAGAAGGTAAAGCAATTCTAAGACAAAATATCGAATCGAATCAATTTGTCTCACTGGCACACACGTATCCTCATCCACCCCCCCAACCTTCTCTACTACATATTTTCACAATCTTAGAATTTCCTTGGATCGAATAAGTAAGCAGTCGCTTCTATTTATTCTTCGAGTGCTTGCTTCTGTTGCGTACGTTCCATTATATACAGCAATTCATCTATCCGATCCTATTCGAACCATCCCAGATGCAGAAATTCAAATCATTCTGCATACTTTCAGCATTGCGAAAGGATTTCTAAAAGATTTTCTTCGTCTCCGGCATATCCTTGGTGTCGTCGTTGTCGTCATCTTTACCGACATCTTGATACGACTTTTTTTTTATAGGAAACTGGGGTAAAGTCTACGAACTGGAAAAAACTAGGAACATGTAATTAGGACAAAAAAATCGATATCTTTCTTGCGAAGGAGCTGATCGATTGCGAATCTGAGATATCATTAGTTTGAATTTAGCGAATGAGTTTAAGTCAATACGGAGGAATGTTTTTATCACTGGTTATATTGGTTTTTAAATAAGAACTCAGATACATATGCCTCTTCTGATTCCTAGAATTGAATACCACGAGCTCGGACCATTCAGATTCTATTTTTTTTAAAAAAATCTACCACAATCAGTCTTAAAATTCACTTGTTACATCATTTCTACTATCCCATTCTCTCAATTCATTGATTTCGTTAATAGCCAGTAATTTACTTTGCCATTCTTTCCAGTAACTTATTAGCTGTTTGACAGAATTGTTGAAATATTAACTACGTATCTCATTCGCTGTGTAATATTTGCCCGAATCGGCCATCTTGAAGTCTCTTAGGAAACATGCTCTTGACGGATTTATGCCGAACTTCAAACCTACGTACCATGCTTGCTTCCATCAAAGTGCGAAATATTTGAAAATGAACTGTGACTCGATCAATCAATGACACTTTGTTCGGAGGGGTGGTTGACCACCAAGGACATGAAATATTGAACAAGCGAACAATCCTACTTCCCTCCCGATTCCCATCTTCCATTCATCTCATTTCACTTGCATTCGTTGTTCTCGAAAATTTCTTTGTTTCTCCACAACAGATTTCACACAACAATTTGTTACAGCTATGTGTGCTTGTATGTATTTATGCTAGCACTGTGTGATTTCTCAACATCTCCAAGCCCAGGATCATCTTCTTCGACTGACGACCGGAATCGGAAGTAGCGAAGCCAAACTGACCGGATGGAGAGAGTACAGAGCAGAACAGATTGGTGAAAAATATCGATTGCCGTTCATGACCAAATTAAATGTTAAATGTAACAATAGGATGGTCGGGGTTGTTGGTGAAAAATTAATGGCGAAGCTCTTTGGTCGATTGATGTTTTGTTAGATGGATGGAAAGTCATTGCCAGTTAAAATTGATGTCGGCCTGTCTGCTTACTTTTAGCTATGCTGCCTCTTTATGTGCCTGCTCCGGTTTTTGTATGTTCGTAGCTGCAGGCTGTTTTGGTCTAGTTCAGATTTGTATCTTGTATTGATTTTCTCCCAGGCCTTTTAAGCAAAAAGGATGCGCGGATATACACACTTACATGTGTGAGTTAGTCTGAGTATAAAGCTTCGATGATCCATAGCAGATGATATGCAATTTTTAGCAGATAGTGCAAACACATGAAATCGAATTTCTGATTCCACAGTTTTTCATGAAAGCAATATTTTTTTGAAAACTCATCTCTCCGAAAATAAATATTGCGCGGAGTTGTTTACGTTCCGGAGCATTCAATTACTAACAGTTTTGTATTTTGCTTTGAAAACTAAGCTCAAAAATAGAAGAAAACTATTTGAACTGCTGAAAGCAATAGTGGACGCAAAAAATAATTCAAATCCCTGGAAAAAGAAAACGAGTGATGGGCTTTAGGCATGACCCACAATATTTGTGAAAATATCGAAAGTATGATACTATCATGGTATGGAACAATTATGTAAATGTTCTGTGCGTTGCATCAAATTATTTTATCGGACTAGAATATTGGAGAAAAAAAGTTATATTTTTGCACTCTAGATTTTTTTCATTCTTATACCATTTCAATTACTAAGTTTTGGTATCGCTATATCGGTTGGTGAATAAACTATTGATTTTCGACATCGTGAATTATTAAATTATGCATTGTTTGCAAATCTATATCAATTCAAAACAAGATATTTGGGAAAAAAAATAAACCTAAAACCAGGATTTCAATAAATAACTGTACATACCAGGTGAACTATTTAATATGCTGTTGCTACTTCCTGCTCCACCTCCTGTTGTTCCTATTGTTGCGGTTGTTGTACCTGTTGCACCGACACTCATCGTATTACAATCCGTTTCGTTTCGGACCGCACTAACTACACTTGAAACACTAGACGATGCCGCGAAAGTATTGCCAGCAGCCGTTTGTATCTGAGCCGTTGTTACAACTCGATGTACGGTATATAATACAGGGGGCTGTGCAACATTATTTGATCCTGACGACGTGTGATCACAATTACTAGTTTGTGTGGCAGCCACACGACTATTATTTAAACTATTATCAATTTCATCGGTACACTGCAACTGTTGCTGCTCTTGGTTGTGCTGTTGATTCTGCTGCTGCTGTTGTTGTTGATGTTGCGAATTCGACGAAGACGAGGCCGACGATGATGATGAACCAGATGCTGCTATCGAATAGAAATCTTCATTACCGCGACAACGATCGCGAATATAATCACTATTATTGTAGAGTAGACGCGACCTGAAAATAGTAAACACAAAAATCAAAAGTTAATTGAGAAAGTTCTATTCAGTGGTTCCTATTTATAATCTAATTTGCAAATTTATCCATTCATTCTTTATATTTTTCAAACATAAACCTTGCAAAACGGTGTTATGATTAGACTGATTTAACTGTTCCCTGGTGATTCGCTAAACAGCCAAAATTACTAACACGGTCGCCCTGGATTGCAAGTCGATTATGTAATTGAAAAATACCATAAATTCTTTAATACCGAAAATGCCATAAATTCTAACATGTACGAGTATACTAAAAATTCTTTATTCATTTGTTGAAACAAGGAAAATAAAATTCAACGAGATACATAATTTCGAATTTGCTGTTACCGAGAAAAATTTTCAGTTCATAAATAGTAATTTTCAGCGCGCACGCTAAGTCAAAAATTATAAACTGCATAGCAGTTGAAATATTCGCATAAGATTTGGAAGATCTAAGCATAAAACCAGAAAATGGTGATAACGAGGTGATAATTTATTTCGCTCGCCCTTCGTCTAGCGCGTAATGCGTCCTCTTAAGATCGCAGCTTTAAATATATCTACCTTAGCTCCTATGTACAATAGAAATAACGTTCAGTATTTCCTGTATCATGAGAATCCCGATATTTTTTTTTTCTTATCAAAAACCAAGCTCGAGTCCCGACAGCGTGTATCTTGGATGACTACAAAATCATTCGTAATGACACTTTTGAGGAGCCAAATTCCTCTAAGCTGGGAACCGCGCTACTAGTTAAAGAGCGGATCAAAATCCAACGACGTTTGATTCCAGGACTAAAAGCTACAGAAGTGATCTACATTAACTTTAAATTACAGAATTATCAAATAATATTTGTGGGTGCCTATGTCCATCATGATTTCAGTGGTTCTGTTCTGGTTCAGGACCTCGACCGTATACTATTGGCAGCATTTTCACTTGGGTTGGTCATCATTGAGGTGATTTCAATGCTCGGTCTCCGACAACTCTTACGGTGAGGCCATAATAAGGCAATGGCTGACACAGAATCCAAGCTTTATCAAGCCCATCTTTCCTGAGAAACTTACTTTTTGTTGGTCTTCATCCATTATTAACTTATTCCTTGGGCCTCCGAGCCTGGTCAGCTCTCTCCCACAATTATACGAATGCCAAGTTCAAGGCCCCACATACGAATGCCAAGTCCACGTTGCTGAATTTGATCATCAGCTGATCCAACTATGCATGTAAGGACAACATGGCCTAGACTTTTTAACTCTAAATCGCAAACTATTCATCCCTTACGGTAAGGTCAGCTGGGAACATTTTGTAAATGATGTTAGAATTCAAATGCAAAACCTAGGCCTTGATTGCTCCCGAAATATTTACTCGCAGAAAATTGTTGAGAATCTTGATAAGCTTAACCAAATCATGTCCTCGATCATTGATAGTTTAGCTAACCCGAACAAATCCACAAACTTTGCTTTCTGTCCTGATTAAAGACATCATCATTCTCATGATGGTCAAGACCAGAGCCCATGTCAGCAAGAAATTCGAAGAATGGCTCCAAATGATAGTCCAAAAGATTTGTTTCAGGAAATTGATAAAATTACAGGCCGTAAAAAACTAAGAATTAATTTCACTTCTAGCGGCAATGATGCTGACCAGAAACTTGCAGTCAGCCCGAGTTAACGCGAAAAGGAATTTAGTTGCTATGAGGTTGTATGACTCCTACATGGTTTTGGTTATCATGCAGGGCTGAATTGTGCTGAGTTGTTTGCGCACCATAACTTGTACCATATCGGAGTTAATTAAGTGTTTAGCAATTTGGACAGAAATTCGAATGTCTGCGAATGCAACTAGGAGTAGACTAGGTCTATGCTTGACTAACGCATCCGCTTACTAATTTGCATCAATGCCCTTATGACCGAGAACCCAGTAAGTTCTGATTCTTCTGCTGTTGCCTAGCCTATTCAGGGGCTGAACAGAGTTGAGTACGCACTTAAATTTATGTGTGAAACATCAAGGCTTTGAAGGTAGCTAATCAAAATGTTGTTTTCAGTATAAGTAGGATCCTTGACGTTTATCAGCTCTGCGGCTTTTCGTATCGCAAATATCTGCCTCAAAAATTCGATAGTGAATAGGAAGTCTAAAGGATTCTTCTATGTCATTGTAAGCACTTGCCTAATACTGCTGTGTTCATTCATTGCAGGCTACCGGCCCAGACATTCATAAGCAAGGATCAGTATTGCGATCGCCGTGTAAATTCAGTACGTTAGAGCATGGCTATGGCCCCATATTTTACCCAGCATCTTCTTCCTAGCGTGAATCTCGTAGCTTGTCTAATTTATTCTTTTCTTTAGATCCATCCTCCAGGTGAGCTTTCTATCTAGAATAAGACCCAAGTACTTATTGTGCGACCTAAGGCTTAATCTAGCACCACGCAACCTCATTAGTTCAATTTTAGGAATCTTGTATTATACCCCGTTCGCACTGAAGCTAAATCACGTGATTTTGATCAGCTGATACCTACCTGATTTACCATACATTTGTCTCGTCTCTTGACAGTCGAAAGCAACCGTGATTTATGATAAATTTAGTGTAAATCAGGTACTATTGTGAATTTTGTCCGGGCTAAATTTTTCTGAGGGCGTGCTGAATTCCATGCATGAAAGTGGGTTTGAATGAACTGGCATTGAAATTATGTTCTAAAATAGGGGAATTTGAACACAAAAAGAGAATGTAAAGTGCACAAAGAAAAAAGAAAATATTCATGAACTTTCACGCAAAATAAATTGTCGACAAAAATTTGAATTAGATCACCCTCTCACAATCTAAATCACTTCGGCCAGTGCGAACAACTCAGCTGATTTGGTTGTCAGCACTAAATCTGCCTGATTTAAGAGTGAATTGCAAACGTACTATAATCTAAGAACAGAGAGATTTAAGGAAATGAAACAATCCTATTATATACGAAATTTAGTGAAGCAATTTCAATCCAAAGGTAAAATCTATAAATAGAACAAACCGAAAGAATTAGTACCTCAGATATTCTCTCTAGTTTCTCCGCTGCCAGATTTGTGCACATGGGGCCTACTATCTCAATGCATATGGCGGCCATTTTCTGTTCGCGGAGTAGAAGACTGTCAAATTCGGGCATAGTTTTCCTTCACTACTACTAACACTTAGATTCAGGTAAATTGTTTCAATTCTCACTGCTGTTTTCATTTCATTATATCTTTCTCTTCTTATGAAGGATAAAATATCAGTTTTATCGGGTTGACACCAAGGGCTACGGTTTTCGCTCAGTCATCAATAAGTTCCAGAGCCTACTCGACGAATTGGCCATAGGTGTGGAGAATGTGCCCAAGAGTTGGTCTCCAATCTATTTAAAATCAAATTCCTTATCAGGCGCCACAAGAGCGAAGATAAATTCCTCCTTGGAGAAGATAAATTCCTCCTTATGATTTGGGCTCTCACCCATTCCACTGATATCAGGCTTTGCTCCAACATTTTCTGTATCACAATTCGAAGTTTTGAAGATGCTTAGCTTTTGTATTGGGTTAAACACTTTCAAAACATTATCATAAGCAAGCTTAAACCATGGTCGGGTTAAGTAAAGAAAATGAAAACCGGTTCTGGTTTAAGCTTGGCTATGACAATATTTTGGATATTATTAACCCCATGTAAGACTTGTGTGCCTAAAAGTAGGCAAACAAAAACATCGAGTTCTGATAACTTCCTTCGAACTCATCAGATCATTCGTTTTGATGAATTCTCGGGGAACGTTAACAGAAATCCTTCAAATTATCGAGTCTCCTAATTTTTATTTTTGCTTTTTAACAAGAAGTGCAAATTTCACGCATAATTCTTGTGCTCATAGCTAGCAATTAATGATAAAATTTAATATGATCGGCTTGCACAACTCGAAAGTACATGTACATATACTATAGGTATTGAAATTATCTGACTGAAATTAATCGAATAAAAATCAAGCACAAAAAAAATCTGGGTCATTCTGTCAAAGTTACCTAACATTACTAAACATATCAATCTGCACGGCAACATCAACTTATAACAAGCTGAATGGAATATGTCCGGCACGTGCCACTCCATCTATCTCAGATGCATGAAATAATGTAACGTTATGAAATAATGTACATACGCTTTGGAAACTACATTTTGGAGCAAAAGTGAGGATATATGTATAGACGAGACTATCAAGTACGACAATAGACGGCTAATAACACTGAACAATATTTACCTAAATATCTTGAAATAAGAGCCTGAGAACAGAGAAACAGATAACATAAAAGATCTTAGAATCCGTAGAATTCCTTTCAATTATTAAATAGTATATAAATAGATTGTACAACAATTTTCCATTACAGAGACTATGTAGTCAACGAAACAAAATTATATGCTTTAGCTTTCATATTTTTCAATTGAAAGAAGTTATTTCAACAACTTGTTCTTGCTTTATTTTCCGCTAAAATTAGCACTTTTTTCTGTATAATGAAAGATTATTTCAAAATTACTTGGGTCAGTCGTTTTTTAATATGAGAATTATTGCAATATTTCTATTTTTTACATTTATTCTGTAGATTATATCATATATAATTCATGTATGAATTAAACAGTACCGTTTAGTGGTAGAATGATGCATGAATCACGCATGAATTACGCAATAGCACTCAGCTATGAGCTCATGTATGAATTACAAAGTTGTGCTTAGTGATGAATTCACGCATGAATTACACAGTACCACGCGATTACACAGTACGAACCGCCAGTCACAAATCGAATCTTACCAGCTTCGACGTGGTGTTTGGAAGAGAGATGACCATCAATTTTGACCTTGAAAGTTCTTCCTTGGAGGAAGGACCTAATAAGCGGAGAGTAAAAAAAAAATTGGAGAAAATCGGAGAAAATTGGGTAAACCATTGAGTTTGACAATAAGCCTAACGTGCCACACTTTATCGCATGATTCCGCCACGTCAAACATGACTATCATGATATAACTATATTTTATTGAGACCTCTGTTTTGATGTGTTAAAGGGTTATACGCAGTTAGTATTTTCATAAAATAGATTTTTTATTTTTTACATTTTTGGAATGTATATTTAACTTATAATATTCTCTGAAAATTTTCCGAGATATACGCACATTTGTAATCACATCTCGGACTGTTAGAAAGTAGAAGCGCATGGGAGTACGCGAGAGGGAAGAATGGCTCGTAGTCAACATCAAATCGAATATTAGGCTACAAAGGGTACATCTTATGGCCCTAGAACAGATGACTCCATGCAAGTAAAAAAAAATGATCTATGTGTTAACTTCTTCCGAAACTATAAACGCGTTTTTCTGAAAACTATGTCTTCAAAGTCGGTGACCAAGATTTCTAAAAAAAAAAAAAAACGGCTCAACCAAACGATTTGAAATTTTAGCACAACTTTCTCAGATATATTCCTCAGGTATTAATCGAAGGAATAAGATTTTGGATAATTATTTCTATTTTTTTAAACAATTTTAAATAGCAATTTTGGTAAAAAATACGATTTTTTTTTACGAAGCTGCCATTTTGTCAAAAATCTAAATTTCGATTATTTTTTCGATTAATACCTAGTCTTATCTATCCACTAAAAGAATCTGTTTGGTTTTTTGACTTCAGATGAATTATACCGCTGAAATCGTGGTCACCGCCGAACACCTTTTTTTTGGAAGACCTTCAGAAGATCGTCTGGAGGAGCGCATAAGATCAATATTTTTACAAATCATTAGTGACATTATAAACTTAGATGTTGCCACTAAATGCATACATACTTTTTGTTTTAGTGAAATAAAATACCTATTCACAAAAAATTAATAAAAAGACGTATTTTTTCGGCCTTCTAACTGCGTATAACCCCTTAAGTTACTCTTGGAACTTGTAGCACAGCGGAGTGCAGTGGTTTAAACCCGAATTGTGCTTCTGCCAGGAAATTGTGTATCAGGGTTTTTTCTTAAATGCGCGAAAGGATAATGATTTCCGACTTATTGGCACGTAATGAGAAAAGATTGACAGAGCTTTTGAAATTTGATATGGATATTTTGGCAGATGTTATGGAAATTGATGTAACCAGAATATGACTGTGATGGGCTCAAAGTAAGTGAGTTCGTCCGGAATATATAAACCAGCAAGTGTTCTTGCTATAAACCTATATTATTCTTCTTATATTGCACTGAAATTGAAAAAAGTCAGCCGCATTTCTATGGAGTTTCCATACCCTAAAGAATTGGGGTGTATGTAATTAAGTGGTCGATGTTTGTCATCACGAAGATTGCTTTGTTAGTTATTCTCCCTGTCAGTTGATCATTTCTGTACACGGTTTTAGAAAAATTTCTTGTGCCGATCCTGAAATGGTGCAGATCCTAGAATCGCTCGAGAGCAGCATCACCTCTCTTTTTTTTGGCCGTGCGAAATTGGCTTTTCAGATAAGGATAGATACTTGTATGTGTTTGTCACGATTCATTTCGGGCAATTTTGGGAGAAAGTACTTGGGGAAGATTGAGCAGGGAACATTTCCTACACTATTTTTGCCATCATGTTCTTCATCATCGAGTGAAGTTGTTGTTGCATGATGCCAAAGAACTGACTCATTTGCTCTTTGAGACCGGTAGATTTTGGTATTGGAGCAATCATTGTTCTGCTTTGTGAGTTTGGACAAGCTACTGGGTTGAAACTGGAACTTCTTGAATAATTGAGTTTTTTCCTACACAACTTTCACAACTTGCAAGGTGCTCACTTCCACAGTTGACGCACTTAGGCCTTCAATGAGACTTTTTTGTGCAGAACTAGCAACTGTGAAGACAATCTCATCTAACACATTGAGCTTGTGCATGGCAGTTATCCGGAGTACTTTTGGCAACTGACCTGCATATTGTAGATATAGTTCTTGGAAGGGGGGTTTTTATCAATTTTTTTGATGCCGAAAACCTCAATTGAGTTGCATCCTTGGCATTGATACTATGTATAAACGTTAGTGTATTATGTGCACAATGTGGAAGTTTTGTCCGCCTCATATCTTGAGAACTATTGGTTCGACGTGAATTTTATTGAAGAAGAGTTTAATAGTAAACAAAACTAATGCAACAGTAATTCACGTAAAACTCAGAGTTGAAGAAATATTCTACAAAAAATGATCTTCATAACCTTTAACCTAACATTACCTTTCATGCGGACATGATTTTGTAATGGACTTTTGAAATAGTATGTTTCTACTATCAAAATAACAACGTTTCCGTTGAGAAAAAATTCATTTAAATTTTTTCGCAGATTGGCCGTTTTTATGCATAATGATTGAGCTATTTGGGTGGATACTTCATTACATGCCAGTGAAAAGAAATAGAGTTTTGTTAGTCTTGACTAAATGATGAAGAGCTCAAGAGTCGATTGAGTTAATGTCCCTAAACTGTTATAAATCAAGAAAAAAAATGTAGCGTTTTGGTGCTTGCTGGAAAAACGATTTGATTCAGCATTTGAAAAACAGCTAATAAGAAAACAATATAAACGCGTTAGAACAAAAGGCAAGATGATGGACATGTGCTCAAGCTTGATTGCAATATTATCGGCAATTTAATGCTACTACAGAAAAATGTATTTCCTTATTCCGAGTTAGCTCAAAATTTGTCCTGTGGTTCCTATTCCAATTGCACTAAGCCTATTGATTAAAATTAGCTGAGAATTCGCCCTCGTCATGTTTTCTAACAAATATGGTGCCAAAATATATAATTGCTATTCACTGTATGCAGTCTTTGCACTTCCTAAAAATCCTAAATAACTATCTAGCAAGTTGAATCTGAATGGGTCATGGCATTCACACAACAGCATCGAAATCATAGATATATCTAAGTACAAACTACACAAAATACTTTTTTTTATCAACTTACTGATAATCCTGTGGTGTTAATTTTCGACGATGGTATTGCATTCCGATTGGCACAGGCGTCACATTGATATAATTGCCTGTGGAACTGGATGCGCTGTTGTTGCTACTATTCAGCTGTGATTTACTCTTCGGTACCATTTCGTTGCCAATATGTTGCTGCGATTGATTATGCGACTGTGACTGTGCATGCAGCTGTGATTGGACCTGCTGTTGATGTTGATGCTGATGCTGATGATGTGATTGTGCACTACTATTCGAACAAAAATTTTTATTCGGATCCATTATGCAAACATGCTTCCGTTTAACCGTATTCTCTATTGATTTAGTAGATTTTATTATATTACAATGCAATTATCATACATAGAAGATTTACAATTACTTAAACATTAATTTGAATACTATACAAATTACGGAATGAAATTCCCCGATAAGACTAGCTGGAGAACGATCGCGTAATTATTTTATTTTTTGGTCGTGTTGCACTACCACGAATCATTTTATCGATGCACTACACCGCGCTATTATTTTCATTCAATCGATTATTCCCCCATGGTCAGTATTCACTATTGCACAAATCAATGAACTTTCACATATTGAATGAAGCACACGTGCGATGTCAACGGCTACCACCTGATTCATTGGTACCAGCTGATGGAAGTTTCTGCTGAAAATATACAATATTGTCAATTATTTATTATGTATTCATAGCTTAGAAAATGATTTATGATTACTGAAAATAAATATTGGACTCAAGAATATTCTGTAAATGATATAGTATTTTGTATGTATGTACATACATATGTATGTATTTAAATAATCTAATAATTTCGTTGCCAAATCCCATTCAAATTAATTATTTATCGTCAAATACGTAACGGACAGCTAAGCAATCGTATAGATAATCCGGAAATACACACTGTATATGTAGAACTCAAGCATTTGAATTGAAATATAATAATAATATAAATTTGAAATATAATCTATCGAAAAAGACAGTGATGAGTGATTGCATTGAGACTATGCCAAATTATAAATTTGGTCAAAAATGGTTGGACCCAATTCGCATAAATTATTGATAACAAAGTAACATCAGACATTTTTTCATTTGCTTATATCTAATTTTTGTCATCATCTCCAATTGTTGCATTTCTTTTCCGACACCTCCAATACAACTACAGATTGATCATGATAAGGAAATCATTACACAGTTATCGTGACTCAAAAGGACCAAATAGGTATAAATTTCTTTCCATAAGAGTGTGAAATCATGCGAAGATGTGACTCCTTCTTTCTTTGCTGTGATTTTAGTAATTACTCTCAGTAACTCAAACTAATATATATAAATATGATAGATTTAATTTCAGTTTTAGATGGCATACATATATGTACTATTCCTTTTTGATTTTAAATTTTATTTCTAAAAAAAACATTTGATAACTTACTACCACATACTTGCATTCTTTTGATAAAATTTTCTCTAAAACTGTCGCAGAGTTTTTTTTTGCAAATCTCCAGCAATGTGGTTATAAGATACAGATAAGCATCTCAACTCACCTGTCAAAATGATGACAAAATAATAACGCCATATAAAATTGAAGCCGAAAATCGCGGTTGATGTAACAAAAGTTGAAGTTGCGTCAAGCTAAGACATTGGTGTGCTTGCAAATGCCTGACTCGAAATAGAATAGGAAGAGAATATGTGAATGTGGGCTCAAACCGTCGGAAAATGTCAAACTCACGCTTCCATCTGTGTCTTCTTATGGAGCATTTACAATATTCCATGTCGTTATTTAATGTCTTCGTTGATTACTCTACACATCGGTCATATGCAATATGTACACGAGACTATCAAGAGAGTGCTCCTTCTGCTACTCTGAGGAAAAGAGTTGAATTCGAATGCTTGTAGAAATCCTGTCGCATCTTTGAGCTGTGGAATTATTTGTGGTGTGTAGGTATGTACTTTATCTTCACATCCCCTAAGTCTAATAGTAAACTGACGTTACCTTGTCGACTGATTACATACGTTGGCAACTTATGTAATGTAAAATATGTATATAATGTTATATAAAGAACATATTGAAATTTGGCGCAAAAAGCTTGTCGTGCTAGTAAAATTATCGGAAATCGATTCAAAACCGACAAGATTCTTTCAACGAAAAGAAGATCATTGAAAAACAGAAGCACGCTGCATTAAAATTTCATAAGTTTTAAGTAACTCTTATTTTTAACTTTAGACTGACTATCGTAAGCTAAATAAACCGTTTCGAAAGCTTTTCAAAGTGGATAGTATATTATCGAAAATTTCAGTAGTTTCATTACATTAAAATGTTTCAGGAGAGCTTGAGGTAAATGCTTTCATCATTTATGTAACGTGGAACTTTCTTTAATTTCGCATCAGGGAATAGATCCGGAACAGTAAACTTTCAAAATGAAATCCAATAAATAGCAAAAAAAAATCACAGGAATTTAACCTGTATTCTACAATAATATTTATATCGCAGCGGTAGTCACTAAAACAGGAGTTGACCAAAGCCATTAAAAAGAACAAGCGCTCAAAATGACACGCCATTTGCGAGCAGGTCAACTCAGACCTGAGGGGTACAAACTAGTTACCCGCAAACCTCGGCTGCATGAGTTCAAGCGCTCCCAATGACATAGCAACCCTGGAACGCATGGTCAGTTCACTTTTCCCGGTTTTCCCATTACCGTCCAACAGGGGAACATTCTTCTCTTTACGAAGGAAGAACTGATCGATGCGGTGTC
Organism: Nemotelus nigrinus; assembly: GCA_947369275.1. NCBI lineage: Eukaryota > Metazoa > Arthropoda > Insecta > Diptera > Stratiomyidae > Nemotelus > Nemotelus nigrinus. The sequence goes on from OX376374.1 coordinate 133,239,652, forward strand.
TGCAATGAAGAATTTGCAGGTCCCAGGCCCTAATTGAGTGGCTTCAAGAACTCAAAGTTTTAGTAGAGAGTCTACCGCGGCTATGGCTGGATTTATATAATTCCTGTTTAGTAGCAGGGGGTTTCCATTGCGGTGGAAAATTGCCCGATTGTTGATCATTGATAAAGGAAGGAAAGCTCATCGAGTGGATTGAAGCCACGCTTGCTGGTAGCAACCAGATCAGTTGGAGATGTACCTGATAGACAGTTCGGCTCCAAAAAGGGTACTCCATTGTCGATGCCGTCTCGTCAGTGTTTGCGGCATTAGCAAGAGTAGAGGAGGCATGCAACGGTTGTTTTGCTGGTGACGATAGGTGCTCCAAATGAATTTGATGCGGCAAGGTGGACAGATTTGCTTTGGGCCTTTGAGTGTAGCTTCCGCATTGCTTAAAACTTGTTGGTCATGATGCGGGACTATCTTGAAGACCAGTGGAGTCATCAATCGCCAATCGTAGAAACATCGTTGGCAAGGGACTGCTCCACCTAGAAATGCCAGCGGATGTATTTCTGGTTGGTAACGCTGATGATTTGGCAATTTTAGTCACTTCTTGAACTGCTGAGTTCGCCAAATTTTAGACTCACCCAAGTCATGAAAAGGGTAGGACGATAGACAACCGACCATAGCCTACAGATAATCGACCATAGCCTACGGTGGAAGACAGAGATCATCATACTGACAAAGCGAAGGACACTGACTGTCATCCCTACGACAGTGGGCTCAGACCATTAAGTCGGTATGATACCTGAGAGTGATGCTGGATACAAAGCTGAACTACGGGGACCACATCCGTAAGGTATGTTGTAGGGCTCTGAGTCACTGCCTTGCTAAACAGATTGCTGTTCAACATCGGTGACACCAGCAAAACGAAATGGAGGCTGCTTGGCGACAACCAATTTCATATTACTGCACGGGCCGGTAATTTGGGCGAACGCACTCCAAACGAAAAATGTTAACGCGCGGATTACTGAGGTTTAGTTCAGACGTGGCCTGCGTATAGCCTGTAGCCACCCACCTCACGGTATCGGGAGTAATCTCGATGTACTTACTTGCATGGGAGCGCAGAGAAGAGTACCTTATACGCTCTAAGCCGGATAGAGCAAGAGCTGTAGCATACGCACGAACGTGAATACTCCAACTTTGGAAAGAACGCAAAGACCAATGGTCGTTGAAAATTATAACTGATAGGTAGTCTGGACGCATGGGTCAGCCCTGACCACGGAGAGATAAACTTCTACCTGTGCCAACTCTCAAAGGGACAGGTTTATTTCAGAAGGTACCGGAACAGAATAAGTAATGAGAGTACACCGTATTGTCGGTACTGTTTGGAAGATTACGATGATGCTCACCATACGTGCAGTCGGTTCGCAAAGTTAAGGAGTAGCCTCAAGTCCACAATTGGCTAGGTTCCGATCTACAAGCTGTGGCGACTTCTGAAGTAAGTAGGCACCGATAGGTGAGCAAGCACAACTGGGTTAAAGTAATGCGAAGACAGATTCCGACACAGATCTGTGTGATCTGTAGATGGGATTTTTTATAGTAAGTAAAAATCTTGCATAGCCTGTGGTTTGGAAACCCGGCTATCTTCTGAAGGCAGTAGTGTAAATTTATTAAATAATTATTTTTGTAAAAAAATATAAGCATAAGAATCACATTGCCAAAAAATTCATATTTCTTCATATACACATGTATATATAAGCAAAAAGTTTCAGTGAGATTATTTCTGGAGTGCATGATCCGATCCAGCTGAAATTTTTGGAAATCTTGAAATACCGTTAATCAAAAAAGCACTTTCTTCACGTTTTACTTCTAAAACAGACATCAGATTCAAAAGAGGTTCCTACAGTAGGTTGATCTTAATGTAAGTCAAGTTTGACAGATTTGTGTGGTTGCAAAATTAAGATAGAAACGCCACTTACTATGGTTTTGGTCATTTTTTGATAAAACTCGACTGGATGGTCCTTGGCTGTCAATTTTTTCCACCAGAGGGCGAATAAGCGGTAACGGGGGTCAAAAATTGAAGAAAAAAACACACTACAAAAACAGAAAAACAAAAAAATAACACTCCCGAAAACACATAATCACAAAAACACAACTAAACTTTATTTACTATTCAGCCATCTAATCTAACGGTAATATCGTCTAACGGCTACGGGGGCCACGTAATCGAGTTTAGCCCATTTTTTCGCTAAGGAATGCTATCAATAAATTTTTGAGTTGCATTCACCCTAGTGCATTCTTTGAATTTTGAAAATTGTGATACTTTTTTTTGATGGTAGACATAAAAATCTTTTCACCACTAACTCACTGCATGAGTTTATCTAAACATGAAACAAGATCGAAAATTTTTTTGTAGTGGTACTGGCAGAAGGTTGCCAGAACAAGGCATTCTTATCATTTTTCTACCAAGAAAGGCTACCAATAAATATTTCATATGATGAAATAATAAACAAAGGTTTACCAATAGAAATAATAAACAAATGTGCATTTTCCCTGAATTTTGAATTTTCTCGGACGGCAACCCTCAAAATATTTTCTTGCCTACAACTTTCGATTCAGTCATCGAATTAAAATGAAATTCGCAGACTAAGTTGATCTCAAGGTGAAGCAGCTTTGATATACTTTTAGTGTCGATGTGCCAAGTAGTGCCAAGTAATGCCACAGCTGATTAGTTTGACATTTTTTGTGTGAGAATGAGTGAAATGAAGGTATGAAGGAGACGTCACTTTTGGCTCTTCTTGTTTTGTCAGTTTTTACACGAAATCTGTTCCTTTACTTTTCTGATTTTCGGCATATTTTCTCCGATCACAGAAGTAAGTTTTCATCAAAAAAGTTTTTACCCGAGAAATGCGAGAATAGACCTATTTAGAAAGCATTTCAACCATATTTAATATGAGGCAAAATCCAGGTATTTCCTCTGATTTTCTTCGAAATTCAGTCTGTCAAGCGATTCGTGTGCGCTTGAGTTTGTTTGTATTATTTTATGCGTTGTTTTATTTTTAATTCGTTCAATATTTTTATGCATTTTATGCTCTTAATGAATAAATAGAGTAATTAAATCTTAACACCAAAATATTTAGCTTAAAAGCGGAAGAAAAATAACGTAGCCTTGATGAAAAAAAGTTTTTACATCACTAGGGTAAAAAATATCATTACTTAAACGAAGTTCACTTCGTATCCAGTGTGAATGCATTGAAAGAAGCTTTTTGCCAATGTAAGTAGACTTAGCACTTTTCCATTAATTGAACTTATCTTCTTCTTTATAATATTTCAGTATAAACTGAAGCATTGAAAATCCACATCAATTTAACGTCATGTTTTTTAATTGAAAAATCCTTTCTGGGCTCCAAAAGTACCGGATGATCAATTTTGTCTTTCGATTCATGGACCAAATTCGTGGATGATTTCGTGAAATGCGTCGGTCATTACTGTTTGAAGTATATTTTCAAAAGAATCAATTGGTATCGAATCTAATAATAATAATTTTCCATATTTAGCATTCTAAGAAAACTTTCCGGTTCAGGCAACATGCTATTCTTTTCTCTTGAGCACTAAACAAACCAAAACCTTATGAACCTTCCAATTTAATGTTAGCTATGTATCATTTTTCCAAGAATGTTTTTGTTTTTATTTCTCTGTCAAGTTTTCGTTTCCTTGCTGCTGGCAATAGAATGCGGATAACTATTCGAAAAAAAATTACAAAGTATATATCAGAAGCACCATTATTTTAAGGAATTTGCTTCTTTTGAGAGTAGAATCAAATTACGAAAAGATATTAAAGACTCGTTTTCAGGAGAATGAAATAAACTTTTCTTACTATCCTTAAAAGCAAATTCACTTGTATCTATATATGTACACATACATGTATCAAATCTATAGTAACCTGTTTACCTGAGTGACATAGGACAAGCAAAGATTTAAGAGCACTTCAAGTAAGTTACTCAGCATGTGAACCGTTCATAGATGAAATATTCGGAGAAAGTTTTGCAAGAGGTAGAATTTTAAGTTCACACGACCAGCTTTGTATCGCCCGGATGAATATATACAGAAACTTGATGCCTTCTTCATATATCTCAAGTTTTCGTATATGATATATATGGCATTAGGAAGTTTCTGAGCTAAATTCTCGTAAAACAGAATATTTATGCCCCCAGTTAAACAAGCACGATTACATAAATATAAAAAGGAAATCACTGCGTAGTGGACGTAGCTCTTACATAATTTTGTGGGTATTTTTGTGATTTATCTGATATTGGTATAAGTAAAATATCTCAATTATACGAATATGTGTATATAATTTCTATTTCCGATAGATATCGAGATTTCTAGGACAATCTGCCCACTTCTTCAGGATCTATCGGTTATAAAAAGTGCTTGAATCACCCACGAAATAACGATTGCTGTCTAGTTTTAAAGCACAAAATTTCTCTTCCACACTAAATCTTTAGCTCCGAAAGCTAGAAAAAATTAAATCGGGCATATTCAATTATTTTTATGGCTTGAGTAACTTAAGGACTATGACTTAAGAAACTAAGTTTTAATAGCCCAATAGTACTCAATTTTCAGACTAAGTTAATTAATTTCCGTGCAAAAAGTCAGCAAGAACAAATAATAATCGACCATGACGACCACGTATACTCATCATACCAAAATAAAACATTAGTGGGAGAGAACTTTATTTATGAATTCCTTTGTTAAAGTACCAAATTAATTATTGGTAACTTCAGTAGGTCTACGAGCCTATTACATTTTAAATGATCTATCAGATTTATATTTGCCTGGAATTTTGTTTTCACCTATAACATTTCATTCAAGATGGTTAAAAGGTAGACAAACCACATTGGGCGCCACTTTACATTTAACTTTTTACTGTTGTTCACAGCATAAAGTAGATTCGATGTGTAAGTCCCAGCCACTTTAAAGGCTAAGTGATACTATTAGCGTGCAAGAGGAGAAAATGTGCCAAATAAAAAGTTAATAAAATAAAAATTAATATTATAATGATAAGAATGTACAGTTGAACAAAAAAAATGTTTTCAACAATAGCCAAAAATTCAAAAAGTATATTTTATTTCTTTCAATATTCAACACCTTTAAATTCACAACACTAAAAAAAAATGAAAAGAAAAAAGATTTTAATGCATAGGAGCTGCTTTAAAGACTGATTTTCGAAAAAAGGGGAAATGTGTAGACTTGGATTGGGTGTTATACCAAATGTGCTCCTTATTGCGACCATGTCGAAGTTTATGTACTACTTTGATGCAATGACTGCATCGGAAGCCATAGGGTAGAAAGAGTTCCAGGGTTACCACTCGCAAGCGCTTCAAAATTCAGGGAAACAAACACTTGCAAACCATTAACATGGCTAAACTCAATTTGATTTTTTTTTAGAAAACAGGGGTGAAGCAGCATTTGTTGGTATGAAAAAACAAAAATGCTTGGAGGTGGAAATCCTTTGCCAGCACAACAGCCAAGAGTCTAAAAAAAAATCTAGTTCCCTTTGAGGCCAACCTAATCTGTGAAAATAGTTTCGATTCGTTGCATGTCTTAGAAGTCATAGCAGCGAAAGTTTTTTAGGATTATCGCCCGCAAAAATTTCAAAATTTGCGAAATCGATACATTTGTTGTTCTTGCCCCTATATATTAATAAAGAATAAAGGACAAATAATACCATAGCTGACAGCTCTATTCTGATTTTTCAACCTAAATCCTACGAAACTTCGGAAGTTATATGGAAAGAGGCGTTTATTTTTTTAAATAATGCCACTGCCACAAAAGTGTTCACATTTTCAAATAAATTATATCAGATTTGTTTCTTTTTAAAGCCAATAATACCCTATGAATTTTATTTTTAACTGATGTTCCGGTTGAGAGTTTTCGTGACCAGAAATATGAAGTGCTGAAAAATAGAATATTTGATGAAGGGCAAGCGTTCTTTTTCGACACAGAATATTGAAAATTTTAATATTAACAGAGTGCACAAAACATTAAATTTATAGACCATTTGCCTTTTTGTCTGAAAACGAAAAAAATCCAGGAGACTCGATAATTTGAAGGATTTTTTCTCATGGCTGTCAAAAGTTATCACAAATTGAAGCTGAAAAAATTCTCTGCCCACTTTTAGGTACACTGCACTCACTCAGCTAAAACTTTCCAACGCGTTATCATAACCAAACGTAAAACATTATCAATTTTCATTCTGCGTAGTTTGTTTTTCTCTCCATAGAAATATTGGGATACCTGAAAATTCAGTAAAATGAATACCGTAAGCTGTTAAATATAATTTTTATTTTTATTTGGCAAGGACCTACATCTTATATGTAACCATAATCTTTGGAAATTTCGGCTCGATCGAATTACACACTTTAAAGATGATTTCAAAAATCCATATGTATATATATATACATATATAAAGAAATATGAATTTTAGGCAAAGTGATTCTAGTACTAATTTTCTTCGAAAATCAGTATGATCATATAAAAGGAAGTTTTCAATGTCAAAGCAAAATAAACATTCAACAACAAATTAATTGGCTATACGAATGACACAAACACCACCACAATAGTCCTGTCATTTTTTTAGATAATAATTTTAGCATTGAAGGCATTTCATTCTCACGAAAATAGAAAAAAATGTTATTGATTTGGAAAAATTTTCTGGGCAATTAGCCTAATTAGCCCTAATCAACTCATGATATCAACACCTACATACATTATTCATATAGATAGGCGCATAATTATTTACGATCTACCGCATTAACATTTGCATAGACCCAAACGAATGTGTTTCGGGCACGTGCCAAGAATATATGGTCGATGGAGGATTTTCGCATACCGAAAACATGACAGCTGTATTTCGAGGCGAATACAAAATTTAAAAATAGTCGATTATATCCTTAATTCTTATGATATTTCGATGATTCCAGATCGCATATCCGCTGTACACAGCATTATTCTGTTATTAGATTTGTAGCTAGGATAGTATCGAAACCGATTTAGTTAAGGTTGCGAAATCTTGAAGGGGATTTGTGAAGTAAAAGTAAAGCAATCCCACGACAACCCTCGTACGGGTCTAGGGGTTGAAGCTGGTAGAGAGCTTCATTACAACTTTTTTAATCATTGTGGATACGAGTGTGGAGTGATTAGTTCCACGACTCACTTTACCCCTGATTTAAATCAGGTACCTAATTAGAGCTAGGTGAACTCAAAGCTTGGTGCGCGGACCCTCGTCCGAACCTGGATTCGAACCAGGGACCCCACACGCAAGAAGCCAGTGCTCTACCCACTAGGCTACTCAAGCTATGATTTGTGAATATCATCAAGGATTTTAGACGACTCACCAGATGTGAATTTATCTAAAAATCAAAAAATGTAACCAATTACAAAAAAAAAATTCACATCCTTTTAGTATGTGTTTAGTACATTTCACTACTCCCCCTTCTAAGAATCGCATAATGTGGCAGTGATGAGGAGCCTTTCCGATTAAATTTCATAATAAATAAGAATTGTTCAATATCTTACAAAGTTATTGCTAAAAATGTAATGGTGAAAAAAAAATCAAAAGAAGGGAAAAAAATTTACTTAGGTAGTGATACATAAAAAATTATAAATACAATATAACAAAGATATGTATCCATTATAAATAAATATGTTTCGTTATTTTAAATTTATGATTGTGCTCTCATTTTTTTATTTCTCTAGTTTGTCCATAAGTTAAAGAAAAAATAGGTTTTATCTATTACAAAATATATCTCGCATCTTCTCTTGAACACAGTTATGTTATTTACTTGTTTTAGTTGATGAGGTAAAATGTTAAAAACTCTAGTGCCTGCGTACGAATAATGAGCCTGCCCTAGCTGTGAAGTTCTCACTGCAGAAATAATGCTGTAACCAGACTCTTGCCGAGAGATGACAAGCATAGACGAGCACGAGTGGGGATGGTTTGCTCACCGTCACTTTGTGTTATGAGCGTACTTTTCATACTCGCCTTACCTCGGGTTCGCTCGAAATTTTGACGGTTTTAGGAGTTGAAAGAAAGGTCGGGTGGACAAAAGGATTTAAAAAATAAACCTCTGGTGCTGAGCTCGTTGATATTTATAAACCGATTTGGTTCGCATATGAAATCATGGACTAGATGCATAAGTACCGATGGTACAAAGTACAGTCTTTGTAATATTTGTTTCTAATTTCTGAACAGAGAAAATACTATCTACCTCTACACCATATGCAAATCTGCGCACTTAAACTTCATATCTTTAAAATATTCTCAACGCGGACATGACGGGTTTTTTATGTACTGGGATAAAAAAGGGCTTATGACTTAACTAAACGGTTTTTGAATAAATACTTCGAACAATATTTGAATGTTTTACCGAATGTTTCGACGAATGTTTTGAAGAAACGTTCGGCAAGAATGTAGGCCCAGCATAAGATTTGTGTCGGAGCCACCTGTAGTTGAATTTGTATGTATTCTGACTTTGCCCTGCTTGAATTCTTTATAAACTTGAACGGTAGATATATCAAATACTTGGTGCATACAGAGCATATTGCAAGTAACGAAAAGTTCATCGGCTGGATAATGCCTGTGCTTTGATATAAAATTTTCAATATTAATATTTGGAGAATCTCACAAATCGAAATCACCTGTATTGGGCACATGAATATTTACCTTGCTCTTTTCTTAACCCCTTTAGAATGGTACCGATTAGTAAGTTTTAGTCACATAGGGGTATACATTTCGTCGCGCACCAGCCAGTTCGCCACTCCGGCTGCCATGCGGCTAGAAGCTATATACTCTTTTCATGTTTAATGAGAAAATAAAAAATGTACATAATACTATTGTTGCCTTCTTTTTAGTAAAAACATGTACCTAAAATCATCCAAAAATTTACCGTACTATTCCAGGGTTAAAAACGTATGAGGCAATTTATGAGCACTTTTCTAATGTGTGAATTGATTAGCCTGGTAATTCCCCTGATTTAAACGCAATTGAAAATGGGTGGTCCCAGACCAAAAAATAGGGAGGAACTGATTCGACGTATGCAAGTTGAATAGGACGCAATTTCGGTTAGGTATCTAAAAAATGTATGTGCAAGTTTCAGAAAGCGGATTTTAGACTATATAGAAAACGAAAGAGGACATACTTCATACTTGTTACATATTATGTTGCCTAATGTGTATATTTTATTATAAAATTATAATATTAAACCAATCACTTTTCATTAAATTTTTATGCAAGAGATACAAAGGGCAGAAACTTTTGCGCCATTCTGTATATATTACCCCAAATTTTCTCCCTTTCATCAGTTTCAATAGGAGCACTAAAGTTTGAACTATGTGAAGATGAAGCACTTTATATTATTGGAATTAATTTTTCTGACGTTATTTTACTCCAACGTTATAGAAATGATTTAATAAATCTGTAATTTCTTCCCCGTTTCCGTCAAATGATAAGAAAGTGTTGCCATTATTTATTGTGGCTTTATGATTGGATTTATATTTCCTTGTTAATAGTTTACCATACTTTCTTCGTATCATTGCGAACATCTAGGATCTTGCTTTAAAAAAATGCTTTTAAAAAAACTTGCTTTTGCTGCAGAAATGAGCCTAGTCAATTTATTTTAAGGAAACGCAAAGTTTTCCCATCTTTATAATGCCTAACACATTTCCGCACTTGACACCATTTGAGTGTTCATCACTATGAAGGGCTACACAACCAACTTGCTGTCACAGATCGTTAAATTGTTCATCAAATAAGACTGGGTTGCTCAGTACTTTCATACTCTTTCAATTCCAACGTGATGTGGCCAGGAAAACCTAATTCAACACGATTATCCTCCGTCTTTTGAAATTTCTTGAAGTTAGAGTGTACGTGGATTAACTACAAACCATTCTATTTTTTATATTCTATTCTATTCACTCCGCCGATCGCAAGTCTAACTTGTGATATGCCGGTCCCAAGCCCGGAAAAAGGAGGAGGGTTTGAGGCAACGAGGTAACTCTATCCTCAGTAAAACTTGCATAGTTGCAGCCTGATGGCTGAATTACATCTAAGCGTCTCAGGTCATTAGGGAGGTTTAGCCACGTTGTCAGACCTGCAACATAGTTGTGTGAACTCTGGCACGAGGCAAGTCTCCTGAAGCAACTATCGCCGAGGCCCCCCATGGAAATTGTTGAGCGATGTGCCGACAACTCATCCTTGTAAAAACTTCCTCTGTCAAGAAACCTAGAACAAAAGCCTCGGATTGGACGGATCAACGACGACGACCACGCAAACGCACAACGGATTATTCTCTCGGAACCTGGAATGTACGCTCCCTGAACAAACCGGGGGCCGAAAAGGCCCTCCTTCATCAGGTCGAACAGTACAAACTGAGCATTACTGCAGTCCAGGAAACAAATTGGTTAGGCTGCGAGATCAATGACAAGAAATCGCATACCATTTTTACAAGCGGTAAACCATCGGGCCGCAAGGAGTTTGGAGTAGCATTCATAGTGAACAAGCAGCTTAAGTCGCGCGTTACCGACTTCAAACCCGTAAACGAAAGGCTGTGTGCGATTCGCATCAAGGCGCGATTTTTCAACCTCTGGCTCATCAATGTGCACGCTCCCACCGAAGTACAAGAAGACTCTGTAAAATACGAGTTCTATGCCTGCCTTGAAACTCTCTTCGACTCACTTCCATCGAATGATGTCAAAATGCTACTGGGAGATTTCAATGCAAAAGTCGGGAATGAAAGTTGGCATCGGGGGACCACTGGAGGACACAGTCTCCACGAAGAATGCAATGATAACGGCCATCGTCTAATTGACTTTGCTTGCAGCAGGAACCTTGTTGTAAGCTCAACTTGCTTTCCACATCGTCGCATTCACAAGCAGACCTGGAATTCTCCAGACGCACATACCGTCAACCAAATCGACCACGTCCTTATTAGCAAGAGATGGGCGTCAAGTGTTATGGATGTTCGGTCGTACCGCGGAGCTAACTGTGACTCCGATCATTTCCTGGTGAAAACAACATACCGGTGCAGAATTTCCTCAGCGCACCAATCGAGATTCAGCCCTCCCAAAATCTTCGCGGTTGAGAATTTGCTGAACGATTATACGGCTCAGGTAAATACGACCGCGCTTGAGGAAAGAATTTCACCAATGCTGCGCGACTCCAGCAACGTAGGTGTCCACGAGTTCTGGGAAGAGCTCAAAAATGCAATCAAGAATGTGGCAGAAAACGTTGTGGGATACAAAGCCCGACGTGCCCGAAACGAATGGTTTGACGAAGAATGCAGAAACTCACTTGACGCAAAGAACGAGGCCTACAGACAATGGGTCCAACGTGCAACCAGAGCCAAAAAGGAAAAATATGACGAGCTACGGCGAATATCCAATAGAATAATTAGGCGTAAGAAAAGAAAATACTTTGACGAGCAGTTGCTGAACATTAATGTAAACCTAGTTAGTAAGAACAACAGACAAGCGTACAGATTAGTAAATACGATCAAAAATGGCTACCAACCCAAGACTAGCCTCTGTAAGGACAAAGATGGCAATATTATCAGCGACACCGAAAGTATTAACAAACGATGGGCGTCCTACTTCGAAGAGCTTCTGAATCCGCCATCAAACATCCTGGCAGCAGAAGCTGAGCTCCATGATGATACCGTTGGTCAAACCCCATCCACACAATCCCCTACAGTAGAAGAAGTTGATCTCGCCTTGCGCTCACTGAAAAGGAACAAAGCGCCGGGCGCTGACGAGATACCAGCTGAGCTACTCAAGTCTGGTGGGGCGGGTTTATTAAGTGCGCTACATCAACTACTGCTGCGAATATGGGAGACTGAGGTGATCCCAGACGATTGGCGCAGAAGCATCATCTGTCCCATACATAAAAAGGGAGACAAACTGCGGTGTGAGAATTACAGAGGCATCTCCTTAGTCTGTACGGCCTACAAAATCCTGTCAAAAATCCTGGAGTATAGGATTAAACCGTTCGCGGAAGAAATCATTGGCGAGTATCAAGGCGGTTTCAGATCTGGTCGCTCCACAATCGACCAGCTTTTCACGGTCAAGCTAATTTTGCAAAAGTGCTGGGAATACGACGTCGATGTATACCAAATCTTTGTCGACTTTAAACAAGCATATGACAGCATCAATCGAGGCGCTCTATATAGTATCATGCTGCAATTTGGTATACCGGCCAAATTAGTGAGACTTGTAAAGATGACCATGACCAACTCCGTCTCGCAAGTCCGGATCCAGAACAGATTGACGGATCCTTTCGAAACTCTGGGTGGCCTGAAACAGGGTGATGGAATAGCGCCCACGCTCTTCAACCTGGCACTTGAGTTCGCTATTCGGGCAATGAATCTGAACACCAGCGGCACGCTACTTTTTAAGTCGACACAATTGGCAGCGTACGCGGATGACATTAACATCATGACTCGAAAACTGACCGATGCAGAAGAACTTCTGCTTAGACTTGACACCGCAGCAAAGGAAGTTGGACTACGAATCAACGAGGACAAAACGAAAGTGATGATGCAATCTAGGACAAGGACGCCAGCGCACACGACCATCAACGTAGGGGACCTTTGCATCAAATTCGTGGACAACTTCATTTACCTTGGAAGCAATCTATCGAGTGACGCCAACGAAACTGACGAAATCAAGCGACGGATACAACTAGCAAATAAGACATTTTTCTCGGTCCTCCCCATTATGAAATCGAAATATGTGCACAGGAAAACTAAGCTCCGCGTTTACAAAACTATCATACGACCTGTGCTGTGCTATGGTTGCGAAACATGGACCTTGACACAAGCCTCCGAAAATAGGATCGACACCTTCGAACGGAAAGTTCTACGGCGGATTTTCGGGGCTGTTCGCGACCGAGATGGATGGCGCATCCGGTACAACAATGAGTTGTACGAACTGTACGATGAGCTGGAAGTCTCCAAGATCGTCAAATTGCAACGACTACAGTGGGCTGGGCACGTGCAACGCATGAATGACGATCGCATGCCAAAACGTGTCATGAACGCAAGACGTGTCGACGGAGCGAGGCCTAGAGGAAGACCAAGAGCTCGTTGGGAGAGCTCAGTGTATGCGGACGCCGGGCAACTACTGGGGCTCCAAGACTGGAGGACGCGGTCACGTGACCGAGACCATTGGAGGAATACTATCCAGGCGGCCAAGGCCCGACGTCGGGCTGTTGTGCCACGATGATGATTCTACAGCTCAAAAAACCAATTTAATTAAACTTTAAGCCACACTACTCAAATTCTTCAACAATTATGTGAACTTGCTGTGAGAAATTTCATCAAAAGACTGAAAAACGAAAATTGAGTTGGATCCTTGTTCTTTTAAAACCTACAACATGCAAGTGTAAATTATGTTCTTTACTCACATGAAAATAGCATGCATGACTATACGGAATGCAAAAGTTATTTGCTATCACTTACATTCTTCTCGATACATTTGTATAAAGTGGTTACAATCGATTAACGGAAATTGTAACCGTTTCGAATAAACACGAACCAAACGATATTCCTTGCTGCTGCTGCTGCTGCTGTTGTTCGTTCAGTAGCATTACTTTCAATTTCCGTGACATATTTCCGTACACTTCCCCCGCAATTCCTGCGCTCTTTCCAAAGTTCATCGTCGCAATTCGGTCATCGATTTCCTTGCTCTGCCTCGTACATTCGTTCGTCCTCGCATCGTCCTCGATATCTTGCAAGTGGCAATACGAAGACTTAAATCTTCTTTCCTCCCAACGGTCGCCGAATGTATGAGCCTCCCACACTTGTGCAGTTAAGAGCATGCACTGAAACAACGATGTAATCCTGATGACACCGATGTACGATAAGCGAAGCGAAACAATTTCTGTATGTCCACAGCAGATTGTTAGATAAACATATGATATTTGGGCGTCAATTAACCCGCTTCTGGCGCTCGTTCACGGAGTAGCTCCATTGGTGCATGCGAGTGGAATATTAATCGGGACACTGCCGACAGCAGAAAGGATGACAAACAGATGATAGTCGAATAACAAACTGCTAAAAAAAAATATGGCAGCCTTGCTTATGGTTTCAAGCTCGAAGTGACGCAAAATACTTTTTTACTGATTTTCCGCTAATTCGGTAACTTTTGTTAAGCTTGTTCCTGGCTTACTTCAATGTACTACGAAAAATGAATACAGAGCAGACACAATTGCTCGGAAATGCCGTGGAGCCAATCACGATCTGCATAAATCTACGAAATAATCATCGCTTTGGCAATTTACAGTGTTTTTGCCATTTTTATTCCCAAGCTCGATTTCTTCTGATGTTTTCACTTTTTCCGCTTGAGGATGCGTGCCAGAAAAGCTTCCTCGTTCGATTTCCAACTAAAAGGCCTTGCTTCGTGCTTTATTGCGTTCGAATCTGTATCCACGATGCAGTCACGTACAAGGACTCGTCCAATACAAAACTGCAGAGCCCTTGGAGCCACAGATCAGTGACGTGGAGCCGCCATATCAACTTTAGTTTTGTTTGTCAGTGCCAGGAAGCACGCATGAACCGACAAATGCCTCCTTCCAACGGACACGATAAATTTAAGGACGAACTTTCCGACACAATAATGACGAACAATCATAAACACGAACGAAACTGATCCGTTTCAGCATTGAGACACGCACGGTGCCGAGTCGAAGACTTGTGCGAAATTCACCATGCTAGTTGATCTGGATATCCTTCTTTCCAAGCATGTCTCGTTTCCATTATGCGACTCAAATCAAACCAGAAACTAGCTCAAGAATATATTATTGCTCCGTTACTACATAAAACCTTTGCAAATGCAATATCCGCTTCCATATAGTCATATCACAAAATCACTAGGACACGCACACTCGCACACGCAACGCTGCACAGAGGAAAAATTATTCCTTTTTTTGTTTAAACATCGCAATTGATGTCGACTGAACAATCAAGGGTGGAGGCACAAGACCTTCGGTGTCGGGTGCGCCTCAAATACTACAAATATTGCAGGATTTGAAACACACAACCAGCTTATATCCTTCAAATCATATTCACAAGTTTTTCACTGCCAATCTGAATAAATCTTCCGAAAAACCCGAACCAGGTATTGTTGTAAATTACGCGACACGACGAACGAATGGAAAAAAGCACATCCGAACAATTTCTATTCCGCCTTCACTTTTCAGGATTCTATCGGTATGTGCCCCGATTCATCTTATATTCCGATTTTTTCGCACAGGCTAATACGTACCGTTATTGGACAGTGCACTTTCAAACCATATAAAGTTAATACCGAAATAATTTAGTCCTTTTCACGACCGCAAGACTATATTATGGAACCGAAATTTCCACCCCGAGAGACGAACGGAATGTTAAGCACGAACTCTCGACCAGTTGTCAAAACAGGCAGCCATTTACAATTTTGTGATTATCAACCCCCATCTGTTTCTGCCCCCACGGACGTACTTCGGTTCTTGTATCGTTAACGGGGGGAAGAATGTATAGATGAAATGAAATGTTCTAGGGGTTGGTAGCATGCGCATGGTGAATATCCTTGTGTAGTTGAAGTATACCGTTATGAAGTAGTCCATTCAATGTATATCCATGTGCTTTCAAGCTGCTGAGCTAAACTTCGGTGTGGTGAAAAGTGGTTATTTGAAAATGGAAAGCTAGTCAATTTGAAAATTTGTAAACAAGGATTTTTTTTTTGTCAGAAGTGGATCATATTTAAATGGATAAAAAATAGATAATAGGTGAATAGATACAACATAGTCAAGGAATTAAAGGAGCTACACTGGCATAAAATAACTGAATACGAAATCGACAATATATTAAATAATTTAACAGGGAAAAACAACACCAGGGGAAAATGAGATAGCTGTTGATACTGTTAAAATAATACAAATGTTCATTAAAAAACCTTACAATTGCTATTTGAATATTACAGGTATTATAAATAGTTAATATTAAGGCGGCTTTAGATATGCGGTGTTTGTCAAACACCTCCTATTCGCCAAATACCGAACATCTAGTCAAGTCATTTGGCTTGGTGCTTGCGGAATGACAAGCACAGTGAATTAGATATTCGGGCATTGCCGAATGTTCGCCAAAACTGGAACATGTACGAGCTGCTCGTCGTTGTTCCCTCCCGCAATTTTTTTGTGAAAAAACGAAATATTTGCTGCATCTCTGAGCATTAATAATTAATTATATTTATATCTTTAAACATGGATTTAAATATGGATGTTGATTCAGCAGATTCAGCTGACATTATATGTAATTATAAATACCGAATGTGTAAAGCGGGGATCCGAACATACCCAAACACGGTGCTCGTCTACTTTGATGTTTGTTGAAAGTTCGACAAACTACGGGAATAGCGAGCACCCGAATGTTTGTGCTTGGCCTAGGGCAAGCACTAGGCGAGCAACCCAACCACACATGCGAAGTTTGCCAAACTAGCTGCTCGGTATTTGACAAACACCGCATATCTAAAGCCGCCTTTATACATATAATAAATTCCAAATGAATTTAGGTAAACCAAGTCAGGAAGATAGGTTCCGTGGCTGCTTTTTTCAGGTAGACCCCAGCGAAGGCACACTAGGGCCCTTGTGATACCGCATTCGTATGGTGCAGAACCTTTATTATGTCAAGAGAGAACTTTCTGAACTAGATTCTTCTTCAGGTCTACCAACGCTGCTTCGGTTCAATTTACCAAGAAGTAGGAGCCAAGGGACTGCTTACTTCTTCTGTTAAAAGCCGGGCATTCGTGCAAGAGGTGAAGATATGTCTCCTCTTACTCCTCGCATCTACAGCTCCGGCAAAAGTCGTGGTAAAGGGCATCCATCCGCGCTGCATACCTGTCAAACAAGCAATGTCCAATTTAAATAGACACTGCCTGGCGGAAGGACCGGCCCCCTTTCTAAATCGAGCAACAATCTAGTGCGACTAAAGTCAAAAGTTTTTCACAACTGCAGCGCGATCAGACCAGAAGGTTCTTCCACCCAGGACTTAAAAGCGTCCTTTGGGTGATTTTGTCTGATGGTCAGTTTAACTGAAGCTATCAAAATGCCAATCGGGGAACTGCAGGACACCGCCGGCGAAGGCATCCCAGCTTTCGCAGATTCTTCCGCTTCACAGTTCTCCTAAATGTCTCTATGTCCTGACACCCAAAGTAGTTGCATTTTCGAATATCTCGACATCTCGTTAAGCGACGTACTGCATTCGAGGATCAGCAACTCCAGCAAGAGAGTGTATAGCCGCTTTGTTGTCTGTGTAAATACAAATATTCATTCCGAATATCTGGTTACATAAGAGTGACTTAGTCGCTTAGAGAAATCCCAAAACCTTCGCTTGAAAGACACTGCAGAGGTCTGGCAAGCGGAAGGAGAGCTTCAAGTTTGGGTCCGTAGGAAATATGCCTCACCCAACTTTGTCGTCCAGTTTGGAGCCATCGATATATATTTCCACAGCATCATTTCCTAGGGTATCCCCAATATTTTTTTTTAGATAACACTGTTATGACAGTTTTTATAGGTTTCGGGGACTACCCCCATTCCTCTCTGTTTAGAATTGGAGCTTGAAACCCTTGAGTCTGAGATGTTTAGGCAAAAACATAGTTGGTTTCCGCGGGAACAGATACGCCTTGCACCAAATTTTTAACCTGGTCCAAGTCTGTCCTTGTCTAAGGGTCTCCACAATGCATTCCTTCCTGCAGCGCACCTCGCATGTTTCAAGACAATCAGATCACTCGGAAGCCAATGAAGCAGTACCAGGAGTGTTTTCGGTGAGGTCGAACGGTGTTTTAATAACGCTACTAACCTACGCACCTTCTCCAGCATTTTCTGATGTACAACTCTAAGAATGGCTGGCTACCAAACGACTGCTCCGTACAGCAGATTTGGTTGCACTATGCTAGTATAAATCCAGGAGACGATACGAGCTTTTAGCTTTCAAGTCGCTCCTATAGCCTTTTTATAGTTTTAAAGAACACGCAGTACTTTTCGACATTTTCCATCCATCGAAGCTTGAAGCAGGATTAGTCCCAGATATTTTACTTTGTGTGTGAGACATACAGAAAATCCATTGAGCTTCGGCAGATCGAAGGATGGAATTTTATTTTTCCTCGTGAAGAGCAATAGTTCCATTTTGTTAAGGCTACTACTAAGGCCACACTTCTGACACCATTGCGAATGATTAAATCTCTCCCATAGGGTCAAAATAAATTTCCCTGTTATGGCAATAGCAACGTCATCCGCATCCGGTACCACTTTGCATCCAGTATGATCGAGTTCCTTAGAAGCTCATTAACTTAACATTAAATTCCAAAGCAAGGGATGCAAAACAACGCCCTAAGGAGTTTGCATACTTACCACTTGTTTGATGGTTCAGCTATAATAGTAAATGGTAAAGTCAAGTAATTTCACGGCTTTCTTTTGTCAGTTCTAGTGGTTGAAGCTGGTAGAGAGTTGCGTTCACAAATTTACAATCGATGTGAATATGAATGTGGAGTAATTACTCACTTTATCCTTGATTTAATTCAGGTACCTATTCAGAGCTAGGTGAACTCAAAGCTCGGTGTGCGGTCCCTTGTCCGAACCAGGCACCCCACACACAAGAAGCCAGTGCTCTACCCATTACGCTACTCAAGCTTCAATAATAAATAACAGCTGATTTATAAGTTTTACTGTCTGTGAACATACATTCAGGTTTTGAAGAGCATTTACAATCGTGTAAATACGCACTTTATTGATTGCTCCCTCCATATCTACAAATGCAGTCAGCCTGTACTCCTTGCATGTAAGTGATTTTGAGGCATGCCCTACTAGGTATGTAGCGCTGTTTCGACAATTCTCTCCTTTTCTAAGCATACTGTGATTTCGAATTCAGAGAAGAGTCCAAAGCACTGATTATCCAATACCCCACAATAGGCAAACCGATCGTGAATAATGGGCCAATAACCTGTTCCCGTAAAATTTATTCATCCAGGAACCTGATACTTCGGCTCGAATACTTAAATCGATTCAAGGAAATCGACCACGGTTCTATATTAGGAACTGCAATGTGTGAACCCTGTGCAAATCGGGGGCCATTGAGGCCCTGCTGGGACCGGTGACAAATAGAAAATAGATGTTCACTATAGAGGAAATAAAACTGGTTGCCATTGAAATTTTGGACATGAAATCGTTCACAATTTTCAGAAGCGAAAAGTTATCCAGAATTTACGAATTTAGGGGAAGCCTTCATCGTGGACAAAAATTGAAACCGCGAATAACCGACTACAAGCCTTTCAACGAAAAATTGGATACAAATCGCATTTGAGTAAAATAAATTATATTTGGCTCATAAACGTTCATACCTCTACTGAAGATAAGGATGAGGCAGCGAAAGACCATTTGTACATATTACCTTTTGGAAAGGTTTTATAATTCTCTGCCATCAAATGATGTGAAAGTCTTGCTGGGGGGCTTCAACTCAAAGGTTGGAAACATATTCCAAAACCACTGGTTTTCCCCGATTCCTGCAACAAAAGCGGACAAAGACTTGTCGGCTTTACGTGCAGCAGTAACCTTATCGTAAACTAAACTTGTTTCCCTAATCGAAACACCCATAAAAGGATATGGGCATCTCCGGATAGCCGCACCTTTAATTAGATCGATCAAAGAGGTGGGCCCCTTGTATTTTTAATGCATGATAACGGCGTGAATCTAGTACTCTGCAATATTTTGTTAACATTAAAATATCTAGTATATATGCAAAGAATAGATTTACCAAGACTTGCAACCATTTTTAACTACAAAATTAAAACTTTTTTTTAAATCGAATCTGTTTATATTTGATTACAATCGTATTTTTCTGTGTTTACATTAAAACATTAACAGCTACAGAGTTACACCTACAGAATTAAAACTACAATCCAAATTCACCTATATCATAGTAAAAATGCAAATAAAAGTTTGCTACAAAGGCTCCTAGCCATGTTGTTGATGCTAAAAACTGAAAGCATATCATGGCAATCAGGAGAGCTGGTGTACTCACAAAGTCTCGTGGTGACTGCATCAAAGAACAGTAATCCAAGTGCACCAAAATTTCATAGCACGAACGTCCATTAGCATCTATGAAATTTCGATTAGATGGAGAAAGACTGCGACAACTTTTCCCACTTAAAGATTTCGCCATCTTACACGTATATAGAAATCCGGAGACTATAAAGAAGCAGTATAAGTAGCTTAAGATCGCACATAGTAAACATATAAAAGCTTCGATTTTAGGCATTGCCATGCATTGAGTTGTTTTGAAGCTTATCCTGCAAGAAAAATATGTTTGAATCTATTTCAACCAACGTGCATTCAGCCAAACATTATTATACTCACTCGGAATGATCTATTTTCTTGTTCTGGCAAACATGGAAGACGTGTGTTAGTGCTGCTGAAAGCGCAACAAGGAGAAACGGTAGATGCCAAAAGATGGCTATGTGACATATTATCCTTCTGCTGCCTGTAAAATAACACTTTTCTGGCGTATAAGTCACATTTTGTACAAAAAATATACATCCACGTTTTGTACTACCCATCGCGACATTCCAGTAACTCCATAAAATTGTACAGAATATAAAGGTTAAAAGGCTAACGCACAGAATAAATATATAGGCAGCCGAAAACAAACCGTGAACATAATAATATTGCATGGGCTTAGAGGGCAAACATAAAATTTATTGTTTTGGCAGTAATCGAAATTTGGCATATGAATTTCAATAATTTGAGTGATATTTGACGTGCCTATTTTTCGATAATGCTATAGGGTAAGCTTTTCGAATAGGGTTTTATTTTGATGGTACCTAAGAATTGATGATACCTAAGAATTAAAAATCCTACCAATTTTCTCTGCTAAAGTCATTTCGGTGGCAGGGTTTTAACACATTGTTACATGCACATCAACGTTAATCGTTTTTCACCCAATCAATGCTCAAAATATCGAGAAGTATCGACTTGAAGTAGCGCGGTACTAAGTATTTTTATTTATTGTATTTCATCGTAATAAGAGAACGGAAAATCCCATACAGAATTTACAATAAGAAAATCATAATAACCAAGAAATAAATAATAAGTAAACCAATTCCCATAAGTCGTGTGAAGACCAGCACAGCCTAGAAGCATGCAATCCACAATTGTGGAATCGCTGGAAGGATTATTCATGGACCTGGTATGAGACTTGGCAGTCAGTATTTGAGAAGTGAATCGAGTGAATGATACGTCGAAGTAGCTTTCAAGCGGTGATATTAGCGCGATAGGTAACGAATCACGAATCCACAATGTGTTTTTTATCGGAAAAACATAACAATTGGTGTCAGAAGTGGAATTCTTTCGCGTTCGCGATTCCACAAGTGACTTTTGTTGCGGTATAGAGCTGTGAATTTGTGCAAAACGTGATAATTTGGAGTGTGGGGACTAAGCAAAATATTAGGAATTTAAGATAGTAACTAGTTTGAACCCAATGATTGAGTAAATGAAGAATAATGTCGAATCAAACGAGCTAGTATTGATGAAATTAAAAGTAGAGTGCTGGAAACGTGACTTGGGGTAAAACGGTTTTGCTATCACGGCTAATGGAGGAAAATATCTGAAAACGTTTGAATTTTCGGACGAAAAAATAGCCAATCGTAGCCTAAAGTAACCGTTTACGAAGAACAAAGCAGCGTGGAGAGAAATCGGATAATGGATTTGCGACTGACAATGTCTTCTGATATGAAATAACAAGCTGACGACAGTAAATAGCAGCCCATGAAACTAGAATAGAAATTTGACCAGGCCAAGAAAGGCGATCAGCAGCTGAAAGAAGATAAGTAAAAGTTCCAACAGCAGTTAGACAGTCGAATGGCGGAAGTGAAACAACAGTTTGTCAAGCAAGAGCTACAACTGATAGTGCTTGAAGAAGAAATTGATCTGTTAAAATAGAATCCGCAGCCCGTGAAAACCATAGGAACCGTTTCAGCTGAATAAACTGGCAGTAAAGCACTCAAAACGCCCATTTTCAGCGAATACATTTCTGGGGCTATCTACAGGAAGCAGTTTGAGGCTGTTGCAGAGAAAAACCGTTGGAGCGATCACTTATGTACGACCACACTAATGGTCTCATTAAAAAGAGTAGCGGTGTTTGCTCTTCAAACCATTCCAGCCAAAAATTGCTTCAGTTATTCAAGCTGATTGGGGCTTTGGATTTGAGATACAGTGAAGACCACCTAAAGGAAGTCCATCGTACACAGCTCAGAACATGTGCGTGAAAGCCAGGGGAAACCATCCAGCAGCTGACTCAGGACATTGAGCTGCTAATACTTCTTTCCTACCCTACGTTGGATCCAAGACACCGATATGAAATGACGAAAGATGCTTTCATCCAGGGAAAAAATAAAAAATAAAGTTTAAATGTTTTTCCAGTAGTTACTTAATATTCAAGGAGATATAATTGTGTACTTCCTGATTTAACACGGGACTTTCTCTATTTTTGTCCACCGTTAATGCTGTCCGCATCCCAACATTAGCTTAACTAGCCAGATGATAGTATGTATTACTTTTTTTCGCATAATTAGAAATTCTCTCCGAAAATAAGATAAATTTATCTGTTGTTAAATTTGAAAGCCCCTACAGATGGTTTAATCCGCCACATATGCTTCATGAAGACGAGTGTTATTTAAAAAAAACAGTAAGCAGCAAAAAACATGTAAAAAAGCAACAGCGCTGATAACCACGTTTTACAAAGAATTGATTGCTTCGCATGATGCAGACTTAAATCCCACTTCAGTTGTAGATATTATTTTGCGAGATTATCCTATGCCTTACTAAGCAGGAAGCCAAAATCTCTCTGGATTTAATCTTATTCTATGGAAAAAATTAATCTGAGTCATGTTTCGAGTTCCGTCAGTTTCAAATAAATACCCACAGTTATTTTCATACAAAATGTTTTTATTAAAAATCAAAATTCGGAACAAACATTTCACAGTTCAGAGAACCACAAAAACAATTTATTCGATTGTCACTGCTTAACATACAATCTCTTCTTTCTCCTCCATAATGAAATCTCAGTTCTTCGTTGGGTTGAATATCCCGCTTTGCGAAAATCGCTATAATCGATATAAATTTGTATTTAAACATAAATATATTTTCTGCTACCTATTTTTGGTAATGGACATCCAACACGCACGCTTAAAATTTCACAATTGGGATCACAGCTATGATTCAAATACCTTCCAATGTTTCCTTTAGCCGAAGGATCAATGAACGTTTGCAATCTACCGTGATCCGATTCTGTCGAAGATTCATTCAAACATATTATATAATTCATTTTCTTAGTATTTTGATTTATCGTGTGACGACGAATGGCTTCCGATTTCGTTAATATTTCCCCGGCGTATTCACATATAAACGCACCCTTCGGTATTGATTTACTTGTAGTCAAACCTTTTTGAGGGCGGCCATTGTACGATACCTGGATAATACGTAAATTTTTGCGAGGTCCAAACTGTACCAATCTGTTATGACACGAGGACAAGCACTCGCAGTTTTCAAAACATTCATAGATCAAATCATTACAATGTCGGCTCTGATTCAGCACCAATTCCTGGCCTTCTGTGCTGATACATATCTTGTAGTTACCTCCGTGCAAGCACGAATCCGTTTCACATGATACAACTGAACAATCACATTTCAATGTGTAAGCTGAATCAAACAGTTCCTGTAGGTTTTCAAATTCATGGAATTCTTCTTTATTTTCTGGAGGCTGCTGTAGAACATTTTCTAAAATGTAGTCTATGGAAGATTCAATGTGATCATAGTCGTCTACAAAGGATGTTCGCTCATTGACTATTTCGTGTTCAATTTGAGATGATTTTGCGTCCATTAGTCAAATATGTATCGTTTGGTTCTAGGATCAGACGAAATTTGAATACCAGTCATTCTGAAAAGAGTTTCCATTGAATCCTTTTGACTTTTGATTTTATTGCTATATTAGACGGTGGAAGTAAAAATAAAACTCAGACTCTTGAAATCATATTTGTCTTTATTATTAATAACAATTTAAAAACGTACAATTACAAAAACCAACAACAAACATTTCGTACATCTACTTCAGGCCACACATCTTCAAGCTTTCCTCCCACAATTTCTCACCGACCTCTTCCTTAAAATCGACCTTTGACTTCATCATTTGTACATTTCTCACATAATATCCTGTGAAGGCATTTTTCTTATCATCATTCTTATTATCGGTCGCTGCATAGATAATATTTTGAGCACCTTGTTCAGCCGAGCGCATCATCAAAAAAATTCCTGGCGAGAACATTGCAATCTGATACCATTTTAGAGTGTAGTTTCTAAAGAAATCTGTATAGCAAAGCCCGGGGCATAGGACATGAACGTCGAACCCTTTCTTGTACAGCTCACGACCAAAGTAGAAATTCATCAGTTTCGAATTGTTATAGTGACGATTTATTCGAGGCGTTAACATTTTCACATCACATTTACCAAGCAGATCGAAATCAATTACTCCGCTTTCGTGTAGCCCAGACGAAACAATTACTATACGACTGCTATTTTGACGAATAGTTTCTTCGAGAAGTTTGAACAGTAGGAAATGTCCTAAATGATTCACACCGAAATGAAGCTCATAGTTTTCTTTTGTGAATTCTTTTCCGTTGACACTCAAACCGGCATTCAATATAATACAATCGAAATGTGGGAAATTGAGTTTGATCTGTGCAGCGCATTCGCGTATGGAATCGAAGGATGCTAAATCCAATACAAGTGCAGCCTGCAAAATAAACCAAAATTAATTAAAAAGCGACTATGTTTTGCATTATAGCTTTATACTAATATTTGTCCGTAGTCTTGAAGTTTTTAGTTTTATATAGCCATAGGCAAATGTAAGCGGAACGATCGCGAGCTATAGGATGTTTCAACAAGACCCAACAGATTTCATACCATATTATACATATTTCATTATTATCATATTTAAATAGTTTTCCATCCACCCACAATAAAATCTGCTTCAGACATTACAATTTACATCGCAGCTTTTTACTGGCTAAACCAGCTGTCTACAAAAAATCTGAATAGTTAGAAATATGCAGGGCAATGGTTGATTGAATTTGCAAAAGATGAAAATTTTGCTACGGCTACAGTTTTCCTATTTAGAGAGAATATTCGCATTTTAGTAGCCGGCCTACACGGACGCTTCCAAGCGGGGGCAATCGTACTCAAACTAACAAATTTAAGAATATAAGTATATGTTAATGATAAGGAACTCTATCGAGTTCTAGTAAGGTAGCATTGACGGATTAAATTTTTTACGGATTTTTCATGGCGGACCTCACCTTACCTTTTGTGGTAGCAAATCCGCCCCATATTCAAAGATCCACCCCTGCCGCGTAGAGCTGGCAAAGCGGCATAACAGCATCCGTCGGGGTTGAATTAAAATGTGCTCCGCTAATGCGGACGAGGGGCCTTCACCGCTATTTCTAGGGTACTTTTTTTGATTTGCCTCTTGATGGTTTGCCATCACATCATCCCGCTTGGCAGGCTCTCTACTGGACTTTGGTTCAGTTGAGGCGTTTTTCAAGCAACCTCCCATTTCCATAAATCGCAACGGACGCTTGCCCAATGAGCCGAAACCCAAAAAAACGTGGCTAAGTCGATCCAAAATTCCTTTTCTTCTCATTTATAGAATTGTTTTTGATTGTAATGCTATCGAAAATTGAATTTTAACTAAGTAGTTTTGAAAGTATACACCGTTTCGATACTCTGAGAACTGAAAGACTAAAAACGAACAACAATCAACTTATTCATGGGTGAACCTTGCTAGATTTAATAAAAAAAAAATATGCGCAATTCAACTCAATTTGAAGAAAACTTAAAAGTGTACAGCGTTTATAATTCTAGCGTTTTTTTTGTCGACACGGCTTAAATTAAAAGGAACTTATAATTCAGACAAATTTGATACAAGGACAACATAGTGCATGCTGTCATTTCCAGCATAAGTTTAATATACAATTGTCCAGTGTTCAATTGTCTAGAATGCAACGTGTGATCAGTTAAAACCAAAACCTTGGAAGGTCAATTGTTTATGAGATAAATAACTAACTCAATTTTTTTCATTATAAGTAGATAACAATAGATTTAAAGATTTAACTTTTGTAAAAAAATAAATTCAGTGGAGGGAAACAATCTTGCTGGTTGGAATTTTTCGGGTGTTCTTATCTTAGCTATTTGTTTAACAGTATCACGGAGCGACACAATCGATGACTGTTTTTATCTTGGCAGGCATGACTTGCTTGATTACCTTACTCGCGACGTATTTATTTCAAAACAGATTGTTTTTTGATTTATATCTTTTGTACCCTGTCCGTCCAGTCGAGTAAACATACAGGATTAATATTTTTTGAAATACTTACAAACTTTCCTTCTTTGGTTTCACTCTGAATCTTCTTTATCGCCTCATTTGCACGCTCCAAACTTCGGCAACACATCACAACCATTGCGCCCCTTTTGGCTAATGCACGAGCTGTTTCAAATCCGAGACCGGTATTAGCACCGGTAATAATGAAAATTTTATCTTTCAACGAATACGTATTTGTTACCCAGCCCCATTGGAGTTCACGATATTTTCTCACCAAATACAGGAAACCAATAATTCCGGCCGGAAC
Organism: Nemotelus nigrinus; assembly: GCA_947369275.1. Lineage (NCBI taxonomy): Eukaryota > Metazoa > Arthropoda > Insecta > Diptera > Stratiomyidae > Nemotelus > Nemotelus nigrinus. The sequence goes on from OX376374.1 coordinate 133,266,391, forward strand.
TACTACGGATGTCAGAACCATTTTTACTTTTATATTAAACTGCGACGTAGAAGAAAATTAATTGGTTATTTGCGACGATTGTGAAAATGATGTATTCGACCCGCAGAAACGATGCTAATAAGCTTTAAAATCATATACACAGATCCGCCCGGTCGAAAATACACGAACCGTACAACGAATGGCCAAACAAGCAAGGCAGGTAAACATCAGCTGATTTGCTGAATACACTTTGACAAACGTCAAACACATTTATCGCCACCCGATTTACGTCAACTTACCTGTGTTTAAAAGTTTGTACATCACATTGAAACTGGAAAGATGTTGGATGAAACAATTTTACTTGGAGTATCCAGCTATCTTAAGAGTGCCATCAATTGTCAATGTAACACCATAAAAGAACATTTGAATTGCCTTCGAACCAGAATCGCTTCCCTACGTCACTCGCTGAATACCTACATTCATTTTCTTGTCGTACGTGTGGCAGTAGAAAGAAATTTTTAGACCAAGTGCTCTTTTACACGCGTCAACTCGACCGCGGCGTATCGTGATCAAAGTCACCGATACATATTTATATCCCCTATACGCTAATCGCTTATTCGCGTGGCATTTGAAATTTCAAAACGAGAGAGAATTAAGAGTTAAAATATTCGGTAAAATATGTGTAAAGAACAGCAAGAGTTTTATGTTACATTCTGGTTATTAATTATTCCACTGCCCGGTAAGCAATACCTATGTGGTGCAATTCGAGTCCAACTTAATGCTCCCTGACCATTTATAAAATCATCAAAATTGCTGATTTGACCATATATTTATTTGTTTTAGGTTTTAACAGTCGTTGTGCATCCCTAAAAAGTTAGAAATCAATCAAAATCAATATGTTAGCAATTAATGAAAAATCATATAGTACTCGTCCTGCCATTTTTGGCACCGGTTGTATGTCAAGGCTGCCACATGAATAAGCGCAAAATCTAAACTCAGCCAAATGGAAAAACGCGAGAAGTGTCGAGAAAAGTCATCGTTGACATCGTTCGTATCGGGCTCGGTTCAGTTTGTTGTGAGCTCAATTGATCGATTTTATTCGATAATTAGATCATAGGTATGTCGTCTATTCGTTAGATCATAAAAAGTGGTCACAAATCCAATTGAAAAGTCCAGCATAACTTTGACCAATGTGTCGTTTTCAGGCCGTGTTCGATTGGGTGACAGCTTGTAGCAAGCAGTGCTCGCTCGTATCTACCATCAGCTCGGATTCTCTTCCTAATTAAGTCTCTGGGATTTTGTAAATTGGGTCTACGGAAGGCTTAGAAATGGCCCAACCATCTGTATCGAATATTAGTGTAAACGGTATGAACCCATCCGATACCAAAGACCAGTCCGAAGAGAACTGTGATAGAAAACAAGAAGGGCCACAGCATAATCAGCCAAATGTGCGACACATACCAATATTCGTCGAAGGTCGAGACAAGCCATTATTAAACACAAACGTCGAACGGTCGCCAAGTGGCAGTCAACGACAATCGTCGCCAACTTTTAATGATCTCTCCAGGACTGGTTCTATATATGATCGGGCTAAGGACATTCCAGTTCGGAAGCCGATGCAACAAAACGCTGGTCGAACAGAATCACCATCTCGAACTATTCCAATAAATGTGTTGCATAAAGCACCCAGGGATGTTCAAGGTGCTCCTGCGGCAGGCTTTCATCCACACCATCAAAGGGCGCCACAGTTCGAGATACCCCAAATTCAAAAATCCGCATCGAAAGTGCACTCGATACCGATCAAAGTGGAGCATGCCTCGTCCCAAACAGGTGCACCTCAGCCCCAAAAAAGGCACCCGTCAGCGATGCAACAAAATGTTACAGATGAAGTCGACGCGAAGTCTCAGCCGAACTCTTCTGTTCAGCAGTCCCTCGACGCAATCACCAAGATTCAGAAAATACAGCATGACGTATTGGATTTGATGAACCGCGTCGAGCAATTTCGCGGTGGCTCTAGGACTGACAAGGAATATTTGTATTTAGACGAAATGTTGACACAGAATCTGTTAAAATTAGACACAATCGACGCCGAAGGAAAGGATAACATCAAAGCTGCCCGGAAAGAAGCTATCAACTGTATCAACAAATGCATTGCAGTGCTGGAAGCAAAGATCGACTCTGGCACAACAGCTAGCTCAAAGTCAGACAATCAAAATGGGACTGCGGGTCACAATCAGCAAAAAGACGAGCGAATACAACAAAATCAAGGACCAGAGCAACAAATGCGAAATCAACCCGGCCAACAGCAAGTATCAAATTCATAAACAGTCCGAAATTATGGCCCTATCTGAAAAGAATGCAAACAGTGCTAGAGAAATTAAAGAATTATACTACTTCGTGATTGTCATCGTCCACGAATCGGTCGTGCCGCAACTTAGAATGTAAATTTTGGCCTGCATGGAGCAAATAGTTCGGTGACATCGCATTTAAAGAATATTTCAAAGAGTTCAAATTTATTATTTCACAAAAGAGGCTTCTATTAAAATTGCTAGAGAATAAATACATAGTATATAGTTTGAGAAATCGAATGGGCAGCTGAGCATTAGTCACCTTGTCGAGTTCCGATATCGAATCGATTCCTTTTTGATGAAATTGAGGCCTTCTTAGAGTCATATGCGCGAGAATATCATTGTCACTGTGATGATGTTTAGGATAGGATATGGCAGTCATTGAAAATATTAATTCTGAAAAGCAGAATAATTGAAAAATTAATACTATTTCTTCGTATATTTTACGAACACTCTTAGTTGCTTCCGTCTTGAGTATTTTTTTATTATTTAAAGATCGAAGCCAAAACAAAGATTTTATTGTTGTTAATTAAAAACATGTTTGAGGAAGGAAACTCAATTTACGTCAGTCTACAATAAACATTTCCATGTTCTACTCTGTATCTAAGCCTCGTCCGCATAAACTTTTAATATGCGGAAAACAATTCCGTTTTACTCTTGGACAGTATTCGTTTTTCGTTAGCTATTACCATTGTGTTTCGTCGTGAACGAAGTTGTAATCAAAGATAGGATTATACAATAACACAAACAATGCAATTTGTGTTGTATATGTAGAATATTATATGTAAGAGAAAAAATATAATTCATTGATTATGGAACTAATCGTAATTCATAATTCAATGATTATAGCTGCAAATTTAAGACTAACTTTTGTTTTTCTCCTGTCGCGATTGAAATTAAACTACATGCGAACCAGCTATACTATGACACAGACACAATAATAACAATTTTCTCAATACATATTTCAATATTAAGACGCGCAGTAGTCAATTTTAATTTCCGCGTTCTAAAAACCATAGTTGAATTCTCGAAAAATACACAATAAGTTAATTATATTTCTGCTGTACACTATGTAAAAAGTGATAACCCATTGAATTAAAATAAAAACAAAAAAAAAAATATTTAATCTGAAGATAAACGCTGCTAATTTTTTACGTTGAAGATCAGTGATAAGGAAAACATGACAACACAGTATGAATGCATTTTTTATTACGATTTTTTACAATTTTCGGATCGAATTCAAGTTACACGTATCTTGATCGATAGATTCTAGGAATCGCTAAATCCTTTTAGGTTGCAGTGTAAAAAACGTATTTTATAGCATCCTAGTTCTGTACATAGTGCGTTCCATAAGTAATTCGACCATATTTTTCTTCTGGGACTGTAATTAGCATTGTACTGCGACCGAGCGGTAAAGGTGGAGGCGGTGTCAGCTTTGAGAAAAACCATCCTGCAGTCACTTCTGAGCTTTGCAGTAGAAAGGACTAGCGTTTCCGCGCACTTCTGCTTGGCTTCGTGCTCAAGCCCGCAATGGACAGTTCTCTCAAGCAGCGCTACGCAATTAAATTTTATGTGAAACGTGCCAAATCAGGGAAGAGGTCGCTGACGAAGCTCGGACTGAGCATCCATCAACGTCCTGGGTGGGACGACGGTGTGTGCGCGATTGCTTAAAATTTGACTGTCGCTTGAAACTCAGTTTAATAACAAACAGTATAAACTTGTCCAAATCGACGGTTAACTGGATTGTGACAGAAGATTTGCAGATGAGGAAAGTCTGCGCAAAACTTGTTCCGAAAGCTTTGAACGACGCCCAAAAAAAACACTCGGATGCTCCTTTGTCGAGAGTTGTAGTTATTTAAAGACCCTAATTTTTTTTTGGGTTTGAAAACCGGTAGAGAGCTGGATTATTGAGTACGATCGAGAAACCAAGCGGCAGAGTGCGGAGTGGCACACAGCATCTTCTGCCCGCCCCAAGAAAGCTTGAATGAGCAAGTCTCGAGCAAAAGTAATAATCGTTGTCTTTTTTGTCATCTGGGGCATTGTTCTTCACGAATTCAGATCATTCGGGAAAACTGGATGTCCTCAAATGATTAAAAAAAGAGGGTTGCCCAAGTCATAAGCGCCATCAAGGGGACCTGGAGGCTTCACTACGATAACGCGCCTAGTCACACCACCTTCCTCGGCAGCGACTACTTGACCCAGATCAATGTTGCAATGATCTCTTAGCCTCCCTACAGCCGCGACGTGACACCACCTGGTTTTTGTATATTTCCCTACTTCAAACAAGGTCTTCAAGAGAATCCATACACAACATCAGAGCGATTATAACGCATGTCCTGAAGAACATCTCGCAGTAGGTTCTCCAAGACGTCTTCCAATTATGAAAATTTCGTCTCGAGAAGTACATAGAGGACAATTTAAGGGCATTGTGCTTCCTAGGAAGACGTAGCAAAGAAAAATGAAAATAAGGCTTCCGTTCGCGCAAATGGGTTCAAACATGCCTCCGACGCTTGGCCGACTTGAATCACGAATTGGGGGTCAAAGATCTGACAAAAAAAAAACTTGTAAGAGTTTAAAGAGAAAACACTAATCGAGGAACCCAAGATGAGATATGAATGATGGAAACACGAGATGTACAGGGACAATAGGGGATCTTGAGCTCAAAAAAGTAATGAGCGAGTAAACTTACACTGAACCACCTCAATAGTATCAGACAGGTGTTGAAGACTAGGTGATCAGATCTGGTTGCTACGTTCTAAGTCAAAAAACAAATGAATACGAGAGGAAATGTTAGTAAACATGTAAGAAGAGTGAAAAACCCTACAAACTTTGGTGGTCCCGGTAGTGATATGCATGACATGAAGGTCGTATTTCAGTTTGGTATCAAAATTAATCCTAAAGTTTCTTAATTGCTCTACAACAAAAAGGGAGATGCCAGACAAAGAATAGGAAAATATATGGGTATTTTAATATGTGAATCACATCTGGAGGTAAATGGATTGGCACCAGTGATGAAGGGTAACCAATTAGCTTGAAACTTATGAAAGTCGTCCACAGATTTGATTGTTCTGTATAGTTTTAGGTTATTGACATAAAAGACAAAAAGGATTGATAACAGGAGGAATAGCGCTGAACAACGGTGTAAAAAGTAAGGACCAAGGACTGAAACTTAAGGAACTCTGGATATGGGGAAAAAAGGAGAAGAAAGGGATCCGTTAAGGGTGACTCTACGGAGACCGACTAAAAAAGTGATAGAAGAGAACCAAGAGAGAATAATGTGAACCAAGGAGGGCCATTCGATTTATGACTAAAGATTAAATTATATTATATTAAAGAAGACATAAAACTTAGACAATCTAGAGTTCTCATTCAAACGTCTTAAAAAGAAGACCAGTTAGTAAGATTGATTTCAGTAGAAATGTTCTGGAAATTAGCTTTAAGGAAGTTTTACTGGGGGATAAAAGGGCATTTATTACTTTACTGGAACTTAAGATAACATCAAGATGGACTGAAGGTTGATGACGATTAGGTTGCACGTAAGGAAAAGGACCTGGAGAAATAGGGAATCGAAAGGAGCACTTGAAAGAACTATTAAGAATTCTGTTATTGGCATTGCGAAGGTAGTTAAATTTAGAACAAGAACAAAGAGAAAGGAAGGAAGCTGTCAGAACAGAGAGGAGCAATAAGTGTCGTACGTAGGGAGGAATTCTGAATTTATCAGGGCTGAAGGGACATATTCCATTCACGAGAAATCTAGCAGTTATGTTGGATGGAGTCATTGTAAGTGACAAAACTTGACGAAATTTTATACATGACCATAGTCATTCCTGGATTGCTGGCCATTCAAAAGTCGGTCGTGGAAATAATATATTTTTTCAGTGGCCCAAAAGACCTCTGTCTAACTTCTGCAACTTATGGCTAAAATGAGAACGATCCTATAACAATCTGGTTCACTTTGAGTAAATCAAGGGTCTCAATAGATAAGTAAGAGTTACGGTTGTCAAAGAGAAGTAGAACTCGTCACTCTTTTGAACATTTCGTGAAATGAATGAAATTATTGAAAAAAAACTTGATAAATTTGTTTTCCATAATCTATCCTGATTTCGAGCTAGGTGAAGCATTTTGAAGAATGTTATCTTTGTGTTTCGTTTGCGGAAAAACAAAAAAGCTGGAAGATCGCAGTATCTCCTGCTGAGATCCATGCTGCAAAAGCCACTATGCATCCCCTTTTAGCTTAAGTGACACGTCCTATTTGCTTGAATCCTGTCCGTGTTACCACTCTGTCTCGATTTTGTGCTGTTGTTACTCCTGTCCCGATTAAATCCATTCATATTTCAGTAAAGCGAAAAACCATCAGTTTTGTTGAATCGTATTGCTCTTACCAAGCTTGTGGCTCCTAGAGCTATTACTTGGATGTCTCTTTATGAAATAATAAAACCAATCTGTTGCCATCCGTTTACTTCTACATAATTCAGGTATTGTCTTCGAATTTGCTTTCGTGTACTGGTTGGCAAATTTCCATACCTCTTTTTATGAAAGTTCAAAGTAAAAATCTGCAGCTGTTTCGAGATAAAAAAATGTATCCAGGATTGAGAAGCCACCGCATACACACCAGCTAATAAAAGATGTAAATATATATTCAGGTTGGGATTTTGTTCCTAACTATCTTCGGCAACACGTATCTGCAAGATAAAGCTGAAGCTGCGGCAGTAGTTGCAATATTAGAATTTGCTGATGACTAGCAGTCATAGCAGCAACACGCCCTCTTCCTTTTTAACAATGCCTGGCCAAGCTACGAGCTGGACTTTTGGTTTTGTTTTCAATACTGTGACCTTCTACAGCCTTTTTCGTTGTCTCAAGTGAGTTCTTTGCCAAGTTCGACTTGCTTTTATAGGTTCCTGCCAGAGTCACTTGCATAAACACTGTTTCAAAAAAAAGTATTCACATTATTTCCCTCATTATATACCTAAGTTATATTTACTTTTGCCGATACTCTTATTTTTTTAATTATTAGTTTCATTTTAACGGAAGTGTGGAGTTAGTTGACATAGTCCATCTGGTCTGTGCCAACTTGCCCCTGACTCCAACTAATCCCAAAAGCGTTTATGGTCTCTCAATTTTTTCACAAAATGATAACAAAAGATGATCGCACTTAGATGCAATTACAATTAGCTATTCAATCACAATCGGTTACTCGCAGTAAGTTCTACAGATTCATTAAACAAAGAAAAACTGTTTATCAAAACTTTTATTTACCTTGCTGAAAAACTGAATATCGCGAAAAACTTCAATAAAACTGAAACAGTGGTGATTAATACATCACAACAGATTCGTCATAAAATTCAGACATTAAAGCTTTCATACATCCGTGGCAAAATGTAGAAGCTAAATACCGGTCCTCCCTAGTCTGTTTGAATATTGAGATTCCGGTAACCTTAAACAATTAATTTTTTCCATCAACGGGATAAAAACTTAAGTACTCGGATATTTGCCTGTAGTCGTACGTACTCGGTGTTTTCGCAAGGACATAATAACAAGGGTCTTACAGCGATCACTTAGAAATCTGGACGGCTTGTAGAAGAAAACCGTGGAGTTACTCATTGCAGAGCTAAGTTTTATGACGATAAACGGAAGTCTTCACAGTTATGTAGAGTCTCTTGGGTCTTTTGAATCGCACTATTGTTGAGCTAAGACTACCGTAAGGGTATCTGCAGACTTGAATGTAAGTAAAATGGGGAATATCTACACCGTGAAAGTTGCCTGTACGCCACGTCTTAAAGTAACTCATTCGTTCTTTTTAGAAATGAATTTAATAGGAAAGGTAATGTTGGTTTTGGTTCATCTTTAAAAGACACTTACTCCCGAAGCTTTCAATCAATATCTTAAGTTAAATTTAAGAAGTTCTCAATTAATATATTTATCCTTTAGTCTATTCTGTTTTTCATTCGAGTTCATTCGAGTTTTTAACAATGAGAACCCACAATTTTTAATAATTACAGAATAATTTAATTTATTTAATGTATAACAATTTTAAAGCAAACTATATATTCCTTAAGCTATCCCGAAAGCATGAAAATAATATTTCCTCGTAAGAAATATGAAAAAATACACTCTGCTAGCTATACTAACCACGCTCACAAATTATTTCAACGGCATTTGGCTCCATTAGTATCGATTCGAAGCAACGGTGTACGGCTGATCCCAGAATTTCATCCAAGAGGAAGTTTACCAAACTGAAACATGAAATTATGTGAATTATTCGATTTAATTAGTCAGTTTGAAATTGAATTTCACTCACTTTTCATCGGTAACGAAACGCCATAAATTCATCTGTAGATAGTGTGTATCAACTTGAATTTGTTGCAAACCAAATTTACTAAAAGTACGTAAACGTACGCATTCCAATAAAGTCTACAATGAAAAAAGCGGATTTTAGATAAAGAAAATCATTGGTGTAGAGTCATACGATTATGTTTTTCCCATTACTGTGATTATTCCCAAACCGATTCGATTTTAGCCGATTTTAATCGTGAGAATCAACTTAATCGCTTGAATTTCATTTAGGATGGGAAAAATCTGAACCGTATCTCGCTACACTTAAAGTTAATGTATCCGAGAAAACAAGTTTCAGAGTCAATAAGTGCACTGAACGCACATAAAGCAAATCCTCTTGCCAAATGAAAAGTCTCTGCCCGAATGCAAAAATCTGATCCCAAGCAAAAATAAAATGTTTTTTTTTTGTCAAAAGCTAAAAGATTGTAAATGCTTGAAAGGTATTTAAATATCAAGTAAATGGAATTAATTTTTACTTTTAAAATTAAAAAAAAAATAATGCATCTCCACAATCACTGGAGAAAATTTTACAAAGAAGTTTATAACGCGATTTGTAGCACCAATTGATGTTACGGTCGATACCACTCTTTCTATGATTTCCAGCAGGTGCAGACTTCGACTATTTTCAGCCAAAAAAATCCGCACCGCTTATTTAATTTTGCTGAATTGAAGGCTTTACTGTTTGAAGGATTTGGTGTTGTTAAATATAGCGGTAAATACTTCCTCATGACAGACATGATTAATTGGTAACGTCCTATGTCTAATGAACTTTTACGTTGTCCATTACCGCATAAGCATATCTCATTGAATTTGGCATTTTTTAACCATCTAACGAAGAAATACGCAAAATTTTCCACTTAAGTATTCTAATTCTAAACTAATTCCACTTGAACAAATGCATTTTTGACGATAATCGCAAGTTTTCCAAGACATATCTACAGTGAACTTGATGAAATTTATGTCTTTATTTGTTATCTTTACCTTGATTTGTACTAGGGTCAAAATTGGGAGGCTTCAACTATATAGTCAATTGCTTTTAGTACCTAAGATAAAAAAAAAGCTTTGTTCGTGATCCCTTTTTTCAGTTTAGGCAATTCAATTACGATATCCTTAAAACCTTCGTATATATCTAGACACTTTTATTTCTGCACTAGACTATTCGTTTGCAGGTACGAGCGTGGCTTGGAGTGGCTAATGGCGTATCGCTTACTTATTCCGAATCTGAGGTGCTCATGAATATTTTTGGATAAACAATTTTGATCATAGAGCATATTATATATACACACATATACATTTTTTTGCATTATTATTGAAAAGAACGATATCGAACGGTGGCATAAATTGATGCAATAAATTACGTCATAAGCTTCTTTCTGAAACTTCTTGCAGCGGTCGCGGAACTACTTTTACATAATTATCATTTTATTTTAAACGTAAAATATGAGCACATTTATTTTATATTTAAATGTCTGTTAGGTACTTTGAATTTTTCAGCTTCTGAGTGTCATGGTTTTTTATTTACTTGACAATTTTTTTGCTAGAAATAAAGATTTTTTCATTCAGGAAAAAGGTATTTCCATTTGCGGTTTTTCAATCGGGAAAAGGATTTTTCATGCGAGAAATCCTATATATCGCAGATTATAAAACTTATATTTATGCACTACTGATGAAATTTACATATTACATCCACAAAACCATTATTCACCTTATGTGCTCTGGTCTACTTGATCAATATAATAAGTTTTTTAAAGAATTTCACACTGACCTTCAAACCTATTTTAATAATACCCGTTACAATTGAGACTTTTGAAAACTCCACTGACGTGAAAATTTCAATACGCTCGGAAAATAGTCGATGTATATTTGAGACGTAACTTGATTCCAGTTGCGACGGAGTATAGTTTGACCAGTTCGATCGATACTGTTGTTTTGATGCTGTTAAATTGCTGTACATATTGCGTTAAGAATTAAAAAGACGACAATTAAAAAACAAGACAAACCTGAAATGTGTTTTTCGGCTGGAATCACTACTGGCAGCTGTTCGAGCTCCCGTCTCGTATAAACTGGCCAAAACAACTTCAATGGATGCCAGTTCCTCGACAACGCGTTTCATTACTGCTCGCACCGATCTAGGTTCCAAGCAATTCAGCCAATCTCGTGTTTCCACACTCTTTCGTAGCATCTAAAGGTGCAATTAAATGACTTTGGGTGATGTGCTCATTCAAATTTGAGCGAAATTACCTGCGAAATGTTTGTGCCTTGTAGTCGAACGTATGAATCTAGTAAGAACTGGGCAGCTTCTCTCATCTCTGCACAAATTTCTGTTTCATGTGTAAGTACTGCGCTGTTTTCTGAATCAATATCATACAAGTCATCTACAAGTGATATCTAAAAATAAAGACTTTGTTATCAACTCTTTTAAATATATTATATTACGTTCGAGCTGCCTAAATTGGCAAGTAAAAAGCAAATATTAATTCTAAACACACAGGTAGATTTCTATGGTATTGACTAACTTACCAAAGCATGTACACCAGTTTGATCCATTTCCAGACAAGTTTTAGACAGCACAAGTAATAGATTTGGTGGACTTGACGAGTTAGAATCACCAAACGATGTCATTACTTTGGAAATATGACGTAAGAATCCTAGAGGAATTTTAAATTGCGGATTAACAATTCACTCAACTTTTCAATCACAAACCTATCAGTAGATTTTCGCGGATACCTTCGACGCACAACGTCCCTTTATAATCCGATTTAATATTAAATGACCAGTCGTTTTGTAAAAATACTAACAAATCCTGCAACACGCCCTTTACCTTTTCTCGCGTCGAAACATATAAAGTTTGAATCAATTCAGCCAAGTTCGGTCCATTTGAAGTGCTAAAATTTTGGTATGAATTAGGATCAAATCGAAAAAATGCAACGATAACTTACCTGCTGTCGTTTTTCGCTGATACCAATGAAAGTCTGACTGAGCTTAGAGTATCCGAGAAATGATCCTTCAGTGTTTTGAAATGCACATCACAAAGCTGATGTGCTGCGCTTATTATTATGTCAATAGCTGTTCTACTAATAAACAATAGAACCAAATTTAGTTGTTTTGCTGCAGAGCACTTAATTTCAAAATGTCTTACTTGCTCATGTCAACAAACTTGCATAGATTTTTCATAGCCAACAATCTCCTATGCAATCTGTCTAAAGCTCGAAGCATGATTTGTGTGTCTCCACATCCCGTTTCAGTTTCAACGCGGTCTTGTACTAGCGATAGGTACTTTTCCATGTTTTTATTTACAAACTCATTTAAACTCTCACCACTTTTATCTTGAAAATCGTCGCTAAAAATAACAAGTCAATGTAAAATTGATTCAAAAATTAAAAATAAAGCGATCGCTTTTGCGATAATCACCCTTCAGTTTCCATGTGTCTCGAGAGGAACATGTCATAATATGAGCTTACAACCAAAGTTAGATCGTTCAGAAAGCCATCAATTCCAAGATCAACAAATTCAATCATATCGCGTTCTGTTTGATCCTATAATTTGAAGTTATTCTTGCATAGTTTCAATGATGATTTGCAAAATTTCGCTCACCTGCAGCATAACAACTTGTTCATGCAGCCTCTTTGACGCGCTTTGCAACATTTCTTTCGCCAAGTCACCTGGACTTTCATTCAATTGCAAAAGCAGTTCCCCCGTTTCAGTTAGGGACTGAGCAGTCGTTTCAGCCATTTGAAAATCCTTTTTCAAATGATTTCTCAAATCTTCGATAATATCCTCGCAATCCTTTTGGATGCCCTGAAACGATGGCTGGTTTCCATATTGTGCCAGGACCTTTTGGGCGTGCGTATAGTCCTGAACTGCTTGCGCATAGTTCTCTTCGTCGATTAGCGTTTTCAGTTTGGCTGGGAGCGATGAAAGAAATTGCAATCGCTTCAAAAGCGAATGCTTTTCAGATAGTTTGCACAGTTGAGATCTAGTACCCTGCAGTGTTCCGGTAATTTGACCGCTGAAATTTGTAATCGAAGACATTTTCGATGCTAGAAGATTCATATCTGTTTCCATTTTTTTAAAATCCGACTTCATTTTGCGAATTGTATCCGTAGCGGAAATGAATTTATTATAGTTTTCGTAGACTAAAGTTTGCATATCGCTATGGAGTGTTTGTGTGTCTTTTATGACGGCAGATTCGGTATCCATGATTTGTTTTAAGGAACATTCCTGTGGATTGCAATGAAATGTATGTTAGGAAGAATTTCATTATTGATTATTTGCTATTGTGATGTGCTGTATTATTTTGGTGGCGTTTCATCATTGTTTCATCATTAGAACAGAAATAGAACGAGGTAAATACAAACATATTAATACGAATATTCAAGAAAGGAAGTCCACGTAACGAAAATGCATTTCACGTATCCAAGTAAATCGACGTCAGTACTTTGAAAAACATTTTGCTCATTTTCATTCTTTATACCTTAAGTAATTTTTCTAAATACTTATCAGCATCGAAACTATATCTATCCATATTATAGGAATTTATTCATGTTCGTTCAATATTTTCAACAACTTTCACATTTAATTAATTGTCCATATAAATTTGAATTATATCTCCCGTTCAAACTCTAATTCACTTCGGCCAGGTAGAACGCCTCATCTAATTTCGTTGTCACCATGGAATTCACCTGATTTGAGAGTGCAGTACGTGCGTACTATAACTGTAATTGTGAATAAATTCGTGCATCAAATCATATCTGCTGTTTTACAAATAACTATATCCAGTCCTTAGTCATTCGTTTATAGCTTCCTCTAGACCGACTTGGACAGCGAACTTGAGCAGACGGACGCACATTATCCTCCACAGATAATTTCTTTCACCAGTTTTTTTTGTAAATTTCGGTTTTTGTAAAATTACCTCGTTGTGGTTTTATTGGTTTTATTTCGGTTTGTGGAAGTTTTTCATCTCAGAAAGGCTTAATAATGGCAAAAAGTGGTCTAAGCTAAGCTCACTCCTAACTTTGTATAAAGCGCTTGTTCGTTCGAAAATTGAAAAACGCCTTAAAATGAAGAATGTTTAAGAAAATTGAAGTGCTTAAATGTAAAATAAATAAAAGATTTACTGTTCTTATGGATCAAACATCAAATTATATTGCTTTCTTGATAGCAATCGACATTTCAAACTTAGAGCCTTGTGATTAATGGCGAAAGAACTTCTGCAATTAAAATTCACCCACTTAATCTTACATCATGAAGCAATACTTTCAACTCTACATTCAAGTTATGGACTTGTATACTTCAGGCTATGTAGCTGGTTTAATGCAGTAGATTCAATTGTGGATTGCTCGCCCATAAAACTTCAAATTTTCAATAAGAAGGATTGACCTTTTATAAATCTGAGCAAGAGATAACTAGAAAGCAGCCTCCTCCCCTGCTTGAAAAAGAAAAAATCTGAGGGGTTATCAAAATCGACGCTTGGAGTCGGATGTGCAACACTAGGAGAATGTGATCGGGTTTTTGCTTCGCATCCCCTAGCAGGATCAGCTTCAGTCATCATTGCGGATCTTTCTGCTAGCCTGCAAGCGGCAGATTATAGTGTCGTACGTGGTGTTCCGATGTTTCATCATTACTGATAGCAATGAAAGCAGCATTCTTCTTAGCAACAATCACGTTTTCATTCATACAGTATCTAAAATTCGAATTCTAATTCACAGTGTCCCGTGTGTCAAGTATAAAATTAACTGGATTCCTGGTTATAAAGGAATCCCACCGCTATGAATGAGATGGATGTTTTTGCCAAGAGAGCTTCATTTGAAGGTGGCAGGCTTAATCCATTCGGATGAAGTCATTCTAATAAAGACATATTATGAGAGCGACAAAATCACGGCAGATCTTTAATTAAAAACGTCAAAAGATGACTTAACTTTGAGGGAGAAAGTTTGGTTTAAGGATTTGAAGTTCAGTAGCGATACCCTGAAGACCATAAATATACTTTTTGCTGGGAAAGCATTTAATAAAGAAAGACTGATCAAAATTAAAGCATTATACCTTCAGTAATTTTTCCAAATACTTATCAGCATCGAAACTGGACCCATCCATATTATAGGGATTTGCACTTTTATCAGCCATTTCAGCGAACTTCATAAATACGGAAACTGCAAAACCTGTGCAAAGTGTGCAAAACAAAAATTAGACACCTGTATCTGTCAAAACAATCAAGTGTTTGTTGACATTTTAAAGGGGTAGTAAAGAAACTGGTAAGGAAACATGATATTTGCTTTATTGATGCCCACGATTGTGTGAAAAATTATACGTATACATTGAATTATACGTATTTGCAGTGCATATAGCTGCTATTTACCACTTTTTAGAGATTTTGTAGTATCAGAAATCATATGAACCGGAAATATTTTCTTAGCTTCGATAAATTCCAAACTTTTCCGTCTGATTTTGTATCAAAGTGCGCCTGAGCATAGCTAAGACTACTACCATTATGCTCTTGTAAACACATCCAAACTCATCCGAAACCTTATCGCAACCCTACCAACTTATGACATGTGTCGCCGTGTGGCAATGACGTGGCTGACGTTCGGTTGCACTTGAGTCAAAGCAGACAGCAGATCTTCCAATTAGCGATAATCGGCTTTCACTTTCCTAGTCGGAGTGCCAACAAATCAGTGTTTCGGTGATTTTAAGAGTGGAACTGTTTAATAAAAATTGAAATGGCGAATCTACTCTCTGTTGCTGTTTTCGTGGTAGCATTCGCTTTAACTTCTGCCATCACCTGTTCAAAGCCTGAAGTATCGGTGACTTCATTTGTAACACGGGATGCAACTATAGTAAGCCAAGTGGCCGCCTTAGCTGAATTCACTCTATCCTGTTCAAATGATGAAGGCAAACACATTTCCCTCTACGCCGAATATGATGGAAAAGTGTCACCAGTCGCACGAATTGGCGAAGGGCAATATCAGGCAAGCTTAGCTGTAAATTCACAACGGCAATATTTGTAACCTTGTTTTTCTGTTTCAGATCAGTTGGGATCAAGAAATAAAAGCTGCACGCAGCCGTACAGTTAGTGTCCGCCTCTTCGACCAAGAAGGATTCTCCGCAATTCGCAAGGCACAACGTGCCGGAGATGACTACAGTTCGGTGAAATCGCTCGTTAACTTCGACGTTTCACAACCGTCACCATACAAGGGACCATGGGTGAATTCTGAAATTGTCGCTGCTGGCGGTGCAGCTCTCGTTGCTTACTTTGCTTTTACAACACGAAGCAAATTACTGTCTTAAGCAACAGGACAGCTATTATATAGCTGCAATTTTCTAATTTATTTGAAATTGTTTGGAGAAGTTTTTTATAGAAATACAACATGTGTCGAGATATACTTATGAAGATTTAATTAGTTATTTACTGTAAAGTTTTAAATAAAAAACAGTTATAACTCTAGAAATAACGTACTAGTAACGCAACCCAGTTCCGCAGAAAACAAATAGTACTCGTAAGGTAAATTTAAAACAATGACTTAATGAAATATTTCGAATTATCATAAATAGCCTAGGCCTTCGGCGGCTCATCTTCGTCAGATGAAATGTCTATCATAGTTTCGACTCTTGAAGGCGACATGACGTAGAAGAATTGTTCTGAATTTGTTTCGTTCCTTTGTTGGTTTTGAGGGTTTTCGCCGGATTGGTCATATGCGAGCACCTCGACATTTGGTTCATCTGAAAACCTGTTGTCTGAATTATTTGCATGTTTGTTAGCATTGGTTTTGCCCAAAGAAATACAATTTTCCCCTTCAGGATAACCAGTGTCGACATCCATTTCCACATCGTGCACAATTTTCATACACAGCATTTTAACTGTTGCTTGTTTTTGACGCGGCATCTCTTTCACTGTTTTCGCTAAACTTAGAAAAAACATTGTTGTTGCATCTAAATCTCGCAATGCTGATATGGTTTTCCGATCAAACGTATTCTCTATCGGTGGAGCATTCGTATTGTACTCAGGTTCTTTGACTGCAGCCTCTTCGCTAACGGGCGCTTCATCGGGATAGCACTTTTCGATCATTTTCAAACCCAAGTCGTCCTCTGTACCGTTGTTGAAGTAAGTAGAACTAACGTTACCGTTTTCAGATTTCACTGCATTGGCAGATCTATAAAATAAGAGATATTTAAACATAAAGTATGCTTTATTAATGTAAGGTGAAGTTTATAGGTGTACCTGCCAGGACCTTGAAATGGTCTCAAAAAATCCATATGCTCGGCATGAGCCCAAAATTGATACTTGCGAGATGTTTTCGTGCCAACACGAAATGATCGTAGATATTTCGTGTAGCTGTCGCGTAAATTCTTCCATTTTCGTTTTGCAGCTTCTATAAATTTTAAAATTTATTTATTTAAGTAATATCATTTAAATTGAAAAGGATAATTTATTCAAAGCAACTCAGCAAAAAATGATAATGAAGGAAATGTTGCAATAACGATGGAAATACTGTCCGAATAATTATTAAGGGACTATAAAAAGTGCTCTAAAGCTGAGTTCAAGGAAAAAACCAATAAACCTTAATATAGCAAGTAAGACGAAGGAGTGAATCGATAATTTTATTTATTTATTTATATTACAGATAGAGAATATCCACTTACAAATTTAAGAAATATAAAAATATGTAAATGTAATATTCAGATAATTAGCCACTAATTAAAATGAGGTTGACTTCAACGTAATGCATCCAAGGATTGTTTTTGTAAGAGGAAATAGTTAGACCCAACCTGGAGTTCAGCATGCCTGCGAAGCATACGTAAAAGTGAGGGAGTTGAAAATGCACCTCTGTAAAACAAAAGGGACATTGAAGATAGCCCGGTGTGTAGAGAGTCGTTCATCATCACGCAAAAACATAGATCAACATATATTGGTGAAAAAGGCAGCTAAACAATTCGCACGAAAAAAATTGGTCAAGTTACAATCTACGAACCTTTTGGAAAGGGGAAAGTAAGACGCTGTTCATTGGGACAATAGGCAACAATAGACAACGAGTAAACTTGCGTTGGACAGATTCAATCGCATCCGACAAGTAAACGAAACGAGGAGACCAAACTTGGGAGCAGTACTCAACGATGCAATGAACTAAGGAGATAAGCAAACGAACGGATATTCAAGGAAAAACGTGAACAGGGAAGAATGAAACCAGTACCTTTTGATGCCCTAGAGGTAATATAAAAGTAGATCAAATTTCAACTTGGCTTCAAGCACAGCACAAAGTTCTTTATGCTAATCCACAAGAAAAATATCACCTGGCATAGAATGCTGAGAGGATAAACAGTTTGGTTTAATAGAAAAGGACAATACTAGACTTTTGGATACATTAACAAGGAGTGAGTTCCTGGTACATCATGCATTTAAGGCTGTGAGATCTGACTAATAAAAACAAGATCTCACGAAGCAAATTAAGATCGTCTGCATAAAGTAGACACATTGATGAAAATAAAGAAAGGTTATTTATGTAAAGAACAAATATTAGGGCTCCAAAAATGGAGGCTTGTGGGACACTAGAAGAGGAATAAAAATGAGAACAACTATTTAGCATAACATTGCAGTCAAGATTGAAAACTTTTGATGAAACCGGGAAATGAGGGAGACCGGGTAAGCCAGAACAAGTAAGCCTATCAAGCAGGATGTAGTGTTAGACTTCAGTATATATTACATCAACTTGAAAATCAGCATATATTACATCAGCTTGATGCCCATTGACAAGAACAGGGGTCACAAATTAGACTAAATTAGTGGAAATTGAGCGACTCTTGATAAAACCGTGTTGTACAATTGAAATTTTACTATATTGGCTCGATCGAGTACAATTTTTTCTAACAGTTTAGAAAAAAGGAAAGGAGAGATATAGGACGATAGTTGTGAACGTTATCAATGTCACCCGTCTTTAGTATCGGGAAAGTAGTGTTCAATTTCCAGAATGAAGGGAAAAGGGCGAAGGATTCACTAGAGCCGAGGCGAGACATTCAAGTTTCCACTTCGATGGGGCTCACTGAAAGGATGTGAATCGAAGCGCTAGCGACAAAAGGAGTTACAGGTGGGTTACATCCTTTAGAGGAATCATATGGAGCTACAAAAGAAGAAGAAAAGAAGTTAGCAAACATAGTATACATTTCAAGATCGCAAGAAGATTTGTCGCCATCAAATATCACGGAGTCGAATGTAGGACTATAAAGACTTCTGATTATTGGAGAAGAAAGATGACTCACTTTTAGCAAAGTAACTCCATTTGGCTTGTAGGATTTCTTTTTTACCACAGCACCCAACTAGTAATAACACTGACGTACCTTATGAACTGCAGAAAGAAAGAAAGAAAGAAAGAAATCAACACGTGCCTAATCTTTAGCATGAAAAGCTGTGCTAACAGAAACCGAGAATAAAGAAAGAATTATTATTTCAGTGAGAGCTTGACCAACTGAAGGATGTTTGCCTATAAGCGAATTAAGGAAAGGATAGGAGTACCTCATTAATGTCGAGATTAACAAAAAAATACGAACCAGTTGGTCCCTGCAGTCATACTATAATAGTTAGCTCTGAAAAAGTTACATTTTACAGCTTTTTTCGTTCGAAATGTCAGACTAACGCTATCATTAATGGAAAGCAGACGATGAAGAGGGGCAGGATAAACAAAAGCGTGTAAGGAAGAGGAAAGAGATAATCGATTAGATGGAATATTAAATATCGTAAGGTCCAAATTTAAATATATTAGAGCCCACTTAAACTACAATATTAGGATTGACGTTGAAATGGATCTTAAATCTACCCACCAGAAGAACATTTTATATAATAAACTGGATTTTTGTTACTTATGTTGCAGACACTTAGAGTGAGCAAATGGTACAGCAATATTTATTAAGGATATACTAACTACACATGAAAGATATTCAAATTCATATATAAAATATATTCAACGCCCACCAAATTAGTTTTTCAGAAGTAACTCGTGTTAAGTTAATTCTGGTATATTGAACTTGGTCATCATAAAACAATATAAACAGTTCTCGAAATATGAATCTGAGAAAACATCGAAATTTTGATGCATTTATCGTACGTATACATACATCACTATGCATAAATGATAGTAGATTATCTGCACTTCGCCGAAATTTTATTAGCCTCATGTATCGAGAACTGTTGATCCGACGTGAATTTCGTATATGAAGATTCTGTGGAGATTTTTATCGTAAACAAGTTCGATATACAAGAATTCACGTAAAAAAGAAAAACTGATTTCCATTGCATTTGATATTGAATAACTTTTTTTTACGGCCACGATTGCGAAATGGACTTGTGAAATAGTGTTTCTGATAGCCCAATAAATATAATCCCGGTGATGCATATTGATTTAAGTGACGGAGAGTGTGGAGTGAAGAAGTTTAAAAAAAAGCTCGTTTATCAATTATTTTTTTTTGATTATTTCTTCTCAAATTTGATTTGATGAGAATGTAGACATCCCCGGAAAAAAAATCGATACAGCTTAAATGATATGAGTACTTGATACCAAGAAAACCTTTAAAAACTCGCAGAATATGAAAAGTCCATGTATAAAAATATGAAAAATATTTCGAATCGTGATTTAATTTTTTATTTCCGATGAAAATTACGTCATTGAAAAACAAAAATCGAATTCTTGTTAAACTCAGAAAAATACCGCACAACTTAAATGATGTTTGCCTCAACAAGTCCTTTCATAATCTGGGAGTTTTTAAAGGTTTTCCTCGTATCAAATATTCCCATCATTTAAGCTGTGAGCACCTGAAAGTCGCTAGACATTAATCACACGAAAAAAAGTATATTGTCGATGTAGCGGGAGCAATCACTTTAAAGGCAAGGAAGGTAAAAGTTGACTTTTAAGCTATAGCATTGTTTAAAAGTTGGAAAAAGATAATTCAGCCAAAAATTCAATCGCTATATCACCCTTTGCTCAAAAGTGTATTTTAAATAGTTTCTATGCCTACAAATATAGGTCTTAGAAGAAGAATTTCTATCGAATTGAATAAATTATTACCCAAGAACATTATAGTAATTATATTTAAAATGTCTGAGCTACGTAGCAAGGGCTTTCATTCATACAAACTGTGCACTTGTGCTTGATGTACTACAGTGTCAATATTTGTATTTCTTCATTCAATATTGCATTCTCTGCGAAGGCTCCCCACATTTATGAATTCATAGTAATTTCTATACATCTCAAAACACTACATTATGGAAGCTGTACGTTTTGTACAAGCACAAACCTTCTAAAATATTCAACCAGGTAACCTGCGTTATAATAAGAAATAAAAGCAGTTGTTCATTTTAATCATGCTACGAAAGTTAAACAGCTGAAGGATTTTTTTACTCCACGTCATTAATTTTAAAGTAAACTTTCTCACGACACCATGTCAAAACTTTTCGCATCGACTAATAGCCGTGCAAAATACGCAATATTCCAATCAGATTTCCACTACAAGTTTCCAAACTGTCAAATTATGCATCAAAAACATAAAATTATAGCGCAATCAGGCAATAGGGTATATGTATGTATGTTCCCTTGACCTAGTTTTCAAATTAAAATGCCTTGTTGATTCTTCAACTTCTCACTCTCAATAATTAAATACATGCTCAAAACTAACAACAAAATATGTAAGCTCTCGAAAAGTTATGGGGAATTATGCAATCGCTCCAGGGTGCCCGTTCCTTCTACAACAGCATACCACACAACGTATGCGCAGCTCATCCTAGCTTCTCTTGCGACTTGCTTGCTAGGAAATACTCAACAAAACAATCGTACCGTGTATGCTAACAAAGCTATCGACAACCGTCACAATAAGGATCTTGGAAATTAGAAATGCGCTGGCATATAACACACTTACCGACTGTGATACACATTTCCCAAGCAATATTGCGCCAGGCTTTTGCCTTCTCCTCGATGTTTTTATAGTCCTGGTGGGTGGTGTCGTAGATGGCTTCATGTCGTTTCACCGCTTCAATAAAATTTATCGTCTGCTCGACTTTCATCGACGATAATGATCCCATCGTTGTTGCAGCTATCATCGTGTCGCTTTCCTTTTTTGAGCTAAAAGTGACTTTCGCTCTAATTTATGATATTAATTCGCGAACGAAAAAAAACCTGAAAAATTCGAAAGCGGACTGCAGCAGGATAGAATTTTCACCGAAACGAGTTAAAATGCGACGAAACGGGACCGAAAATATTTACGTTCGACCTCGACGCGATTCGTGTCAGAAGTTTCAAATACCGCCTGGCGGTACTGTATGCTACCAGGCAATCGATAAACGGAAAAAGGACAACACGGCGGCCGATAGTCACGCAGGCGGACAAGACGATGTCGACGGGATACCGCTCGCCTTCTCGTACACGGCCGCCAAGCGACCGACCGGGAGATTCGAGCGACGAACGAATCTTTGCCAGCGACGGAGGAACGGACAGGACATGCCATGAGCCATGGCAAACCGTTCTATGCCTACTACATACAGTTCGCGGTTCGGAGGGGTTCAAAGGAAAACACACCGCTAGGGACGATGTACTGTTGCTGCGTTATTCGCGAACCGCCACCGCGAAGAACAGCGATGGAAACGACAAGCATCCAACCAACACCATATCCTCTATACCGCTCTATCAAAAGCAGCTCGAGCGAATTGGGTCGTCGGGGACGTAGGGCTGTTGGACGTGGAAAGGATTTTTTCCTCGTTTGCTGTCTGTTTTTTAATTCCAAACGGTCAGCGAGAAAGGCGGAATGTTGCGACTTGCCTGGACAGGATAGAGAATTTGAAACAAAAAAAAATTACAATCCTTTGTGATGAGTAGGAAATTTTAGGATACGCTTAAAGAGGCGATTTCGAACTTTTTCGATGTAATTGTTTTACCGTACCAGCCATATCAATACTCATAGCAAATAAAAACCATCCGCTTTGCTCAGGATCCTGATTTACATTCAACTCGCTATCCTTTTGAATGTTACTAGCTCATATAAATTAATTTGTTTTTATTACATTCCTCCCAAGTGAAACATCAAGATTGTAGGCCATGTAACTTTTTAGTATCAAACAAAACCTATACAAATGCATTCGTCCACACATAAAGTTTCTAGATAAGAACAGAAAGCTCCATATATTAAAATTATGATATCTCTTAAATTACCCATAATATTAACTCCCCTTTTTTCAACTATATGTTGATTGCCGGAAAAATGGACATTATTTTTATTTGAATACGTTAAGTTTTAAAGTTGCTGTACTCACTAGATGTTAGTGCTTGAAATTGATACTATTTTTCATTAAAGAACATTTTTCCGCCTCATAATTCCTTCCTGTAAATGCTGAACGAAGGATTTGTAGTTCTAATGAGGTTTTAAATTGTCTGAAAGACAAAAAACCTGAACTGAAAAACAGCTAAAAAAAAATCCTGTGAATTAAAATCATTGCAGATACAATCGATATTTCAGATAACGGCTATTTCGATAGATTCACTGAGTTCTATAATTTCACAAAAAAAAAAACTTCAGCCAGTCATTGAGAACTGCCGGCAGAAGTCATAGCTTAAAACCATGAAATTAGACTGTAGTTTTTATATTGGATTTTAAAATTTTATTCAATAAATATATAAAAAGTTATAAAAAGAATGAGAAGCTACAGTTGGGGACAAAACTCTCCATTCCCCTCAAAATTTCATAAATTTAGTAGAAAATGCAAATATTTATGAGAATTTTATATGCAACTTTTGAGAATTTTATATGCAAAAAAATTACATTAATTAACTTATAACCGTAAAAACACAAAAAAAAAGAGAAATTCAGTAGGGACAAAAGTGTTCATACATTATATAATTGAGCTGAAAATTCCACATTATTTAATATAATTTTATATTTCAATATTTTTTTGGGCCACCGTTGGCATCAATAACAGCCTGCAACCGTCGTGGCGTTGAATCCACCAAATTTTTAGTGACTTCCGGAGTTATTTCTCCCCAGGCTTGTTGAATCCCAGTTTTGAGTGATTCCTTGCTGCTGGTGTGAATTTTCGAGATTTTTCTTTTCATAAGTTCCCAAATATGTTCAATGGGGTTTAAGTCTGGCGACTGAGGAAGAGAATACAGCTGCATTGGTGCATAATAAAGCAACCAGTTCTTTACAAAATGTGCAGTATGTTTGAGATCGCTGTCCTGTTGGAATATCCAATGCCGTCCAAGACCCTAATTGTCCACGGAAGGTTGCAAGTGTTCTTCTAACAGTTTTTTTCTAATAGTATTGGTCCATAATACCGTCTATAAAGACCAATCTGCCAACGCCACCAGCTGCATTTCCACCCCACATCATCACATTGCCACCCCCGTGTTTTGCTGTTGGTATCAAATTCTTCAGTTGCAATGCTGTTCCCTTTTTTCGCCAGATTCTTTCTTTGCCATCATTACCGAACAAGTTGAACTTGCTTTCATCAGTAAATAAGACAGTTTGCCAGAACTCTAAATCCTTTCCTAAATATCGCTTTGCAAATTCAAGTCCAAGCTGCCTATTCTTTTCAGATATTAGCGGTTTTTTACGAGGGTCTCTACTCGCATATCCATAGGTACGTAAGATTCTTCGGATGGTTTTAGGGTGAACACACTTATTCGAAGTATTAGTGACATGTTCCGGCAGTTGCCGACCAGTGATCCTTGGGTTTTTATCGACCTCTTTTAAGATCATGCTGATATCCCGCCTGGAAAGTTTCTTTGGCCGTCCATTTCTTGGCTTATTTTCCACTGATCCTGTGTTTTTATGCTTTTGTACAAGGTATTGGACAGTGGCATGTGATAAATTAAACAAAACTACAATTGCGCGGTATGATTTTCCATTTCTGTGCTCAGCAATAATTAATTTTTTTATTTCAACACTTACTTCCTTACGCTTGCTCATTTTTCACTCCCTTTGCTCACAGATTACTAAAACAAACTAATCATTAGATCGCATTCACGCATTTCATTGGAAATACAACGGTTCTTTGAAGAAAAACAACAGTAAAGCAATGCAATGAAGACCAGAGTACACTATCTAATCAATGTATGAACACTTTTGTCCCTGCTGAATTTCGTTTTTTCTGGTGTTTTTACGGTTATAAGTTAATTAATGTAATTTTTTTAAAAATTTATATTAATAAAAATACATTTGCAGTAAAGTTGCATATAAAATTCTCATAAATATTTGCATTTTCTACTAAATTTATGAAATTTTGAGGGTGTATGGAGAGTTTTGTCCCCAACTGTATATGTTGGATATGACTCATCGCAGACATTGCGAGCGTGACGCGAATCCAATTATTTTAAACTGATGATTAGACTGTGGTTTTTATAAAATTATTGGTAATCCAATGTTTTTGGACTGTTGACTAGACCAGTGCTGTCGTTTTATCGCAATTGCAATATTTTTATTGTAACTTGATGCGATTTATTGCAACGGTGCATTTTAGTGTCATCTATTGCATTTTTGTGAATTTGCTGCTCGTTTAATCTAGCCAAGTTAGTTCCATCTCTAGTTTTATATGCGATTGCTAGCCGTTTAGCTGCAATGAATATATAGAATTAAATGTATCATTTTTACGAGGGTTAATCAATAAGTAATGATAATGAATATAAACCAAGGTGATTAATCTTAAAACATATATTTATTTTTCAACATAGTCTCCTAACAAGCTAATACATTTTGTCCATCTTATTTTCAAACCCAGGATACCCTTAGAAAAAAATTCTTTATCTTGACTCTCCCAAAATCCCTCAACAGCGGCCATCACTTCGCTATCATTTTCAATTTTCTTACCCCGAAGGTGTTGTTTGAGCCGAGAGAAGAGGCAGAAGTCACTGAGAGCTAGATTTGGCGAATAGGGCGGGTGTTCAAGCAGTTTGAATCCTGTTTCTTTGATTGCATCTATCGCAACTGCAGCCTTGTGAGCCGGGAACAGAAATCCGGCTCACAGTTTGCCGCGTTTTTTTCCCTTCATTGCCTATCGCAATCTTCTTATTTGGTCTGCGTAGTAAGAGGCTGATATAGTGGCTCCCTTTTCCAAATATTCCACCTTAATAATTCCTTCAGCGTCCCAAAGAACTGATGTCATATCCTTCCCTGCCGAACTCGACATTTTGAGTTTCTTCGGCGACGGTCAAGAAGGTCATTTCCAAGTCATCGATTTCCGTTTGGTTTCTGGATCAAAATTGTGGATCTAGGTCTCGTCCATGGTCACGAAACTTTACAAACAATCTCTTGATCTGCATGAAACTTTTCGAGATTCACCCTCGAAATATCGATTCGTTTGTTCTTTTGCTCGTCGGTTAACATTCTCGGCACTCAACGCGCAGAGACCTTTTTCATGTGTAGTTTGTTGGCAACGATTCTTTGAACACTACCATACGAGATCTCTGGGCATAATTTGTATGTCCAAATAAACCCTTTTTGCTGAAACAAACTCGACATTAAGTTGTTTCAAGACACGTACCAGCCCACTGTCTGCGCCACTGGACGTCGTGCCCAAATCACCGGCGAGGATGATTTCAGATGCAAGCGAAATGAGTATCTTAAAAATGGAAAAGAATATTGTTGAATCAGTTTTTTCCAATTTGTAAATATTGTTTTAATTTAATTACCACCGCATTGGCGATATGTTTCCTTCCGTCTAATTGCTCAGATTGATCAACATTTATCGATAGATATTGACTTTCGTATACTTTCATTCAAAAATCAGTTTTCATAGGAAATATGTACAAAAATCCAAACAGGACCATTTGAATAATCTATGATTTTCATTCTAGATAAATGTAAATAATTAATTCAGCAAAACTCTCATTTCCAGAGGCCGCCAAAAACAAATGGAAAAATCTAAAGGACATACATCGCGAATATTTTCGGTTAGCTGATAGGGATACGAGCGTGCCCTCCAGATTTAAAAATTGCCTTTACACGAGAGACATGATAAAATAATAACTATTTCCTGACAGGTATCCTTAATATATTCGCCTTATATTAGTAAAGCATGCTTAATGATTAAATTTCATATTTTCAGATATGCGGATACAACGGTCACTTCAAACAAAGATACTGGCTGCACTAACGCAGGTAATTAAGATACTGGGAGGTACGACAAAGTAGATAACGTAGACTAGACGTAGACTCATCGCTACAAGGTACAAGCGTTTCCAATGCTATCTGCTCTAGTTGAAACTATCTTTCAACTTTCACTTATGGAACGTTTAACGTGAATGGGTAATTTGATTTCAAGCAGAGGAGATATTTTTAAGGATAATGCAAATCGCATAAAACAAATAGAATGCAATCTATAACCTTCTATGAATTCTTGAGCCTGGGGCTTAGTTTAGTATTAATTCTAAGGCTAGAACATGAATTATAATTTAAAACGTTAGTTCCGTATATTATACAATAAATAAATAAAATCATCAATATATACCAATAAATAGAATCAAATCTTGCTTAAATAGTAGAAGTTGGTTTTAGTCACAAATTTTATTTTTCGATCGTAAAAAAATCAATAAAAGTAAATTTAGTATTATGTTTCTCATGCAAAAATATTTTCATTAAGCAATGAAAAATTTGTAGGTATATTTTGAATGTTGTAAAATGTAAAATGAAATGAATGTACGTTTAGAACTAATACGAATTATGAGAAATTGAAGTTAATTATTATTTAAGCAAATATAAGTATATTAATGAGCAATATATCATAAGCTGAACATGTATTTCGAAAAATTGTAGTTGCAAGTAAGTATAATAAGTACAAAACAAATTAAAATATTCAAAATTAAAATATTCGAATTAAAATATTCAATGTTTTGCAAGCAATCGTATTCTTAATGGACTATTCGTATGCAAACTATAAATCAGTTCAGATGAAAATAAATGACCAAATCGAAAGTATCAATCCATTTGGAAATTAAAAAATTAAGAATTAAAGATACACTAATTCTATTTAAACTTACTAAACTTACTTACGTATCATTTAATCATGTAATTTCATTGATTATCTCATCAACTTTATATTGCTATTCACTAATAATTCTTCTATGTATAATTTTAGGATGCCCTCATAAACAATTCACCCGAAAACATACTTGAAGAGGTTCAACTTTCACACTTCTTACAAAAATCACCACATTCTGATTTCTAATTTACCACATTATCGCTGGCATGCAAAATATCGGTAGAGCAAATCTTATGTCGACCAGAAGCGAATCCTTTAACTGACGGAGCATGCATGCATTCTCCCATCGCCACCAAAACTAGCTGACATTGAAGGAGACAGAGGTTGCAATTGTACGCCATTTAGCTTGATAAACATAGGGAGCATTGATCCGTTGATAGCGGGCACTTTCTTCCCAGAACTATCCGAGTCGTGTGGAAGTGATAGTAGCATTGATGCGAATCGTGCAATATCACTACTTTCTGTCTGTTCCAAAACAAGAACGATGGGGATGTTGCTTGTAATGTTTTTTTTTTCAACCAGTCAACACAAATGGACATAACACCATCAATATCATCCGATATTAAGTCGCCTTCGATTGATGGCAAAAACTACAATCGAAATTTGCTGGTGATGGAAATGCTCGAAAAATATCCTTTTCATTTCTGGTCGAAGATAATCCGTTGTGCACGCCGTCCTTGATGGAACTGTGCAACGACGACTATGCTATGGATGAGCTATTGCTCACTAATCGAAATAGATACTCAAAAAAATTAAACCTGAAGAAATAAAATTAAAATATTGTAAATTAGTAACGGTTTTATAACCATAAAGCTCATAAATAATCAGTCAATCTGATCAACAATCCAAATAGTAACACAAAAACAATAATTTCCTTACCTTTTTATTGATCAATTAATTAAATTCTTATCAGTTAATTCTTTACATTTGATCACGTAATCTAATTTTTGCATTACAGTAAATATGCTTAGTAACAAGTCGTTTTGACTTAATTTCTCGAATACATTCTGATTATGAATAGCAAAGAATGAAAACTAAATGTTTAGATAATAAAATGTTTTTAGAATCTATACAAAAGCGTGCAACTGGATTATTATATCATCAAAAAACTACAAACAAAGATTTTTTGAAATACTTTTAAAAATACTCGTTTATGCAACAGTTTTGCGAAAAAAGTGTTTTTTCCGTTTTGATATTCAACAAGCACACATACTTTGTTCAGTGTAGATTTTAAGATACAGTTTGAGCTGACTGATGAATACTGAAAACATGGATGAAAATCCATGTTAAAATAACGAGAAATATATAGTTTTTATGATACACAATATATGTACACGTATATATAACTATGGATATAATTGAAGAAAAAAATGTTGTGCGTATATGTAGTTACATACGATTTTTAAAGGAAAGGGTTGAATAGAATTGCGCAACAAACAGATGATGTACAGCAAATAAATGCTAAGATACAACCGCAAATAATAACAAGGATGAATCCAATTCAGTTTCAATAATACAGTTATGGCAACGTTTTGACAGATAGTCTGTTTCAAGCAATTTTTTCAAACAAATTCTGATCATATCTCAATTTTACTGTACCTTTATTGCGTTGATTTGATCCATACTTTTCCGTCATATAGTATATTTCTAAAACAAAGGATAACTTATCCAAACATATACGTATTCAGTAAATTCATAAATTCTAATTTCTTCAGATCACAAATGTTTTCAATCAACAATTTTTTTTTCTGAAACATTAATTGCTATTATTTTAATATCTTAGTTTCTAAGAATCCGAAATTTTCTCTATTTCTTTTGTCTTATGTCGACAGAGAATAAACTACAAAAATTTTGAACAAATACAGTGTGAAAAGGCTAAGCGTTTCAAGTTAAAATATAAACCGCCTTGAAATTGCAATGCAGCAAAAAATAAACAGAAATTCTTATTGAAAATACAAAAACAGATCAGTTACACAGCTTTTAATATATTTCAATTATTTTTTGTTCTTAATAATCTCTTAAAAATAATAAATTTTACTATGTAGTGCATATAAAATAGTCTAGAATATAATTTCATGACTATTTTGGACATTGTAAATTTAGCGAGTTGGAAATCTTTTTAGTAAACTTAGTTTTAGTTTCTCTGTTTTTTTTTTTAAGGTTTGAGCAAAAATACTATGATATATTGCAATGTTTCATGTATATTACTTTTTGTATGATTTTTTAGTGCATACTTCACAAAGCAAAAGTAAGATTTTATGCAAAAAAAAATCCTGATTTGAGTTTTATTAGTGAAAGAAGTGAATCTTCAAGAGTCATCAATACATTACAGTAAGTATATGGACTGAAGTTTGTGATTTTTTAATTTACAAATTTCTTTTAAATCTAATTCAGGATTTTACACAGCCCTCATTTTCTACTGCCATCGTTTTCCTCAGCCCTCATTTTCTACAACTCACTTTTTTGGCAGCCCTCGTATTCAGTTCTCCAAATTTATTTTCTACATTTCTCATTTTCCACAGCCCTAGTTTTCTACAGTCCACTTTTTGACAGCCCTAGTTTTCTACAGCCTTCATTTTCCGCAGCCCTAGTTTTCTACAACCCACTTTTTTGACAGCCCTCATTTTCAGCTACAGCCTTCATTTTCGAC
Source organism: Nemotelus nigrinus (assembly GCA_947369275.1). NCBI lineage: Eukaryota > Metazoa > Arthropoda > Insecta > Diptera > Stratiomyidae > Nemotelus > Nemotelus nigrinus. The sequence continues at coordinate 133,296,701 of OX376374.1, forward strand.
AATCCATTTTTTGACAGCCCTAATTTTCAACAGCCCTAATTTTCAACAGCCTCAATTTTCCGCAGCCCTAGTTTTCTACAGCCTTTTTTCACAGCCCTAATTTTTTACACTCTCCTTCTGTCAATCAATGCACACTTTTCCCAAGTCCAACACCATAAACGGAGAAATGTACCATTTTACCTCTACCGCTTGCATCGTTCGAGAGAAACAATACATAATTTGCTGTCAAATATATTTATTGTCATTTTATGTTCTGTATTAATGTCAGCCAAGTAATTTTCTCTTCAATTTCTTCGTGGAGGAAAAACTAGCTGCCTATCGTCGTAGAAAACGCCAAAAACAAGCACTAGTAAATCTGAAAATAAAATTGTTTCAGCGAAAATACAGAATCGAAAGAATCTTTGTGATCTGCTCCATGCACATGTTCTAGTTTATACGCCTGATTTTTAGTATGGTCCACAGGTCTGATAAAACGAAAACCAAGGAGAAGTGCGCACCTACATGAAAAAAGATATTAACCCATGAAAAATTCATTATGACTAGGGAACTTTATGACAAAAAAAAATTTTGAAGTATTTTAGGTTATAAAATGATCAGTTCAAAGGAGTTGATGTTTTCAGTCGAACAAAATAAATTTTTGTCTATAAGAAATTAAAATTAACTGCATTCAGCCTAATTCTCCGTGTACTTTCGTAGCAAACTCCAATATAGAGCCTGCGCTTTGCAGGTTCACCACGTTCAAAAACTGCATCACATCTCCCTGCGTTTTAGTTTGCTCGGATTGAGCCTTTCCACACTAGTTCTTGAATAGAATGATAGAATACTAGTTTAGGCAAGATCACACCATTTTAAATAAAAATTAGTTCAGTGACATGTCTATGGTCATGTGACGTCAGGAATGGGCGCTAGCCTTAATCTCATTGCAGGCAAAGAGATATATCACTTGAGGAATTAAAAACACAAATCAAGTAACAAAGTAAGCATTTGTAAAATATGTAATTGGTAAAACTCAACTTGATGCACCACACAGCCGTTACATGAATTTTGCCGACAGTATGTTTGTGCTTTTGTGTTTGCTTTTGGGGTTTTTTTGATTTTTTTTTTTTTTTGTTAATTGTGTTGTCTTCTCGAGTTTTTTTTGGTTGACTTTTGTGTGTTTTTCCTCAATTTTCGACCCCTGGCTACTACCTATTCGCACTCTGGTGGAAAAATTTCCCGGATGGGGTCCATCAAGTCGAGTTTTGCTGTAAATTTATTTATTTTGCCTGGTCTTTTGCACAATTTACTGATTGAGAGATGAAGTTGCTGCGTTTTTTTTTCAATCGGTGTAGAGTAAATATTCGGCATGCATAAAAAACGGTCCGAAGTAGCATGCAAGATTATTTCACTCCCACTCGGTTGGCAACAGTTATACAGTGGGTAAGAAAAAGTTAAGGTACAAACTCTTAATAAGAACAAAAAACTTAATCTTAATGCTACTTTAATAATAATTGATGGTGATTTTGCGTTTAATTAAACGTTTTGCATGTTTACTTTAAGAGCGATATCGAAAAAAAACTGGAAACGAAACAAATTTCACAACATTAACGTAAAATTTCAGATAAAACTGCGCTGTGCCTTAATTTTTTTTGCGCTATTTTGGATCATTAGTGAAAATTTTACGTTAATGTTTTGAAATTTGTTTTGTTGCCAGTTTTTAAGGTCTTAAAGTAAACATGCAAAACTTTGAATTAAATGCATAAACACTATCATTTATTATTAAAGTAGCCTTAAAATTAAGTCAGATTAGACACGTTCAAATATCTTGGATTAAATTTAGATGAAAAAATATCCTGGCTGGACCAAATCAACAAAAGCAGATATAAGGTAGCGCCTTTGATACAGGGTCTTGAAAAGATATCGATTTCTACCACCGACCAAAAACTTTATATTTTTAATATTTTTCATTTATCGAATAATAGTTAGTTAGTTCTATGGAACCAAATAGCTAAGCAAAATATTGACTTAATTGGAAGATTAATTACAAAATCAAAACAGAAATTGGAATGTCAAATCTAACCCCAATTTCGACTGTATACAGGGAATCAGGCTTATTATATATATTTTTTGGCTTTGATGCTATCAAAGGGTTGCCATCGCGAGGCATTTTTTGCTATTTTCTTATCAATAAATGCTTTTACTAAGTATTCATACCACGAACATTTACAATGAAAATAATTTACCAATGTTTAAATTTTCAAAGTTCTAAATTTTTTTTTGTTTTTCAACATTTTTCGTTTTGTGACCCTAAACATCTTTCTAGCCCGATGACTTTCGAAGAAATCATCGGATAAAATGGAAACCGATAGAGTTATTTGATTTTTATGTGAGGCAACTGTGGGAGACTTTTAGTTGCAGTGCTGGTAAAGTATTGCAAACAATAAGCATTTTCTTTGTTTATGTTATGCTATGCTGGTTTCAAAGTTTTGTAGTGTTTGGCTTTCCTAAATTTTGAAATTCCTGAAATCCTTTCCACCCTATGAGTTTATATGTATTGTTAAGATTAAAGTGATTTTGCACTCGAAACAGGTTGGAGGACGTGTTGTAGAATATGCACTCAAAATCTGCACAATTCTTCTACTGTTCATCGAACATTAGTATTTCTAGCGGTTCAGGTGCGCTAGAGATTTTACTAATTTTCGAAGAAAATTAGTATTCAATTCGTTTCGCCAAAAAATCATATTTCTTTATATATATATATATATATATATATATATATATATATATATATATATATATATATATATATATATATATATATATATATATATATATATATATATATATATATATATATATCATCAAAATGATTAAGGGAGATAATCTCTGGAGTGGCCAATCCGATTGAGCTGAAATTTTCGAGGGACATACATGTATATAACAGGTAGGTCCATGACTTGCTAGAATTTAGATATCCTAAACCTTTTGGCGTCGGCGGGCATTTTAGTGAATTTTCAGGTACTCCTATATTTCCAAGCAGTGTAAATTTTTGTTAAAAAAAGTACTAGCAATGAAAACTTATTACGTTCTTAGTTTTTATATGATAAAGAATTGGAAATTTTGAGCCTTGTGTAGGCGCTGGGTGCCTAAAAGTAGGCATGGATTTTTTTTTCAAATTTTGATTTGTCATAATTTCTAAGAAAAACAATTAATCATCGTGAAATTTTCAGAGCGTATTGATGTAGACTAGAACCTAACACACATGGACTTTCAAGACTGTGTGGGCAATTCTGTAGCTACAGCAGGCTCCTGAAAAAAAAATCCTTCAAATCATCGACCTTCCTGAAAATTTTTTGATTTTTAAAAATGAATTGCAATTTGTCCACTTTTGTCCACCAAGTCAAATAAAAATTTGACTGGCAGTGTGGCAGTGGTGCCATTTGGAAAAATCGCTGAGAAAAAAAACTGGTTTTTGGCTAATAGCTTCCGAATTAGCCACCAAATTTTAACGAAATTCACGTAGTAGGTGAACCTTACTTTAAGATAAGTTTCATAGAAATTTGGTTGAAAAATTAGTATAGGGTCGCCAGCTATGACAATTTTTATCTCCTAAATATTGTAAATTTGCTCAGGAAAATAAAGGTTTTTCCCCTATAACTTCCGATGCAGAAACGAAATCAAAACGAAATTCATGTGAGAAGTGGATCATGCTGCGTAAGTAATTCTGTAGGAGTTTCGTTGAAAAATGGTGAAAGGGTTGCCAGTTATGATGAATTTCGAAGTTTATTGACATTTCTTTATAGAGCGATGTTGTCATAAAATTTCCAAATGGGAATGATCCTGCAATGACAATAAAAAAAAAAATATTTACGTTTCAAAAATTTCAAAAGTTTCGTCGGTGGTAACCCTAAAATTATATTCACTCCTATAGCTTACAGCGCAGCCATTCAATCGAAACGAAACTCATAGGGTGGGTTTAACACAACATGAAGCAGCTATGGTGCTAGCACATGATTGCCAGCACCAGGCAATTTCGTAAATATTGCACCAGACATAGTTTAATCACTGAAACATTCGATGATATCCTTGGATGAAAACGAAATTCAAAGGATAGGTTGATTAAGCACGAGCATGGTATGGTAGATTTATTGCTGCTGTGTTGGACAAATGTTGCCAGCACTGAACATTTTCATCATTTGTGTTAGAGGAAATGCTGTCAGAAAATGATATTTGTTCCTTTGAGTAAGAAATTGTTGATATGCTACCACAAAGAAGTATAAAACGTCTCCACACATTTTTAAATACCTCAAAGATAATTTCTTCGAAAATTAGTTTTCTAGCGGTTCTGATGCACTGACTTTTTTAATTACTTTTTCTAGTCAAGTCCAATACAGCCTATGAACTTCATATTGATCTGATGATCCGGTCGTAAGATCTCGCGAACACTATTTTCAGTTGCTCAAAATAGCTAATTTAATTATCATGTGGGCTGAGGGATTTGCATTTGATTCATCAATCGTTTGCATTTATTTCCAAAAAACCAAAAATATTTCAAGAGATTCGTTTACTTGAGGGATATTTTTCTCTTATCCACCGTTCTTAAAGGGTTGCAAAAATATTCGTCAAAAATCACACAAATCTATTCGTTATAAGCAGTAATGCGTCCTGTGAGTTTCATAATGACCTGATGTTTCTGGCAGAAGTTATTGCAACTTGAAATGTTACAAATTTTCTTTGTTTACTTTTAGGCACTCAGGACCCGCCCTGGATAAAAAATTTCCCGAGCATTATCATAGCTACACATAAAAAATTATCAGTTTTAATTTTGCGTACTTGTTTTTGCTGAAATTCTTCTCTCCAAAGAAATATAGGGGTAATTGAAAATTCAATGAAATGGCCGACATTGTACAAGATTTGAGCATAAGTATGTTTCATCTTGACACATACCTATTCCTTATATGCATCAATAATTTCTCAAAATTTCAGTTTGATCAGCTCACGCACTTTTGAAATAATCTTGGAAAATTCGACTCGAACAAAAGTTCTAAATTCACATGCCAGGGAAAAATCACAGTAATCGAAATCACAGCAAATGGAATGATTGCGAACAAAATCACAACGATTGAAACCACAGCTAAGCCACAGCGAAATCACAGTTTTCGCTGGCTCTGTAACTTTCGATGACAGTGATTTGGGTTTGTTGCGATTTCGTTTTTTGGTGGTTTCCTCCGCTGAGTTTTGGATCACTAGTATTTCGCTCGCTGTGATTCCATTCACTGTTTTTGAATATGTAGTTACTGCTGCTACCAGGGAAAAAATGAAATGAAAATTCATTGTGAAAAATATCAGTGATTGATGTATCGGCCCAACACTACCGCTTATTCTCAATTAACGTGAAATTAGTGGAGACATGCTGATAAAGCTATCTGCATTTTCTTAGCGAATGCAATTTTTCACACGAAAATTTTAGTACCGGTCGGGCGAAAAATCAAATTCAATTTTAGCCGAAAGAAATTTCACATGAAACGGATCTTAATACCTAGCTTTAAGCAAAAAGTACACCGACTTAATCCAATAATGTGTACTTTGAACGTCGTATTCATCTAATGATTCTAGCGATAACTATCTAGACGGATTTTTTTCGCTAAGTTACTAAAACACTTTCGTTTTCTCTGGAACAGTTTTCAACGCTGTCTACGAGTTTATGCTATATTATTAAATTGCTACTTTTAGGTATTGTCTGATATTTTGTTGTTTTTGTTGCTCGCTTTAATTAAGTCATATTAATCAGTTATACAGTGAACAGTGAAAATATTCGCAGATTGGTGACTAAATTCTTGCATCGTCATATGAAAATTACTTTCATAACGTTCAGTTTTACTTATAAAATAAATTCAAATTCTTTGTTTACCTGCATTTTTTTTTGAGGATATAAACCCATCGAAACGGGATCTTATTCATTTAAATTATATTATTATTTTAAGTGGTTCATAAGTGTAAAAAAAAAATATTGCAGATAACTGTAAATTGCTTGATAAAATCATTTAAACTTGTTCAAATTATTGCATGCGAACGTAATCTTAATGCTTGTCACGGTTCATAAATTTAGTTGGCTTTTTGTACACATGAGCAATGTATGTACAATAGGAATTTAAATGTAAAACTTCAAACTAGCAATGCATTTACAAATTGCCTGCTAAAAAATTTTCTGCAACGCTCGTTTATTGATTCTTAGCTGAGTACTTCACGTCGTCGTGCAATTATGTTCCAAGCAGTACAAGTTTAACAGTTACAAATAAAGATTACGAAAGATTTTTTTTTCATTGAAGATAATTGTTCTGCTGTGTCTAGCTGATCCAGGGTTACCAGGTTGGGGTTATCTTTCTTCCAAAATTGGATATTTTTTTTACTGTTTGGGAGTGAAAATGGGGGAGGTAAAATATTTTCATAGATTTTGGGCGGTATTGGTGTATTTGAACCGAACTAGCCATAATTTTTAGTAATTTCTATTATTATTTTTACTGAATTGGCTAAGTGCACAAAGTATTTTATCATATTTTCCGAATATTTTTTTAAGCCAAAAAGATGAATCAAATTTAGGATAATTTCTTTTTATTATGAATTTCATACCCTCGGCAATCTCAATAGTCCACTGAAATTCGACATAAAAAGGCGAAACTTTGGAAAAATTAGGGGAAATAGGGGCGGATTTGCCACTAGGCCGATTTTTCATGGGGCAGCCACTTTTCGATTTGTATTTTGGGGCGCCAGTTTTTTTTGTCGTATATGTATATATATCTGAGTTGATACAGTGAATATACAGTGATACTTTTCCACCTCAAGTCAACCGAATTCTCTAAAAAAAATCAATGCACGCAAAAATTCACCTCCGATGACTTTTTCGGACATTAAAAAGTTTGACTTATAATAAATATCGAAATGGGATCACGATAAAGGACCAAAGAAACTCAAAAATAGCTAAAAAGTACATAGAAAGTATCTGAACATACCTAAAAAGGGCCTAAAAAGAACCCAAATAATACCTCTTCAATTTAGGAAAAACTTATCAGATGTAAATATTTGCGTGCATTAATTTTTCAGAAAATTTGTTTTATTATTATTGTACAGGGTATATTAACTACATGCGAATCTCTTTATTTTTGACGTGTTTTTTAAATTGCACCTCATTACTGAAATTAATTTCTATAAAAAATTCTATTAAATGAAATTTAGAACATCATAGGTCAAAATATTTCGGGTTCATCCTTAACTAATAACATATCGAACATTAATTTACAATAGTCGAGTTCATAGTTGATCTCCAGTCAAGTGCGGAAGCAAACTTTGAACGGAATAGTAAACTTACTTTTAAAAAGATGAGCTAAAACGTTGGAATTATATGCGATGTATAGGTGTATACGGTTGTGGACTGTTAAAAATTGGTATTTTCGGATTCTTTTTTTTTAGGTAAATTTTGGCTCTTTACCGTGTGTGTATTTTAATAATTATTTGTGTGGCAAGAGCGCAATAATAGGGAACGAACCAGTGCCGGTTTTGCTCTGATATTCCTTTTGTGTGAGCTCGGGCGCAACGAAAAACAGCAAAGTATTCTAGGGAATCGAAAAAAAAAATCTTGCATTGTTACATATAATATAATTCACGAAAAGAGCGGGAAATATTTCTGAGGACTAGGGCGTCGAAATGGTCAAATCCGCCCCTGAGGGGAAAGCTGAATTTCGGTGTGAATCTTTATACACTGAGAAAAATTTTCTTGGTTAATATTCCTATAGTTTTATGACACTGAGTTTGGGGAAAAAATGCATTATTTCGCCGTAAAAGTTCGCATATTTATGTTCAACCGCACTATACTCAAATGTATTTTTCATAGCAACATAGTAAAAGCAACATTAAGAAAATCTTACTATGTATAATGGCTTCCAACTACATATTAAAATGTTCTGTTTACAGAAAAGTGTAAGGTCGCTTGCCTCATAAATAGCAACAAACTTTACTTTTCTTTATATGCATTTTTCAAATTATAAAAATAATTTCAACCATACAATATGGTATCCATTGCAAAAGGTATCGTAATGATTCTGATCTAATGTTGTATCCACGTTCGAAGTGTTTTCTCCTATTCTATCATAGAAGTTTCATAGGTTTGCTACATAGCAAAATTGTGTTCGGTTCGCTGTTCGATATAATTCATATTCATGTTATGCTGTGAAGTCTATATATTACGTAGCAAGTTATATGTAAATAAATGAAATATGAAGCCCAAAACGCACTGCGATGCACTTCAGTGCCGAAGAAGTGTGCATATTGAAAAGCACATTGAAAGAGATCATGTATTTTTCTTTTATTTTGTTTTGCTCTCTCTTGCCATGTATAAATGATTTTACTCGCACTTGTTCGAGAATTTTTCGTCCATTTTCACTTTGATAATACGAACTAAATTATCACCCAAATTTAAATTGCTATTGCCCGATCAGCTACTGTTAAGCAAATGCCATCTGATGCACTGTGCAGTGTTTTTAGAAATTAGTCTAATCGTTTACATATATGGCGAACGTTTCGTCGACGAACTTATGAAAAAACAGGCGAGAATAGACAAGGTGGTCATTTCCACACTCAGCTCGCCTACATTTGCCATAAGTGTAAACGCGGCATAAACGATGCAGTGCAGTGGCTACGCTAATTGGCAATTTGTTCAAGAAAACATGGGAAAGTTTAACATGTTTTAGTTATTGGAATCTAAATAATTTTGTATGTTATCCAATAAGTTATTGTAAGAAATACTATCGTGTATCTCTACGTTCGCCAAAATTCTCAAACGAAAGTCCTATAGCTTATGGCAACTTAAGTCATAAAACTATATTAAAATATCTCATAGCGTTTTACTATGCAACTATGTCTAAATATACTATAAATGGTCACTGTCCATATATACCCTATACACTATAGGAGAAGAGATACATAAAATTGGGTAAAATATCCTAAAAATTTTTTCCGTGTACTCGCATGCTGAACAAAATGTCAAAAGTCACCATCGATCCGAGTGCTGCGTTACATTTCATACGGGGTCAAAGGTCACCAAAAGTTACCTTTCGCAAATATCTCAGTAACGATCACCTCTGCAGAAAAAATAATGTAGCTTAGAAAATTCCTACAAAAAATATTCTATAACTTTTTCTCGTAACGATAACCGTTTTTGAGATATTTTGATTCATAAACTGGTAACTTTTATATTTCTCATGAAACGTGCACTCCATTCCGCACCACCTTCGAGGTAGAGTGCAAAGTGCGTTTTTTTTTAAATGTGGAATTCCAAGTAGGCCTAATCCACATTTGTTTTTGTTTGTAAAACTCTTATTTTTTAATAAATAATTCTGAATTTGTTACTTATTTTCGTTTTGGTTTATTTTAAACAGAAGCTATTAATTTCAATAATTATGCCTCTTCGGACTCTATTTCTATGTTTATGTTTTTCTTTTCATCATCTTCTTTTTCTTCTGTTGTCTCCTGTATTTTCATGGATTCAGTCAGAAAACAAGGTGGATCTAAATCATCAGTAGAGTCGTCTGGTGTTATTAATCTCGGATGATAAAGTTCAGCACGCTTGACTATGACAATTACCACAAACTGGTGAACAATACAACTAAACTTTTCTGCAGCCGCAGTTTGAGCTGCAGCCTTTGTTGTAATTGCATAAAATTGTATTTAGCAACATTTCTGGAGAAGGTGGAAGCACAGTTTGAATTCGCTCCAAAATGGTATCCATGAACTTTATCCATAGACAATCTTCAGGAATGAGCCCGTTGTCTAGCCATATTTGAACTTGGCAATAGACCCGATATAAATGTTGCCGAACAGCACTAGATGTTGGCAAAAGAATAGATAGTTGAACAGGTTTTTTGAGCTGTGTAGATCTTATAAAGGTGGAATATCTGTGAGCATCAATAGATACTTCTTATGCTGGAGCTTGATACATAGCCAGGAAAAAACGAATTCCAATGTTGAAGGCTCCCTCTGGAGAACATTCTGTCTTACCAAAAAGATCTGCGTAGTTTATTAACTCCTCCTTTCTTTCAAATAATTTGAACACATTAATTTTACCATTCTTAAAAATCGCTGAAGTAGTGTCGCAGCCTGTCGTGGCATACAAAATTAAAATATGAGCTTGACGCTTTGGATATAGGTTCAAACTTTGTGAAGAATACATTTTTTTGTCAACAGTAATCGATGACTTGGAAGCGAATTCAAAGTGTCGAGTTCGGCAGGGAAGGCTATGCATCAGTTTTTTGGGATGCTGAAGGAATTATTATAGTGGAATGTTTGGAAAAGAGAGCCACTATATCAGGCTCTTACTACGCAGACCAAATAAGATTGCTGGAGACTATTAAGGGAAAAAGACGCGGCAAACTGTGAGTCGGAGTTCTGTTTTATCAAGACAACGCACCGGTTCACAAGACTACAATTGCGATGGCTGCAGTTTAAGAAACAGGATTCGAACTGCTTGAGCATCCACCCTATTCGCCAGGTCTAGCTAACAGTGACTTATACCTTTTTCCTCGGCTCAAGGAACACCTGCGGAACATGAAATTTGAAAATGATAACAATGTGATGGCCGCTGTTGAGGTGTTCTGGGAGAGTAGAGACAAATCATTTTTTTCTAAGAGTATCTTGGGTTTGGAAAAAAGGTGGACTAAATGTATTAGCTTGTTAGAAGACTATGTTTAAATATTTTTTTAAAGCTTAATCATCTTTTTAATCATTACTTTTGGATCAACCCTCGTATATATCTGAACATATAATTTTATTTTTATAAGTGTGAATCGAGCATGTGCCCGGATTTAGTAGTTTTGTTTAAGTTTTATGTTTATTTGAAACGAGAAAAGCAAAGGATAACAAAGAAAAAAAAATGAAAATAAATAGGAAAAATTCTTAGATATTTTTCTACTGCATAATGAATCCACTTGAATGGAGGAAAATGTATATAGGATCAAATGTATTTCAATTGTATAGCAATCCTCACTGGTAAAACAGATATGTTTCCTTGGTTATTAGTTTTTTTTTGTATTTTCCTTTTTTACTCTATGCATCCGATCTCAGTCGAAATAAAAAGAGAAAAATAAATTAAAGATAATCATGTAACCGTTTTTTCAAATTAAGACTAACCGTTGTAATATGCACATGCATCATACATTTCCCTAAACAGTTAATAAAAACTTGTGTCTCTTGCTGTAAAATTACTGTTAACGAAAATTGATAAATAGCAAAATAACTGTAAATCAAAACATAGCCATTAGACCGCAATAATAATGCATTGTTAAACTGATTTCATTGGTCTTCTTATTGGGTGAAAGACCGTGAAGACCTTTTCCTTTTCAAGATTTGCAATGGCCTGATTGTCCGGCATTTGATTGTGCCATTTTTTGTCCCAAGGAGAGCGACTTTGGCCACTTCCTCTTTTTTTCAGGCCAAAGGCAGTGGGCGGTGTGACCCCGCCAATATCTGGGGTAATGGCTCCAATAATTTCTGGGGCCTGAGGCTGTTTGCTTCTCTACAGGGCTGCTAAACGGAGGCACATTTCACCGTCTAATTTTTTTTTTCGTATTATTTTCAGTCCCCTTCAGATGCTAGCATATGTGCTTTGGCACGTTTTGGACGAGTCATGCCTGAGAGCTACTTCTGGTGCCATGCGGACAAAAGCCCCTTTTATCATGGCATTGCGGCTAGTATAATTTCATTGACGGATTAATTAATTATACAAAGCGTCCTCCTTTTTCTGGGAGCAATTCCACCCCATTATTTAAAGACCCACCCCAACCGTGTATAGTTGGCAAAGCGGCATGCCAGCATCCGTCGGGGTCGGATTAAAAGGTGCTCCGCTAATGCGGAAAAGGGGCATTCACGGCCATTTCTAGGATACCCTGCTCCCGCAGCACTTTTTTTTTTATTTGCCAGGCTCTCTACTGTGCTTCGGTTCAGTTGAGGAGTCTTGTCAAGCAACCTCCCATTTTTTCAACTCGCTACTATAGTGAAAGACAAATTGAACAACAGGTAGAGCTTGCAGTTTTCAGAAGTAATTAAGATTCCAGCTACGTTTGATAGTAGGCTTCACAAATTACTTCGAACAGCAAATGTTAAATTTTTTTAACAAAACCATATACATAGGTACACACCAGGAACTTCCAAATCACTGGAATATTTAAAATTGCTGATTTCATTGAAATTTCACGAGTGTATTTACATTTTTGGTGGATTTTTGATTTTTATTCCTCTTTCTCCGACGAACTTTTATAGTTGATGAAGAGCCTAATAAGCAGTATCGGAGTAGTTGTACTTAGTTAAAGATTTAAATATATTAGTCTTGATACAACTAACCAGATGCAGAAAAAAATATTTGGGGGATTTCGCAAGCAATGCACTATCTTCTGGGGGTATTTTGAAATTAGTTTGGGGTGTTTTGAAATTATTTAGGGGGATTCTGCAAGAAATAACCTGGCAACCCTGAGTTGATTTTAGTCTCAAATATGTATTCAGCGAAATAAATGCGAACCTCGCCTTTTTGCCCATATTTGTTCTGATAACGTTTTCGTCTCGTTACCAAAAAGTGGCGTTTGAGAGATTTCTCATGTTAACAGAAATAGAATACGGATGATTCTGTCTTGTTTCGATTGTATCAGTTTAGTGAAAGTAGTGAAAGTTTGCAAATCTAGTTTTTCATCGAAATTCAAATGGCTGTCTGGCTAGTATTTGGTTTATTTGTGCTTACGGTTCTGTTGATACTATATTTTATTCGCAAGCATTTTTCCGTATGGAAAGATATGCATGCTCCGAATGAAGAGCCGCATCTGTTTTATGGAAACCTGAAAGGAATCGGAAAAGAGAAACATGCCATGGAACTTCTGAAGGAAATTTACGATCGGCACAAATACACTGATCCATTTGTTGGAATTTACTTCTTCTTCAAACCAGCGGCTCTTCTCATCGACCTCGACCTGATAAAGGCCATTCTCATTAAGGACTTCAATAACTTTCAAAGTCGAGCTTTGTACTATAACGAGAAAGATGATCCCCTTTCGGCACACATGTTTCATATTCACGGAGCCAAATGGAAAACTCTTCGTATGAAGTTGTCGCCCACATTCACTAGCGGAAAAATGAAAATGATGTTTCCAACTTTAATCGAAATATCCAAGCATCTAGAAGATAGAATCAGTGACTTTTGTGTGCAGGAATGTGAAGTTGAAATCAAACAACTGATGGCCAGATATACTACGGACGTCATTGGAACAGTAGCCTTTGGCATTGATTGCAACAGCCTGAAGGAGGAAAATAATATTTTCCATGAGAAAGGAAAACGAATCTTTGAAAAGCAAAGATACAATACTTTCGTCCAATTACTTCTGGCATCGGTTCCGAATTTCGCTCGTAAATTGGGAATCAAACGATTGCACGATGATGTCAGTGAGTTTTTTATGGATGTGATACGTGGTGTGGTGGATCATAGAATTGCTCACAATGAGCATCGTAAAGATTTCATGGATCTATTCATCGAATTGTATCAAAGTAAGGAGGCTGAAAACATTTCATTCAACGATCTGGCTGCAACAGCTTTTGTCTTCTTTGCTGCCGGATTCGAAACTTCTTCTGCACTTTTGCAATTTTGTTTATTCGAGCTGGCATCGCATCCGGCAATTCAAAAGAAGACTCGAGACCACATTGAAGAAGTAGTGGCCAAAAACGGCGGACAATTCACATACGAAGCCATGATGGATATGAAGTATGTTGACCAGGTTTTGAATGGTAAGTGTTCGTAACATAATAATTGTACAAAAAAAAAAAAAAACAACTCTAGAAAACCTGAACCCATGAATATAGTTTCGATACTTGAGTTAGTCAGTTTATAGTCCCATTAATTGACCATTGTTACAAATAAAACAAACTACGGAACCGACCTCGATATCTAAACACCAAAAACTAAGATAAGTTTTTTCAATGTTTGTTTATTAGACTAGCTGTGCATCCAGAGTATGCAAGATAGCGGTAGTGCACAACATCCAGAGTACGAATTCTTGTCAAATCAGCGAATTTCATACTCTGTACTTTGTGGAAAATATTTTGATGTATTATCAACTGCAAAAGTTGGCTGCAGCAGTGTTGTGAGATCGTGGGAATTTTCAACTTCTAAAACCTGAAAAGGGGAAAAGGAAAGAAGTGCTGCTCGTAGAAAAAAATCGCGGGAGAAATGGTTTAAATGAAATAAAACTCATTCGTAAAATTTCCACCAAATATATTTGAGAAACAATTAAAAAAATCCAGGCGAAATTTACATTTCTTCGAGCATTCTTACATTTCAGTTAAAGGTTTTTTTCAGTTAAAGGTTTTAACTGGAATGAACTGAACTAGAATCGCTTCTCAAGACATCGGATTAGCGATTTTCAACAAAAAATTAAGTCAAAACGGCCAAAACCAAAATAATAATGCGGAATAATCGTGTGAAGGCATTTTTCAGCTTTTTAGAACATAGTTTAAACTATTTCAATACATTTAATGCACTGTTTCAGTCAAAGCAACTACTGATTCACAAATTGTATGCTGAGTGCAGTAGTATTTTAAGAAGAATTTGCTTCAATTTTGTGAAACCTGGTTTCATTGACTTACTGGAAAATATCGAATTGAATGAAGAGCATTTAGTTCCAGATATGGATATTTATTTGGGACCAAAATGTCAAGAATACATAGCCTCTTTTGAAGAAGCTGTAAAATTAGAGATAAAAAAATAGGAAAACAGTTTTACGTCACGACATGTAAAGAGCTTAAAGACAGATTACCATTTAATGATGTTATCTTTACAGAAATTGAATTTTTAAGCCGCTAAGAATTTTAAGCCTGCCAGAACAAAACAGAACGAATTCGCTGCAGTTCAAAAATTTGGCAACAAAATTTAATTCTTGCCTGGTTTTAAATTAAATTTAATTTAAATTTAGTTCACAACCAGCGTAAATAACAATTAATGATTTCCAACTGCAAGTGGTCACACGAGTCAAGTATGCACTGTGTGCTGGTGTCTGATGAGAATCAGTGCATGCTTTCGAAACCACTTTGTCAAATAAAAATTTTCAAGATAAATAAAAATTTTTCAATTTTAATCATCCCGCAAAAACAATTCCAATTTGATTCTGCTTTCGGAGGCTTATTCCGCAAAACGATCGAGTTTCCCGTATCAATTATTCTCTGCTTTGATAAGCTTTAGAGACGATATACGTTGTCTATGCGATTATAGACAAGAAGGGAACCGTGATCACAAATCAATAGCATTTATCAGTTTTGTATAAACTTCTAATTTAGGGTCGAACCAACACGCGTATATATTTTGTATGGGTCAATATTAAGCTCACACTGCAACGTACTGATATTTTGGTTTCCTTTTTAGAATTCTAAAATCGATTCTTATTTTTCAGAAACTCTTCGATTATATCCACCTATAGGAACCTTACTTCGTGAGGCTGAAGATGATTATCAAGTGCCCGGCACGAATTTCGTTTTTAAAAAAGGAACTTTAGCTGTAATTCCAGCTTTTGCAATACAGCGTGATCCAAGAATTTATGAAGATGCCGACACTTTTAATCCTGAAAATTTTTCCGAAGAAAAAGTCAACAGCCGTCCATCCGTTACGAATCTACCGTTTGGTGAAGGCCCTAAAAATTGTATTGGGGCCAGATTTGGTATGATGCAAGCACGGGTCGGTCTAGTAGCATCGCTTAGAAACTACGAATACGAATTGTCGCCAAAGCTTGAATTACCTTTGAAAATTAGACCAGCTAGTTTCACTACTACTATTTCAGGAGGTGTTTGGCTGAAAGTTAAACGAATTAAATGAAGGCTGCGAAATTTATGGGAGAAGTTACTTATGTATGACTATATTGGACATATGTATTATTGATATTATTTCTGCATGGAAATGTATGAAAACCTCGGTTTTTTTATTCTATAATTTACTTATTCGAAAAATAATAATGCAATGAAGTAGCAAAACGGTTTAAGTAATAAAAATTCCAATTTGAGTTATATAATTTTTCGAAGAATTAATAAAACAATAAAATAATGCCATTAATTTACAGATTTACATCTGCAGTAAATGTGTGTGCTTTTGAATGTTTCGATCGGAGATTTTTTTAATGAAAGCTCTGCTGTCTTCCTGCTTGACTTAGTGAAATTTCTCAGTGAAATAAGATGATAAATTCGTTTATCTTATCAAAATACCACTATTATATAATTGCTGTATGATATCCGACCGTATAGAGGTATGGCTCATTTGTTGTTTACATCTATTTGATAAACAACCTACAAATCATCAACTACAGCGCATCTATGCTAAATTTTTGCATGAGTAAACTTATTTGTACTTTGAATTGAAATAGACGAGCCCCTTATTTCAATGCTATTTAAATTAGTGTCAAGTGCACAGGCACCATGTCGCTCATAGAAGACATGGCAAATGTGCTTCAGAATGCAAAATAAGCTTTCGATATGCTGTTATGAGTGTGTTTCTGTAATTTATATTGTATTACACATTTCAAGCTTATTTAGCGGAAATTGTAAACAGTCAATATTGATTGTTTACGATTTTCACCGTAGTGCGCTTAGAATTCGAAGAAAACATGTTTTTCTATTTATTGTATCGACGAAAGTAACGTCGCGGTGCATCTATGCCAATGACGCATGAATAAAATGCATTATACGATTCACAACAGGAAATAATTAAATGTTGGATACAAATATGTGCACTGAAAAACATTTCGTATAGTTTCAAACATAATTTAGAAACGAGCAGACTGGCGCCAGAAGTAAATAATATACTATGAATTTTTGTAAACAAGGCTATAATTATGTATATGTAAAAATTCATAAGTGAAAACTCAATTTATGTTCCATAGTTTTCTATAAATATGGAAATCTTACACCAATGCTACTTTTATAATCTAAATTCTGTTTTTTTTTTCAAAAGAATTTAATGATTCAATTTGATATAGAAAATTAAGTATAATGCGACATTAAAGCTCTTCACTGTTATAGCAATCAATGAAAATTTATTTAGCTAACTATATATTTATTTAATAAGTAGAAGTAAGCTAAATAATATGAAGAATGAAATTCCCTTGAAATTCCTATGTTGTTCACGCACAATTTTCGAGCCTTTGAAACTCAAATTTCAAACATCTATGCAGCATCTACGTGCTGCCTTTATCTTGTGTATAGCCAGTTTTTTAAATCAAATATTTTACGTGAAGGACATTTTTAATTTAATTTGCGAGTTACTCGTATATATGGTTCAATTCTTGTCAGATGGTAATATTTCGAGAGTAATTTGGCCTATTTTTCAGTATCCATCGGATCGAAGACGGCAGATTACCTTCAAAATAATAATATCTGGCAAGAAATTGGAACAGATCTAGCATGTAAAGAAAATAGATGAGTTTTCATTTGAATTATTAAAAGTCAGCACGTCTTAGTAAAACATACCCTTATTTCGTATTTGGATGCGTTATCTACATATGTTAAATTATTCAACGAATAAATTTTTCCCACTTTCCTATTTTTATCGATTTTCTATTATTTAATTTCTATAATAAAAAAAATATTAGCCCCATCTGAAGACCTGGCAACAACGACAACGAATCAAATGAAACGGTTCAACCGATTCGAAATCATTTGCAAATTTGTTGGTAAACAAACTACTCATCAGCCGATTCTATGTTCCCCTACTGGCAACAGTTGGCACTCGTTACAACACAGACGTCAAATTATGACGCTTCGTATTTTCTTATCAGATCATCCGATCACTGCATCCGATACATTTAGATATTTGGCTTTTGTTCGGCGCCAAATACCGAACAACATTCGTTTCGTGTTCTCGAGTAAATAACAATACATCGTGTGATTCAAAATTATCTGTGAAAAATAGCTTGTTTTCATCATGATGACGTCGAACTTGTGAACCGAAGATTCGAGTGCCAAACGAGCGAGCTTTCTAGTTGTAGAGCGATTAGAAAAAAACGGGTGAATAAATAGGACAGGATATCAGTAGATGGTCGACGGTGGTCCGGTGAAGAAAACAAATCTTCAATAAGCTAAATATTAGCTCAATCGAGCTAACGTGATAATCTTTCAATACAGACTTCATAACTTTAGTTCTCTGCCATTGACTTTTCATTGTTATTGCAGTGAAGTGGCTCGTTTTGGAGAATTTACAGTGCTTTTTCTGAGTTTTTGAGTGCATTCTATTTTTGTACAATTAAGCAATTCAAAAGTGCAAGTGATTTTCGTTACTAGGTCAATGCACATGCGTTTATAACTCGTGAAAAAATCATTATTTTCGAAGACTGTTTAGTTTAAAAATTCCAAACAAGTGCATACCGGAAATTATCCAGTGAAAAGATAGTGAATCGGAAAACTTGTTCAAGGAGGTTTTAGGATTCCAAAAAAAGAAACGGTTTTTCTGCGCCGGTATTAAAAGGGCGCTACAATATGCCACCAAGTCGCCTGGACGCTATTTACCGCCGCATGCTGATCACCAAATTTTTCGAGAAGGGATGGGGCAAGCCAGAGAATCTTCGTAGGTACGTGACTTTGCCCTTGTACATCATAATATCATAAGACCAACTTTCTTGTACATTGAACACACCCCCTGGAAGTGACTTTGTTTACCTTGCACATTTTATGAAAACAAATAATCCACAAAAACTGTTTGTTATGAAAATATTGCGCATTTCGCGCATCGAAATGTCCTTGAAAAGTTGTTTTTCTGTTGAATGAATGAATGAATATAAAGTCATTCCATAGTTTGTTATTTAATTTCACATAAACGTAAAGAGTTGGCTGTGCGAAGCTTAGAACAATGCAAATAAGTTCGAAATATGTCTAGAAAAAAATCTTATTCGTGCCTATCTAAGATTCATTGAACCGACTTGGCCCCTACTGGTTATACGAACACCATTCCACCTACTTGATTCTGTTCGATTGGTTGCGTCAGAGACTAGCTTTCTGCTTTGCCAGTGTTGGGTTAGGGGGGAATCGGGTACTCGTTGCAGATAACACACGATATGTCTCTGAATCGGACGACAGCAAGCGGGCCCCCGGTGGGTGAAATTAGAGCAATGAGAATATTTCGTGTTCACGAAAGGTGCTCGCTTTTTACACAGATCAACTTTACGACGATATGAAGTGCTTGAATTAGGTGACCAATGACTTTGTATCAACATGCGCAACCATAAATCATCACTCTACTGCCAGAAACTATAAATAGATAAATACGTTCAAGGGAAACAAGTGCTATTCTGAACTGATAACGTCAATACAAATGAATAATTTTAAATATCACAGAACGTGGACATTTGAAATAGAACGTTTCAATAAAAACGAAATTGTGCAATACGGCAATATATGTAAAACTACTTCGAGTTCAATGGCTATGTGATTAAAATACGGAAAAACAATAACAAAACACAAATAAAAACGGAGCCACGCTAGTATCCAATCGGAAATGCCTTGGGAGATTGAGAGGCATTATTCATGAATAGAAGTAATGGCAAAAATATGTTCGAAATATTTAGTATTCAAAGAGAAACACAAAGATTTCTAAGTAACACTCTATGCTTCCCAAAAAGTAGGTATCTAGTTAAAAGTAGCCATAACATAGTAAAATAATTGATATAATTAAAGATTAATTTGTTTTTAAAAAAAAACCTCAAGTCATCCAAAACTGAACCAAGATAATTCGTACCATTTATTTATAGATCTACAGTCCAGATAATCAAATAGTACAAAAATACGTAACTTAACTTTACAATGAACATTGACTTCATCATTCAGAATTTTCATGTGAGAATTTTCGTCCGCGATAAAGTTGAAGAAGAATTATTGATATGTTCAAGGGAAAACGAAAAGCATATAAAAACATAAAGCAAATCCAAACTGTGTGATGAAGAGGCAAAACTTGCAATATTTAAAAACCAGCCGAATCGAATAGTAAGGAAAAAGAAATAGAAATTTTATGCTAAAAGATTTGAAACTGCAAGCGGAAATAGTTCTAAACCCTGGAGGATACTAAATGAATTGGTAAAAACACAAAAAGGCACAACTGGCCACACACCATGCATCAAAGAGAGCGCCAATGATTCATCTAGTAAATCAATTGCGGTGATTGGATTAGATGTCAATTTATAGTGATTAGATCAGATATAACTCTGCATAATTATCAAATGTTTGACCAATATCACTGTCCAGTGCCAAATCGTGTAGCTAGCATGCATTTTAGACCCACAATGCCAAGTGAAGTAGCTTAAATAATGGACAATTTCAAAAAGCTACATTTATAGTCTACAATCTCAAACATTTCTATTGAAATTTTCACTGAGTTACTAATTAATAAAACCGAAGACGCAATTATTATCTATAGTATTTTTTACACATAAGTAAACATCACGTTTGTTTATAACTATTGACAAGCTGCTAACAATACCTGATCTTCTAGGTAACACAATATCCCAAACAAAATCATATTAAATTTCAATCATCATAACTATAACAGAATATTCTATTTCATCATAACTAAATCTATATTTCAATTGTATTTACAGACTGTTCGAATTCCGTAAAATTGTATCGAATCGTGAATCATGCTATAAACTCGTACCACGTGATTATCCTGTCGAAATTATCAAAGAAGAGAAAACGTCAGAATGCACAATTCTAGAAGGAAAATTCATGACACCGCTCGAACTTTATTTGCCCGGTTTGGTACCGAAAGCAGCACAACAAGCTCATTTTCAAATGATCTTGCCAAATAAATGGCGTGATCCGAACCATAAGCCAGTTTGTATGCATTTAGCCGGTACAGGTGATCATGTAAGTGTTAAACGTTTCGTCTTTCAAATAGATTGCGCATTTATCTCCATTGTTTTGTTTTACAGTACTATTGGAGACGAAGAAATTTCATTGCAAAACCACTATTGAGAGAGGCTGGTCTGGGTGCGATCATATTAGAGAATCCATTCTACGGTGTTCGGAAACCCGAGAATCAAGTGTAAGTTATAACTTAATTGTGCCCGACCCCCTGCAAGATGTTCTCATTGATATCTGTTCGGCAGGAGGTCAAATTTGCGCAATGTATCCGATATATTCGTTATGGGTGGCTGTCTTATGTTTGAATCATTGGTGCTGTTGCATTGGTGTGAGCGTAATGGATTTGGACCGTTGGGAATCACTGGATTGTCGATGGGTGGCCATGTAAGTAAAAACTAACTATTTGGTCTTATACACAATTCTCAGTCTAAATCTGATTAGAAGAATGTTTTTATTGGCTTTGAAAGCAAACGATGCATTATTAGCAATCTATTCTTTTCCAGATGGCTTCACTAGCAGCTACAAACTGGCCAAAACCATTAGTCCTTGTTCCATGTTTATCCTGGTCAACTGCCTCAACAGTATTTACTACTGTAAGTTTGCTTGCCATTATGCAATGTGTTCTTTTAATCAATCTCTACTTAAAATTGTAGGGTGTCATGAGTCAATCGATAAACTGGGATATGCTGGAAACACAATATTTTGCAGATGGACAGTATCGAGAACGTTTATCGAAAATGGTTGCCGTTATAGACGATGCATTTAAAGCTGGACAGCATTTCGTACAAAATTACCCGAAATCGATAAAAGACTTACAGCAAGATCTTACAGCTGTGACAGGACTGGGAGAGCCTGGTTCAGACTTAGCATCCAGCCAAAATACAAATGCAAACATTCACAATTCCTTAGATTTATCAGCTACGCTCCATAATAAGTTAATGACAAACAAAGGATATGACCTAACGAATTCCGATGTAGATGAACTGAACGCAAAAATCAATGCTGCACAAGATCATCAAACTGGCAACCTACAAAGCTCAACAACTGTTAGTACAGATAGCCTGGTCAAATCATTGGACAATAGCAGCTCATCCGGAATTATTGCACCTAGTCAAATGAAATCTGGCGAAGAGTCGAAATTAACTAAATTAATGTATTCGATATTGCCACGCACACCAGCGGCCGTTGCAGCCAGACAGACGGAGAAAATTGATATCACGAAAACAAAATGGTGGGAGCGTGAAGCATTGCAGTTTATGCGTGGAATGATGGACGAATGTACGCATTTGAGAAATTTTTCGGTGCCATATGACACTTCGCTGATCATAGCAGTCTGTGCCAAGGACGATGCCTATGTACCACGAGATGGATGCACAAGCTTGGAAGACATTTGGCCTGGTGCTGAAGTTCGATATTTGGATGCTGGCCATGTTAGCGCATACGTTCTTCATCAAAAATTGTTCAGGTAATATTGTTTCTACTTTTAAACTAGCTTCTCCAAATGACAAGTCAATGCATTGAGATTTCTTTAGAAATTCAACTCTAAACAGTTTTGCTTTAACACTTTTTGCCTACTCTTTGTTCACAGATCCAGTATTATTGAAGCTTTCGAACGAGCGAAAAGAAAGCGGGAAGAAGGCAGCGATGCTTGCGAAACGATCCCACCAAGTCCATTGACTTATGGTGATTTGCAACGAAACTACGAAGAACAAATGCAATTTTACATGTAAGGCAATAATCCCAACCCAACTACATACATACTTCCAGTCTCATTCACATTTCTGATGATAAACAAAAACATCAACAGCCATATTTACGATTAGTGATAATTTTGATGAAACGAAATTGTTCGCCTTATGCGTAGTATGTGATTAGTCACGAAACATTATGAATCGAAGGTTTTATAGAAAATTTGAAAACAAATATTATCGTTTGATAAGATATCATACGATTAATATACATAGTACATGGAGATGTTACTCAATACTACCTAACTTACATACATAAACAAGCGATATTGTTGATAATATGTACATATGTAAATAATATAAATTTATTTCGAACGGCCTTTTTACATTGTGATATTGAAAATAGGAATTTATTAAAATAAAATATTTAATATAACTACTGTTCTTATCTTATTCATTGAATCGTCGAATTAATTTATGCGATTTCGGTTTGGTTTTTTCGAACAGAGAGTATAAGTAAACCTATATTGAGGAGTAAAACGTGAAATGCTTTACATGCCATTCCAGAGCGGAGTAATAGAGCTAAGTCGTTTCTTGGTTTCCTTCCTACCTATAGCGAAATTTTTTCCGATATGGAATTTTTCTAAAGAAGCCATCTTGGTTTCTATCTATCATTTATTATTATTATTTTTGAAAGTCGTGAGGTGGTCTGGATATAGTACGAATTCCTCCATAAATGCACAATAAGAATTTGTATTGAATTACTAAATTTTTTTTTTCTTGGTTGCATAATATGGGGACAGATCCCCCAGATAAGATGCCTCATGACAAAGGGCCGAATAAAAGACGGAATAACAATAGGCGCGTTTTTTTGCTCCCCTTATCCATAACAGAACAATGCAGACGCATTAGAAACAACAACAACTCCTGCTATGGAAAGGGGGAGTTGTTGTTGTTCCCAATGCGTCTGAATTGTTCTGTTATAGATAGGGGGAGCAAAAAAAACACGCCTAATATTGAATTAAATTCAAATTTAAAGCAAAACGATCTTTAATAAAAATAAAGAAAACCTATTTTTAATAATAAACTAAACCATTTTTAATACAAAAAAAATAAGACGGGGAAAAATTATCTCTGGCTAAAAATGTGCGTCCGGAGGAATAATTTAATAAATCGATTCCAAAAAGTTCCTCAAAAACTAATCCGTTTAATTGAAAGTGAAAACTATCTAAAGACTTTACCAGATAAAGTTTCACAAGCATCTGTAATAGAACTTTATATTGCACATGAACATAATTTTGATGTATTTAAACTCGAACATTTAAGAGATGTCTTGCATGGTCATACTAAACATTCTGCGCTCAATGTCGATAAAATCATCTACGACGTGATAGAGGCTCCAAATACTGCAAGTATGTCAAGACTTATTCAAACCATTAATAGTAGAATATTAGAAAACTACCCTGATATATATTATTTCGCCATTAAAATTAATTGATTATACTATTTATTATACTATAGATATTAAACATCTTATGGTGTATTGCTGACCCGCCAATGTTATTTAATTGAATAATGTACTTCGTAAAGCTCAGCCGCTTGGCAACTACAGAATTAAGGTAAATAGTGGCTTACCTTAAAAGGATGTCGTTAGTCCGATTCTATTCAATTCATAAACAGCCACACTCCATCAAGTGGACACGCATAACATTAAAATTGTTCAGCATGCAGCATAAGTTCCACTGAATGTAACTCTCCATTTCGCTTCGGATCCCTTTATGAGTATCTACAATGATTTAATTTATACGGTCAAATGTAGTGCTTTACGCATAAATAGAAATTATAACTACTATAGTAAAATAATTATAAATAAGAACACTATAGTATGAAAGTCAAATAATTCGGTGTATTTTTAAATCACATACACACGGTGAAAGCTTCGCTTGTGGATAGATTTAGAATACATTTTTTTTTCTAAATATTCCTGAATTATTTTCCAGAAATGGTTATGGCTTCCTGACTAGAAGCCATCAGCCAACGTTTACTCGATTTATTAGTTTTAAACACTTAATTTTGATTTAGACAACACGAACTGCGTCTTACCGCCGCGCTGACAAGACGCGTTGTGATACGACACGATGATTCACGTATGGTTAAATTCATAGAAAGACCGTCCTTCGGAGAAAAACAAATCACCTTGCAGCTCTCAGGCTACAACCTTCTACCACAAGAAACAATACGAGAATGTAGAATGCATTTGTGTTAACGATAAAATTGTAATGAAACTAATGACTTTAAACATAACATTTTTAAATGCTCAACGCATACAGAGAGCAGACGGAACTTTAAATTTATTTTGAATCAACCGTATAATACAGGAACTAATGATGAAGCACAATAGAAGCCACATGAAACAACTGCGTTCTTTCATTTCTTAAAAAATATCAATATCCAGAACGTATTAATGCTTCAATAGAGATCAATTTCTGCCATGTGTTTATTAAGTAGCGAGATGCCTTTCCGCAAGGGGTCCTTCCCCTTGTTTATACTATACAATTCTATACCCTGATTCTTTTGCTACTTTGGTATTTGTGTATGTTATCCTGAAAATCCTTTTGCTCGATTTGTGGCGTTATAGCTACTGTATTAACTATAAGGACTTATATCTTATATACGGAAGCATTGGCTGATGCCTGCTAGTCAGCCAGCCAGGTTTTTTTTTCTATTAAGATAACAGAAATTTGCAGTTAAACATTTTCAAGATTACTTACCTGTCTATTACATTTTGATTGATGATCACCAGTATTAAGCCTACGAAATTTATTTCCGTTTTACTTGCTTAGTTAAAGCTAGATTCATTGATTTGTATGAGTTTAGCATCTTTTCCGGCGCGGCCGTTCCAATTGGTTCCGTAAACGTCAAGACACAGGCGCAATGAAATCAACTCCAACAAGCTGCGAATCATGTACCACGCTTAGCTTTTGTTCCGCATAATGATAAGTATAGACTTATTAAAAATTTAGCATAAAGATGTTAAGAGTGGCAACAACACAGTTAGCACCCATAGGTGTCTTTCCGCCATTGTGCCTTTTTCTTTTAATGCATTTCTTCCCTTTCGCATTTCCCCCTATAACTTTAATGAAGCTTCAGATCCGACTGCTACCAAATTATCAGAGCCATTTAAACTACACGCAAATAAACTAGAAATCGATGCGAAAAGACTAAACCAGTAGTTTCCGCGAATAATTAAAAGTTTAAGTAAACAAGTCCCGCCGGTCCGCTGAGAAGAATCGGAAACGCGATTATTTGACAAACAGTTTGACAACAGTCGGATTTCACATTTTCAGGAAGGCGGGAAATTGGTCGGTGGACAGTAGCGTAGGTAGAAAATGATTCACACGGACAAATAATTTGATACAGAAGATATGTTTGAAATTTTTTAGAAGTTATATAGATATAGGTGCGACAACACATAATAATGCGTAAAATAATAATAATAATTTATTTCATGTAATTTAACTTACTTTTTAGTGGCTTGTGGAAGTTTAATGTGAGAGAAGGCCATATGAATATTTATATTTCAAAACAATGCATCGCATGTTGCTGTTTTTTACAAGATCAGAGAGCAATGAGATTGGCTCTTAAAAAAACTGTTCAAATGAATGAATGCAAATGTATGCGAGGTGAGAAAAATTATATGAACGTACCAATAATTCATGTTACAAGTACTCGATTTTCGTGACAATACTGCAAATGGGTCATATCATAATTGCACTATTTGCCATTCATTAATATTAAACCATGCGCTTCGATACCTGCGTTCCTGAAAAGGATATCTATGCCTCTGAAAAAAGATCTATGCCTTCTGAAAAAAGATTACTACGCCTCTGAAAAAATGTATCTACACCTCTGTCAAAAAAAGTTACCTACGCCTCTGGAGGAAAAATCCGCCTCCTGTCAAGTTGATAAGCTTTGCAAATGCGATCGTGATGGAGTTGAGCTACGCGAAATTTAGTAAATTCACTGAAAATAAACTGTTTATTTTGAAAACAAACTGTGTTACGCGAGTTGTTGAAGTTGAAAAGAAGTGCTGGAAGTGTTAAAATAGTAGTAACGCGAAGTGAACTAGACGAAATTATCAAGATGATTTGTGCCGTAACAAGTGGGCCGTGCAATCACTATCATTCTCGTCTCAGGGGAATATGGTTTCACAGGTATGTATTTACTACTCATTTAATTTCCATGTTTTTAAGTGAAGCATGTAGTTTACAAGGATAATCAGGTATTTCCAAGAGTGTTTGACGAGTGAGACGATTTCTATAGGTTGGCGTCTGCAAGCGATCATTTGCCATTAGTTTGCCACTTTTGCCGTGAGCAGTCGGATATTGTGGATATTGTCTTATTAAATTGGCGGGATGTCAATGGTAGATGTAGTAGTTAGAAGATCCTTCTAAGGGGGCAATGAGTTTCGAACTATTTTTCTTTGAAATTTTTTGTAAAATGTTTAATTGTATAATATAACGCATTAGACACAAATTATAAAAAATAATAATATGTTCCGTATGTTAAAGCCGAAGGGGGTCATTTTGTCCAGATTTACACGCCTCAATTCAACACGAGTTTTTAGAAGTAGGGGCAAAGCTTTTATACTAAATAGCACGGAAAGCGCGATATTTTGTCCTGTCTGCCGATGGCGGAGAAGGATAAAAGAAGTTGAGACTGTGTATATCCATATAAATAATAGGTGAGAAATGTGCTCGTGGGTATATGAGTAAGCGCACTGAAAATTAGCACGCTAAAATGGACTGCAATG
Source organism: Nemotelus nigrinus (assembly GCA_947369275.1). NCBI lineage: Eukaryota > Metazoa > Arthropoda > Insecta > Diptera > Stratiomyidae > Nemotelus > Nemotelus nigrinus. The sequence goes on from OX376374.1 coordinate 133,324,094, forward strand.
AATATCATAAAAGTGTCGAAGATGTTCTTTTCATTCTCCAAATGGTATCGGAAGTAGTATTCCGCGTTAAATATCTTATTGGCTATCATTTTAATAGTGAAACTAGGTTTTAAGAAAATTAATATTGCATAAAACGCCAGTCGTTGAAAGAGTTTCTGGAAAACACATGCATATTCCCTAGTGAGAATAAGAAATGTATCTTATCGTAGCAGTGCAGTTTGGCGGGGTCTTTTGTATCTATTTCTAATTAAATAAATTAAAAATGTCTTCTTCTCGTGATCAGTGGGGTAATGCCGGAGTGAATATCGCAAATCACATGCTTTTCGCGCTATTTAATATGCCCGCTCTAGTCAGGGGTAAAGAGTAACCGTTCACCAACTCGTGTTTTGTTGTTAAAACTCGTAAAAACTAGTGTTGAGCTGAGGCGTGTAAATCTGGACCAACTGATAAACTTCAGCATTCGGAGCGCATGTGCGTGCTGAGTATAATCATCGCTATGTTTGGCGTAGAAACGCAAGTTGACGCGATGTACCTGACGCTTTACAAATAGTCACAGATTCAATCCGCTCCGATTGTTCAAATACAACACTGGATTGATTTAGGATTGAGATTGAAGGAGTGGAATAAACGCAGATTATACAAACATTAGCATGCTACTATTTCAATCTCAATCCTGTTTGAATTCGGTATTGTAAACGAAGCTATAGTCGAAAGTGGTCACATCTGCGATTTGCTGTGAGTTGTTTGAGATAATTTTTTTAAGCTTTTTTGTTGTAAATAATGCATGTTGTAGATAATGTACGACATCATTATCTCGATTTGAAAAAAACACACAAGCAAAATAAATCAAACCGTTCCCGTGCTGGAAGAAAGTGAACGGCCACCAAAATTTATGCAAATATGGGTACATATGTATTCATATCATACGACGGTAATTCTAACAACTAGCTAAACATATTGAACGCGAAAGTCCACATTGGGTGGCGAAATTCGCTGCCAAAAAATCAAATGTACTGACCTGTATCGTAATGCCCGCATTGCCGACGAGTGATATTCGGGGAATGGTATCGTATACACCGAACGTTTAGTCCGCGGACTAAACACCAAATTCCACCTAAATTTTTTAGTCCACGTGGTGTAAACACTCGCGGACCGACCTAAATTAAGTTCGGTCCACGATTTCAAGAGACCTGACCTAAATATAGGTCGTGGACTATAATCGGTGTAAACACACGCGACCTAAACATTGATTTGCAGGAAAATTCAGTAAAATTCAGTTACTGAAAGTACGGGAACAGACCTAATGTTTCGCCGGCAATGTAGGTATTACCATGCAGACCAGTGCATTCGAATACTTTGACAACGAGTTTCGCCACTCACGGAATTTCGACCACGAATTAAAAATATGTCCCAATAGCATTAAGCTACCCGTCCCCCATTGCACGATTTTACTGAGCTTTTTTGATTGAGTGAAATCATTTGTGGTTTAAACATCAGACATTGAACTTGTCTCAAAGTGGTTTGTGTACCCACTAGTCTATTCTTCCATAGGTGGACTACATTAACGATTTTTGTTATGAAACTGCTGATACGCTCGCACACAAACCATATGTTTGAAAAATTTTTTCGAGTGCATGTATTTAAAAGTTAAAATAAAACACTTCGATTCACCAGTTTGCTTCATGGGAATTGAAAGTTTCAAACGATTCCAACAAAAGCGGAAATTAGTACGTGAATGCTCATATCGTTTATTCCTGTTTTCGGTTACTTCTTTTGTATCGGCCGCAACCAAGAAACCCGTCCTCAAAAAAAAGAAAAAAATTCTGCAAGTCATTTACAATTGGCCAGTTCACAGTTGGAGGTCTTGTCTGGGAGGATGTACGGTACAGACGACGATGCGAAATAATAAAGTTCGAAAATGAAACGGGACGTTTTTCTTGTTATTCGCAATGCAATATCAATTTGATTGCACGTCTGGCCGTTTCAAAAGGCCACTGAATTCTTGAATTCGTCATTCAGTCGTTGTCATCGTCATTATTGACGTTATAAGCTCGAGTTTATTGGAAAATTGCTGAGTCTTGTTTGTGGAATGGATGTGGGCAGAAATCAAATTGAAAAATATAAAAGCTCATTTAGCAAGTCGGGGTTTCGAATAAGTATACCAAATGATGAAGACCAATTTATATAAGTTTGGCTAATGACATTCAATGCACTAATTGCTATAATTATCGTGTTTTATGTTTAATCTTGTTGCGATATGGTTTTGATTGCAGGCCCCCTTCTTGCTGTTTAACAATAAAAGCACTGGGCACTTTGAACCGTTTTTCATTATCAGTAAACAAGTTATTATCAAAGAGATCAAAGCTTGATACAGTGGGAAAATTTATTTAAAAAATTTATTTAATTTAACATCATTATTATCATGACGAGGAAATTTTCCTAATTCAAACGACCCTCAGGGGAGAAGTGTCTATTAGTTTATTTATTCAAGATTGTTATCTGAGAGGTCGATTCTCTCCGTAGCTTCAAAATAAGAAAGTAACGCATTCATTTAATACCAGATAGCTACGAAATGATCATGGCTTAATCGAACATTCCAAGTTGGAACAGAACCGATTCTATATGCAAGGATCAGCACAGGTCAGCTGTTGTCCCGTTTCTTATTGATTCCGATGAAATGACGGGTAAAAAAATGGGAAAGAGAAACGCCATTGTTGTTCGAAGTGAAGCATGTATTTAAATGCCTACAAGTGTTCACGTAAATTGTATAAATGCTGGGTTGAATTAGTTGATTTAAAGTTTATATTCTGTAAAAAATTAAATTAACAAATGTGGTTATGAAGATGAAAAAAATATTAATGGGGAGTGAAAATATTGACTGTGTTTCTCTTTGCAAGTGATGAAACACCTGTTTTAATTTACCCTAGTCTAATTTCATTTACCCCAGATACTAGGGGTTAGTTGGAAACAAATCACGAGGTTGATGTATGAGACAGCGGGCTGCAGACACGTTCCGTTGAGAGGCACACGAAGCTATAAGCAGATTTTTTTTTACATTTGCGACATGTTTCCAATTACCCCAAGAATTTATTTCCTATTACTCCAGCTCATATTTCACAGTCACCGAACTCTCATCTTTTACTTTTAATTCAACTTTGTAGAGCACTAAATGAACAAATAGAATTTAAGGTACTGTATTTTTAAACAAATTTGTACACACAAATAATGACTTGGAACCAAATCATAATATCAATATAGGTATAACCCGAATAGAGTAAAAAAGGAAACAACTAAATTTCATTGACGTTAACGCTTCCTTGAAAATTTAAGACTGTTTTGCGTTCATCTTCTTTGGTAGTTGGACTTGGCAGAATGGCTTTGACCTCCTCCAGATTAATTGGAAATTGGTCGTTCTCCACGATAGTAAATTTAAATTTGTATAAGTGCACACGTTCCAGGCCAATTACTTCGAACCTGGTTATGTGTCGGACACTTCCCAATGCAACTAATATATACATTCCAGGTTGGATGTAGCGTTAGCGAGCTTCGTGTAGGTGGCTTCTCTCAACTGTTGGCTTTCAAGATCTTCAAGATAAGCATCGATGTCTTCATCATTCGTTCGATGTCACATTTCTTGGATCTAGCTGTTCTTCTACGCTGTCACTAACATCTTCCATTTTCTTTTCTTTGTCCGTGGATTCTTTCAATTTCTTATGCACGTCACTCTTTCATGGATTCTCGGTTTTTTGACATTATTTCCATTTTTGACGGCTTTTTTCGTCTTTTTACTCTCTTCAGCTTTCTTTAACCTTTCAGAGCTTCATCGGCAGTAAGCACTTCTCCATATGTGTGGTGTTTCAAGCGCGTTCCTGCCCCCGCTTTTTTCACAGATTTTATCGAAGCAACATTTTGATATACATTGGGAAAATTGTTTTGCCAAAGGTTTCCTCAGGCTTTTTCTTCTTGTTAAGACTCAAATCAAGGACTATGTCGACCTCATGATTATAACCCAGAATTCCATTATCCAGAAGGAATAATATCACCAATTCTTGAAAATCCATTGACTACGATCACTTCATTCATAGCTGAAATGCAATTTTCATTATAGCGTCCTTCTAGTGTCTTGTGCATCTCTTCGCATTCGGTAGCGAGCCAAAAGCGGTAGCTCAAACAGGTCTTCTGGGACTTTAATCTCATCCAAGAGGAACAAGCCTCTAGAACTGAGACCATTCACAATGTTCATACACTCTATCGATGACCAAACTGTGCCCAGCAACTCAGCAAAGTCACTTGTTTGTCGCAAGGGAACCCCATCTGTGAACGGACGATCAGACATTTAGCAAGCTATTCCTCGACTTCCTTCGATAAATCAGTTGATCGTCCTGCTCCGATTCTATCAGTATTAGCCTTCGATTATATATTACAGTGATAGGAATGTTATAAGCATGTTGTACTACCCTTGCTCCCGTTAATAACATTGAACACAGCTTCCTGCAAGGTTCCTGGCGTGTAAGGTGGAGGTGGTCTTTTCCTTTGGTACGTCCTGGGCATCCTGCAAAGATCACACATATCAACTAATGCACGAACGGAGAACATTTATTGAGGAACATTCCACAAAGGCATCCCAAACTTGAGTGAAATACATTCGAAAATTATAATTTACAACTGAATGTGAGGTATGTGGTCATGCAAAGAAGTGGAAACAAACCAAACTTAGATGTTACACCAGGGTAAAATATGTATGATTAGTTCGGAACACCTGACTTAAACATCAATAAAAACAGAGAGAATAAAAATAATACCTAAATTCTTTCAATAAGATCCCACATGACATATATAAATAATTGTAACCACTTACTTTGCGTTTGTTGATGTGTTGGAAAGGAAAACTTGAGCTCACTAAACTTTGGTAAGCAACGTTTTTTTATAATGCTGACGCCTCCATAAGCTGACTAAAAATACGCGGAAACCCTCTCAATGTCTTCTCAATATTGTCAAACCGGAACTCACCAGCACTTTAGTTTCCATAACCACTACAAGCGTGGTAGTGACGTTTGTTTCTATTTACCCCATGTTTCCATTTTGATCATATTCATATGGATAAATAGAATTAATTAAATGACTTTCATGCATTTATACGCATCAATTTTGTGTTTTTGAAGCTTGCATCATAACTGTATAGCAGGATTTACACAAACTATTCTTAATAGTTTACATAACATTTAAAATTCCTACTTTTTCGCAGCTTTTGCCCATCATATACATATTTTCAAATTTTTCTTCTGTCGAAATATTATGTACTATACTGCATTTTCGAAATGATAACGTAAATGCAATTCAACAGATTTCATAAATCTCATTTTTGAACTTCGCAATGTGCAGTGTACTGCAAACGCTACTGATAGGATCACATATGAATATGATAGATGATTTCAATGAATCAATAGTTCGCATTAAGCATTCCGATTCCTATTAAATTATTGACTGCACAAAACAATAACTACTAAACGATTTTCTAGAAGTTGGATCATTAGTTTCAGCCCACACAATTAGCCAAATGAGGTGCACATACACACAAGATATATTTCGAAATGTCTGTTTCCACTTCATATTTCGACACAATAATTAATTGTTTTCCCATAGAAATGCATTTAAAATGGAGCAATTTTATCTGTAGCATAGCCTTTTGACATGCATGTCTGCCTGCCTGCCTGCCTGCGTGCATACGCTCAAATCGTAATGCATAATTGAAAGCCAGCTGCACAGTTCCAACAATCATACTAAGCTAGCTATGGTGAAAGCAGTAAGCATAAATGCAAGCCATACCGTTCTAATCCTTGTTTTAGTGTCGAATTTCTTTTCCTTTTCTACGTACATACATATTTCAGTGAAAACCCAAGATATTTTTCGTCAAGTAGAGAAAGACCTTTTCTTTTGAGTTCCCGTTCCCTATTGTCGAAGATGTCGCCATATTTTTATTCTCATTCGTATCGAAAAAAACACTGAAACTCATACATATGTAAGCATACATAAGGACGAAAAAGGTCCTTATGTACATTCAAATATCCATAGAGTGAAAGGAAAACCACCCGAAATACCAACTATAGAATCATTTCAAGATGGAAAATTGTATGACGGACGGGAAATGTATCGAGAGTAAGGACTAAGCAATAACAACAACAACAACAGCTACAACAAGAATGGTAACAGCAGCAGTCACGAAAGCAACAATAACAAGGGCCAGGGCGTTGAGCGTCGTCGGTTGTGGAAATTTCGCCTTTCACGTCAAAAACATTTTTACAGGATGACGAGCAACCATTAATTTCATTTCGACTCATGCTTTCTCGGAGGTTTTGTGTTACAGCCAGGAGAACGACTCGACAGCGACAACGGCGACGACGACGCAACGATGTCGGCACGGCAACAATGAAGGATGTGGGTCCTTTGTACCCTTATATTTGTGTTGATCTGATATCTATTTGATATTCTTCTATGTAACTGCTTACATCTATGTACTTATAATTGCACTGTATTGATTTGAGAGAATATTAATTTTAGAATGATTTTCATATGTTCGATTTGATGTTTTCTTTTTGTATTTTAAAAATCTATCTCTAAAGCTCTGGCTTATTAGAAGCGCTGAAAGGATCAATGTTTAAACAAACTTCAATTGGATGGGAAAAATGATTGCATAGGAACAAAATAAGTTGACTATTACTCGCGATTGTATAAATGAGTATGAGCTTGTGAATATACTAAAATTTATCTTTTAAAAGAAGAAGATATTGCTTCGATACTTCATTTTTATATAAAATTGCTTTATTTTACAGGATTTTTGACTGAGATTTTTTTTTAGAATAGAAACTTATTTATTTTAAGTAAAACTTTCTCTTACTCCTTTTCAGTTATTTCTTCCTCTATTCAGGCAGTCTTATGCAGAATGGAACAATTGATCTTTCTTTCTATTTGCTTAATGTTGATGATGATGTACACTACCGCTCAAATTTGTTTGCCTTACTAATTAAAATGATCGGAAGTTAGAAAAATAAGTTCTTATGAATAGTATTTAAAGTATGTTTTTAAACATACTTTAAATACTATTCATACTGTTATTTAAAGTATCATCAATGCGTCCACCCTTATTCGTAATAATCGCTTCACAAAGTTTCGGCATCCTACGAAGTCATTTTGGCAAGGTCTGTGATGAGATTTTGCCCCATTCTGCTTGCAAAGTATTCGACAGATGTTCAGTAGATGTAGGGCAAACTTTTCGGACGTTTCTGTCCAGCTCATCCCATAAAGGCTCTATGGGGTTGAGATCAGGTGATTGTGGTGGCTAAACCATAACTTTAAGAGCTAACTCAGCTGATAACTGGTTTAAATACTCTCTGCAGATTTTCGAGGAGTTCTTCGGGTCATTTTTATGCTGAAATATGAATCCTTTTCCAGATGGCAAGATATTTCCTGGCGTAACCGTGGCCCGATAGGAACTGGTTCAGGTAGAAATTTATTTCACCGTGGTCGCGATTAGGCTAAGGTTTTAAGGCGCAAATTGGTCTAATCGTCCAGGCACCCTTCGAGCTAGTAGCCCAGCGCTTCTCCCAACGCTCAAGCGTTCGCGTTCGTGCTTGAGCAGCCAATTTTTTTCTTCCCGCTTCTGCTCTGTTCAAGATCACCTGTCTGCGTTCGCTCGCTAATAGATCAATTGGGATTACTCCCGCTATAACTAACACGCCGCTTGCGGTTCAAAACGCTAACCTAGCTGCTTGCGGTTCAAAACGCTCCCCTACGCTGGACGCTCACCATCTTAGTTTGGTACTTTTCAAGCCTTAACGCAATGGCCTATATCTCCGCGCCAAACAGCAGCATTGAGTGAGCCACCGTCACATGAATCTTCCAAGCAAGATAAAAGCCAGTATCGCCCGATCGCATAATTTTCGGATGTGCTCTCATATCCTAGTCTCTTTGGGAACTTTTGGTGCTCTTTTCGTGGAAATATTATTATAAGCTTAGCCGCGACTATATGGTTAAAAAGTTCGATGATAAAAAATGTTGTCATGTTCATTGAAGTTGAGACCTCCACAGGTACCGTAGCACTGACTAGAGGCATTGCATGAATTGCCGTAGCACTTACGTGCTAAAACACACGTCATCCTTTTGAACCCTCTCAACCGCGGGTCTGTCTTTCGGTACTATTTCGCGAGGTGGATTGCTATCAATGCTTTCTTTTATGATTTTTCACGATAAGGGTTCATCTACATACATTCCTGCCACGCTCAGTTCTCCTGAGCTCGATCATCACGTGGGTGATGAACGCCATTACGTCAGCGAGAGCATCATTCCATACAGAGGAAGCGTAGAGAATCACCGAGTTTAATACTCCAGCCAAAATTTTCCGCCTGATCATCTTGAGCCCTCCAATGTTTCGTAAAATTTTGCTGCTTTCGCGCTTGCATGTTCTATGTGCTCCTTAAACCTCAGTCTGTTGCCCAAGACTACCTGAAGATATTTGAGTGATTTCTTTGGTTAAATTAGTTGAGAGCCAACTTGCACCTCCATAAACTTGAGCCTCTGCCGGCTACTTATCAGCGCAGCTTGTTTTGTGCTCTTCAAGATCCAGGTAGGCCGCGTCGAGCCATATTTTTATTTGAGCAATAGCAGCTTTCCTACCAGCTTCAACTTAGTAGATATGTTTAGCCACTTTTACTATTGCTATGTCGTAGGCAAAACCGATGATTGCAGACTCTGCTGGTACCTTGTCGTACATTATATTCCACAGAATATTCCATCACAGATTCTTGCAGAACACCAAGTGATGTCATAGGTTTCCGTTATAGCTTTCGAAGATAAGTTTTCAGTCCTGAAAATAGGTCCATATTAGGTCCAGAATGTAACTTGGGGCCTGCATAGTAACAAGAGTTTCTTTAATGTGCTGCCAGTTAGTCGAGTTGAAGGCGTTCTTCACGTCAAGTGTGAACACAGTTCAGTGCTCTTTTTTCCACATCTCCCTGACCATCAATGGCATCAACAGTAATTTCTACTTCTTTAATTGCATCGGTTTGTGTGTGCTTTTCGAATACCGCATTATCGTTGGCCGAAAGTGCCAACGATTAGTAGTACTAGATTCCACGATTGGTTGTACTAGATTCCAAATAGTGCGCTCCAGGACTTTACCCATCTAGTTCAGCAGAAATATAACACGATATGGAGGAGGTTTGTTGCCATTAGGTATAAGTTTAAATCTTTGCAGCTGTGATTGAGCTAGGAATGTTCTTTCGGCTTTGAGAACTACGTTCAGAACTTCAACGATTTCGTTCAGTTCTTTCAGCTTCATTTTCGACTAAAGGTAGTGCTCTAATGCCGTCAGTGACATCAGTAGCAGGATGTTGCACGAAAAGTGTGATGATGCTATGAAGCATTGTTTGAAATGTTGTCTAAGGTGAAGTATTAACCTTCAGTATCTGCATGACTACCCGGAATCTAGTGCCACAGTGATTGATGTCGGCTTTGTCCCAAAGTCGATCAATATCAAGGTTTTCTTTTTTTGTATTTTCGATACGGTATGGATCCAAAAGATCCTATAACAAAGAAGTATGAGCTGATAGCCTTCAAACGTTTCTTGGTCGAAAGATGTTGCTTTCTCGCATTCGTGGCTCGGCTATTTCACTCGGTGTCACCACTGATTATGACAGGAAACTTTCCCCGTACATCTTTCACAAGATCATTTTGCCTGCCCTGGAATCTATCGAACGTCCAGCTAGGAGGGGCGTAACAGCTGTAGAAAAACACGCCTTCTGCTTCAGCTTAAACGAATCACGCTGACAGAGAGTACTTACTTCTTGAAACGCCAATACTTACCACTTTTTTTTTACTTTTGCCATCTACTCAGCTATTACTTTGGCAGGTTTTGTGCGGTTCACTTATAAGAGCGAGTAGAGCGTTTTTCTCTCTCACTGTATATGCTAGCACTTTTTGAGCAGTCTCGCAATGGTTCAGATTAATTCGAATCACCTTAATTTTCTTTTTTTTTCTTAATTTTCACTTGTACGAGCTATATGTTTAGATTCTTTCAATGTGTCTGTTCTGCAGAACATGTAGTTAGGCTCGTCGTTGCAATTTTTGGCGAAGTTAACTTCCGCTCAACACTTAACGGTAGCATTTCAACCAGTTGCATTCATTTCGGCTATGCTTCTATTACCAAGCTCCTTTTTTCACGAATGTGACAATTCAGCTGGCCTATCTTGATCCACCTGGAGTTAAGAAGGAAGTTCGTGCTTTCTTCCGAGACGCTGATATTGGCAATTTGCGTTTCACCACCTGATTTGAAACTGTTGAGCTTGAATTGGGTCTTTATAGCATCATAGGTATCTTTTTTGGTGATTACTTCATCGATGTCTTTAATTTCGACAACCACCCTTCGTTTGAGACTGGGCCAAGCCTCATGGCCCAAAATAGCATAAGTAATGCCTTTCAACTCATCGGTTTTCTCACTTGTCTCATTAAGCTGGAGAACTATTTCGCCTTTCTTCGGCCGCAAAATTTTAGTTACCGCTCCACTAAACTGGCTTATTTTCCTGTCCCATTTAACTTTTTGCAGAATGTTAGCATAAGAGATTTCGTCTTTTGTCCGGTTTCATCTTCTTAGCTTTTGATTTGTTACTTTGTTTCTTAACCGTCTTCTTTGATGTATTTTTATGAAAAAACATCTTGAGTTCTTACCTTATACCCCCAATTATATAGTAGCAAAATATATTTCAGAGTTTTGACACAGGCTGTAATGTATTGCTTTAAGTCTGTTTTATAAAATATATGATTTCAATACTAAAATAGCAGATTATGCATTATGCTGGAAGAGAGAGAAATGAGACTATCGCATGCAATATCCTTTTTTGATCCAGTTGGTAAGATAAACAAAATAATTTGCTCAAATTTGATTCAAAAATATAGTTTTTTTTTCTTTCACTAAGTAGTGTTCATTTACTAGACTACCCACCCTTGCTATATGAATCCATAAGTATCACTTAAACGGCGACGCGAGAAGATTTATCTCTGATATTTTTTTTCGTCAGTTACTGGACAATAGCTAAATCTGAAAATGTGGGCAATAACCCGAACACATAGTTGATCTAACTGTATAATGTATAAGCTCTAAAAGATGCTATATATACATCGCATTCCATTTCTACACAAAGCTACTGTGTTCACTGTGCTCTCATGATCATACATCATTGCATCAAATATTTCATATCGATCTGGAATTCTTTCAATTTCAATTAGAAGCACGAGCTACTGAAAACAATCTAGTCCTAGATTCCGCTGCTTCGAAAATTTTTCTATTCTCAATTGCAAGCACAAAATTCCAATACACATCTGATTAATTGCAAACAACTGAAATATTACATCCCAAGACTAAACAGTTAGGCTATACTCATTATTGTACAAGAGCTCGAAAACGACAGAATGCCAACTGTAAATCTAAGAAAATTTCAATAATTCGTATGGAGCATGTTTAGTTTTGCGATTTCGCAAAAGACTTTAGATGAGTTGAATCGAAGCACCTTTCTTTTCTCTAGATTCTTGATCACTCACACAGTTCGTAACATTCGGAGTATTGCTACGCGGGTAATTGATTGCAAGTGCGAGAAAATTGATATTTAATCAATCAAAACCGCTTCGCTCAACCAACTGGCATTTTTCATCATACGCAACGCTACGGACTACATAGTTGAATTAATGAGCATCGAATTTATCATTTTCTACCACCTACTTGGTGCACATTTAGGATGGAATTCGAAAGGTGCGTTCGAAACACCCCTGACGGTGACCACAGTAAGTGCTCGTTAGGGTGCAAAAGATGCGACTTCGAATTTATATATGTAAGTCTATAACGTTAGTTTTCATCGAAAATTGATCGCAGGCAAACATTTTTAAAATTACTGGTATCTTTATCGATAACACTGTCGTCTGATTCTATCAAGTTAAATGCTGAGCAATTGTAAATCATACAAAATGTCATATTAAACATTCATAATTTGTTTAGTCACTAATGAAATATATACATATGTAGATATTTATCTATGCTCTTAAAACTAGGCCAGCGACTTCGTGAAACGGCTGAGAATTAAGACAGCAGCTTGTTTTGAAGCGTATTCTCCAACTACTGGAACTCAACCTCTGTGGCAATTTTGCCATGCTCTACGCAGTATACTTGCAGCTATTTGTGGTAACAACCGTTGCTCAGAGTCTTGAGTAGTCAAACTTTAAAGGATCCAACATATGCAGTTTAGGTGCTAATATCACTAAATGGGGCTTAGTATAATATGTATTTTCGGGCGTATTTATTGACATCACATAATATTGATTTGCAGCAATTTATTTAATTGTCAAAGCGCTTTCAATCCTTAATCATTCGAACATGCAATGCAACAATTTTTACGCAACGGAATGTGGAATTATAAATAATCATCAGAAATATTATTGAATAACCATCAGAATGTGAGTTATGAATAACCATCAGGAATATGCATCATTCTCAATTTTTGTTGAAATCAAAATGGAAAATGCAATACTATTCAAGAATTATTCTTCAGGAAAAACATACGAGAATATTACTATTTTGCGCATTTAATACGCTTTGATGTAAGCATTATTTCGTACCAAAGTTTTTTTTTATAAAATTTTAATGCAAATGACTTTAGCAATCACTAGGGAATTCCATCAATCAATAGTTTGCCTGTTAATTATTGCAAAATGCAAAAAGTAATTTTTGTTTCAAAATCAAGAAAATATGTAGTTGAGTTAAATATTCCATATATTTCTCATCCAAACATACTTTACTTACATACAAATGCATGAATATTGTGTGTACATATATGTATACAAGTATCATCACTGCTATTCCATGCGATTGCAACGGCAGAGTTGGACTCCACTGAGTATCTCACAGAATTGACAAGATATCATTAATCACGTTGCACATGGCGATGTTGGATTCACTTGGCTGAGCATAGATTTCGAGTTCAGTTAGCCAAGCTGCACTATGTCCTCATTCCTTCGATATTCCTTTTCCTTGCCGCTTTTTCCATTTATTACTTACGGTAACTGTTTTGTTGTTACCGCTTACTTCATAGTTGTTGCTGTAGTTGATTTTCTTGCTCGCAGCTCCTTATGATCTAAATGAAATACAAATAAAAAACGGCTAGTGTAGTGCCATCGCGGGAACTGTAAGGGAAAACAAAGCGAAAAATGGAATTAACCGCTGTGACGGGTTCCAAAACGATTTCCTGGATAGTGGTAGTCTGTGTGCGGCTGCTTGTCAATTCCTGCTAATGGAATTACATGTCATTTCAATGTAAGATACATTTATGTTACTCCTGCTCACAATTTTTCGATTAGTTATCAGATTCAAGCCTAAATTTCGCAAAAAAAAATTACCATCCAAATGTTTTATGACTTCAATAACATTCAAAAGACATCTATTGAACAACATACAGTTGAAGTTACAGTTAGTAAAAGCGAAATCTATACACTGCAAAAAAAAGCATAGCGCCAGAGACCATAATTTATAAACTTATGACGCTACGTACAAAGCTAATTTCGAGATTATGATAAATTATATTGCCATCCACCATAATAGATGCTTTTATAGGAACATGCGCTATGTATTATAGTCCTGGGGCCATGTGATATAGCTCTCAACGCCATGTATTATAGCCCTCAGTGCCATACATTAAAGCCGTGATAAAAAGCAAAGTAAAAGCGAAATCGTCCTCGTGTTATACGAGTTCGTTCAGTGTTTTCTAATTCAATTCCTATTATCTTCGCTGAAATTGTGTTTTCTAATCTTTATATTTGATCAAAGATATCCTGCCCAAATTTGAATACAAGCCTGTTAACCTATACTCCAGTTGTCGAAGCTAGCTAAGAAGCTAGCTAAGAAGCTAGCTTATTTATTAACCTTTTGATATATGCCGAGATTATGTTCATAGTAGTTTGGGCTATATTACGTAGAAGTTGAGACAATGCTCCATGAGAGTCGAGGCCATTTACATGACTTAAAAGCCCATAATGCATATGAGTTTGGGCCATAAATATTGCATTATGTCACATAGGAGTATGTGCTATATAAATAATGATATTATGGCGCTAAGAGCTATATTTTAAAGCTAAAAGCAACTACATCTAACTCAGGCCCAGCTACTGCTTTTCTTGCTTCAGTGGGGTCGGTGTCACATGTGGATCTTCGGCCAATTAGCTCTTCGAGCTCACAGGCACACATTAAACCACAATTTAAGCCTCTATCTCAACGTAAACAAGAAACGCAGCATCGCGTCGTTAATTTCCACGCGCCAAACATACTGTTGCATTCTGATGATAAGTCTGGCTTTGTCGCCGTTTCTGATAAGCAAGTATTTTTCACCACCACTGCCTGTTGTACCTCCTCTCCAAATTTTCATTAGTCGCGTAATTTATGATGGAGTAACTGCGGAGAATATTTTAAAATTTATTACGTCTCAGCTTGGCTTTTCACCTAGCATTTTATCCTGCGTTAAACTGACGCTCGACAACTTATATTACCAGATAGAGCTATTGCCTCGTTCAAAATCGTTGTATCTACTGGTTTAGACGTCATACTTGCGCCGGAGGTTTGGTCCGCTGGAATCCTCATTAAAAAAAATAAACTACACAAACGGAAAAATTTTCAGAGCCGTGGCAAACAAATAGTATACGCCTGACCAGTAGATGTTCTTCGCTCTGTATTTCTTCCCAGAATGTCAGCGGTTTGAAAACCAAACTTAATGAAGTTATGCTTGCGAGTAATTTAGATACTCATCATATTATCTATTTCACGGAAACATGGCTTACCGACAATAATCGGAACAGAGAATTTCTACAGTGTTACTCCGTTTTCTGGAGAGATCGTGATCACTTTGTTTCTCGCAAGCCAATCGCGATGGTGTTTTAATCGCCATCCATCACACTCTTAATGGAACACTCTGTGCTGGCTCCGTTCCTTCTCCTCCTATTAAGTTTATTGTTGTACGCTTTATCTTCCCTGCAACTTCTGATCTACTGATCTGTTGTATTTATATCCCTTGTAACTCGTCTGTCGCCACATATGAACGTTTTTTTCGCTGAGCTTTATAGCTTCATTCCCTCTCGTTTTCCTTCATCTCCTCTCCTTATTTTTGGTAACTTTAATATGCCTATTGTGGAGTCGGACTCCGGCAACCTCAGTTTACTACCCTACAATCATCTCGCTGTTGTGACTTCTTCTTTTCTTTCACATTGTTCTTCTTCTCAAATTGAATACCTTCGCAATACCCGTTAGATTCCCTTTCTTTCTCCCCTGCGCTTTCCCATATGTGCAACCTGATTATCATCGCCCTCAACTCTTGCTTCAAGTTGACCTTAACTTCCAGGCAAGGAATAAATGTCCTTCTATTCAGTGTTATAACTTCTATAAACCTGATTTTCAGAAAATGTCCACTGAAATCAGTCTTATCAATTGGTATTCATTTTTCAAAGGATTAGATGTTGATTGTGCATTGTTCAAGTTCTAGTCTGTCTCTTCTAATCTTATCTTTCGCCTAACTTTCAACCCTAATTGCGTTCCTTAGTTTACATTAAAAGTCTCTGATGCTGTAAAAGGTGCGGAAAAAGCTCGTGATAAGCTGAAGAGGACGGGATCACCCACTGATCTACAGGAATTCCGTAGTTTACCTTTTAATGCTAAAAGATTCATCAAGCAGGCAATGTATGATTACTTCTGGAGCATCGAGGCTTCAATTTGTTCTAATCCTCAGTTCCTGATTCTATGCATCCTGATGCTGTTATTGCTTCCAATTCTCAAGCTATTTGCGATTTATTTGCTGCGTTTTTTCCTCGTCCTTTAAAAAACAACCCCACTAGCTATAACTTCTGTTTTCTCCCGTTCTGCACCTCCCATTTCTGTGTTTAGTACCAATCTTTTGAAAGCATAAACTTTTACACATACCTTAGATTCTAATGCTAGTTCCGGTTTCGACGGTATTCCCGATATGCTTGTCAAATCTCTATCTGTTCCTTTAGCTATCCTTTTCAACATTAGTCTTGCATCTGGTGTATTCCCTTCTTTATGAAAATCCGTTAATATTTTCCCAATCTTCAAATCTGGTGACCCATCTCTGTCTGTCGTCCTCTGCTGTTTTAGTAAACTCCTTGAACTTTTGCATGGTTTCGTCAAAGACTGCTCTATTACGACCAATCTTATGGTGTTCATTAATTTTTTCGCTTCTGCCTTTGATTATCAACGTAAAGTTGACGTAATTTATACGGAATTTTTATTCTGTGAACCATAACCAGCTGCTCAATAGACTTAATGGGTTTGACATTTTTGGTCCGCTCCTTTCCTGGTTTTCCTCCTATCTTCATAGTCGTCCTGGCAGTCATTTTAAACGGTTCCACTTCTTCTCCTGTATATCCCATATCCGGAGTTCTTCAAGGACTTATCCTAGGTCCCTTACTTTTTATCTTGTTTGGCATTGACCTTCTTTCTGTTATCAGCTCCTCCTGTCTTATATATGCGGATGACTTAAAATTGTACAGAGAAATCAAGTCTGCGGACGATTATCACATACAAATTCATCATTATGCCTTGGGTTTTTTTTGTGCAGATTCAGCATTATGTAATAGAAACAAGAATATAGTGTTAGTCGATTCGGATTAATCGCTCTACTGAACAGCAGATCAGTTGAAAAAAAGCTAAGACCGTAATACCTCTACAAGTTGGCCACCGTTGCTGCATAGGCTGGAACAGGATTTCGAAATAGAGGGGATCATAAGGAATCCGCGATCACTTTCCTTAATTTTATTTGAAGTACTTTGAAGGTACGAAAGTGTAAAAAAAATTTTCCAAAGGCAGTTATGTAATAGAAGAGGTAACCGACAAGTTCTGCAATAGAAGAGCTAACTGACTAGCTTTGCCCTCCTCATACACAATGATGGCTTCGTCTACTTGCACACATTTTCTAGTTGCGAGTTGTCGTCCCGAATGCTGTGCGGAAAATGTTGGGCAATGTTTTCAAAAGAAAGCTCTTCATTGATTACAAGCTCTTCGATGTCCTAATTAGAAACGGGAAATCCGGTGCGCTGAAAGCAACTCCGTATAGTACCTTCTCGAATCTGCTTCCAAGATGAAGTAACCCATCTAACACCATCCAGAACTGTAGCTAACTTACAGTAATCACTGCCTGATTTGAAGTTATCCATTTGATTGACAAGGGGAAGTAACTTCTTTGTCCTATGTTTTACCTTAATAGTCTAAATTATACCTTGATCTAAGGTTCTGATTTTCTGGTTGTATGATCAATCAGTAAAACAATATTTCTATATTGATGTCGCATTTGATGGTTCAAAAAATCTAACCCGTTTTCAAAAATTCGACTTATTAGATACCCATTCGCTTTCTTATTAGATACCCATTTAACTACAAAATTCGTCAAGTTGATTTTATTTTCGCGAAACAGTCTTGGAATTGCTGGATTTCCTATTACCATCGATTTCAGTTTTTTACTTGTAACGTTGCAACACAGTAAAACACGAAGTCTCTCTTTAGGCATTTATCCACTTCTGCTTCACAACCAAGTTTTTTGTAGGAAGCTATCCTAAAGCGGTCTCGTCAGCATTGAATTGATCTTTGGGAGTAAATTCTTTCGAAATTGAAGGCAAATTATTTTTATTTTTATTTTTATTTAGATTATTATTTTATTTTTATTTTTATTTAGATTATTCATTTTTCGCCGGGCAAGAGATTATTCATTTTTCGCCGGGTAAGAGATTATCCATTTTTCGCCGGGCAAGAGATTATTCATTTTTCGCCGGGCAAGGCATTATTCATTTTTCGCCGGGCAAGGAGTTTACTTTTCGCCGGGCAAGGAGTTTACTTTTCGCCGGGCAAGGAATTTGCTTTTCGCCGGGCAAGGAATTTAGTTTTCGCCGGGCAAAGGAATTTACTTTTCGCCGGGCAAGGAATTTACTTTTCGCCGGGCATGGAAAATACTTTTTGCCGAGCAAGGAAAATACTTTTCGCCGGGCAAGGAAAATACTTTTCGCCGGACAAGGAATTTACTTTTCGCCGGGCAAGGAATTTACTTTTCGCCGGGCAAGGAAAATACTTTTCGCCGGGCAAGGAATTTACTTTTCGCCGGGCAAGGAATTTACTTTTCGCCGGGCAAGGAAAATACTTTTCGCCGGGCAAGGAATTTACTTTTCGCCGGGCAAGGAAAATACTTTTCGCCGGGCAAGGAATTTACTTTTCGCCGGGCAAGGAATTTACTTTTCGCCGGGCAAGGAAAATACTTTTCGCCGGGCAAGGAAAATACTTTTCGCCGGGCAAGGAATTTACTTTTCGCCGGGCAAAGAAAATACTTTTCGCCGGGCAAGGAATTTACTTTATGCATTATTCATCTTTTTCATCAAGGCATTATTCATTTTTCGCCGAGCAAGGCATTATTCATCCTCCGCCGGGCAAGAGATTATTCATTTTTCGCCGGGCAAGATATTATTCATTTTTCGCCGGGCAAGGAGTTTACTTTTCGCCGGGCAAGGAATTTACTTTTCGCCGGGCAAGGAATTTACTTTTCGCCGGGCAAAGGAATTTACTTTTCGCCGGGCAAGGAATTTACTTTTTGCCGGGCATGGAAAATACTTTTTGCCGGGCAAGGAAAATACTTTTCGCCGGGCAAGGAAAATACTTTTCGCCGTACAAGGAATTTACTTTTCGCCGGGCAAGGAATTTACTTTTCGCCGGGCAAGGAAAATACTTTTCGCCGGGCAAGGAATTTACTTTTCGCCGGGCAAGGAAAATACTTTTCGCCGGGCAAGGAATTTACTTTTCGCCGGGCAAGGAATTTACTTTTCGCCGGGCAAGGAAAATACTTTTCGCCGGGCAAGGAATTTACTTTTCGCCGGGCAAGGAATTTACTTTTCGCCGGGCAAGGAAAATACTTTTCGCCGGGCAAGGAATTTACTTTTCGCCGGGCAAGGAATTTACTTTTCGCCGGGCAAGGAAAATACTTTTCGCCGGGCAAGGAAAATACTTTTCGCCGGGCAAGGAATTTACTTTTCGCCGGGCAAGGAAAATACTTTTCGCCGGGCAAGGAATTTACTTTATGCATTATTCATCTTTTTCATCAAGGCATTATTCATTTTTCGCCGAGCAAGGCATTATTCATCCTCCGCCGGGCAAGAGATTATTCATTTTTCGCCGGGCAAGGCATTATTCATTTTTCGCCGGGCAAGAGATTATGCATTTTTCGCCGGGCAAGACATTATTCATTTTTCGCCGGGAAAAATTGTACACAGTGAAATTATCGATTTTTTCAAAAGTTCCAAAATACTTGCAAGTATTTTCGTATCGAGTATTTTGGAACTATACGAGTATAAATACTCCTATCGTTCCAAAATACTTGTTTAAAAATACTAGCAAGTATTTTCGTATCGCGTATTTTTGTATTGAGTATTTTCGTACTTGCGAGGATTTTATTCAATTCTTCAAAAAGTTTTTAAGGCAAAAATAAGTGAAATCGGACAAAATCGGCCAATTTTGGGTTAGAGTAGTTTGGTACATAACGGGCCAAGACCTATTGCTGTGATACAAAAATTTCGGTTTTGTAGGGGAGTAAGGGGTTTTTTGGCCATAGTTTGGCAAAAACTGCCTTTACAGCGCTTTCGATGATTGAAAGTGGTCGGGGAGTATATTAGTGATATTTTAAGGGCGAACAAATTTTTGATATTGGAAATTGGGCACATCGACCATTTTTTGCAAAAAAAAAATTTTTGGTCTGGCATGAATTTGAGACCTTTCTGATTTGTTTCGGGCGAAATTTTCATACAAATCTGGGAAAAAGCGGCCTAGTTTCTAAGATACGGCAAAATGAAATCCGCCGGAAAAACTGAAAGTAGCACTAAAAATGTTGAGATCCTTTTCGGTTCGCCAGTTGGCTTCTCCGGCAGACCTACCGGGGTTATGACTCATGTCCTGCCTTACCGAAGAGGTTGGCCCCCTAATGGGTGCATGTTTAATAGACGTAACATTTATTTTTATCATTTCTTAATAACATTTTCGACAAACTTCATGCTTCAGTGAGGTAAGTGGAAAACCAACTGTTTTAGAAAGTTTAGTATCAGGGATCGATCGATGAAAAGTCATATAGATGTCAACAGGATTAGTTGGTCCTATCCTAGTAAATTTTTCGAGATTGGTAATTTGAACGAATACAGGAGATGTTTTGTGCATATATTAAAATGAAAATCAAATTAAATTGATTGAATTTGATTGTTTTCCCTTAGACGGCTCCTGGATTGGAGAAAGACTTGTCAAATAAGTGACCGGCCATTGGAAAGTTACAGACAAGCTGCACGGATTAATGGCTCGTATTCTTTCACAGTCAACTGCACCATCACCATTCTAGCCTGGGAACTTTGTGTCTGGTGGGTGGGGGAGGGCATATCATACCATTTCATTACATCACTGCAAATCGCATGTACTTGTGTGTATATATGTACATACTTCAAAAAACACTAGCTAGAATTTTTGGAACCGGTATTTGGAACAGGTATTTTTTGGTACTCGTACTCGGAATACCTAGTATGTGAAAATCCGAGTACGACCCAACTCTAGTACACAGACTTTTTAGTCGCTGAACGCTCATGAACCATATGTGATTCAGGTAAATGTTTTGGTTTTTCTCAATACAAGTTGTAGGTGTCCGCTGAGCCACATATGGCTCATAAACGTAGCTGTGCATTCCAAAAGCTCGTTTCCTGAGCCAAATGTGGTTCAGCGGACAGGGAACGTGTTAAGAAACTTAATTGTGTTAAGAAACTTAATTGTTTGTGGTTGCGTTGATTGTTCGCGTTTTCACTGAGAGCCTCTACAGACGATAGAACATGTTCTATAACTTGGCGAGCGAACACGTGCATTTGTTGTTGTAAACGGGTAAACACTTACCCTTTAACAACGACAAATGCACGTGCTCGCTCGCCAAGTTGTAGAACGTGTGTAGAGGGCTCTTAGCAAATCTCACACGAATCATTTTACCTTATAAAGGCATCAACATACTATGTTTGTTCTAAGAAATTTTCCAGATGCTGGGATGGAACGAGACCAATCGATTTGAAAAGTTTGCAAACACCATGTCAGAGTTTTGATTGATACGCTATGAAGTCTTTTAACTTCTTTCGACGGTGAAAGAACTTCTGGTATATTTATGCAGTCCGAAGCAATTTAAACACATCAATTATCAGTGAATAATTTCGGGAAGTCACAATATTATAGTATTTGAGTAGGATACAAAATTCAAATTCATCCCTTGAGATAGCCTCCTTCTACACAATTTCATTCTTTGATTGATTCGATAGTAGGCCTAGTATCAACCTAAATCTACAACATCAGAACTTCTTGTCCTTTACATAAAAATAATACCTCAACCTTCAAAAAAATTCAAGACAATTCATCGGGGAATTTTCCCGGTTGATTTTAAAAGATCATTTCTTTTGCACACCGACACTCACTGCCTTCTACTCCCTGAAGGAGTTCTCTTCATTTTGATTTGCTTATTTCATATTTCATAGCGGTGTCGAGGCTTCTGGTTTACAGTATCTATTCACTGAACTGTCATATCGTTTCTGAGAAACGCTCTGACAGTTATAAATGATAATTTTATACCACCTATCGCAAATTTCCAGTTGACTGTGCTCCGTTCGACCCACCGCCGATTTTGCGTAGGCATGTTTGCCGCGCAGCTGACGAGATAAGTATATGCAAAAGGACTTTAATTTCATTCGCTGCGTTGCCAGGCTACTGGTCTTAGAAGTTTGTCGACGGATACGCTGGCGTCTTTAAATTCACAGTGTAGAAAGACTGAAATATAATGATGAGCTGTTAAAAAACTGCCATTAGTTCCTCATTTAGGAGTCGTAGTCAGACGGATATTTTTCTATGAAATAGGTATATTAACACCAGTGGTGGATGGAATTGAAAATAAAGATCTATTGAAAAGGAATAAAAAGGAATAGAAAAATTGATATATCGCTTATAAATGTTGATAGCAAAGAAATGATGCAACTCAAAGCGAACAATTATTATTTCTGGTTTAATTTTTATTTAATGTTTCGATGATGTAATGATGATGATGATCAAGAATTGTTGCATCATAAAATAAGTCAATATTTACCTTTTGAATGTACACGACTCTAGAAATTGCGATGAATATAATCAGGGTTTATACCGCGAGAAATTTCAACAACAGGGTGTCTCATAAAAAATCATGGTTATACATTTTCCATTTCTGACCATTCCTTAAGATAGTTGCCATATCCACAAGAAAAACGGAGGTTCTTCAAAATACACTCACTTCAAAATATTCTCAGATTCCTAAAAATTCTGGTACACTTCATCAAGTGGGCTACTTACTTCCTAAATAATAAAATTTTGGCCATCGGCGATAAATATAAACTCATTAATAATGGCTTGCCTCAGTGTGATGTTTCGAGCCCTTACTATTCAATTTATACAGATAAATGTGGTTTACTGCCAAAGAACTTACTAAAATAAAAAATATGTACCTAGCCAATGAAATTGCTCATAGTAGTGGTAAATCTATCCTTACTATCGTATAGAAAATGTCGCTGATGACTTCAGAAAGGTGAAAGGTCCTGGTAAACAATCAAATCTCAAAGTCTTTCACAAGAAGGACGGTCAATTTAAATATATCATGGAAAACAACAAACCCTTTAGGTGTGATATTATCTCCAAATCATGTAGAAGAATAAGTATCTATAGTTGGTAAAAAAGATCTGAAACCATGAACTTAGTTCAGAACTTAATTTGCTTGTAAAACCGAAGTGTGGTGGAAAGTTCTTGTAATAAATAGGTTCGGTTAAATAACGCTCTTAATAATGCAAACAATTTTAATTTATATTTATAATTTCTTTCTTTGAAAAAGGGGTTAAATTTGAAAAAAAAATTAATGAACTGCTCATAAGGCAGAACAAGGACCAGGTAATACAGCTTGGCAAATTTTCATTTGCAAATGTTATTAACATATAATCCGTTTTTGAGTGTGTAACTCCTAATAGTGCATTTGTTCACTGAAGGTTTGAAAATTATGATTCTTTAGTGTCCCATTCTTTATATCATTAAAATCCACTTTGTCCAAAAGCCACTAATGAAATCAAGACATTCATCGTATAAATTTGATCAATTAATTATATTAGGGTAATCTTACTCAATTTCCCACGACGATTCTCAGGTCATGACTGATTCCTTGAAGCAAAAAAAAAAAAAAACTGAACGAACCAATCTGAATGTTATTAAAAAATTGTGCAGGGCAGTCTAAACGGCTTGAGCCCGTTTGGCTTAAGTCCAATTTAGCTCGCCACTCACGAAGGAGCCTCGATGCAGTCAGTCTATTCCAGTCGGCTGTATGTTTATTTTTGCTGTGCTGCATTTTGTTCGTTTTCTTTCATTTATTTAGAAAATATTAAAGAAAAACTTGAAAAATGTTTTTTTCTTTAATTTGTTAATAGATCCAAAGCATATGGAGGAATTAATCTATGTCTTTACAATCACAGCTTATATATACATCAAGAAATGAAAAATAAAAAGAAAATGATACAAATAATGGCTTGCAGATCGAAAACGAATGAGTCATGTAAATTTGGTTAAATAGCTCTCACTCGAGCCTTATTATTGGCATAAATATTTGCGAATGAATGAGACGTCATACGATACGTTACTCCAGTTCGTCACCCCTATCATCTAGAGAAAAGATACGAATATAAGACAAGCCATCACTCCTCACGAAAGATTGACCGCTACTTTCCGGTACTTAGCAACCGGTTTTAGCTATGAAGAACCAAAATTTTCTACCGTAATTGTTAAAATAAAAATTAAAACCTACATTTTTATATTTTTTATTGTGACTACACCACATACTTTAACGTTTTTTTTTGTACGGTTTCTCTGATAGCTTTGGGGTTCTTCGTACGAAACAATATTAAAAGATCGCCCAGAGCAGAATTTCATTTGGTGTTGTAGAGATAATTTTCATTTATATCTTGCCAAAGACATTCATGTGACCTATATTTCTGAATTACCTCCAAAACAAAATCATGGCCACCAGTACCCATTGTGCTGAATTATTAGATTAAATAAAATAATCACAGATACAGTCAAAGAGAATGAGATTGTCCCAGGTGAGCGTGTGAACGAAGACTGCCACGTTGTTTGGACTGATGATTCAACATACACGACCAGTCCATTGGATGGACTAGCTAAACTCGACCTAGAGTTTTACCACACAAGGAGACATCTTGGTTGCCTCAGTCCACAAGTCCATCTGAGTTCTCCCACACACGGAGACATTTTGGCCTGGCCTCACGCCATTTGGACTAATGAGCTGCTCGTGAATGGAGGCATGAATACTATTAAATGATTGTATTACAAACACGATAGACGTCATGCAGAAAGAAAGGTCTCTTATTTATTCTTGGTTTTCAAAAAAAAAAAAAAATTAAAATAATTCATATCTATAGAGTATGGCTATCAATATTGTCTGCAAGATGTAGATTCTATGATCGAACATTGAACAAGTAGTATGACACCTTATTGCAACAATAAAATGGAAAGCATCATTATTCTAATCTTGTCAATTCCGAGAAATTAACTTAAATAAGAGATTTTTTAAATAGGCAGATGACCTTAAATGAATAATCCATGTAAGTTATTTGGCGAATGGGTCGCACTGCTGTGAAAAAATCTACATAGCGCGTAGTCTTATATAACATAGCGCAGCACTCAGATGGGCTATGAAATATAGCTTCTACAGCCATAATATCATAATCTACATAGCACGTTGTCCTATGTAACATAGTACCTTGAGCTATAAAACATAGCTGCAACCAAATTCCAATGCATTATGGCCTTTTCTGTCATGCAGCATAGTCTCCACTCCTATGAGACATAACACCAGCTAATGTGAACATAATCACTGCAGATATCATTAATATAAGCTAAATAACAATCGCTTTCCAATAAGCTTGTTTAGTCTAGTGATTAGAGCGTCGGCTCTTGAAAAATAGGGTCACGGGTTTGAATACGATTAAGAGCAAAATTTATTTGTGACAATTTAAAAATTAAGATTGAAAATTGCCATACTGTAAATAGTAATTCCTATATTCCACAAACATCAAAATCCCGATATTGTCTAAAACGGTGACAAATTTGCTTTTAATTTGCTTTTTTATCAAGACTATAATTCATGTCATTGGGGGTTATAATAAATGGCGTTAAGGGCTATAATACATAGCGCCTATTCCTATAATTTTTTCGCTACGCAATATGGTATTAGGCCCTATATTTGACCACAATAACCAAGTCAGCCTTGTATATTTTTCTAAGTGTGAATTCCCTGTTAAACTGTAAGCAGGACAAAATCTCATAGGATAGTAACACACTTAGATAAGTTGAATGTCTGATACCTTTATACACTAATTACAAATTCTGGATACCAACCGTACATTCGTCACATTATTTCATAGTTAATTAAAAGTAATCTTAGACCCCTTTGAATTTGCATAGATTTTAAATTTTGATTTTTTGAAATATACGCTTTCAAACAGCTCATTTTCCGATATTAAAAATTTTTAATATTAAATTGATAATCGTTTTTAGTTATATGTAGTTCGGTACTCATTGGCACACCCTGTTTATAAATTCAAAATAATAACAACGAAATCGATCGAAAACTAAATCTTCCCTCAAGGTCTTCGTCTCAAAAAATATACATGAAACAGGGTTGTTGGTGGTTTAGTCTTAAAATCCGGTAGCTGTTCCGCCAGATAACCTATCATCCAGTAACATACAATCGTCGTTCGCGCAGACAGTCCCCGATCAAGTTGCATATGAGGTGGTCTTCGAATAAACATACGAGCGACATAGACGGATCATAAATTATGAATTTTAATTCATTTGATGGTCACGATGAAGTGACAACATTGAGTACATTATCTGCTCGTTTAATTAATGATAGGTACAGATCGTAACCAAAAATCTATTTGTGATATTATGATTATTGAATAGTTTGTGTGCTGCTTGGTCGAATGAATGAATGAACGAATGACGAATGTTCTAGCCGAATGATAGTGGGTGGCGAATCTAGTTTATTTTGATTTCATAATGCTGTTTGATGAAAGTAATAAATCTAAATGACTCGAATAATTCGTCTAGATGTAAGAAAAAGCATATATATGTGTGTGTCATCTATCTCTTTCAACACAACACAAGTTTTGCATTGTTAGTAGTTTACTTCAAAGCTTATTCGTTTCTCGTTAAATAACTAAGTTTTTCCATTGTATAATTTTCCGATCTCTATAATTCGAAATGTCGATTGAGATGCTTTTATCATTTATTGTAATGAATCCAACCCAATTATAAAAGTTGAGTGTTCCTTCGATTAGGAGCGAAATCGAAGATATACTTTCCCAATCATTCACACCCTCTTCGTAGAGATCCAGACAAACTTAATTGCCTTTTCCTCCTCACTACTTAATTTCACTCATCAGGTCTTATTCACTCTATCCCCAGAAATGGAGAAAAAGCATTTCTCCACTTGATAGCGTGATGACGCCAGGAGTAATTAAAAGGATCACGGTCTAATCCCCAGTGTTTGACCAAAGTCCGTTCATTATGGGGTGAATCTGCAACACCTCTCGATACAGAGAACTATATAGTCGATATACATATACGCACTATCATGCATACGCATATTGTATGGCTCAGTACTGTATATGATTCTGGACCTGTTTCCATACTTTCCGCTGCGTGCTCAGTTTCCTGTCGGAAGAGCTTGAGATTTCCGAATGGTCGGCCTGTAATTATAGAGAAGTTTGTGTAATTGCATTAGATACTGTGGCAGAAACGTCCTCAAAAGATTAATTGAATTTATATTCTCCATTCCGCCATCATCGGATTTTCTTGCGTCATATGTTTCGCAACAGTGAACATTTCGGCCGCTTTAGGAACGCAAGAGCAACATCGCTGTTGGTGGATTTTAAAGGGCCGTCGTCTGTCGGCAAGTTAAAATAAAATAAGGGAGAAACAAGGGAAAAAGAAATTACTCAGGCAGATATCTTTCGACCATTTTTTTTCCTCGGGAGGAAGTAAAGGTAAACGAGCCGAAAGCCAGTCACGCATATACTTATCTGACCTGGTTGGGTGGTACCTTAACATACTTTAAGCATTTTTGATGGTTTCCTAAGACTTCGACCTTTTTCAAATATCTGACAGGTTTTCAAGATGTTCTCACTGGCTGGCCGAAAAATGTATTTTTTACCTTTCAGTAAAGTGTCCAGTTGACCTGACACGTTCTAAAAAATATCATTTGTCGAGGAACATTTTATAAATGGCTGACGAAAACGTTGGCTGTTGGAGCGGATTTGTATCTTTCGGTAATCGTTTTGTGGATTAAAATATCTTTCACGGTGTGGTTGTTTGAGAGTTTTAATGGTATACGTTTATGATTTCCGATCGTATTCAAGGGCATGCATGACATAATCGATCATAAGTTTGATTACATCATGAATATTATGACTAGCTGTTTGAAAGCTGTCTATTTGGCTACCATCTTTTTCTGGGAGTAGCATACAAGTTGCGATTCTGACAACAAAAATCGCAAAAAATGATGCCAATATTTTTAATAAATATGTATGTATTCATATATATTGTTCTTATTCATTTTATATTTATTTATTTCACATCTATATACCGCAACGAAAACTAGTCCACTTACACTTTTCGCATACGACTAAGCTATTTTCTGCTTCGCGCCGCACATCATGTACCGCAGCATTTTTTTCAAACACAAATATGTCGAATAGCTCAATTAATTTATGTCAATATTAGCTGCCATCTAATTAATCGATGCTGCCTCTTGTTTTGCTAATAGAACCAGATCAGGTTCTATTCGAGAAAAAAATATATTTTCCCACACAAATATCTGTTCGTAGATTTGTTTTGGATTGTTGTAGCATATGATGTATGTGTTGGAGAATTTTACAATTGATCTGCTTTACATTTATATGTAAATTACTCATGTAAACAATTCTTCTTAAATTTGATTGGAAATTTATTGTGATATGAAAGTGACAATTAACCAGCGCAAAATGACTTCTACATCGAAAATACAATAGTACATCACAATACTATTTCATTTCTCTCTCCTTATTTGCAGTTCATTAACAATAGTCTTATGTACTAATTTAAAAGACTGACCTATAGTCTTTGCAACTACGAATTAATATTATGCTGTTTTCGGATGTCTGTTTTCTTCAAAGAATCTATTTACTGACTTTCTGAAAGAAATTCTTAAAAATCCTCGATGGACAGCGCATAATCTCTAGATCGTCACATAAAATCTAATAAGTGTAACATATTTACATAACATAATTTTGATTGAATATGTTATTTATTGGGTGTTTTTTTTTTGTATATATTTCGTTTCGCGGGAAATAGTAATAATATTTATTAGATCTACAAAAAACAGGAGAGTATTGATCGTTGTGGAAAAACACGTAACTAAGCATTCATTTCAGCGAATTAGCTTGTGTCAACTATGTACATATACGAAGCTTTCATGATCCATGAGTGGTCTCTTTGGCTGCTGTCCGGATGATTCTTGAGTGATACATAGCTTCAAAGAATACTATTTTAGGGTGCTTACATCTGGTCTCTCAGAAAACCTTCCGCGATATAGTTCGTGGGTCGGAAACGGTAGTCTCTGCCTCAATACGATAGGTCAATCCTAGTCTCCTTGGAAAAGGAGACTTCTGGACCATAATAACATTTAATAATTACTTGTACTTACCTTCGCAAAGAAAGCTTCGTAAAATGCTTATCGGTCGAATCTCGTAATTCAGCGTTATATCAAATAAGACACCATACCACTCAATGCTAATATATTGATTATGACTAAACATAATCACAAATAACACGATATTCATTAAGAATTGAAGGAGCGCTTCTATAAATGACAGTGAATACTAATGTTGGGCATATATATCAATCACTGATATAAACCACAGTGAGCGAAATCACAACGAAAAATCACAACAAAAAATCACAGCAAAAAATCACAGAAAATAAAATCACTGTGATCGGAAGGACAGCCAGCAAGGTCACAAAGCCAATGAAATCACAATGATCGTAGTCACAGACTATGAAAATGTGATTCTGTCCACTGTGATCACTATAATTTTTTGCTGCGTTTTCGATCAAAGTGATTTCGATGGTTGTGATTTTGGACGCTATCATTCTACTTGCTGTGGTTTCAATCGATGTGATTTTTACGTGACATGTGAATTTGAACATTGTGTTCGAGTCGAATACGTCAAGTTCAAATAAGGATATTTTGACCCTTTTGGCGGCAGCGGGTATTTTACTGAATTTTCAGATACTCCTATATTTATATCGAAAGCGGAACTACAGAGCAAGTAAGCATTTGAAATAAAAACTGATTTTTATGGTTTATAATTTTGACGCTTTGGAAATTTCGGGCACGTTTGGGACGCTTTCGGAACTTCGCGTCCAAGTCAAGCAAAAGTGCAAAAGTAACCAAAAAACTGTAAAATTTCAAGTGGTGATAACTTCTACTAGGAACATAAAATCATTATAAAATTTGCCAGACGTACTACTGTTTTTAAAGAATAGGTCTGAAGGGTTTTTTGATGAAAGTTAGGGCAACCCTGTAGGTACGAAAGGTTCGAAAAGAACCTTTGAATCATCGAGCTTTCTGAAAAATTTTCGCATTTTGAAAAAAATGCAAACTGTTGATAACCCTTAATAATCCTTCTTACCGTTTAACCCATAATAACCAACTCATCCATTTTGACACCGATATATGTATTTGTGAGAATTTAAACCGGATCATCAGATAAATATGATATATATTGATCTTAGTCTGATAAGAGCAATTGAAAAAATTAGGCAACCCTGAGGATGGGGTGCCATCTTGAAATACTGTTGATCAAAAATTACTTTTTTCCCCATTCATTGGATCAAAACCAAATTCATATAATAAGGTGGTCTCAGCGTGAAGCAGATTTCAGGTGTCAAACCTAGAACCGGTTAGTTTTTTGCTAGTACACCAAGAGATGATGAGCATCTTTTAATGGAAACAAGCATAAACTGTTTAAATTTCTTGACATTTTTTGCGAGCGTTTTTCTAGTCATATTGCTTCCGATGCAAATTTTCTTATGCTACATATCTGATCGTAAATACAAGAAGTTGGCTTGTCATTTTGGATATAAACTTATTGTGTTTGATTGCTGACAATTAGGTTATTGGTATGGGTCTATTTTGTGTTTTTAAATTAATTTTTTTTCATCATATCTTTTTCCCGTAAAAGAAATGTGTCCAAATCACAATAATGACTAAAAATCACTGATTAAAATAATCGTGATTTGAGATTTACAATCACCGTTTCACCGATTATAGAGAAATCGCGGCATTTTCTAACACTAAAGTCACATGATTACACTCCTGATAAGATTGAGCTATATGCTAATTTTTTTTTCTTGTGTCTTTGTCTTTGAGGAATATTTTTTTATTAAATAAACAGTAAAACAAAGTGCTCGCCCATTTTTAATAAATATTCAAGTTTTTTTTAAGTCTCGTCCAGGGATTGTTAGCTTAAAAGGTGCTGCAGGCTATTTAATAGCTTGAGCCAGAACTATTCCCCTACGATATCTAAAGCAACTTTTAAAAATAACATTATCCTCATAGTCTCCCCCTTCCCCCACCATACTAATATATATGTATTGTATATTTAATTCAAATTTAAATTTAGTATTTAACTGTTATTCATTTAGTTATTTGTCATTTATTTATTACTTTATTTGTTATCTATTTGTAACTAATTTGTTTATGCGTTATTTGTTAGTCTTGTATTCATATATAGTTTTTTTTATTGTGTTTCGTAATTTTATGCATGTACTATTTTATTTTATTCTTCTATACATGTACACCTTGCTTGGTGAATAAATAAATATATAGAAAAATAAATAAATAAATTTCAAATAATGGCTTCAGTAACAATCCAAGTCTTAGAAATTTCTGTTGCTTATGCACCCACAACTCAGCCTATTTTCACACAGATCTCATCAAAGAAAGGGAAACTAAGTCAGCAATCATTCACATAAATGCAACGACATGTCTAAATCCACACATTTCACTTTCGTTGAGTAGGAAATTACAAGCACTTCTGTAAATTCCATTCAAAATAAACAATTCACCCTACCGTCATGTCATGCAAGTACAGAAAAGAAAGGAATGGCTGCCTCTCCAAGGGTAATAAAATCCTGTCATGTGTGTTTCTTAGTAGGGCTTAGTGGATGGAAGATAGCATAAGGGGTGGATTCTGTGGGGAGGATTTGAGCACTCTAGGTACAGTAACCCTCGCATGACACGACGTTAAAGGAGTACGTATGTGCATATACATATAATGCATATAGTTGCCATACATGTAGATAATACTATGGGTAACGTATCAGCGCATATATGTTTATATACATATATGATTATAGGGCGAGGGTGTTCGATTTCTCGGTTTCTTCCCATGAACATTAAGTTTGTAATACACCATATAGATACTGAGTAGTTCTTTGTACTCAAAGATACAAGTACTGACATTTTCAAGATATTGCTTTTCTGAGTACTTTTTTAATGTGCAACTTTACTCTTTATTCTAACTTAAGTAAACACCTTTCGAGCCTGGGTGGAACCAATGTATTCGAATTGGATGGAACCAATGTATTCGAGTGTGAAGTGATAATTTTCACGACTCACTTTACCCTTGATTTGACTCAGGTAGGTACCTAGTCACAGCTAGGCTGACTCAAGGATTAACCATTGATTGGCTATAGACCACACACATTAGTAACCGTAGCTCTACTTATTCGGCTACTGAAGCTTATTCGGCATTCCTACTGATAAATATTTATATTTCCAAGATGTAGATTGAGATCTTATTAGTAGATTAAGCTGGACTAAATTTTTCGTAACAGCTTTATTTGAGAAACAAATATTCTAGCGAATACAAAAAATACTAATCAGGTATTCATTCGTTCTATAAGTCCAAATCAACACTCCGATAAAATATTCGATCAAATTGAGTTTTTCAGCATTTATTTCTCTCTTCCCAAACATTCCTTAATTTACATATTTGCCCGAAGTATCTCATTCATATCAATTATAGCATGTTTGCAGTTCAAGCAGCCACCAATATGACGTGACATCGTTTTCTAATTAAAAATCAATTTATTTTGATGGATTATGTCTTCGAATATCTTTCTTTTAGCTTCCGAAATTATGTTCGACAATAATCTCTTATAGCCGTCTATGGTTTGTGTTGTGTGTGGGTCGCTTGAAGACTGATCGACTTTTATTGATCATACCGATCAGAGAGATGTCCATATTTTTTGAATGGATGAATGAAAGGAAATATAAACTTGTTATCGAGAATATTTAAAAATAATAACATTAAAGCAAATTGTGTATGATACAATTCGTTTCCAAGAAATATTTTTGGTTGATATAAATTTGAACGATGTAATGTCGCCAAGATTTAACTTGTGAGTTAAGAACCATCAGTAAATGCGCTTCTTTGCAGCTGGTCAAAATGGCAATGGTTGCAGAAGGAGACATTTGCGGTTATCATTGGCGTTTCAAATAAAGTGAAAAAGGGGTGATAGTAATAAATGTTTCCAGAAAAGTCTATTTATTGAATGCAACGTCCAAGACTAAAAAGGACTTCTCATCGTTGAATTGTTATGCCCATAACATTTTCATTTTCTTCTGAGCGTTCTTGCAAATGACGTGACAATGGTCTTCTAACTGATAGTTGTTTCTTATGACGTTTTCAAAATTGCTTCATCCACTTTTTTCCAGTCGTTGCGGACTCACCAAATGGATTCTCAAAGTGATTACGTTTTGCCTACATATACGTCATTCTTCAAACACATTAGGTATGTTCGCGTACTTAAGCAAACTGCAGCAGTAACAGAATTCGGCAGCTGGCTTCTTTTTGCTGCAAAATTTGGCTTGCAGCAAGAGTACAAAAACAGCTTTCTACGAATCTATTTTAATATATTATAATAGATTCAGGTACGCGAACAAACCTATTTTTTCGTCAAGTCATGAAACTTGCTCTCCATCTTGAAAATATGCTCTACTAAAAGACTTTCGAGATGGACACCTAACACAGTTTTTCTTCCTAATGTAGTTGCTGCGGCTTCTTCCGGAAATAGTTCATTTTTCTGACATAAGCGAAATAAACTAAATTTCGTTACATCAAAGTGTTTCGCAGCTTTCCAATAACCCATCTTTCTTTCTTTGTGATCATTTTTATAGCTTCCGCCAAATTATCTGTACCCAATTATTTTCGATTTGTCTTTGATTTGGTGAGCGCCATTCTGAAAAAATGAAAATTAGAATAGTTTTCCAGTCAGCTGATGTTCTGGGATCCAAGTATGGAACGGTCCAAATTCGGACCCCGCGAATTGTTCATATTTGGCATTTTTAACAAATTTGAACTTAAATTCATATTTTTCAACCAAACAAAATAAGACAAATAACATCTAAAATTGTCAAACAAACATTTATACAATATATAAAAGCAATAAATTGGTTGCGTTGATTTTTTTTTTGTGGAAATCGAGTCCGAGGTACTTCAGCGTTGTGTTAGAAGTAATGAGATTATATCTTCCATCATGCCCAAATGATTTCAACCTTTTTATACCACGCAGTTGCACCAAGTATCCACTATTAACAAAGTGGAACTGGTCATCTGAATTTTGTGGATCATCCGAAGAATTTTTGGATGTAAATGTGCCCACTGGCTCTCGGTGTCTATTCAGGAAACTATTCACTGCCTCTCTTACCGTTTGGCTGTTAGGAGCAGAACCGTCGGGCGGAATTGGAATGTCGATGCAAACAACTCTGTCTGGCGGTCAGGGATGCCCGCAGCGATATTTTCAATCGTTATCACCATTCTCCTTGCTTTTATATTGATTTATAGAACCATGTGAGGACTGGTCGAATGTCGGCCAGCTTTTGATTTGGCTGAGACAAATGATATTTGAGAGTAGTAACTTGTCCACCGAATGATCTATGGAAAATTTACTTTAACTTGCAGCACTTTCATGTTCTTAGCAATATTCGGCGGCAATACTTAATTCTGATATTTATTAAGTGTGTTCAAGCGTGTCTTCTGGACAACGAATTGGTTTATGATGTGGTTGGTTGTGTCTATTAGATTATCAATATGATGGTTTGCTCATTTTTCCGTCACACAAACATCAGGGTTTGCTGCCGCAGAGTCTGACGCCTTAAAATATGCCTCAATCAATGTTCTTGAAAGATCTGCTTGTCATTTGGGAGTCTTTTCATGGAACTGAAAAAGGAGCGGAACTGAAATCGAAGCTCGACGGCAAAGTGATAAGATATACTTCCTAGCGTCCAGCAGTGTGAGTGATCAATACTGCTGTACAGGTCATCTGAAAGAAGAAACAAATCAATCGTTGAGGTACTACTTACTCAAGCTAGGGAATTCGGAGCAACTACTTTCAAAGGAACTTGAAAGACTTAGCTGCAGCGTTTCGGGCAAACTCATTCCATTTCCATTCGTCACGGAATCTCCCCATTGTAGGTGTTTCGAGTTAAGATCGCCGCCGATGAGTGAATATTTATACTGAAATGTAATTGCGCTAATTACTCTAAAATTATGTACAAGTTGTTGGAGCTCGCTGAGCACCATAAACCGGCAAAGCCGTACCTTCTATTACCTGTGGGTATATGAGATGCCATATCGCCTGTAGTTCGAGACGCTCAGCGTCACAAACTGTTCTGCCGTGCTAAGCATAAACCTTCTAGCTACTTTTTAGTAACTTTCGAGATATTCAATGATTTATGTTTTTCTAAATGCTGCAGACATGTTCAAACGGGATGAAAATTTAAACATGGATACAAATACGTTTATTTGCGGTGCATTCGAAGTACAAGCTTTCACGTTGAAAATATTTGTGTAAGATAGGTTTTCAAATTTATTGCCAACTTAAATTCATATAAAACAATTATTTAAATTTCTAGCTTATAGTATATAAACATTATATTTTCAATTACACTTTACATAGTTTTACAATGTGCACATAGTTCTACTTTTATGTGTGTTTTTAACTTCGTATTACTTAGCATAAATCTTCTATCTACGATATATAGAGAGTTTATGCTAAGTAATGCTGGGTTTTTTGTAAATGAAAAAGATAGGTTTTTCATATTATGTAGAATGATGTGATAGATAGAGTATGTAGTTTTTAAATCCGGTGTTAACTCAAAAAAGAAAAAAATGTCATAAAGAAGGTTTTTGCTAAGCACGGCAGTGTAGACACTCGTTTCAGACCTGGTCGCTGAAAACTCTGCGTTTTTGCTGAAGGTAATATTTTCAGCATAAAAAAATTATCAAAGATTCGAACGTACATATTTAATTGAGCCTTTGCAAGGTTTTTTTTCCGGTGAATCTTCGAGCAGGATATGTGCTAACGCTCAACTAAAATCACTTGAAAACTTCTTGGCTCAATTTCCTCACACAGACAGCTTTATCGCCACAGAAAAGAGAACTCAAATTACAGCTTTATTTTTCCCTGTTTTATATACAAACTTTGGCAGACGCCCCAGTGCAAAAGCCCTGTTAAAAACTTAGACATTCAATACGATCCCGTTGACAGATCATCTGGTTTCAGAATTGGCTATTCTCTTCCTTGAAATCGAAAAGAAGGTGCCAGAGAAAAAGTTAACCCTTTGTTCAGAGAAGCATCGGGAAGCATTTACTGCTTTACTCTTTAAATCAGATAATAAGTGCAAAAAAGGGAACTCTATGGGTCTTAAATCAACGAAAATTGTGTGGTTGCCTTTTTTCGACACGAAATCGTTAGATGATGCCCAAGACTGATCCCTTTTGTTCGAGTACAGTGACAGGATTCAACACAAGAGTCCTATGATGTGCTTCCTAATTATGTGATTAGTTGCAAAGCTTAAAAGCTTCCCACTGTATTATTATTATTATTATTATGAAAAAAAAGCATATAAAATAAAATATCAAAAATTTACCTTGAAATTGATACATTTTTTAAAATAAATTTTCAATAATTTATTAAACAAAAGATACAACTGATTGAGCAGCTCAGCGTAAGATAATAACTGTGTTTAATGAGTTGCTGTAGGTTGTGCTAGGTTGAGATTTCTCAGCAAAATGTGTTTTTCCTGCAATTCGGTTGCTCTAACTTGCCCGAAGTTGCTCTGAGCCAGCTCTAAGGTGAGCTAGACCTATTTAGAGCACGATTTTTTTGCTCTACTTTTTTTGGTAAAGCAACATCGGGCAAGCGACCAGCTGTTTGTTAATTGTCACAGAACCGACTGTCAACAAAAAATTATGACGAGTATAGAGTTGTTAACACTAATAGTGAACTGACATGTTGAGCTTCAGACAAGCAATCAACTTTGAGAATTGTTGCTTGAAAAGTTTTCCATAAGATTTCGTGCTCTCAATAGCTCTAACTTGCTCTATTTTTTTGACAGCTGCTCTACTCTAACTTGGCTTGAGATAATCTGCTCTTTTTTTGGGGTCATTAAACACAGCTAATGTGTGTGATTATAAAAGGGTTCGGTCTTAATAATTTGTATTACATATAGGTAGGTATACACAGGGTCTTTAAAATTTTCATAAGACCATAACAATTTCCATGTCTAGCCTACGCCACTGAAAGCGTATTGTTTTTTGGCACAATAATGCATTTGCGACTGTTTCAACAAAATCATGTCGCACTCGAAATGAAACTTTTAACACGTTCTTATGCAGACATTACTATCAATCTGCTGTGCGAAAGAAAAACTGAGTAGCTGACAAGTAAAAACGCTAAAATGGCAATTTATCATTAAGACGCGCGCAATCTTTTGTGTTTTGTCGCGCCTGCCATTGCGTCGTCGTCGTCAGTTGGGTTAGTTCATTGTCGCTTCAAAGGTGTTCAAGGAGAAACGTTTGCCAAGCCAGTGAATTAAACCGAACGATTCAAAATTATGAATGAAAAGATTAACGACTGAGTACGTTCAATAGCATTAGTATAGTTTAATTCTATAGTTATTCTTTGCCATTACGGATAGCAATTTCAAATCTATGTCAGTAGTCAATCCATGGTAATTTAGAGTGTGTAAGACGTAAAATGGAACAAGGTAATGGTCTTGATTACGAAACAATTAATATGATAGAATATGCATGAATAGTTATTATATGCTAGATGAGTGTGTAAATTAAAAACAAAAGGATCATCTGCCATTAACCTTTTCAATTGCATCAAATGACTTTAATTACCACTGCTTTGGTGGCGTGATTAGAAGTGCTCTTTTAACAGAGGTATGAAGCTATGGCGATGAGTACTAAAGCTTTATTACCCTAAATTTACTATAAATTCTAAAATCTGCCATATCAAGCTTGTTGATTCAAATTTTTCCCAAACGATTGAATTGACATCATACCATGAAGATTTAAATGAAATCACTTTATAACTTACAGCGTTTACTTTTGCTACCCCAAGTAATTCGTACTTCTATAGACACTATGCAAACAATTGAATCTTTCATTTCACTTCCTTCAAAACACATTCATATTCTCCTCTACGTTTTCATTTATTTGCGTTCATCAATTCGTCTGTCAGTATGATCAAGTTGCTGAAAGCTTTGTTGAAATTTTCAGATTTTTATTTGGGCTTATTGAAATATATCTTCGAGTCCTCTTGAATTCATTACCATTCACAGATATGTTTGCGTATAGTCACAGATATGAAGCGGATTGGAGTTAATTTCATGTTTTTGGGTTATCTTTTATGTGAGTAGTAAACTTAGATCTTAATTTTTCATTTTTCAATTCATGAAAGTATCCGCTAGAATATTTCGCTAAGGATAAATTGAATGGAAGAGAAGAAGCAAAAAAGAGATGAAAACACTTTGATATTTTTCACAAATATAAGAAAGTACACTCAGAAAAAAATTTCCTTACCCTGAAGCAAAATGGGTGTCACTTCAAAGAAAATGAAAAATGATATGGTGCCAAAGAAAATTTGCTTCGATTGGAAGAAGTAAATTTACTGATTTCGAGACAATGTAACATCATTCGCTTCGAGGAAAACTTACTCGTACTTGGTTAAAAATAAGCTTTTTTCAATAACGAAACAATTGTTTAGTACAAAGAAAAATTATTTAATTTTAAAATAATTAAAAAATACATTTTTCAAATTTAACACCATGTTCTTCCCTAAAGTCTAATATACTATTCCCTTGATGACATTCTGTTTAGTTCATAAAATCAAACAAAATTTATTGCAATTAAAATCTATTATTTCTCTTTTGAGTTTGTTTAGTATGCATTCAAATAAGTTTTTTCCCCTTTTTTCAGGTATGTTTACACATAAAAGAATGAAAAGTACCTTTGAATAAGTAAATATGTGAGTAAAAGTAAATCATTCTTATACATGTACTATTGTAAATTTAAGCCAGAATTATTTCATGTCTTTGCAAAACATTTGCAATCGATTGCTTTAAATACTAAATTCAATTGTACTGAGGATTTAGGAGCGGCCTTTGGGCTTCACAAATTCTATGACCGTTAGTCGTATACGAATGAACTCGAGTGCTTTATGTTTCGAAACTCAAGAAATGAAATTTTTTCCTTTTACCAATCAAGACAGAAAATGTTTTTTTTTAACCCAAGTACTTCAAGCTCTTTACAGAAAAGTAAAACTTAGGCTGATGATTTTCGAAAATATTCAAAGTTTGCAAAACATAGTGAATATTGAAATGATAAAGAAGCTGCTGCAACTTTCCATAAATTCGTGTTTTTATTTTGCATACGATTTAAACTTTCGATGTTAAGATTTAAAAGCGAATATCTAAAGATACTTGAGAGGGCCCGATCGCCTGACAAATCCGCTGGAATGGTAAAAAAAGTGACGCTTCAGTTTCAAGATATGAGGGAATACCTTTGTGTTTCCATGTTGTGGTAAACAATCTGCTGCTCTAGATTCGCTATGTCTAAATCAGTATATGTTGGTAAAATATCAAATTTGAAAGCTCAATTAAATTACTGACGAATTCATACAATAAATCATCTTCCGGGATCAGATTTCCGATCAATAAAGGTAGAAAATGAATAATTGTTAGCATTTTCCTGGCTGCTAATTTTGTGTCGATCTTTTCTAATTAAGAAATTGGAGAGTTGGAGCTAGTACTATTTTCTTTTCTTGCAATATTCTTTTTCGCATAGTGCTTAAGCGCATATTCGAAGAATTATTTCATCAAATTTTTAAATTAATACTGGATAAATTATTTGAATCCAACCAATTTAATTGCAACAAATATTTAAGGTTTTATTTTTACTAAGTATGGCATCTATCCTAAATTGATAAAGACACACATGATAATTAGAATCCAAAAATCCTCCAGATCTCCTTCATTTTTGTGCATAAAATATACATATATACGAAAATAAAATTTCTGACAATTATAAGAAAAAGAGTTAGAAATATCCATATAGCCAGGAAAAACTTACTAAATCCAAAGAACGAATATTTTTCTATGAAGCAAAGACACATTGACTTTGTTATAAATGAAAAAAAATCCTACACCTATTACTAGATATCCAAGTAGATCCAATGCTTTAGTGTTGCGTATGGTGGACGATTTAGCTGCAAACCCATGGACGAACAATACAAGATCACGACATAATCATGTCAACACAACACCCGCTTTCGATGTCACAGGAGCTCAATACACTTACAGACTACCCCAAAATAGCCAGTATCTTAAAAGTGTATCTATCCTATCCATCATGTCACAGGACCATGACGTTAAGGCTCCACCTTATTACATGAAAAGTGGTGATCTTATATTGTTCATTCATACTGCTTATCCTATTTATTTCGGTAAACTTATGATTGCTGAGTACTATTTACTGCGTCCGCAATTCAGGCACGACGACTAGATAGACAGATAATAAAGCTGTTGTAAAGGCAAAATAAGATTCAAATTGAATTATTACATAAAATTCATCTCATTGCTTCTCAACAAATATTTAAAATATGTAAAATATCCACCCATGAGCAGATTATATACTATCCACACGCATGTATATAACAGAGAAACCATTAGCTCGTTTAGCTATAAATCAAGCTCGCGAACACACAAAAAAAAATCCCAAACATCCAAAGATCTAATCCTTTGAAAATTGAAGATTTACAGCACTTATCCTCAATACAACCGGTAGCTAAGAGTGTCTAAGTCAAAGATTTGTGCCGCCAATTTAGTGCCAACAACACCGTGCACAGTTCTATTGTTCAAAAACAAACAAACATTACATGGGCAATAGACTTTTATGACTCGACCAAATGCATTTGAATTGTCCCTAAGGGCAACGCCCATCCGAGATTTGAAATTCAAGTGTATTTACTTTGATGTTTTTCGCATTGAAACCGGACGGGAGTATGCAAAATTTTCGAATAGACTATCATAAAAGTACCGCTTCCGAGATGGGTGCAAATAATGGGATTAGATAGTTTGCAAAAAAAGAGCTAAAGGGTTAGAGTGAATTTCGGGATTTTAAGAATATTAGCAAGGATTTTACGAACTAGAATTTATTGTTTCGGGAAAATTTGCATGCTGTTCGAGTTGAATGCAGTTGGCATTCTTTGCATGGCGACAAAATTGTAGTCAGATGCGACAAAGTTAGTAAGTTATTCCCTTGGCGCGAATTTTCGTGATTGTGGAAAGTTGGGAAAGAGTCTTTGAAGTACGGCATTACAGCGAAACAGAATTTTTTTAGTTACCTTTTCAGTTTTTTTTAGATACTTCTACAAGCGGTATCGCAAAGAGCACTGTTATATTTTTTTTGGAACGTATTTATGTTAGTAGTGAGATAAAGTAAGAGAGTAGTGAAATGAAGTAACAGATAACTAGATAATACGTATGTCGAATTAGATTTAATAACACAAACATAATTTGTATTTTATCTATTCACACTTTGCTAGGTATCTTGGTTTTCGGTTAAAACTGTTTGCAAACTCGCTACATCTATGCTGACAACCATACTGCCTGAAAATAGTAGTGAAGTTTCTGAACGTATTAACTAATATTTAACTTAACTTCGATTTTGAGGGGCTGCAGTGTCGAAGAATTCTGCAAATTTACACATTGTTTATAATAATTTTAAGAAGTCATAGGTAAGAAAAAGGAATCAATTGTGAAAAATTAATCGAGGCAATAGTAACCTAAAA
This sequence comes from Nemotelus nigrinus, assembly GCA_947369275.1. NCBI lineage: Eukaryota > Metazoa > Arthropoda > Insecta > Diptera > Stratiomyidae > Nemotelus > Nemotelus nigrinus. Next base: position 133,365,507 of record OX376374.1, read on the forward strand.
GGATAGTGTAATATTGATAATTATTAAGAAAAGTTATTGTTGATTATTGTTCACGCAAAAAGTCACAGTACAAACTATAAAATAAACAGTAAAAGAAAAATAAATAATCGAAATTCATTACGCAATTGAAGTTACACTATAAATTTGTGTAAGAAAAAAAGAATTACATAGGATAGATCAAATCTGTTGAAAGGAGAATTAGGTGAATATGTAATTTTTTGGTGAACATTTTTTTGACAGTAAATTAGGACCAAAATCTGCAGCAAATGAAGTCAACAAAAAAAAATATTGTCCCTTGAAGTCTCATCCATTTAAGCCAGGAGGAATCAGTTTTGGTATTGACATGCAATTGTATTTGAATAGTTTATGAGATTTTCTTACCATTTCAATGACATCATTTACGAAATTTAGGGCAACCTGGACCTGGCTATCAAATTTCTTAAAACCCAACGAGGCAGCATTTTGTACCAATTGGTTTCGAAAATAATTTGTTCTCATTCAGTAATTATAATGAACTTATTAAATGAACTTATGAACTTATTACTTATTTAAAAAAATCCTTTCTACGCAGTTTGCTTCTTATACTGTATTCCTAATCACCTTGCAGAATCCTTTGTTTTCGGAAGCAGTTTCTAGAAACGATGATTCTTAAATCATGTTTTCTCACGTATTATTTCTCTCCTTGCAATCAGCTTAACTACTTTCACTGCAACGGCTCAAATGCACAGCTTCGTTACCTGACTGAAAGTAACGTTAGAAAGTACCATTATGCATTAGTACCATATACAATAATTACGCTCGTATAGTCTATCTTTATGGCTAGGACTTCTGCCGAGCACACTATATTGTCTGTTAACATTTTCGTTTTTATTTTGCTACATGGCACGATTACTTGAAATGTTGATGAGTTAAATAGAGAAGAAAGATTATTAATAAACAAAAAAAAACAATAAAGGGTCAACAATATATCCGTATGGAACTCCTGAGGCAGGACAAATGGTGTCAAAGAGCAAGACTAACAGTAAAAACTCAAGAGCGGTCACAAACGTTGGAAGAGAACCAAGAAAAAAGGACATAAGAGAAACGAAACCCAGCTAGTTTTGATAGAATAATATTATAGTTTATAGAATTGGAAGCTTCGGCAAAGTCTGCATATAGTACATCCGCTTGTTTTTGCGGCGTTTGCAAACGTCAATAAATTTGTTATAGTTAACTTACCTTTAATGAATCCATCTGTTCACTGGTTAGCGAGGGTTGAATGAAAGAGGATACTCTATTGAGAACAAATCATTCAAAGAGCTTAATAAAACAGGACAAAAGGACGTAGGACGGTAATTACATATGCAAGAAATATTATCAGCTTTATGGATGGTAAATATGTTGGCGGTTTTCCAAAGTGATGGGAATGTACCGGTTGAATTGACTGAGGAACACAAGGAATATTTAATACCATCAGCAATGAAGCTGATCACTCTCAAGAGACCTCGTTAATAATTCGATTTCCAAAGAATTAGTAAAAAAGGAGACAGGGTATAAGTAGGTGCACTAGAATTGGTTGACGGCGAAGAATAACTGTGATAGAAGCTGAAAGAAGAGAAAAATTGAGCGAAAGCTCACAGGAGTCTTGTAGAAAGGAGGCAGATGTATAATGAAGATACATAACGAAAGGAATACCAAAAGATAATTTAAGGGAGTTGATATAATACCAGTAAAGCTTTCAATTGTCAGATATAATAGATGCTTGGACATGCTCAAAGTAAGCATCGTGTCATCAGCTACCTTTTTAGCAAAAATACTTAGCCTTTAAAACTTGAAGAAGTCATTTAGCGAACCAGACTTTTAGTACTTGCTATGCGTTGCATCTTTGGCTCTAATCGTAGCACCGATGGTAAACAGCGGAGGGTTGGAATTTCTTCGCAACGATAGAAAGGTTGTTGGACAAGAGAAAATAAAATTTGTAAAGAACATAATCCATGCTCTGAAGAAATGATACCAGTTAGTACCATTTATTTTACTGGACAAAGCAGAATAAGTCGTCTTTTTAGAATTAAAACTGAGAGTAGAAGTAGGTTTAAATTTATACGAGCGGTTTATACGAGAGGGGAAAATGATTAGAATCAGAGGGCAAAAATGAAGATAGACAGTTAAGCAAAAAGAAGAAAGAGGAAGATTACTGAGGGCAAGATCGATGATTCTGTTGTTAGCATCGGGTTCGTTGTTGAATTGGGAAATTGAGCAAAGGGTCAAAAAAACATGTGATACTGAACATGTGATACTGAAGATGGTTAGGGAGAAATAGAAACAATCACACATTCAATCGAGGAGGAGAAAATGAAGTCACTGCACAGCGTTCCATTCAGAGATTTATTTTATTTATTAACCAAGCAAGGTAGAACAAGTTAAATAAACAATCCAAAACAAAATTGAAAACTAATGTGTGTATATACAAATAAAACGAAAAATAAAATAAATAAAATAATTAAAATAAATTAAATAAAATAACAAATAAATAAAACATTAACATATAGCTTAAGATAAGGGTTTACGGATGGCTTCAAAAAGTGAGGATTTGAAGGTTAATTTAGAGATCGTTGGTGAATACAGATTACTTATGCTATTGAATATCCTGCAGCATATATTTATCGGCTCATTAGCTGCGTAAATAGTGGAATGTGGATATTCCTAAACGTTTGGATCTGGTGCTCCTTATAGGAATATTTAAAACTTTAATAATGCCTCTAATGACGTCGAATGTGAAGTAGGCCGAAATCATCTTTCTTCTAGACGCAAGTGTCAATAAGTTTAGATAACCCAGTCGAAACTGATAAGGAGGAAGGGTATTAAAATCGTAAGGATTGTATAGTTCTCTCAAGGCGAAAAGTAAGAATTGCTTTTGTATGGTCTCGAGTCTGTTACTGTCGATCTCAAAAGCCGGATCCCAGCAAATGGAAACATATTCGAGAACTGGATAATACATATATAAAGATCTTGTGACCCACAGGTTACGAAATTCCTTGGCACGTCTTTTGATGAAGCCTTGCTGTTTGTTTGCACGGGAAAGTATTTTATCATAATGCAAGGTGAAACTGAGTCTCTCATCCAATATAACACCAAGGTCAACAACGTTTCCAACTCGAGCTAAAAAATTATTGCCGACGAACTACGTGTTATGTGAGACGGAGCATTTTCGAGAAAAACTTATAACCTGGCTCTTAGCAATATTGAGAGAGAGCTTTCAAGCCAAGACTCAGACAACTTTTTCAACGGCGTCAACTATTTTGTTGTAAAAAGTGGAAATAGCTTCCTCAAGATCTAACATTGAAAGAGTATTCGTCCAATCTATAGAGTCATGAAGATGGTGAATGCTTTCATAATTAACATTAAGAAAGTCATATACAATTGAAGTATTGTGCGTTTTAAAGTTAATAGAATCAGGAGTGGCAAGTTCAACTTAGAGTGCTATATGGTCTGAACTATTACAAGAAAGATGCTCTGTGTCATTAGTTGGACTTGCGACATAAGCGTTAGTTAACATAAGAACCAACCAATTACCGTTTTGGTTAGGAGTCGGACAATCTCGCTCCAAATCGTTGCCATAAAAAGTACTTATAAGGTTGAAGTCGTTAGAATCTGAAAGGTTTACAGGGAGCAGGAAAGCGTCATGTTCATCGAGAACACCAATTGACAAACTGAACAAACTACCTCCTAGAGAATTATTACTGACAGATCGGTCCTGATATCTACTAAAGACTGTGTGAAGAGGCAACATTTCATTGCTGTATATATTCCCAGATCACCAAGTTTCTGTTAATATCATATAAAGAGGAGAGCTTTATGTAATGAACCTTGGTTCTCGGATCGCGACCGTTCGCATAATAAATTTTCAGATGTTGGTCCAAGTTTTGCTTGTTTTCGATGGCTTGGAACGAAAATTTCTGGTGGGAGTCCTGACAAACTTTTTAACGAATACTCCAGTTAGCCAGAAGCTCTTCTATCTCTTTTTGAGGATTTGTGGATAGTCCCTTGTCGTCGCACTAGTATTCTGCATCATTTAAGGCCTTTTGCATTCTGGATTCCTTAGTGTTCGAAAGTGAGCCTCTTATTTTTTACTGTGATGCTATCAGTATGTCAGAGAGCGGTCAAGTCCTAATTATCGAGTGTCCTGAGAATGTCATCAACAGTAAAGACCATACCAGAGGAATACATTCTCTTCTAGTGTTTGGTTCCGGCAGTGCTTCAGCAATTTACTCTCCAAGCCTCTCCAGAGGAGAGGATTCTCTCCTCTGGAGTGCGTTGTGCAGCCAGTCATGTATTGTATTGCCAAAATCTACTTCTATGCCCATGAAAATCTTGTAATTTTCGATTTATAAAAATTCATATATCTGTGGAAGCCTGAATAGTCGATTGGATAGAGCACTGGCTGCTGGCGTGTGTTATCCATGATTCAAATCCAGTAAAGTGCTAAAACGTTGAAATTAACAAACAAACATAATCACACAAACCTTGGTCAATTTCAATCCCGATACCACTATTTTGCAATGAAAATTGATAAATCTGGAAACGAAAATTTTCATTTTACAATGAAAGCCTATTAAAACACAATTCTTGTACAATGAAAATATTCAAACTTTATTGACTATTGTTTTTTTTTTCGTTCTTAGATCGTACATGCAAATATAACTCGAATTTATACCTATACGTTTATTGTAATTATTTTCCCACTTTCAGAAACACGTAACATTTTTTCCGGATACGTAATTCGCTTGTCAATGCCTTACATTTTTCGTCTAATCATAGTTAAATCATTTGTATTTTCCATATTTCTATGCGATCAAATTAAAATAATTAATAGGAATATTACGTGAATATCTTACAGTATATTGTCTATCAGGTCGATATTTATCTTACATATAATCATTTACATACTTTTTACATAATTTTCACATCAAGTGCGATGGTTTTTTGTTCATAAACAAAGGTTCTCAATTGTTTTCAATTTTGAAGCATATGATTACGGTAAAGCAACAAATATGATAATAGTTACAATAGGAAACATAGAAATTACCTCCGAAAACAATGCATATCACTGGTAAAACAGTTTATTTTTACTATTTATCAACATACAAATTGTTATAGTCTAGTTAATATGGAGACGGAGATCTCCTTAATTTTTGCATATTTTACAATTCAATTTCAGTAGTCTTCAATATCTACAAGGGAGTGTTAAGAAGCTACAAGAATCATTCGCTTATAGACTAATTCACTGCATTCTCCGAATTGACTTTGAATCAGATGATTGTTTCCACACGAATAATGATGCTAGTGAGACAAAAAAGATAAAATTCTAGCATTTAGATAAAGCAGCAGATCATTACCAGCGAAAGGTTAGTTTTTTTGGTATGGCACTAATGATGAGATTCTTTTGTCGTCAATCATCTGATTCTAAAACTAATGTACGGTACACAAACCAACGTAAAGCACAAAATACCCAAGTTAACAATTGCAATTGTTCCACTTTAAATAAATCATAGGTTTTCTAAGATTCTAATTAAGAAATATAGGTACAAGATCACATAGCTAGCATACATTTATTGGATTTATTGGTTGCTATTTTTAGTTCCTACTTTATGTTAATAGCGCTGGTAAGAATATATAGTTCAGTAGAAATTCTTCACAAAGCGATAATTGGAAAGTTCGATTTACCACGGCTGTTGATCGTAGGACTCCTAAAGCGGCGTAAGTCCGTAATCCTGTTTAATATTCATCGTGTTCATGGCTTGGTGATGCAATCCTTGCAACGACATTGGTCCACTATTGTTCGGTGCACGGTTGTTGGCGGTCTGATGATGCTGTGATTGTGCTTGCTGTTGAGTTTGTTGCTGCTGTTGTGACTGCGCTGAATATGATTGATTTAAGACGCCAGTTATATCAGTGGCAGCTGGAATGTATGGCGGGTTGCCTAGAGATGAATTGACGTCACCCATACTTTCTAAACTATCCGATCGAATGCACTGCAAATCAGAGAAACATTGTTATGAATTTGCATTGCTTGCTCTTTGACGTTGCTCAAATGATAAAGTGTAGTCACGAGTTGGTATTTCTAATGCCTGGATCGACTTACAATTTGAGCTTGATAGGCAGTTTAAAAAATAACACAAAACAATTGCAGATAAAAAAAATTAGAAATTTCTATCAATTGCTGCTGTAGAGAGCCCAGGTTATGTTGATTCTAATATTTGTTTTTGGCAGCGTCAAATATGGTATGAATCTTATTATTTACCTCATTTTGCACAGCCTGTTTCTTATTATTGCTAGTCCTTTTTGGTTTTTTCGCTGTCGTCGCATTATTTGGGTCGTTACCATTTTTCTTTCGTACATTTTTCGTATTTGGTAATTTATTATCTTTCTTCCATTTCATTCGGCGATTTTGAAACCAAATTTTAATTTGTCTTTCCGACAGAACTAACGTATGAGCGATCTCGATACGACGTCGACGCGTCAGATATCGATTATAATGAAATTCTTTTTCTAATTCTAAGATTTGATGGCGGGTATAGGCGGTTCGTTGTCGTTTTGGTTCCATTCCAGGCTGGTACTGACCATTGGCTGTAATAGGCAAAATAAATAAATGTGATTAATTGAAAAAAATAAAAGTAGATTGGAGAAAAAAATAAAAGTAGATTGGAGACTAGAAGTTAACATAATTGTATGCAAAAGTAAAATTCTAATAATATACAATATAAATTTATTTTCATATAATAGTTTTTATTGTATTTGTAAAATTTTGTATATAATTTAGAAATCATTTCAGTGGTAGTCAGAAATATCTCCAGAAAAGGTTTTCATAGAACGATTCGAAAGAGATAAAAACAACTAAAAAACAACATTATCTGCTGTTTAATAAAATCGATTTAAATGTTTAGAGACTAAAAATGGAAAAAGATTGGATAAATTTGCCTACAACAACGTAGATTCTACTTTTGAATTATAATTATCATTAATCAATATGTAAAGAGTTTCCCAATAGGGGCTTTCAAACTTTTCCAGTTGATCGCGGCCATATTTTTATAGCAGGTATATTTGCAATTTAATCATGGTTTGAAGAACGTTTGGAAATTGTGGTAGTTCTTCTAAACATGTTACTGCTCGTGAAATCAACATTTTTGAAAGTAAATTTACCCTACACGATTGTGCAGTACCGAAAATACAAAGAAAAGCCAGAAGTGTTGAAAATGTTGCTGTTGTTCAAGCCAGTGTAAGCGGAAGTTCAAATGTTTCGATTGTTCATCGATCGGAAGTGTTAAGTCTTTATCGAATGACGGCTTGGCGAAGTTTGAGATTGGACTCAGGTTTGCATCCATACAAAATAGTACTGTCACAAGACCTGAAGCCGTCTTACCATTATATTCGTCGTTCATTTGCCAATTGTTCTCTCGAAATGATCGAATCCGGCCACGAATTTCATTGCGAAATTATCTCCTACGATGAGGCTTATTTTTAGATCAATGGCTTTTTTAATAAGCATAATTGTCGTTATTGGTGCGAGTCTAATCTACAAGTGATATATGAAAGTCCTTTGCTTCCGCAAAAAATCGCAGTTTACTATGGATTTTGCCATGAAGAAGTCATCGGTCCTTATTTTTTCAAAAGAGGAGAAGAAGCCACCGTTACCTTTAATGCTGAACGCTACAAAGTTATGCTGGAGGAATTTTTTCGTCCAAAAATTAATGAAATCGATGCGGATGTGTTTTCCAACAGAATGGCGCGCCGTCGCATATTGCTACCGTAGACATGGACTTATTGCGAGACAAGTTCGAAAATTAATTAATTTCGCGAAATGGTATCATTGCATGGCCATCGAGATTATGTGATTTAACGCCTTCCGAATATTTTCTCTGGGTCTACGTTTAATCACAGGTTTATCCCAATAAACCCGCGTTTCCTGATGACTTGTCGACCAGCATTCGACATGCCATAGCCACCATACTGAACGAAATATGCACCAGAGTCATGCAAAATTGGTGTCACCGTATCACTTAAATCATAAATTGCCAGCCCAAATCTGTTAAAATAAAGCAATCGGCAGCCATTTCGAGCAAAAAAACACATGTGTTTTATTTAATTCATACTATCAGAAAAATTTCACCACTTAACACTTTTTTAGAATCACTTGAAATGAAAAGTTGAAATCACTTTGATATAAAAAGCGAATCTTATTTGAATTCCACTTTATTATAAAAATGTTATTTTCAGTTCAAAGTGAATTATTGATTTCAACTTTTGATTTAAAGTGATTCTAAAAAAGTGTTAAGTGGTGAAATTTTTCTGAGTGTACGAATCAGGTAACTTTAATTTAGTAGTTACTCATCTTGATGAGAGCAATCAAATTAATCATGGGATGGAATAAACGGAAACGAGCAATTGCAATTCTAACCGATCTTACTTTGCACCAACTTTTTCACTTATGCCTTGAAATTGTTTTATTTCCTCAAAGTCCTCAGGCAATCGATGATGAAAGTCAAGCTAATTTTGCTCAGGTGCAAAGATTAGAAAAATTCTTGCTCAGTGGAAAAGCTTGAAAGAATTTTTCCCGATTTTAATTTAGAATCAAATCTTTGTGAAATTTGTTTGCAGCGCTCGAGGTAGAATTGAATTACATTTTTCAAATTCTGAATAATCCTCTAACTCGATTAAAGACTCTTTCTTTAGCAGCACAACCCCTCTCGCGGTCCAATTACCGTGTCCTTCAGTTACAAAGTCTGAGCAACGATACGCCGTCCTCGTCGACAGAATCGGACCAGCGTTTCCTCGATTTTCCCACGCATATTTTTCATCGAATATCTTTTTAGGTACTCGAAGTTCATCAGCTCATTGCAGCTCTCGCAGTCTTATAATTATGGCGACCTCCAGATCGTCAAATATTTCGTACAGCTGGTATTTTGCACCAAATATTCGCCTCAGTATCCGTCTTTCGAAGGCTTTCAACACATTTGCGGTTACCTGTGTGAGGGTCAATGTTTCACATTCATAGTACAGCACAGGTCTATTTACACTGGTGCATAAAATATTACTGTATGAGTGCTTTTTGAATAAATGCTATATTTTTATACTAATGTAGGGTCACTGAATACGAAAATATTTTAAATTAGCTCTTATTTCAAAAATATTGCTAGTATAAAAAACATGACTCAAAGTAAAATGTCAAAGAACATAAACCACTTACTTTTTTTTTTTTAAAACAGACCCTTACTTATTTTTCTTGTAACTTTTTACTACAAATTGAGAGCTAAGAAATATCAACAAAATATTTAACCTTTTTAGCCAAAAATTGTTCGTCTTTTTCAGTTGTATTTTGTAACCACTTTCAAGGGCATCTCTATAGAAGTTTCAGAAGTAGTCCATCGGTACTGATATCTCTTTTCCATTTTCGATATGTCTTGGGGGAATCATTGACCATATTCGCCACTTACATCACCGCAGTTAGTAGGAAAACATGTGAGACATATTGCAGTTCAGCTGCTATTACTTTTGTAAGAGTCGATAGTACTTTTTTGATAATACGTTTTATTCACAAGCTTAACATAATTTTCACATCTCTTATTGGCCAAAAACCATAAACAACTTCCCTCAAAGACTCTTATGCCTCTTTTTTAAAGGCCTGTCAAGGTGAATCAAAGTCCTTCAGAATCTCTCAAATTTAAGGGCCGATAAAAATTCATCTTTTGGAAATTTACTTCGCAGGTATTTGAATGGTGGTCAATCTTTGTTCAGAGTCTTTGCAAGGCTCTTGGTTAGCCCCAATTTAATATGCAAAGACTGTAGTAAACTCTTTTGGGATTTTACTAAAGGAATATGCTTGACGTTCTTTTCTCCGGGACACAGATTTGGTCTTGGACTTCAATCTGGTTTATGTAATATGTAATGTACAGATCCATCCCGATTATCCGATCCATAAAGCAACAGTACTTTGTATAGCCTTTTGCAGACTCAACAACATGGCTATAACTTTCAGATCACCGCATGCCTGCCATTGGTGCTCTGAGTATGATACAGCGTCTAAAGTAAATTTCATATTTTCATATTTTTCTATATCAAGAACTGCGTGGCATAACGGAATCAAAGATTTTGTGTTAACGTCATTGAGAAGAACAGGAATACCAAAAGGCAACTCACGTTTCTTTTTGCTTAGCCACTTGAACAAAATCAGTAGAACAAGTACTCCAACTAAAATGTGGTACCCAGGAATGGTCTTGGCTTTTAATTTGAATTTCAAATTATTGGAAGTAAGCAGTTGCTAAACGCTGAGTTATTGGTCAAATTCACGTTACTACATAAATGTATGTATGTAGCAAATACTTTCTGCCCTATTTACACAACTACGTGACATCATGCAAATTGTTGCTATTTCACCAAAAAATATGTCGAAAATATTATAAAACTTCAGGTTTCAATTGGTAAACAAAACACATACAGCATTAGGCACAACTATCTTCTGCCCGTTATCTTGTTTTAAGTCGACATTTGTGTCAAAGGCGTCAGTTAGATCGTTTTTGATTCTGACTTGAACTGTTGTCAATGTCATCGGCATTTTGATCATTCGGTCTAATTTTGCTGAGATGTCGGGATGCAGCATTATTTTGTATACTACGTTTCGGTCAATACTGGCATATGCTTGTCTAAAGCCTACAATAAATTGTTAAATTCCCAGCCGTATGAAAAGTTAATCAGTTTGAGATCGTCCAGCCCTAAAGCCTTATTGGTACTCCCCAATGACATTGGCAGCATAGACTTTAATATTATTTTCTAATATTTTTGTCAAGATTTTATAATTTAGTTATAAATGTCTATTTTATTATCTGTAATTTTCGCGCTATAGTTTATCTCCTCTTTTGTGGATAGAGCATATGATAGATTTTCATCACTCCTGCGGTGTTCGCTCTTTGCTGGAGATAGCCTTCGTGGCACAAATTCTATCGCATAATATTGATTCAGCCGGAATTTTGTCAATGTTTGATTTCGTCTAAACAGAGTGTAGTCTTGGGCTGATATCCGTGTCTTAGATCTTTAACTACTTTCTATGCTTGTCTAGTTTTATTATTCGCTAAGTTTTTGATAATGCTTTTCTATTGCTCATAATAATATTTACATTTCTTACATGTAATGATCTTATTCGCTACTCGTCGGAGGTTTTCAGAATACTCTCTCTTCGGTCTAGAGTTCCTCTCGAGTAACTATCTGTACGCCTGATTTTTCTTTTCCAACGCATTCAAACACTCGTCGTCAAACCAGTCATTTTTTATGCGCCGTGCTCCATACCCAACCACTTGTTCTGCAACGGTTTATCAGGCGATGTCTGTTGTAATATGTAAGTCCTCCAGTTGTTTTACGTAACAAAAAAGGAACTTTATTCGCTATTGAAATTATATTTTATTCGTTATTGAAAGAAATAAAACCATCCACTGAAGCGAACTTACAAAACCACTGTAAACATATTGACCCCTAGAACCTGAAAATCTAAGCTCATTTTCAAACATTCCTTTATGCATACCAGCAATCTTTCCACTTTGACTAAAAGATACGCACTATATCGGCGTGTTGCTCTGTAACTGAAGCCACTAGTTCAATTAATTTTCCGATCTCGACCAAGTCCACCTGTTCGCCGTTCGCATCATGCTTTTGATAAATTACAATCAATCTATCACAAAACTCAAGCCTAGTATATAGCTCTTCTCCCTTCGCCAACGCAATCGTAAAGATTAAGAGATAACTTCAATTATTCACAAGAAGCAAAATTGTATGCCCACCATGTAAAAATGCAAACGCAGATAACCCTTCTTTCATGTCCGTATAATTTCTAGCTATCACTTTTATTCGGAAGTTTCTTAAAATATGAGACATCTGTCCAAAATGTCCAAAGTTTAATTGACTTTCCCTGGGCATTGGTACTGGTGTAACTGATTCAATGGTAATTAATCGTTGCGCAGAAGTTCAAGTAATCAAAAAGTTCACGTCGAATTTCACGTAGAGATGGATGACCGTCTAATTAAGATTTGCGATAGGCCTTGAAAAAATATGATGTTTCAAATGAGAATGTACGTTTTCGTAAAGTCAGGAGCGTGATGCGAATCAGATGAAGCGAAGTTTTACTTACTGGTGTTTTAAAACTTATACGTTTGCAATATTGAAATAATTAGGAATAAAATTGGTAGTAACTGTATAAGGGTGTATGATTCATGAGCTAATTTGAGTATTTTCAGGACATTTCAGAAGACGAATGTTGTCAAATTTGCAAAGTTGTGTTGAAACTGGCATTATTCACAATTGGGGTGTAATGTCCTACTCACATCCAGTTCGCGGCAACACGCAGTGGAGTTGTATAGCTGCCGTAAACACAGAACAATTTATTCAGAAACTTGAATTGGGTAGTAAAATACAGGTTAAAAACTGACTATTTTTTTAGCAATCTAAAAATACAATCATTTATTTTCTCGTATTCTTTTGAGTTCTTGTCTGACTATTGTCTACGGGAAACAACAATGTATTCATTGAATTATTCGCCTCAACAATAGACGCAATCCGAAACAAAAAATACACCCATGAAGCCCTAAATGATGTACCATTGTAATTACCCTTGGACACTTTACAGGCACTGAAACTATGACTAAGAGACCACAGCAAGAGCAACAACCGCAAGCTGTGCGAGCTGATGGAAAATCGATCGCTTCGTGGATATTGAAGACCACACAATTTCTGGTGGCACGATCAATCGACATCTACTACGTGCTCAACATGTTTCAAGTTATAAATTGGATACGTTCTGAAATACCTGATCGAAAAAGATATACCATCGCGGACTACCAATTGCTTCAAGCTTGATACGAGGAAACGCAGCAGCTACAAAAAAAAAATCGATTCGGCAGCGATCGCTCGGTGTTAATGGAAAAAAGATGGAGTTTTTACTTTAAGATAATCTGGTTGTTATCGGTATTAGCTGCTTAGATACTAAAGAAGAAGCGTTATTATCAGGACTTTGTCGAGCTTCTGTGAGAGGAACACTTGACTCTCATTCAATGAGTGCCTTTTTCAAACAGATTAGAAAATGAAAGTGCTAGTAACTCTCATAACAAAGCTTCTTCTTATAAACTTATACGATCAAATAACACATCGCCAAATTGTGCGTGAATCGAATCAGTTTCGTCAAATTGGCAATCAATCATTTGTGGTACTTGCTCGTATAAACTACGATTTAATGTGGTGGTGTCCACCGTGCATACAATCAGTATCCCATATGTGTGGCCTTTCATGTAACGAGCCTGATCATCACATTCAATCTGTTGGCCAGCAAAATAGGTAGCTATCGAATATCGAGCTAAGATAACGTGTCACGAGAAAAAAATTAATACCAAAAAAAAAAAAAAATTACAGAGTAAACCACAAGACAAGCAATCTACGAACGCAGACCCACGAATGCCTAGACATCATTTTGACTTTCCATTTACATACTGGCATTTCAAAGTGTATCTCCTATTAGTTGGTCGGTATAGCCATACCTGACATTCTACAAGCCATAGTACATTAATTCAACATGTCACTGGTTAGCTCAGAGGTTTTCTACTTCTGCTGTTGTTGTAGGCTCACTTAAGTTGGTTTGCTGCAATCGGATCGTCGACTCATTTTATACCAAGACGATATCATGAACAAGTATGAGTTCGATTGAGAATATGAACACTTTATACTCATAGTACTGGTGCCCATTCCATGGCATCCAGTTTTTAATATAGGTGGAAGCAAGCCTTTCTCGTATATCTTCCAAAACATAAATACACTCAACCGTAGCAGCCTGGCTTTGAGTAGATCTTATCGGTGTGGCAGAAAATGAATTTTCAAATGCACATGCTTCAGATAATATGCTCTAAGTATAACAACTACGATAGGATGAATAAGTACCTTGTTAAGTCTATACGAATCGTTGCAGATAAAGAAACAATTTATCGCTGATAATTCTCCTGATTCCTTGAATAGCTCAAGAGGAACTTAATTGCACTACTCGAATTTTTACAGAATTATGTAGACTTCAATGTTTTTTTTTACAGATCCTACTGTAGACTTAAAGGTCCTTTTAATTTCACCATTGCGCCTGTAGAGTTTTTGCTATAACCAAGTATTGTTTGAATAGATGAAAACGCTTTGAAAAACAATTTAATTTGTTAGCATTTGTTGTCCTTAGTATTCAAATTTAAATCAAATATGTTTGAATCTTGTAAATCAAAGTTGGTTTAACATTTTACTGACTCTGCGATTGAGAGGCGTCGCAATGGATCGGTTGGGTGTCGCCGACGCATAAATTTTACTTCTGTCCAAATTTCTCAAGCTATAAGGCAATAATTGAAAGCATTCACTAATAATAAATCAAAAGAAAAATGTAATGTACAAACATTTTTTTTTATCAGTTTGGATGAAATTGAGCCCGTACAGCTACCTAAAATATATATTCTTAATTCTGAAAATTCGCTCCTTTCCCAAGTTGCACAACCATCGTAAGGCATATCCAGATTTCTGGTGTCCAAACATAAAAAAATGATTAATCAGAAGTAGCTTTAGTTGATTAGGAGCAACACTGCATCATCATACAACTTTGAGGATACATTCAACCTGCTGGTATGATGCCCCGAACAGAGTTTGGTTTCTATGCCATTGATGTTGATACCTTCAGTAGTGGAAAGCATCCTGATTCATCATTTGATTTTATTCACAAGTCAAATAAAAATTCACTTTGCGATTGACTTTATAAATTCCAAAAATTAAGGGCTTAGCGTATTTTGAAGCTGCAAACCCAACAGGAATTCTGGCACAATAAACAATTGAGAAGAATGTTGAATTGAAAAGAGCTTTTCCATCGATCACGAAGAATTTTCAAACGGATGAAATGAAATTAAAGTAAAAAATTAAATTCGCCTTGGCTAGCTTTAAAAACTGAAGGATATCCTTTTTAGAGGGATCCGATTTCAAACTTGAAAAAATCAAAAAGTATAAGTCGGATTGCCTAATTTTTTTATTTCGAAATTTGGTTCTTTACATTTACTTTTTGAAGATTATTTTCTGCAAAGGACCGCCGCGAATATCTCTCAAGAAACCAATTATAGAGGATCAATTTTTGATCACTTTTTGAAGTAACTGAGGCCGTATATCGTCAATGACGCGAGTTACGTTGGCTTCTAAAACATTCATCGTCGCTGGTTTGCCAACGTAGACCAATAACTTTACATGTCCTGACAAGAAGTAATCTGACAAGGTCAAATCGCATGATCTCGGTGGCGAATTGAATTATCCATTTCTCGAGATAATGCGATTTGTAAATTTTGTCTTCAATAAGTCAATTGTTGCGGTCGCTGCGTGGCACATAGCGCCATCTTGTTCAAACTACATCTCTCTCTCACACATCCATACGACGCGAATTCGGGTACGAAAACTGGTTTGTCACCTGCTCTGCACTATTCGCCATTGATTAACGCGCTCCTCGTGTTCATCTTTGAAAAAGTATAGCCATATGATGCCACCAGCATGCACGCCGCACCATACAGTGCATTTTTGTGGGTGCAACGGTGTCTCCATGACTTGATGGTGATTTTCCTCGCTTCAGATGTGTCAATTTTGCTTATTAACGTAGCCATTAATCCAATGAGCTTCGTCGCTGAAGAAAATTTTCCCGTAAACCAGAGGGTCAACTTCCAGCTGACTTTCGGCTTATTATCCGAACGTGCGACGCATCCGATAGTCATACAGCTTTACTTCTTGCACCAATTGGATCTTTTAGACCGAGATCCTTGCAGAAAATTTCCCACAAAGTGGACGGACAAATTCTAACTTCTTGCGTTCACCTGCGAATCGACAAATCTAAATTTTCAGCAATACTAGCTTCCATGGTTGCGATATTCTCTTCGGAACGCACTGTTCTCAATCTTATCGTTAACCTACGGTCCAGCAATGTAAATTGACTGCGGAAATTTATCTAATCTGATTTTGTTCGATACAAATCCTGCCTATCAATTCTTAAAACTAGAGTTCCACAAGGATCTATGCTGGGTCCTCTTCTATTTTTGCTAGGAGCTTTTTTAATAGGGACATAACAATTTTAAACTGTAGTACAAACGCACCATTCAAAATTGTTTATGATCTATTCATGTCAAAACGTCTGTCAAAGGTAACATTATTATCAGGGTTAAGTAAACGGACGAATAAAGTTTAGAAATTAATAAAAATTACAACGGAAAAAGTGAGTCGGTAATCGTAACATTACGAACACATACTTCAATTTTCGGTCATAAAAATCATCCCACCAGGCAAACTATGCGGGCTATAGTGGATAAGTCAATATATAAGAGTCAACATATTCATTATTGCATGTTTTTGTGGCAGTGAGGAAGCTGACTGATCGAAGTATCGAAAAAATCGCAGCCGTACGTGCTTCAGTTCCAAATGAGTCAAATCAGTCAATTCCACGCTTTTGACAAGAATTGGAAATCACCCTCAGTCTACATTGTGACGAATTGCGCGTAAAAATCTTGGCCTATACCCTTACAAGATCCAGTTAATTCAAGAACTGAAGCATCTTTTGATCATTTGAAATGTCGAATCTTCTCTGATTGGTCTGGCAAAGTTTTGAAGAAAATCCTGAATTTCATCGGAAAATCATCTTCAGCGATGAGGTTCATTTTTTTGCGTTATTGGACAGCAACAAACCTACATTGGCTTGAATAGACCCGTTGCATCGACAAAACGTGACTGTGTGGTGTGGATTTCATGGATCGTAATTTTTGGTCGCCTTTTTACGGTCAACGGAGTTCGCTATCGTGCCATTCCGGAAGACTATTTTTGGCCAGAATTGAATGGACCTGATATCACTCATATGTGGTACCAAAAAAATGGTGCCACACACAGCTGGTCAGCAATTGATCTATTGACAGTGAAGTTCGGTAATCGATTAATCTCGAGAAATGGTCCGCTAGCATGACCACCTCGCCCATGCGATGTAACGACTTTGGATTTCTTTTTATTAGGTTGCGTTTAGTCCTTGGTTTATGTCAACAAACCAACAACGTTAGAGGAGCTCAGGAACAATATTGAACAGGAAATTGCCAACGCTCCCGCTGATATGTGTACACTGAGAGAAAAACCGCAATCTAAAATCAATCATTTTCCCGATCAAATTAAGAAGTTACGTAGCCAAGTAGAGAGACCCTTGAATTTATACTGAACATCCTTAAATTAACGTTAAACATGATTATGTTCACAATATCTGAATAAACTAGGGTTTTCCTACTTCATTTAAGCATGTGTAGGATTACGATAATACGTATTTCGGTAAAATAGAATGAGAGGTTTATTTTAAGCACGTACAGTGTTAGGATAACATTGAATCTCTTGGTTTTGCACATGCTGCTACGAGGTACTGGAAAATTAAATCGTTTTTCATGCGCAGTTGAGTAGAGTGCGTAGTACATTGAGCAGTGTTTATTTCGCGTATGTATACAAGTGTGATAACTAAAATACAATGGACTCGGGTAATTTCATAGTGGCCACTAATGAGCCAGTGTATACTTATTTAGAAAACGTTGAAATAGTTACGGATAATAGTGTGGTTGGCCAGAACGATCCTAGCAGTGAAGATACACAGGATAACAACAAGTTATTGGAATTATTAGAAAAATTCGACCTAGTGAGAATTTTTGAGCAATTAAAACGTGAGTATTGTGTTTCTCAAGTATGTGATTTGTATCCGGTGTTTTACTTGTTAGGTGCACACATCACATTTAGAAGTTTGCGATATCTCTCCAAAGAAGATTTAGAAAAAGCAGTTCCACAAATAGGATTGCAGGCCGAATTTCGAGAAAAGCTATTCGCTTGGCGAAAAGTAGAAGTAATTTTCATAGTTCAAAATTTAAAAATAATGATTAACTTAAATATTATTTAGTATGAAGTTGATGATTGTTCGTTGTCAACTAACTCGAAAATAGTTTCATGGTTGGCAAAATCTTCTACGGGTGAAAGTCCGTCCGAAAGCACTACGTTAAAAAAATTTTCTTCTTGTGCATGTCTGGTACATAAAAAATATTGGTTTTAAACTGTAATATTAAAATGTTGTCATATTTTTAGGATGTTAAAAGCGCTTTAGAAGGGAACGTTGTAGGAAAGTCAATATTAACCACGTACAATGCAAGTGGAATTCTGACAAACAAACAACGTGACCAAATAATTAACATAATCATAGAAACTATAAATATTCGGAACCTCAAACTGACGCCAGCAAGTTTTTTGGCAATTACTAGGGAAATAGTGGGAATCTTTCCCTCAGAATTGAATTTTAAGGTAATATAATTTGAATAATACTAAGATCTTAAAAAACTAACTGAAATGAAAAAGAAACTCTTGATAGTTACTTACAAGTTTTCTAAATATAAACAGGACTATTATTACATCCCGAGGGAAAAGAAGAAGAATCCTCGTGGTCGTTTATACGACAAGTATAAAAATAGCCGAGCCAAATAAAAAATTATAGAAAAAGGACCGGATGTTTCATCATCGTCCTCCAAAGAAAACATCTCTGACGCAGCAAATAACACTTTAGAGGATTCACTCCGCTTGAAAACAATTTTAGCTCGATTTGTAAGCAATTGGGATGACCTATTAGATGCCTGGAGGAAAACGTGCAGCCTCCGACAAAAGGAAGTTTACGAAATGAAAAACATCGATTTTCTGAAAGCATGGCCTAAACTACTTGATACAAGGGCAGCTGAACTGGTAATTTATTGCAATACTAAAGTCAATAAATTTTAATCCTACACTCTCGTATTTTTCAGATTAATAAAGACTTTGATTCTTTACATAAAGGGAAAAATTTACTGTTCGAAAAGTGGGAAGGTGTTAAAAATAACCTAAAAAAATATTATAGAACCCTGAAGAATTAAAGTCCCAGAGAAATTGTTGAAAACTCAGAGAATACAGCTAATATAGGTCAACAATGTCATTCGTGATTTTATAAATAAACAAAAGTTCATATTTGCATTTTTTACTCTAGATTCTGAAGATTATATTCTAATTAACTATCTTAATTGTGTCATCAAGCCAACTGCACGGTTCCGGGTCGCATCAAAATCTACACTAAGAAAAGCTTCGATTCCAGATGGGCAAGAAAGTTTCGCACTTCATCTTCAAAGCATCAATAATTATCATATTAAGGTGAAAGAAATTATTGACAAATATTATAACATTAAGCAAACTATTCAACCCTTTATAATTGTTGTTGGGCTAACGCCACAAAGTTTGACGTCATTCTTTGTTTTTTTCGATGGGAATTTACACTCAACAAATTCATTTATTGAAGCACTGGACTTAGTATTTAAAATATATAATAGCTATAATTTAAAATATCCCGTAACATGTGAAGGTCCTTGGACATTCGTTCAAAGATATATATACGAAACTGAAACAGAGTATGATTACAAGTCACCCCAAATCACATGTATTTTGAATTTCATGCGATCGCAGTAAATTTAAAAAAAAATTTAAAGAGTTTCGCAATTATTTTAATGTAAATAAAATGTTTGTTTGCTTTAAATGCAGTGCGAATTTCGAGGAAATCGCCAAATTAATTCAGCATTTGAAATATTTTCATTTGTTAACTGCCGAATACCCTTTGCGTTGTGGCCAAAAGAACTGCACACTATTATTTTTAGGGTTTAATCGACTAAAATCACATTTGCAAATTGTCCATTCTTTTGAAAACCAAATGTCTACTGAAAAGATAATTGATTCTGAAAATAAACTCTTGAAATACTCGGACAATGTAAAAATTGAAAGTGTTCAAGCTGCAAATCAATGTCATGATGCCCCCACGATCATTTCAATTAATAATTTAAAAAGACTGGCAGTATTTTCTACACTAGAATTATATGCAGAAGATTTCCTGCCAAGGCAATATGTGCTCAAAATTCAAAATATTGTGAATGAATTCACTTCTCTAACCGCTGAAATGCTATCAGTATTAAGTGCTGATATGCCTGTAAATTCAAAACAACATGTGACTGAAATTGTTCATTTTTTAAACAATCCTTTCTATGAAGTTAAAACTGAATATAGGTTATTGAATACACTAAAAAATCTTGCTCTTTATGAAAATCACAAATCTCAAACTGTACAGAGCATGATTTGCGAAAGAATTATTGGCGGAGCTCCAACCTTTGCACCTAAAGCAATTAATATTGGAATTTTACCGCTTGTGTTTCAGTTTAAAACGTTTTTCGAATTACCAAATGTATTGAAAATAACTCTCGAGAACATAGCTACTTTAGGTTCACAACCAACAATAAATAATATTGTTAACGGAAAATTATTTGAAACACAAAGAAAGCACTATTCACCTTACGTGATAATACCATATAATTTATATTCCGATGACTTTCAATACAACAACAGCTTGGGAAGTCACCCGCAGTCTATTTGTGCTTTCGACTATAATTTTCCGACAATTCCCCAACATTTCCAGTCGAAATTAGATTTTATTTTCCATGCAGCTTTCTTTAATAGTGAAAATTAAAAGCTTTGTTCTCTTGAGCTTTTTTTGCATGCACTAGTAAATGAGATGGTTATTTTAGAAAATGGGATTGATATTTGTGTCAATGGTGCTGCTACCAAAGTGAAATTCATCCTTAGCCTGGTAATTGGCGATAATCTAGCTGTAAACATGCTTCTAGGGTTCGTTCAGTCGTTTAATTCAATTAGATTTTGTCGAATGTGTCAGAGAACAAAACACGAGACCAGAAAAGACTTTAAGGAGTTTCCAAATTTTTTAAGAAATGAAGAGAACTACAAGCAAGATGTACTAAAAAATGATGCTGAGTCTGGAATTAAATATGAATGTCCTTTCAATAATTTGACCTCTTTTCATGCAACCAACAACACTTACTTTGATCTAATGCATGATGTCCCAGAAGGTGTATTCATTTATGACATATGTAATGTTTGTCTCGGACTTATATCAGATAATATCATATCTTTAGAAACAATGAATAATAGAAAAAGATTGTTTCCTTACGGAGAAATTGAAATGGGAAATAATTCTCTTGATTTATCTATGAATCGTCTTAAGCGATTTAATTTGAAAATGACGGCAAGTGAAGTTTTAACGTTCGTTAATCTATTGCCACTGATGATAGGAGATTTGATTCCTCGGGGAAATAAGCATTGGTCTCTACTTTTAATATTATTGCAACTTTCTGATGTATTATTTCAAACTAGTTACACGGAAGACGAATTAACAAATCTTCAGCAACTGGTTGAAAAGCACCACAAATTATACGTTTCTTTGTATGGTGATTTGAAACCTAAGCATCATTTCTTAGTACATTATGCTTCTGCGATAAAAAATATAGGACCATTAAAATACTTATGGTCTATGAGGTTTGAAGCGGCTCATAAGCCTTTAAAAGCATATCTCAAGAATATAACATCTAGAAAGAATCCATCTTTGTCAGTAGCTGTGAAATGTGGGCTGAAGTATTCAAAAACATTAGAGAAATACAAACATGGATTTGAAAACATTCTAATTGTAACTGAGTTCAGGGAAGAAAACCTTACAGCTAATCAAATATTTTCGAACATTGAAAATCGGCCAAAATCTATTGATTATATGAAGTGTAAAATATCTGGAAATGTTATATATAAGAACACAACTTACAAAAATACATTTTATCTAGCTATTAAGTCTCCAACTAAATTCAGTTTGATGAAAGTACTGAACTATATAATCGGAGAACATGATAATTTATTCGTTATTTGTAAACCTTTGAATATTATTCAGTTTGATGACCATTTTCATGCATACCAAGTAGAGGAATGCCATGATGTATTTTGCATAAAACACATTGATGAATTCTCAAGTGCTCCTTTAATCTTATACGCTATCAATAATGGATTCTTGTACCATAAATATCAACCATTATAGAATATTTTTATATTCCCTTGATGCATCTGAACAATTAGAAAAAAACAATCGACAAAGTCACAAGAACGGATATATGTAACTTGCCATGGATTTCTATAGTGAAATAATAAAGAGAAATTAACATGAATTGACAATCTTTTAATTATATTAAGAATTATTTGACAAAATTACAGGGCAGGGCTGCAAAGATCACACTCGAAAGACATTCGAGTAAAAGCTGCTTCATTGCAGCTTTAACATCATGAGTTATTTTGGATTTTGAACTTAACTCAAAAATAATTTTGAATGTGAGGGAGGCTGTACGCTTCTGAGCTATGTTTAAGTACGAATCAGATTTAAAACAATTCTGTATGTGATTAAGATAATAGAAAACAGATTAACTATGTCTTAAACTTTTTCAACTCGACACAAGGTTAAACTAATACTGGAGAGCTTACTTCAAGCTCGATATTGTATTAATGTAATAGTGGCATCCTTCATTTCAGTAAAAACAGTATCACGTCAAAATCATGTTTGAAAAAAGTTAATTTAATGCTGTTTGCGACTGATTTCACTCTGTTTTTCTCTCAGTGTAGAAGAGTGGTGGAAAATTGTCTCCAAAAATTCATCGCTGCATATGAAAAAAATTGAATTCCATACTGTAATACGCGTTTCAACCCGATATCTGAATTATTCTGTGTTTTATTTGAATATAAAAAGATGAGGTATGTCCTTAGTAAAAAAAAACCCTGTATTTTATGTGAATGATCTGCTGCAACTTCTTTGACCAATGACTTTAATCTCTTTCTAGCAGTAATATCTATCGAAAATTGCGGACTCTTTCAATTCAAGCTGCACATACTTTAAAATTGATGCTAAACAAACAAGTTTGTGTCAAATATCCAAAAATGTCACGCAATAGTTTTTCTCATAAAACGAATCCACTGGTTTATAGCTACTTTATTCCCTTATCCATGTCACGGATCTTGGAGTCACACCAAATAAAATTAAAGATAAAATTCATTTCCAACCATTTCCACTTCACTTCACTTCACTTTTTACTTTATTTCTATGCAAATCAAAAACGTACCCTTGTAAATAAAATAAAATAAAATAAAGTGATTGTGAATTTATAGTAATGTGTATCTAGTGCTAAACCCTAACAGACATCTTCATATATGCTCCTGTTATCATCAAAATAAAGTTTTCATTACTCACAAAACAATTTAAACTGCAAAGCTCCATCTCTCGTATTGAAACGTAAAAAAAACAACTCTTCGAAAGTCCCAGGCAAACAAACAATCGCCTCCCTTTTCAAACCCAACAGCCTCCTAATTCATTACTTTCATCAAATAAAATAACTGTCGATTGAAATCCATCTTCACTTCCAAACTCAGATACATTTTGCAGCATATCAACAAATCTATACAATATAGGCATACATTGCTATTTGCTAACGTTTCGGTTGTTACACAATAATCATAGTGCACGGACACATCGACATAAGACTAACACAGAAGAGAGTTGAACGAAGGCATTTTGAAAAACGACTTTTCTCCCCGGGAAAGTTGATAGCAGCAGCAGCAAAAATGGCATGTCGTGGCATGGCATGAAAGTCTTTTCAGTTCGAATAGAAAGAAGAACGTGAAATGCAATAAAAGAAAAACAGGAGAAAAATTAATGGACTTTTCAATTCGTTGACAGTTCATTCAGCCTGAATGATTTTTCCATCGATTCATGTCAAGTTTGTTCATTTGTTCGCTTCGTTTTTTTTTCTGACATTTTATTGTATCGTAAGCTATAGGTACTTTCCTAAATCGGCATTCTCTTTTTACTCGCACAGTTATTTTTCACCATTTATTTCACCTTTGAATTTCGAGTTTATTCCGATTGGTGAATTCGTTCGACATATCTACACGCACACATGTTTCAGCCATTACGGATGCGTTGCTTTCTTTCAATGACAAGCTGTGTCCGGTTACTGTAGTAACTAAGTAGTAAATAAGGTGTTGAATATTTCATTCACAATTCAATTAAGTAAATAACATTTGGAACTTGCTGGACACATAATGTTGTAAAAGTGGATGAGAAGGGCTCTCACCTTAATTTCGAATAGGCTCTACAATTTCTTGTATGTATATGCTTAGTGAGTTCGTGATATCTTATCAGAACATCATTTTCGGTGTTGTCCTCTTATTACCAAAAGTACTAGGTTCAGCACTTTTTCCAGCTTATCAGAGCTTTCTTACTTTTCGACGATTTACAACGCAATTTACTTCTCATTACTTTTTGAACAAAATTGGTATTAGACAATGTCAAAATGTACTGAATGCAAACTGAGAGAAACGAGTAGAAAAGGAAAAATTCGAGCGTAATAAATTAAACGGAAACTAAAAAATTCGAATTGGAAATAATGGATATCAGATGGCGAATATTGATCCCAGCCTTAAAACGTTACCTAATGCAATTTTGGGCTTTCCAGATTTCTTTCGAAAAATCGAGATATACTGTAAGAACCTTTGTCGAAAGAAATATCAAGAAAGCGGGAAAGATAACGCTGCCATGTCGAGTAAAGCGATTTTGATAGAAAAAGAAGATGTAAATTCAGGTAATTCTTCAGATAACCAGTTCGATGATGCCAAGTTTAAGAAAATGTATAATCAAACGTTTCCTGAAAGACGGAAATTTGATTTCCCATCCGTAGAACTTAATAAGAAGGGATTGTCAGGCATGAGAGGAATACGAGCTCGTCTCCGAAAATTCAGACGTTTACTTTAAATTAGACTTTTAGTTGAAGTCACAAAAACATTACAAATATAGGTTAAATATGTCTTTTAATAAAATGAACCATACACCAATTTTAGAACTAGGACTATCTTGTGTGTGAGGTCATTAGATATGCACGGACCATGCATATTGTATTGAGTAATGAAGAGTGTGAAGTTAGACCCTAATTGCTCTAACTTTTAATTCACACTCTCCATCACTGTACATCCTAGACTGTGTTCAAACAGGTTGAAACACACAGATGGAGCGTGGAAAAAACTATACCCTCCACACAAAATCTTTCAAAACCATACAAGGGCTACAGGAAATAAACCAGGATTGATCCAATAGCAAATTGAACAACGATTTGCACATTCTCCCATGAAAAGTGCGCTCTCTGTATTGATCGAATGCTACAAACCAGCTATTCGATGCACTTTCACGATATCGTGCTAACATAAAAGCCTTGCAGGAAATACGGTGGAACGGGGTTAGTATTTTGGAGGAGAGCAAATATAACATTTACTACTGCTGCCATATACAGGTTTGCTAGTCAGCGAAAAAATGAAACGATGATTATCGGCTTTACAGCGATAAATGAAAGGCTGGAAACAGACATAAAGGCAAGCCCTGTCCTTAGGAGAACGATAACGTACGCTAGAACGCCAACGAATTGCTAAAGATATCGAACTGGTCGACGAGATGCAGAGAGACTCCCAGAGAGAGAGAGAGAGAGAGAGAGAGAGAGACAAAACAGGTGCGATTTATTAAAAACGAACAAATTTGAGTTAGTGAGGACTCACCGATACCTTAGTGATTAAATTTGAATGGAAGTAGCTCAAGATTAGCAGAGTGCTTTTGAGAAATCTGTATGGAACTTGGTAGTTTCGATCTAAAGCCGAGGCCAGAGCATGAGAAAATTCAATGAGGTTGGTAGATGTGTACCGACCTTTAACAAAGCTATGTTGCCGAGATCCGAGGACACAGCTAAAAACATCGTAAATTTTGTTAAGCACAAAATACTCCATGTTTTTGAAAAAGCAGGGAAGAATGGAGATGGGGCGATAATTTGAGGCAAGGTTACGCTAACCAGATTTGAAAATGGGGAAAATGTTTGAAATTTCCCAGGAAAAATGACTATCCTAAAGACTAATATCAAATAGAATTGATAGGGTAAACATCACAAAGTTAGAAATGCCCTAAATTGGATAACTCATGAGAAGATGTAAAAAATTCGAATTCAGTGGATTTAGCGAGAGTGAAGAAAGAGAAGAAAAGTTATAAGAAAAGGGAATAAACGAGTCACAGTTCACTGAGCAGAAAAACGTGCGAAGACATCGCAAACCTTCTGACGATGAGAAGCAATAATTAAATGTTAGAGAAACAGGTACGGTAGAGGGGGATGTTAAACATAGAATCAGAAATTTGTATTGTCATTCGAGATGAGAGAAGTTTAAATAGGTGAAAAATAGTAGCGCATGGCAAGTCGTATTTCATTCTTAGCAGCAGCCCGTAAACAAGAGAAATGAGCAAAGTCCTTTTCTTCATTTGGGCTTAAAAGTTTTATTCGTGCAGTATTTATACTATCAAGAGCACGTTTAACACTCTCGGTAAACCAAGGAGCATTGTTGCGCTTACGGAAGCTTGAGGTGTGTGAGGTGACCAATTCAAGAAGAATATCATAAAATTTCTTAACTTGGAACAAGCTAAATTACTTGATTAAGTTAGTATCGAGAGCTAAGAGGTCAAAATTGCTTGTTTTTTTTTTTTTAAATTAAGATGTTGTTTACAAGTTTCAGAAAGACATGTGAAGTGATCCTTTTCGAGTCCAGATATAGTTCTAATTTTTTCCAGTTTAGCCCTCATGCCACGAACATTTTGATAATAAAAAGAAAATTAAGCTTAACAGCTAGGTGTGGAATCTTCGGTGTCTGGTTTAAAGAAAATTTCCACGGTTTTCGAATAACTTAAGTAAAGTATCAGGTGGACAGACTTCGTATTGGCAACAATATCAAGCCCAGGTGGTAGCGCCAATTTGAAAGGAGCCACATATCTCCTAGATTGGCTGTCCTTAGTTAACTTGATGCAGTTGACGATGTGTGGAATATAGCCAAGCTTTTTTTACTTTCAATTTTCTAGAGCCACAGTAGATGTGTCGTACGCAAAGCGAGATATGGTCACCTGAATAGGAGGTAAAACTATACGTAGAGCCGAAATGTCGTCACAAACATTATAGACCAAGAGTCAGGAATGTATTTTGTGTTGTCATTTCAAAAGTCATGAAAATGCACACACTGAATCCTTTATACCTGCTGATCACTAAAAGTTACTTCTGGCAGCTCCCTGTGCCCGGGTTCTCATGTCAGTGTGAGCTATAAAATTGTCTTGCTCACGCTAAGTATCTCAGTTTAATTTGCTGACACGGTAGGAGACTTCGCACAGCTAGAAATTCGCTCCAGTGAGTTGAGGGCCACCGAAAAAGGCAACAAAAGCTTTAACGGTTGCTGTATAGTTGATGAGATTGCATCCAAAGAATCAAGTTTCTACAGGGAGGGAATCAGTGAATTGCTTGAAATAGGGACAAAAGTTGTAACTCGGGGTTCAGAATACTTCGAACAAACTTGTATTTCATTGTTTGAAGACTTGAAGACAAACTTTTGCTTGAAAAAGGACGGAATCGTATTTGTACACCTAATATTACAATCAATTAGGCTTCAAGTCAAGGACCGAAAATGGACATAATCCATATGAACAGACAACCAAATAAAGGCCATCATAAAATTTACTATTATTATTTATTTGAAAATTAACTATTCTTTTCTATTTCGTTTTGTTGTAAAAGGTGGTCAAATATCAGTTCAAACCTCACCCTACGTGATGTGTATGAAGCATCCAATTTTTGAAGTACTTATCGATTCAGATGCATATTGCCAATTCTTTGCGGAATATATTTTGACCGAAAAATACTTACTATACATCGCCCACGTTGCATGGGTAATTTGAATTTACAAGTATTTGCTCGTTCAGTATACCAAAACTATTTATAAAACAAAATCATTATTTTGGTGACA
The DNA here is from genome assembly GCA_947369275.1 of Nemotelus nigrinus. Taxonomy (NCBI): domain Eukaryota; kingdom Metazoa; phylum Arthropoda; class Insecta; order Diptera; family Stratiomyidae; genus Nemotelus; species Nemotelus nigrinus. The sequence continues at coordinate 133,393,323 of OX376374.1, forward strand.
GTAACAAAAAACATTCCTACCGAATATGTGATACATACTAGATCCATGTAACTCAGTCTAAATGCAACCGAGCGTTAAGATTCAATAGGATTATCTAATGGCATTTAAAACCACATTGCATTTATGTCGAATATCAATGCTATTAAGTGTTAAATATCAAATCACGTTCTCATTCTGGTGGTTTTTGCTCAATCTAAGATTCATTAGACTCGTTTCATGAAAAAGGTCTGTAATTATCTTGTCACACGATTAGCCACACAAAAACCCATCCGTCAAAGCTGAGGTACATACATACCATATGCGATCAATGCTAGTCGTCATAAACGACCAATTGACTTAATAACAGTCGAGTACGCAACAATCCAACTAGTCACGTTATGCTAATTATTATATCGCAAGGTGGTGGTGCAGTGATCATTTAGCTTTGCTGTTGGCTATAAACATACTAATTAAAGTTTTTACTGACAAATCGTGTCGAAGCTGCCAAGTTTGTCATCCATCAATTTGAAATTGTCCTGCAAGAGTTTGGCGAACGCTTGTTGTCCTTCGTTAGCTGGATGCATACTAGCTAACCGATTTACGGTTATCATAGTATCATGATATTAAATTAAGGGTAAAGTTGAAGCCATCAGCTGGCAATTTATCGCTTCGTCGGAAGATACCGAAAAGCTGAAATCATAATTTAATTACAAATGAATTGGTTTTTATCCATATGATGACCTACATTACAACCCATGAGTCAGTGAGAGAATAGCTGAAAACGTCTTTACTGCTAGCACTGATAGCAATTTTCAACTTCCCAGACAAATGTATCCCTTAACTTAACTTCAACCCTACCCGTTCTCATTTATTCGCCAATGACTAGCAAAGTCACTGTCTGCTCAGATGTGACGCCTGCCTTGATAAATGGCACATCATCTATTTTCGATGCTTAGCGAATTCGAACGTCTTTTTAATGACTATCGCTGTCAGGCTTCCGCTCTTTCTGTAGGTTAGCTACTATAAACTCGAAGCCGATATCCAGGACAAGGAATTCATCGGCAAATGCTTAGCACGCATACTATTATCGAATTATCATGTCAATCGAAAGCTGTATCTGGTGACATTTTGATGGGAACACTTTAAATTTTGCATTCCTTATCAACGAAGAGCCATTTCTTTGCTCGTGTTGCCCCATGAGGTCTTATTTGCATTACATCTTTCCGAAATTATCACCTACTACTACTACCTTGGATATTCACTTGTTCATTAAAAGTCGTTTTTGATTACTGGTCGTTTGGAATCGGCTTTCGATCGAAATAACGTTGGAAAACCAAAAAGTGGTAGCAATCAATAATGAGTTGCTGTTTTGCGACCATTGAACAGACGGCTCAAGTGCTGTTTAATATCGCATCTTTCAGATCGAATTATTTTCGAATTTTTCTTTACGCAGTTCTTTCATTGTTGTCGTCTTATGAATCAGCAGGCTTATGATTGAGTCAACTTGAGATCGTATTGCTTGTATATGACATTTATCGTTACATCAGATATTGATTTAATTCGAACGAGATATCAAGATATCGGTGTAATATAAAGCCTTCAGACTGGTTAAGGTTGAATGTATTTACCGAATTAGCTTGATTTTTCATTACAACTATAAATTCAATATTTTTGTGGAAGGTCGAGCTGATACTAGTAGATATTTGGACACCGGTTGCAGATATTTATTTTATCATGGACTATTTTCTTAAAATACGAAATATATACAGTATAATGATCTTCAAACAAATTCATAAATCTATGAATTGAATGTACGGTTCTTTATTGTCCCGTAAAGTTACTCAGCTTTTCATCGACATTCTAAAAAAAACTGCCTTTCTTTAAAATCTCATTCAGCTAATTTGTCAAACCCTTGCAATAATTTCATACACACAATCTACTAGTAAAAAAAAACTGGAAAAACACATCGATGAAATTTAATTTGATATATGATCAATCGTTTGCTCGTTCCACCAGCGAACCCACCTTCTTTTATCCATATGACAACACGTCGTTTCGGTTGCGTATAGTGACGCTCTCGTTCGGAAGAAACTGCCACAACATTAATCTCCTCCACAGATCATTAAAAATCGACATTAATTAATCAATACACGAAAAGCCCGGAAGTCAATTCGATAAATCTATTTTGTCGACTCTATAAATTACAAGTAACGCATACCTCTATTTCCATTCATACATACTATGTTGATTAGGGTAGTAGTTGTGTTTCCCGTTAAGTTGGTGATGAAGCATTAATTTTAGGTGCGTATGAATCACAGCAACAAACAAAACAGATATTTTTCAAAAGCACACGCCAAACAACAATCGAAAGCTGTTGTTTCGAAATACATGATTAATCATTTGATCCCTTTGAAGATGCTCTTGAAGATCAAGTGTACAAGTCATCGAGTATTTGGTCCTCCATCTGATTAACAACAATTGATATGATTTAATGTGAAGTGGCAGTAGTCATAGTTCAAGTCGTCATCATTATCATGATCCTCGGACTACATTCTTTTCTAACTATCTATTTCAAAAGTGTTACACACAGAAGTTAGGTCTGAGGCCAGGGGCAACGCTTGAAAAATCACAAAACAAACACCAATAGCTTTTCTTTGTGATCAAGAATCACATTTGCAGGCAAGCCATCATGTATCCGTTTCGGTGCCAGCTGTTCATGTTCGCCACTTGCTGCAATACATAGATATATAGGAGGATACACAAGGTAGGCACTATTCTTTTGCCGGCCAAGAAAGAAAAACCAGCTCCGTATCTGTAATCTGAAGGATGACTTGCAGTTTCCTACTGAAAAACAGGCGGCCTCAACATAGTTTTTCTAACTGATGAAAATACAAACACGTTCAATAGCATAGTCATCTATAGCATAACGATGTGGATGCAGCTGATGAACAGTCTGTACAACGAATTCTTACGACAATCAGATAGATATCTCGAGGAATTCGCTGCTTGGTACAATGTTTACAGCACACTCTTAGAAACCACACAGGGAGCGTTCTTTTCTGGATTTCTGACACGAGCACAAAATTATAACAATCCAATCAAATTCCAAATTAAATTTTTAGTCGCAAACTCTACACACCTTTCCGTTGAGAAGAGCTATCGATTACTAATCCGCACACCATCAAAAGAATATAGCAGCTGAAGGTCTATGTATTGAATATCCTACACAAGATCAATAAAAATGACTTGCAGAAAAGTCGACTCTGAGAATTTGCATTATATTTCGTAACTAAGTTCCCTCGAAACTGAATAGTGCAAGCAAGCCATCAGTAAAATGACCATTCACACAAATTTACAGTGCAGTGGTAATTGCAGTGCTCACAGACGGACTGAGCAAGCTAATTAAACGCATATTCACTGAATGATTGGGAAATCGTGAAACTGCATACACACTACGTAAAATGCATGGTATTGCAATAACTGGGATTTATTGCGGCCATAGAAATGCACTTGACAAACAAGACTTTAATCAAGAAATCATAAAGAACATTTGGACAGGTGTGAATGACGGCTTTGATGATGGATGGATGGATGTTTGCCTATTTAAGCTCTTGTACTGTTTCAAGATAGTGAAGGATAATTACTCGTTTGTTGGTTTATTCGCTTCCGTTTTTTAAATTAAATCACTTCTAGTTTCATAGTATTGTGCGACATTTTGGCGAAATAAATTTTACTGTTAGAACTATAGCACTCGAAGTTTGAAATAAAGTCAAATGGGGTAAAGTCAAATGGGGTAAAGTCAAATGGGGCAAAAAAAGAATAAAACGTCCTTTCTCTGCACTGACATATACCACAGGTCTATACAACATTATTAGATGCCCAAGGATTAGTTGGCAACCATACAAATGTCAAACGTACGTAAGATTTCTACTTCTCAAATTCTTGGAGAACGAAGAAAAATATTAATGTATGTCACATTGAACGGAGGCAGTTTCTTTTACCATTTCTTCGATCATAGAAATTTGATGTATTGAAGATTTTACTTTATTTATCTGTAAACAGAAACGAATCCATTTACAAACAAGCATAAACATTAAGACAATAATCAGAAAACAATATAACGATACATTATGTAAAAAGAAACTACTACAGAAAGAATTCATTAGAAAATATTCAAATTATGTGATAGGACGTTATTTTCCAATAAACAAAGCTGGCAGTTCTAATATTACAATTTTTAAATTTTGGTAGATATTTGATGTGTTGCTCTTTTATATATCAATGGCTTTAAAAAAGTACCCAAATTGTTGCCATCAGTAAACAATTGAATGAACATATATAAGTCTTAAGAGTGTCAGTGTCTCTACGCCACTCTGGCGCCAAATTAAAGAATAAAAACTCACTTAGCGCCTCCATTATCTTTGGAAGGTGATGCGCTATAGATTTCACAAACTTAATCCTGGCAGACCAATGAGTTTGTGAAGTTGAAATAGCTTATTTTTTTCTTTAATTTTACCCGTCCTTAAGGAATGCAGCTGATTAAATCGTACATTTTTTGTACAATGCCGAAGAAATTAAGGGCAGCAATACAGCTTTGAGCTGCCTCCACTCCGTTTGGATTGACAAAGTGACAAGCTCATGGAGAATAGACAAACGTGCCGAGATTGTGTTCATAGTAGTTCGAGCTATGTTACATAGGAGTTGAGACTATGTACATAGTCTCAACTCCATAAGAGAATTTGGCATTTATCTACATTTTATAGCTAGGATACTATCTACATATTGCATGCAACCATAAATGCTGCGCTATGTTACGTACGAGCATGAGCTACGTAAAATGGGATACTGTGTTTGTGGGAGCTATATTTTATAGCTTAGAGTACTATGTACATAGCATATGCGACCGCTGAAGTGTTGTGCTATGTAACATAAAACAGCGCGCTGTGTAAGTTGATTCAAAAATATCGAATCCCGTTTGCGTTTTGTGCGTATTTTGTAGAAAACATGAAACTCGAAAATGTGGATATCATTTCCAAAGTAACAACTTTGGGATAAACTCTTGATTTGGAATGAATTCCGATTTAATAGATAATCAACCAGAATATTTTGGAGGTAAAAATTTGGTCGAATTTCGCCAAGAAGAAAATCTTTTCCATTACTCTGCCAGAGCAAATATGAACAAAAAGACAATGGGCTTCTGAAAATTGAATCATATTTTTTGTTTTGTTCAACTAATTTTGATGGATTGAAGTAGTTTGTTTGAGTTTGAAAAATTCCTTTAATTCTGTTTGAAATTAAAACCAAAAAAACGCTCTGTATCGTTAGTTTAGTTCGAAATAAAGGATTTTCTTATTTTCGAAACCAATAGTCTAATATTAACATTTGCGGTTATTTAGAGGGTTAAGCGAGGATCTATTTTTTCCGTCGTCTAACATATTTTCATAGAAACATCGCGTCCGCTTACGATAGATGCTAAGTGCACCATTCCAGAGACGAGCCATGTACACTAAGTGAGCGTTGACTGCAATAGTACTCAAAAGTCCACGAAAACCGGCATAGTGATACAATTATTTAAATACCCGGACGTAATGTGAAGTCCTGAGACATGCAAACCAATACTTTGGAGGCCTCGAAGCTATTAAAAAAGGGGTTTTAGGCTGATATTTTTCATTGCAAAAAATGGGAAAGTGCATATCACAAAGTAATATTTGAAGAAATATCTTAATGCCTATTTCTGTAAACAACTAACCACCTGGAAGTTTTCACAATTAGTCAGAAAATCTGGGAAGTTAGGTCCATTAGGACAGACTAGCTGCAAAATGATCGCGCTACGATGCGTGCCTGTGGGATAACGATTAGACAATTGGCCATACACATTTGCCTTAGAAAGCAATCAAAAACAATTTGAGCTATGAAATTAATTAAAAAAAGCAAGAAAAATGAGTCACCAATATGGTTATGATCTTTTATGCAAATCCAACAAGTAGAAGAAAGGGGGTCTTGAATATCCTTATTCTCTAAAATGGATTAAAATTGCCTGTGACGTGTGTACAGAGAAAAGTTTATATATCGTTTTTTTTTGTTTTCGAAGCTATCGGCGCACAAAGAATGTACGTACCGAAAATCCGATTTTGTAAATACGGTTTGATTTGCATAATACGCATGCGAATGTGGCATATTGTCGAAAAAATTTACCGGAATGTTGCACTGCGCATTATTTAGTTTTTCATCATACTAAATCGTTTCGAACTACAAGCAACTAGTCAACAAATCATGAAATTCATGTTGCAGATGTTGACATTGAATGACTCCGAAACGAATATGTACAGTGCTCGAATATTCAAACAGTTGTATGAATAAAAACCCTAATTTAATCTATCAAAAATGTTTTGTATTTCTTTAAATCGTGATCAAAACCGGTTCCGTCGAAAAATATAATGCAATTCAATGAATAAATCAATTACTGTTTATAGCTTGTGATCATTTTAATGTAAACATCAGATGATACGCACATAGGTGAATCAAGCGGTACAAGTTGTTATTCTGTAAACATAACTATGAGACCCTAAAAACAAATCTAATCACACCTCAATGGCAAATACACAATTATCTATTAAATTTAAAAAAAAAAAAAAAAAAAATTCATTCTAATCATGCAGCCCATAATGCCACAATATTTTCGCATGGCTTTCAGACATATACAGTTTGTGACATGAACATGAAATTGAATTAGATGTTATCGGATTTGGGAGTTCAAGTAGTCGACTAAAAACTGATAGGTTTCATCGACTCAAATGAAAATTACTCATGTTGTTGCTGTCGTTATATATCTGCTTTCGATAATGCGCGGATATTTTGGTTAGTAAGTATGGCTCTATGATATGAAAATGCGCTGTCGGGCACTGTTGAGACCCCGTCATTGCGTGGGATCGTCTTAAAACGCTATGAAAGAAACATTTAAGAAACATTACGATCATGATTTGTACGGAACAGGTTTTGTTCGAATCAGACAAAAAATTTCAGTATGTCATGTAACCGTCCCACGTGCGATTAGGGATGAATGCATGATCGCCTTAGGTTTATACTTTCTGCGAAATCGTTTATGAACCAGAAATTTGGAGCAATCTCAATCAGTGATGAATTGGAAATTTGGGTCTGAACTAATAAGGAGTGTAGATTTATGAAACGAAAACTGTAGAAAAATTTCATTTTATTTCACTTTGAAATATTTTCTTAGCTCGTGAGAGACGAAAAATGACAAATAATCAAAAAAACGCTTTTAATAACCATTCAAAATCTATTAAATAGCTTTATAACATTCGCAGCAGGAATATTAATAGTCTCATATTCGTATAATGATTATGAATTGACCAAAACAGCTACTCTACGTTCATTAAAACGAACAGCAATCAAAGTCTGCATAAAAAATTGTGATTGGTTATGTTGTCAATGCACTGCCAATAGATTGATTCCCATCCATCTTAAGCACTCAAATAATCTTTATGAGCCGATCTGAGATTTTAACAAATCACCAGCAATTTATCAGCTTAAGGTGTACACAAGAGAAAAGCGTGGAACTGAAATGCGATGTGAAGTAAATGTCACAACAATAAAAGTATCCTTCGAAGACTGATGAGATGGGATTGTTTTGAGTGGTTTATAGATTAGAATGAATTTCGGGGAGTAGTGACTAAAATCGAAGATGACTGATATATCATTGTAATTAGTGTTTTATTCCAATTTTCCACCCATTTTCAAACGAAACGAGTCTCTTAATGATGGAGATGAATTAACTGAAATGATTTTTTTTTTGATAATTTGATTATAACATTTTTTTCAAGCAGGAAAAGTTATGTGGGGTTGCATATATAAAAAAAAACTGAACCGATTTCCCTGACCCAAGCTCTCTTTGCCTGCAAAAAGCATTAATTTCCAATCATCTCTATCGGCTTCCATTACCACTTAAAAGAGCTAAGGCGACACAATTTCCGAATCGCTTCGTACGTAATGCAGTTGATCGTACAAAAGCCAACCAGTGTGACACTTGAAAGATAACAAGTAACCTCATTTGTACCAAAACATATCAATGCGGCCCGGTGAAGTGTTTGTGTCTAACCGCAGGCTATTTATAATCCAATGATACCTACTTGCCGTAAAAATTAAATAAATTGGGTGGATTCTTGAGGCAACAATGGTTTGTTTACATCCATCAAGTCTTGTCACTTTTCACATTCTCATGCCTATTTAACGTTCGTCAGCCTCATTATCAGCGTCTTCGTCACGTCATGCCGCGTCAATTTGTGACTCTATGGTGTCTGTGTGCGGCGACGACGAGGACGACAACGACGTCGAGTCGTCAGTGAATCGAGAGTCAATTTTTCAAGTATTGCGCATTTTTCACTAGTTGTTGCCTGGATCGGGTATTTGTGTTAGATAGCCTTTAAATAACAGCCCAATAGCTTTTCGAGCTCATTGTTCGAAACATCAATTTGATTGATGGCTGGCAATTTGTAACTACTCAAGCTATATAGGCTCATCGCGATACCCATAAACCGAACGCTATTGGTCCGTGGGGACTTTCGGGATGCCGGATGGCGGAGCCTTTGTCCGACCTTTGTAATTATCCTTCGAAACCAATATATCAGCCGACGGAACGTTTGCAAGACATCACCGCACAGCAGCATATAGAGTGAAAAATGGAAATTCAATTCAAAATAGGGTACCGTTTACTCGCCCCTATACACGAGTACTATGCGTCGCATCTAAAGTAGCCAATTCAAGATATTGTTTTACCGAACAAAGGGAAAAGAAATCGGCAAAGCATGCTGGACTTTGGCTAAATGCCCAGTGTGCAGTGATTTGCAAAATCATCGTCTGTTTGGAATTTGGGGTCCAGCTCGGTTACAAGTTGAATAATTTTAGGTACTCACCAACTCCGGCAACATGAATTTTTTTCATCCAAGGATATATTATTCGTTCGCCGTCCGTTGTTTCACCATTATCACCATCACCATGCTCGGAATCTGAATCAGCTTCTTCGTCCACGTCGTTCCCATGCGAACCCATTTCATCAGGCGATCGATCGAGCATTAATCGATCTTCTTCCAAAAGGTCGTCCTGTAATATACATTGAGAGATTATAATTCAGAAGTACGATAGTTGTAAATGTATGCATATGTACATATGTTGGTTTATATATCTACTAATACAGTTAAATCGAATGCCAATTTTCGATATTCAGCGTAAGTTTTTTTTTAATGAAAATAGTTTCGGTCTTCATGAATTGTGATTTACATTATGGTGTTCTGTATTTATGATGAATTGAGACGATTTGTTCAAAATCGATTATTACTCTAAGTGGGGCACTCCTTAATTTATATGAAAGCTACTATATATATCTACGAATGTCGTAGCTACGAGGTGTTCGAAAATATTTACACAAAGCTGTTTTCTATGTTTAGGCTGATTCGTTAAACAAATTATTGAATGGAACTTACATTATCTGAACAGGTATCGTCATAGCGTAGTCTCATTCCTAATTCTTGCAATTGCTGCCCCGCGGGCACTGCTTCTTCTATCCGTCTTTCCAATTTCATACCTGAAACAATACACAAATAAAAATTATATTAGGTAATTTACGAGATTAGAAAAGATTTTATTTGTAGTTTTTTTTTGTACATTATTAATCTAATTGAAGTACTATTTACAATAAAAAAATACTAAGTACCGGCTATAATCTATTGATATGTTTTTTTAATTTTATTACGAGATTTAATAATTTTCGGAAGTGCAAGAGAATTTGAATTTCAGATATATCACGAAGTTATATGAAATGTTTCAACAGAAAGACCTCTCTCATTCTGAATTTGTTTGGGAAAAACTATCTTTTATTTTTATCTTTTTTATTTATACTATTACTTTATTTTAAATGTATGTTTTAAAATTGATATTATTAAATATTAAATGTTTAACTCGATATTTTGAACCACTAAGAGGGACTTTGCCAAATCCTAAAAAATGCAAAGCTACTTCAATAAACTCAACATTATTTCTGGCGGAGTATCTGCTATGCTTAACCAAGCTTCTCGAGAAATATATTTAGAGATAATACGTTACACAAAGTTTGGTTCAATCATACACTGCCTGCCAAGCTATGAGAATAACATTTTTCAATACATTAGTCTAGGTTAGAACATCTCAAATCCAATTACATAAAGACCTTGTATATACTATTAAATCATTCGTTATTGATTTTAACTGCTTATCTAAACTTTGTTCACAACATTATAGTATGTGAATAAAATAGTTTATGTCGTTTTTTTACAAATGGGTACTTTTTCATAGAAGTGAATTTTTTATATACATTGAGCTCAAATAAAATATGCACTCGATTGTGAAAATGAAGCTCTTGACAACCTAAAGTGTTATATAATTTTTCTTAACATACTCTATCATTATCGAAGGAAGATTAAATGAAATTGAAGCAGAATTTACTGTATCAGTTTACGTAGGCTGAATATACAATTTTTAAAGCATATTGACGGAATATTTCATTATAGGTACACTGAAAAGAAGCATAGCTTCTAAGACCATAATTTATACTTATAATTCTGGCTCTATTTACATCGTGGTCTTCGGGATTTTGATAAAATATAGCGCCTGACACCAAAATGCATGGTGAAAAGTTCATATGCGTAGACACGATGTATTATAGCTTGTATAGCCATGTATTATAGCCCTCAATGATATGCATTATACCTCTGGTAAAAAGCAAAGTGAAAGGAAGATACAACTTCAAAAGACGGAAAACTCATGTTTCTCACTTAGACGCTGATTCACGAGCGACATGTTCACGGCTCGATTTTTACTACCAAAATGAGCTAAATTATTTAACCCGATTTTGAACAAACGGCTTGCACAATCACACAATACCCATACACAATCAATCTGCATGCGCAATCACATTTTCATTCCGTTCGACTAGACTTAATGAATTGTGCAGCAAACAGCGTACTGAGCTCTGAGTTCTTCTAAGAATGTACAAAAGCCTTAAGGAGAGATATACACCTAGAATGGTCGGCAAAATCGATTTATTTTTTATTGCATTTTCGTGAAGATACAGGTCTCAAAAATATCTGGTGAAAACACCAAGTTAATATTTCTATAAATAAGGTAGTTACAGCCGATATAATCAAACGTGTTTTACGAAGTATGATACGATAGTTAATAACATGCATTAGGCTGCTTCAAGTATTGTTAAAACAAGCTATAAAAGAAGTACAACGGGAAATAAAAACAAAATTCGAGTGCTGGTATAACCAAACTAACCGTTTTTGGAGATAGTACGGGGCGAAAACGTGGTTTTACCTCATTGTACACGGTTGAAAATTTTGGGGTAAAATCCATTATTTTTCTATAAATGCGGCCTTATAACATTGATCTATACCAAATTTCGCATATTTATGATAAAACTAGCTTTTATAGCTCATTTCTATACGAAAAATATATATTTCTTATACATCTCTGAAAATCAATTTCACTTTTACACCATATATTTATAAAGTTTATATTACGTTTGTTAAAATGTATATCTTTTGCTTATTGATTTGATCTATCAGTGATATCAATTAGCTTCTGCGCATATAATTCGTTTCGTTTCGTTTGAAAAACGCATATTTATAACATATTGAGCATCAAATTTACACCAACTTGGTGTAAAAAAGTAACACGAAAAAATGGAAGCATTGATTGTACAATAGTTGACGATGCAGAGAATTAGTTTTGAGGGTACTTAGAAGGTGCGAATTACTTAGTTTGTGTATGATAGTTGTCCGTATTAAGTGAAATGTTTTTCGAAGGACTGTTTCTTACGGTTGAATATCCCGAAATTAGGAAAATTGTGCGTTTTAAAAAGTGTACGTCGGATGGTGTTGATCGCTTATCTTACACAGATTTCGTTCTTTCGGTTTTAGATGGTACTAATGTTCCACTTAGCGATTTTTTGTGTTTTAGAAATAAAGTTGGAGTGGAGATAAAAGAGGACATATTTATGCAGTATTTGTGTCAATTTTATAGCCATCCACACTTTATTCTGAAAGTTCATTTTAAAAAAGGCGTAGAAAGTGAGAGTGATAATGAATGTGCAGTGCCTGTGAAACGTTCAAATGCAGAAATCGGTCCAAATTTAATAGCAACATCTGACTCTCTTAAATCCTATTTAAAAACAAAAAAATTCGGTCTTGACGTTTTGAATATTTATAGTGATAAGGGCTTTCTGACAAAAAAAGAACGAAGAATCGTAATAAAGTTAATAGCATCTCATGTGCAGGAAACATTCGGTTTTAAGCCAAGTAAAGAAGAACAATTAGCCGTAGCAAACTCATGTGTTAAAATTTTTCCTTGTTTTACCTTGGACGTGTTGCATAATGAAAGCAATAATGGATTTTTGCAAATAAAATTGAAAAATGATAGAAAACGAAAAAAAGATATTGAAAATGAAATAAGAGGTGGTGAAGCTAAAACAGTAACTGAACAAGTTAGTTCGTCTGTGTTAAAAGACGTGGAAATTATAAAAAGTGCAATCTTGCCAGAAGAAATTGAAATTGTCAAAGCTAAGCTAGATACAACACTGAACTATCGACGTGAATTTGTCAAACAAAATAATAATTTTGAAATCTCTAGAGTCTACTTTGCATGCCCAGAATTGGTAAGTTTAGGTATTATATGAGATGCAAAAATTTAATATAATATTTTATTTTGAAGATATCCTATGATTTTGAGTTGAGCTTTGGTGTAACCCAATTTTGTGAAACATGGGCGGATAGCTATCAGTCCTGTTTATTTACAGTGATAAAAAAAAACAGGAAAGAAGATACTGTACACAGAAGCTGATAGAGAAAAAGGTTTATATAATATTTGCTTAAATCTACATTCAAAATGCAAAAATAAAACATAACTAAGTTAAATAATCATTATTGCATAGATTGGAATGGTCAAACAATTTCAATATTGAATCTCCTGCGGCTTTTGCCTCCCGCTCCTTGTGGTAAAAAAAGCAAAATAGGTTATCTGACGAAAATGCTGTTGAAAGAATCATTCAGTTTAAGAGAGTAAGTTATCATTTACTTTAAATCTAAATAGCCCTTTTTAATCGTTCTCTTTTGTATTATATGTGACATTCAGAGAGGATCGACGAATGAAACTTACTTACAAGGCTCTACTGGAAGATCTCCTTATATTATTGCAGTAGGTGACGACAAAAGTAATATTCAACAAAATTATAATTTCAAAATAAATAATATTCCAAAGCACCAAATCCAAGAAGCGCAGCAAATTCAGCCAATATTTATTGACGAAGAAGATCTAGTAAATTACTCGACGCACGAGGCTACCTACTCTCAAAAAACGGATAAGTACTACATAATAATTAAATAAGCATAACGTAGAATTAAAAAACGTACAATAAAATATAAGCTTACATCTTTTCCCGTAAAATAGATATTTTAGAAAAAAACAATGCTTCTCGTTACTTGAACCTTACTACTTTACCATTTCATTTTTTTTCATTTTATAAAGATTTTTAATACTGTTAAATTAGCTATATATGTGTATGTAAAAAAAATGTACTGAGATCTTGAATAAAATATAATTGCCAAATTAAGCACTGTTTAATTGTTTGTTACTTAAGATTGACTTTACTTTTTTACGTGAAAACCTTTGAAAAAATTTCTGCATTCAGGCTATGTTTGGAAATGGATTCACAAACATGAAAAAAAGCAATAAATATAATTGGAAAGCTATGTTTGCTATGTCAGTGTAAATTATATGCTTCTTTTCAATATTCATTTACAAATTAACCCAGTTTTTCTTATTTTAACTTTTCCCAGACATAAACATCATGTATAAAACATGTGAATCGATTTGATATATTTCATTATTAAATGGCATAGTAAATTTTATATCAATATGATATTTGCCACAGTAAACAAATTTATAATCATTTTATATCATTTTTATATTTAGCTTTATCGAAAAAATTGATATAAACTGTTTATAAAAACTATAACTTAAAAGTTTGTGTTTGATATTGTTTGCATTTATCTATTTGATATTTTTTTTAGCTGGATTTTTATGTATATATTTTTTTATCAAAATAACACCATATTTTTCAACCGTGTAGGGAGATGAGGTTCTCATTGGACAGTTTACTCGAAAAGTTTTTGATATTCTTGTAAAATCTTCTTGTTGTGCTAAATGTAACTATTGGAATAAACTCGAAAATACTGAGCAATGTGAGGAATGGAAATCGAATCACGATGGAAATTGCCAGGCCAATCATGATGGATCGGCAGGTAAAATGGAAGTAGACGCCATGAAAGAATTGTTTTCACAATCTGCCGAAAAGTATAGAGTTATGTACACTAATTACGCCGGGGATGGTGACTCTAAGACGAACACGGGATTAGTGAATGCGAAACCGTATGGTAACGAGATTGAAATTACAAAAAAAGAATGAGTGGGTCACGTTCAAAAGCGATTGTGAACCCTTCTTCGCGAATGAAAGAAAAAAGTCCTGGAATCAGCAGCAAAAACAAATTGAGGGCAAAGTTTATAGATATACTGAAGATTTACTATGGCTTAGCTATTTGCAGAAACTGTGCCTCCAAGGATGAAATGAAAAAAGCGATACGGGCAACATTTTACCATTACGGCTCAACAGACAGCAAGCCTCAACAACATTTCTGTCCCGAAGGCCCCGAATCGTGGTGCCAGTTGCAACGAGCAAAGGCTAAAGGAGAACTGGAAAATGTTCCTCACAATTATTGAGCATTGCCAAAAATGATGTTAGATGTCATCAAACCAGTATATGAAGACTTCAGCAATGAAAAATTGTTGGAACGCTTTGTTGGTCGATATACCCAAAACTGCAACCAACTTATTTGGACAATAGCCCCAAAAACGATGAACAGCGGGGCCAAAATCGTTAGCATTGCAGTATATCTTGCAACATGTACATTCAACAATGGTTTCACCTCATCGCTGGAAGTCATGAATGTGTTAAGAATATCGTTCGGATCGGAGGCGCACTTGTACGTAGCGCAAGAAGACGAAACTTGCATAGCGAAAGCCGAACTGCAAGCGCAAGAACAGACGAAAGAAGGTTGAATACGGCGCCGGCAAGACAATTTAGAAGGCATGAATATTCCGTAAACAGCAAAAGACTTACACTATGGGCCTGGTATCGATGATTCCATGTTAGTTGACAAATTTAATGATTTATTCAGTCCTAAATTTTCAAACGCGTTTTTCTTAAAAACACGTTTTTCAAATCGGTACCCAGAATTTCTCGAAAACCAACGAACTGATTACCTTAATTCTTTTTGTGATTATTTCATATAACATTATCTAGTACTTGTCATAGGATTTTTTTTTTCGTTACTTAGTTTTTGTTTTATAGCCAAAAGAATATCTTATTTTTGGTCAAAAAATCACTATTCATGTTCAAACGTCCGCCATTTTGTCATTAATCGATATTTTCAAAATCGGCTATGACACGAACTAGATTATAGTATCTTATTTAATAATCTTTTTCCATTTTTTTCTTCAGATAATTTTTGAACAAATGCCAGTGGGTCCCGTTAACGCTGTTTTTTTTACAGCGCTCCAAGGATCATACAATATCCTTGTATATTTTTTATATTTTTAAATAAAAAAAAATTAAGCATACTTTTGAATGTGTATACTTTTAGATAATTAAACTCCCAATCCGATATTTCAAATAGTTTTCCTTAAAAAAATGCACAAAAATGACCGTTTTATCCGGCTCCTAGGTGTATATCTCCCCTTAAGCAGGTATTACAAATATGAATATGATCCAAGCCATAGCGGCCTCTAGTTTCATATAGTTTTTAAATTGTCCTGTTTCCTATACTTCACTATAAATTCGGTGTGAAGAAAAATTACCTAAACATCTTTGATGAAATGTTATATAGAAATTCCCGAAATATACTTTACTTGGCCACTTTCCGATACTGTGATAATTTTATAATTGACACTCTGATCAAAGAATATTTTAGCAAATTTTTCCAAGGAAATAGTAAAGATAAGACACATTTGAAATTCGCTGCTATTCAAAGTTGAAAAAAATAGATTAACACGTTGAAGGCGGCGCATGTTTCTGGCATTTATGCGGAAAGGAGATCGATTTAAGTTGTCGATGACGGATTGCACATAAATCGTAACTTAAATTTTTTTCCCATAATGCAGATACCATTTCGCAAACTCTTTGCTGATATTTAGCAGAAACATCTCCAGAGACTCTTCTCGGAATAATTGATACTCCAGACTCATTGATATTATAACTTCAGTCTAGTTTAAAATTATATTCAGCTTTGAATTCTTTAAAAAATCGAAAAATGTCTGATTGAATCTCTCAGTCGAGCATCGAGTCCTGAGACTAAGATTATTGGTATCCATGAATAATATTCATATATTATATTATTATAGCTATTTTCTTTTCTTTGTTGAGCCTGTGTTCGATTTCGTCCGGCTCAGTTTATTTAAATGCTAGTTTATGCAAAAAAAACATCATATTTTCATATTTGCCTCAGAAAGGGTAAGAGAACGAATCGCCATCTTGCTAACACAATCTTATCCCCTTTGTATGAAAAATAAAAATTTATCTACAGCTTACATAAGTCAAACATTCAAAATTGATGGTTAATGAACTATGATGCTGCTTACTATGCTGCAAATTGGAATAAATCATTCAAAATCAAGCGTGTGAAATCGCAAACGAAATCTACTCGAAAATGGTGAAGAATCACTTCAGAATATGTAGATACACGTGATTTTTTACGAAGCGTAGGGCGACAGGGCAAACGTCTAACCAACTTTAATATCAGGTTCTTCCCTTGCAATAAAACTGATGGATAACTGTAGTATAAAGCAACCTAAACGTAGAATATTAGTCCCTGTTCGCCATTATATCCCGATTTCCTCTATTTTCATTTCTCATACCACAGTTAAACATAGTAAATTTGGCACAAAAAAATGCATGACTCACAAAACAAATGTAGAAGATATGCTTTATTTTTTTTTTCAAATGCTTTATAAGTAGAATTTGCTTCTCTCAAGCAACTTGTCTTACATTACTGAAAAACAAATCTTCCAAATTGTCAAAATTGAGATGGCTGTGAAAATTCTTAGGATCGAAATGATTTAATTAAAAGATTTAGCACTTCAAGACAATTTGTACATGTAAAAATTTTAGTTCATCAATTAAGTTTTTGAAGATAATTAATCGGATATGACCTATACAACAATTTAGTTTCGCAAATAATATCACGTTTGAAAAGCGCATATCAATAAAATTATGTATGTTGGATTAACTGTTGTACAAATCGTTCAAAAAAGATCATTTTTCATTATCAAAAATAGTGAAAAAGATCAATGACAACAAAAAAGACTGTGAAATGAAAATGAAAATTCATCCAAAATCGAAATGAACGTAATTTGAGGCATTATTCGATGCACATTTCAGCTTTCGGCCGTAAGTTTTTGCTTGCATAATATTAAAGGGTTAAACCTGTGTTACATCTTAAAGGTCATAGTTTTAAATAAGAAATGATTTGAGGTAAATTTATCTAAGATTTAAGGCAAGGAAAACATATGTAAGAAGTAGATCGTAGCGTGCTGCTACTTGAGAGAATATCCAAAACGGTATACTTATAGAAAAAAATCGAAAATAATGCGTCAAATTTAGATCAAACAGTCTTGTCCAAAATGAGTCAAGTAAGCAAGATACTGACTCCATGAAGTACGCCTTATGACCGTCAGTGCCGAATATCGTCATATACTTAGCTCCCAGTTAGCCGTGAGGAGCAACCTGAGTTAAATCATGGAGACATTAAGTTACAGAAATAATAACGCCACACTCATATCAATTGATTATGAAATGCATTTTTTTATGAATTGTAAAATGCTTCCTCATTTTGTTTATCTAGGCCTTTAACCATTTTTCAAATTTCTAAATTGTGTAAGCCTTTTTTGGCAATAACCTTCCCAATGTACTTCGCCCCGGTAGTTTTTCTTGCCAATAATTTTTTCACAATCAAATAAGGATCGGGAAAGTTAATTAGCCTCTTAGCAGAAACGTTTTTTGACAGTTGTTGGATATCCCATATCTGCTCTGTTCATGCGTAGATAACCAAAGCTTAACTTGAATCTATGAAAAGAACGCCAGCTTGGTTTAGATCAGCTCATTCACCTATATGTTTAAGAAGTTGCAGTCTTTGAAATTACTTACTCCGGTATCTAACGCTAAAAACTGGCATACAAAATCTTGGTTGCCTTCGAGAATAGTGGGCGTCCATATTGATGAGTATCCGGAACGCTTACAAGCAAAAGGTGGTCACACCAAATAATTTGCGGTGAAAAAATAAAAGGAAGTTATAAAAATTAAAGTCATTATAATGAATAAGTATTCTTTTTTCAAATACTTATGGTATGAATGGATATTTTTGATAGAAAGGTTAAATGTATATAATACACGTACATATCAATTAATGCAGACATTCGTTGAATTTACCGATTTCATTGCCAAGAAAACACTTGAACATGATTTTATCTGCGGCTGTGTACTTCTTTCAATTATTTTTGTATGCGCTAATAATTCCGCCCACTAACTAAATAAAGTCTTTCACATTACATTGCTCTAAGCATGAAAAACTCACTTTTCATTCAATAGCTATGATGGGTCCATCATAGGAACATGAACAAAAATTGAATTAAAATTCTATTTAGTGTTGGCTATGTAAAATGTTTAATGGTCTTGGTTTTCAAACGTAACCCAAATAAAAACAAGTTATATTTGCATTAGAAGGCATTTAGAAATTTCATTGATGTTCAATCAAAATGATTCAGCCAGGAAGCCATTTTGATTAAAACTAGCTTTTCTAAATGAAAAGACTTCAAGGTATTTCCCAAAAATAGATTCAATTCGTTCAAGGTATAAGTTATGCCTGATTGCAACTTGTTTCACTTTTCAGTTATGTAATGTATTCACATTCCCACAAAAAAACGTTGGTACCGATGATTCCTCTACATTCAAGACAACAGACGAGTTACCTACATGTGCTCTGTGTGATCAGTCAAACATTTAATTTACGTTATATTCTTAAATATTTATCATATTTATCTGTGGGTTTATGTAAGTATGATTTGCATAGTAATAAACATCTTAATTTATTCGTTAGAGCTTGTCAAATTTTCATGAATGGATATATTTTACAGCTTGTTTTGTGCATACTTAATTTCTGCATTTTTATGTTTTTCATTGCATTGGGCTCATGTTTTAAACTATCACTTTCCCCTCCCAAAGCTCAGAGTCAATTTTCAATTAAACAAATTACCGCACTGAACAACTAAGACTCCCATCCATCATCACAATCACCATTAATGTTTTGATCATCAGGTTATCTCCGAAATTGTTCAAAATTATAATAATGAAGGTCACGAAATCAATCTTAATATTCTTTCCGTTTTCATGCATCTGATTCCACACGAAATGAAACGGAAAGCAATACAGTTCTGTTGGATTCGGTTTGGTTCACGTAATTTCATATCGCTTAAATATGAAGTTCCATCAACAACAGTACACACTCGTTATTTCTCTTGAGTTTGTTAGCTCCGTGGATGCGGCGGACCAAACCATTCGACTTTTGAGATAAAATAGCAAGTCGTCAAAAATATCTGCCGTCATTCTATTTTCAAGCGGCAAGAAGAAGTCGACGCAGAGACGAAAGAAAAAAAGTACTGAAACGGAGCTGATCAATCGTCACCGATATCTTAAGTTGCCTGTCATTGTCATCAAAAAATCAAAAAGTTGCTGGCATTATCTGATCCGAACTGTAAGCGTAATGCAAGATACACACAGCACACGAAGCTGCGAGACCTCCAATAGAGCACAAAATCGGTTATTTTTAATGTTTGTTTCTTGTGTTATTGCTTCAGGATTTTTTCTCAGCTTCGAGTCGAATGAATTGTGTGTAGGTGTAGAAAAGATAATGCTTTGGAATGCTAATAGTAAATTTGCTGGCTGCTGCTTTTCTGGTGGAGGAAATGGATGTTTGATTCGGGTTTGACTGAAAATATGATTTTATTGTCACGCTATTGTCTCTGACTGTGAAGCCTATTAAAATTAGCATAGAATGTTCCTATTTTGATTGAATGTCTTTAAAATTCACCCTTGACTCAAAGGCATTGTTCATACCAATCAGTACTATCGATCAAAACTTTGTGTAAGATTCGAAATCTCCTAGCTACTGGTTATTTATCCTGTCGGCGGTTTGGAGAACGCTTAGTGCGAGTGAAGATATTTCTTGTCGGACCATTTCAAATTAATGACAATAGAATTTTTCTTATCTGGTGCCAATATTAAATTATGAATCCATAGCTTAGCCAATTTTTATTTAAATTTGTTCTACGGAAAATCTAGTAAAATCCAATAATACAAAACACTCTGCTTCTTTCGACATTGTTTTGGCGGTCCAACAACAAATTCATATATGATATTACAGTATTTCTAATTTCTTTCCAAATATTCAAAAATAAAATCCTGGAGCTCAATCAAAAATAAAATCCTGGAACTCAAATTTAATTCATGACTATTTTTAGATATCCTTAAAAATCCAATAACCACTCCGTTTGTTCGTATGTTAACCCATGTGTCATAAAAAAGAAAAAAAATGTTATGTTAATTTAATTTTGCTAGTTATTACTTTAATTACTTCTTTTGAGCTTATAACATCTTGGATCTGATCAAATATTTTAAGAATTATTCACTTTGCCAGTGATTTACATTGATATAATCTTTTTCGAATTTGATCTTTTGAAGCGTTGAAAAATGTTAAAGATGCTCATTTTTGATTAGATTCAAATTGGGGTGATTCAATCAGTGCAATATCTTAGTGGGGAATGAAATGATAAAATTCTAGTATATTCCCAGCGAACAAATTGATTTGAAAAAAATTATGATGTTTGCTTTTTCGACGGGGACTGCAGAATGTGTCTTTTGATATTATATGATATTCAAACGTCATATCCGTATTATTATCTAGAGTTGAGAAGAAGTCTATCAACAAAAGTGTTGAAGCTGATATCTTTGGAAATGCAAGTGATTAATGTTTTGGTGTGTGTATATGATTTGTAGCTCAGTCTTTTTCCTGCGAAATAAAATTTGGGGTAAGATATCATTATTGTGGTATCAGAAACACTATATGAAAAGCCCATTACGAAACTTTGTGCACCAAAAATCTAGTTCAAGGTCGAAGGTCAGGAAAATGTGACATATCTTGTTGATATCGGACTTGTTTACCAAAACAATTTGCACCACTGAGCAAGAGGACAGATCACCCTCGAAATATCGATATCTGTGGAGAAATCGAAATATGTCTAGCTTCTAAAGCAAAAATTGATCTGGAAATCAAAAGAAACAAATGTTTGGATTTTCTTAGGTTTGAAAATGTTATAGATGGTATCACCAAAAATCTTCATTTCCCTGTAACTTTCGAAGCAATTATTAGATAAAAGCGCAATTTACAGGATGTATTGATCTTGACGGGAAGTATACTTTTGGTTGCAGTGCTAGCAAAGTGTTTCCAGTACCTAACATATTCATTATTTTTGTACTATTGACTAATTTTTTTGACCCATTGTTACTGTCAATAGCCGACTGATCGTCGAGTTGTTGGGCGCCATTTTGTGCGAATACCAATAATTAGACGGAGATGGTACTGTTCTCTGAGTGTGCGTGGGTTTCCGATATGTATTGAACCCAACAAGACCATCTTTTCTGATGATCGTCGAATCCAAGAAGGGTCTAATTTTGTTACTTTTGACTTCCATATATTAAGTATATTAAGTATCTATAATATATTAAGTATCTTTATGTACTTTGTTCAGCTTCTCTAAAGTTTTTGCCAAAACATCTTTTCTTACGAAAGCCAGATATACCTCATCAATAAACGGAAAAGCGAACCTTTTTCATGAAGTTTTCTTTCCAGTCTATCCATAAATATCTCACTTATAAACAGCAATAAAGGATTTTTCCCATAGCGACATCTTTAATAGATTTGAAGCTCTTCCCTTTGAAAGTGAAGTAGGTTGCATTCATGTAAATTGAGGCAAGTTTCAAGTAGTCTCTAACTTCTTTCTACACTGCGGAGAGCTATGCTAGTCTAATAGCCAATCCTCAAAGAAACCGAAGTTCCTTGTTCTACCTTCACGCCGGGGAAGGTAAGACAAGGTACTAACAAGGATACAACTAGCTCATCTTCGTCTATTGCTATCAATTTTTTAAGCCACTGCATCACCTCCTCTCGATTTCGAACCTATATATCACTAATCTTTCCTGCATTGGTCTACATTCCAATTCTCCTTAGTGGTGTGTTTGTGGCGGTGTCAATCTCCCTTACTCCTTTTTCTTCCGAGTGTATTTTTGAAAGGCATTCAATTTTTGCCAACGCTTGGTTTGGGACTTGTAGACTAGTGGCTTCTCGTTTTCAAGTTCGTAGTAATAGAGACGTTTTCAAGTTCTTTTCCACTAGTTTGATGGGGTTTCGTAAAGGATCTTCCGTTAAGTCATGGCAGTGGAGCTTTTCCATGACTTATCGGTGGTATTCATCACTATCCATTATGACCATAGCGTTCCTTTTATCTGCTTTAGTATAAAAGATTGTTGTGGTAGGTAGCCAACTCTTTAAGTGCCCTTTGTGCCTCCAGCGTTCTTCCTCTTACTGCTTTCTTTCCTAATGAGCATAGCCACGTTTTTTCTAATCTATGCTTTCTCCTTTTCGAGAAAATGTTTTATCGCTTCTTCGCCATCTATCGCCAAATATTCTGTTGGAAATACTGTTTCCTTGACAGCAAATTTCAGGCTTGTGTTGAACAGCATCATATACTATCTCGTAAATTGGACTGTGAATTTGTTCTTTGGGGCTAGTCTCTACGACATTCTTTTTCGGCATTCTTTCCTCTCTTAGCTTTTTCCGTTTCCTTCAGAGAGTTCTCGTCTTTCTATATTGGTCGCATTCTAAGGCTCTGTTAGCTTTTCCCACAATATCTAGATTGTCTCCTTTGTCACTTGCCAATTTTAAATATAAGGAATAAACCTCTAGTGTAATTTTGCTTAACCTCCTGTAGCTATAATTAATAATATTCTAAATAGATTCCTTTCGACCAGCGCTCTCTGTTTCCCTACTCCTACCAAATAGAACTTCAATGTTACTACGTGGATTTTCGGATTTCACTTTCTTTTTTAAAAATAATTTTAACATCCTAATATTCTCGGAAATGTAATCTATTTGTATCTTATGTTCTAAGAATTCAATGAAGTCAGTTTTCGACAAGGTAGTCCTTTTAAATATTTTTAATCTGATTGTATTTTTTCTTTAGTTTTCAAAACTAAAAATTTTTATTAGAAGACCATTTTTCTTTTAGAAGCCAGATATATTTTTAAAATCTTGGGGCTATTATTATATATTTAGAGTAATGGTTAATTGTTTCAGAATTTTTGTCGTGGTTAGCTATTTCAATATGACATCTTTGTTATATGATATCTCAGGCAAACTTTTGTTTGGGAAGAAACGTTATCAGGTTCTTAGTATTACTATAAGGTATATTAATGGGAAAATGTTGATTTATCGGTTTTTTTGGATCAACCGGTACTTTATTAGATCCAATGTTTTCGAATGCTATTGATAACAAACATGAAATAAATTAATTAGGTTAGACATCCATGTAATAAAAACTTTTTCAATTATATCGCATTATTCGTTATTATTCGCACTATTCTTTACTAATTGGAGTTATATCCAAACTATTGCAAAAACCAATGTCCTCAGCTCTATATATTTATTTAGTTCTCTTATCTGAACGAATGCTTCAAAGATTTAAAATCGTATTTTTCCATTTTATATTAACATTTTTGGTGATATAAAATTCTTTGGTAATATAAAATGATCGATAGTTGCAGAAGTGAATAATGCAAGATTAAATTTTGCAACAGTTTTGCCAAAAACAACAGTGAAAAACAATAAATATGATAGATACAATCTACTTTTAATTTCCATAAACGATTTTTTTCAAAGCACTTGCAGATAATTTTTCAGAACGTAGAAATAAAAAACTGTCTACTACACATGCAGCATTTAAAAAAGTGCAAAGATTTTGAAATAGGTCTGAAAGAAAATACTACTGTTGATAGAAACTTGCAAATGCTTGAGTTGAAACAAGCGAAACGTTAGATCCTCGTCTAAAGTCTACAATTGAATTCTATAAGAAGGCAACTTATGCGCTTTGGATTGAAGTAGTTTCGCTCCATATGGAAATTTCAGGAATATTTTTGGATCCTTGCCATCAAAATAGTATTTGATTTCCTTAAAAACGATATCAACAATGAAGATGCTCATTTCGAATTATTTAACGGGTGTAAAGTCTCCACAGCAGAAGAAATAATCGCCAAATGCTTAAACATCAGATCTGTCCCAGATAATAAATATGTAATTCACTTCTAGCATCGCCGGCCTGCGCTATTGTTTTAAGCAGAACGCGAGTCTGGCCATTTTTAGTCTAAATTAGAGTTAAAGTTTAATAGAAAGATACACTAAGTCCTTACTGTTAAAAACTATACTTATACAAATATATTCAAATGATATGGCAATTACACCAATTCATTTGAGGTATATCTTTTGATAAATTTATAATAAGAATATTTGTTGGTTGTTACTGAACGTTTTTGATACCCAGCCTAAACCCCTAGCTTTACACAAAAATTAGGCTAGCACGTGATAACCATATCTTCGCTTTATTTTGTATCACATAATATCATCTCCTCTTGCTTAATCTTTGAAATGGCAGTTGGTTGCACCCCAACGTTGTAAGACCATGCTATTTGTCGCTATTTCTTTTGTTTTGTCTGTTTGAAATAAGCTAACCAAAGAACGATTAATTACTTGGATGCGAATATAAAAATATACTTATTGTGAAATGCTTTTAAGAGGCATGTTCAACCAAACCACTGTTGACCGCTGTTGAAGTCCAGACAAATACAGGGGCTTATACAGATGGTATTGGACCTGAAGAAGGAGTCAAATCAAGTGCTACAGGAAGCAAAAAGTCCTTTTTTTACTTGAAGCTTTAGTTGGAAATAGCTCAAGATATTTAAATTGATTAATGAGCTGCTATCTACTCGAAAATACAGTAAATGTACAGCTGCTATCGATGAATTAATAATGAATAGGAATTCTACCACAGCACCGGAAGAAGTGGCAAAAATCATGAATAACTGCTTCGCAACTATCAGTAGGTACCATTGTAGCTTGACAACTGCAAACTATATCTGGCTATATTATGTACAAAGAGCCAAATATGTTCACTTCATATCACTTGCGGCCAGCTGATTCAGCTGAAATTTCACAAACAATTGATAACATTAAGTCCAACGTTTCTCCTGGTCTAGATAATATTACTTTCAAAAGATATTAAGCTGCAGAAATCGCATATAGTAATGCCCGTAAGAATATTAATTAATGAGCATATAGCACAGGGCACATTTCCTAGTTGTCTTAAATTGACGAAAATAGCACCTATCTACAAAGGTGGTACATCAACAGATCCTTAAAATTATCGCCGAATAGCCGTGACACGTGCTCTGACCAAAGTATTTAAAAGAGTCGTTCAAGCACAAATGCTACAGTTCCTTAGTTCTAACTCAATTTTAACACGAATGCAATATGCATTCTAAGAATGCATCAGCACATTGGCGCCAATGCTAGGCGCAGTTCATTATAGTGGACTAGATAGAAGCAATTATGTAACGGTGTTTTTTTTTTGTTCTGGATTCTGACACTATTGACCATACCATTTTGCTGCAAAGGCTGAAAGTATATGGTATCCATCACAAATTTTCAGCTGTAATAAAAAACTATCTTTTAACAAGGCGTATCGTGACAAACAACAATATGTATAAAAGTTATGAATGAGCAGTAAACATTGGCATTCCTCAGGGATCCATACTTGGTCCTGTTTTGTTTCTTTTATGCGTTAAAAGTATTCAGGATATTATTTAATGAGGCAAAGTAGTCCTGTTCGAGGATGATACATTACTTTTTTATTCAAGAAAGGCATAAAATGCAAGAATAAACGCTGACTTGGATAAATACTGGAATTGGCTTTCACAAAGTAAATTAATTCTAAGTGTTCAAAAGACCAAATATATATGATTTCTGCAAAAAACAAGCAATCCATGCATCCAAATTAATAGAACAGCATTGAAAAAATGCATTAGATACAAAAATGTTCTGGCTGTACTTTATCAACAAAATCGCCTGTGAAAGAGGTCTTGAGGAGATATCAATTCCTAACGTGAAGTATAAAACTTAATATTTGTAATACTTTTATCCTCTCAAATATATCCTACGGATGAGTTTCATGGAACCAAATATCTAAATAAAATATTAACTTAATTTTTAGATTAAATAGAAAATCAATAAAAAAAATTGTCGCAATATCAGCTCTTACCCCAACTTCAAGTGTACACAGGGAATTAGGCTTAATAGATATTTACCAATTCATGGGACCAAATAAAGGCAAATTAATACACAGGACCCTGAATAAGCATCTGAAATGCCATAGAAAGTTTATAGGCGAGATAATGAACGCAGTAGCAAGATTTGCAAATGATCTTGCAATTAACAAGGCAAAAACCAACCGGTTAAAAATGGATCTCATCCAACAGTCTTTAGTATTTTATAGCACCTTGCGCGAATCAGTGAAGAGATCAATTGATTTCGCTAAATTTAAGGAGAACCTAAAATTATTTCTTATCAACACGCAAAGAACAACGCAGACTACAGCTTTTTTTCTAACTTTTTCTCTGGACACAAGTCATGACGATAAGTCTGCCGTACTACGCATAAACGCCATATCTATATTTTAGTAATAACTTCGGAGATATTCAATGATTTGTGTTTTTCTGCAGCATGCAGATATAATGAAAAGGGCATTTATCACTATTGATTTTAACATACTTCCTCAAAAGATAGGTTTTCCATATTTTGTAAAATGATGTGATCAGGTATGTTGTTTTCGAATCCGATGTTAAATCAAAAATGAAAAAAAATAGAGGTTTTATGACTAGATAGAGCGTTTATGCTTTGGAGAACAGAACTAATATATGTGTACATATAAGCTGAGTGTAATATAACAAATAAACTAGGAAAGTACTTTCCCTTATACCATCCTACGATTGCCTCCTAAGCACGGTGACAGTTGCTGATTCAAAAAGGATATGCTGCATGTGGACCGTGCAGTTTGATTGAGTGATGGAGATAGTGAAAGGAAGGATGTATTTTTAAAAACAATCATTGGAACATCCGTGCTAGCTGTAAAAGACTGCATAATCCACATTGAGCGGCCGGCAAAAAGCTGGCTCTACACTTGAATAAAGCATTGATCAAGTGCATGGTGATATGGTGTGCGAAAGGACACCAAAACATCAGGATATACATCTTTCAAAGTAGTGCAACTTTTCAACTACCTGGAGTCAATAATACACAGTATGGAGGAAGAAATACGCGGGTGGCCGCTCAAGGTCAACAAAGCCGCTTCAAACCTCGAAATATAGCTCGAACTTCAAAGTTATTGCTGTTCAAGATGGTCTTACCAGCACTCATGCATTGATCCACTAGTATATGAGTCCTCAAGAAACTAGACTCTGAGCTCTTAGCTGCATTTCAGAGGAAAATCTGACGGAGAATGTTTGGAAGGATGTTTTCAAAGACACCACAACCATGCATCTTATGCGATCTGAAGCAGATATTTAGACAAAAATAACGCTGGCCATACTCCAGTGTGGTCGGAACCTAACTCGTATTGGCGAAGAGCTCATATGAGCTCGGAAAACCTTTCTTTGCAGATTTTATGGCAGGTAACTGCGGTAGAGACACTGCTTGCGCTGGAAAGATGATACCGTCTAGGACGCTCAGATCATACAAAAGCCTAATGGATGATATCTTCTCGCGATTGGAACCTTTGAATAAACTTGTTAAGGGAGGCCAGGGCCGAACCCCAATCATAGTGCAGATGAGGATATTGGTTGCATTTAGAAGAAATGCCTAATTTAGAAATATAGGTCTATCATTACATGCTGCTTCTCAACTACCGATACATTGCTTGGAAAAACTGTCTTTAGAATTTCCAAAACAACTATTCCCAAGAATTAAGTAGAATCAGGTTTTGCACGCGCAATACCTTTAAATGTTTGTGCACTGTTCTAATGAAATTTCTAGTCAAATAACTTCTTTAGAAAATCTCTTTGAATGTAGTCGTTTCTTAACTTCATTTATAGCTCAGACTGCCACCACTCATGCTTAATAAACTTTTATGAATACTCAAAGACAAATGTGTGAGGAATTTTATCAAAAAAATGTAACAAGGGATTTAGAAGGTTATCGATTTTAATTATTATAATTCTCCTATACTATGTTTTATACACGCTCAAATCGAGACCCCATGAAATATTGGAGATAAATTGAAGCTGACCACAAATTCGAGACTAATGACGTTAAAAATTATTTACAAGATTTTTCAGCATCCGATTTAATACCGAATACGCTATAATACATCAGCATCAACTTACCTAGCTCTTGTAACCCTAAAACAGTATTTGTGGGTTCCGTATTCGGACACTGTATCGGTAAATCCATCATTTGATGATGCGAATTATTTCCATAATAGCTTCCGTAGTATCCACTATTCGAATACGTGTTATTTTGCATGGAGTGCATTTGTGATCCGTAGCTATGATGATGATGATAATAATGACTGCCGATACCCTGATGATAATTGTAATTGTTTGTGCTCTGGTGAATTCCGCCATTATGATGTGGCGACATGTACTCGGATCCGGTCTGCGGTATCCCAGGGGGCATGGAGTACCCATTGTAATGATGATAGTCCTCGGACGGTGGGAATTTCGCCTCGATTCCCGCCCCCATATGGTTTTGTACGTGCGGTGCATGCGGGTAGCCCATTAGAAATGAACTCATTGTATTTGGTCTCTGCACTGCTGAAATATTTCTATCTGCTCGATTTCCGGTCAGCCAATGACAAACAATTTAGCACGAATCCGAATAATTCAACCGAAACTGTGTCTTTTCACGTGTTCCATCAGTAATTTCCGGATGCAGAACATTATTTCAATCACATGCGAACACCGACTTAATTGTGATCACTAAACAACGCACTTATCAGATTTTATCACATCATCATCAGCAAGTAATCAATACTCGCTCTAGCTGGAAGTTCGCAAGATAATTTTTCTCGATAAAGTCCACAAAAAAAAAAAACCGACGAAAGATTACAAATCAATAACAGAGAATACAAGAAAATCAACACAAGCCCGAGAAGCACAATATCGCGCCGATCAATATTTTTAAAAAATAGATGCGGTAGCCGTTAATTCGCCTAGTCATGCAGCACGAAATCAATTCACTGCCAGCGTCGCAACGTGCAGGACACGGCCAAGACACAAGAAACAAACGCGACCAGAGAAGCGGCGCAACGCGAGCGTTGTGTTTGCACGTCGGAATGGGCCAGGGGGTGTGAAAAGTCTGTGCGCCACTGGAAAGATGGCGAACCGCGCAATTCAATTGAAAGACCTTGTAAACGGATTTGAACGCGAAGATTCTATGAGCGGCGAGAACACACCACGTCCGATCGTGACGAGCCGTTCTTTTGTTGTGTGTGCAGGCCAGATGCGGTTGGTTTTGTTGTTGCCATTGAATTGTGTGTTCTCCCGTCCCACTGTTAGCCATTTCGAAACCGGATTCCTATGACAATGGAAACGCCTCATTCTGGTTGATAGAGGTCTCCCTACTGGACGGACTGGCTTTGGAATAGGCATGGAGGGAGTTGCAAATATGGGCTGATGTAGGAATGGAATTATTCAGTGGTAGAGTTTCCGCTCCGCCCATTTTTGCATGATTGAGAGAGAATGTGGATTGTACTAAAATATAAAAGTTGTACTCAAAGGTGTAATATGCGATTGAAATGTGAATGAAAAAAAATCTGACAATAATTTTTATTTGGATGAAATTAATTTTCTTAACATCTCAACGAAATAAGTAGTTCAAACGGCCCCCAAGCAAGCCTGGAGTGAAACACATTTATTCTTCAACAAAACAAATCTGACAGCAAATTTCAGGCAGTAAACATGAAAATTGTTACAATTCTCTTATAAATGGTAAAAATAATTCCACGTTTTTATGATTGAATCGGCGCACCAGCAGTTGCATTGCGAAATGATATTTAGATGCAAATGCAGAGAATTGGGTGAAACTTTTAACTCGTACATTGTACATAGTGAAATATGCTGAGGTAGTCATGAAATATGTTCGTTGTTGGGCCTTGGGATATTTCTCCGTTTGTTTGAATCGACGTAGGGTCCTTACTGTGGTGGAGTAAAGATTAGTCTAACTCAACTGTGGAGAATGGATTGTACCACTATTCTACCTACCAAAGCGGCGAGGCCGCAGTTAATGATGGCACCATGTCAAAGCTAGTCTTAGACATTTGCCGTGCTTGAATTATGCTTTGCAAGAAAAACCTCGCAAGAGCAGAGACTCAATAGAATAAAACAGTGTATTGCACGCTTACTCAAATGAATCTATTTTTCAAACATTCTTACCACTCCTTATATACGATTTTTACAAAACCTTACAAACATAACTTAACCTATTTTATTATCTAAACTCAGCATGCCCTGAAATAAATCAATAACACATAAATTTCCCATGACACAATATTCTATATGAATCACATGTGTTCAACTTTCACACGCTACACTTGACCAACATTTCTAGCGCCACTCTATCAACACGTACTAGATTTATTGCCATGTGCGCTTATTCACACTGCAACCAAAACATATCAATGTGCGCTTATTCACACTGCAACCAAAACATATCATATTTGTATCGCGTGCCATAGTGACACATAATTCATTATCGATCGCAACATGACTCTGTACTACATTTGAATACTCCATATGGCATGGATATTCACGGTCGCTACTCGGAAACCTGATATGGTCAGTTGTATAACATTGTGTGGTCTGCTATTACGTAGACAATGTTAATGAATTGCATGGTGTTCTATTTTGACTTGTTTGTTTTGTTTTGATTTATTTCGTGCATGTGATGTTATATCATTACAATAGTGAATCCAATCCCGGGATTCGAATCCCGGGATCCCGAACAGTGTTTAGCCACTAAAATCCCGGATCTCAATTAGGATTGATGGTTTATAGTCCCCGGATTATAAATCATCAATCCCAGGATTATAAAACATCAATCCCGGGATTTTAGGGACTAAAAACTGCTCGGGATCCCGGGATTGGATTCACTAATTGTGCAGCACTGATCAATATTCATAGAAGGATGTCAAAATCGACACTTATTCGTATTTCACAGACAAAAGCAATGATGTAGCCTAGGCAAAATAGGGGAAAGAATAAGTTATTTTGAAAATAGAAACAAGTATTGAATTTGGTACAATTGTACTTAAATTTGCACGCATTATATATTTTTTGATCTAAAATAATGTATGGATATCAAACCATCTATTAATTAAATTTAAATTTTGGAAAAGCCACCAACATTACCAGAATATTTTGAAATGTATAGTATATGATATCTAAAACATATAATGCAACACATGTAATCAAGTGCACATTCGCTTGCAATTATTGTTTTCATATTCCGACAATAAACACATTGCTAAAAATCGATGCCAAACAAACGAACTTCCAAAACATTTGAGTCTGCAGATACTTACTACATTCCCCAAAACGCAAGGACATATTCTAATTTGCATAAAACCGCGCAGAAGCCATTGGAAGCATAGTCCTATATATTGCCTACTCCTTAGCCACACCGACACATCAATCCCTTCCAGACCGCACTATACCTATTTCATTCTTTCTCGTTCACCGAAATGTAATGGGCGAGCGAATGCACTCCCACTTTCAATGGTGGCATTCGATCTAAGAAAATGGCCTACCGCCAGTCAGTCTTCAATCTTGATTCTGGCTCCGACTGCAGAAAGAACTATTGTTTCGTACTTCACCTCATAAGAACTCCAACATCGGACTCAGCAGGACTTAAGGAATCTACCAACACCGCACTATCGTGGCTATTCGCTGAGCTCTGTACGAGTAGATATTGGAGTCGTATAAAAAAAAAACAAATGTTGGGGCTTTTGTCTAGTATACATATTTTAGAGCAGTGAACCGTATAGATAGTGTACATACTTACATCTGACAGATGCGACCACGAACAATAGAATTTAGTTTTCTTGTTGGACAATCACGGAGGGCTTCTCGATCGCGCCCGACTGACAGCCAGGCAGGCAAGGTATTCACTTTGAACTTGTTTCGATAGTGGGGCGTTGTAATGGCCGGCTAATTGCCACCCGTTAATGGAAATTTAATCAGAAAATGTTTTTTTCTTAATTAATTGATTGCCTGACGCCGCGACGGTCGTGGCAGACTTTGGATGTTTTCTTGAATTTAGATCAGGTTATGTTGATAAGTATGCAGTGATTTTGGTAAATGCGTTTCTTGGGGTTTGTGCCATGAACTTTTATTCGAGACTATGAGAATTTCAATCGATTCGGGAATAGGTATGCTTGGATCCACGCCTTCTTGGAGGACATTGTAACTACTTATTTCGTTGAGATAATATGGAAATTAATTCCAAATGCAATAGTTCTATTTTGTGGCTTGGGTATATTGAAACGCTTATTTTTGGGAAATTATATATTGTGCGATAGCAATACCATCTGTCACATGCATTGTGACAACGACTGAAGTTTGAAAAACATTGAAAAATAGTGTTGGCGTATAATTTAATTTGAATCTTTGCTACCCTTCTAAAAAAAAAAAAACCTTTTTATGAGCGCATGTTTTGATATGAATAACCATCAGATGAAATGTTTTCATGGATTCATCTCATTTCAGACAATCCCGCTTGAATTCTATTTTCACAAAAAAATTAATGAGCATAAAGGCATTTTAGAAAGATCTTAACTGATAGCTTGGCTTCAGATTTATAGAAATATGAAAACTTATAGTTAAAATGGGTGATTAAGATGAAAGTTGATTATACCTACCTAATGAGCAGACATTTTCACTGAAAAAACTGTTTCTTGCAGATTCTCATAAGATTTTTGATTAATGCCGTTAAATATTCTGGCTATTGTATGTAAAAAAAAAAGGTGCGCGGTGTTTATAAAGCATTCATATGTGTTCATTATGCTAAAAAATTTCTTTTTTTCCAGAAAATAATTTTAGCTCCTGAATAAGTATTTTCTAGAATGAAGTAAATAAGACCTTAAGCTTTTCTCCAAAAATTTAAATAAGTAAGTAACAGATGGCAGAGTTTTCAATTAGTAAGAATTTTAAGGTGAAAAATAAGAAATTAAATAAACTTAAAACCAACGGCAAAAATTCAAACTAAAGTTAGCTGGAATTCAAGATAATATTTTAAATACATTCTTAAATTCTAAAAATGAATGCGGGAGAGGATAGAGCTTAAGAGCATTGTGCATTCTAGGAAAACGCAACAAAAGCGAATGAAAATAAAAAAAAATCGCGTTGATCGACTAGAACGACTCGATTGACGTAGGTATGGTTATTTAGCAACCAAGATAAAAAAAATGTGTTGGCAAAGTTTGGAAAATAAGCACTCATCAACGATGTATATGAAGGATCGAAAGACAAGAGGAGTAAGGGCAATAGGAGATGCTAAATTGAAAAAAAACAGCAAACAAGAGAACTTATGCTGAACTGATGCAATGGCGTCAGATAAGTAATGAAAGCGAGGGGACCATAATTGCTGCTCGTATTCCAGAATCCTAAGTAGGTACTAACGTAAAAAATAAATGAATACAGGTGGAAATGTTGGTAAACATATAAAAAGAACGGAAAACAAAGCCAGCAATCTGATAGGCTCTAGTCGTGATATTCATGACATAAAAATCAAATTTCAATTTAGAATCAAATTCTACGCCAAGGTCTTCAAAATGCTGGATAACTGACAGAGAAATACCAGACTTGGAATAAGAAAATACATGTGGAGCATTTTTATATGAGAATCACGTCTGGTGACATTTCAAGACGTTTAGTGGTAAGAAGTGGTTTTGGCACCAGTGATTAAGGGCAAACAAATCAAATTGCAATAGGCTATAATCGTCCGCAGACTTTATTGCCCTGAATAATTTTAGGTCACCTGCATATAAAAAGCAAGAGTAGTTGAGATAGAAGTATTTGCTAAATTGCGATCCGCGTTTGCCCTTGGGATTGTTGGTAGGAAAGAAAAAGGTTGATCGCAATTTAGCAAATATTTCTATACTGTATTTGTTTTAAAGTTCTTATAACATTTCAGTATGCTTGAACTGTCAGTGCAATCTCTCCTCGAAAAATCACTCTGCCGTTGAGGCATCTCTAGAATCCAACCGTGGACCAGATTATTTCCGCAAAATTTCATCCTGTAGTACTTGCTAATCCGACCAAAAGTTTTTAAGACCAATATTAAATGGTGCGAAAAAAATGAACTGACAGATCAAGGAAATCATTCTAATTATTGAAATTTTTTTACGCGTACATTTTGGAGTAAGGGTGTTGATTGAATCAAAATAATAAAATATTGATTGATTGACATAAAACATAAAACATTGACATAAAACTGCGTATATATTATACGCAGTTTTATGTCAACGTATGTTCAGGTAATTTCATTGCACTAAAAGATGAGGACAATGAGTGGGAACAAACTGCAAAATGTTAGAAATAATACAAGCATCTAAAGAACATTTTCTAAGCCCAAAAATTGTCAAAAAATTTGAGCTGAGTAAGTGCATCTTTTTTAATTAAAATGATACAAAAAGAAATCAAAAGACTGGGAGAAAGCGATTCAAAATAAATTTTGCCTACTACCAAACGGTAAATCGTATGCATTAATGGTTTTCTAAGGTACGCTCCAAAAATCGGCCACTGTCTGGCCCGATACTATGCGATATCCAGACCATCAAACGGATGACTGATCCTTTCAAAAGCGGTACAATATTCAGTAAGGTATACTTTCAGAGCCGATGTTGACTTACATAATGTTCAGAGTTTAATTCAATGCTAAGAATGTTGTGTAATGGCTATGATGCTTTGAATATTTATAATTTTGATGAGGCAGCATGCTCATTTTAGGGATAGTGCAGTTTGGATCAGTCCGACCTGAGAAGAACAGGGTCCCGAGCAAGGTAATCCTTCTCCTAGCCAAAGCCGGGCATTAGCACATGAGATAAATCATAAATTCTTCTTCATCCTCCGAGCCGCAGCTCCGACCGAAATCATTTTACCCAACGTCCAAACGTTGCGCGTGCCGTCCAATGAGATAATGGTCCGTGAGGAAGGCCACAGCACATCGAAGGGCACTGTGGGATAAATTTAACGGGCCTAGGACTATCTTTTTATCACACAAGACGGTTCTCGAACTAAGGACTTCTTAGTGTCCTCGAGGTATTTAGCAGTTTGATCGAAAATATCGGTGCTCCTGTAGAGAATGAATCTGATACCACCAGTAGCAAAGTACCAAAATTTGCCAGTTCGTTGGCCAAACAGCTGCCATAGATACTCCTCTGTCCAGTTGCCTAAATTAATTGCGCAGCCGAATGTCTCACTGAAAAAGAACCAACATAGGAATTTATAGCCGCTTAACTATCTGTGGAGATACCAATATCAATTCCAAATATTTTATTGTGCAGAAGCCAAGCGCTAGCCTGAAAAATAGCTACAACTTCCACCTTAGACAGTCTTAGATTCAGCTCATCCGAGTATATATAACTGCCAACTTTATTGTTCAGTTTCAGGCTGTCGGTCATGGGCGAGCCCACTCTCGAGGGTAGCATCATAACTCCATTCATCTCTGCCAAGAACGCGAACTGTAAAGTCCGAATCCAGTAGAGTGTCCAAGTTACGTAGTCAACGTTCGCTGAAGTAGGTACCTATACTCTCTCAGAAAAATTCTACAGTTGTCAAACGTTGTTCTTTGTTTTCTACGGCATGCAATAAATATCATGAAGCGCCACGTCAGCAACTTGGTTTGGTGTAGGAATGATAGATTGCAGCAAACTAATGAAGCAAAACGAAAAATGACTTAGTTGGGGTGGTGCGGAGAGCCTCTGCCGTTAAAAGTACATCTAACTTTGGCTCCTTTTTAAGCATCAGTTAGTAGGAAGCCTAGCGAGCAGCTTGCCACCAAAATGCTAATATAGCATTATAAAACCAAGCACAATGCAAGGCTTAACTTAGATAAATATGAATTGGAAAAGTCGCTAAATTAGTGACCAAAACTGAGTATGTCCCAAAAGATTGACAAGATACTTTTGTTGTGTTTCAACTGAAGAAGCCATAAAGCTTATATGAGCTCAGATAGTGAATTCAAATCGCACCATATCGATGTGGAGTATGAAATTTGAAATTATCACTACAAACAAATGAATACAACACATCAAAGCTTATGCTTTGTAAAAGAACATACCTAAAGTCCTGACAAAATCAACTGAGTTCGAAGTGCTGATGGAGTAAGCCCATTCCACAATTCCATGTCCAATTCCAATGTTTCACTGCATTATGCTGCTCGCAGTTTTTAATAAGTTCCAAAAGTGAATGTTGTAATAATTTAATGGTGTTACTGAATTGCCTTCGCATTGGACATAATATGAAACTTATCTCAGCAACTCATGAATGATAGAATTTTTTGTTTCACGTCTAGGAACTAAATCCTACTTTCTGAATTAGAAAACAGGTATCTTTGGCAGAAATCGCCAGTTTTTTGTCCAAAATGAATAAAGACTGGAAAGAAAGAAATGCTGGAAGAAAGTATTTTTCCTCTAATTTTTGGACCTGAATATACAGGCCAAATTTTAAATTAACATTAAAGCTAAGTATTTTTCAAAAATTCTTTCTTTACTGAAAAACCATTCTGACTAGCTATGAAACACAATTTCATTAACATGACTGCCTTGTGGCCTGGAAGTAGCGTCCATCCTGTCCAGCCAATTTTCAGCACACTTTCGGTCGTTCCGGGCTGCATTTCACGAATGGTCAGTCCAATATTGTGCTTGAGCACATGGAATCGTTGCTGGATTGACAGTATAATATCGATCATTAACGGTACCCCAGGAAAAAAGTCCAAGGGTATCAAATGACTTGCGTGACTTGCGAGCTTAGTGCATAAAATGCTAAAACCAACCAAAGGTCGTCAAACAAAGTCCATGTCTTCCATTCTGCTACACTCTCAATTGATCGAATGGCTTTGTTGGTCTCATTCCTGAGTGAAAATGATGCCACCACCACTTCAAAAACAACATCAAACCATCGTTTGTTGAGAATACATAGGCTTCCTCTACAATTGCGACAAAATGGCAATGCGCCTCATCCACACGGAGGAGCGATGTTCAATTCCCGAATCAATTTGACGCTAATGTTAGGTTGCTGCGATCTGGGCCGAGTCATTGTTGATGTTTTGCGGTGTTTTACCTGTCGAACATAAAGGATCACCTGAATGATGATGTCCAAAATGATAAAAGCTCGTAAAAGTATCACTAGTTTTTGGGACATTGTCAGTACCTGCGCGATAAGAGATATCATTTTGTCTCCATTTTCGATCGATTCAAGAAAGCAATCGATTCATTTGGGACGCCGATACAGCGAACGGAGTTCAGGAGATGGTAAGAGGTGTGTGCATTACAGATGCTTCACAGTAACATCTTCTAAAGATACGGTTATTGCATCTTCTTGAACTCTCTCCTCTCAAACTTTTGCATATGAAACTATATGGTTTGTCCCACTAAGATGGTATGTAATGTTAATCCAAAATTTGGCATACCCAGTTTTAAGGACCACGCACGCAACATACCTTATTACGGCTAAATTCACTTTGAATTATCTGCCACCAAAAGCTGATGTCTTGACTACACATATAGGTGAAATATTTGAAAACTAAGCAATGTAAGTAATGTAATTTAAGTTATATTCTGTTCCTTTACTGAAGATTCAAAATAATAGATTTGTATACTTCTTTCCGTACAACAAATAACCTACAACTTATGTCGTTTCGATGCAGAACAAATTTAGTCATCTACTCGAACTGTAATCCGATAAGTCCACACTAGGGAAAATTTGAAAAATGACCTCTCATCGAACGAAGCCTTGAAATAACTTCATTAGTTACAATCTAAACTCTGTCACCTATTGCAAGATTACATAAAAGACCAAAGCAGACTTTTATCAAACGCAATTTCATTATGTCCAGTTCAATTGATTGAATGGAACGGCTGGTGATTGTATCTGTCTATTGACCCAAAAAGTCGATACGCGCATTGTTCTGTATTCAATCTGTAGTCCACCATACTCTCTTTCATACGTCTAGAAAATGAGATTTCATTCCATTCGGATACATACAAGCATAGGCATCAACCCTCAATCGAATGACTGCTGAAATGAAGTCACCCTGCAAGAGACCAAGTCGTTGACTTTCCTTTCTCCCGTCAGTCTTTTTAAATATTAAATAGAACTGCAAGACACATACGTACCTATATATAAGATGAAAGACGACTCAGGCAGGTAAGAAAAATATAATACAATGAATTAATCCGTACTTTGTGCACCAATAGCGAAGTTTTCTAGTTGCGTCGAAGCAAATCTAATTATTGTTAAAGGTGTTTGAGTGACGTACCTTAGAAAATCACAGAATCATCAATCACTCTCGTCACGAAACGCGGTAAATTTTTCTATGTTTCTCACTAAAAGCGCGGTAACATAGAGCTCAGGTCAACGTTAGGCATTTTAATGGAGCCATTGTATACTACTACTGTTTGGTTACAGTCAGGTGCAGAGGAATATATTCATATTGAGTTAAAATTGAAAAGTAAAATGTGCTTAAAAACCCTTAAATCAGAAACTATTCGATTTTGTATATAGATAATAAATTGTTGCCTGTTAAGAACTGAGTATAACTGCAGCTATATAATATTTTTTCTTTAAGACACGACCTTATATAGTCCCTCTTGAGTGTAACACGGCATATGTGTATATCCCTAGCTTATTCTTCAGCACTGTTTGCTTGTCTAGATCGCTATTGTTACTAGCTTAGTACAAACCAGGTTCATCACGCACGCAACAGACCTTATTACGTAATTATCACTTAGTTGGCATAGTAGATATTAACGAAATTGATAAAGAAAACCTGAAGTCATGTCGCAAACGAAAGCCACCACGAGTGTGAAGTTTTACTTCATAAATTTCGGTATAATGAAGAAGCAGAACATAACAATAGGAAATAATTCAATTATTTTGCTGCTGGAAATGTTGAAAATTGATTTCTGTAAATAGTAAGCTTGCAGACATGCAATTTCAAAAGGAGGAAGACTGTAGTTTCATTAAATGAAAAAAGGCATTCATTTGACGCAACTTTCTGATAACAATGAAAATTTATGATGAAAATTTGTCAATGATTTTGTTTGGCTAAAAAGTTGAATAATGAAGATAAATAAGATTATAAGATACAAGCTACTTGAAATATCTTTTCATAATCTGCATTCTCTTTCTAGCGTAATAGGCCACTGAATGTAGCCTAGATAAATAATGAATACTCAAAAAAAATGTATCTATTTTATTTGGAAAACAGGACTATGCAGAAATCATACTTGCTCAAATCGGAAAGAAGCCATGTCATGTTTCCTGTCATAAACGTGCACGAATGATTCCTTTTTTTGTAGCAGTACTGTTACTTTGGCTATTGATAGTTTATTTTTCACTTCGAATTTCATAATTAGTTTCTGCTGATTCAAAATCAAATAAATTTACTCATTTACCAAGCCCTCAATAAAATCTAGGAAAATTTATCATAATACAATTTTACTGTTATCAATGTTTAGTTCAAGTGGATAAATATGTTAGATACTTTTCCACTGAAAAACAAAAACAACTGGCAAATTAATTGACGTCTTTAAGGAATCATACATGAAATCAACTTCATCTCATCTTTCACTTCACTTTTTATTGAGTGCGCACTTTTCCCGCGCCGCTGGTAATTAATTTCCCTTATTTTATCCGCTACTTATCATAAATCTACCAATTAAATATGCCCGCACATTGAAAACGTCGAGTGAAAAACAAGTTATGCTACCTGCTTATGCAGGATAGAATAGCTTTCGGAACGAAAACATCATTTTCAAGCTACTGGATGGAATTTTGACACTAGTAATTTTTAATTATTTAACGCGCCGTTTCACATCGACTGCGGCGTGTAAAATGCTAAGAAAAATACTCAGACGGATTGGAAAGAGGATGGTATAGTGCAGTCATATTAGAAATTTGTTTCAGATGTTCAAAATTAACGGGCTTCGATTTACAAAATCGGACTGGGCGGCATGGATTGTAAGGAAGGTTGAATGAAGTGGTC
This sequence comes from Nemotelus nigrinus, assembly GCA_947369275.1. Taxonomy (NCBI): domain Eukaryota; kingdom Metazoa; phylum Arthropoda; class Insecta; order Diptera; family Stratiomyidae; genus Nemotelus; species Nemotelus nigrinus. The sequence continues at coordinate 133,433,882 of OX376374.1, forward strand.
AATACAGGGTGTTTCGGTCGATAGTTTTCATAGAATCAATATTTTCTAAGTAAAGCTAAAAACACAGATTTACTCATTGAAGACTCACCATTTTCGCCAATAGATAATAAGATAAATTACCTACTAAAATCCTTATTAGTTAACTACTACTCTGTCAAAAAATTGCTCATACCTTAAAATCAAATTTCCGCTGCACCCTATGCGAATTTCGCATTGAAATTGATCTGACATTAGTGGAAAGAAATGCGAAAAGTTGATTTGAGCTTTCTGTGGTTTTATTTATCGATTGAATATATCGACAGAGACATTGATGAATATTTAACAATCAAAAAACCAACAGTAGACCCCACAGCTTAAGGCACACATGGGCAGCTAATGCTTGCATATGGTGAAGCTGCAGAGATTCCGTACATTCCACGAGAATTAATTAACATTCGTTCGGCAGTATGCTGTTATGAAATTCAGTTGCAAAGTTATAGTAGACTTCCAATTTATGTGTTTATTTTGAACTCTCTTTCTTTTCTCGACCATATCTTAACATTTTCGCATTATCTTAGACAATCGAAATTGTTCAAGTGTTTTTGGACTGTTTGCTTGGATCATTGCTGTTTTGAATGTGATTGATCACATTCACAGTAAGCTCATGCTGGAAATAAGCGTGGATTGATTCTGACAAGTATTCGATTGCCTCTCTTTTACTGTTCACATGTAATGAGTTCGGCACGCGTCTGAAAAAAAACAAAATATTGTTGATATTGCCGAGAAATAATTTCTACACTAAAAAAAATTAAGACTTTAAAGGAATTTGAAGAAAATTTGATGAGGTCAAGTTGGGTCATAGGTATGGGCATGAAAGGAAGATCTGCGATGAAGTTGAAATTGAAATTCAGGTTCATTTTCAGCTAAAGCAGCCGAGATTGCAATTAATACGTTAGTATTGGTGAACGAAAAAAATATGCAAGATTCTATTAAGACTGGAAGGATGTAACATCGAATTATATTCCCCAAATTAATAGTTGGATTTCATTAAATCAAAATTAGATAGAAGACATGTTTTATGCTGTTAATGTGTTTTTAACACTTTCTTTTAATTTGGAACTCTGTTTATGCCTCATAATGCAACGTATACTTCTTATCAAACTAAAGCATTGTGGCATCCGTGAACCTTTGCTTTACTAGATATCTTCCTTTTTAATTGATCGCACTTGTGTTGCCTCCCTCTTTGGCTTGTCCTCCTCACCTTTCTCCCCTTGTTCTGGTGTACCTCAAGGTTCCATCTTAGGACCACTTTTGTTCAATCTGTTTATCAATGATCTTTTCAGTGTTTTCAAGTCTTCATGTCTTCTATATGCAGATGATTTAAAAATCTTCCGGGTGATAAAAATACTGCTGACTCTCTGCTTCTTCAGGATGATTTGTATACTCTCTCTTGTTGGTGCAACTTGAACTGATTGTTTCTTAATGTTTCCAAGTATTTTTCTATGCCTTTTTCCCTTAAGCTTCGCACTCATGTCTTTCCTTTTGCTATTGATGGTACTATTCTCTCTTGTGTTGAACATTTCTCAGATCTTGAGATTACATTTGATCGCAAACTGAAATTCTATATTCATGTCCTAACTGTTACTAGAAAAGCTTCTCGGATTGCTGACTTCGTGGTTCTTTCCTGCCACAATTCATTGAGTATTTCTACTTGTGCTCACCTGTTTATTACCCTAGTCCGTTCTGTATTTGAATATTGCAGTCAAGTGTGGTGTCCTCGTTTCAAATACCTCTGTGACACTGTTGAATCAGTTCAGCGCAGGTTTACACGCATTTTTCTTTTTAAATATAGTCTGCCGTACATACCCTACACTGAGCGTCTATCTCTTCTTAACAGTCCTTTCCTTGAGCAGCGCAAGTTTATGCTGGAGTTACAATCAATGCAACACAACATTGTTGCCATGCTTTGCCGGTGGAACGAGTTACAATCAATGCAACACAACGTTTACCGTCATCTGTCACTGGCTATTTCAACGAAATTGCTGTTTGATTAAAGTCTCGGAAAGTGATATCAGCGAATATTTTATCCTTTAAAAGCTGCAAAGTATATTGCAAAGCACAAATGAGACAAACAAAAATAAATTCTGATTTTCTCGGAAGCTCATAGGAACAGGTGGAATTGGATATTTTCAAAAATTTTGTTACCTTGTCAAGTTTGAGGTTTGAGCGAATTTCGCTGCCCAACAAAGTTGTGTTGCATTGATTGTAGCTGCGGCATTACTTATAGATGAGAGTTTCCTGTTCAAAATTTGTCGCGGTTACCAATCTTCCTCTTTAGCATCTAAGTTCATTGCGCGGCAGCTCCTAAGACCAATCAGGTCCTCCACTTTATTTAAAGTACCGTATGCTCGTACTCACACTATCTTCTGCTCACCTGTTTTGCGAATCTTAAGCACTCATAATAGTCTTCAACTTGGTTCTCTTCTACATTCTATTGCCATCTTTAGAAATATGGTTCTTCGTAATATTTTTGTTTCTAATTAATTTTATTTTTTATTCTTTTTTATAATGGATTCTTTCTTTTCTTTATTGCTCTACTTAATTTTACTTTATTTAATTACTACTTAAATTATTTTTTATAGATTTCCATTTATATTTACTCATTTACTTCTTATTATTTTATTTTCTCATTGTATCCTATCTGTAATTGGGCAGATTTCCTGTTGAGTTGATTTGATTATTCGTATTTGTAATGGATTGTTTTTTGCTTTAGCTAATTTTACTTCATTTAATTTCTACCTTAACTATTTTCATATACTTATATTCATATTTTCTCATTTATTTCTTATTATTTTATTTTTACATTGTATCCAATCTGTAATTGGGCAGTTTGCCTGTTGAATTGAATACGCTCCAATTAATTAAACAAATTTTACATGGAGCGGGGATAATGGAATCTTTGAATGGTCGCCAGATCCTCCTTTGCGATTTTTTTTTATTTCAGGCTGTTACGATGGTAAATGATGTTCGTGTGGCCATTTATGGACTCATTTTTGTGCTTTATTTCTGCTTTTCCACTCGCTCTTTGTTGCTTGCCAAAAAGTATAGCAAGTATTTGTAAGTCACTATTAGTGTTGCGCCAATATGCAGTGATATTTTTCACAGTGAATGAAAAATCACTGGTGGTAGGAGTCACTACACATTCATATTCACAGTAAATGAAACCACTGCCAGCAAAATACTAGAGAATAAAGTCTCAACGAGGGAAATCACAAAAAGCGAATTCACAGCAAAAAAAACCCCAGCGAAAAATCACAGCTAATAAGTTGCAGCAAAAAATAACGGCAAAAATAACAGCAAAAAATCACAGCAAAAATAACAGCGAGCGAAATCATCGCGAACGAATTATTTTGCTCGAAACGAATTATTTTGCAAAGAGCTAACGAATTATTTTACTCGAAAGCTTCCTTTGCTCATTTCGAAAATCAGTCTCTCTTTATATTTCTCTTTAACTGTTGTGCTTCTATTTGGTATTATCAAATTAAGTTCTTTTGATCATATTTTTTCACCGTTTGAGTCATGTGTCCAAATCACTGCAGTGGTTGAAAATCAAAATTCAAGAAGATGGCGTACTAGCTATGAGTATCATGACCTATAGCCCACCAGTTTCGAAAATCTTTGGCACGTCGTTTAATAAAGCCTTGTTGCTTATTGGCACGAGAATGAATTTTGTGCTAATGTAAGATGAAGTAAATATTTTCATCCAAGATTACGCCGAGGTCAACAATTTTGTCAACTCGAGCTAATAAAAGTACGGGTTATGTGTAATCGTGCTTCTGATGAAAGGTTCTAACCTGGCACTTATCAGTGCACCAATGCTATAGTGGTTCAAGCTTAGATTGGTCATTCAGCTTATGATTTTATTACGTTACAAATTTTGAGACCATCCGTGTAAAGTAGGTGAGGTATAATGAACAAGGTGTCTGATAGATTGGATGTAAAAATATTGAAGAGAAGAGGGCCTAGATGACGAGCTTGTGATAAGCCGTAGAAAATAATAGATGTTGACAAAAAAATTTGAAACTTGTCGCATTGGGCTCAACTGTAAATGTAAGAACCATACCAATTGAATAAAGACCCAACAAATACTAATTCCTGCAACCTTGAGATCCATATTAAATAGAATGATCAACTCTGTCAAATGCTTTACTAAAGTGTTATTTATGATTACTTAAAAAAATCCTAACCCTTTTCACGGAATTTGACTGAAAAAATTACTGAAAAACTTATCATTTGACAGTTTTCTTACCAAAATTTTAATTTATTTTTAGAACCATCCCATTTACTTTCAGATTTATTCTATTCTCTCTTATTCATAATATGGTCTCACCTTGCACACTAAGAAAAAGCAAAGTGTCAGAGATCATAATTTATGTACTTCTGGCGCTGTATACATAGCTGATTTGGGATTGGTATAAAACATAACTTCAGACACCATAATGCATGGCGAATATGAGTGGGCGCTATACAAACTTGCAAAGTCATGTATTACAAGCCTCAACGCCGTTTACCTTAGCACTCAAAATCATGCATTATGGACTTGATAAAAAGCCAAGTAAAAGCCAAATTATTTCCGTTTTATACCCTTTCAGCATTTTTACGATAGTAGAAGATGAGAATTCCTATTTTCCATCTTTAAATTTTATTTCTTTACTGATAGCTATTACAAATAATAATATGTATAGATATGGCCCTTGAGCTATATTTTGTAGCTCACAGGACTATATACAAAGCGGATGAGACCATAAATGTTGCGCTATGCTACATAGGAGTATGTAGTATTTAAATTGAGATATTACGTTGTAAATAGCTATATTTTGTAGCCCAGGTTACTATCTTACCTAGCGCATGCAACCATATAAATAATGCACTATCTTACTTGGGACTACGTTCTATGTGGATTTTTTCAGTGTACTTTTGGTTACCTTTTTAATCCTTTGTCAGAGCATTGTTATTCGAGCTGCCCTGACCTTACCTAACCTGGAACCCGATGTAAAGAAATATCTATTGTAAACAGATAAATTTTGTCAGCTATAGCTCGATACCTACTTAGTTCACACTGTCGCAAAAACTTTTGCTATTTGATGTGAAGGTAATGTATCTCATGTGTATCATAATATTAAATTTATACGGCATAATTGACTTGTGGTGACAATTACCTCAGCGCTATATTTTATGATTTTTCGCCACTTCTCCATATTTTAGAAATATCAAATTGGCCACATTTACTATTGAAATTTTTGTTAATATGAGATTCTAGTCGATAGAAGCGAACTGGTTCTTCAGTTAGGCTTCATCAATAGACAAAATGCAAAGCAAATTATTTTTCATCGGGTATAGATTGATATTTTATACGGTATTTATATTATTGCTAAATAAACTCTTTTAGGGATATAGTTTATAGAATTTTCATCAATGAGATGGTATTTTTGAAATTTGAATTGGCTGTGGTATGCAATTCCAACTATGTACATGGTACATGATTAAAATTTTGCATGTTAGGTATCGATATAAACTATTCAAATATTGGAATTGTTTTTGCGGGATGATTAAAATTGAATTTTTTTTTATTCACATTGAAAATTTTATTTTAACGAAGTAGTTTCGAAAGTATGCACTGATTCTCATCAGACACCAGCACACAGTGCATACTTGACTGATGTGACCCCTTGCAGTTGGAAATCATTAACTTGTATTTACGCTAGTTGTCACAAATTTTAACATCTCCGACTTATATCCATCGAAATAATTTACTTGCAAAGGTCATTTAATTGTGATCATGGTTCCCTTCTTGTCTATAAATCAGCCTAGACAACGTATATCGTCTCTAAAGCTTATCAAAGCAGAGAATATTGATACGGGAAACTCGATCGTTTTGCGGAATAAGCCTCCGTTGTCACTCAAAAATAAAGAGTATTGCTTTTCATTTTTTTCGAAGCTTAAGCTTGTCGCCAAAAAACCCAAAGTCCATCAAAATCTCTAAAAAAAAATATGATCAAGAACTTTGATCAACGTCCGCTTACACTAAAACCTAATAAAAACATTAAAAGGTTAGTAACAATCACTCTATGGATTCCATAATGCTATAAATCATGCTATTGTCTCATAAACATATTATTTGTGATTCCAACAAATTCAACATGACTTTTGCCATAGATATTATGAGAGCTCGTAACATCTAAAATTAATCATTTCAGGACACAATATAATACGAAACAGTCAAGCGTAAATATTTCAGCAACTATAAGTGAATCCATATCATCAAAATACTGGGCTCACTCAATATAATCCCTTGCTTTCACACAGAATCGATAATACTTACATCTCTCATTCGTTTGCCATTTCGGATATGAACCATTGTGAAATCGGCATTTTTTTCATTTCGATCGTTTTCTCAATTCCGATGAATATTTTTTCGTCTCGAGTTGTTTTTTTTTTGCTTTTGGCTCAAAACAATTTCAATTCTGTAGGCCTTTTTTGGTATTTATGTCCCACGGTAACATCATTAATCAAACGAAGCTCACAGTATTACACACTACCCAGTCAACCCCTCAATCGTTTCGGCTACATTTGTTCGAACGTGCATAGTCGTATATATACTAGTAAAAAAGAATATATGTATGTATATCTTTATGTATTGCAACTCCAGAACTGACGAAGCTAAGGAGGATTTTTTCTGTCTAATACATCTGTCAATCAAAATGTTACACTCTTCATCTCCTTTTTGAAGGGCAGGCAGACATGCCTCGCCTGTCATGGATGCTTCGCTTTTGCTTGGTGCCTATCGCATCGCCTAACAGCGTTGGATTGGATGGATCTTATTTTTTCCCGGTTAATATTCGTTAACAAAAACATTTAGTTTCACTCACAGCTAACTCTCAGACACGTAAATTTAGATGGGTTTTCAATCCGTTTAAAATCAAGGTGAAAATGACTGTTCTGGATACATTGAATGAAAGTTTGTTAATTACTCCTGAATCGGTAGTCCAGGCACATGAATAAATTCCTGAAAGTTTTGTGAATTAAATAGGAAACAACCTCAAAACAAATAAGTCAAATTAGATATTTGTTTAAAATCTATGAGGGAAAACTGCACCTAGATGACTTACTGATATAATTCCAAAAGAAGAATAATGTCGCGTGAACAAGATAGTTGAATTCACAGCGTAAAACTAGTAAACTAGTAAATAAAGTTGTGGAACATTTTAAAAATTTAGTGCTTCTATTAATCTCGTAGCCAACAAAGTAGAGCTACAACCAGGGCAACTATTTGATCGTATTTCTCTTCACTTGAAAGCTTTGTTCAGTGACGAATTTGAATGTCGAATTAGTCTAACTCCAACCACAAAGAATATCGTCTGTTGCCTGTGGGGCTTTTATTCTATTGTCCTCCATGAAATTGAATTGTTACTCAGTGGTACAATTACGAGTAACATCCCATGAAATTTGTGCCCCGGCGAGTCAGCAATCATCGAAAATACAATATGCACCCATACTTAAATTCATTTCGAAAATTATTGACGGATATTTCATAGCAATTTTTGCAATTCATTGTCACTCCTACATGGTGATTGGCGACATTATTTTCGGTGGAGAATAAGCATCCTTTTTATTTGAAATTCTTGCGGACTAGCCAAATGGTTATGTTTCGTTTGTAAGAATTTTCGTTAGATGAAATGCTTTTGAACCATAATACCGTGTATGAGTGTGGCTATAGATGAAGAGCAAGTTAAATTATTTAAGAGCAGTTAGATGAAATAGTTCGATTTTCAAGAAGGTATTTTCACCAACTTGAACAAATAAAATAAATAGTTTCAGGTAAAGAATCGAAAGCATTTATAAATTTACCCTTTTTTATTTAAATATAGGTCCAGGTTTTTATTGAAGCTTTAATTTCATTGGTATATTTTATAAAATCAGTTTTCATGCGCTTAAGAGACGCCAACAGTCAAAAAGTCTGGAGGGTTTTTCTTTTACATATCCTTGCTTTGTAGTAGTTTTATTACAATGAAAACATGTAATCGGGCCACCTCAGCATCGCAAAAAGTGGTTCCATTTCACAGGTGGTCCGATTTTAAAGATTCAAAGAAGAACGATCAAGATATGTTCTCTTATCTTTATTTTTATCAAAGATTACTGTGAATTATGTTCACATATTTATTATTGCGGTTTTTGAGTATTTATTACTGCAGAAAGTGGAAAATATTTGTTTTTCACGCGAATTTTGTACAAATATTTAGCTTTAGGCACAAAATCATGTTCAGCTTAAAAATTTAAAATAGTTAAATATTTGTAGATGTTTGCCTCTTTGCGCTCGTAAGATGTACCTGCTCGGAATACTGCAATTCGAATTCACTATCGAAATTAATAAAAGCTGCAATGGCTTTTTCGATAGAAGCCTCTTCAAAAAAGACATCTTCCCAATCTTCCGAGTGGTCAGAAACTGATCGACTTCCGCCAAATTTTGAATATCTGCTATTATAATATTTGAATTCTTATTACTTTGAATTTGGATTCTCATCTCAATTCCCCTTTCAACCCTCAGATTTCCAGGAAACTCACATTTCTAAAAACATTTTTGAATTGCAAGTGGAGACCCTTTATTCCAAGCAGATCGAATCAGCAGAGAGCTTCAAATCTAGAAACTAATTTTGTTTGGTCTGAAGCACGCTCAGTATTTTCCAGAGTACATAGTATGTAGTTCATCATATATGTGCGGCAATTTACTTTTATATTTTGTATAATCCCCTTATCTAAGAGCTGTGAATGAGAAGCGCAATTATACGGAAAAAATTCTAGCTTGATGTTTTCCAGATTATCAATGTTGTGACAACTAGCATTATCAAGAAAGATTCTGATTTTTCGGATTTGTTTCTGCATTTCAGTATCAAGTGTATGCATCCATTCACTAAAAATAGCACCCGTCATCCAAGATTTTGTATTAGCTCGCCAAGTTACGCCCAAACTTCGCTCACTGTTAGTTCTTTCGAACGATCTTGGTCTTTTGGATTTTCCTGACCAGCAAATGTTTATTTTTCTTTTTTTTCCATTTGTGCATTTTTCTTTTTAAGGCATGGTGATTTTTGTGGTGTTGCTTTAAAAAAATAATCCTGTCTCATCAAGCTTATAGATATTTGAAGCATCATAGCTGTTGCATAACATTCTTAGCTGCGCCTCAAACTCCTAAACTGTTTCTAACATAAACCAACATCAGCTCCTTCGCCACAAAGTGTGCCCTAGTGCATATTGTAACGCTTTTTAAAGGATCTTACTCATCCATTTGATGCCTTGAAATCGTAAAATTCTAACTTTTTAATGATTTGGCGGACTTTACTCTGAAGTATTGGGCCGGATACTGGTAATATTTTGGAGCGTGTCTTAGAGAACCATTGACACAGAAATTTATGTATCTAGTAGTCTGGTAAATTTATTTTCAACCGCTTTCTCCCAGTGCCTTCGAAATTTTCCAATGACCGTTTTAGTTGGTTTTTATTATTCAAAATTCGTTGCACCTACCTCTTATTAATTTTAAAGCCATCAGCTATTTTTCTTTGGCAAAGTAATTATTTTGTGGATGCTCGTGAAATTTCTAAATTTTTACGAACACTCAGTTCGTTGTATTTCGCACTCATATTTTATTTTTTCAGTGTTTTGACGTTGCCTAAACAAACATTGAAATTTGTACATCATAATAGCTATGTTTAGTCAGCCGCTCTAGGTTGAGCTAGGGTGAGATATCTCAGCAAAATGTAGTTCATGAGCAATTTGACTGTTCTCGCTTGCTCGAAGCCACATTTGATAGAAATTTGGCTACAAAATTAGAATAGAGTTGCCATCTTGAGTAATTTCTGACACCTAAATCTCGTAAATTTGCTGAGCAAAATTAAGCTTTTTTCCATATAACTTCTGACCCAGTTTTGAAATCAAACCGAAATTCATGTAGTAAATAGATCTTGTTGTAAGTCAAATGTCGTAGGAATTTCGTAACAAAAATCATAAAAGGGCTGCCAACTATGACCATGTTTGTAGTTTTTTTTGGCATTTCTTTACTAAGCGATTTTGTCATTAAATCTTCAAATATTAATTATCCTGCAATGACAATTAGCATCAAATATTAACGTATCGTAAATTTGAAAAGTTTTGAAGGTGGTAACCCTAAAATTCTTTTCATCCCTATAACTTCCAGTGTAATCATTCAATCGAAACGAAATTCACAAAGTGGGTTTAACTTAACGTGAAGCAGATTTGGTATATTTTTGGCTATGCTGCTAACACAGGGTTTCCAGCTCCAGACATTTTCGTAAACATTGCATCAACAAATACTTCCATTATATATTCAAATGCAAAGCCTTTACAATAAAAACAAAGAACTAATGTTTAAATTTTTCAAGTTTTAAACATTATCCGGAAAATTATTAACCTCAACAACGTTTAATCGTTAAAACTTTCGATGAAAACCTCGGATGAAAATTAAATTCAAAGGATAGGTTGATTTTAAAATGAGCTTGTTATGGTGGACTTATTGCTGCTAAAATGCTGCCAGCACTGAACATTTTCAGTATTAATGATATAGTCGAGAAATTGTTTTTTTTTGCATTGGGTAAGAAATGGGTGATATGATACCACAAAAAAAGTGTTTTTCGTCTTTCCATAGTTTGTGAACACTCAAAGACCATTTCTTCGAAAACCAGTTTTCTAGTGGTTCAGATGCGCTAGAGTTTTTATAGCTATGCACTTTTTTATTAGCAACAAAGAGAGGTGAAAAAATACAAAAAGTTGTTTTAGAATTCATTGATGTTTTATAGAAGCGTTAAACACTCAAACATTATTTTATTATTTCAGCATTATGTAAGTCAAAGACTTAAAGCAATAATATTTATATCTGATTTCCCGGAATAATCAAAAAATAGTGTATATGTGTGTGTGCGTATTTGGCTGAGAGGTGACTAACAATTATAAGAACTCAAGCCTGAAAGACCCATTGTCTACAAGTCTGCCAAAGTTTTCCAGATCTCAACTCACCTAAACCGCTAGAAATACTAATCTTCGATGAACAACAGAAGAATCGTGCAGATTTTGAGTGCATATTCTACCACACGTGCTCCAACCTGTTTCGAGTGCCAAACCATTTTGGTCTTAACAATGCATTTACACTCATAATGTGGAAAGGATTTCAGGACTACCACTTGCATTAATTTCAAGATTCAGGAAAGTCAAACACGACAAACCTTTGAATGCAGCATAGCATAACATAAACAAAGAAAATGCTTAGTGCTTGCAACACTTTACCAGCACTGCAGCTAAAAGTCTCACACAATTGCCTCACGTCAAAATCAAATAACTCTATCGATCTCGATTTTATCCGATGATTTCGTCGAAAGTTACACGGATAAAAAATGTTTGGGATTGAAAAACGAAAGATGTTTGTGACCGAAAAATCTCTATAACTTTAAAAATTTAAACATTATTAACTTATCTTCATTGTAAATGTTCGCGATATGAATACTTAATGTAAGCATTTATTGATACGAAAATAGCAAAATATATCACACCTGCCTCACATTGAAATCAACCTACCCTGCGAATTTCGTTTTGATCCGATGACTGTATTGGAATTTATAGGGGTACAAAGAAATTTAGGGTTACCAGTCGCAAAAGTTTTCAAATTTTCGAAAACTTAATATTTGTTGTTTATTGTCACTACACGATCATTACCGTTTAAAAATTTTACGATAAAATCGCTTAATAAAGATATCGCAAATAAAAACAAAACAAACAATAGCTGGCAACCTTATCATGACTTTTTAACCAGATTTCGTCTGAATAATGCCCATAATAAGTTCCATTTATCATATGGAATTCGTTTTGATTTCACGACTGTACTGGAAGTTATAGGGCAAAAAGCTTTATTTTCTTGAGCGAATTTTCAAAACCCAAGAGACCAAAATTACCAAAGCTGGCAGCACCAACCAAAGTTTTCAACCAAATTTCTACCAAACGCGACTTAGAGTAAGGTTCAGCTACTGTGTTAATTTCATGAAAATCTGGTAACTGAATCAGAATGTATTTTTCTTTGTAATTTTTCAAGCTGACACCACTGGCACATAATTCGCTTCTATCAGACCTGGTCCTACTTAATAGGTACCAATATATTCTGTGAATTTGTGAAAATATGAATTTTTGGCCAAATCGTTTTTAATACTAATGTTCTTCGAACATTAGTAAAAAGGCTATCTTTTGCATACGCGTCTCATTTCAGCTATGCAGTTTCACTGTAACTTCAAGTAGCGATACGTTTCTTGAATCGCCCAGCAGGCAGCTCTCAAGATCGCAAATATTTCTCCTTGAACTTGAAATACAGAAACGTGCTCTCCGAGAGAAAAAGCCCATTCTATCCTTCGATGAATGAAGACAGACAGCCGCTCCAGATCTATATGTCTTCGATCCGTTCATGAAAAAGATCTCGAAGACTTTATCCAAACACTGGGAAAAAGGAAAATTCTTTTCCATCAAAAAAAAAAAAAAAACAATGTTGGCTAGAACTAATGAAAATTTATAGATCATTAACAATAGCAATAATATCATGCAATGAAAATTGTGAAAATTGATTGAATAATATTTAGGATTAAGATGACGGATCCGTTTTAATAGTTGCTAAACGATAAAACTCGTGTCGAATAATATAACAAAAAAACATCGAAACATTGATAAATCACTTATGCTTTTGTTTGCATGCTCCAAATCCGAAAAGATTCTAAAATTCTAACAGACGCGTGATCATCTACATGCTGTTTATGAGTGACGACAACTCAACATTCGTGGGTTCTATATTTACATATATGTATATCTGTTTTTGAAGACATTATGAGAAATCCCGAGCAAATGTATACGTAATTTGACACTAATTTGACATTATGGAATATCATTTATTATATTCAATACATATGATGTAGTTGTACTTGCTGTCTTTGAATATTTGAATGCAAGAGCCAATGTATGAATCCACAAGTAGATACCTACACGGCCAAATTTCGCAATGAAGATGTTGAAATTGAAGTTAAAACTACTGATGGTTAATTAGTTTGACAGCAATAGACACCAAAAATACATTTTTGTGAAATACATTCACTGGTCAAATGTTTGTTGCTTTCATGCTGTTTGTAGAGCACCGGCTTCTAATATACGTAATCCTGGTTCGGATTCACCATGGTCTTTGTTCTGACCTAGATATGAGTGAAAACCTGAGTCAAATTAAGCGTAAAAGCAGTAAGGGAACTAACCATTCATTCGTGGAACATCAAACCTGCAACGGGTCGTATTGGAACAACTTTACTTAATAATTTTCACATGAAAAGAGTGTCGTTTGAAAACTTCAGGCACGTTCTATATTTTTGGAAAGTTTGCTCCTGCGTTGATGCCCAAGTATTTTTTTCGGAGTGAGGCCGCAACGTTTTCCAAATTCAATTTTTACATAAAAATAACAGCACGCCTTTGCAGCCATGACTAATCAATATTCATTAACGAAATTTCCAAATATCCTCGAGAACAGAGAAATCGAATGTTTAAGCCATTTAAAAGGCAATAAACTTTTCTATCGACACCAATTTTTCATTAACTATCTTATTCAAAGCATTGTTATCGTAAGCGTGCTAAACCAAATTTACCAATCAATAGACCTCGTTACGCGCTATCATGATATAATTAACAAGTAACAATATACACAACATTCTACATTCAGCAATCTCAAGAATCTATTACACGTTGCATTAGGCTATAAATGCCGCCACTACAATGCCCTTAACAAAAAGCCTTAATAACATACTGTCTAGATTTCAATTATCCTCTATAGCAATCAGGCAAGACAGCTACTGTGTTACTAGTACAAGAGTGGTGATTTTGAATTTTCGAAGGAAAAAAATGAAAAATTGAAAAGAGTTTGAATTTCACCGATGGCTGTTACAGTGTGCTTCTGAAACAAGTAGAAAGGCATGTGTTTATCTGCACCATAATATCTTTTATCCGCTTGTATATCTCAAGATGCTGTTGGCTTCTAGGCATGTGCTTGGTCCGGCTATAATATGTTGTGCCAGCGGATAAGCTACCATTGGATGACTTGCCAAAACCCACCCGAACATTCGAAATCCACACTGTACATGTTTTCGGCGGTCATCAGTCGAATAATTCAAGCCCCTATTCTGACGAGTAGATACAAGTACACTTTGTCTGCTAGAGTCGATTTCTTTCGACAATTCTAGTATGGTATTCGGATATTAAATTCAATCAATAGATACTCCGCTAAGCATGATACCTTATACTATTTGGCCCACAAGCTCCGAACATGAGGTGCCATGGTGTAAATTACTACAATATAATGACCAGCTACTCTAATAAACACTCGATGCATATAAACGACTCCGCCGGACTACAAATGGAATTTTATGTAGCTATTGCTTCTGCAATTATACCTACAACTAGACTTCATTCGGGCTTTGGCTCTCGTTGTCGTTCTCGCGCTCGAATCGATTATTAATTTATCAATAAAGCAACAATCGGAGTTCTTGGCGGGAGTCAATGTTGACAGATTTCTGTCGTGTCATTCCTACCAATTGTTTGATATTAGATTCGATGAAGACGATTTATCATCATGGCGGCTGGCATAATATTTTGATTGTGCGCGAAGACATGGACAATAGTTGATGATATGCAAATTGTAATGATTAGTCGATACATTTGCAAGAATGCGGTCAGAGGAAAACTTAGATACTTAATTTAAGTTAATTTCAATGTGATAGTTCTGATTAGTAATGCGGAAGTGATAATCTTCTTATTATCAATGATTTATCATTTGATAAGGGACATTCATTTATAAATACAAAGCTAGGTATACTCTGAGAGGGAATTGACTCTGACTGAATCGAAAAAACACCAAAATGAGCTCACAATATGTGTCTACATAGCAGTGGCGGCTCGTGAGAACCAATGTGAGTGGGGCTAGCTTTCAAGGACAAGAACCTACTTATACTGGGAAATCTGAACGGCTTTCTAGTCCACACAAAAAGAACCGCAATTAGAGTGGTAACCGATTTTCACCGACAAAAAGTGTACTTGCGCCTACTCCGAAAAGTCGTTACACATATAGTTCGGGAAAATATTAGTAAATATTCGCTTCTACTTATTGTTAAGGTACAATGTACCAATAATGTCTTTGTACAGCACCTATTTGAAACTCAACTGATGAAAAACAATGAATTGTTGCAAGAAATTCGAAAATAATTTAATGCAGATTTTTTCATTAAACATTTTTATTTAATTTAGAAACAAAAAATGGAAGTATTATCAGTGACACCGAAAGTATTAGCAATCGATAGGCATCCAACTTCGAAGAGCTTCTGAATCCGCCATCAAACATCCTGGCAGCAGAAGCTGAGCTCCATGATGTTACCGTGGATCACACAACCCCCGACAGTAGAAGAAGTTGATCTCGCTTTGCGTTCACTGAAAAGGAACAAAGTGCCGGGCGCTGACGAGATACTAGCTGAGCTACTCAAGTCTGGTGGGGCGGGTTTACTAAGTGCGCTACATGAACTACTGCTGCGAATATGGGAGACTGAGGTGATCCCAGACGATTGGCGTAGAAGCATCATCTGTCCGATGCATAAAAAGGGAGATAAACTGCGGTGTGCGAATTACAGAGGCATCTCCTTAGTCTGTACGGCCTACAAAATCCTGTCAAAAATCCTGGAGTATGGGATTAAACCGTTCGCGGAAGAAATCATTGGCGAATATCAAGGCGGTTTCAGATCTGGTCGCTCCACAATCGACCAGCTCTTCACGGTTAAGCTAATTTTGCAAAAGTGCTGGGAATATGACGTTGACGTATACCAAATCGTTGTCGACTTTAAACAAGTATATGACAGCAACAACTGAAGCGCTCTATATAGCATCATGCAGCAATGGTATACCGGCCAAATTAGTGAGACTTATAAAGATGACGATGACCAACTCCGTCTCGCAAGTCCAGATCCAGAGCAGATTGACGGGTCCTTTTGAAACTCTGGGTGGCCTGAAGCAGGGCGATGGAATAGTGCTTACGCTCTTCAACCTGGCACTTGAGTTCGCTATTCAGGCAATGAACCTGAACACCAGCGGCACGCTACTTTTTAAGTCGACACAATTGGCAGCGTACGCGGATGACATTAACATCATGGCTCGAAAACTGACCGATGCAGAAGAACTTCTGCTTAGACTTGACACCGCAGCAAAGGAAGTTGGACTACGAATCAACGAGGACAAAACGAAAGTTATGATGCAATCTAGGACAAGAACGCCAGTGCACACGACCATCAACGTAGGAGCCCTTTGTATCAAATTCGTGGACAACTTCGTTTACCTGGGTAGCAATCTATCGAGTGACGCCAAAGAAACTGACGAAATTAAGTGACGGATACAACTAGCAAATAAGACATTCTGCTCGGTCCTCCCCATTGTGAAATCGAAATATGTGCACAGAAAGACTAAGCTCCGCGTTTATAAAACTATCATAAGACCTGTGCTGTGCTATGGTTGCGAAACATGGACCCTGACCCAAGTCTCCGAAAATATGATCGACACCTTCGAACGGAAAGTTCTACGGCGGATTTTCGGGGCTATTCGCGACTGAGATGGATGGCGCATCCGGTACAACAATGAGTTGTACAAACTTTACGATGAGCCGGAAGTTTCCAAAATCGTCAAATTACAACGAATACAGTGGGCTGGGCACGTGCAACGCATGTAGATCGCATGGCAAAACGTGTCATGAACGCAAGACGAGTCGACGGAGCGAGGCCAAGAGGAAGATCAAGAGCTCGTTGGGAGAGCTCAGTGTATGCGGACGCCGAGCAACTATTGGAGTTCCAAGACTGGAGGACGCGGTCACGTGACCGAGACAGTTGGAGGAGATCGATCCAGGCGGCCAAGGCCCGCCGTCGGACTGTTGTGTCACGTTGATGATGAACTAAAAATAAAACAAAGTCGACAATTTGTCTCCAATAATGTCTTCGTACATTTAAGCTTTCGCTTGCCCTTCGATCTCTTTCCTGACAGTTATCGATCATAATTATTTTACACTCAAACCGGTTTGTACTAACAGTAAACAAAGGAACCCAAATTTAAATTTTATGAGCTTTGCTCTGTATACATAAATCGAAATAATGCCCGGTAAATACTCGTCGCTGGAAGAGCGTAATAAGTTTTAAGCAAGTAATAAGCAAGTAATAAGGAAATACTTGTCGTTGGAAGTGAATTTAACCGTAAAGGAGCAAAAATCGTACGCGGAAATAGCTAAACTACTGTCCCAATGCCGTTCTACTATTCAATCTGTAATCGGGTGCTCTAAATATGAAGGCCGCGTAGAGAATAAGCCTAAATCAAGACACCCTGCAATTCTCACTGATGTAGATCGGCTGCAAATGGAGCGTATGATTGCCAAGGATCCGTTCATAAGTGCACCAAAAATTAGTGCAGAGCTCCTTCAATCCAATCAAAAAGAAGTTCATTCAGAAACAGTACAAAAAGCCGTGATTGATGCCGGATTTAACTCTTGTACGCCTCGCAGGAAGCCAATGGTAAATGAAGTAAATCGCAAAAACGTTTGGACTTCGCTCGGCAATACCAAAATGCATCTCTCGAGATCTGGCGCAATGTTATATTTTCTGATGAGCCCAAATACAACATTTTTGGGTGTGACTTAGAGTGTGGAAAAAGCCAGGGGAAGCTTACAAGCCAAAAAACACCATCAAAACTGTAAAACACGGCGGCGGCGGCGTACTGGTATGGGGATGTATGGCTGCCAGCGGCGTTGGAAACTTAGAAATAAATGAAAGAATCATGAATCATCGAGCCTATATTGAAATTCTCAAGAGAAATTTGAAGCCAAGTGCTAAAAAATTGGGTGTAACAAAGGATTTTTACTTTCAACAAGATAATGATCTTAAGCACATGGCTCATAATACTATGATGTTCTTGGCGTACAAAACTCTACATTTGCTCAAAACTCCACCGCAAAGTCCTCACCTCAATCCCATTGAGCACATGTGGAAACTGCTGGAACAAAAGATCAGGATACATCATATTGGATCGAAACCTAAGTTGAAACAGACGCTTCAGCAGGAATAGGTGAGAATAGAGCCAAGCTATGCCCTCCCTCCTTCCGCTTTATGTGCGTTGGAAATTTCTGAATGTATGTCGGATCATTGCATTCACGATTGTCTCTGGCGGGATCAAACCAAACGTGGATTCAAGGATGCGCCTCAAACTCGTGAAGCGACTACACACAAAGAATGTGTGCTGTCATCATCAACATCTTTTCAATCAGCCTTGCAGTACCGGCAGCATGACGGGCCCACCTTACCCATTCTGTTCAGATATTTCCTGAAGTAATCGTGCACTGTTAAGAATTGAGACAGGTAGAAGTTCACCTCTCCGTGGCTGTGGATAACCCAAGGCTCTATAAGGCCAAACAGCTTAGCCGTTCAGTTTTCCTTTCACTCTATCGTTGATGCCAAAAAATTTGGAGGGTTTGCGTACGCGCTTACGTCGAAGCCTCAGTCCTGTTCGGCTTTGAGTGGGAAAGGTACCCTTTTTTGCGATTACTCCTGATACCACTATCAAGACCACATCATGGCGCTAAACACTGGCAATGCACGTCCGGCATTTCTTCGTTCGGAGCGCGGCTTCATAAATGTTGGCCAAACGGAAGTGAATGTCGTCATCAGCAGCACACGAATCATCTCATTGGGACCGCCGATGTTAGCAATTAGCTTACTCAGTGAAGCGACGTCTCCTTGAGCTCTACCGCATGCCTTGCGGATATGATCCCAATAGTTCAGCTTGGAATTCAGGGTTACTTCCAAATAACTAACCAACTTGCTGATTCGGACCTCGATAGAGCCAACCGTCAAGGATATGTCGGTCGATATTATCCGCTTCGTGAGCATGACGATCTCTATTTTTGAGACCGCAAGCTGGAGGCTATACACCCTCATTCACCGCTCTATCCTCCTCATGATTTGGTTAAGTCTGAGTCGAATGAAATTGGCGGATCTGGCAGTAATTGCCGCGGCAATGTTGTCAGCGTAGTCTACGAAAAACACATCCGTTGGCATTTCCAGGCGCAATAGATCATCGTACATGTTTCAGAAGACGCGGTTAACTCTGCCACAGCTTTAAGTGCTTCGACCCGCACTCTATCAGGGCCCAGAGTGTTCTGGTTTTAACATTCTGGACACTGTGCTGTTGAGCTCCTTGCTCATAAAAGAAAACCTCCTCCCCTTTGGGTTGATGACGATGGAATCGTTTGCCTTTGCCGTATGCGCTGGGAACAGCGAACCAACGTACCCGTCATCGCACGGATCTGTGTTAAAGGCAATCTCCTCACAAAGAGCTTGCCTTATTCTGTTTGCTCAACTTTACCGCAATGTGAGCCGCAGAGAGCTCGACTGCTTCCGGCTTATTCCTAGCTCATTGCGCCCTGCAGCTGCACGCCAAAACGATGCGCCGCAGTTTAGCGATTTCATCGTTCCACCATTACAAACGTTGCCTCTCGCGAAAGGATCGTTTTCTGACAAAAGTGTTATGTTGTTGATGCATAGGTCACAACTTACGCAAACGTTAGCTGCGTACATAGATCTCAAAATCAATGATAATATTTCTATACACTCACTCGATACTAGTGCAACAATAACAAACATATTCCTTTCACTGTTGCATCCTAACCTGTCGCTGTCCATAAGCCATAATCTTCTCTCAATAAATCAATAATTTCCGATTACAGATGAAATCCCGATGACTAGTAACAAATAAATCTCGCAAGGCGGATTATTTTTCGTGGATACCTCATCGGGTACAACGGCATAGCTCAATTATCACAGCTACGGCAATTACCAGCGAAATGAGTGAATAACTTACGGCAAATATCCCGCCGCTTGTGTTCCGAAGCCCAGTGATGCTTCTTCTGGGTAAAGCTCAACCTGTACAGTACAGGCTGGACTCGCCCAGGCCCTCCGCCAACACCTTACTGCTCCGAAACGAATCGCTGAAAGGCAGACAAGGTCGAATCCAAAAGAAGTTGAATTTCAGTTCAAAAATAATTTCACTTTTCATAATTAAGCTGCGCAGAGTGCGTGGTCGAAGTAACTGGCCGTCTGATTGGCCGTCGCACCGTTTAGAATGCGACAGAATGAGCTAGAAACGTTTTTATGTTGCAGTGAAAGCTTGTTTAAAACTAATGTCCTGGCCATGATAAGTAAACAATAGTTTGTATCTTCGTCTAACTGTTTTCGAAATTGTCATTTGTCCCAAGAAATATGAACATTGCTGTGGATGAGCTGTCTCTATTCAGCGGCAATATTTAATCAATCCGGCCAGTATGACTCAACAAGTCGGCGCGCGGCATATACGAGAAAGGAAACAAGATTCAAACTCAACTGGACATTGCGAGTCAGCAAGAAAAGTTGTAACTTTTCGTTCGCTGAGTTGCAGAAAAATCTTACAAACCCAGATTACTTTGTTAGTGTGCATAGCAAGCAAGCAAGCAGCCCGCATGACATAGCGAATTAACGCATCACGAACGATTCGCCAGTGAGACAGGTGGACGCACTGCATCGTACAAGTGCATAATCACAGTACAACAACACCAACTATTAACGAGCTACAAATAACAATACTGCCAATAATGAGTTTTTCTTTTAGTTGACCGATGTTTTTTCTCCGTTTTGTTTTGCGTCTTGATGGACGACAGGAAATTAAATTCACCACAAAGCTTTCAATTTAAATGCAAATTTTTTCGCTGAGTTGTCCAAGTTATATATACATATGTGGCGACAACGATTTGTGTAAGCCACTATCAACTAAATGAAGAATATTTGGATGGTGATATTTCAATTCAAATGATTCATAGGTGAATTGCTCTAATCTATGCTTGTATTTTTGAAGTGGCTTACTGAAATGACAAGTATAATTAGTAAATTGTTCTTTAAAATTGAAATAGAAATTTCGTACCTGATGGGCTCACTTCCACAGACATTCTAATGTTTCTCTCGACTCGAATTAGCATAATATGTTTATTATATTTTGTAGAATCATAAAGTATAGGTAAATGATGAAAATTATGTATATTTTAATAATTATTTGCGCGCATAACATTAGCAAATATGATACATTTGGATGCATAGATTTTTTTATGCATTCGAAGTCATGTTGGCGGTTATCCGCGCAAGTATATATAATTTGAGTATTTTTCGAATGGTAAACAGTGACATCTATATAAAAGTAGGTTTTTGGGACAGGAATAAATTTCTTTTGGACCTACGGTGAATGTCTTAGATTTAGGACGAAAACTAAAATTATTTTGAGTGAATTTAGCTTATGCACTCCGAGAGGTGTGTGTACACGGTAAAGATAACAAGTGATATCACAATGTTTTGCTCGCATGCTACACATTACTGTCATGGGAGGTCAACTGCTGTCAATCTTCTGAGAGTGTGCAAAGGGATGTCAACTAAAATTGGGCAGAAATATTTTTTTTAAAGTTCTTTCTTAACGAGTTTATTTAAAATTAACATGGAATATGCAAGTGGATCCTGCTTGACTGATGGAGATAGTGATGTGATGGAGGCAACAAAATGTATAGCAATTTTTACCATCTATTGGCAGGGGCGAATTTGCCACTAGGCCTGGTAGGCCCGGGCCTAGGGCGGCAGATTTTGGGGGCGGCAAATTTTCTATTTTTTTTTTGGGCGGTAGTTTTTTTTCTGTCGTATATGTACATATATCTGAGTTGAGTGAGCCTAACACCTCAATCCAACCGAATTCTCTAAAAAATAAATGCATGCAAAAATTCACCTGTGATGATTTTTTTCGGACATTAAAAAGTGTGACTTATTATAAATAAAGGACCAAAGAAACTCAAAAATACCTAAAAAGTACCTAGAAAGTATCTGAAAATACCTTAAAAAAAGCCTAAAAAGACCTAAAAAGATCCTAAAAAGAACCCAAATAATACCTCTTCAATTAAGGAAAAGCTTATCAGAGGTAAATATTTGCGTGCATTGATTTTTCAGATATTTTTTTGTTATATTATTATGTTACAGGGTAAATCAACTACATGCGAATCTCTTTATTTTTGACGTGTTTTGAAATTGTACTTCATTACTGAAATTAATTTTTATAAAAAAATTTCTATAAAATTAAATCTAGAACATCATAGGTCAAAATATTTCAGGTTCATACTTAACTAATAACATATCGAACATTTACAGTAATCTAGTTCATAGTTGATCTCCAGTCAAGTGCGGTACAAACTTTGAACGGAATAGTAAACTTACTTATAAAAATATGAGCGAAGACGTTGGAATTATATGCGATATAAAGGCGTATACGGGTTTGAACCGTTAAAAATTGGTATTTTTGAATTCTTTTTTTTAGGTTCTTTGCCGTGTGTGTATTTTAATAATTATTTGTGTGACAAGGGCGCAATAATAGGGAATTTTTACGAACGAACCGGTGCCGGTTTTACTCTGATATTCCTTCTTTGTGAGCTCGGGCGCAACGAAAAACAGCGAAGTATTCTAGGGAATCGAAAAAAATCGCGCATTGTTACAAATAATATAATTCACGAAAAGGGCGGCAAATATTTCTGAGGCCTAGGGCGGCGAAATGATCAAATCCGCCCCTGTCTATTGGGTTATAACGAGCAGTAGCAGGTAAACCTTGTTGGACCAGACAACATGGAACCATTTTGATTAAATCTATAACTAAGAAAATTTAAAGGAATCATGGTGTCGATTCAAACTCACTGTTCCATTCTCCGCCTATTGACACGAGACTATAATTTGCATGTATACATTGTATTGTATACATTGTCTTGTATTTTTAATGATGCAGCTCATTGGGTAGAAATACGTAAATTTTTGTGGAACAACCTTAGATTCGGTAATAAATTTAAATTAAAACTAAACATTTTTAAAACATACTTTTCCTTTCACAAAAACAAAAATTCTTTTATTTATTTTTTAGTTATTTATCAACTCCATAGTATAAAGGCTGTTAAAGCATTGAAAAAAAATTGATAAAATTTGCATGTAAATGTAATATTAATGCATGATTCTGTTAAAAAAAATCAATAGCAGCTTTGATATTTTCAGTGAATTTTTTATAATTTTTGAAAAAACTCACTTTTCGTTGAGTTGTACTGGAATTCACACAGATTTTCTTAAAAAAGAAGCACAAAATAATTAAAAGATTTACATTAAGAAAAAAATTGCCGAGGCATAGCATAAAGTTTTAGTTGACGGTAATAAAATAATTGAGTTTGTGTACCACTCTCGAACGTACATTGTAGAGTAAATTTCTCTACAACTAACAAATCCTTTGTAATTGCTCCAGAATGGGGTCTTCGAAAAGAGTTAGAAAAGAGGAGAGGCGAATGGGAAATAAACTCTAGCGCATCAGAACCGCTAGAAAATTGATTTTCGAAGAAATTATCTTTGAGTGACTTGAAAATATGTAAAGACGTAATACACTTCTTTGTAGTATCATATCTATCAACGATTTCTTACTCGAAGTAACAAATATCATTTTCTGACAGCATCTCCTATAACACAAATGATGAAAATGTTCAGTGCTGGCAGCATTTATCCAACCCAGCAACAATAAGTCTTCCATAACATGCTCGTGCTTAATCAACCTATCCTTTGAATTTCGTTTCCATCCAAGGATATCATCGAAAGTTTCAGCGATTAAAATATGTCTGTTAAACTATGGCATCCGAAAAATTTCTAAAACTCTGACAATTTAAACGTCAGTTGCTTATTTTTTTGTGAATGCTTTGCTTATGAATACAAATGGTGCAGTATTTACGAAATTGTCTGGTGCTGGCAATCAGGTGTTAGCACCATAGCCAAATATATACCAAATCTGCTTCACGTTGAGTTAAACCCACCCTGTGAATTTCGTTTCGATTGAATGACTGGGCTGGAAGTGATAGAAGTGAATATAATTTAAGGGTTACCACCCCCAAAACTTTTCAAATTTTCGAAACCTTCATATTTGTTGTTAATTGTCATTGCAGGATCATTCCTATTTGAAAATTTAATGACAATATCGCTTAGTAAAGAAATGCCAAGAAATTACCATGCTTTTTCTATTAAATTCCTACGACAGGTGGCCTACAACAAGTTCCATTTACTAAATGAGTTTCGTTTTGATTTCATGATCAATCGGAAGTTATAGGGAAAAAACCTTTATTTTGCAGAGCAAATTTACAAGATTTAGGTCACAAAAATGACCATACCTCAATTCGAATTTTTCAACAAATGGCTGAGTCGGAAGTGATGAACCAAAAAGCAGTTTTTTCTCAGTGATTTATCAAGATGGCACCACTGCCACAGGGATGCCCGCATTTCAAAGTCACTTCTAACAGATCTGGTCCTAGTTAATACCAACATTTCCTGTAAATTTCACATTGATCGGATTATCCGGTCGTCAGTTCTCGTGAACAGAAGTTTCGAGTGCTGATGGTTGCCGGTGATGGTTGCCGAGGCTACCGCTCTTGTGGGACTCGGAATTTTGAAAATTTTAAATTGACGTCCACCATGTCAATTTAAAGTTTTCAAAATTCCGAGTTGCAGGTTAAAAAAATTTCAATTTTTTGTCAAAAAGCAAAAACTTTTCAGTAGGGTTGATGATTTGAAGGATGTTTTTTTTTCACGTGTCTGCCTTAGCTGCAGTGTTGCCCGCATAGTCTTGAAAAAGTATCTGTGTATAGTTTTAGTAAGGATGAATACGCTCTGTAAATTTCACGATGATGCAATGTTTCTATCAAAAGCTATAACAAATCGAAATTTGAAAAAAAAAATCCTGGCCTACTTTTAGGCACTCAGCGCATACATAGGTTTCATAGTTTGCAATTTTGTATCTTGGACAAGCAAAAAATATAATTCGTTTTTATTTCCAAAAACAAAACAAAACAACAAAAATTTACTCTACATAGAAATATAGGGGTACCTAAAAATGTACAAATATAAAGGTTAATATCCGGGGAATCCCCTAATTTGATGAAGGAACGGAGACTTTTTCTGCCAAGTGTATGTATGTGTTAAAAAAAATGAACTGAAAACAAAAATTAAATTAAAATATTGCCATATTCAAAATAAACAAAACCATAGTTATCTAGTATGTTCCTTTATTTTTGTTTTATATTTTTATAAATTTACCAGGTACCAAAATAATTTACCAAATAATGTCAACTTATTATATTTTTTATTACTAGTTCATTATAATGAGAATTGAAATTTTTAAAATTTATAGACTTATGAATAGTATTAGTTAGCATATAAAAATAACAAAGACCGTCTTTGCGAATTCCCCGAGCCAAAGACATAGTTAGTGGCTTTGAGCAGTGCTGTCGTTTTATTGCAATTGCAATATATATGTTGCAATATATAGGTTGCAATAGTTCTATATGCAACTGCTAGCTAATTTGAACTAAGAATGAATGGGGAACTCTCAAATTCTTAATCCTGGAGATATAACTGAAATTAACACTAGTATGTATTTTCAACAAACGACTAAACGCGAATCTGATATCTTTTTAAAAAAATTATCTATTTTTTGTTTAATATACTTTGTTATATTTTTCAAATAGCAATAGTTGTACTTTAAATGCATATAAGTAGACTTATATGTGTACACATATGTATATACCTATGGAATAATCAATCCATTGCAATTTAGACAAATCTGCTGCATCTTCAGAGTTTAATTTAGTGCACAAAGTAAAACTAAAACGACAGCACTGACTTTTAGTGATTGTTGTTGCATTTAATTCTACCCTTTTTTACAAACATATACTTTGCTACGTAACACTTCTCTAGTGTAGTAAATTTATTGAGGGTGTTTTATTTCGTTTTCTTCTACAACGTTTTCTTTCGAATCATTTTTATTTTATTTGCACTCAACTGAAGTATATCCAAGAAAAACATCCATCCTTGCGAATGTATATTGACCTTTGATGAGTACTTTGAGACGCATTCTATTGTTGATTGCTTGTAAAACTATTTCTTCATTGTTCGCAGTTGTCTTCAAATACTTTCTATGTTACATGGCGTAATCCACATACGTTCACTGCTTTCCAGCTAGTTTCTCGTCTTCAACTTTAATTCAAGACAAGAAAATTCAGTAGCGAGAAAACCATAAAGTAGATTCGTAATACCATGTAGTCGTCATATTTTCCGTCCGAATGGCAAAAACAAAACAAATCGAATGGTAGTCTCCGGTGCAAAATATTTCATCTACAATCCCAGCATCTTTGCCGTTACTGAGTACCTATGTATCATACTTGCTCCACGTACCGCAGGTAGGTCGTACGACACATCCTTCTGTTATCGTCCTGGTCCTGTCTCCGTCCACTCTCACTCTCCGTCTTTCTGTTTGGAATAACTCGTGCTTTTAACCGTTTGCTTGAGTCACTTGACTGCCAGGCAGTAAAGTCGACTCGACTCATCATCATATCACAGGGGTTGAACAAAGTGACAAAAACTTTTAAGTGTGTAATGAATTATTAATGTGCTGCATATTTCTCTCCGGTTTTACAGGCAAAATGTATTTTTGAAAAGTTAAACATAACCATCATATTCTGCTCGAGATCTCAAGTGCCCTGGAATGAAATGGAGCAGATGAAGTGAAATGGCGGTCTGGCTGGTTGTTCTGTGCAAAAAGGATTTTGAGCTAAGAATACTAATTATGAATATAAATGGATGTGGATAGTGTTATGCGAGCACTATAGTGGTTCATAAATAATCACCATTTCGTATGGTAATACAGCTTTAACGTTTTTGTTTATGTGGTGGTAACTAATTATAGAAATGGCGTTAGGTTTTTTTATGCGATTTAATTTAATTTTCCAATACGATACTGTCTCAGCAACTTTGCCAGCCAATAAGTAAATTGATTGAATTCATTTTCTTATGGTATGTAGTTGCTTATTTTCTAAAATTAGCTCTAATATACAAACCTTGATATAATTACAACTATATCGAATTCTGAAAAAGAATTACACACCATTAGAGTATTGTCCTTTCCACTTTCATCTAGCTTTTTAGGTGGCTGGGTCCAGTCTCGACAGAAGATATTGCATAAAGTTTTGTTGATTGATGAAATTCAAGTCAGGGTGATCAAAAGGACTCGTATCTGCCTATGGGAATAATATTTATAAATGATTTCGAATCAGAATAAAAGCAATATTTTTTTGTCATAGCTACCTGTAGATTAAAAAAAAAATATGTTAGTTGCCGTTAGAGCATTACACTTTTAAAGAGAACATTAAACGTTAACTGATCTTTTGTGGCACAATTTTAATGATTTTTTTTTTAAATTTCAACACACAATTGAAATTTTATCTTCTTTGTTTTATGAAAAATTGGCTCTCTTTTTATGCTTTTGGATATTAGTTTAATCAGAAAAAAACAACTGTTCCCAAAGTTCAAACCTTTTTTATCTTGGTTTGACAAGGCAGATAACGAAGAACTTAGAGTTGTCTAAGCTTTAACCTTTCATCACTGCTTATTCGCCCGTTATTCACGAGATATCTCGTAGTTTGCACTACAAGTTTGATTTTATTGATCACAGCAATTAATTTGATTGCATTTGGTCAAAGCAATTTGAGTCAACACGTGAATTTGATCGCTGAAAACATCTAACAGACGCCATATTTCTCGATCGGTTGTTTTTTCAACTTTTTAGTTAATTGTAAATGTCCTTTTAGTAAAATTGCTGCAACCGAATATTAAAAAATTGGTTAATAGTCCGTCATTTCTTTCAAATAAAATCATAGTGCTCAGGGCAAGATATTCTCAACTTGTAGAAAATGTGCATTAAAAAAAACAACAACAAAACACATATTTCTTTGTAAAACCATTGACTTATCATTTCTTGTACAAAAAAATTCAACACTCCTCAACCCACAAAGCTCATCTTAATGCCAAACTAAACCATATATTGCCTAGCAAACTTGATTAAAAATCTGTTTTTGAATTCGGTTTGGGATAAGTCTAAGTGCCCACGGGTTGCCAGGCATACCCAAAAAACGTTCTCTAACTTTTTCGTGTTCGAAAAATGACGTACTTCGAGCGCTTTCACTCTTGCAATTGCAAGAATTCACTCAAATATTTTTATCTTTCGTTTTTTAGCAAAATGGTTTCAAATGTAAAGTAGTCGCACATCAGATTGATCTGACGCTGTTTGTGTAAAAATGACTGGAAAGAAAATGTGGACGAAAAATATGCTTTTGACTCTTCTTTTTTCCAAGTTGTTACCCAAAACTCGTTCCTTTATTTCTTTCGTTTCAAATTTTTTCTCACTACAGCGAAAAGAGACCTTATATTTCATCATCATCATCATCATCGGCGCTACAACCCGGGTTCGGTACTGGCCTCCGTCAACAGTTTTTTTTTCATCGGTCCCGATCGCGGCCCGATGTCATTCAATTGGACACCCCTAAATTCCGAAAGTCCTGGTCAACGCCACGCTATCGTCTGCCATAAAATCTGCCGCAAAGGGTTTTTCGAGCAGCATCCTCTTCGCTCATTCGAGCTAGGTGTCTTGCCCACCGGAGTCTACCGAGCTTTATCTTAGTAATTATATTTGCTTCTAGGTAGATAGTGTACAACTCATGGTTGTAGCGCCTTCACATTTGAAACCAACGATTTTCCTCTCGAACGCGGCTAAGAGGTCAGAGTGCCTTTTGCTGAGCATGCATGTCTCGGATCCGTGCGTGAGTACTGGGAAGACCAAGGTCTTGTACAGCAGGAGCTTTGATGTTCAGGTGAGATTTCGGGGGCTGAAGAGCCTTGACAGACTGTAGTTGGCTTTGTTGGATTTAAGCAGCCGGCCGTGTATTTGTTCCTCCATGTTGTTATTGGCAGCTACGATTGACCCACGATAGTTGAAGAATGACACTACTTCAAATTCATGCTCAACTACCCTGAAGGTTTGACCAACTCTAGGGGTTCTAGGTGCACTTCTAGCAGATGCTGCCACCATGTACTTAATCTTTCTTTTAGTTATGTGCAGCCCCAGTTTTTGTGCCGCTTGCTCGATCTGGATGAAGGATTCTCGTACAGCTAGCTCTGATCTTCCAATTATGTCTATATCATCTAAATAAGCCAATATCTGACAGGTCTTGGTGACGATAGTCCCTCTCGTTGATGTGCCAGAGTCTCGGGTTGGTTTCTCCAACGGCAGGTTGAAGAGGAGACCATCTCCTTGTCGGAGCCCATTGAAGATGTTGAACGGTCTGGATAGCAATCCGGCTATTTTAACTTGGCTTGTTACATTGTCCATGGTCAACTTACACAATCGTGTCAGTTTATTTGGGATGCCGAATTCACTAATGGTTTTATACAGTTCTACCCTGGCTATGCTATCATAGGCGGCCTTAAAGTCTATAAATAGATGGTACAGTGGAATGTTGAATTCCAGAAATCATTCAGTGAAATGTTGAATTCCATCGCCTGCCTGGGAGTAAAGATCTGATCAATTGTTGATTGGCCTGGGATGAAGCTACATTGATACTATCCGGTAATGGCTTTAGCCTATGGGGCTATCCGTTCTTGCAGGAGAGAGGAGAGTATCTTATAGGAGGTTCTCAAAAATGTTTTACTCTATAGTTGCTGCACATTGTTACACCTCCTTTCTTATAAATGGGACATATCATACCTTTGCGCTAGTCTTCTGGCATCACTTCATGCTCCCATACGTGCAGTATAATTTCATGAATTGCTTGGTATAATGTGGGTCCTCCATATTTAATCAGCTCAGCTGGCATGGTATGCCGTCGGCTCCAGGGGCTTTTTTAAATTTCAGCCGACTTATGGCTTCTATGCTTGGTGGCGGAAGAATAAGGTCGTCTTCTTGCATTGGTGGAGTCTCCAATTCTTCGTAGAGGTGACCGTTTAGCAATTCACTAAATTTCACTTCGCATCGTTTAAGAATGCCTTCAGGATCGGTGATCAGATTTCTCTTTTTATCCTTACAGTACGTGTTGCGTGGTGTGTACTGCGTCATGTTTCGGACTATTTGGTAGAAATTCCGCGCCTTGTACGCACCTCGCTCTCTAGCTCTTTCTATTTCACAGATCAGGTAATTTTTCCAGGCTGGTTTCATCTACGCCCGGCATCCTGCTAACAGGACTTACTCTCCCTCCATCGAGCTCTTCGAGGGCGAGTCCTAAAGCAAGCTCAAAGGTGTTACTGGTGTTTTCATTGCGTAAGGCAACCCTGTTGATTCCAGTCTGGTTCGCGGATGTAATGATGTAGACTATCTGGTTACGAGTGGTTCCATCTGATGATATCCAGGTGGCCCTTACGCGGGAACCTGATACTGGAACCTGGAATGCTGCCAGTTCTATGACTCGGAGTCCGTTGTTGTTAGTGTTCTCATGCAAACTATGGGTGCCTGCGTAATGCCTGAATACAGAATCTCGTCCCAATTTGGCGTTAAAATCTCCAAGAATGATTGTTGCATCATGCTTGGGCAGACACTAAGAATTCGCTCGACCTGTTCATAGCATGATTCTTTTTCGTCGTCAACAGATTCCTCTGTAGGTACGTGAACGTTTATGAGGCCGATGTTTGCAAATTTACCTCGCACGCGAATGGTGCATATCCTTTCAACGATTATGGTAGACTTTATTTTTTGGCTAGCGAGGAAGCATACCTCGAGCATATGTTGTTTTGGATGACAGCTGTAGTATAAGTCATTCTTTCTTTTGCAAAACAGCATTCCCTGTCCATCTGATCTCTTGTATTGCTGTTATATCAGGTTTATATTGAGACAGGGCATCGGCTAGCTGCTGAGCAGCTCGAGCTCTGTAGAGCAATCTAACGTTCCATGAGAAAGTGTTCATATTGTTTAGTCGTGTTAGTTCGCGTGGTCGTCGTTGTGGTATCAATCTGGTTTCAAGACTTGTGGATGATTTGGGGGTAATCGCTTTGGAAAGAACTTTATGGGAGAGGTAATCAGTCTTTGGCCAGCCTTACTTAGAAGGGATTATCCTGAAAATATTCGCCATCCTTTTCTAAAAACAAAAAAATTTTGTTGTCCGCAGCCACCGCAAGGAGGTTAAGTTCAGGCTTCCATCAGCCGAGATAGTTACGGCACGTGCACAAATTCATATACCACATGTTATTCGCCATATTCGACTGATGGCTTGGCTGATTTCACAGTGATTCAAATATTAAGCCTCCTTCTTTTTATGTATGGGCTGAATGTGTGCAAGTTTCCACACAGAAAGGAATATTCCAGTCGAATGCGTCAAGTAAAATAGAATCTGCATATATTTAGCTAAGGCCGAGGCCCAGCACTTTAGCACGAAGTGGGAAATACTATCAGGTCTAGCAGATTTGGGAACTTCAATGTTGGCTAATATTTACAATAGATCTCTGTGCGGAAAGTTCGATGCTCTTGCTTGAAAGCGCACAAAGAAGGGCTAGGAGGATTGGCTGATGAAAGTGGCAAGTAAGAGTTAGGAGCAAAAATCTTAGCAAAGAGGTTTGCCTTATCCAGTAACGTTACCACCATGAAGAAGTGGTGGCACGGAAGAACCAGAGAAGTTGTTCTTGATCTTTTATCAAGTGACCAGACACCTTTACTTTCTTTACTTACTTCTTAATATGTTGGTCAAACTAGAATTTAACACGTCAGATACTGGATTCGCATGCATTGCGTGAAGCTTTGTAAAATTGTTTCCATTCCTCAGACGGAGAAAGCTTCTAGATTCGAAATGGCGCCTCCTTAATGCGAATGGTCTCTTGACATTCGTAAACTATGAGGTGGTGGTTGGTTTAGTACTCTTGAAGCCATGCGGGATAAAGGAAAGCATTCCACGCCATATGGTGTCGGTTGTAATGGAATTCAACATTCTTTCTTGCAAAGCAATCGGATCAATCAAACTCTCTGATATATTTGTTAAACGCAGTTCCGTCCACCTTGCCACAATGTCACACTAATCGTTTGGTGGAATTCGATTAGAGTTGTTATACTCGGCCGAAGTTAAATTGTGAGCCAAGTTACCAAGGCTTGCAAAAATAGAAATTGAATATTTATCAGGGCCATCGCTTAGACACAGATGGAAAAGATCTGCATTATGCCCGGAAGCTCGGGAATCCTTGTTGAATAATCCACTTACTATATTTAGAAATACATTCACAGAGCAATTGAATTTGTTTCGATGATACATTTAAATTTTGAACATGACCTCATGTAGGAAAAAAAAATTCAAAAAACTGCTTACGTTGGTAGAAATAAATAATTTGAGAAAAAGAGCTCCGTTTTTCTGGTACAGTTGAGAAATTAACAAATGAGTAACTAATGCTCAAAAATAGGCTAGGATAATTCACTGACGTTTTAATTATATATCTGATATATTATTTATCTTTGCATTCAAATGAATTTAAGATAAATCGAGGTTTCTTAATGAGTCAAAGTAATATCACTTAGATGTATGAAAGTAAAAGATAAAATTTCAATTGCTTCAGTGGAAGCAGTCCATAAATGAATTTAAATTTTTATAGCATGCTTAACATTTTATAGTCTCTGGCTCATTAATTAATTCCATCTTATGATATTTTAGAATTTCATTAAAACCACCAACCATAAGAAAATCTACGATACCTACCTTTCTAATATAACCTGGTGATGGTAGAAAAATTTGAAAAAAAGTGCTGAAAAAAGTTCTGTAACATTTTACTTCAAAATAACTTTTGGTAATATCGCATAGCTTCAGCAGTAGAGGAGCACCCTTGAGAGAAAACTATCAGCCAAATACATTGAAAAAAAATTTGACATAGTGCGTAGTCCTATGTAACAGAGGGCAGTATTTATGGCTACTTACGCTATGTAAATAGTAGCCTAAACTATAAAATACAATTCAAAGATAAATTCCCAAACATAGTAGACTTTTCTGTCTCAACTCCTATGTAGCATAGCCCCAACTGCTATAAAAATAATCTGTGTACGTATCATTAAAGAGCTTGAGTAGCTTAGTGGGTAGAGCACTGGCTTCTTGCGTGTGGGGTCCCTGGTTCGAATCCAGGTTCGGACGAGGGTCCGCGCACCAAGCTTTGAGTTCACCTAGCTCTAATTAGGTACCTGATTTAAATCAGGGGTAAAGTGAGTCGTGGAACTAATCACTCCACACTCGTATCCACAATGATTAAAAAAGTTATAATAAAGCTCTCTACCAGCTTCAACCCCTAGACCCGTACGAGGGTTGTCGTGGGATTGCTTTACTTTTTATCATTAAAGTAGGTTCAATAACAACATAGTTTCAACAAGCTCGTTTAATTTAGTGGATAGAGCGTCGACTGTTGAAGAATACGGTCGCGGATTTGAGTCCAGATTGGAGCAGAATTCGTCTATAAGAAATTAAAATTCAGATATAAACTTTCAGTAATGCAAATAGGAATTCCCATAGGCTACAACTATTAAAATATCGAAATTGTATAAAACGAGGACGATTTCGCTTTTACTTTGCTTTTTATCAGCGCTATAACGCAAGGCATTGAAGGACATAATACATGATGTTTAAGGCTATAATACACAGCGCCATGTTTTGATGTATTTTTCGCCATGCAGTATGCTGTTAGGCATTATACATATTTTATCACAACCCTAAAATCAATCATGCATATATATAACACCAGAAGTATATAAATTATGGTCTCTGGCTCAATGTTTTTTCTGAATGTACGTAACATCATGATGTCCTCTTTTTAGATTCAAAATTATATATCGAAATTTCATTAAATACAAAGTATTTGTTAATTTTTTCAGCGGCATGCAATTTTATTTGTGGTATTCTGAATTTTCCAAAACAAGAAACGTTCTTGTGTAAATATTTCAGTTCCTGAATTTTCAGTTATCGCTGAAACTTACTCACTTTTTGAAAGCATGCTTTTTTTGATTGCAAAAAAAAAACCACAATATACAAATTCTTACTGATGTTGTCTTAACCAACCAAATCGCAACAATTTAACGCATGCACAACTAATTTTGATTATTGCTACCACTCATTATACATGTATATTAAATAATCACAGCAAACTTACTAATCAATTCAAAAAAATTAAATTTATCACTGATATTCACATGCAAAATCCCATACGAAAATCGAAGGCACACACCACCCAGTGCTTGGAAATGCTGATTCGATAAGTGACGGCCGATTACTTCTACCCTGTGAGATACCTGTAGAGACGAGCTTCTGATACTAAAACAATTTTTCGTTTTTCGAAAATAAACAAAAGCCCGGAACTACAGGGTAGGTCACGGGAGCGTTTACTTAAATGTCATAGGCGAGTAGTTGCATAGCCACTGGGTCTTCATCATTGCCATCCGAGTGTCCAGGTCGACATCTTTAACTATCATTTAATTTTGGCGACATGAGCACGGATCATCCTCGTTGTACCTGTAAATAATAAATAAACGAAAAATCATCATCACTCACTCGAATATGCCCCGAGATTGGGAATCTTTAGGTGTCAGGATTCCGTGCCAAATTATCACTTTGCTTTATCACACACTCTAGTCTAAACACAGTTCGGCACGAAACGGTGGAATGTCACGGAAGTTTCAGCACCCTCTTGACTTGTTTGCGGAGAGGGTCGTTCTTGATAGCGTAGCAGCACTTCTCACAAAAGCGTACGTAATATTACAAACAGACAACATCATAAACACACAGAGAACAACAAAGTTTGCGATAACCCGAACCTAAACTAGAAACGAGACCAAAACAAAAAACTTTTCGAAAGTGTCTGGCACGGTAACAGCGAGTATATTGCAGGCATATCCAAATGGTCGACTGCATCCCAGCTCCAACCAGGAGCAAAGAATCTCTTCTGCAGACACTAGCCAGGCTCCGCAGTCTGAATGGAATCTGATTGCTGGTAGTTGCGTTATGTGCATAGTAGTAGCGCGCAAACACACACTCTTGAACCCATAAACTCTTATCAGACCAGACCGCCATTTAAAATTGTCCACCCTTCGCGCTCCAGCCAGCACTGAACGCTTCCCTGAACGCTTCAGCCTCGTCCCACCGGAACAGCTATGCCAGTATCCTGTCAACGTTTCGACCATCCCTATTTCCACTTGTATCGAAATGTTCTTGTTTGATTTCTACTGCGCATTAAGTTCGTAGAGGGTAGCGACAACGAAGAAGAATGTAAGGTGGAGGAGGGTGAGTGTGATTTGAAAGGGACTTGGCCACAAATATCCCCAGCATTCTAGTGACAGTGCCTTGCTCGATTCACTGAAAGTCCTTGAATCTCTGCATGAAATCTGAGTTTTGGCCTCTTCGTGTACTCGTGTATGATGAGAACGATATATTGATGGTGATAAGTTGATATAAATTTGATGAGCTTTTAATAACTGTATGTGCATAGTTTGTAGTGTCGAAAGGACATTTGGGGAAAGAATTAAAAAAGCAGATTGTTTTGATGACAACTGGCTGCATTTCTCATATGAACTTCAATCATTTTGCAAAATCAGTTGAAGTGAAAAATGATGGTCTGTTAAGAGCTACCACTAGATTAAAGTAGATTGTAAAAATGGTTTGGTGTAGCTAATAAGTATTTTAATTAATCCGAACTGGGAATGTTCTATAAAAGTTGTTCAAAAAAGGAAAAATTAATTTTTTAAATAAATATATAGTTGCTTCGATAATAGTTTTTATTTTTTCAAATTCTGAAGAGTCTATGAGAAGGAGCCCTTAAGTTATATGCTAACCTTCAGCAGATTAAATCTCGTTCAGGCTGAAGCACAATTGCGATGAACGACGTCGGCGATGCAATAGAACACACTGATTTGTACTGAACTGCCATCGTCGTACGACGAAGATATTGCGGGCAGTTTAGTACATAGATACATTTTGGTAATGCGTGTTTATCATAACCCTTCTATCTGACATATTTACAATTTTGAGGAAACACTAAATTTGACCACTACATATTCTATTACATCGTTCTACAAAATATGAAAAACCTATCTTTTTTGGAAGTCTGTTAAAATCAATAGAGAAAAATCCCTTTCCAAATATCTATATTCTGCAGAAAAACACAAATCATTGAATATCTGCGAAGTTACTAAAATGTAGGTAGTAGAAGGTTTATGTTAAGGACGGCAAAGTTACCGTCATCCGTCGCAAATGTGTTTAAAATATCCAGTCTTCAGGTTCTGAAACGTTTGATTAGATGCGGTGAAACTGGGCTGCCTTTGCAGATGACAGGAATAGAGGAAAAAAGAGATTGATGTATTGCTCCTGCTCGAGCTTGATTCGATGTAGCTACCTTCGATTCAGTAGCTGCGTAGACACATAGATATTATCAATGAAAAAAAAAACAAACTTCATGTTCGATGAATAGAACGACTAGTTATTAGCATTAGTACGCAAATGTGGAGCTACAGAAGAATGTATGCCGTTGACTTAAAAGAGACAGACCGACACCGCTCAGCGGAGCTACTTTTATTTAAAAGCTGCCGCTTATTTATTTATTTATTTATTGAGTATCCATTGCGCTACAGATATAGTTTAATCATAGCGTCAACAATGAAAATAAAACGTAAAAAATAAGAAGCTTAAGAAGAAAAATGGGAAAAAATTGAGTTATTTTGAAATTAACGACAAAAATTCGAACTATGATCAACTGGAATTTAAGATACAATTTCAAATACATTCTTGAATTCTAAAAAATATTGCTTAAGATAATTTTGCATTCTAAGAAGACGCAACAAAGGCAAGTTAAAATAGACTTCCGTACGTGCAAAAGGAATAGGAAAAACCTTAGATGATTGCGTCTAATGGCTCGGCTCACGTAGTGTTATATGGGGACCAAAAAAGCCTTGACAAATTTTGAAAAGTAAACACCCATTAAATAACAATCTACATGCTTCCAATGAGGATATATGAAGGTGGAAAAACGAGAGGAGTAGGGACAGTAGGGGACGCTGAATTTAAAAAAACAACGAGTGAGCTGAACTAACTCAATGGCGTTCCATAAATACTGAAAGTCAGAGGACCATATTTGGCACGCGTATTCCAGAATAATACGTACTAAGGTATGAAATAAATGAATACAGGTGGAAATATTGTTGAAGATATACGAAGATTGCAAGAGAAATACAGCCATCTTAGTGACCCTAGTCTTGATATACATAAAATTAAAATCAAATTTCTATTTAGATTAAAATAAAAAGTAAAGGTCCTAAGAGAGACCCTTGAAGAACGCCGAATGTGAGTAAGAGTGAGTAAGAGAAGAAATAGTGCCGTTTAAAGTGACTCTGCAGGGACGAGTATGAAGATAGGAGGAAAACCAGGAGAGAATAGGACCAAAAATACCGGGCCCTTCAAGTTTATTCAGTAGCAGTTTATGATTCATAGAGTCAAAAGACTTCAAGAAGTCCGTTTAAATTACATGAACTTGACGGGGAGAATCGAAGACAGAGGCGACAAAACACTATAAGGTTGGTCGTTATAGAGCGATCCTTGTTGAAACCATGTTGCTTACGAGCAAAACAAAGGATAAACTCTATTATAAACACGGAGTTCAAGGAGTTTACTGAAACAGCAGATGAGGGATATAGGACAATAGTTGGAAACGATATATAAATCACAGGATTTTAACATAAGGAAAATATAGGCAACTTTCCATAATGATGGGAATGCACCAGATGCAAGGCTAATGTTGAAAAAGATAGCTAAAGGAACACAGAAAGAGAATGAAATAGATGCCATAAGAATACTGATAACACCCTCGGACCGGAACTAGCATTAGAATCTAAGGTATGCATCAGAGGTATGCATCAAAGTTTTGACTTCCAAAGGATTGGTATTAAACTAGGATAAGGCAGGTGATGAACGGGAAGAGAAAATATCAAGGTGGTTGGTGTGGTGGGAATTAGACTTAAGTTGGGTGATGGAAATTAGACTTAAGAGAACGGGTGTAGTACCAAAAGGATTTT
Organism: Nemotelus nigrinus; assembly: GCA_947369275.1. Classification (NCBI taxonomy): domain Eukaryota; kingdom Metazoa; phylum Arthropoda; class Insecta; order Diptera; family Stratiomyidae; genus Nemotelus; species Nemotelus nigrinus. The sequence goes on from OX376374.1 coordinate 133,471,973, forward strand.
GGTTGATTAGAATATATTAAAGCCATAATGCTCAAGAAGTAATCATGCGTTGCTTGCTTGAGCACTCTCTTAGCTTCAGAACGCAAACTACGAATTTGCTGCAGATCAGCGGGCTAACCCGTAGTCTTCAGCTTTTTACGAGCTTTTTCCTTAGCTTTTAGATCATCAGAAACTTTCAACGTGGACCATGGAACATCATGGAACATCCAATCCTTTGAAAAATGAATACATGAAAGGCTTTATTCATACAGATGTACTCTGGAGCACTTGCCCATGGTCGTACTTTAAGGCCAGGTCCTAATGTTGCTCTGAGATTCTTTAATTATATTATTGATAAACATAATTTAATCACTCATGCATATGCTAATTTACAAGGAAGGGTTTATCTGAGGCACGTATTAAGTTTAACCTGCGCTTTATTTGATTATACCTATAACAAACACAAACTGGACTGAAAAAGTTTCAGCTTACATGTTTGAATTAAAAGATATTGGACATTTACTATGTGTCTTATTACCCGCTTCTGCAAGATTCATGAAATTTACATTTTATCTAACACAACATTATTTTCAAGCTTATTATCAATATTCTATATTCAATCTCCATTAATCAGTGACGAAAGAAAATACCAACGCAATAGCTGATCCAAAACCATGAAAGGATATCTGAAAAACTTACTTTCTACCACATCCAAATGTCACCAACAAAAGCTTAAAAGGACCTAGTCATTCATTGAAAAATTATCCTTGCTATCAAGCTGTCTTTTTAAACAAAATTGATCCCATGGTAACTCTCTTACCATCGTGTCCCGGTCGGTTGTCAAGCATAAATCCTATCGAATCTCGAAGTATAGGTTCGTGCAGTAGTTACCTTAACAGCATAACACTGTCTATGCCTGAGCATGCATTTGAGCTAGGGTGGCATTTACTTTGGGTGCGGCTCAGTCGTCCTGGCGCACTGCCCTACGAAAATACAAAAATTATGGGGAAAATCATCACAGTCATGATGCTTCGTAGCCAGCAGCCCTGGTCGTACTAAAAAGCAGGAGGACATTTCGGAAACATCTATTACAGCTGTCGCTTTTGTGCTCCACTGTACAGGGACGTAAAGAAAGGCAGACATGGGCCTCGCATACAAGGGGGTAGAGGTTTTAACAAAGCGCTGAAAGGCGATTGAAATGGGGGGAAGAGAGAGGGTAGTAGCAGGATGTGTTCTTTAGTTAGGCAGCACTTATGAAGTGAGGTTTGAGATGAAGGTGCTTAACGGTCTGAATGTAGCATAATGCCGTTTTCCAAACAAGCATCCTGGCGACCAAGCGAAACATAAAGAAACCCAAATATTTGTGTTGGTATCTGAGAAGTAGATATTCATCTACATATCTAAGCAAACACCCCAGCGAGAACACTCGAGCATTCATAATATCCCTGAAGTGGCACGTAATTGATTTTACTAATTATGTTTACGCACTCAGTAAGTTTGAGTAATAAAACTTTATTTATTGTTTCTTCAACTAAAGCTTTAAATTATGTTTTTTTTCTTTTAGAAAAACAAGTAGGATTGAAAGATTTTTCCGAAACTGACAATATATCAAAATCATCATGACTGAACTGATGCTTTCATGGTTTGCAGGGATTTCTATTCTTATATCAAAAAATGGTATCCACATTTTTGCTAATGAATAAATGTGCAAACAGCATGATCCTTGTCGCAGGTGGATTTTGAATTGATTTTCAGAGTAAAGAAAAATATAAAATGACGATACATCATGGAAACTTTTTTTCAGAGAAAAGTACTTGGTTTCTAAGCGTAGAAGCTATTTCAGTTATTTAATTCTATAAAAGAATTGAATCCTCTCAACTTCTATTGATATTCGGAAAAGTCAAGCTTGATGAATGGAGGGCTGTTAAGTTTGACTGATGATTGAAGAGTATTATTTCTTTATTTTGCAAAAAGATAGTATTTCTTTTGAGAATATTATGCGCAGTATCGTTAACGTCGAGGTACTTGTAATTGTTGCTTGCTCCTCCTGTATGCTATCATTCTGTAGGGTATTACTTAAAATGGAACTGATTTCGTACGATTCAAAAATCGATGCTGGTACATGATTAGAATACATGATGGTCTAGAACCTCTATTTCCAACAGAATTTTATTCTTAAACTTTCCAACTGGGCATTAGTTCGTTTGACGCATTCACTCACCACAAACTATGAACTTGCACGATACGAATATTCCATAGAACTTTCACTAAACAATTATAAAGCTAAGCTTTAAACTTCCTAGTTTCAAACCTCAATATGTTCGTTGCACATCTATTACACGTATCACTCGAACAGTCAGAATGTTTTGATATCTCGACCTGTAATCAATTTTCATGTTCTACAAGAGACCATCATATCAACGTTTCTCACACACACTGGAATATGTATATTCAATTTGAAATCCCCCGCTTTAACTGTCGTCATCCATGTACAAGGAGTAAGGCTTTAAAATTGAAATTGTATTTGTGCTTTCCCTGTCGAAAGATCTGCTACCGTACACTTCCATTAAAGCATTCATATTTTAGCAGGGGCTTCTATGCGAGTTCGTTGTTTAGTTATCATCAAAAGTAATGTACATATTTCGCAAGTTTGGATGTGTAAGAGGATATTCAAAAAGACCCTAAATGCTGTTTGAGCTCAGCGTATCCGGAGTAGTATATAGTCAGAATCAGTAATTCATTTCCTCAGTAATGCCTACGATGATAATTAATACAAACGCTTCAGCTGGAACTTCCACTAAAAGAGAAATGAGACAGTAACAGTTTATTTATTAACGTGTGATGACAAGGAACCTAAAATATTTTTCACAACAACATCTACAGTAGCTCTAGAATTTTGAGGGGAACACTGATGTCATTCAAACAATTTCGAGAACATTACTGAAATATTCAAAATATCCATCCCATGAAGATGCCTAATTGTTAATTCAAAATATGTATTTTCAGAATTGAGTATAGCACAATTTCAGAAGATTAAAATGTCGATGGAATTACATACGAAGGACCAAGTTGATTGTTCCTTTCGAAGTGAAAACATTTAAGAAAGACTGTGTTGTTATGGACCGTAAAGGAGCGTAGGTATATAGCTGATATATTAGCAAGCTTATAGGATTTGAGGGTAACGAATTATATCTAAGTGTACAAGATGACAACTTAGACTCGACGAATTTTAAGACCTGCATTTGGCTTACGGTTGAAGAAAGACTGCTATTAAAATATTTAAAGAATCGAAATTAATTGGCTTGATATTAATTGGCGTTGATTGTGTGTGGTGTACAGCTTCATTAAAGACTTGATATTGATCAGAAAATTTGAAGCAAAAATTGTTAGGCTAAGCCAAGACCTCGCTCGCATAAAGCCCAAAGAGAATAGGCTAAAATATTTCAAACATTTATGGGTTAATATGAATTGTTGTTGTATCGACTTGCTGTCATCTAAAATCTCAATAAGTTGGTTTATTTAAAATCCGTTTAAATCGCGAGATAGCTAACTTACTAAATATAAACACACTCAACAGAACATAAAAAGAAAAAAAAAAGAGTTACGGTTACAAAGAGTTTATATACACAGAAGGTATCCCAAAAATGTTCTTTAAAAAAGTAGCGCTCTACGTACGACACATACATATCCAGCCAGATGCCATATCCTCAAATCTGCAATCATTCATCAATGTGTTAATAGAATAATTCCTAAAATGGAAAATTCAATGAAATACCGAGAATACGGAAGCCATAATCACAAGAAGCTGATATGCACAGCAACCACCACACCAAACTGGAAAGACAATAGTATGGCAAAGTACAGCTAAATATATCAGACTGATAGATGCATGTGTCGTCTGCAAAAAGGCAGATTTTTCGTTTTGGACACATTCTGTTGACGACAACAATGTTCGCTGTCTAAAACGTCCCTAATGTGCATTACCAGCTTAGTGTGCACGAGCCCCAAGCCAACGTGGTCGCACTAAGGGGATGTGGTTCTTCGGTTTAGTTGAGATGTTCTGCCGAGACGGTCGACCTAACAATTCGTTGCACGTCGCGATGCCTGCAGTGTGTAATGAGTACAACAGTGGAGAGAGTGGAGAACCTTGCGGGGATCCGGCTTCTGTTGGTCGAGTACGGGATAGATGATCTCTTATTCGGACTCAAAAAATGATCTAATCAGCTGTGTTAGGGGTTTCCGAACATGAAAATCATTCATTTTCATGATAAAGCTAGCACATCAGGCTTTATCAAATACTTTAACAACGTCAAACTTTACAAAACTCGTCGAAATTTCATTATTGAATCAGTTTATAATGTTCTAAATTATCCTAGCTAACTACCATTCGGCGGAGTGATAGAGTTTGAAGCCGAATCGTTCTTCTGTGATTATGAATTTGTTGGCGACTACTTCCTTGAGTCGTGAAATTATTATGCATTCGACCAGTTTTCCTATTGAGGTTAAGAGGCTGATCGGTGCTCAGATTTGAGGAAACGTGGGTTCTTTGTGTGGTTATGAAACCACAATAATAGCCGCTTTTTTCCAGGGATTTAGGAAATATTTTGTACGGAAGATCACATGGGCAATGTCTGTTATTTCTTGGATTTCACTCTATGGTAGGTGTCTGAGGCAAATATTCGTTATCGTGTCAAGTCTTGGATGATTTACAAAACGAAAAAATATCGGCTGCAAATATATCAGAATCTCGCACTGATGGGCTGCATAGACGGACGAACATGTCCGCGAACCTGGCGTGTGAACCAGCGCGCTTGTTATCTTTAAAAGATAACTGTTTAACTATTAACAATAACAAAGACACTGGTTCGCTGTGTGGACATATGCTGTCTATGGCGCGAATAAGGAAAGTATTCTGGATTTCATGGCACATTAGGAATACGGACATACACAAACAACTACGAATAGAGTTAAACATACGCTAAAAGATACTCAAATTGTTTGCCAAAGTAGATGGACATCATAACAGTACCTTGGAACACGTAAGAGTTATAACGCGTTCTTACGAAAGATACCAAAGTCTTCGACAGCTAATGGTATAGTGGGGAATGTCTGTACTCAGTGACAAGGTGAGGGTTGAGTTGGGCGGAAGGCAACGCCCAACAATGTGCCAAACGCACTAGTTCGAGTAAACCACAGTTCTTACACTTAAAAAAAAAAAATCGAGATGAAGTCCCAGTGCTAGTTGATGCATACCGAACATAATGATTTGTACTGTGTCTTCTACCTATTCGTCAGTGTTTTTTGTATATTTTTTTCTGACGATTTAAAACTAATTTAAAAAAAATACACATGTAGTGACCAGTTTTAGTTTCACTGGGTCGAATATTAACATTTCATCTGGAAATTTTAATCATGTTCCTTTTGAAACAAGGCATATATTTTATGTCTCTTTGTAGAACTTTAGAGCATAACATTCTTTGAATTTACCCTGAATCAACTTCGAGGAGCACATGTTAAAATCTTACGCACAGTGTACCTCATAGCCGACTACCAAAATTATCACAAATAGATAATGGGTGCAATTTACATTAAACAGACGTTTAAAACCATTTTAATAAACTTGAATACCCAACAACCTCCAGCTTTTAATCCTGTCACAAATTTTTCATGTCAAATACTTCCAGACAAGATACTCCCATTTTGTGTGTGGAGTTGTGCAATGTAACGATGAATCCCGAGCCTGAAAATATATTCACCCCTTTTCGGATAACCGACGCTATGAAATGGCAGCCAGAGCAGGGATTGAAAACACAACGGAAATATCGTTGGCTCCTCTCGGGGGGCTCCACATAAAGTTTCCTCCTAGTGCAATTTCCAACTGAAAGCAATCATGTTTTCAACACAAATTTAAAAAATGACTTTTACTGCACGCTACCGCGCGCCATCCCACCACTCCAGAGGGAGAGCATGCTGCGACGTTGTTTGCTTGCATTTCAAGGACTACAGCATCGAACATCCTCGTTCCATCCTACTATTCAGTGAGTACAAGAGCCAACGATATTTGTTCTGTACTGCAAGCTATATCTATGGTGAGATGTATTCATCTATCGCCTAGCCAAAGTCGGAGCGCGGTAAATAGAAGGATCTGAACGTCCTTGTGTAAAAAAACACGAGAGAGATTTAGCGTAGTCTGCTCGGGGCCATAGTGTTCTATTAAAATTTCTTAGACTGAACTGCAGTCATGAGTCCGGTTTAAAGTAGCGTACTCAATCGTTCCAACAAATTTCCTTTCTTGTCCAAACACGTAAAATGGCAACGTTGCGTCATGTAAGTGAGTGCAAAGGGGAATACTTGTGTTCGTAGAACAAATACTAACGCAACGAAATAAAATACGAATTGTAAAAATAACGCAAATTATATGCAAATTTTCAAATCGTTTTGTGCTTCGTAGAGATGGGTGGTTATGTGTAGGATAAGATATTTGAACGGACATTTTGATTTTGAGCAAGCATAATTAAAATGTGTTGTTGTTTTTTCAGCAAAACTTTTTTCAAATGGATTAGGATTTAAGGAAGTTTCGTTTCGCGTGACTGTAATGTAAATATTTCAATTATATTTTACTTCAATTATATTTTATTTAAAATATGCTTGAATTGAAAGCTAATTTGCAATTAATTAAAAAGATTTTTTCTGATTTGAACGTTGAAGGAAATTCTATCTTTTGAATAAGTTCAGCGCAAAATTCAAAATTCAAAGAACAACTTTGGAGCTATCTCAACTGGGTTCATAATGTCATAGCTATGAATTTTTATCATCAGACCTCCAATCAAGGCAAAGTTTAAAAGCTTAGCAGTCTTAGGCGTAAAGAGTTTTTTAAAGAATAAAACACCAAAGAAAAATTGAAAGAATACTTTTATATCTCAAAGTCTAAGCTTTCAGTCTAAACTGTCTGGATTATAATATTTATGAGCCAAATAATTTTTTTAATCAAAGGGAAATTGAGCTTAAAAAAACATAGCAATTAATAATTCTTTGAAAGATGACATGTCCAGTAGCTCTAATGATATTTAATATTAACTATTCCTCACTAAACATCGGTGAAAAAATGGTCCAAAATTTTGCTTCGTACGAATGAACTATTATTACGGAATCAGACAAAAACAGTAATGAAGTCGCTAGACATTAAGAATACTCAGGATAATTTCGTACAATGTAAAATTGCCAATGAAATATCACTTAGTGCGGTGTTGTACAAGACCTGATTATTGTATGGTGATGAAGCATAGGCGTTGAAGTCCACTAACCTGAACAAACTCGAAGCCTTTGAAGTATAGATATACCGAAGATTATTAAAAATATAAGAGACACAGCAAAGCGGGAAACAAATGAAAATGACGTTTCAATAAATAAAAAGAATTATTCAGCATCATTAAAGGAATAAAGCTGAAATATTTTGATCACATCATGCATAACTCGCAGTATAAAGTAAGTATGAAATAGAATACAACGTAAAATCGAAAGCAGATGATTAAGAGGAAGAAGGAGCACGTCTTGGCTAGTTTTTGAGCAGCAGTATCGAAAGTTAAAATGTCCATAATACTTTCCAACCTTCGTTCGACTGGAGACGAACTACAATCGAATCTGGTTTTGCGAATCTCCAATGAGTTTTGAGCTTGTAAATTTCTTTTTCTTGACACACTAGGGTAAAACGTCGACGATATTCGATTGTAGCATGTTGCCCTATCACTTGTTTAGACGCGCAGAGTCAGTTTCTCGACCTCATATCTAATCATGCCTTTACGGGCCTCAAGGAAATGTACCGCCTCTTCAATTATGATGAATTTGGCCTCCCTCCGATTATGCGACTCTCCGATCTTAACAATCCTCCGATCCCCCGTAGAGATATCAGGATTGAAACACCTAATTATCTCCAGAATTTCCTCTGGGTTTGATTGAAAGCAGGGAATTCATGCCCTACAGCTACGCCGACTGGGGATTTAGTGCTTCGGTAGAATCTGTAGTTTGGCGCCTAGCCAAAGATCGCCCAGTTGAAATATTGCCTGTTTATAGAAGCCAGCCGAGTGCTGATCTTCATACGCTACCAGTTTGACGCCGTTAGCCCAGCCCACGTCATTCACAGTATTCCATAAACATAGCTTGTCTGACCTTCAGTGAGTTCTCGGCAGAGATGATACCATCTCTTTTATTGGCATCAATAACAGCCCAAACGAGGCTCTCTTTCGCCATTTGATTGAAACGTCGAGTCAGTCTTGAAGAGGACGACATCAAATTAGGCTTCTTCGCAGTCTGCTCCGACTTATTTGTTCAGCTGACCTTTGTCGTTGGTGTAGAGGTAGCGAGTGCTGTCTAATTGTGTTCGTAGCCCACCTACGGGACTTTTTGTCCTTTTGAGTTTTCTCAGAACTTTGAATGCTGCCCTTCTTGTTCTGTAAGCCCGAGAAGATTGAGCAGCGCAAGGAGTTGCATTGGTGGACGAGCGGGCCGGCCCATTTGCCGTAACTTGTTCACCACAAGCGGGGTTTCCCGGACCAGGCTTGGATACCAAAGTCTCGAAAGGTGCTGAAACGCAAGGTTTGGAAACAATTGTAATATTGGAAGTTCGCAGAGCTGACTCATTCGTCATTTCTCCCTATCTTCAGTACTGAGAGTAAGGTAGCCAACAGTCTTTGGAGCTGGCTCATTCGTCATATCTCCGGTTTCAGTGGCTTTGACCAAGCCATACGGCAGAGTCATCCTAGTCCCCCCAGCGTTAGAGGATGAATTGGTGATTGCTTTGGTGCTCGGCTTATGTCTGACGAGTTTTTTATGGAAGTATTTTCATATTCCATGTTATATTGGTCTCTACACAGAGCCGCTATCTCAGTTCAAATGTGTGGTCACCTCAAGGATTCCATGGTTATCTATGCAAGCGGGAACGCCATGCGAGTGTTGGCATTAGCCCTTATCGGGAAATATGCTCAGGGCCGGATTGGTGCTAATCAGGAATTCTCCTCAACTGAACCTACATACATCACTAACTAACACTAAAAACGTACTCTAAGGCTTGTCAGGGTTCTAACGGAACAGAGATGATTATATAAGCCCAGAGCCGTTCATGAACAGAGATCACTCTGTCACTACCGCGCTTGAAGGCGACTAGGTCCGCAATGCTACAATCACCAGCCCAAAAGTGACAGATAAAACAGTGAAACTAAAACAATCCGAGAACGAAAACGGTCGGTATAAAGGAAGCATTACCCAGAGTGCACCACGAGGAGGTCGTCTGGCTTACATCAGTGAAGTTAGCTATCCTGAGAAATTGAATCGAATCTCTCAAAAAATATTGCTTTCAAATTTTGACTAATGGCGATTCAAACAAATTTGAAGAGTGCTCCGAAAATAGCTACCGAATCTAAAAATATGGCATATAGAAGTTTTTTCTGCACAAAAGTTTGGTCATAGTATTTTAAGCAAGAAATAATTTAAGTACCTAATAAAAATAAAATTAACTTTTGGAATTTTTTAAATTAATAAGAAGCATTATAAAGGTGTTCATATAGTTTTAATATTTGAATTGAATATTTGACCATTACACTCAAAAAAATTTTGGTTGAATTTTACCCTTATAATAGTAGGAAACTGGTTTCCTACTATTAAAGATGTAAATTTACAAAAGTGTGGAAAAAGAATAAGTTTTTTACGATCAAATGGTGTAATTTGACCCTAAATAATGATGCAATTTTATGGCTTTGGCACAAAGGTGAATAGCAACCTAGTAAATTTACACTCTTTTTGCTTCAATTTACAAAAAGCTGTGTATTATTCAGCTGATATGACGTAAAAGCAAAAAATGCACATCGAATGTGTAAAAAAAATTTGTGATTCATTATTTTAAACGAAAAAATGAATATATTTCCTATTATCAAAGTATTAATTATAGACTCACTTTTTAGAGTGTAGTTCTCTTAGCACCAAGCTAAGTGACTTTTTTCTCCCCAATTTTTATGAAACTTCAGAGTTTCGACAGCATACAGCAGTACGAATGAGTAAAACTTTCATAAATTTGGACTTATTCGCAAATGAGTAAATACTTGGTTTGTTATTCTAATTCGGTTTTGGGTAAGTTTGGGCAACCGTAGGATCCCCAACATATCCAAAGGCCGTTCTTTAACTTATTCGTTTATATAGCTTCCATTCTTGTAAGAGCTCCGGCGAACGTCCGACAGAATGTTTCCACGTGTCGTACTTAACCAATAATGTGTCAACAAAATTAACATAGACTTAAAAAGATTTTTAGTTTTTTTGCCCATAGATCAGTAGTCATTGTATTTAGGATATCTTTTTTTGTAAAACAAATTCTTCTTGAGAACTATCATGTTCGAATAAAGAAATTTTAGAAATTAATGTTTATTAATAATCTCGAAAAAATTAACATGCATTTACTATAAGTACAATTTTATATATATTATTGGTACCACTTTCATCAAACGATTTTTTTGACGTCTAACGATTAATAGAGGTACAGAACACCCTCCAGTAGATATGGATCCGCGGCCATCAGGGGCACCAAGAAAACGAGCAGGCTGATACCAAAGCCAAAGAAGGAGCAAGAATGCCCTCCACAGGTTCTTCTTCGTACTGGAGCTTTACAAAGAAAGATACGGACCATGAAATCAAAACTCGAAGCAAGAAAAAGATTGAAAGCTGCTGAATTAATCTTGAGGATTTAAACCGTCAAAAAAATACCTTGGCTTCGGTAACAATACAGCAAAAGAAACAGTGACTCTCTGCGAAAGTGGTATAACAGCCCTATGCGGAGCAATGACAAGCCACGTTGCTTGAAAAAGTATCGCCACAGAATAGGTAAAGAGCTGGACGACTACTGCAGATACTGTGGGGGAACGGCAGAGTGTGTAGAACATCTCCTCACACATTGTCCAGCACTAGCGAGATGAACATTAGAATTTTTGCTTCTGCTCTTCCTTCCATTAGGGACATAACAAACGTCCCGTCAAGGAACATATCCAGCTTCATAAGGTCATATCCTATAAAGAAGAGGCACAATAGAGCCAAAAGGTCGCAGTGCTCGGGTCCTTCTGGACAAACTCTAAGCTATCAATCAATCAAACAATTTTCTATCAATATACCCTTCAATATGTTCCTAATATATTGGGGTCATGTTTTACCACTCGATTCTAGTTGCTTTCGCAGTGTTTGGTGCAGTATTTCTTAGATGGAAATTAACTGCTCTTGTAAAGATAATATTTTCTAAAATAACCGTATTGCCATAGCTTTGTACTATATTTTTTTACTACAATTCTTACTACAGCACATACTTTCCGAAGTAATTTGTTTTTCAAATATTTCGAAAAGAGCTTTCGAACTTTAATTAAAATTTATTTACTTTTTTTCCCCCTTTCGTTGCACAATAAAAATTGTTTTATCGGCAAATTACTCTTTATTTCGATTTTATTTACTTATTTACAATAACTGGTTAAAGCAGATCCAAACATACTGGGCCGACTATCACGAAATTTCAACAGAAAGTGTTAGATGAGGTGATAGAGCGCCTTAGAAGAGTAGAAACAATTGAGGAAGGTGAGGTATGTAGTTGTATCATTTGATATCAAGGCTCTGTTGCCAAGCGTGTTGGGAAAACAAACACTCGCGTTCTTTGAGGACTGGCTAATAGAGAATAATATCTGAGGCTGTTTGAAACTTGCTTCGGTTTGCATGAATGAGAGCTACGTTACTTTCAGGGCGAAATACTTTAAAGTTTTTAAAGGTGTCGCCATGGGAAGTACTTTATCCCCGCTTATGAGCTACGGATAGATTGAAAAAGAAACTTCATAAAGAAAGTTCGCTTCCCCGTGTATAGCTCAGATACATAGACGACATCCTGGCTATCGTCAAAAAAATATCCATAGATGCGCATCGCACGAAGCAGCTATCAGGCTTAACTCGAAGCGCTCTGCGTTGCACTGTGGGCGTTCTTACGGGCCACTAGCTCATAGGACGGCATGCGCAACAGAATTGTGGCTCTGAAGACGGGGAGGAATCTGTCCTCCATCACATGTGCAAGGTGAAGGGTGACGGCGCTTGGTGGCATCCTTTCTCTCAAATCTGACCGAAAAGTCCCTGGTCAATTTAAAGGAGATAGTGCGGTTCAGCAAAGGAAGCAGATAGCTTCCTGATTTAACTTCCTAATTTCACCCAAAGAGTTTTAGACGAGAAAGTTAGAGAAATGAAGAAAGTTGAAAAAAAATGCAAACACAAACAAATGCAAACACGGAAACTTAACAAATACTTCAACTAAACTTCCAACAAGAACTTTTTACTATGGACACGGGTTAAACCATTCTCACTTCGTATTAACAATCTGCCGAGGTTTGAACGATTATATATATATATATATATATATATATATATATATATATATATATATATATATACATATACATACATATACATATATATATATATATATATATATATATATATATATATATATATCTATATATATATATATATATATATATATATATATATATATATATGTATATATATATATATATATATACTATATATATAAGTACTTCTGATTTCACTGAAACAAGAAGATATGTCTGTAAAGTAGCGGCCTACCATAGCAAAAACTTCATCATTTCCATGACACATAAATAAAAAACAGTCATGAGCCTAAAAATTAAATATTATTAGCTAGATTTAAGACTGAGGCTCACAACATTATTATAACATATCTAACGATGTAAAACATATCTTAATTTTTTAGTAGCCGAATATTTAAAAGGAATCATATTATTAAATATTCTCTCCTTCGTAAGTCTTTGCCCTTATTAGCCTTAGAAATATGGAAATGCAGAGTGTACTTTCAGGGCCGACAATGATGGCTAGCCGGAACACGTCTGCGAACTAAATTTGATAGTCAATGACTATTTTAATTTTGCAGAAGCCGAACAGCATATGAATTGGAAAATGCGAACCATATTTCGGATCTCCATGATATTAACTTTTATTGGCAGGGTTAGATTGGTAGAAGTAGTTAAATGATTGGATTGAAAAATTGATCGAATTATTATCCATGAGGCACACATTTTAATGAATAATGGAAATCATAAAGAAACATCAACTGAATGTATAGCATTCATCTTCGGGGTAGATGAAATTATATTTGTTTTTTGTTGTAACTTCGAAATTCATTCATTTTATAAGCCGAATAACATTGAATTGCATGAAATGTGTTGAGCTAAGAATAAGAACTCCAGATAAGTTTGGATATTCTGTCCATAAGTTAAATTTCATTGCTTCTATTGACAAATGCATCCTTATTCACGCATCTATTACTTTTTAAATTTGTCACAAAACCGTTTTACACTTCTAAAAATATTCAACTGTTAAAAATACCAACAAATAGTTCAGAGTATTAGATTAGTTTGTAACGAAATGCGTTCGCGCCAATTATAATTGCACGTTGGAAAAATTAGTCTGATATCACACTAATAGACGATATTGGCATTAATTTATGCAATATTGAAAAAGCTACATATGTCACCAAACATTCAAGTTGATAGTTAAATATGTTCAAAGTCATTTAAAGTCACATACGTACTTTCGCAAAACACAACGCCGTCCTGAAAAGCACACACAGAAACTTCAATATTTCGTCAAAATTTTCAAACGCTTCAATTAAACTTCCACGCTATCACGTACAAACGGGACACAACAATGAAACTGCGGAAATATACAAGCAACTACAGTTTTTACAGTTTTTTAGCTCAGCTAACTTTTTCAATTGCAAATGTGATGCTGGTCCGTCTGCGGAAGCTGCAACCACTTACTCGAAGAAGCCACCGCTCTCGATGTTACATTTGTGAAGAAGCTGGAAAGCGACAATGCTCAGCAAAAACAGCGATGGCGATGAAGTGCGGAACGGAATCTGAAGTGAACGGAGCAAGTGAGGGTTTCACAGTAGGCGATGAAAGGGATAAGTTTCCGTATATTCCCTCAAGAAGATTTCTGCGCACGCAACACACCCAACATCCACCAGCTGTACCTCACTCATCGCACCGTCATTCAGTCAATGGACCGCATGCACATACGTACGAACGATTAAAGTTAAAAAAAACTGTTCAATGCTCGTTCCAAGCACTGGTGCAGGGGAGTTTTGCGGAAGCAGCACTGGCGAGGAGGAATCTACCCACAATTTATCCGGGTTCAAACAATTTTTTGAGCACAAACTGTAAGCGTGAACGCATACAAAGCCATTTCTTCGTTGCGATGCGAACACATGAATAGTTGGGCAAATCCCCTAATTAAATGCGCATGCAGAACCCCGGACTGTCACCGGTCGACTTCCATTTTCCCTGGTGCTGATTTTCAATTCTTCATTGCCCCATTCTCTTCGAGCGAACATGGGATGGCCAGCGCAGCTGAGGCCATTTTGGATAGTTTGTCGGCAAAGCAGAGGTGACAAGAGCAAATGCTACAACTGTGACTAGATGCGCGGTGAGTTCACGTTCAGTTGCCGACAAAACAAGTTTCTCAATCTACGAAGGACACTGCCATCACTATCAAGGACATGAAGTTTTGAATGCATTCACGCTTCGGATGCTGTGTTGTGTTGAGTCGAGCATCACTGCTGACAGTAGTATGGAGGGGAACTTTAAAATCGATATGAGCACATGCTGCCAGGAACAAGGATTATGAGCTCAAGTACCAGCCACACATTTTTAGTGTATCCAACTCAAATGTTTACTGGCAGGTTCAGAATGTACGCTTCATCTGGCCGATATGGAATTTGATATAGGTTCAACGTAGATTTTATTACATATGTAACCTTTGATTTAAAGTGAATTTAAGCGAACTGTTCATTGTTTGTTGTATTATTCATCAAACAAGTGCATTATTATTTCATTCATCAAACGTTTTATTCTGTTGCTGAAACAGAATAAAAAATTTATATACAGTAGTTATTGCATAGTATGTCAAGTAAGAAAATATTTAACTTATGGAACTCATAGCAAAATACTAACAGAAGCAATGCTAGATGCTTATATTCGTATACTTATATGTTGCAATGTACTTTAACCAACCTTATTTGACTTTGAT
Organism: Nemotelus nigrinus; assembly: GCA_947369275.1. Lineage (NCBI taxonomy): Eukaryota > Metazoa > Arthropoda > Insecta > Diptera > Stratiomyidae > Nemotelus > Nemotelus nigrinus. The sequence continues at coordinate 133,487,081 of OX376374.1, forward strand.
TTTTTGACTTTCATGAAATTTCGATTTTGAGTCTCCAATATTCAATGACTATTACTTTTAAAATTTTTAGTTCAATGGTGGATTCTTCTTCATTATACATCTTCATCCTTAAATTGATCAATTATCAGATAAATGCAGTTTATAAATTCTAAGTTGAGAAAAGTAAAAATTAAATGAAATGCAGGAGACATAAGCTCTAAATCAATTTATTTTAATTTACCGATTCAGGATCTTTTTGAGAAAATTAAGCTAGTTGAAGATAGAGCTGTAAATCCAAATCTATATTTCTTATTTTATCTGTTCGTGGGGAAAATGAAATAAACTTTTGATGACTGTCATCTGAAAGATTTCTCTATTCGTAGCTTTGTCATATGTGCACAAGTACTGCGTGTTTCCTATTTAAAATGCAAATAAGAGATATTTTTTGTTGGTAAATTAGTAGTAACAATATTCTGATACTGTGTATATCGACTAATATTGGAAGAAGAGGGAAGATTACCCTTGAAATATCGACCCCTGTCAAGCAATTACAAAAAACAAACTGTGTCTAAAGGAAAATTTGATTTTTCAGATAAATTCTTTAATCTTGAAAGTTTGACAAAATCGAAATAGTTAAATTCAATGAGTGTCAAAGTTCAATAAGTGAATTCGAACGAAGAGCAAGTGCTCTATGCACTGGGCTACAGGATTGTATGTAAAGATGTTTCCAAAATCGAGAGCTCGTGTGTTAAAACAGTTTATGTATTGAATTATAAGTTGCTGCACCCTATTTTTTAAAAGTAATTAGCCTCTAATATAAAACCCAATCATTTCAGTGTACTGTTGGAATTTCGAGGACAGCTAGTAAAATTTTAAAACATGTTTCATTTAATGAAGGATCTATCACTCAGAAAAATTTCATCAATTAACATTTTTTTAGAATCACTTTTAATCAAAAGTTGAAACACTTTTAAATCAAAAGGGAATCTTATTTGAATTCCACTTTATTATAAAAATTTTCTTTTCAAATCAAAATTTTTCATCATTGAATTAAAAAGAAAACGTATATGGCGCCAAATCATATTTGAACATTTTTGAATCAAAAATGTTCAAATATGATTTGGCGCCATATACGTTTCTTTTTAATTCAAATAATCTCACTTCATTTCAATAACGCTGTATCAAAGTGAGTCAACGTTGTATCAAAGTGAGTCTTGCTTGTTTTAATGTTTTATTTTTCATTCAATGATGAAACATTTTGATTTGAAAATAAAATTTTTATAATAAAGTGGAATTCAAATTAGATTCCCTTTTGATTTAAAAGTGTTTCAACTTTTGATTTAAAGTGATTCTAAAAAAATGTTAAGTGATGAAATTTTTCTGAGTGTATACCAATACCTAAACTTATATAATTCTTTTCTGTTTCGTTAGGGTGTCTGATTAGACAGTTTAAATTCGAAATTGACCAAATTGATATTTCAACAACTGATATTTGAAGTTATAAGTGGTTTTGATGCAAAAGCGAATTTTTATTGCTAAGTATTTTACTGTTATATCATTTTATTGCTATTGCTAACCTAACAATAAGCAATTTCGAACGTTATCGACGGTTCTATATTATTATTTTATGATAAAAACAATTTCAAAAACAAGCCAAAATATGCGGTTTTAGTCATAAGTGATCGCAGAAGTTTGAAAATTCATAAACACAAAAATGTACAGACGTAAAAGTAAGTAAAAATGTACGAGAGACACTAAATAAGAAAACATCTAACCCCGCAATATTTCTCTGGAATTAAACATCAGATTCAAAAAAAAAAACTAATAATTAAATCTATTTAGAAAGTAGGATCTTCAACAACAACGTTTTAAAAAATCCTGGAAGCTTGAGCTTAACCTCCGAGTATTAGGTTTTCATCTTAAACGAAAGCCTCGAGAGGTAGTTACGGTAGCTGAGCTCGCTAGCGCGCCAGTCCGAAGCAAACATCTACCGTCCGCGGGTTCGAATCCTGCCGCGCTCATGGTTGTATTTCTTCGTCTTGTGTTGTCTTAACAGCCGGTGACAGTGCATAATACCAGCGCTCCATTAAATGGGCCTTTCTACACTTGTATTCTTGATGCACTCCTCAAACTGGTTTTACACACATCAACATTTCCACATTTGTATTCTTCAGCAACGGAACCGTTCATATACCGATTATGCATATGAATGTGTGCGTGTTGTTGTTTTCTCATTTCGACTTGAGTGTTTCATGAAAAATTCCTGACCCGTGAACTATGTTTATAGTTGTGTTAGTGATTTGCATCAGTTACAATCCCTTTCAAAAGTGATGAAAAATTCTCTCCAAGTGCATCACTTTTTGTAGAGATTTCCCCTCGATTCTTCTGCCTCTTGCCCAGAAAACCGGTTATAGGACTGCATCAAGAATACAAGTCTAGAAAGGCCCAATGATTGTCACGTTCTAGCTTTAGTGCCGACTAGGCATAACACTAGCGCTTCAAAAACTAAGAAAAAATGTGGCACTTAAAAAATAATGGAATAATTGATATCGGCTTCTCCCATATGTGTGTCCCTACCGCCATAGCTAAGCATTCGCTTCAAAGGGTTACCTCCTGAGCTTTGGCATTAAGAAAAGAAAAAGTGCGGTTGAAAAGTTTCATATAGTAATGCTATTGCATATTTACAATATACAGCTGGGACATATAATTAGAAACAATTGTACCTTTAAAAAAAACCCAATTTGTCAATGAATCCTTCGATATAATTAAGTCTATTTAGGTCAGTTTTTTACCTGATTAAATGGCAGTTAAGGCAGGACGATTCTACTTCTAAAGAATCTGACGATTCTACTTCCAAAGGACGACAAGACGATAAAGTCGTAGAAAACCAATGGTTTCGCGTGGGTACGCAATTAATTTAAAATTCTAAGCAAATATTGAACCAACTAAAAGCAATAAACTACAGACAAATATCAATAACGTGTCGGGGAGAAACGCTTCTGCATCACAACCTCTTGCAAGTGATTCGGCATTGTCGTTCCGACTCTCCTGCATCTCTCCACAGGTGTAGATGCCCATGCCTCTTTCAGCGCTTGTTTTATATCTCCCTACAAGTGTTCGAGTGGATTTAATTCCGGACTCGATGATGACCTGTCTAAGGCGATGAAACTGTTGTCCTTCAGAAACTTTTTTGTGTGGCTTGCCGTAGGTTTGAGATCGTTGTTGTGCTGGTACTTCCATATAATAGGAAGATTCTGCTCAGTTCATGTCAACATAATAAGATGTCGACGTACTTGTCCTTGGTTAGTATTCCTTCTAAACCACGAGAAACTTTCTGAAACATATTGTTTAGCAACGATTGAAGTGTAGTGGGGGTCGAATTCCTCACTTCTTGATAACCTTACAAATCTCTCCAATGCGATTTATATTTGTTTCGGAGCCCCAAAAGATGAATTTCCACTTATTTTTTCAGGTTGAATGTTCCTGTGCGAACTCCATTCTTTTCTTTCAATTAGCTGTCTTTACCAGGGTATTCTTCCTGGCTATCCTGCTATATAGTCATGTTTTCGTCTCCTGACTGTTCTTACTGAAATATTGCTACTTTCTGAGAAAAATTGGCGATGTACTTCGACAGCTGGCCTTTTTGGGCTCCGTTTTAATGTGCGGACACTTTGTCTATCCATACTATGAGCTGTCCTTCGAGCTCTTTTAACTTGGGGAATGTCTTTCACAGTGCAGTGGCTTTCCACGTATTTCAGTGTTCCGCAAACTAATTTTATGGAACACTCTAGGTGGCTGGCAATTTATCGATAAGACAAGCTTAACTCCCTCAAATCTACAATCTTGTATCTAACTAAAAAAGTAGAACTCTTAGCCTTTCCCATGGTTATTGAAATGAACAATATTTTTAATTCAAATTGACCACAACGAATTTGTATGTTATCCTATTTAGAGATAAATATAAAGTTTCCAATTATATCACCACTGGAAGACTTGGTTCTTCTAGGACTTTATTGGGATGTCCTCCTTGTAAGGATATCGCCGTCTTAAAATTTATCTTCCTCAATTTGGCTTCTGATTTAGGTTTGCATACAGGAGAGCGTTTTCCTGTTGGTAATATTTTTGGTTACCTTTCGAATATGATGGCCATCTTTTTTAAAACATCGATTTTTACTTTTTCATTAAGATTTTGTGTTTTTCTTCCACCCAATAAAAATATTAAGGATTAATTAAACACAAATTCTTCAACAGTGACATGTATTTTGCCTTCGTTCTCTAAGTATTCACAATCGCGAGTAAACTGCAGCTGCCTCTATTCTATTGAGAAAATTTCGCAAGTAGAAATTGTCAGGGCATAAAAACAAAGCTGACGAAAGATGACGTAAACGTAGACTCATTTCGGATATTAAGTTTTATGCTCCGCAGGCGAAAACAAAAGAAATTAGGCAAAAGAATTTCTGTGTCAGCTGTCAAATGACAGCATCGAAAATTTTCATACTATCCAACCTGGCTTAACAATCGGTAGTCTGGTGTAGGCCTCTACTCATATATTCAACATATAATAGTAAATGTCAGCTATCTTTTCGTCATGATCCATGAAATTAATTGACATAACAATTGTGACTACAGATCATAGTTGAACACCTGCATCTTCATGCTTTTCAAAAGGCTTTAAAGTCATACTTCAGTTACATTATCACTTCTAGGAACTTTTGTCATTAAAAACTGAAAGAACATTTGATGGAAGCAGGTAAAAAAATGAGTGAAAACCTTGATTGTTTAAAATCGCAATACTATTTGCCTCAAATAATCGGTTTAAATAAGGCCTAAATAAAATTAAGAATGAACAATTTGAAATAAATTTGTTCAAGAATTTCATCTGGGTGGAAATGATTTTGACCTTACAAACAAGAAACAAATATTGAGACCCTAAGGCATTTATCTAATAAATCCGAATCACTAGTGGGTCGTATGATTGAAAATCCTATACGAGAAAGATCACATGTGCAACTAGTTGAAAATAAAATAAAAAACAAAAAGAAATACACAAATTCATTCAATAATGAAAATAATCCTTGAAAATTAGTTTTTGAATCATATCTTTGAAATTTGAATCGAAGATGATTTTGAATGTCGGATAGCTGTATCATCTACCGTAATTTATAATAAGGCTTACCGGTTCATGTCCTGATCACTTGATGTAAAAAATCATTCATTTTAAAACTATGTTTATAACTCTACTAGACAACGCAATACCCTTGAATATCAATTATCGTCCAGTATTCCATTCCATTTTGCATATTGAAAGCATAAATATACACCAATTTATCAGAAGTATAGAAATCTATGAAAACCAAATACATACTGGTTATATCATTGTCGTGAGTGAGCAAAAATTGTATCACAGTGAGATAATCGTGTTGGCATAGAAATTAACTAGCAGATAAAATTCTCTGATGGGAATTTATCAAACTTGATTCAGGAACACGAGAAGAATTAATTACATTTTCTGTCACGAACACAAAACACCTTTTAAGCAATAGTTTGAACGCACTCACAACAACCAAAATTAAAACTCACGAAAACGTATCATTTTATGGTAGCATTTATTGAAAACTTAGTAAATTAACACAAAACAAAACTGATCGAGCATTGAACAATATAGCTTTAATCTGAAAAACCGATTTACACATTTATCAATTCGATGATACGTTACCCGAACCGTTTAATTGTACGTAAGACAGAGGAACAACTGTTTCCGTTTCTGAATCGCTTGAAAATGATATTCTCGTCGGTTTTATGATTTCCTCAAAGGCCAAAATGACTGATGCATTTGTGAAAAAAAAATGCACAAGCACCCAGTATAATCGTACAATGATGCTCACTGAAAGTGCAAGTTAACGCTGAAGGAAACCGATATACAACGGCCCCGAAGCATTTATAACGGAGCAGAAATGTCAAATTCGATAATTTATTACCCAGCTACGGGAACCAGGACAGTATGGCACGCTGTGCACCAAATGAACAACAGATTCGGGACGAAAACCTGAAAATCCTTGTGCAGCACGTATAGTTGTGAATTGAGATTCGAAATGCTTGGTGCGTTTTAGATGTGAAGCAATGGTATACCAGTTGGGAAAATGAGTATCCTTGAACAGAACGATACGTAGAGGAGTCAAGTAGCAGTCAAACAGTAGGTGCATATAAAAGCCCATAATAGTATGTCATATTAATTAAGAAACTGATATTTTCAAATGAAGCAGTTAACTTGAGACCCACACAATGGGTCAAAAAATTGACCGTACGACATGTTACCATAAATTAAAACTACATTTCAGAAAAACAAAATAAAAAGAATTTTAATTATTTAGCAACTTCCTTCCCTAGTATATACTTTATTGGAAGCAAAATGTTTTTGAATTTTCGAAATGTTCCTGTTGTTGTAATTTCTCGTTTAAATATCCTGTTAAAAGTGACTCACAACCAAGTGCTCTGAAAACCGCTGTAGACCTGAAGAAAATTGAAAGAATATCGCTAAACGTCCGTCACACCTTATGAAATTTTGTCTACAAAAAGCGTTGCAAGGGTTGAATTTAAAACACTTGAAGTTCCAAGCTTGGAAATGCTAGCGATGTAACCGGAGCGATTTCGAGAAAATATCATTTTTGTCGATGAGCACAGATACAATCTCTTTGGGACTGAGGGGAAGAATTTTATGGAACGGAAACTGCATAGAACACTCAACCTAAGATAATTGAGATCCATGAAAGCTGAAATTTTTGTTAAGAAAAACAGTTCATAGGTGAACTAAAATAACACCCGAAATTACGAACAAAAAATTTTTGTGACACAATAAAATAAATTTATAGGAGTAAATTTCAGAAAAGAGATTTTGACAAAATAGCAAATGAAACTTTCAATACATGTACAAACAATTTGTAACATATTTTTCTTCAATGTTACGAAAGAAAAGGATAAAAAACATGTCTTTTTGAAAAATGTCAATCCTGATAAGTAATTAAGAAATAAAAATGACTTGTTGGTAAGAACTGTAAATAAGATTTAATTTGTGATAATGCACTGTTTGAGCAAATTTTTAACCCAGTTTATTTAAATTGTCCTGTTAGTCCTCCAGAAAAATCAGAGGGGTACTTTCGAAAAATAATACTTAAATAGAGGACCACTGCTTCATAGGGCGGCATGCGCAACGATTGGGCGCAGTGTTCAACGATTTCAGTCGGAGTTGTAGCTCTGAGGACGAGCGAAATTCGCCCTCCATCTCATGTGCCAATGCCCGGCATTGTCAAGGAGAATAGTGGCGTCATTTGGCGCACCCTTTCTCTGAAATCTGACCAAACTCTCCCTAGTCAATTTAAAGGGGATAGTCCGGTTCGTCAGAAGAAGCAGATGGTTTCTTGATTTCTTGAGTAGGAGAGAGTAATTAATTATTGTGGCCTTGCAACGGGCCTCTCTTGTGCCCAGGTGTGTCTGTCGGCAGGACTCTGTCGATCGGCAGCCACTTCAATCTACCTACCTACCTTCTGTCATATTGACGGGAACATTTTGTGGAATTTTGCGCAGCAGCCAATTGTTTCAATTGATACGACTTATAAAAAGCTGAAATCATTAGTTCCAAAAAGAGCAGAGTGAGATATTCAGCAATCCCAATTGAACTCATATTCTGAATTAGGCCAATGATACACACGGCGGTTTTACAGAAGCGTTTCCCGAGAGGAGAACCGAGTTGGTATAGTCATCTCTCCAGCGCAATCAATCTATTTAGTCCCTACTTCTGGTTCGTACGCACTTTCCACAGTTCGTTTCTAATAAGTTATACTTAGTATATTTAAAACTTCGGAGTATATTCTGTAAAAAAATGTAATATCTAGGTATGTATTTTCATTACTATGTAATTCATTATGGATCAATCTAAATAAACTAATCCCTCCACTTCATATCATATTTAATTTTTTTTTATCTTTCTTCTGGGCTCTTTTCGTCGTATGAAAAAACTCTTACGTCGTCCCACTAATATTTAACAATGGCATAGAAGATGAATTCAAAATTATAGAGGCACCGCCAGTTTATCCTCTAGCCAAACCGTTTGAAAAATCATATGCGAAAAACTATCTCTCCAGTTCAGTGTGCAACTAAAGGAGCAGCTCCATAGATTTGGAAAAGTTCGTTTACCACTACCAACCTGATGGTGTTTGTTTCCCATGTTTTATGAAAAATGGGGAGAAGTGATCAAATTGACGCAGTCTACACTGACTTTAGCAAAGCATTTAACCATGTTGATCACTCAATTTTGATTTCCAAGTTGAATCAGTTCGAAATCACGGAAAATCTATTAAGATGGCTTAGCTCTTACCTTCACTATATGTGGAATTCCAAATTCTTATCTCTAAAGAAATTCATGTCGAATCAAGTGTACCTAGAAGTATCCATTTTGGCCATCTTCTTTTTGAAATTTTTTATCAGACGTGCGTGACGTTTTATTTGATATATGTACCTCAATTATCTGATACACCTCCACTTCAACGTACATTATAATAAAGTGATTTCCCAAGTAAGTAAACGACTTGGCTTCATTCAGCAATGAACCAAGGAGTTTCACTACTTTTGGGTTACAAGATTTCTACATATTGTGCTCATTCGCTTTCTTCTTGAATATGCTTGCACTATCTGGAAGCCGTTTTTTGAAACTCACAACCAGAAGTTTGACGCTGTTCAAAGGCAGTTCTTACTACTTGCTTGTTGTTTCCTTTACCGCCATAGGAAGCTCGCCTTAGACTAATTATTTACCACTTCACTTACGTCCACAAGATTAATGTTATCTGCAGCCTCCTTCAGCTTCGATGTCGTCAGAGACGTTATTAATGTCGACTACATAAATTCAAATATAGCACGTTAATGACCCAATAAATAGGTGTTGTAAGCAGTGGGATCCAATATTTCTCCTCCACGATATACAACACTTCCTTTAAAAATAGACTTATCAACTCTTTTAACTCACCCTTCGTAGACTATCGACCTAGCATATTTTTTAATATACCTAGATTGTATATTATATAAAATATCTAGATTGTATATTTGCTTTTGCTTTTTCATGACTAGTTCACTTATTTTAAGTGGTTTTTTGTTTTTTATTTTTGTACTAATTGATGATCTTCTAATTGTTCAATTTTGTATACGTAATTTTTATGTAATTTATATGCTTATGTAATTTAGCTTTCAAAAATTTTTCTATTTATTTTTAACTTATTTATTTATGTGGATTGTATACATTTGTATTTTGTACCTTGTATGTATTTATATTAATTTCTTTTATACCTGGTTTTGTGATAAAAATGAATAGATAAAAAACGTATACAAAGCCATTTGGGTATGCATATGAAGCACTGCATTAAAATTAATGGTATGGTAGCACAGGTGGCCCGTATTCAGCTCGTTTGTCTAAAATGTTCACTACTATCAATAAAAGTACCTCTAAAATATGTCAAGATAAACGAGTGATATCATAGAATTTCAGAAAATTGTCAACACAAATGGTTTTGTAATAAACAATGAATTTTCGAAAGGTTTCGAATTTCTGACACCATCCTTGGAATTTGAAAAAAAAAATGATGCAGTGCAATATTGAGCCGATAAAATGTTCGTTACCTTCAAAACTTTTCATCTTAACATTTTCAATAATATTTTACAAAAAAAAAACATTGCATGAGTGCAAGATAATTCACATTTATAATCGGGACCCATCAATTAATTCCCTTTGGTACTATTTAGACCATAATAGATACACACTGCACAAGCACAAATTGTTTAAAAAAACGAATCGAAGATTCTAAATAAACACTACAATCTTTTTCGAAGTAATAATAATGCAACAAAAAAATAAGAAATCTCGAAAATAAAAATAAAAGTCCAATAAACAGAAGTATGAAGTGTTGCATGTATGTATTCATAGGAAATGTAAAATATCTCTATTCATTTCGAACATTTTTGCCAAGCATCGATGGTTTGCTTTTGCCCATTTGTTTTAATTCATTTATAGACTAGATATTGCCGAGCCATATTTATAAAAAAAAATTCATCATAAATAACGACTTTTAAGTTTGAAATCCAACGTTTGTTTCGAAAAGCACATTTAGCCATCTACTTTTCAAAATGAGAATGTCTGAATTGTGACGCGCTGAGAAGACGATTCAAGATGAAAATAGGTTTGAATATGCGATCAAAGTGCTCAAAATTATGTCTGCATTCGAATATTTCCAAGACGATTGCATTCAAATTTGAAAAATGCAAAAAATTTTGAAATGTGTTCATTCGAACTGACGAAAGAATTTATTTGTTTAGAAGGAAATTTTAATAGATTAAATTAGCTTTCGACGGTTTTCAAATCTACAATTTATTCGTAAGTTTCCAAGAATTCAATTAAATGAGGTGATTATTAAGCTAAATTGATAGTAAAACTGCAGAACAGTAAATAAAATTGGCTTTCATCAGTAACAATACTGATTTCAAAAGATATGTGTAACATGTTTCAAAACAATGTACATTATCTTGTTTTATATCTGCACGATGCTGTTGTCAGTTTCTGAAAAACATTGTGACTCACTAGCACTCCAAAATTTTGCAAACGCAATGACCAACATCTCAGCCTGTCGCATGAATAGACTTGTACTGAATCTTATCTCTATTTTGAGTTTGATCGAACAAAAAATCTTTTACTTCTGGGAGATAAAACATCATAAAAGATTTACTACTAATATGAAAATTTCAATTCGTCAGTGCCCAAAACAAACACTCTACTGATACTACCGTCATAAAATTCGACACTGTAAGCCTTTGTATAAAACATAATCCTGTGGAAAAGATAATGAGTAGAAAGGATATGACTGGTCTGTTTAAATGCCTATGGATTAAATTTGGCCAAAGCATCCAGTCAACTGTTGAGTAAAAATCTTTACGATCATGTGTGATTCGTGCAGGACGTTGCATGACAAGTGGGTGTGTACGAAAGGATATATTAAATCATAAAGTTTTCCATTTTTCGGATTATATGTTATAAAATCGAATATCGGGTTGCTGGTGCTACCTGATTTTGTCGAAAAAGGTGGAGATATTGAGATTCGGAGCGGAAAAGGCTCAGGCATTCTAAGAATGATGTGTGAAGGCAATATGAGAAATCAAAATTTATTGAATAAATTTGTAAACTGTTGATTGATCCAATTTCTAAATGATTTGTATCCGAATAGTGCTGTTTTCTATTTAAGGCTCAAATTATTTATACACTGCAGCCTGTACGCTTGTATTGTATCGGTGATTCTACATGAGTACCTATGTTGAGTAGTGTTTGCTAATCGAATCGAATTAAAAGTCTCTGGCTTTATAATAAAAACATAAACTACAAGTGTTTTTTTTTTAATTACCTCGATATAATTCATTTTATTTGATAATTTGCAAAAGGATCCGCACAAATCAAAAATAATCCAAGAACTAGAACAAGAACCACTGTCTTGATTCATTTGCAAAAGTCAATTATAAATGTACAGATTTACATTTTAGATAAGGCAAATTAAGATTTTTCCTATTGGTTATTTCACGAGTAAAATAGTTAATCGAACTCACTATGTAAGCTTTTGCATTTATTTTCTTTTATGATCTAAATTGAATTCTTAAATCAAGAAAAAACATAGTGTTTTTGCACAATCCCAATGGATTCGCAATATTCCCCATTCGAGGCCCAATATTTTGATTCAAAAATAACTATATAAGCGGTCTTAAGCGAATCTGGGAACATATAACTCTTTTGTAGCAAAACACTCCGTGGAGCACGTGACTCTTTTTGAAAACAATTTTATTTCTTTTATGCTATTAATAATACAATATTATATTAACATTTAATATGCGACTTTAAACATAACTAATCAATTGGCTTTAAATATCTACATGGAAACGAGTATGTTAGCTACTCCTTGACCTAATTCTATTATAATCATCAATCAGATACATAAATAACTTATATTTATATCAAAATATAAATTAATCTGCAATCACTTTACATTTGCTTAAAGTTGCGTAAACTCATTGTGTGAGTCCCAAATCGTATTTGGGAACAGTGGTTCTAAATAATTCGTTTCTTGATCAACATTATCACTTTGCTGGATATTGCTTACGTTCGGAACATATCCATTGTAGTCTGGCTGGTGTTCGTATACGACTACATTCTCTTCAGGTATGCTATAGTTCAGGCGATTGTACTGGTATGAATTGCTGGGGTATCCCACATTCAAATTATGTACTGAGTTTGGCAGATCCCAGGGTTGTTGATATCCTGCGTAATAGTTCGGAGGCATATTATAGTTATTCGTAGTATAATATAAATTGGAGTTGATTGTGAATGGGGGCATCATAGCCGGCACTCTTGTGCTTTCTTCTTTGACAGTTGGCACCAGGTTTGGGGCATCTTGAGTATAGGCCATAAGTCGGCTTACGATGAGCTGATGCTCGTCTTGTTTATGACTCTTTTCAGCTTCGCAGGGTGAAGTAGATCCTCGACTGCCAATTGAATTTGTTTGGGAGTTGGGGCGCTCGACAGGAATCATCTTCTTCTCGTTGTCCTTTTTCGATTTCATACGCCGATTTTGGAACCAGATTTTCACCTGGCGCTCCTGTAATCCAAGTCGCGTAGATATTTCAATGCGGCGGGGCCGGCACAGATATTGGTTGATGTAAAATTCTCGTTCCAATTCCACCAGCTGGTAGCTCGTATACGCCGTTCGAGAACGTTTTGTTTTTTTCGGTTCTGAAAATTGAATAAATCTTATCAAATCAACCGTAAATAAACAAACAATCACAAAACTCACTTTTCAGCTGATTCGTACTGTCAGCGCTCTGCAGTGTTTTCGAATCCATTTTTGTTTCAAACTTCTGAAATGAAGGAATACGATTTGTTAACTTCACCCAAATATTTAAATCACTGATTGTAAAAAAGCAGAATATTTTTCTCTAAACTTCACAATATATTTCTCAATTTGAACTTTTACCAACCTGCTCCATATAAGTTGGATATTTTGGCGGTGGGCCGAGTGGACGAGAAAAACCCAGAGAATGCATAGCTGAATACATTTATAACCGTTGTCGGAGAGAAAGTCGATCACAGTCAAATGAAACTCAAGTGGAAAGTAACTGTAGAATTTTCGCAACAGTCCATTTATATACACTGACTACTTGCAGTACAAGACACTAAATATAGTAGGCGTTTTTCAACAGAACCCTTCGATCATGACCAAGTCGACTGCAGTTCAACCGTTTTTCTCTATCTACCTGCATGAGGGTCGGTCCAACCCAACCAGTAGAAAGAAATTAACTAAATACAGATATTGTTTTGATATTTTCTCCTATTCTTTTGAAATTGGCGTCTTTTAACTTTATGACGTTTCAATAAGGTCGAAGATTCGAGGTAGGATTAACGCAAGTGTCGTAGGGTGTCTAGTCGTCGGGCTATAAACTCGCTTCACAGACTGTCGCTTTACGTATTGTATCGGAGACGCTACGATTTTGTTGCTTGAACATTGTTAAATAACCTTGCTTTTGCTAAGATTATGCTAAAATGTCGAGATGCGAAAAACTAAACCCTACTAAACTCTATAAGAATGTTTGTCGTCAATCTGACGCACATCAGACATTGAAAAGAATTATCTATTTTTTCAATAATCAAATTTACTTATCGTTAGACTTAGCAGACTTTTGGTTTGAATATGCTGCACACGAAAAATGCTTTTGATACCTCAAAAATTTGTATAATAATAATTTTTATTTAAATAATCTATAGTGCAATCATGTTATAAATGTTAGGGACGTTTCTTTGATTTTCTATTGTTGCATAGGTAGTTAATTGATATTGACTTAGTGTATACAGCCGTACACAAAGGTGGTCAAATTATTGTACGTTCTCATTCACAAATCAAACAGCTAATGAATAAAAGTGTGGTGCATAGGCGATTTAATTACCTGGTCTGTTGAACAGGCTCACACCTCATCAAAAAATCATTTAACACCTTCAACTTTAGAATTAATTTGAAAGTACTCAGCCTAATTGTGAATTTATTGAAAGTGTAATTACTGTTAATGACAAAATTTGCTAGGTATAATCATAATAATTATTTGCTGTATAAGTGACCGAAATGCAAGTTTTCTCATGAAGAAGAATCAAAAATTACCTGTTGCTGGATGATAAAATGTCGGATAATTGATAAGCTAATAAGTCCATTCATATGCATTCGTACTCGGTTTCATTCTCAATTTGATTTTCTTAGTTTAGTAAGCTATAATAATACGGAATTGGTTCGAAACATATTTTTGCTTAATGTTATCTGGTAAAGTATATTTAAGACCAGTAAATATTTTTGAAGCAGCCCACTTTTGAGAAGCATAGTTGTATATAAAATCTTTTTTATTACTTGAACAAATGAATTGACTTAAAACGGTTGCAATAGATTTGGAAAGGTGTAGATATTAAGATATTTAGTATCTGCTCAAGCTTGCATATAATGATTAAATTTCTCACATCGCACTTTAGAGATTTTTACCATCATTAGAGACATTTTGCAGCAATTTCAATGTTATCAAATAGGTTACCACGAAAATCTATCCAGTAAAAAATAAGCTACACTCAGAAAAATTTTGGTTGAATTTTACCCTTATAATAGTAGGAAACTGGTTTCCTACTATTAAAGATGTAAATTTACAAAAGTGCGGAAAAAGAATAATTTTTTTACGATCAAACGGTGTAATTTTACCCTAAATAATGATGCAATTTTATGGCTTTGGCACAAAGGTGAATAGCAACCTAGTAAATTTACACTCTTTTTGCTTCAATTTACAAAAAGCTGCGTACTATTCAGCTGATATGACGTAAAAGCAAAAAATACACATCGAATGTGTAAACAAATTTGTGATTCGTTATTTTAAACGAAAAAATGGAATATATTTCCTATTATCAAAGTATTAATTATAGACTCACTTTTTAGAGTGTATGTACTGAAAAAGGACCCAAAAAATCATAGACAATCATTTCTTACACACGTATTTTTTCCTGTAGGCTAAATAAATTGATTTCAATCCCAAAATCTCAATCATTTGAAAATAGGTTTGTAGATTAAGGAACAGAAAAAATGAAATTGAGCGTATATCTAATGATAAATTTTGCATACCTAAGTTTTGTATGCATAGAAAATATAGAACAAATACCAGGGGTGGGGTGTAAGAACAATATGGCTTATGAAGTGCTGCCGTCTTTTGAAACAAACTACCATCGCCTTTTATTTTCCTGATACAAAACTTAACGCGATCAAAATTGAAATTATTGACGCAGATTCAAAAATGACCAGGAGATTCTATGCAAAGTGTATAACCTGTGGTGACTTTAGCGCTAGGCATCATTTCTGGAATTGTTCCAGGGCCAATAGTGCTAGCAAAATTCTATTGGAATGGTAATTAAGAGGCAACTTGTAATTCATTCGGGTGCAGGCAGATCCCCAGTTTTAGATCTTAGTACTATGTGACATAGTGCAACATTTATGGTTACAGGTGCTGTATATATAGTATAGCATAGAGCTATACAGTACAGCTACAAGGACCAATTTTCCATACATTATGGTCTTTTCTGCTATGCACACAGCCTTGATTCCCATGAAATACAGTCTACACTCCTGTGTAACGAACAGAGCCCCAAATGTGTGAACGTAATCTCGGTGCATATCATTAAAATAGACTAAAGAAAAGAACAATAGCTTCCCAAAAAACTCGTATAGTCTAGTGGGTAATGTATTGGCTATGAAAGTATAAAGACACGGATTTGAATCCAGATCCAAGCAGGACTTCTTTGTAATGAAAAAAAACTATGAAATACCATTTCAGTTATGAAATCAGGCACATCCAAACACCTGCAATTGTCATAAAACAGAAACAATATTACTTTTATTAGGGCTATGATGTATGGCGTTTTTTTACAAACTAGAAGCGATTCTGTGTTGTCATCAACAGGTAAATAAACCTTGATCGTTTAAATTTCAATAATATTGTTGGCATTGAGCGGTTTGGAGATCTCCTAAATAACGGTTCCAGTGCAAGAATAGAATTCTGTTCAAGAATTTACGCTGCAAAGAGAAGTGAAACCAAAAGATACTAAAGGTGGCAATAATAATTCTAATTCAAACCGTAACTACTTAAAGCGGATGTGGTAGCCCTGCACTGATATTAAACTCAAGACAAAAATGAACTATCTTAACAAAATAATTAAAAATGAAAAAGTTCGTGCAAAATCCACTGCTTGGAACAATTTTCTTTCAAGTATAACCCAATTTGGTTTCAAGTTGGGATGCAATCGATCATTTTTCATGGGTTTCTGTGCTACATCCCAAAGCTTCAGTCTGCATAAAATAAATGCATGAAAATTACTCTCAATAGACCCTGGAGCTTCTGAACATTTCCATTTGCAACTTCTTGATGCATAACGTAAGTTTAAATCCATTAGCTCCTCAGTAAAATTAGTCAGTGTTCATAAACAAAGCTTTTTGCAAACTTTCGCAGTTTATTATGTGTAGTGGATGAAATAGTTTATAGCTTGCGCTAATTTATTAATTAGAGTTAGAAAAGACCTTATTCATAATCACTTAAACTCTAAGCTTCTATATATAAAAAAGGACAAGCAGTAAAACATGATATCTATATGTCTATCAATAGTATTTTTTGCGATAAAAAGCTCAACTTCTTGCTATATATTATTGGAACACCGATTAGATGTGATTATATTTTATTTACCTGCATATAACTCATTAGCAGCAATTGCTGGCCAATTTGAAATATTCAATTATCAAACTATTTTGTCTTTTACTGAAATTCGCCTGACTAAAATGTTAATGCAGCACAAAAAGTTTGAGTCGTGGCAGAATTAGACAATCGGGAAGTGAAGTCGATTCAACATTCATTCAGATTAAATGAAACCTTTTGTAATTGAAAGGAAACCTTTTTCAAATTGAATGAAACTTCAATAAAAAATAATTTCAAGAAAATTAATATTTGAAGTACATATTCCACTATTCGTAGATTATACGGGGGCTAAAATTTTTTAACTGCATTATTCACATTCTTTTATGTGCAGCAAACGAAAGTAGTCATGCATTAAGCTGTGAAGATTCGTAATTAATTCAGCGAGTGAAAAACACTTTTGTTATATTTTTGTGAAGGTTTTAGCTTTGGCAGCTCCGATTACTAGCATCTGGGGCAGGAGTTGGGATCCTCTAGTGTAAAAAAAAAAATTGTAGAGAAAATAGAGCCCCCGCCAATATTAACAATACACGGAGATGAATAGGGTGCTCGTAAAAAATAACCGGAGATATCAAATTGCTGCTTATAAAACTGCACTAAGAAAGAAAAACGATTTCCCAAGCAGCGAGAATTGCTTCAACGAATACTAATTCGGCTTCAATACAGGCGTGGTGGAAACCAAATAAAAAAAATTGTTTTGAAGTGTTATGTTGGGTTCAACTCCCCTTAAAAAGAAAATGAACAATTTATTTGAAGAAAAAGGCGTAAAGACCGTTTTTAATGCTATATGGGAGCTGAAAATAAAGTTGAAGTTGACTTCGGTTGAAATTCACTGAATGAATTGCCAGCGAACGTTCAAATTGATGTAAATCTATGTCCGAAAGTATTCACTCAAAAAAGAGGAAAACATCCTTTTTAGGTGATTTCGGTTTTAATCTGCACTTTCGGAGACCAAAAAAGTATAAAAAAAAACACAATTTATTTTTATAGAATAATAGGCATCTTCAAAATATCACTAAAATGGCCGCCGGCGCCAAAGGGCTAAAGATAATAAATATTTGATGAGATGTAGACCTATTCTGCATATATATCAATGTATCCTGAAAATTTTAGCTTCATCGGATGCCGCGTTTCCGAGAAATTATGACTGATTTTCTTTGATGATGATGATATATATATATATATATATATATATATATATATATATATATAAATATATATATATATATATATATATATATATATATATATATATATATATATATATATATATATATATATATATATATAAATATATATATATATATATATATATATATATATATATATATATATATATATATATATAAATATATATATATATATATATATATATATACAGCTGCGAGCAGTGAAATAGTAGTGGGGGCCTACATTTTACATTTCGTAAAATTACTAAGATATCAAAATAAATTCTAAATAAATTTTAATGTAAAATCAATGTACATATCATAAGCTAAATGTATGGATGAACAAGTTTATTTCACATGAATATTAAATAATATAATTCACTTTAAATGAGCTCTTATTAAAATTTCGGCGAGCAATAAAATAGTAGTGGATAAAAAAAAAACATAATTTTGGTAACATAAAACGGTATTTTGAAAAAAAATTTAAGTATTTAAAAGAAATGCTTAGTATTTGGTAGCATGACCGTTATTTTTAATTACTGCTGCACAACGGTTCCTTATCGAGTCTACGAGGCGCTCGCACCTTTCTCGTGGTATTGTCTCCCATGCACGCTGGGCCACAGCCCACAGTTCGTTATTGTTTTTGGGCTTGGCATCCCACACAGCTTTCTTGAGGTCAGCCCAGAGGTTTTCTATTGGATTGAGGTCAGGGGATTGAGCTGGCCAATCCATGACCTCAATTCCATTGTCCCGAAACCATAATTTTGCCAGCTTACTTGTATGCTTCGGGTCGTTGTCTTGTTGCAGTACCCACTTTAGAGGCATTTCATCCTCAGCGAACGGTAACATCACTTCCTGCATTATTTTCACATATGCATGTTGATCCATAATAGTCTTTATCCAATATAATGGTCCCACACCATTATACGAGAAACAGCCCCATACCATGATGCTTGATCCTCCATGTTTCAAGGTTTTTGTGGTGTACCGTGGATTGTACTCCGTGTTTGGAGGACGTCTCACATATTCGCGAGAACCTTTACCACCATATAAAACAATTTTGGACTCATCCGTCCACAAAATGTTCCTCCACTTTGGAATATGCCACTCCATATGTTGCTTGGCGAAATGAAGTCTGCGTGCTACATGATTTTTTTTCAGAAGAGGTACTTTACGTGGACTTCGGGCATAGAGGTTATGTTCGCGCAGTCGTCTTCTTACGGTATGTACACCACAAGGTAATTTAAGCTGGTCCAAAATTTCAACAGCTGACATTGTTGGCCGAGATTTGGAACATTTTACGATTTGTCGTACGGTGGTTGCTGAAAGTTTCTTCTTACCACCCCTTTTTTCAACTTTTTTTTTATATATTATTGCATTACGTATCATAGTCGGAGAACAACCAACAATCTCTTCCACTTCCTTATAAGTTTTACCTCTTTTTATAAGGTTTTGAATCATTTCTCGTTTTTCTTGAGTGCAATGCAAACCTCGTCCCACTAAAGTTATACAATTATATTTTTTTATTTATTTTGCCACCATAAATATTTAATAACACAATAAACTTACTTTTTATTAAAAAACTATAATCAATTTTAACGTAAAAAATATTTTGCCTTCCTATTTGCTCTGTGCTACTATTTCACTGCTCGCTCAAAATGCCACATGCAGCGAAGCCTACTGCTTTAAAAAAAAAACTATAACGGTTAAAGTATTTACCATTTTCACAGATGTAGTTGATGAACTAGAGATGATAATTTAGAAAAAAAATCGACACAAAAACCGTCTAAGGTTGAAAAAAAGAGCAGTATTCATATTGCAAGTGTGCACTACTATTTTAGTGCTCGCAACTGTATATATATATATATATATATATATATATATATATAAATATATATATATATATATATATATATATATATATATATATATATATATATATATATATATATATATATATATATAAATATATATATATATATATATATATATATATATAAATATATATATATATATAAATATATATATATATATATATATATATATATATATATATATATATATATATATATATATATATATAAATATATATATATATATATATATATATATATATATATATATGTATATGTATATATATGTATATATATATATATATGTATATATATTGGAGTGATTATCTTCGAACATTATAAATACCAAAAATACCAACTGTTCCGAATCAGCGATATAGGCTGCTGCCACGATGACCCTCATGCAATTACAAGCGAATTTGGACCAGAACAACCTCAAGCTCTGTCGAATTTCAGCTTGCAAAGAATCTAGCTAATTAAAATTGCAGAAATGTGAGAATTCTATCACTTATGTTTTTTTCTGAAATTAAACATATAGCCTCGAGGGTTTTCCCTATTTAATCATGGGTGCTTGTGTCACTTGAACGATAATCGTCCCCGAATCGCCATATTAGACTGATTTGCAAAGTTTCACACACTGGCAAAGTCTCAGCATGCATTTGTGAGATGGTTTGATAGTTTCGCTGCTAATGAAGACTAAATTTTTTTATAAGTCTGTCGTTTTTGTCTGTCGTTTTGCACCCAACTTTATGCTCATCTAAATGAAAAATTTCTATCAAATAGTATTGAAATAATACAATGTACAGATTAAATGAAACCTTTTGCAATGAAAATGAAACCTTTTCCAAATGAAATAAAACCTTTTTGCAAATTGAATGAAACTTCGATAAAATATAATTAAAAAAAATGATTATTGAAGCATAATATTTGCACTATTAGCAGTTCATGCCGGTGTAGTTTCTAACAGAGAATTTTCAACTGTATTAATCATAAACCGTTTATGTGAACACAAGTAGCCGCATGAAGCGCATTACGTTGTGAACACTTGTGCTAAATTTAGTAAGTGGTAAACACTTTTGTTATATTTTTGTGAATTATTACAATTACAATTTACGATAGATCCCAACAAAAAGGAAATCACTGTTTTAGATGAGTGCGGCTTCAATCTGGACCTTCAAATATCACAAGGCTTTTCTAAAATCGGTACACCAGCTCACGTGGTTTTACGTATTATAAGTGCACGAAATTTAACTCCAATCGCAGTTATAAACAACGATGGTGTTGCTTACCCCAAAAAAATTTGAAATTTAACCGTAAATGCCGATAGATTCAACCTCTTCAGTAATAATTTCAACCTCTCAAGTAATTCAACCTCTTAAGTAATTGCTTTTATTTTCCTCAAATGTTTTAATTTTTAAATCAATTTTAATACAATTATTTTTTATCGAATTTTCATTCAATTATAGGGTTTCAAAAAGGTTTCATTTCACTTACAACAGGTTTCATCTAGTCTGAAAATACTGTTTCTATTCTTTTTTCCGTACGGATATCAAAACATCGAGTGAGCCAAAGACGGAAAATGATAATAAATAAGCATCAAAGCAGCAATATATGTGAAGAAGCTAAAATATGTATTGTTTGAATTATAAAACAAAAACTAAGCATATCTTAATTTTTCAAAAAAAAAATGCTTGGTTTTTTGTTTATTTCATATATTTATGATGTATCTTGAGTAGAAACACCGATATTTCTAAGCGATAAATAGTGTTAGATAGCGTAGTTTTTTCTTTAATTTTGCTGATAAGGTATGCTAAGTTTTTTCGGCAAAATTAAAGTGACGTGCAGCCCTAGTTCAATGTCGAGTCAGATTATATGTCAGTACTATTATTTTTAATGATTTGACAGTAGCTCGAGTTGAAACATACCCTTGCATTCGTTACATGTTTTTCTTTTTCAAGAATGCGATTGAAAATATTCAATAGCTTAATTAGCTGTAAAGATAGTGCATATTAGACAATTTCCCGCACAGAAACAACAACAGAATAAACTTCAGATTTTAAACTATCAATATCAGTAACTGCTCTTTGGCATGGAATGGAAAGCAAATTTTATGAAAATGTTAAAACGAAATTTTAAACTATTATATAGTTAATTCCAATATATGTAGAACTCATTTATTTTCCAGAATAGCTGATGCCAAGCCTTTAGAAATTTTCTATGCGTCTGAATTCTTTTAGGAAATTAAAGCAGTGCCCTCTCAGTCTCAAGTCATTTGTTTGCAATTATGTTTACATAATTCATAACTACCGTGTATGTTTGCATACATTTAGTGAAATAATGACCACTACCCTATATGATTGACTACTGCAAATTTATTGTGTCACGTGCATAAGCAAGACTAAGTATCGACAGGGTATACTTCGGTTCGACACTGTTCGTTTTCATATTTTTTTGCAGTTATTTTACTCGCCAAATATAAGATATTTACCAAAGTCAAGTAATACAAGCTGATTGACTAGTATCTGTTTGGTGGTCTTGAAAATCCTCTGAATATTTTTACTCTGGCTTTCGTCAACTCATTATCAGTACGATACATTTAAAACTGTCGATACTTTTGCCGATAATTTGAGAATTTTATACTGTGCCCACCCTGAACACCAACAAAAAACTTTAGACGCAACATTACTGCAACCGAAATTAGTTCGTTACTATCAAAGTTGTCGGCCAACAAATTGAAGCAACTATCGCCGCGGAGACCTGGTTTCGTTTGACCAAATGAAAACACAAAGCTAATTAGTCGGTCATCATGCGAAAACTCTGGTCGATCTGTTATCACCAAGAAAAGTGGCGAGTCCCAGTGTCGACATAACAATTCGACGACACGGTCAGTCTAATCCTTGCGACACATTCTAGTGGTCAGTGAGTCAACAGTTTGGGCAAAAAGTCAATCGCTGGTCATATCGCCAGCAGTATAACTTACCTTTGCACAAGTCTAGTCACGGTAGGAGCGCCTCGACGGCTTCGATGCGATGATCCTTGCTAAGCCAATTTCTGTTTGTTTTCGTTTCACAAAGGCAACAACAGGAGTCAATTGATCGAATGTCCACCCGACATAAAACACGCCGAACAGGTAAGCAGTAAGAAGGCTATTGGCACAGGTGGCACAGGTTAAATGAAGTTAATGATGATAAGGACTGGTTATGCTTTTTGAACGAGGACGATCACTTGTTCACCAATAAACACTTTTTACTCGTGTACTTCAAAGGTGCTAAAACGATTGTTGTACATGACCAAAATCACACTTTCGAGCCTTCGAAAGCGAACCGGCGTTGGTTGACTTTGGCGTAAAAACTAATCCGGCTGGTTGTGGTTTCAATGTTAGGACGCCGTGAAGGTGATTGGTGGGTGTCCAGATCGATGTTAAACGTAAGATCGATGTTAAACAGCGCACTGTTCAAAATGTGTCTTATCGACAAATGCACTTATAGCCCAGGGCAACAAACGCATCAACTAGATAATCCACACAATATCAATACATGCTCGTATCATGGAAACTGGTAGTTGCTGGCATATCTTGAATTTCAGGTGGTATTTGTCAAGACATCAAAATAATGTGACCTCTCAAATTTGTCGCTCAATAAGCTATGCCTTCGCGTCTTCATAGGTACAAAAACATAAAGCTATTTTCGAAACATTTACAGGTTTTTGACTTCCACTATATAGGTTTATACATGTACATACATATTTCTAGTTTCACTATGTGTGGAATTGCTTCTGAAGAATTTCGGAATGTTATGTGGTAGCGAGAGTTTTTATTCTAGCTACAGCTCGGCCAATCAGTATTTCTAGCTGTCGAAAGTATAGTGATAAGGATGAAAGTTATCGGAAGCTCTAGGTACGTAAATGAATTGTTTCGTAAATTTTTTCAACCGGAAATTTCGATCTCATGAGTTGAATGGGTTTTAATCGGATGGGGGAAAAAATAAAAATTTTAATGACCATGATCTGAAAACAGCAAATGTAGCCGCCTCTCTTCCAACAATAGTACTTAAACACTAGAAACTGACCCTTTCTCCTAGTACTATGAAATAATGAATGAAAACATAATTGAATATTTGAAACAGACAACCCTAGAATGTA
Organism: Nemotelus nigrinus; assembly: GCA_947369275.1. Classification (NCBI taxonomy): domain Eukaryota; kingdom Metazoa; phylum Arthropoda; class Insecta; order Diptera; family Stratiomyidae; genus Nemotelus; species Nemotelus nigrinus. The sequence continues at coordinate 133,511,055 of OX376374.1, forward strand.
GAGAAATAATTCTTACATTGCAATTTCGCCTCCGAGACTTAAGTTAAACAATTATCACAAAAAACGGCAAAACAGAGGTTCTTGCTCTCGGTTCGCTACAACTTCAATCCGCCTCAAAAGGAAGGTGTTAATGGAGGTGGTGAAATGTACAGTTTTCGATGTCATCGCTAGAATTTGTAATATGTAACATTTTTGTGAATTATGTGAAATAGAAAACCATCGCTTGAGATTCTCAATTATTTACCATACAATAATGCACAATAACCTTATGCATTGGTAGACGAAATAGTATTAAAGTTTATTAGTTTCGGAATTAAAAACAAAGACGTATATGACTACCACCATATAATCAAATTTTCTGATGGTCGTACTCACTATTCTGCCGAATATGAAAAAAAAATTATAAAAATAGTGCAGAAAATAAAAAAATGCTACAAAGCAACAACCAGTCAAATTCTTACCAATGACGTTATTCAGTGTGATCGGTCTTGCAAGCCTTATCTGCAAAGTATGCTACTCTAAAACAAAAGAACCAATATTTAAAAGAAATTAATGTTTCAAAATCTCTTAAATATGCAAAAATTCAATTGAAATGCTCAGAACAATAGTGCCTTAACCAGAAATTTCAATTAAAAATTACAAAATTTTTTTTTATAAAGAAATATTATAAGTTTATTTATTTCCAACCAAAAGATTTATTTTTATTTAAAAAGCTAGATAAAATACACTTGAACATATACTACTTTTACTTTAGTGCGCAAAAATTGAGATCTACGACTTCTCCAAAATGACTCTTATCTAAATTATCATAAAAAAACTGGAAGAACTTCAGAATCCTCTTTCCAGGATTAAATCTGTAGCTGACCCAAAGTATGTCTTAAGCGCAACCCTAAGCCACCCGGGTGGAACCTGGGCTTTCGCTGAAGCAAAGTAAGAGAATTGTTCAAATAAGCAAAAACAGCTGATTGCATGGAAAGCTGAAACAAATACAAGGATGTCCTAAGACTTTATAAATCGGTAAAAAGGAAAGCCAGGTGGAGTTCCTCGAAGGAGCGGTGTGTTCGAAAATGGTGAGACTTAGGAAACTGCTGGCTAAACGCCTTGCCACACCAAGCCTGGTGTGTAGGCCAGATGCGAAGTGTACAAGCTACAGCTCGGAAACGCCGAAGATCCTTCTATATATTCAGTTCTTTGGCTGTTTGGATGACTCCATCCAACTCTACTGATGAGCATATGATATAGAACGCATTTGCAAAGCTGGTACCAAGCAGAAGCTAGTCTGGGCAATTGACGCCTTCAAGTCCTTCAAGCTAACAGAACCAGATGGAATTTTACCTGTCACGCTCCAAAAAGTAGGAATGCTCACCGCTTCTTGGCGCAGACAAATTTACAATAGTTGTCATGTATATGCAGCCTTTCGAACTGCTAAGGTTATATTTATACCCATAGCAGGTAAAAGCAACTATGCGTATCCCAGGACGACAGGTCAATAAAACTAACTTCTTTCCTCCTTAAAGATTTCGAAAAATTATTGGACCTTCACATCAAGCCAAGACTTGGGTCTCAAGCCTTATCCATAGGACAATACGCGTACATGAAAGGGAATATCTGTTGAGACGGATCTTCATAAGGTAGTCCTTGAAATAAAAAAGGCACTCCATGGCAAAGAATACGCTTTTAGGACCTTTCTAGATATTGAACGTGCTTTCAATAATGTGCATGCAGCAGCCATTATGGAAAGCCTCCACCCTACTATTTGTTGGTTGATAAGCAACGTGCTTAAGCACAGCCTCATATGTGGGGTGAAGGAAAGTGTAAATCATAAGCAAGGTCCACAGAGGTACACCCCAAGGAGGAGTTCTATCTCCTCTCTTGTGGAACCCGGTAACGAATACAATTCTAAAGAGATTAGGGAGCAAGAGGCTCATTATTGTGGCCTATGCTGATGACACTGCGATCATTTCTGCATACTCTTAGCCAGCTCATCGAGTATGCTCTTGAGCTTGTTAATGAATGGGCAAACACCGTGGTCTTTGGCATCAACTCCGATAAAACCAATCTTATAAGGTACTCTTCACGAGAAAATACAAGATTCCTGAGATAGACCCAATCAGGTTTGTGTGGCGGTCGCAAACCAGTTGCAAAATAAATTCATGGATCTTATTCTTGACAGCAAGCTCACATAAAAGGTGAATTTAGTGGAAAAAGTTAAGGACGCAAGCAACGAAAACGACAATAAGAGAGTGCTGGGTAAAACGCTCAAGCCCTACTCTAACGCACTGGATCCAGACGGTGATAGCTAGGTCGATCCTTGTTTACGGATACTTGGTCTACTGGCCGGCAATGAATAAAATTACTTTTGTTGACATTGCGAACAGAGTTCAGCGGTTGGCATCTCTCTGCACTACAAGTGCCTGCTTTACCGAGCTACTTTCACGACAGGAGTTTTATTTGCAAAAGTTTCTTTCCTCCCTTTTATTTACAGGTAGTGTGGGATTTTCTGTATTTTTGTTTATTAAACCTTAATGCCAGATATTGTGTAGATTCAGCAGTTTTGCCTACGGCTTTCTGATTTTATTGTTGAAGCCATTTTGCATTGTACTTTTACATTTTCATATAAATAACATGTCCTGCACATTGAAATCGAATAAACTGTAAAAAAATGGTCATTCCTGTAAAACCTTTTTGAACAATATACTTGTGAACAAGGTTTGGTATTTTTCACACATTTCAAAAATCAGCATTTTCATCAATTTTGTTGTTGTTGTCCTTTGCCATTAAAAACCTATATTATTTTCCTTCAGCTGTGTTCAATTTGCGTTCATTTCGTTTCTACTTCTGCAAGAATTATTGTCAACTTCGTTTAAATCATTATTTTGTTGTTTAATTGACGATTCATTGTTTTGATTTTACAACCCTATTTCTGACGTTACATATTCCGGACCCAAAAATTTAAAATCTTTTAGTGAGCTTTGTGTTTCACGTATCTAGCATAAAATCGAAATGACTGAAATTCCCCGAATCTTCGAATTTTCAATATTAAATTCATAAATCTTGTAAATTTCTTATAAGCAAATTTAGTATAATAAATAGTTCTCAATCTCATATTTATTTACGTTGCATAAAATTTTCAAAATAAACCATGTATCACTATCATTTTTCATTCAATTTATTCCGTTTATTTCCTCTCAGTAGTTGAAATTCTGGATTACACTCCAATTCTTTCAGAACAAATACTTCCACTCAGTTCTAACATATCTTTCCTCTCCCAATGAGTATATTATCTAAGCTCAGTACCCGAATTGAGTTTGTACACAATATGCCTCATAGTTTTGTGTCTATGATAAAATGTTGTAGTGACACCTGCAGGTCAGTTCAATTGCGCGTTCTGTCATCGGAAATGCAGTTGAGCGCATTCAGTCAAAGCGGTAATAAGTGCGGTTACAAGTGGTCATAAAGTGTAAATAATGGTTATAAATATAGCTCTATGCGGTTATAAGTGTGTTATAAGTGATTATAAGTATGTTAAGCATGATTCGAAATCGTGCAGATAAATATACAAGGTAAGGAATTGATTCCAACATTTGATTTGTAAACCGGATCAGTGAACGTACCGACTCGATGAAATGTCTGTGGCGACTAGCCGAGAAGAAGACGAGCTTCGATATCTGACCACGAGAGGCGTTGAAGAGCAGGAGAGAAGGAGAACCAAAGACGAAGAGTACGACTGAGACCGCCATGATAAGCAGATCAAACACGAGAACGTACTTTGTAATTATATGTGAATTATTGGATTAAGTAATAAAATAGGATTGTGCCTTGTGAATAATTGTTTCTGTTAATTAAAGCAGTGCCAAATCCTACATGTCAAATGAAATTCAGACCTGGTAGATAAAATTTTATTGTTTTCGCGCCTCAATTGAGAACTGATAAGAATACAAGCATTGAAAACTACAACAATACTGTCCCAGTTGTTGTTTTCAGTGCTACTATTCTAACCAGCTATTGACAGAGGCGCAAAATAAACGCGGACACTTTTGCTGTTGGACTAAATCACATCACAAAATAAATGTTCGACATTTTATAATAGTACCTACTTAAAACTAAGTAAAACTTTTTCAGATTTAATACTATTAGTGGCAATGAAAATAGCTTTTCAAAACTGTAATAAACTTATCCGCTGAAGCACACTGCGACGCAGCCAGGCGCAACCAAGAGGTCTGTTTCCGTACTTGAATCTATTATAATATATTATAATAGATTCGCAGCAAGTCGTTTCCGTACTTTTGCTGCAAATAAAATCTTGTTGACGTCATCGCTTCCCCTCTTTCAGCAAGTTGAAGAAAATTACAGCCGAACTGAGCTGAGGCATTTTGCTGCAGCTTGTCAAATCGACTACGATGGGCTTGGCGCGAGCCTTTGAAATGTATATATATTCAAATGAGCGCGCGAAGAAAAATCTTTTCTGTGCAATATTCCAATGAACACGGAATATATTTCTCGCACAACGTTTTTATTGCTATTACAAAATATCCAATGGTGGATATTTAGTGCATGGTGTGCACTTATTTGTATATGATCGACTTCGGTGGAGGCTAGGTTTTAATAAGGACAAAACTGATTTGTACTTTGAACTTGTTAGTCATTGCAACTGAAAATGAAATGTATTGTTGGCGGGAATATGCTGTTCTTTTATTTTGCAGGCATAATAATATAGATGAATTATAAATTTTGTTTCGCAGGCGGATCAATATTGATATGGGCTCCATTAATAGAGCCTGTTATATCTATTAATGGAACTCATAATTGCGCACGAGCAAAATATGATAATATTGTAGATGGAAAAGGATATGTTCACAAGGTGTTTCCAATGCATATGATGGCTTCATCTGGTGTGTGGGCTGTAATCATGACACCAATGTTTCTCACAATTGTTTTTTTTATTTTGCATACTACAAAATACATACTACAAAGATAAGGCTGATTTAAGGTCCGCAAGAACGTTTTTCGAAATTCAAATCAACGCAGCTGTCACTTTTAGTGTCTTCTTCTTACTTGCAGCAAGTTGCAGCAGCGCGTTTCTGTACTTTTCCAAATGTTCCCCCACCACAAAAATAATCAAGCTGTAAAATTCTGTTACTGCTGCATTTTGCTGAAAGTACGGAAACAGACCTATTCTGTCAGTTGAGTTGACTATATGGGTTTTCCATAGCCGCGAGCACATCAAGTCGCAGCTATGCGCAGCGAGGCGCAGCCAGGCGCAGCTCAGGTCGAAATGGATTCAACTTTTGTCGCAGCGAAGAGTTGCAATCAGCTGTAATTACTTGAGAAACGCGCGGGATTTGAAATGTATGCGAAAATGTAAATAGAGTTGACTTTATATTACTAATTTTTTGAGGAATTCGAAAACAATTTTTATTGGTAATAGCTTAGATAGTTAAAAGTAAAATAAAAAGATAGTTAAAGGCAAATTTGAAAGATAATTAATAGCAAATTGAATATAGTAATTTAAAATACTTTATTAGTCTAGTTGGTAGATTACTGACTTCTTGCTTGTGGGATCCCTGATTCGAATCCAAGTTCGAACGAAGGCCCGCGAACCAAGCTTTGAGTTCACCTAGCTCTAATTAGGTACGTGGTTAATATCAGGGGTAAAGTGGGTCGTCGAATTCCACACTCGTATTCACATTGATTGAAAAAATTGTAAAGAATTATTTCAAAATGCGGTCAATTAAAGATGCAGTGTTGGATGTCGAGGTGTCAATAGAGATGCTGATAGCCCAAATGAAGGAGCGTCCGATTATTCATGAGAAGGCTACAGGCGGATACAGAGATGTCGCTGTGAAATTCAAACATCAACTGAAAATTCTTCTTCTTCACTGACACTTAGTCACGTTTCAGTGTAACCAGGCGATTTCGTTGGCTGCGCTTGGTCACTGATAGCTGCGCCTCGCTGCGTCGACTGTAATTCAGGCATATATGATAAATATGACTACTTTATTATTTACACACTTTTATGGGGCCGAGATAATTTGCAAATTTATTTGCAGTGGAATATTTTTGATTAATGTCGACCGAATAATGCATTCTCGACACTCTCTGTTAACACCAGCAATTGCAATACACAAGCCAGTAATTCTATGTGGCAATACAGAAAAGCTTGATTTAAGGATTTTATCTACTTTTCCACAAGAATCGATGGATAAATTGTTAGAACTTTCGGAATTATAAAATATTATAATGAATTTTATAAAAAAAACTATAAAATCAACATTAAACAACAATAAGATAAAGTTTGCAACTGAAATTTAATAGAAGTACCACAAATGAACAGGAAGGCGTGAATTAAATATTCATGTTCAGGAAATTATGCGAAACGGGGATGAAATATATTAAATAATATACTGGATATGTGATATGTGAGTTATCGAAGATTATTTAGTGCGTTTTATTTCATTTTTACTATAGAAGTGAAATATATTGCAATTTCTCGACAAAACTCAATGTTTCGAGGGTAATCTGCCCTCTTTTTCAGTGGCGTCAAGCCCAATAGGAGAAAAGGGGAGTTTACGCATGATTCTATGCGTCCAAGCTAGTTTTGGTGCAAATGAAGTGGAATTAACCGCACTCTACAGCTTCACACCCGGCTTCTTCGACTTCACAGCCGTCTTCTTCCACTTCACACCCGTCATCTAACAAACCAGCTTGGATGCCTGGACTCACGTGTAAACACGCCTTTAATGGTCTTTCAAATAAAATTTGCTGCATTGAAGGCTAGAACAAATCGAATTAAGTTAATTCATTTATCTTTTTGTATTGAATCCTACACACAATTTAAAAAAATTTATCGATTTAAGATATATGTGCTTAAGAGAACTAATGCTTGGATAAGAACAAGCAGTTCCTAAAATAGCAAATAGTTTTCGGAAAGTAGAAAATGCACAAGGCCTGCCACTCACAAATGTGATGATTCCAGCAAAAACCAATGTAAATTTAAGCTGAAATGTGAATAGGGTAATAAGATTCAGTAGCCGAAAATCTGCAGCAGTGTTCTTAATGTGTATAATTTTATCTAACATTACTTAAAAGTAAGCACTTTTTACTCTAAGAAGTAAGCACAGAGTACCTACCGTCTTGGTATTCTAAAAGAATGTCTGGGATCGCAACCACGTAGCGTTGAATGTTTGGAAGCCTGAAAGTAATCATCCATTCTATTGACTATACTTACGAACACTATATGATATAGAGACACTAAATTTAAAAATTAAGAGTGATGTCGAATCAATATTTAAGATAGGATTACCAAATCTTGAACGTTATCATTAAATTAACGATTGCTTTAAGTTTTGTTCATATCTGCTAACAATTTATTTTTTTACTTGGCATTAATTCACATGTTTTGCAGTGTTATAAAATTGCATGGAACAGTGGATCACTTTAAATGTTATGCATAGATCACTGCTAAAATCTTGCTGAAAACCAATGTTATTAGAATTTGAAAACTTATCCTTTGTTTGAAGATAAAAATCTTGCTTACTTGATTGCGAATACTAATTTCGAGTATTTAAAAAATAGGTAGTTTGGTGAAAGGCTACCGTTCTTTTGGAACGCGGAATTTCGAACATTTCAAGCTAACAGAGTATATAATGTATTAAATGTACATAAAGTATGTCTTTTTTCCTGGAGAGCCAAATTTCTTAATTTTTTCCGGTGCCTGATATTGCTAGAGAATTTGTCATAAAACACGCATACCCATTCCTTAGAACCGCCAATATATCCTGTGAATTTCGTAATGATCCTATGAAAATATGAGAAAATCGAGTACCGCGCTGTAATAAAGTTCCTAAAGGCACAACACTCAAGAAGTTCGAGATGTCACAGTCAGCTGAAAAATCATAGCTACCAATTTTTGAGGACTCAGGAAGAATTCTGTGGATAGATTCTAAAAACAAAGTCGTCTTGATAACTGGAGGATATTACGCTTCAATTCTGAGCGGTTTAAAGAAGCCATCAAAGAAAAAAGGAGAGAGAAATCAAACAAAGGTGTTCTCTTTTTGCGCGACAACGCGTCTCTTCACAAGAGTTGTTTTGCGTTGGCTGCCTTGCATAAGGTGGATTTCGATATTATAGATCACCCACCCTACAGCCCTGCCCTGGCTCCCAGAGATTATTATCATTTCCCAAAATTGGAACTTCGTCGGAAGAAGTTTTCAAACGATGAAGAAATGAAGTTTCGGTCTACTTTTCCGACAAAAACAAAACATTTTTTTTTAGAAGATTTACATAAACTAATTGAAAATACGAAAAATGTATTAGAGTAGCAGGCGAATATATTGAATTAGAAAAATAAATTTGCACTTTTGCACATTTTGCACCCCCATTCCGCTATCTTAATGACCTACCCTCGTGTTTATGAACGCGTTCACCTATTGTATGTTTAAAATTAAATCTTTGGTTGTTCTTCTTTTTTTCTTCCTCTTATTTGTATACATACTTACTAATATATTTTTTTTTTGGTTTAAATTTGATTTTCCAAAATTTTGCTTTTAAAAAATTAGTCAAGTCTGTACATACAGGGTGATTCAGATCAAGGTGCTTTGAAGTATACTACTTGATTCCTTGAGGTGAATTGATAAAAAATGGTTCTAAATGCCAAATCACCAACTTTATCTTTTTGCATTAAAATTTCAAACAATTAACCCATGGATCTTTGAAATTTATTTCTGCAGAATGTAATTTTATTTCTTTTTAACAATGCTCTTTATGTTATAAAAATTCCTTCCTGCTACCTGCAACAGATTGTCTACATGAGGTCATTATGTGCATTCAAGAAGAAAAAACTCTAGCGCACCTGAACCGCTAGAAACACTAATGTTCGAAGAACAGTAGAAGAATCGTGCAGGTTTTGAGTGCATATTCCACCACATGTGCTGCTTATTACGGCCAAACTGTTTCAAATGCCATGTTTTACTTTCGTCTTAAGAATGCATTATAACTCATATGGTGGAAGGTTTCAGATATTACCACTGGCATGAATTTCAACGTTTATGAGAGCAAAACACGGGTTAATTATATTCGTTATCAGTTGCTTATTTCACATAATTTTGAAAGCAGCATCTCATATAACATCAATGAAGAAAATGCTCAGTGCCTGCAGCACTGTAACTGAAGTTGGTGTTTGGGGCTGCGATCCGAAAAATTTGCAGAACTTTGCGAATTGTAACATCGTTTATTTATTTTCATTGTAAATGTTTCCGGTATGTATACTAACTGTAAGCATTTATTGATACAAAAGTAGCACAACCGACTCGTGCTGGCAACCTTTCGCCAGTATCAAAGCCAAGAATATATCAAATCTGCTTCACGTTGTTTAATTACATTCGAAGTTATAGGAGTATAAAGAAATTTAGGGTTACCTGCAGCGAGTTTTTTCAAATGATCGAAAGCTTAATATTTGCTGTTTATTGTCACTACAATATCATTACCATTTGAAAATTCTACGATAAAACCGCTTAATAAAGATATTGCAATTAAACACAAAACCAACAATAGCTGGCAACCCTATCGTGGCTTTTCAACCAAATTAAGCCTGAATAATGTTTATGACAGGTTTCATTAATTGTATGAAATTCGTATTGATTTCATGACTGCACTGGAAGTTATAGGGCAAAAAGTTTTATTTTCCTGAGCGAATTTTCAAAACCAAAGAGACAAAAATTACCATAGCTGGCAGCACGAATCAAATTTTTCAACCAAATTTCCACCAAACAGAGATTAGAGTTAGGTTTAGCTACTGTGTCAATTTCATGAAAATCTGATAACTTATTCACATTTCATAGGGCAAAAAGCAGTTTTTTTTCTTTGTAATTTTTCAAGATGGCACCACTGGCACAGACTTGCCCACAATTCAAAATCGCTTCTATCAAATCTGGTCTTACTTAAGTCCAATGCATTCTGTAAATTTTAGCTGTATCTGATTATTGGTTCGTGAGTTTCCGTGAACAGAAGTTTTTGATGCTAAAAATATAGGTTTACTGGGACAGGGTTACCGTTCTTGTCCGACATGAAATTTCCAAATTTTTATTTTGAACGTGTAGATAAAACATAAGATTTATATACAGATTGGTTTTATTGTAAGAAACGGACATTTTTTTGAATATTCGATGGTTTGAATGTTTTCACTTCCAAATTTTTTTTTTCAAAATGAAGACACCAAAATTATCATAGCTGGCAGCTCCAACCGAATTTTTCAAGCAAATTTCTACCAAACGTGGCTTAAAGTAAGATCCAGCAATTGTGTGAGTTTCGTCAAAATCGAACGATTCAATCAGAATTTATAGGGCTAAAAACAGTTATCTTTTTTAGTGGTTTTTCAAGATGGCACCACTGGCACAGAATCGCCCGCATTTCAAAATCACTTCTATCAGACTTGGTCCTATTTAAGGCCAATACATTCTGTGAATTTCAAATAATTCTGCTCATCGGATCGTGAGTTTCCGTGAACAGAAGTTTTTGATGCTAAAAATATAGGTAAATTGGGCAAGGGTTACCAGGCGTCCCCGTTATACCATATCTTTTTTTTTTGTTTATGTAAACAAAGCACAAGATTTACATATGAGTGGCTTTTTTTTGAAGAAACGGCATTTTTTCAAGAGAGACGATGATATGGAGGTTTTCACTTTCAGTGCCTGCCCTAGCTACAGGCTCATTAAAAGCTACACAAATCTATAACTAAATAATATCAATATGTCCTAAAAATTTCGTAATGATTGAATAGCTCTGTCAAAAGTTATCGAAATTTAAAAATTTTCAAATTTTCCCGTCCTCTTTTTAGGCACCCAGCGCACACATAGGGTTAAAAAATTCCAAAGCATTATCCGATTCATATGTAAAACACGTTAGAAATTTATTTCGTTAACTTTATTTTTGCGAAAATCATTTGTGCACGAAATAATAGGTATATTAAAAATATCACTTAAATGGCCGCCGGCGCCAAAAGGTTAACAATAACTGGACTGGACCTATTCTGCATATACACCAATGTATCCTGAAAGTTTCAACTCAATCGGATGGCGCGTTCCCGAGATTATCTCACAGAAATTTTTTGATGATATATATATATATATATGGAAATATGAATTTTTGGCCGAATCGATTTTAATACTAATGTTCTTCGAACATTAGTAAAAAAAACAATTTTTTATCAACTCACCTCAAGGAATCACGTGGTATACCCCAACGCACCTTGATCTGAATCACCCTGTATTAAATCTGAACTAAAATCAATTGCACTAATGTAACACTATTATCAACGGAATGTATTCCTTCTCAATCCACTTAGCTTAACTGAAGACTCCTCAGCTTCTGTCACAAGTCTACCTTACAAAGAGGAGTAGTAACCTAGGAATATATAATATACTTATGATTCTTTCACATAAAAAAAATATTTGTATTTGAAAATGCCCTTTATTCGTTCTTCCGACAAAATTCTTATAATTTATGGTGATATACTATTTTATTTTAAATACTTTCAGATACGTATATAAATCATACACAATGCATAGATACGAGTACATAATTGTATTTATTTCGAGATACAAAAGTTTTGAGGACCACAACAATGTTCGTCCCAAGTGCCCACATTTGGGAAATGAACACACAATTTTTCTAATGAATCAGGTGAGTGAATTATTTCATTGCCTATTGCTCTAAATGATCTTTTATTATGCATTAACGATTTTATAATCTGCTCAATTCTGCACTACACATTTTAACAAACAACATATTAGACAATAACCACCTCATTTCTGATTAATTATTGACATTTTCATTAAAATTTCAAATGAGTAGCATGCATTTCCATACGGGCCGGAGTAATTTCAAGGTACAATTCAGCTCTCTGATCTATTCCCGGGGAATGTGTATTTATATTAGACAGCCGGAAATGATACCCTAATTAGATACACTAGATAGCACTGCGATACGATTGTACGATGCCATATTGAATTATTATTGAAACATGTGATTGTCGTGGGTTGTCATTCGGTAGGAGATATTTATCCGTTTCATTCATACACATACTTATATGTATGCATTTCTGGATTTTAAGAGCCTACATATGTCGCATATACACAAAGTGATTTCTAAATTTACATGGCAAATCACTATCATGCTCACAAATACGATATACTGAACAATGATTATATTGTAGCATTGAACGAATATTTCGCGAATGAAAGCCATCACAATGACCTTCTTCTTCACAACATCCAGAATAAATGAGACAATCTTAAAAGAAAATGCTTTCAGAATGTTATCTGACTTAAAGCATGAATGGCGCGCGGACACTTTTCATTTTTTTTTTTATATATTAATGCTCATTTGGAAGCATCATTACCGGTTTTCATAGAGATGATAACCGAAATATTAACAGGTACACCAAGTGCTTGCACACGTAATGAACACGACTTAGAGGATGATAACATTGAAATTGCACTGTCATGTCGAGTTGTGTGGCTGGCATCCCCTCTATTTTCGCGGTGCCGAGGAATTGAGCTTTTAAATACTACCATTCTTTGGTTTAGGAATACATAAAAATAAATTACATTCGGAAAAGATAAAATTCAATGAGCGGTTGTCCTCGAATGGAGCTTGCTGTCCTTCGCATTGCTTCGTTTTATTTTCTATTTACTTTTTATCTTGTTGTATTTGCATTGAAATAGCTGTATTAAATTTCGAATACTTTTCTGAGAGCATTTTGCTTGATTTGTTCGAATAAAGGATATCAACGCCATTCGATCGGCGAAAAGGATATTTATGGAAAGAAAAAGAAATGCCAAAGGAAAGGACTTAGCTACTTTGGACAAAACATTTAAAATGAATTTCCGCAGAGGATGTCAAGATTGTGGCCAAAACACATGTCGAAATTTTGCCTCAGTCATCAGGTAGAATTCATAGTATTGGAAAGTTTACATCGGATACTATTTAATATTAGCCTCAGAACTGGTGTCCGAGACTTGTAAATTGATCAATTTCCTCTCGATTGGACTTTCAAATTAGAGTTAACGGCGATACACTATTGAAGAAGGTGTGCTAGATGTCATTTAATTTTTAAGCGGAATGGCTTTTTCCGACTTGAAGTACAGCGGTGGCTCACGGTTCCTGGGAATGAGTCGGCACTTAACAAAGCAAGAATACTTTGCCACAAGAGTATGCTAGGATACTCAGCAATATCTTTTTGAATATACGAGTATGTAATAAAATTCTCAACACACTAAGGATTTGTTTTAACGATTTATATGGACCGTTTTTATATATTCATAAAACTTTAAGGCTAAGCTGTAACTGAGGTTAAGCTGGCTAGGTTGTAGAACATTTTGAGGCTTCAGTAAGATTGGAACTGTTAGGTGCTCGAACGTAATATTTTTCTTATAAAAATGGATCATTATTCGAAATTTATTTGTATTTTTTTAACTAACAATTTATTGTAGCAGTTAATAAAGTGTTAAGGAAACCACCCTACTTGTAGCGTGTAAAAAAAGGTAATTTTTAGAATTTTTTTTATGAAAACTTCTAAATTTTTCTGTAATATCAATATACCATCTTAAAACGTAGACAATAAAGTTCATTTAGGAATTTATTTGTTGACAAATATTGAAAAATGTAATGTTAAATGGCCATCAAAAATGACAAGTTTTCAAAATGCCGTTCCACAGTGAACAGTACTGTGGTGAACTGGATCATTTGAAACAAAAAATTGAAATGGATTTAGTTAAATAGCAGCATAAACTAGTCTTTAATCGTTCAATGTGAATAAATATCCTTTTTTTGCAAAATGGCGGATAGTCAAAGCCAAAGTGTTGCCTGTCGTCTGCGTAACACACGCTTCTCTTTCAAAGCCAATATCTCATTCAATTTTATTCGGATCGACTTGAGATTTTGAGGCCATAATTTTAGATAGTTAAACTTTAAAATTATGAAGAGAAAAAAAATTAATTTTTTTTAAGTCACATTTGGGGTGGTCCCCTTAAATGTTAAATGAGCTACCAAAAATCTTCAGCTAGCTGTCATTTCTTCACTAAAACATATGCTGTAAATTCCTCATAATCGAAAATGATGATATTAATGATGCTTATGATATTCAATACAATATTAAAAAATTGAAATAAAATTCAAAATTAAAATTAACTAAGTTGTCGGAAAAGCGAATCTTCAACGATCGAGAGCATGCTGAATTATTTATGGAATGTATTACAGCATTTTGCACAGTAGATTTCTATTAATACCTCCAATCTTTCGAAACAATAGGCTGTATGTAGAGGCTCTCAATCTTTGGCTCTTCTTGAACTAGAACCTACGGTAAACTGAAAGAAACACACAAATTTAACATACGCATTCCGTTGTTAAATCTGTAAATGTGGAGAATTAGCGTTTACTGAGAAATGCTCTACCCTCGCAAATATTTTTGTCAGATTTGAAAACTGCCATAGATTTGCACAAGATGAAAATTACGTAGAGCAAAAAATCATATCTACTGCGAAAATAACGCACTGTATAACTAAATAACGCACTGTAAACACTTTTTACATCGTGATCAAACATCAAAGCAAGTGAAGTGATATACTGCCCTACTAAGCGCAAAAGCGGTATCTCAAAAAAAATCGACAAATTAATTTTTATAGCATTAGAAAGCTTAAAACAATACGCATCTAATGAACTAAGCCTTTAGTGGTATCTTATTTAAAACGTATGGAAAACTCCTTAAGAAAGTTTTTGAAATCTAAGTACCCGATGTATCCAAGAGCGGAAGACCGCTCACCGGGAAAAGTGGATTAAGGAGAATCCTCCACCAGCTCCAAACAAACCCAGTTCCTCATTGCCTATCTCAATTTTACCTTAAATCACTAAGGGAATTAGAGGTATATCAATATTACTACTTTTTCAAAACTTCAATTATCTCGAAACTATCTTTCATTCAGATACCGCTTTTGCGCTTAGTAGGGCAGTATAGCTTCCTTGAAAATCATAGAACCTCAACTATTTGGGCACCCATACTTTAATTGTATGGGTGCTTGAGTAGCCTAGTGGGTAGAGCACTGGCTTCTTGCGTGTGGGGTCCCTGGTTCGAGTCCAGGTTCGGACGAGGGTCCGCGCACCAAGCTTTGAGTTCACCTAGCTCTGATTAGGTACCTGATTTAAATCAGGGGTAAAGTGAGTCGTGGAATTAATCACTCCACACTCGTATTCACAATGATTAAAAAAAATTGTAATGAAGCTCTCTACCAGCTTCAACCACTAGACCCGTACGAGGGTTGTCGTGGGAATGCTTTACTTTACTTTAATTGTTAAGAATGAGATACAAACTGTTGGGGCAATTTTAACAACCACAAATTGTACTTAACAACAGGATACTCTCGCTGGATGATGTTGGATGAGGAGTTTTATTTTAACAAAAAAAAAAAAATATTGCTTTCTAGGCCTCGCGTCAATCTACTGCGGATTGCTGCATAAGAGTCCTTTTTAAAACAAATATTCAGTGGAATATGTTTTTGGGCCATCGATAGAAAGGTAGAAAAAGACACATGAGAACCCAATTTTTCTTTGCCTTTAATCCATAATGTACCATTTGAATATAGAAATTGAACGATTTCGGAAAATTTAAATGCATTTGTTGAAAAAAAGTGCACGAACAATCGCACAGATAAGACAACATGCTGATTAAAATTACGCAGTTCACGCAGAAAAATCAAACGAGAATTTATTTGAAGTTGTGAGAGAACGAAATTAGTGTATGTAAAAAAAAGCTAATTCCTGATGCCCGCATCGGATTCATGTACTCATACATGAATACGCACAAGCACGTAAAGATTCCTTTGTGGTCTCTTGAAAGAATGGCTAGCATAAAACATAGAACGGGTTGCTTAAAATTACTTTGCACATTTCACATTACTACTTCGAACCTACTTAATTTGAATAAAAGGACTTGACCGCACAAAGGAATTATAAACGGAACATGTGTTAGAAATTAGTACTTTTCGCATACTGCATCCACCTCCTGGAGACATTTTTGGTCAAAGACATGTGTGATATACGAGGACATTGGACTGGTTCCCGGCACCGATCCTAAAAGATGTATGCTCACAGGCTGCATCTGTTGCAGCCTTTCCTAATGTCCCATAATGTTTAAGGGATTTTTCTCCCTCAGGATTTTTCTTCCTATCGTTCCGACAATTGGAAATGTCGAGAATTCGACTCGCTGGTAGCTTCGAGATTCGACTGTATCCGTATCCGAAAAGCCTTGGAGCAGAAACAACATTCAACATTCTTCGGTCACTATGAGAAATTCAATAAATTTTCAGTAGGTCATCCGATAAAAGTCCTCTTGTACCTTTTAAGTCGTGTAAATTATATCGAGAAATTTAAGAAGCCAAACAAGAAAGTGTCTAGATGAAAGGGCTGGAAACAGTCTAGGACAAGCTCTTGATTTATGATCTAGTAACCACGAGAGTGTTCTCCGGTTTCAACCCTTGTGGCGAATCGCAACCTCAAGGGACATAAATGAGGGTGGACTTGAAGAATGTCACATGTAGTTGTATGGATTTTTTCGATTTCAGTTGAATGTGTTTCGGTCGGTTTCCTTGAGAGTCCAGGGAAATGGTCGCCTGTTTGATGCTGTGATACACGATGCGTTCCGTTCACAAAGAGTACATGTAATGCCGAATTTATACACTGGGACGAGCGTCTCGGGTACAAGAGTAAACAAGACTCAACAAGACATTGGACGAGACTCCGCAAGACATAGGGTGAATTGTTTACTTAGGATATTGCACCATACAACACGGACCATACACCATGCACCTTTCATAGGGTGAATTGTTTACTTAGGATATTGCACTATGCATCTTTCGACAGTTGTGAGCTGTTTTGTTCAGTTCAGTGAACGATGACTGAGGTACGGGCTGTGGCTATTGCAACTGCCTGGTGTGCGTTGAGTTATTTCAGTCTGGGACACGCAAACACATGTTTGAAGTCCCGGCGAAAAATTCGAAAATTTAAATGAGCACATGCTACCCTCTCGAATCCCTTTGACTTGATGCATAAAACCGACTTCGCTTCCAGCGGCTGCGAGCTCGGACGAGACGGTCATAAACACTCAGGCACAGCAATAAAAGGATCATTTTCCCTTCATAAAACAAACAAGAGCCGACGAGCAAACCATTTACACACGCGTGCTTGCCATGAAAAAAAACAGCCGAGAATAGACAAGGAGACCATTTACACACAGTACTTGTCGTCATTTGGCATTCCTCGGCCAGAATGTAATTCCGGCATAAGATGAAAAGTTCGTGTGGTCAAGTGCATGAAGTGGCATTTCCCGCATATTTCACACCATAATGACCATTATTGACAGTTTATTGGGAGAAAATTGGAATAGATGTGATATCTTGGTTTGTTGGGAGGTTTTGCGGAAACCACACATTGCTAAACTGTAGTCCGGATATTGGAAGGTAGTGATGGTAAACGATAGGAAGAATATAAACAGTTCTTAAGGATGTGAATATTGATTTGAATGTATTAGGAAGTTTGTTTCAGTTCATCTTAAAACAACGATCCAGTCGCATTCAGTGTTTGAGCAGACATCAACAATTATATAAAAATGTATTCTAATAGGCTTTAACATATTTTTATAGCTCGTTCCATTCAACTTTAATCATGTGAATGTGTTTAATATTGTTTGAACTTACTCCTGAACTATTTGACAGGCGCTGAGACATTAATCCAAGTTTAATTGCCAGAAGCCGTTTAATTATAATTCTTTTAATTCATAATTATGCTTAAACAGTTTCAAACGAGCAAAATAATTATTCTACGTATATGCTACCCAGTTTTGTGAATGAAATGCGATGTCTGTATTTGCGATGAGCGCACGAGTAGATCTATCATTTAGTGGAAGGACGTAGAAAACCCGATTGTTTGTTGAAGATTCCCAAGAAGATTCAATACAAATTGTTAATCAATTTATGAAACAGGGCCATCATGTTTTTTTTCGAACACAATGGCTATTTTTTTACTATTTTCGTTGAATTACTTTTCTATACATTCACACGACACAGATAGGATCGCACACGCACGCACGCGAAAACACGTTTTTCAGGGAAGTCTTGAATGGGGAACACCTCTTTCTAATACTCTTTTTCGTGAAAGCTGCTGTACATAGCACCAGTTAAGTGACCGGAACATTGAGTAATAGGTTTATTGGTGGCCAGCCATGAACAATTGCCACACAGATTGGTAGACCTTTACTTACAGCTTTATATAAAGAACACCGCGGCTGAACTCGATACAATAGTCGGACAAAGTATGAAAAAAATCTTAACATTTTGAAATGAAAGCTTAAAGATGTGAAAACCTGAAAAGATCTCTCTCAAGCCGAAGCGGAACACCACGAAACCTCCCAAGATGTTGCTTTTATTTGGTTATTAGAACGGTCGCGAGATTATCTGAGAGTGGCGCGGTACAAACATGAATTGAGGCTTATTGTTAGTGCGGCCTTCTAATGGATTTAAAAAATTGAATAGAAGACAATGGCATCAAGATAGTTTTTCAGTTTGTAAAGCTGTTTGAGCCGCGTCCGTTTGCTGTTACCTCGGCCACTGATGTTGCTCTACTGTGTTGCTATGTTTACAGTTTCGGATTGATCCCCCTCGAATAAGAGGATTTTCCGATTTTCAACACTATTTCGAAGCTGATCATCAAAAACAATTTATCATTCTCAGCATAGATGTGAAGACTGTAAGCAGAAAGCAGGTGAAATTCAAAATGAAATAAAATGTTGACTGTGCTAACGAATGTGATGTGGTCAAAAGATTTCATTGAGAAAAATGTGCGCAGTTTGCACTTTTGTCTCTGTTTCATATGTGTGGTATATCTTAAAAGGTATTGAAGCCATGTAAGAAAAAGATACATGAGCAACTTTTATATTCCTGATCATTGCTGCAAGTTTGTTTCGTCAATTGTAGCAAAGCATTTCTTTTGAAATAGCAAACTGCTTTAATCGTGCATCTCCGTCAGAATTAACCTGCTTTACAAGCATTTTGTCTCTGCTTCCATTTAACACTTTATTAACCGGTTGCCTAATACCTCTGTTAGCCAGCGTGGACTTTTCAATTTACGTTTCCCTAAAAAAAACTCGACTTCCATGGTTTATCTGATTTCGTTCCTTAGAAGACAAAATAACGAGTAAAACTCATTTTAAGGTTACGCATCTAAATTTTTTCATTACGCATCTAAATAAAATCAAACTCTTCCAGGTGTATTATCGTGATCCTAGAAATATTTAATTGTCGGACAAAATAATGTATAATCTTAAGAAGGGCGATGCAATATTGTTCAATTAATTTTATTGTTCATCTACTAGAACTGAGGTCCTATCCTAGGCTCCTTCAGCAAGTCTTCGCAAAGGTCCCGATGGCAAGCCTGTGTCATACAATTAGAAACTGTCAAGCTCTGAGCGTTCTGGCCAACGATATCCTTCCAGCGCAAGCAAGGTCTCTCCGCTGTCGTCTGCCACCGAATCTACCAAAAACGGTTTGCCGAGAAAGGTCCTCTTGGCTTATACGAGCTAGGTACCAAGCATACTGCAGTTCACTGAGCTGTATTTTTGCCATAATATCTGCTTTTAGGTAGATTGCGTACAACTCGTGGTTATAGCGTCTCGTAGCGTGTACCAAAAATCTGTGAAATTGACACGAGAATGGTATAAATAGACGTAATGAAAGCACAAAACTTGACAGCAATATTCAAGGACACTACTAAAGAAAGGAAGGAAGAGGCTTAAACAGATGGAGAGATTAACGAAGGCTTTGGTCGATTTTACTATGAAACCTGCTAATTCAGAAACCTTGGCGGTGATGCATAAAATTTCCTTATAGAATTCAAGGTTCGGATCAAATATTGCATTAAGGTTTTAAACATTAAAAGGTTCATGCATTAAGAAAAACAGTAGAAGAAAATCAAAGGAGACGTTTTATATGCATATAACATTTTGTGAAATTTTGCGATTTTCAAAGTAAGAGCATTATATTATTTTGTAAAGAAGTAAAGTCATCACTTGAAACATTGGAAGAAGATCCTTTATTTAATTGGAAGGAGATCGTTTATGAGCAATACAAAGAGAAGAGGTCCCAGGATGAACCCTTGCGGAACACGATAAAAGGTACGACCAAAGATGTAAGAGGCAAACCAAGATAGAGCACGATAATTATTATAAAGAAGTAGATTATGATTTATAGAGTCAAAGCCTTTAGAAATATATTACGTCGATCTGCTGTTGACGATCAAGAGCGGATATGATCTTATGTATGAAGGAAAGAGAGTTCGTTAAAATGGATTTACCTTTAAAAAAACTGTGTAGCTCATAGAATAGGATAGATTAGATAAAAGAGTAGACTTAAGAATTCTCCTGGGCAGGATATTTGAAATACCGTCGGAATCACTGCCGATATTCGCATCGATATTGTTGGTCGCTTTTAAGGGAACTATTGCCAGGGTAGACTGTGTAATACTATTAGAATCTAAGAAGCCAGCGGGACAAAATAGTACCTATAACACCTAAAAATTTACAAATTTGAATCTTTTTCTTGTTAATTAAACTTTAAGTTAGGCTCATAATGTGCAATTATTACAAAATAAAAATATTTCCAATTTAATTAAAATAAAAGGTTTCGTTCTGCTGAAGTCTGATTTCTAAAAAAATTGACCCAAATGAATGTAATTCAGGAGAAGTTGTGGATAGAAGATATTAGGAAAGAGGTGGGCACAAGAAGGTGGGCAGAATAAAGCGGGAACGTGGTTCTGAGAGGAAAGTGAAAGCAGCTTTATCATCCAAATGAATAGCATTGAGATTACTAAGAGAGTGTTTTAAGGAGCGGATGAAGGACCTAACGGATTTTGGATAGTCAGTTCTGTTTGGTGCTTCAATGCCAGCAATATGAGAATGAGCTAGTTCTACTTATTTCAATGGCCATAGCAGTGAAATCAGATTTGCGGAAGTTAAAGCGTACTAAGGAAGTGATTTCGTACCTCATAGTTCCTATTATTGATAGATATTTAAAGAACAAGGTTAGGATGATAAGGGTCGACGGGCACATACGGAGAGAACACCATTCAAGGAGAGGGAAAATTTTGAAAGTTTGAGCAAAGGAAGGTCCAAATGGTGAGACGCAACATAGTGAGAGATACGAGAATATTATTAATGAGGTACTTGTAGGCGATATGATAGCCAAATAGGTAGGATCTCAATCTACAGTAAGAAAAGGAGCTTTCGCTCAAAACCACGACCGTCTTCCGTTAAGTGCCTTGCTAATACAGATTAGAACATCTCCAACATCGGATCACTACTAACGAAACAATTCTGTCCTTTAAGGAAAACGGGGTAGTTAGATGAAATTTCAGAATCAAAGATATAAGTTATCGTAAGTAAGGTAAGGCAGTTGAAAGACTGTAGTATTTCAAATTAATGATTCTTTAGGTTTTTTTCCCTGCCACATCCTGATGATGCCACCAGGTACTTCGTATTTCCTTTATTTATTTTTATATATGTATACGAACTCCAAACATTTTTGTATCACCTGCTATAAGGTGAAAATCTGATCAATTTTTAGTTTGTTTTGAATGAATTCACATTGATATTATCCGATAATGACTTTAGAGTATAGGGTTATCCATTCTTGCAGGGTTCTCATTACAGTTACTACCGAAGTGGAGTATGAGACCTTCATAGGAACACTAGCCCGAAAACACACTATCCACTTAAACCTTCTCCTTAAGGGGGGACTGCTTTTCGGTATTACATCGCACGTTGTTTGACAGTCAATGCTTTCTTCTATGATTTTTTTACTATATGTGTTTAGCTTTATTCCTGGCGTGCTCGATGTTCCTGAATTCGATTATCACGTGGGTAATGAACTTAACTGCTGATTACAGCATATATCGCTCTAAGCTCTGTGATTTGGTGGTAATACAGTGTCTCCTAAGGCGAGTGCACTCAAAAATCACTTGTTTTGCATCCTCTTCCGTTGTATGACAGCTTGCGTACAGGTACACAAATCTATGCAGATATTGATGGAAGCAGCGATGCACAGTAAGCAGCTTGGTCAGATAATAATTTAGATTACCATGCTTATTCTGTGCCCATAGAATAATTTCTGGTTTGAAATGATATTATCACTTTGGTTCCTCACTCGAATCTCAGCGCATCTATCATTTGGAGAAGAAAATATTCGCTCTTCTTGGTTAATTGCGCCTCTGTCGATACGATCCACAACGTGGCGATTATGTACTCGTTTTATTTCACCCGCCAGGAATATCGATGGGTATCATACAAACAGCATCTGCAGATGTCGTGCGAAAGCCGTTTATGGTACTCAGCCGATGTACTGATGCCAGTTGTTCCCGGGATGAGCTTACGACGTTCGCATAAGCCCACACTGAGGAAGCATAAAATATCACGAAGATTACTACTCCATCCAAAAATTTTTGTCTGACCATCTTGGGTCCACCAATGTTGCAATATTTTGGCAAGTAATGCCTGAATCACAATACAACGATTTTTCGCACTGGGCGGAGAAAAGCCGCTGTCACAAAATTTGAATGCACTGTTTTGTATGGTAATGCCCACAATGCCGGCGGCCGAAATTTTCGAAGCGTCAGAATTTGCCAAATTTCTAATTTTTTCGTTTCGCTAGCGGTGATACCTATCGCAGGTTGGCATCACCACTAGGTTCAATTAATTCTGCTTGAATTGGGTTGAATGGTCTGGTGGAATAGACAAGCGATGGCTGATATGTATTGTGACACGCCAACCTAATCCTCGTACAACTGGATTTAGCAAACCAAAACAAGAAAAAATGAATTAGTTTGGTGCCTTGGTTGGCGACATGGTCATTCGTCAGTGCATTGACAGCGACATTTTCGCTGCATTGTGGTTCATCAAATTCAACTGCAAAATTCTACATAGAAGTTCGCCGCTCCCTTGGAAAACTTCGCAGTTATGTGTTTAAGGCTTAATGCTTGTGTTTTTGCTGCATTTGGTTTGCATAGTCCATGTGCTTCTTAAATACGGTGATTGTACACTATGCTGGTAATGAAAGCCTCAACACCTGGTCGTACATTATATTCTACAGGGGCGGATCCATTAAAGAGCCTTGCGAAACACTCCTGGTGATGTCATAGATTTCCGGTCTGTTGTCGCTTTCGAATATATATACATTTCTTGTCCTGGAGCTTAATATTGAATTGTGTAGCTTAATATTGAATTTGAATTGACTTAAGGTTTTTTGTACCTCTTCTTTGCTTTGTGGCGGCAGCATTAGACCTTCTTCCATTAGTCTAACATCTGATTCCGCATTTTGGCGCGAGAAAATACTATCTTTTTATCAAATCCATTATAATCCAGGGCCAAATGTGTTACTAGCACTGTCATTGCTTAAGTCAACTATGTTGATCTGAACCTGGTTCGCGGATGCAACACCTCTATGACAAACCCATACCAACAAGATAGTATTCAGAGTCTATGCTGGCATCTTTTACCGTAGCCAGGCTCGAGTAGTGCCGATGGTCTTGCTAGTCTATTTGGTTACGAGTGGCACCATCAGGTGATACTCTAGTGGGATGTGGGGACCTGGTGCCCGCAACGACTAAGTTCTTCGATGATGCCAATTCTATTATTGTCATTACATTCCTTGGCATTAGTGTTCTCATTCAAACTATTAGTGCCTGTGTGATTCATGAATACCGGCTTCCGAAATATTTTTGCGTTAAGGATGGAATGGAGCATTCAAGGAAGATTTTCGCATCATAGCATGTAGATTGCTCAAAATTTTTGTAAAACGTAGTATTAATATAAATATAGTATTTACACAAATATAACTTTTAAAATTTAAAAAAAAAATCCTTCAAAAGCTACTTCATAATACTAATGATCAAAGTTTTGTTAGCATTCCAATTTAAATACATACCCGATTTCTAATCTTGAAGCTAATTGATAGATAAAATAACTAAGAGACATGTCAAACTCCAACTTAACGAACCAATATTTTCACATATACATCAACTAAATTAAGCAAATAACTTAAATCAGCTTTAATGAAAATTTCGAATTGCATTATTGTACAACTTTCATACCAGTAGGTACATGCTTTGTTGTTCCCAAACTCGGTACCGACAATGTGCTCAATATCATAAGACGTTAAAAAAAACGACATGAGCAGCAGTGCCGGAAATTTGTAAATGAAATAGCATAGAAATTGATACTCCACTGATTTTTCTAAGCTTCTCTTGATGTGTGTCCTCTTCGAGAACGGCAGAGGCATGTCGGGTATTTGTAGCTCGATACGGCTATTACGAACATAAGACATAGTATCTGTAAACGTCATATCGAGAACCTGCTACTTGAAATCATTAATCATGTTCCGGATGAAGATGATGTTACTTTTCATATTTTTATATTTCCCATTCGAGAAATATGCTTGCGTATGAAAAAATGCGTTTAAATACGCTATAGAGTAGGTACGCTGAAAAATTTGATGCACAGAATTAAGAATCCTTTGGTTTGAGAATATTGTTATATTCATTCGAAACATATTTATATTTATATTTTAGAATGCAGACCCAAGCGGCAACGGTTTGTATTGAGCTTTATGTGTGTGTAGAGTGTAATTTTATTTGACACAATCGAAATTCAAGAACAAAATCTGAATCCTCCAAACAAAATTCTACTATTGTTTGAAAATAAACTGAAAACACCATTCATAAAAACAATTGTGAATTTCAATGACACATTACAATCTGCTACAATCGTATTGAATGCATTCTTTCAAGTATATTTGAGTCCCTTTAAAAACCCCACAGATGCAGCTAATGGCTACGAACACCAAAAGTATTAGATGGTCTCCGATCTTGTAGATACTCTTCTTGTTCGTGCCAGTGGTAGCCACCCCAGTGCCTTATAGGACTAACGAAACGTTGCTGAGCGTAGTGCTGGAGCTAAATCGAATCAATTTATTGCCCTACATTTATCCAAGACTCCCTCATCGTTCTTTTGTTGCGGCGGACATAAGGAATTCGCTACAAGTCAGGATGAAACCTCGAAACATGGGAAAGAAACCGCAAGATACTGCGAAAGGACAAATACCGAAATGAACGCGGACGAAAGTATTCGATATGCCTAATTAAGACGATGCAACTAAATCGTGCTTTAATTTCGAATGGAATATTTAATTTAATTAAGTCACCCGAGGACTAAAATTAACTGTTTTATGCGGTTTCCGGGACAATTATTTGGTTTTGTGGATTTGTGTGGCGGCGCGTTACTTAATAATTTCATTGAATGGAAACTAGGAGATAATAATTTTGAGCTGACTTCATTTCAGCTTATGTTGTTCATTTTATTCAAAAAATCGATTTCAGATCAAAATCAACGAATCACTGTATTATCAACTGCTCGTTACTTTGTTATTGTCTATAATATCCTTAATTACTGACTGTCTATAAAAATAACTATTCATTGTTTCCGAAAGAAAAAATCCCACCCATTTGACCAAAAAGTGTCAAGTCATTTTGAACGAAAAGGAACCAGAACATTGTTTTGACTTTTACAATCCTTTCTTTTCACCCAATCCTACAAATGAAAGTCATCATTTCCCGATTAATACTTATTGAAACAATGACAATTGTTCTATGTTGCGGCGCCGAAATGAATAAGACAAAGTTTTATTATCTTAGTTTTTGGTATTTGTCAATGACGGAGTTATCCTTAATTCAACGCACCAGTAAATTCACACTGACATCCACACCTAATCAGTTATATAAAATAACAATACGAAGCCAAGTTCCTGAGTAGATATTACCAATTCGTTGTCAATATGCAGAACGCAATTTCGTGCATATGACAAAACTTAGATAAGTTTCCAAACATCAGATATCATCACAATATCAGACAGAAAAAGCAAAGCCATCACCCTCGAACAGATTCATTCATAAAACGCTTAAGGGGTGGCCGGAATGTGATCTGCGCTCGTCTTCTCGCTTTTATGCTTTGACTTTGGTTGTTCATTCAGCTTGAGGAAAATTTAAAATTCAAATCTGAGATTCATATGAGCTTGCAGATATATTAGTGTGCAGAAAATGGGGAGACACTATGACCCCAAACATAAGGCGCCACTCAACACTGTGCTAAATTTGTAGAGACGTACGTGCATATACAGTCTTGGTTGATAGGCTCAAGACACCATGATATTTCATGTTCAATTATTTGTCTTAAATGAAACAATTCCCTTGTACTTAGTAAGCTATAAAGTAGGTTTAGGCTCCCATTCATTCTAGAATCGATTTGATTGAATATGTTTGATTTTTTTAAGATTTAGATTTTTTAGTAGTTTTAAGTGCGTCTACAGAAAATCAGAACTACAATAATTAATGTAACCATTTATGGCCATTTGACGTCTTGCATGAAGTCCACATTATTGGATAAGAGGACGACTCCGATATTGCAGCTCTGAGCTGTCGCAGAGTACTCTTTAGGGATAAACTGCACCGGGCCACCGATGCTAGCCATCAGCCTGTTCAGCGGACTGAAGGCTCTCAAAGCCCTATCACATACCTTACAGATGTGGTCCCAGCAGACCGGCTTAGTGTCCAGCGTCACTCCTAGGTACCTTGTCGACTAACTGGTCCTGGGCCTCTGTCATTGTGATGACAGTCGGTCTCCTCCGCTTCGTCAGGATGACGATCTTTGTCTTCGACAGTGCCAGCTGTAGACCATGGCTGCTCATCCACCGTTCTATCCTCTTAATAACTTGATCAAGTCTGAATTGGGCAAACTCGGCAGTTTTGGAAATGATTATTGCTTTCACGTCGACAGCGTAACCCACCAGAAATACAACCGTTGACATTAACAGGTGCAGCAGTTTATTGTAAACTATGTGCTAGAAGTCAAGCTCGAGGATAGACCCCTGTACTGCTCAGGTAATAAGCCTCCTCCGAAGACCATCGTCGGTGTTGAACGTATAATGGCCAACAAGTAGTCAAGGTTCTTTTTCTTTGATAATGAAAGGTTTTCAAGGGTTTTTTTCTTTGAATCGGTGATTACCCTTTGAAGCGAATCCTTAGCTATGGCGGTTAGGAGACACATGTGGGAGAAGCCGATTTCAATCAGAGCTATCGACGTTGAAACTATGCTGCAGAAATTATGCTCGAGGGCACAAAGCACATATGTCCATCTCGCCGAATTGAAGGCATAACTTAGGTTTCATTCATATTCTAAAAAAGTATTATCTCGACTTGACTTGAACGTTTAACCGATTTAATTTGATGCACCGTCAGGATAGGAACTTCTGGAGCGACATTACAACGAAATGATTTGTTGTTTTGAACTGACGTAAATGGCATTCTGGACCTAGTCTCCTCTGTGCGCGGTACCAGTGGAGTGATATCCGAGTACGAACAGCTCCAGGCTAATTTCATGTCCACTTTGGTCCCGCTAAAATCTTGGGAAGACTCACAGGACCTTTGAAGCTCGCATCATCAGTTTGGTAGTGTAGGTTCGGCTGACATTGTTCCCGATTAGCGCTGGTCTCGCTGTGAGCATCTTACTCCATAAAGGCTGGTGGCAGTCCTCGCATGGCCTTTCTGCTTGTCATAGTCAACTATGAGATCGCTAAGCACACTACACACACGACTGGAGATAGCGACTCTAAGGGGGACCCAACTAATTAGAAATGGCTTCAATTACAAACTCCTTCGCATCACTATCGACGAAGAAACCAACAGAGGGTCATACGAGCAGAGAAACGTTTCATCGAAAAATTTGCCGTTTCGTGGGTCCTGCAGACGTTTCCTCACACGTTAAACACTCGCGTTGTTATTCGTAGCTACCACAAACAGTCCCTTGAGACGCTAAAGGAAGAATTTGAAGGTATTTCGGGAGAGCCCGAAACCAATTCTACATTTAAGACCATCTCCATTCGACCGAAGTGATTAGACCCTCAGTTGTTTTGGATGTCACTTAATCTTGGAAAAATAAAAGGCGAGCCGAATCGAGTTCTGAGGTCATCAGAGCTGAGCAGGAAGCTGTGGCTCCTGAACCTGGTTTGTGGGCGGCCGTGATATTGAAGAAAAGTACGAAGATCGCTTCTAAAAAAACTCTGGAAACATTGCAAAAGACGAAGCAGACTCAGTGGGCAGTAGATAAAAGCAACGGAAAAAAATTAGGAGGCTATCATGGTTAAATCAACTCCAGAAAAAACGTACACTGGGCTCCTAGACGCGATTCGTTAAGGAGTTCAGCTGGATGTAACCGGAACACAAGTCCACCAACTAAAAAAGACAGCAGAAGGGAGGTCTTGCGGGAAATCTCGCGTTGTGATGATCACATGAAACTCCGAGACTCAATCCGAACAGTTGTGAAAGCTCAAAAGACCGTGAAACTACGGATCCTTAGTGTCAGAATCGAGGTATATAGTAGACCTCGATTGCCTCACAGCTGATGAGGAGATGACGGCAGCTATTATGCGTGACCTGGGGAGAAGATGAAAATAACAAAGTGAAGACCGTTTTGCTCCCTCCAAACTCAAGGGAGCAGAGAAGAGCGATAGCTAAGCCGGAAGAAGCACTAGCCCTGAAAATCTTCTCATCCGGTACAGTGAGGATGGGTGTACCTTGCTACCGGTATCTGGGCTATGACCACTAGTGTTGTGTTACTCATACAAGATGCATGACAAATGTCCCATTCACATCTACAAAATGTCACATCACCTCAAGCTTCAAATTTGTACCACCTCATTTTGTTTGTCATATTGAGGTGAATCGATTGACTTGAGGCGCAGCGATTGTAATACTCAATGCGAAATGTATGTACGCGAGACTAGTTTGATTTGTACCACCTCATTTTTTGTCATATTGAGATGCTTTGGTTAATTTCGAAGCGATTGACTTGAGACTTTTGAGGCGCATCGATTGTAATACTCAATGGAAAATGTATGTACGCGAGACTAGTTTGATTTGTACCACCTCATTTTTTGTCATATTGAGATGCTTTGGTTAATTTTGAAGCGACTGACTTGAGACATTTGAGGCGCAGCGATTGTAATACTCGATGGAAAATGTATGTACGCGAGACTAGTTTGAGTTTGATTTGTACCAACTCATTTTTTGTCATATTGATGTGCTTTGCTCACCTTTTTTTTTAGTAGTACAGTATCCTGTTTTACGAGGATTATGTTGAAGCGATTGACTTGTGGTACTTGAGGCACAGGGATTGCTGTACAACGCGAAAATGTATGCATGCGAGTTTAGTTTTGAGTTTGATTTGCACGATACTTAAACACAAAATTTGGTGGTAATTAGCTACCATTTTTGGGAAATTGTTTAGTAGATTAGTAATAGTACTGCTCTCCTTAGCATAAACGTTTTACCTAAAAAAAAATTTCATTTTTGAGTTAACGCCGAATCCAAAAACTACATACTCTATTAAATCATTCTCCAAAATATGAAAATTTTATCTTCTGCGGAAGTATGCTAAAATCAATAATGAAGAATCCCCCATCTATAAAAAAATGTAACCAGTACTTAGCATAAATGTTCTATCCTACCGTAGCGGCGGCATAATGGTATGGGGCTGTATGGCTGCCAGCGGCGCTGGAAACTTATAGATAATTGAAGGAATGCAATATGACACTTCATTTGAAGTATGACATTGTACCACCTCAAATTTGAAAATGAGTAACTCATACAAATACATATCAATATGACTGACGACCCAACACTAATGACCACACAAAGAGTAGCTACAAAGGGCCACTGTGATTTGCAAAACATGCAATGCTTCAAAAAGAGGTCAAGAGACATGCGTATTGGTGGAACGATGATGTCGCTGAGCTGCGATGCATCGCTTTGACGTGTAGGCGCAGGACATACCGAGCCAGAAATAAACCGCAGACTGACAGCACATGTCAGCAAAAAAGGAATTGGCCAAAACCATCAAGACGAGCGCGGTTCTTTGCGAGGGGTACAAAGTCTAACCGCAGACTCATCTGCATGCTGTCTAGCGCCTCGCAGTGATGTAGCAACATAGTCGGCTCGCTGTTCCAGGCGCATCTGCCGAGGAGCGATGGTAGCATCATCATCCACTGTGGGGACGTTCCACTATTTACGAACGAGGAGCTTATCCCCGCAGTGTCTGGAATGAAAAATAGGATGACCACGGGCGCTGATGGAGTACCGGTCGAAGCACTTAAAATTGTAGTGAAGAGTCAACCGCTGCTATTACTGGATTTACATAATTCATATTTAGTGGCGGGGATCTTTCCATCGCTATAGAAAGTTGCCGGACTGGTGGTCAACGGTAAGAAAATGGGAGACCTGGACAATCTGTCCACGTTCAGTCCGCTTTGCATGCTAGACACGACGGCAAAGTTTCCTCGAGCGGTTGCTAAAGCTACGGTTGCTGTCAGCAATTAGATTATCCTGTGATTTGTCTGACAGACAGCACGGCTTTCGAAGTGGACATTCAACTACTGATGCCATCTTAGCAGTGATAGCCAGCCCGATTGCACTGTGGACGACACTAGATGTTCAAAATAATTTTCTTAGCTTCGTCCATATTACATATTTAGCATTTTTCCAAAAAATATTTTCGCTTGCATAATGCAAAGTCACAAATGCGACTGAAATTCTTCAGGCAATGCTACGCTTTATACACCGATCGGTAGTCATAAAATAAAAAACTTCGTACTTTTCGTTACTTCAAAAAATAAAAACTAGTTTTCATAGCTACATCGAATAGTCAATGATTTGTCAATTCTGGAAACTGAGATAATGCTCGCATAGAAAATTGCATTACAACTAACATATTCTTTTATTTCGGTTGCTCAGAATATAGGCATTAAATAAATTCTATAGCATGTACGCCCAGGTATGTAGCTCTAAAAAATCACATATAGGTGCAAAGATGTCGATCTAAATATCTAAATAAAGTTAATGAATTTCGAATTGAATTTCCAAAAGTGGATATGTTAGTTTCACTTTCAATGTTTTACGGATAACTGTATCTGTTTTGCCAAAGAGTAGGATGTATGCGTCGTAGCTGTGAAGAAATGCGTGTGTCAAATTAGATAAATCGGTGCCATCATATCAAAAAGTCATTTTGAAATATTGAAACGCTTCTGGTCGAGAAGCTTCAAAAAGGAAACTGCGAACCTTTTGTATTGATGTACTTTCTTTCGAAATTTCTATATATGACAAAACTTGAAAACGTCAAAGCTTCGTTTGGATATCGTTTACTTGTAGATAAAATATTGTTATACAGATAAAGTCAATTCTCGGCTGACCTGCGAGTGACCACGCTTCGAACCATCACGATATTTACTTATCCGTAAATACAATAGAGAGGAAATCGAATTTCAAGTGAGTTCCTACCAGCACTTGACTTTGTCGAAAGGGTAATATTAAATTACACGCAATATTTGAACAAACAGGATTATCGATGATTTAAAAAGATGATGATGTATTCGGATGTCACTTGCTTTCGTAAGGCTCCATTCATTTTATGATTTCATTTTTCATTTCATTTTCGATTGATTAGGAGATTTGTACTTATTTGAATTTTTCGCAAAACCCATTAATCTTTAATTCAGCTCCCATGTTCCTTCCCCTCTCTTTTCAACTAACCACTTGCCGTTTTGATTTTTCCATTTAGCCATTATTTTGCATATTTTTTCAATTTAACTATTCGAATAACTTATCTGTTGAACTCGTTTCATATGCGCGGCATGAATACTTCATACTTCCACAGGTGCCACCAAATGTTGTGACATGTCGTAACGTTTAAACGTGATAAAAATCTAAAAAGGGGCCCAGAATGAAAAACTATGCATAAAACAGTTGTGTATATACATATGCTTGTAAGGGTGGAAGTTACCTAGAGCTTAGCAAACTATGTACAATATTTATAAAAATGAAAAGTTATTTTCAAACGAACTACCCCAACCAACATCGGTTTAGTTAGAAGTTCGCATGTTTTCGAAATGGGGGAAAACCTTCTTGAAAAATTACTTCCGACTCCTGAACGAATTCATACGAATCGACATATGGGCTGAGTATATTTGGTAACGTGAAATTTTCTTACAGTACGGCAGCCATTTATACACTTGAATACCTGTTTGTAGCCGGAGGGTAATATGCACTGAGAATGGGATAAGTAACCGTGTTGTTATTATCGACACCAGGTTGTTTCATGTTTTAAGGCTTTAGTTGCTCAGATCTGGAAATTCGTAACTGAACTGATATACTTGCACACATATGTAGGAAAATTATCATCGAAACAAAAATAAAGCTGTGCAAAATGCAACGCCTTTCGCATCCTGGGATTTGGAACATGCTATTATCAGGCATTATTTCGATTGTTAACGAACATTTGAAACATATATCTATTTAAATGCTTTTTCTATCCATGTGTACTCATACGCAAAATAATTGCTTAATTGACTTCGTATTCAAGTACTAGTTTTCATTTATAGCCCACAAATAAAATTCATATAATTCTATGTGCTAAGGTGCATAGTCCCCTTGCGGTGCATTGAACAGTAAGGCGGTACACAATTTAATGCTGATTACGGATTACAGAAAACACTTGCGGCGAACCAATACAAGGCTGACCAGCACACTTTGCAACCTTCTCGCTCATTTTTGTAATTCGTCAACGTCATTCTGAATACGTAAATGTCCGAGAAACTTCACTCGAGTGCACAGACTTGCATCTCTAATCGTACGAGGTCTATCATTATACCTCATTAAATTTTATTGACTATAATTGGCCCGACAATCGATTTTTTCTCACATCGGAGTAGAATAATGCATTTTGTTGGAAAAGACATGTTATGTTTGACATTAACTCTGCAATATCTAGATATTTGTACCTATCTTATAACTGTAGTTAAATTAATGTGAGCAAAAGTCAAGATTTGTATGTACAGCAGCTTTGACTTCTAGCAATAAAAAACTATCTGAACTTGTTTAAAAGTAGCGAGCCTATTTTAGCAGACACCAACTTAATCCTTTTGCTTCCTAAAGGCTTTATGTATAGCATATGACTTGTGGAAGTACTATACTTTGTATAGTTTTAAATAAGAACTCTGAAAAATGAGATGAACGATTCCTTGTTGGAGACTAAAAAAATTTGCAACCATATTAATAAAAGCTTCCATGCTACCTATATTACTATGAGGCTGATACAAAAGTAGTGTCATGCTAAGTTCTTATATTATTCCTTGAGACAGAACTAAAGCTATGAACGTGCAAGACAAAATTCTCTTTGGTGCCATTATGACAGATTCTTGGATTCTTGGATAATAAAACTATCTGAAATCTATATGCGAAATTTTTAATTTAAGTTATGAAAAAACTTGGATAAATTTGTAGAAAAAAGTCCATTAAGAACAATAAAACCAACGAAAGTCTTCGATATTGGCGTACAAGCTCACTATTCAGATCACAAAACCACTTACCTCTGAAGCTCAAGAGTATGTTGTATACAAAACAGAAGAAAAGTGTATACCTAATTCAAATCCAATTAGAATTCATGCTGCGAATACTACAATAGCTTAATTCATATTGATATTTTGAAAAAATATTATCTTTTCTTCAGTAGCTATTGCAGTTAAAAACACAAATTATTAAAAAAAACGATTATTCACAACGAAAAAGTTCGGAGTTTGACACTCACCCTGTGCATAATTTTTGATTACTTGCTTTTTTTGCTTTTAACTATTGAACAACCCTGTGCATTCTAATTATATTTAATTCACTAGAAAACTACTACAATGACGTTTCAAATGAGATGTCACATGTTATTGTTATAAATAATTGTGTTGGGGTCGTATTTGGAACAATTTTTTCACTAGCTCATCTCAAGGAATAACCTGATATATCCCAAGGCACTTTGACATGAATCGTCTAAAAACGGAACTTCGAATGTTTGTGTGCTTCGATTGTCCCTAGTAAGATTCCGATGCTAGATGTTTTCACATGTAGGAAAATTTGGAAGGTTACGGCATAATTGTAAGAAGAAGCATTGATCAAGGAAAATACGACGAGAGGATAAAGATTGGAGCTTGAAGAGCTTAAGACGATCAGAATAGTCTATGCGAGAGATTTTGTGTTTTTAGAGCAATGAACGTGTGAATTTACGCTCGACGGATTCAACAGAATTCTTGTTACATTCGAAATATGGTGATCATACATCGGAACAGTGTTCTAGGACATATCGTACAAGGGATATATATATATATATATATATATATATATATATATATATATATATATATATATATATATATATATATATATATATATATATATATATATATATATATATATATATATATATATATATATAATAGCAGGGATGTTTGATAGTATCTGAAAACGACTCCCGACAGTTTGGAGTGCATGTTGCAAAAATGAGGGAAGAATCGGAGTTTGTTGTCAAACGTTACACCAAGGTTCTTCATACAGCTGGAAGAGGAAAGTATATTGGTACCGAAAGAATATACAAACATAGTTGAAGTAGTTTTATAGGAAAATAGTACTCAATTGCATTTTTTCACGTTGAGATTTAACTTGCTCTCCTGGCAACAGTTTGCAAGAATACAAAGGTTCGATTAAAGCAGGGTTCTATCTTCAAGAGATCTCATTTTCATAAATAATTTCAGGTCGTCGGCAAAGAAAAGACATTCAGAAGAGAGGCAAGGAGAAAGATCGTTGACATAGAACAGGAAGAGCAAAACACCTAATATGGAGCCTTGGGGAACTCAAGTTTCGGGCTGGAAGGTAGTTGATAAACAGGAACTAAAGTGTACACAACAAGAACAATCGAATAAATGGGATTCAAGGCATTTGATGATGAACGCTGAAAAATTAAGGGAGCTTAGTTTGCAAAAAAGGAGTTTGTGATCAACATGATCAGAAGCCTTCGAGAAGTCCTTTTGAATTGCAAGAATCTCATATTGGATTACAAAATTTGTGGCGTATACTACATAGATTTGTTGCAGTAGAGTGACCTTCCAGGAGCCCATGTTGCTCTTTTACCATAAGATGACCATAATCATTCATAATTGTATCGTGAAGGTATCTTTCAAGAGCAATAGAAAAAGATGGAAGAAATTAAATAAGTCGAACATTTTCGGCAGAGGATAAAGGATAAGAAATTTTGAATCCTACATGCGTGCTGAGTAAACATTTTTAAACATCGATTTATCATTTTCTGACATCATCACGAAATTCACAGGACATATTAGCTGTGTTTAATGTGCTGCTCTAGGTTGAGCTAGGTTAAGATACCTCAGCAAAATGTGTTAAATGAGCAATTCGGTTTCTCTAACTTGCCCGAAGCTGCTCTGATTTGTGTTTCATGAGCCTGTTGAATAAGTAAGTTGAATAAGAGCAATTTACAGCACTGTTTTTGCTCTATGTTTTTTGGTAGAGCAAGTTCGAGCAAGCAAGTTTGCCAACTGTCACGGAACCGACTTTCAGCAAGGAATTGTGACTGAAGTAGAATTTTTTCTTTGCTAATTCCAATAAAAAGCAACAAATTTTGAAAATCTGCTCTCAATTGCTCTAACTTGCTCAACTTTTTTTACCTCTCAATTCCTCTAACTTGTTAGATTTTTTTTGACAGTTGCTCTTTTTTTTGACTTGCCTTGGGTACTCTGCTCTGTTTTCATGGTCATTAAACACAGCTATTGGGGATTAAAAATACACCTGCATTATTTCTTATCAATGCATACAACCTTGTGCTTAACTACGAAAAACAGGTGAAAAAGTCCAACAAATCATCGACTCTTCAGAAATTTTTTTTTGCAATTTATAAAAAATACAAACGATTGATAAAATTCATTCGTTGTCCATTTTGTTATGAAATTCCGCGTTGCGCAACTAACACTAAATTACCTCTGTTTCACTAAATTACCTCTTACGACCCGCTAATCAAATCAATATGAAGTTTAGAGAATTTACTAAGTGATATGATCAATATGAAGCTTAGAGGATGTATTGTTCTTAAGCAGGACCAAGTCTAATTGAGTTGATTTTGAAATGTGGGGAACCCTGTGACAGTGATGCTATTTAAAAAAATCGCTAGTAAAAAACCTGCTTTTTGTTCCAGTGATCCAGTTATCAGGTTTTAATAAAATTTTACACGATAACTAAGCTAAACTAAGTTTAGCTAAACCAAGTTTTAGTATAAGCTGAGTTTTTGTATAAACCTTGTTTTAGTATAAACCAAGTTTGCCAGAAGTTTGGCTGAAAAATTAGGATAGAGCTGCCAACTGCTGTAATTTTTGTCTCTTAAATCTTGAAAATTCGCTCACCAAAATAAAAGGTTTTCGCCCTATAATTTCCGACGCAGTCATGAAATCAAAACAATTCATATCGTAAATGGATCTTATCGTAAATCAATTTTGGTAGAAATTTGGTTGAAAACCTAAGACAGGGCTCTGCCAGCTGTGGTAAATTTTGTAATTTTATGTCATTCTTTACTAAGTGATATGATCATTAAAAAGTAATGATCTTGTAGTGACAATAAACAATAAATACTAAGACTTCAGAAATTCGAATACTTTTGCGGGTGGTAACCTTAAATTTCATTTTACCCCTATAACTAACAATGCAATCATCGAATCGAAAAAAATCGCAGAGTGGATTGAACTTAACGTGAAGCAAAATTGGTATGCTTATGGTTTCGGCTCAATCAGAGAGTTGCCAGCACAAACATTTCCGTACCAACAGATTATACCATGAAATATTCATGTGGAAAAAACGTCTACATGCAATGAAAATAAGTAACAAATGTATAAGGGGACATTCGCCTTTGAAATTTTCAAAAAATCGATTTTGAGATTTTTACATATTTCGATTCTATATACGTTCAAAAGTTGCCTCCTAAAATTTCATCAAGAAATTCGTAATAGAAAAAAAGTTACAGCTAAGGTAAAAAAAAGTTTTCGACTTTTCGAAAGTTTCGGAAAACTTTTAGATGGCAGCCCCAAACACCTTTCTACCTTAAATTTTCACAGAAGCTTAACTATTGCTAAGATTTTTTTAAAAAAAATCCTGCGTACTATTAATTCGTTGCAGGCTATCAACCGCACAATTTCTTGATTTGGATCTCAATGTCACATTTCTAACCTGTTGTTCATAACATAATTTTTTTCATATGCAGCATGTTTATTCTCTTGGAGGGTTGAAATCGAATGAGGCTCCAAAGTAATATTGAAAGAGCTATTTATATCTGCTGTATAGAATATACATAGGAATACGGAAATGATTTCAGGGAGATAATTGAGGATTGAAGTCTGTTACAGACTTTCGTGATTGCTAAAGATGTACTATGCTGAAAGTACTCTGAATGTCCAAGGTTTTCATCGACAAAGTTGTCATCTACATATACGATGTTTGGGGTACACTAATTTCGCGTAAATTCTTTAATATATTAAAAAATGTATCAATACTTCATTATATTGTGCTTAATTTACCATGGAATGACATCTTAACTCATATTTGCTATTATGTGATTTATCTATCAAGTAATAAAACTCATGCAAATATATCACATTCGCGAACCATCAAGAATTCGACTGTAAAAATACAAACATTTCAAGATCTCTTGGTGCAACCTCAGTTCGCCTCGAAGGTGTTACGACCAAAGACTTGAAGCTCATATAAGACAACCGAGCTATTTGGTGTCAAGCTGGGCCCAACTATTATGACTGTTTAAATTTCTTTTAAATTCTTTGTCATACGAGTCTGTGATCTACTGTCTTCGGATGGATGACGTTAAAATTCACTCAATGAAAGATTCACATTTTTGAAAACCCAAATACATCGACCGTCGTATTTTATTTGGTATTTTCTTTTGATTTTGAATGTTAATTGACTAGCTTTTACAATATACACCAATGTCTACATCTTTGCTTGTCACATATGCTTTTCTCGATATACGTTAGTTAGCAGTATTTCAATACACACACACGCCGATTATACATAATCTACATCAATACTTTCTACTCTCATTTCTCATTTCACATGATTATTGGTTTTTGTTTCGTTTTTCTTTGATGCAGATGCTTTCATGTGAGTCGCACAACTGCCAAGAAGATATCACAGCTATCACTTTCCCGTCAAGAATAACCAACAGCGGCAGCGAATCTTCCAAATCTGCTTTTTAGATAAGATTCTGACGGGGATCAAATAGAAACGCTGCTAGTATTAGGTTAGCAAGTCCTCAACAAAAAACATAGATTCTTTTTGCTCGCATCCTTATTACATATCACGAGGATTCTACACAGAGCTGATACTCTTGCCCCAGCATTTCGCAGACTACATCCGAAGAGAATTCAGTGACGTATTTTGAATATCAAAGTTCAGAGTCGTAGCAATGTTTCGTTAGGACGCTATACGATTTGCGGCAAGTTGATCCTACAAGTCGAAAGTCCTTGCTCAACAGCACGGAATCGTTGTTTGAACAAACTTCGCTTCTCAATCGAACTCCTATTTTGCGCACGACACTGAGCTGTCAGTCGGCAAACGGCAGAAGAAGATTGATGACCGCCATGGAAATTACTGTAGGGTGGGATTACCCGTACTGTGTCTGTTTTGTTGTTGCCAGTGTCCTGGCAGCAGTGTGGCAGCAGTGTGTTTTGTCTCCCTTTACATTTCTCAGGGTAGTTTTTTGTATTCCTTCACTTCATATCATATCAGTAGCAGTAGCAGCAGTACAGCGGGTTGCTACGCCGTCACTGCTGTTGCGCTCTAATATGTGTTCTGCTTTCAATATAGCCGCGTTCTGGGATCTGTGTATGGGTATACAAATATCCCCGTTGCCGTATTGAAAACATTATCCGCTCATTCTTCGTTGGATCTGCATATTTCAATTTCCATACCGCGATATCGTCACCGCTTCACTTCAAAGTTTTAAGTGCCCCAAAAAATCGTCTGACTGATATTGGGGAGGATACAAGAGGAATTGTGTGTACACCGTACAAAAAAAAAGTTTGTTTGAGCAGAAGTTTGTTTTTCCGTAAGGAAAGTTGAGGAAAACTTAAATCGAGTAACACTTAGAGTAAATAAAATCTTGAATCAACTTTTATTATGAGAAAATTATTCAAATGTTTATTTAAAGTTGACGCTAAGACTCGACACAGATAGAGTACTACAAACAGAAGAATTGAAATTGATATATGTACATGCCTAGATAACTTTCTGAAAACTTGTAGTTTTTTTCCAAAAAAAATCAGGAGCACACCATATATACCCAACAAACATTGCTAAGAAAACAGTCTTATTCATATTTGAAATCAGTTAAGCGCGATTAAGTTTGAATTATTCGTTTGTCACATGCCTCTCATGGGAGCGTCTGGTCGCTCCAAACTGTCAGCGTTTAGGTATCTTTGATTCCGATATATCTCCATATTTTTTGTTGTTGCTGTTTTTAATTAGGAAGTCAAACTAAAAAACCAAAATGTTTGGCAAATTTTAGGCGTTTATTGTGAAAGAAGAATAAAATATAATTTATTTAAAGTATTGTTCACCGAAGGTTACTACTTATTCCGATCTTTCAGGTAGCTGATGGATCTCTTGGCGAAAGAATTCTTCATCTTTTCTATCTAGCCATGAATTAAGCCAATTTTTAGTTTCCTCATAGGAAGTGAAGTGCTGGTCAGCCAGGCTATGCGCCATCGTTCGGAACAAATGGTAATCCGAAGGAGCTATATGTCGGATTATACGGTTGGTGAAGTATCACATCCTAGTTCAGCGTTCCCAATGTGTCCTGAGTTTGGAACCATGAATATTTGGCTTGGCCTTCAATGTTGAAACATGGCAGGGATATCATACGATGTTTTTTACGCTTTGAGTCATCATAATGGATCCATTTTTCATCACCACCATACGATGAAGAAAATGCTTTCTTTTATACCGTTGAAGTAGTTGTTCGCACTTGAAAAAGCGCATTTTAGCGCCTCTGGGCTTCAACTCGTAAGGCACCCAGTTTTCTTGTTTTAGAGTTATTCCCAAGATTTTCAAGCGATGGAAAATGGCTTGGCGTGTATCTCCTATTGGCTTTGCAAGTTCATCTTGCGTTTGACATGCATTTTCACCGAGTATTGCATCCGTTCTTTGTCTTTTTAAAGACACCTAAAGAAAATTGAAGCTATGTATTAAATGTAGTGTTGTCTGATTACGCCATCTGTTTTAATCCACGCTTTTTTAATTTGCGCTTCTAATGTTTGCTTTGTAATTCAGTTAACTGCAATTTTACCGTTGGGAATTAAATTTTTTTTAAAAAATAATTATGATTTTTTTTCATTTTATTTATTTAATTTTTGACTTGAGAAAATTAATTGTTTACCACTGCTCAATTTTTCACAAAACCCAACAGTATCTACGATTTTAGTCCAACTTTTAAAACGAATACAAAAAAAAGATTTTTTGATCCATATCTGAGAAAAGTGGTACCCAAGTGCAACGAAAATGATTTGGTAAGAAACGTTATCAAAGTTGGAAATGATTTTTGATGCCATTTTCGAAGTTTTGTCATTTTAAACTAAATACTTTAATTGAAGAATCATTTTTTTTTTCAAAAATACACCAAAAGATGCAAAAAGAAAGTTGGAAAAGGAAGCAGCCGAGGGATAATGTACACTCTACGAGGCTGGAATTAACTAAATTTTATGTTCCCTCTATATTCCAATTCACTTTTTTTACACTTTTCCTCATATGCTAATCATTCGTAAAAGCTTAAAATGTTTATAACATATCAATCTATAATAAATCGTTAAAATCTGAAAATTTAGTTTTGTTGAATCTTTTCTGACCACCCGCCTCCGTAAAGTAGATGGTCGATTCTGTCGCCGGGGATTTGAATGCTTTAGTACATTTGAAATCATTCGAAATGTTTGCATTTTCACAAATATTTATTTGCGAATTCCAAGGGTATTTAGTGGCTGTCTGGATTATGTGTGGTTGTTTTGATATTTAAAACAAAATCAATACAGTTTGGTCGTTCACCTTTTTATAAGGAAATTCGATTACGCTTTTATTTAGTCGAACAGTTTATCTAAAAAATACCCATTTATATCGGTACTTCTTTAAATTGCACACTTATCAATTTCGATACTTGTATGCACGTACTTTGTTGGACTAGCTTAACGCATTATTGTCGGGTCGTATTTATGTTTGACTAGTATCCATAATTTGTCAGCTCTCTATTATTTTTTAGCACAACTAGCCAAGGAACGCGTGTACTCGCCCAATAAAATATTTGTGCCGGAATTCCGTTTGTCGATCATTTTCTTATCGAACTCTTTACGTGCCTGAGCTTTCACACGTTCCCTTCGACTACTACTTTTCGAGCTCTGATTCGCTACTTGTTCTTTTCTCCCATTTTTTTTTTAATTATATTGGCATACCAAAAAAAAACCTCTTGTCGGACTACATAATGAGCAACAATCACGCAACTTGTCGTGCCGGCTTCTGCAATGGGTATTTCTTAGCCGACAAAAAAACGGAATTAGATCTGCAGAAGTTAGACCTTTTATTTGTAATAATTGAGTGAGGCTTTATCCGAGGCCTCGGAACTTGATTGAGATACGAAAATTACAGCTCGACTCGGTCGATACAAGCTGAAAACGTAGGCAGTTCCGATGAAATGTTTCGAGATTCGGAGACTACTCATTCATCCGTGACTACATCCATTTTGAATTTGTCAATAAAAGTTCGTATGAATGGTTTCGTGTCTAGTCTTTTATCTTTCGAATCGAGCGGAAACAATGCACAGGTAAATAGTATGTTCAGATATTATTGATTTTCTTTGTTAGCTCTCATTGCTTATTTTCTCCGTTTATATCATCTCGATTCCGGCATTTAAGTACGGTGTAGGTACTTATTTTGATTATCAATGCACGGATACGGGTACTCGATTTGGCTTCAAGTGTTTATAATATCGAGGCCAATTGCAGACTTACTACACAATTGATTAATTTGATTTGAATTTCGTTCAGGCTATTTGAGTTTAAGTGCTTTATGTTAGAATAATTTAAAGGTAATTGCTTGGATAAACTTTTTTGGGGAAAAGTTTATGAATCTTGAATACTTGCATACTTGCAAGAAAATAACGTTCAATAAACAACAGATTTAAAAGTATAAACTTGGATATTTCTAAGGTCAATGATCATGTGATTAAAAGTGATTTAGAAATTCTTTTAGTGAACAGTTTTGAAACAGCAATAAGAAACCTATAAGAAATACGAATTTAACTTGATTTTAAACGATTTTTCTCATTTAGATACAATCATTCACAACGTAAACTGCCTAATTAAATTAGTCCATGATAAAATTTAGTTGTGAAAAAAGTTTGAAACAATGTTTCCAGTTGAAATGCTATCAGACCTATAAATAATGGTACAAAACAAAGTATATTGGATAACGAAATCCTATGAGCTAATGGGAATCTTAAAATCTATAGGATCTTATTTTTGAGAAAATCCTATAAAACATATAAACAAAAATAAAGTAAATTGTCGATCTGTTCTTTTGAAATGACTCCACTCACCTCCCCTCTTCGCATCCCGCTACTCGCCTTCCCATGGCTGTACTGTGCATCTTGATCGGAGATCGATCAGGTAGTAATATTTTCGTGATACTAAACACTCGCTGGAAGAGAAAGTGGTAGAGAGTCCGATCTTTCAAATTCGGAGGTTGGAGCGATTGATGGACAATCCGTTCTCTGCAAAATTTGAAACCATTCCGGAACTAACAGAGAGGCTTCAGATAGGTTCAAACCAATAGAAACGACCCAGCAAACGAAATATGGATGACGCATTTAGATCCTGGAATGTCCGCACGGAGAGAAAAGTGTAATGAAATTATACAAAATTTGCAATTAATTTTATTGCAATAGTAGTAATTTTTTGCCCCATTACATTTGTAATCAATTGCACTACACATTTTACTACTTTGTTGTGAATTATGTATACATGAATGTCTCTACTACAGCGCAATGAACATGTGTGAGTTGTAGTATGTAGTGGAATTGACTATTATTTGAAGGAAAATAGTAAATTTTCATCAAATTTGTAATAACATTCATGTTTTCACATCGAATTTTCAGAATAGTAAATTTTATTATCCACTGTAGTAAAAATCATTGCCGAAATTTCTCTCCGTGCGATTACTCAATAAGCCTGGCGATCTTAAAGCATTTTTCCAACAGCCAACTAGTACAAACTGATAATGCTAACAATCCAGGACGCGAAATAGATTGGCAATGAGATACAAGATCGCCTACAATATTCAAAAATTGGAAGCCGTGAATTTGAAGTGGTATTCATTGTGGATAGGGATGTCAAACTACACGTTCAAAGCAGTAAACGAGTAATTGTGTGCGATTCACATCAAAGCCAAATTTTTTAAAATATTCATGCCCCGACAAA
Organism: Nemotelus nigrinus; assembly: GCA_947369275.1. NCBI lineage: Eukaryota > Metazoa > Arthropoda > Insecta > Diptera > Stratiomyidae > Nemotelus > Nemotelus nigrinus. The sequence continues at coordinate 133,554,596 of OX376374.1, forward strand.
AGATAAGACGAGAAAACAAAAGACGCTCTATAACTACCTTGAAAGATTATTCGAAACATTTCCCGCGAATAACATCAAAATAATACTCTGTGACTTCAATGCTAAAGTCGGGAATGAAGAAATACATCAGAGAACGACTGGAGGGCATAGTCTCCACGATTGCTTGTGCGACAAAGACCAGTCCACTTCGGAAGTTCGACATCGGAAAGTTCCATCGGCGTCAGATAAAGAGAAGTTGCTACCTATAGTAAAAAATTGTGGTGGTGGGATCATAGTATGGGGCCGCATGGTATCTGTTGGAGTCGAAAAAATTGTGCTTATTGACGGGTTAACAGATAAATTTGTTTACATGAACATAGAGTACATTACAGGTAAAAAAGTGCCAAAAATTGGATTTTCAAAATGATTTTTACTTTCAAAATGATAACGACCCGAAGCATATTGCCCACATAGTCCAAGAATTGGTTTTATACAACAACTCTTATACTTTGAACATTCCCCCTCAAACCTCTGATGTAATTCCGATCGATCGATGAGCTACAGAACACGGATTAGAAAGCATTACTTTACCAAAAAATATTCAACGTAAGAAAGTGACTGCAAATAAATGGAGAGAAATAGAGCCAAAAATAAACCAGAAATAGGTATTGTCAATGCCTAATAAATATGAAGAAGTTGTTAAAAGAAAAGGTATGCCAACCTGTTAGTCCAGCAAACTTGTCGTTTAAAAAGTCAAAATGCGTCAAATCCGGTAGTTCTGATTTTTCGCTGACTTATTTATGATGTTGCCCCAATGAAATACCCAAGTTTGCGATCTCAAAATCGAAAAAAAACAGAAATGTTCTACTTGTTTTCTAGTTTTTTTTCCAATTTACACCATAAAGGACTTGTTTTATGATAAAACTTATGCTGCAAACTTTTAAATTATACTTTGCTACAATTTGAGACTAGAACCGTCTCTGTAGACCCGATAGTTTCCAGGGTACAGCCTTTCAAAGTTTATAGATTTATTTTTAAATTTTTAAATTTTTTCAAAAATATAATATAAAATAATAATTTTAGTAACACAAATATAATATTATTTAAAAATATAATATTTAAAATATAATGATTACATCAATATAAGGAGTTTGTTTTGTAAGGGGAAGATAAAGTTCAGGTGCGAGAGCTGCTACCGATTGAAAGACGCACTCATACCGTATTCTCCCACACCTTCCACTCCTTCTCCCACCACTCCACTCCTCTCCCACTCCCTAGACCTCAAGGACAGGTTCTTTGCATCACATTTCATCTTACTTCTCAGTTCTGTCCTTACCTAGTTCTTTTCTGGCCGGTGTCTCATTACATGAGTTTTATTACGTCCATCAGTAGTGGACAGGTTGCAGAAGATACTGCTAACAGTCAAATGGCCTAGAGATAGGAAAAGAATCGATGCTCAAATCTTTTGGTTAGAACTTTCATCAGCTAAACGAACTATTGCTGGGGGTGATAGAGTGGTAACTTTCAAACCTCTAACATTTTTTTATAGATTATGTGTCTTAAAACAGTTAGATGAAGAATTGCGAGAGTTTTTCATATACGAACTGTCACCAATCCCAATGTCACTATTTACTGAAGAAGGGATGAAAAAGGGCACAAAATCCACATTGTCTTCAATATTTAAACCTGTCAACTTGGATGAGAAGCAAGGATCAACAAAATTTGTGGTGGTGGATAGAGGACATCTTCTCCACAAAGTTGAGTGGCCTTGAAGCTCATCATTTGGTATGATAGCTAGCAGGTACATCCAGTATGTCAGTGCTGTTGGCAGCTGTTTTTATGGCTACACCATAGACGCTGCACCGAAAAGAACGAAGAGTTTTCGAAGAGCCCAGGGTCACTCATCTCCAGAGATTATTTTTGATGAGAAAACTATGACGCAGGTTCCTCAATAGAAGTTCTTATCAATTGTCAAAAACAAAAATGGTTTCATCAACTTCGATTTCACTCTTCACGGACCTAATATCAAGTGCAAATCGTCCTTGAATTCCGTTCATTTATAGAAAACGTTTGTTTTCTCATTTTCTGTATGACTATAACGCTTCTACTGGTGCAGACGTAGTTGAGAGTCACTCTGAATCCGCTGTCATGGGGGGTGGATATCCTCGTCAAATGATAGCCAGATACGCAGCCCCACAAGACCTCTTAAGGATAATTTCTGGTGGCTGCAACAAATGTTGTGTCGACGCGGGCAGCTGCAGGAAGGCTGGGCTAAAATGCTCGTCAGTCTGCAGACACTGCAGCGGAGCTTCTTGTGACAACGTGCAGGATCCCGAACTAGAAATATACTTCGATTCCCCAGCAGGCGACGATCTTTCTGATGACGAGATGATGGAGGATATTTTGTGGGCATATCAATCACAAGGCGTCAATGGAACATCGAAACCCTCCGATATAGAAACGGACGAACCTCAACCGGGCCCTTCTAAAAGGTCAAAATTATTTTAATTGATGTAGGTAGTTTTTCATTGATGTAGTCTGTTGTGTACAATTTTTTATATAATTATCTGTTTTATTATTTTTTGTTTTTCTATTAAATAATCATTCATTTAATTCTCATTTTCTTTAACACCCCATAACGTTCAAACAAGGCTTACGTAATAGAACAGGAGGTTAAAATAAGAAATAGAACTTATAGGGGAGTAGATTTGTGGGCCTCTGAAATCTTTTCGGGATCTACTGGAATATGGTAGAGGGAGGAGGCATTTGACGCATAAAATAGTCATACAGGGTAAAATGCACTTAGAACAACAAAATATTGCTACAAGTTTCAAAGTGTAAAAAAAATCGATAAGTTTGAAAGGCTGTATTTCGGAAACTACCTATTGGTTCTGCAGAGACGGTTCTGGAATCAAATTCTAGCAAATTTAATATAATTTAAAAATTTACCGCATAGAACAAGACCTTTGTGGTATAAATCGGCAAGAATTAAAAAAAGTCGAAAATTTCTTGATTTTTATTTCGATTTTGACAATGTTGCGTAGTGCGCTCGAGGTTACAAACGTGGATTATTTATTTATTAGGGCAACATCATAAACAAGTCAGCAAAAAATCAGAACTACCGGATTAAATGCAATGTCTGACGTATAAGGTTGCTGGACTATGTTACTAGATCTTTAATATTTCCAAAAATCTTCAAAATACTTTAAAATAAAGTGAACTAAGAAAACTGGAGTTTTATTGGTTTAAAATGTATTCTTTCCAATACGAATGATAAACTCACTTAAAAAAATTCTAATTGTCTACATTGGCAAATTTAATACGAATAGTTGGGTAGTTAAAAAAATTAATTCTTGGTTCTAAGCGCTTATTTCTAAAAACACTAACTATACTTATACTATTTTCGGTCGGTGTTTGTTTGGGAACAAAACAGAATTTTGTGATCAGAAAGGTCTAGACTACTCGCTGGGCATGTAAATGACCTTATGAAGATTTACATTGAAAATCGGAAACAATGATCAGTCTCATAATTACAGATTGATAAGAAAACCGAGATCAAATTCGTTTAAACGACATCTAAAGTTGATACAGTAACTATAGTTTCAAGTATTGCATTTTAGATATAAAATTATATCTGAAGATTCTTGTTATAACTTAGGAAAGGGTTGTGTAGTCGGTCTTTTAGCAGCTCTAGATTCTGGTAGATAGTGAGAGAGAAGCAGCAGGCATCAGATGAATTGACAGAATTTCACAGCATCAACAGCGAGCTGGGGATAACACGTTCCACGATTTAGTTAGAAGTAGAAAAATATACTGCGTGCGATTTACTTAGATGTCAACGTTCTAACAATCGAGTGTTTTTGGAACATTGACAACTGATATGTTTGAAAAAATAATTTGACAACCAATATGTTTGAAAAAATTCATAATTTCACTAAATAGGTCTGTGACCATTCGTATCTGAATGAAACTTTTAGTCGCAGCCCGAAATACCTATAACTCATAAAATTTATTGTCATCCCATTTCTATGTTGCTTACATTATACTTTTGATAAGAGTAATCTTTTCCTCCATTATTTTACAACTTTTTAACTAGAAGATGGATTCCATATCCTTAAAATCTGTCAGTTGCTAATCTGAATTTTCGCCTTCATGCTGGCTTAAATTTAATTTGCTAGTAAAGGTTATTGAATTGTGATCATGGTTCCCTTCTTCTCTATAAATCAGCATAGGCAACGTATATCGTCGCTAAAGCTTATCAAAGCAGAGAATATTGATACGGGAAACTCGATCGTTTTGCGGAATAAGCCTCCGAAGCAGAATCAAATTGGAATTGTTTTTGCGGGATGATTAAAATTGAAAAATTTTTATTTCACTGAAAAAAATCCACATAGCGCCCAGAGCCATGTAACATAGCGCATTATTTATGGCCCCATACGCCATGTACATAGTACTCTGAGCCATGCAATATGGCTCCCAGTGCCATAATGTCAGAATCTACATAGCGCGTGGTGCCATGTTACATGGCGCAGCATTTATGGTGCCACACGCCATGTACATAGTACCCTGAGCCATGCAGTATAGCTCCCAGCGCCATAATTACATGGCGCAGAGATTATGGCCCCACACGCCATATTACATGGTGCCATGAACCATGTAATATGGCTCATGGCACTACAATTATAACTCGCAGCCATGCTGTGTGAGGATATGTATAAATGTCAGCAAGCTTCTTAAAGATATTTATCCCTCGGGAATTTTCAGTTCGGAGCATCGAACTGAGAAGACTCGTGGCGTTTTGTTGGATGTGAACTGGATCATCTTCAGATGCACTGAAAAAACACATAGCGCCAGAAGTCATAATTTATAGACTTCTGGCGCCATGTACATAATCGATTTCACATAGTTCCACACGCCATAGTGCATAGGAGCAGACGCTATGCTTATAGCCCTCCACGCCATCTACTATAGTCCTCCACGCCATCTACTATAGTCCTCCACGCCATCTACTATAGTCCTCCACGCCATACAGTATAGTCCTCCACGCCATACAGTATAGTCCTCCACGCCATACAGTATAGTCCTCCACGCCATACAATATAGTCCTCCACGCCATACAATATAGTCCTCCACGCCATACAGTATAGTCCTCCACGCCATACAGTATAGTCCTCCACGCCATACAGTATAGTCCTCCACGCCATACAGTATAGTCCTCCACGCCATACAGTATAGTCCTCCACGCCATGTAATATAGTCTGCCACGCCATGTACATGGCGTGGAGGCCTATGTACTTTTCGCCATGTATTATGGCGTGTGGCGCCATATTTTATCACAATCCCTAAATCGACTATGTACATGGCGCCAGAGCTCTATAAATTATGGCGTCTGGCGCCATGTATTATCTCAGTGTTGACAAAGTGGTTTCGAAAGTATGCACTGATTCTCATCAGACACCAGCACACAGTGCATACTTGACTGATGTGACCACTTGCAGTTGGAAATCATGTGTGCTGTTGTCTGATGAGAATCAGTGCATACTTTCGAAACCACTTTGTCAAATAAAAAATTTTCAATTTTAATCATCCCGCAAAAACAATTCCAATTTAATTTACTAGTTTAGCTTAAATTTGCCACAAATGAATTTCACCATTCTGTGGGTCAATTGCCACTTTGTCTCGTTCATACTTATAGTCACCAAATGTGATGATCCATTCTTTTCAAATGGTCCAAATTTTCTTGCGCCTTCTAAAATCGTGAGCCCTCAACGAAAGTCTCATACTTATATGCAGCTTTGACTAACATACATATGCATGCATTTTTAATTTTTTATTCATGCTGACATATTTAATCTAATATAATTTACTGCTGCTCTTAAATGCAAGCATAATTTAATTTGTCGACAACGTTGTGCTCTAGGCTCGCACAATCCACTTGTAACTGCATTGGTATTCACATATATACGACATACATAATATATAATACCTTAACCATTCTAACGAACCATAAAAATATTTAAAATGCCATCAATGTTGCATGATGACCTTGACGCAACACCAATTTCGTCTTCGAAGCGAATAAAGTGCGGTGTGGCGTGAAATCGGTTCTGATTGAATGCAACGGAAAATTGTGGACAGTAGCGGCTATGTCAGACAACAAGTCAAAAGTTCAAACCAGAGTCAAGTCACATGACTTCGGAAACATCCAGTTCCAGGGTCCCCTGCTCCGGCATCTCCTCTGTTGGACCTGGTACGCTGAATTCAACTTGGAATGACAATTTTAATGGCAGCGATAATGACGTCGACGAAATGAACATGGCGCGCGGTACGGAGCATGTGACTAAACCGTTCTAGGTGCAGCTACAGCGCAACCGACGAAGACGGAAGCCAGTGTTGCATGAAATCGATGTCATTTTGTGCCGCGGATTTTCAGAAACTTTTCACGCGAATACCGTTAACCTCAAGGTGTACGGAAGTTGACCTGTCGCATATTTCGTGATCCGTCCGTCAGAAGAAATTTTTCACCTTGCGACTTTCAACAGGAAATGAAAACATTTTCAGGAAGTCTTTTTCTTCAAAACTATTTGGCCCTGCATTCAGAGTAAAACAACCGTCCAACAGTCCGGCGACAGCCAATCGAAACTGCGGAATGTGTGGAGAGATTTCGCAGCCTGAGTCATGCTCGAATGGGAGGCATTCGTATCACAGGAATCCGGAACAGCTGACGGCCGCCCGCTGTTCCGAGAACTTCAAGTCCCGCCTCTACAGTGCGCAGGCCTGTTTCAGAGCCATTTTGGCACGCCTTCTATGTTGCTCACCTTTCATAACGGGCTCTGAACCTGTTTCAGTTGACGCTGTGCCATTGGTCGGAGTGGATAGAAGCAAAGTTGAATGAAGTGGAGATTGTGTGGTGCTGTCGTGCCGAGACTCTGGAATGGATGTCCGATCGTAAGCTTTGTATTGCGCCGGACGAAGGCCAACGGCGCCGCGTTTGCTACTCTCTGGGCTCCAATGCAGCTTTAGAAGAAGCCGGCAGCGTGTGTGTTCCGAAGCGAGTACACACACGAATCGTCGATTGCCGAGCAGAGCACTACATTGCAGGGAGGCGTGATGAGTGAAGTGTCCGACCTGCATGCGACGATATCGATAAAAAACCAATTCGACTCGGGGCGCTGGCAAGACGACGAGTCCAAGTCGGAGGCGACATCAAAAAACACATGCCAAGGAAGAACAGCGTCGCCGTCATCTCGACAACAGTTCCACTGCACGGAGCAGAGAACGAGAAACACGCAAAGCGAGTAAAAAACACAAGTCAAACAAAAAAGAAGGAAACGCTGTCGCCGAGCAAAAACATTGGCCAAGAGGTTTTCATTCTGAGCTGTTGTTGTTGGCGTTGAACCCTGCTCGCCCGTCCCCAGCGTCGTAAGACTGAAAGAACTCCAAAGACGCATTCGACGATCGCGGGCACCGCAGGCCGGTCAGCAGCGCCACCTTTGATCGCATTTACAGTGAGTGGTTTTCTGTGCAAGAAGTGGTGACATGATGGCGGCGCGGATGACAAGTCTTTGGTTCGCAGTGGACATTTTCTAGAAAATCTAGCTCAGAATTTCCATTCGCGTGTCCCGGGTATCATATTATTGGATAGTGTGTTGGAGTTTTCGTTTGGTGGACCGAAACGCGAATAGTGATAAAGGGAATCGGTGCATATTCCCCGGTGGTGAATAATTTGATAGATTTAAATGAAATGAGTGAAGTGTTGCTAAAATGATTGTTTGGTGAAAGATGGTTATGATGGTTGTGTGCGATTTGTTGGGTGCGGTAAAATGTGACGTAAATATCGATGAAATGTTCGGCTGCATTGAATTTTGACAGAATGTGAAATAAACCTATGAAACATATCTTAGTGAAGACTACACAGCGCTGACTATGATAAACCCATAAAAATGTTGGTGAGTTTGATAAATTTAGAAATAGGTAAATAAAGAATGTGAAACTAAGGTAGAGTTGACTAGAATATTTCATTATCATTTTTTGATTCGCAAAATGGCTTTTATTACGCAGGGAGAAAAGACTGGCCGCTGCCGTTAAACCACTGAAGTCTAATTTAAGGGCGTTCGGGCAAAAGTCTCGGCAGTGAAACTAGTTTCAACTAAACATATTCGGGCTTTGGAAGTCAAAGGTTTACTGTTCACAAATGTCTTCAAGGTATCAAAAACAACTTCATATCAGGAAAACTATTTCAATGTTTTTAGCCACCCTTGGGCGTGTTAGGTTTACGATTTTAAACATCTATTATACACACAGTTTATACCTAAATTTATCTAGACGCAAGTCGGTCTAAGAGTTGTCGGGTCTCATGATCGGATGATCGCTATATCTATAAATTGATGATATTTTACACAGCTCAGTACTGTAAGGATGCAAAGAAAAAGTACTTTTTTAGTGAGATACTTAACCAGGAAATCGGTACATATACATGAAAAAATTAAACATTAAAGATGGAAAGAAAACTGATTCGAAATAGAGAAAACATCTTGAGCAGCAAATGCAAAATGGTAGGAAAGGTTTTATATGATCACTACGAATGACAAATCTATTGACAAAGTCAAAGCAAATAACAAAGAATACTTTTGACTGAAATCTACCTGTCGCAACCGAAAATATCTAGATATTAGATTTTCCCAACGCCAAAAGCTAATTAAGGTTGAGTATTGAACTGTTCAAAGGCTGGCCTTCCGACATAGGTTGACAAGCTAAAAGTCCCAAAAAGTAAAAATTAGGTCTCTCTATTGGGGTTTCAATTACAATTTGTTTGTCGAATCAAATCAAATTGTATCTTTTCAAGCTCGATCTTTCCAAATCGATCCATACTCTTGGAAATCAAGTCCTGCGCGGAAGCAAATTGCCCTCTCTTCGTAGGTCCTGAGAGCTTTTTGGTTACAAACATGGCGAAACAAAACAAAAATGCATTACCTACTAACTGTCAAAATAACGCAACTATGCTACAATTAAAAAATACCTCGATCAATCTTTACTGCTACAAAAACAGCTTCGTCGAATTCTTTATTTCGGTTTTTTCATCAAGTAGTTGTTCCTTATACATACGGGCTCAGATGCAAACAAACTTCCAGCAGTTTCGCTGTTTTTTCTTCCATACGATCTATATTGTATCTAATTAATCTATATACTATATAATATAGTTTTTAGTTTATATTTTATTTCAAAATTTATAAATTTACATACGTCTAGACAGTACTTACGTTGCACTTATTTTCGACACTCAGCAATGCTTCCGAGTCTTCACTCAAAAAAATTTTGGTTAAATTTTACCCTTGTAATAGTAAGAAACTGGTTTCCTACTGTTAAAGATGTGAATTTACAAAAGTGCGTAAAAAGAATATTTTTTTACGACCAAATCGTGTAATTTTACCCTAAATAATTATGCAATTTTATGGCTTTGGCGCGAAGGTGTATAGCAAACTAGTAAATTTACACTCTTTTTGCTTCAATTTACAAAAAGCTGTGTATTATTCAGCTGATATGACGCAAAAGCAACAAAATGCACATCGAATGTGTAAAAAAATGTGTGATTCGTTATTTTAAACGAAAAAATAAATGTATTTCCTATTATCAAAGTATTAATTATAGACCCACTTTTTAGAGTGTTCATTATTTGGTAAATCCTATTTTTTTTATTTGGTAAATCCTATCATTTAAAGTATAAAAACACCACAGCAAAGATTTAACGACCATCATGCTTTTACTGATTTTTTAAAATTATCTGTGAAAAGGAAGATATATGTTCAGCTTGAAAGTGATTTCGAGCACAGTCAGTCCATCAAAGGACAGAGCTGAACGTCAGCCAGCGTCGATTAAGCAGAAATGGGCAAGGCTTGAGCACAAGGGTTGCTAAAAAATCAGGACGAGACATTAGTTACGTATATCTACAATGTGGATTGAGATTGAACCAATGGAAATGTTTAAAGGTTTCGATTTCACTGTTTCAATCTCAATCCCGTTTGAATCCGGTATTACACGGAGAGAAATTTCGGCAATGACTTTTACTACAGTGGATAATAAAATTTACTATTCCGAAAATTCGATGTGAAAACATGAATGTTATTACAAATTTGATGAAAATTTACTATTTTCCTTCAAATAATAGTCAATTCCACTACATACTACAACTCACACATGTTCATTGCGCTGTAGTAGAGACATTCATGTATACATAATTCACAACAAAGTAGTAAAATGTGTAGTGCAATTGATTACAAAGGTAATGGGGCAAAAAATTACTACTATTGCAATAAAATTAATTGCAAATTTTGTATAATTTCATTACACTTTTCTCTCCGTGTATATGGTATACCTACTAGGCTATTGTATGCCGTGCGTAGATACATACGTAAATGATTCCTCGGCCAAAACAATGGTGCAAAAGAGTCAGCTAAGAAAGTTCAGCCGAGCACCTCCATCACCTTAAGAAGCCGAATTTGTAGAGCACAGGCTGTTAGTGCAAGTGGTCCATGGTTCACATCCAGCCACGATCACATATTGAGATTCTGCTTGACTTCTCTGTAAATCAGTAACTGAATGAATTTGTGGGTAACGGGATTCATAGAGTAGCAGCCAGCTTTAACCCCCACATTCCAAAATGTGTTGAAGTTTGTGAAATATTCGGATAAGTTCCACGGATGAAGTCAAAAGGGCTTCAATCGAGACATATTGTTTTCTAATTGGGTAGTTAATACGTCAATTTCACATATACATAGTAAGAGCTTTCAGTCTGTTTAATGCTTGGTTTTTCTGGTTTTTTTGTTAGTTTTGTTAATTTGTTCGCTTCCGTAGCAGATTTGAGGATTTGAGCAATAAAATCTGGTTCATAAACGGAGAGAAAAGTGTAATGAAATTATACAAAATTTGCAATTAATTTTATTGCAATAGTACACGCTAAAAAATCATTGTTCTACCCTTAATATATTTTGCAGCTAATATATTTACATTGAAAACATTTCTTAACATTATTTTACTGACCTTGCAATAACATTATATTGCCCGCACATAGCATTCTTAAAATCTTATATATTGACATGCGTGTGGTGAATTTGTCTGTTACAATATTATTTTAGTAGACTAATATTAAATAGTAAAATGGCAATAAGTTATATTAGCATCTTACAATACTATTGGTATACCAATAATTAATATTAACATGCCAATATATTATAGTAACATGGCAATAAGTTATATTAACATCTTACAATAGTATATTGGTATACCAATAATTAATGTTAACACGCCATTTATGCTTTATTAGCTGTATTAGCATGTCGATATGATTTTTTCATAGTCCCAAGAGGTCCCCCACCTAAGTACTAACCGCGCCCAACACTGCTTAACTTCGATGATCGGACAAGATAAGGTTATTCCAGTGTGCTATTGCCGTATTTAATATTAACTTCCTAACTAACAATACTAGCAATGTACTTTGTTGTATGATCAACAATTTCACCACCCTTGGTTAATATATTTATATTGGCATAGTAATATATTTATGTTAAGATGTTAAAACATTTATATTTACAGATGTTCTTAACATAAAAACTTAACAGCTTAATATTTAATTTTAAACTGCAAATATAATATTGTAACTTCCTAACATAAAATATTGAGCTGTTAAAATTATGTATTAGGGACAATGCTGTTACTATAACAATATTAGGATGTTAATATATTGATTTCGGTCATTTCTCAGCGTGTAGTAATTTTTTACCCCATTACCTTTGTAATCAATTGCACTACACATTTTACTACTTTGTTGTGAATTATGTATACATGAATGTCTTTACTACAGCGCAATGAACATGTGTGAGTTGTAGTATGTAATGGAATTGACTATTATTTGCAGGAAAATAGTAAATTTTCATCAAATTTGTAATAACATTCATATTTTCATATGGAATTTTCGGAATAGTAAATTATATTATCCACTCTAGTAAAAATCACTGCCGAAATTTCTCTCCGTGTAGAGAACCTGTGATTAGTTGTAAATCAAAAATATTATTTATTCGTCAAATAATTAAAAAACAATGTCTTAAATTAACTTTCCCTTATTAGGAAGGCAACCACTTTTGATATAGTACCTCGCAGTTACCACCATAATACTATTTTAATAGACTGCGATGGTTTTGCTAACACCAACATTACTTACATGATACAAGCAACCGCGATATTTTAGAGTGATCGTTCCATAAATAGACAAAATGTGCAAATTCAATTTTTCGATAATTTTCGATAAGCATAATAAAATAGCGCTGAAAGATGTGAATCATTTGGAAGTAATCTGCTCCTTCCTTCGTAATGGTTCAGAAATCTTTTATGCTTGTGACAAGCGTTAATTGGTGGTTAGGTTAAGTAACTGTCAATCGGAGAGCCTGGCCGAAAGACACATATAAGCACATTGTAGGCCCATTGTTATACGACGGATATAGTCTCCTTTTGACGCTGTAGTCTGGGAACCATTTGATTACTTTAACGAGCTGTAGTTCGATAAGGGATTATTCAGACCTGAGAGGAAGGGAGTAAAGCAGCCATTGTCCTCCTCGCGAGAGCCGAACACTGGCTTAGAGATGGAGAACGGATTTCGCCTCATCATCTGGAGTACAGCTATACGACAGAGATCGTTGAACTCTGAGCCCAATCGTTCTGAGTGTTGTGAGGCAATAACCCGTGAGAACAGCCACAACACAGTGGGTTGCACTACGGGTTAAGCGATTAGGCCTGACGTACATCCAGAGAATTGCAGGACTATCTTGCCCAGAATTCTTCAACCTACCACTTCTTAGCGTCTTCGAGGTAGATATGCCTAGTAGCTAGTTTGACAGATGAGATCGGAGTACTGATAGTGAAAGAACATTAAACCTGCGTTAGCAAGGTTCCAAGCCTTGCCAGTTCACCCAAATCAATTGCACTGCCGAATGTCTCGACATCTTTCTAAGAGCCGACTACATAAATTACAGATAAGGTAAAATTAAATTTTTTTACGCCTGATTTGTTACAAATTTTACTATCTATGAAATTTAAAAGTTCATCGGAGAAACAATAATAGAAAATCAATGAAAATGTAACAGCACAATCAAAAATGAATATCGATTGTGTGATAAATCGCAATGTTTTATAGAAGGTAGCAGTTTTGAAATGTCTCGAGCTTATTTTTAATATCCGAATCAAAAGTATAAAATTCAAATAAATGTTCCAGCAAATGAAAATCATTCCGGCACATTTTCTTGCCATTTTTCAGGGTAAGTAGTACTGATTTAATCAAAGGTGAAACATTCACCTTTTGTATATAACAAATGTCCAAATATTTTAATAAAATATTACGTACTTAACGCCTGTGGTTGGTTTAAAAAAACTTAATATCCCTTTAGTGTGGGAACATATTATATCCTTTCTGATTTTTGTCCCCATATAGTAAAAAATACCCAATTTAAGGGCAGCGGTGCAAAATACAACTTTACAGCCTTGGTCAAAAACGTTATTGATCAGTTTGTAAATAAAAACTCAGGTACAGGTCTGAGAAAGTCAGAGAGTATGCCCCCATCCAGATGCAATGCTATGATGAAATGTAAACTAGACGCATATTTTAAAAGGCTTTGAAACAAGTCAGTGCGGATCTAACATTCGAATGCATCTTAAGCTTGAATTAAACTGACTTGCAGCCGAACAAGCACTATGTAATCTCCAATGAAAAGGAAGAAACGATAACTATTATAACATGCTCTAATAAATAAAGGTAAAAATAAATAAATGCCCCTGAACTAAAACTTTTCATTTCTGAAAGATACGAATATATAGCTTCAGTTATGTTTCTAGAATGGCTGAAAACATCCTTTGTCTTAAAAAAAACCTATTTTTGCTAGATGGCTACTCAAATCAGTGCAATTCATCCTGGAATGCTCAAATTAAAATGATATTTCTTTAATGTTAATGTCAAGTCACACGCCTCATTACTTCCAATCGTTCAGTGTTTAAATCACTGAAGCCTCATTTTTTAGGGAAGATGATAACTATGCCGAAAACTACCATATTACCCCTCTCATCAAAGTCTGGATTCAAATCATTGCAGGCTGTACTGAATTCGATTATCTGTGTTCCAGATGTGGTACAGAAAAATTTTTAAAACCATAATATAAAACCAAAATAAATGTGTTAAATTCAACACTGGGTATCTCGCCTCTACTCATATTGCCCTGACATCCTGGTGACATGAGCAAGGGTGATATAAAAAAAATACTAAATTTAATAAAATACTAATTTACTTACAAATAAATGTTCGAAGTTCCATTATGAATAAAAATAGGCACAGAAATATATCATTTTTTGACAGATCCTTGAAAAAAACTACTACCTGCCCCGAAGTTACCCAAAAGTAGAAATTATCATAATCGTTTGTCAGTTATAGCAAACACTAGGAAAACATAAAATTTTCTTAGCAGAAATAATTTATTTTACGAATCAAAATCATCAAAAATCATGAAGCTAGTATCCTTCTTCTAATACCTGTGAATAGTTTTAGTGAAAAATTTAGTTTCGCAAAAAAAGATATTATGTTCGGATTATAATGAGCGTACAATAATTTCTAAAAATGTATTGGACAAGGAAAAAGAAAAAAATGTTTATGCTTATAATTTCGTAACTGCAATCACATTATAGAATCAATATTTTTAGAAGGTTTTTGCTTATAATTGCATAAAACGTACTGAAGGTTCCTGACTTCTGTAATACAATTTACATGAAATAGTAATTTAGTTATGAATCTAGGGTCAGTGTCCCGTATATCAACAGCTTTTAAAATATTGACTAGTAAAAATCCCGTAATAATCTGATTTCACTGTTGCAATAAAGTTTATAAAAACTAAGTTTTAAAATGAGTAAATTTATTATACTTAATTAAATTCACCTAATTAGATTTTTCCTTGTTTTTCATAACCAAAGATTTTAAATACAGATTAAGTTTTCCCCTTAACAAAGTCCATCTACAGGGCACAAAGTTTCAGGTTGGAATTCGCTCTCGCATTACATCAACCCGGTCGTGCTAGCTTATTTTTTGGCTCCCACTTACTTCAGTAGCTACCAAATCTTGTAGACGATTAAGACAATTCTCCTCTCGTTTCGTGCGAAGCATTTCTTTAACATTAATTGAGACTGTGCGCCAGTTGCCCTCGTTATGCGGCCACGTTTCCACGATCGACTCTGACGAACGTTCTTGCGTACCCTAGAGGTCCTGTTCTGTCTGGCTCAGAGCGTGTAAAGTATCCTTTTCTGCATTCGATCTCTGTCTTCGACAGCACCAGCTTTAGATCAAGGTCGGTCATCCACCGTTCCACTCTCCTATTGACTAAGTTTAGTTTGAATTGAGGAACGCGGCAATTCCGGAGGTGATAGCCGTTTTCATGTCATCATCGTAACCCACCAGAAGCACATCTGTTGGCATTTCTAATTGCGACGGTCCATCGTACTTGATGTTCTAGGAACCAGGCTAAAGAGTAAGTTCATATTCTGCTCTCGAGGAGATAAGCGCCCTCTGAACTCCTTCGTATGTGTCGAACAGCAGCAATCAGTCCTTTAGATAGTTCCGCATCATGACCAACAAGAAGTCAGAAATCCAAAAGCTTTGCTCGAGGGCCCAAGGATGTCTGTCCACCTCGTCGAGTTGAAAGCATTTTGGACATCTATAAACTCCAGCGAAACGACCGGTCTGGCACTATGGTTGCTCCTTTCGTATTTGCCTCCTTTTCATCACCAAAAAGTACTATCTGACCTCTGCTCTCAAGTTTCTATTCGTCAATTAGATCGCTACAGCAGACCCTCGACTGCTTTTAGCACTCTTTTTGCGCTTAAGAATGTGCATGTATTGTAAGTCATCATTGCTGTGAATTTTCAGAAATCATAATAATTTTAATCTAAGTCCTTTACTGCAGTCAATCTCGGAATTCAATACTAAAAAAGTACCGTAATTTAATTTTCTGTTGATCTATAATTGAAAATTTTTTGCTTTTTATTCTTTGTGCAGTTGATATAATTTTTATTTAGATAAATTACTTTTTATATTTTTATTCTTATTCTGAGATTAAAAAATAAAATAAAAGCTCCGTGACTGACGAAATGAGGAGCTTTCACCCTAATGTTTATTTAACATTTTATTCTTTGTTTCTATGAATTTATCATAAAAACAACTATTAGACCAACTTTAATCTACATATCTATTTTTTTATATTTTCAGACTCGAAGTGATCCGAATTTCATAATCATGTGAGATCGAACAACTGTTGCATCTAAAAAACCATCGAAGCTAACAAAATTTCCAAAGTAAATTTAAAACAACTCTTCTCTAGAAATAAATATGCAAGAAGTGTGTAGTAGTTTAGACCCTACCCAAATGGGTCAACAAATTAAATCCGAATCTCCGCTTAATCCGTTACAAGTGCAATCAAATCAAGCGATCAATTCGCATCCCGTGAAAATGGGACCTAACTGTGATAAACGTGCAGATACTGCCTACTGGATGGCCGCTGAAAGTGGTTTCATCAATTCTCAGCCGTCAATGGTTGAATTTCTAAATCACCTGAGTCCGGAAAGCCCCAAAATGGGCGCAACGGCCGGATATCCGGTTCCAGTTGCAGGCGACGGAATGGACTCAGTGCCCGAATATCCTTGGATGAAGGAGAAAAAGACATCGCGGAAGAACAGCAATCAAGGTGAGTCTCGTTTCAAGTGTTTTTCATTAGTCGATTACACATTCCAACCTTCTTACGAGCGCCGCATCGAATTGGGGTTGATTCAGATATTTTTCAAAGAAATCGATTAATCAACGAGTCCTGGCGCCGGTTCTCTGATAATATAATTCGTTGCAATTTGTACGCGCAGAAGAAAAACACAGGTTTCGTCATTGCACGCCAGCTACATAGATCTATGACTGTGCGGCTGACTTTCTGTGAAACTATCCGACGACCCAGCGCTCAGCGATACTTAGATCCTATATCCCAGATATATTATTTGCGATCATTTGTAATAATTTTTTGAGAAGGTTTTATACGCGATGTGCGATGGCGTTGATGGACAGCCGTCTGGAATCTCATTTGTATTCATACGAAAGAACATATCTCAAAGTGATATAACAAATGACGCGGCCAACTATCGCGACTGATGCGGTAAGACGTAACCTGTTATTTGGCTTCATTTGTCAAAAGTGCAGTCGATTTCCGACTCGTTGGCTGAGTTGTTGTTTTTGAGCTGGCTGTGTATGGTTCGGGTACGACGGATTGCGGAACGTAGTGGGTTGTGAAGGGTGAGTCCGTGAAACGGATCGTTTGCGAGAGTGTTTTTGTTGTTGTTGTTTTTGCTATATTTCGCCCAGGTGAGCTCTTGCGGCTATTCAACACAAACTATACGTTATCGGAATATCGTTTTTTATGTGGTAAAAACCGAACCATGAGTAGTATACACCCCAGATGATTATGTTGCGGTGTGCTGGAACAATGTCTGCTAATTTATCTAAACATTGAGGGTTTCAAACAGAGTTGTTGCTCTCGTAAGAATGAAACATTTGAATGTGTTTGTCGTAAGAAAATGCTTCTTCAGTTAGTTCTTCAGTTCTGAATGGAGGCACTATTTTTGTTAGGCTAACCTCCCGATTTAGCCAAATTTTAATTCAATACTATTGATGTAAATATGTACCTATTTTAAAAGCATTTGGTGCGAAAACTTACGGTCCTAAAACTGGCAATTGAAACACTTAACAGAGGTTGTTGAAAACTGTGGTCTGATAACTTCAATATATACATTTAACACTTGCGGATTAACGACTAATGTATCTATGTATGATGATATATAGGAACAAATTTTTGAAAAAGTCAATTGTTTGGAACCTGTCCCGCGACTCATTTTGTCCATGATATGATTAAGGTTCCTATTCAGGGCAAAGATCAGCCAAAAGTTCCTCTTCAAGTCTAGAATCCAAAACTGAAAACTTGTAAAAAAGATTCGAAGCTTGAAATTACTTCTCCAAATCGTTTGGATTATCTATCGAAGAATTTGCCAAGCCAAAAAGAAAACAGTGGTCTAAAAATACTGTAAGCACTCCATATATGTGTAATTAATCTATACTGTGAAGGATATCTACAGCATAAGCACAATCACAAAAAACTAAACGATCGCAACTAATCGAATAATTTACCTAGCCTTGATCTCTTTCGTGCATTTGCATGATATGATAGCTTTCCAGATTGTTCCACATTGAAGAGGTGCGGAGTTTTAGATAAAACCTCTGACAGATCCGAATTTAAAGGGTACTTTGTTCGAATAATCTCTAGTTTCTTGAATGGAACTAATGGGAGTATCATCTGCAATATAAGCAGTTTCCGGTCCTGACCTTCTTCAACAAGTTATTCTATCAGTCCCGGTCATGAGTCGATGTCATGCAACTAAATTTTTCCACGACAATATCGTGTTTTTTTTCACCGATTTTAATTCCCGCATTGCAAATTTTCCTAATGAAAAACTGTTGCTAGATTTGCGGAGAAAGTGTTAGAGTTGAACTTAAGTATACACATTGTGTTCATTAATTATAAATGCTGAAACAATTAGCAACTACATATTTAGATACCATTCAAGAGCGCAGTCAGGGGAGAGGAGGGGTGGGCAGTGTGTTCACTTACTCCCGCTAATCTGGATGTCCTCGATATTTGTCTGTTTTTTGCAAAAAAAACAACGAAAATTTCATTCAAAATTACCTAAAAGTCGAGGACATTTAAATAAAACAACGAAATTTTCATTCGAAGTTACTGAAACATCGAGGTATTTTAAAAAAAAAAACCAGCGAAATAAAATCAAACCTTTCAAACAAGCAAATGAATTTGGAAAAAAATCAGAATTCGATTTTGGATTTTCGTTCAGAAATAATTCCCGATAACATTTTTTTTTTGCTCACAGCTGCTTTAATTTTTCAGAAAATTATCCTCGATTTTCGTTCAAAATTTTCTGATGAATTTTTTTTGCTCCAACAATACGATTTAATCAAAAAATGTCCTCGATTTTTATACAAAAAAAAAATGTTCTCGATAAAAAATGTTCTCGATTTTTGCTGCAAATTTCTCAAGCTTATTTAGTTGAAATCAATCTCGAAAGCGATTTCTAGCTGCTAATAATATGAAAAGATTGCATAGGCTCATCAGACAATTGTACTAATAAAAATAAAAGATTTCAGTTGCTATATTGACAGATTGTACCTAAAATTGCGAAATTTCATTTGAATCGATTGCGCGGCATATGTGAGCCAAACTGATCACTATTCGTAGCATAAGCAGGCAGAAGTCTTTAAAATAGAGGAGATAAATACTCAAATTTAATACATAATTTCCTGGCACGGCACACACTTAAATTCGGTACAAGGCACAGAAAAGGAGTTATACATGATTAGGTGTAAAAAAAAATTGCATGTGCCCCTCGCCCCTTTTGCCCCTCGCTACACACGCCACTGAATCAACTGGAGTAGAATTTGCAAAGAAGTGATTACTGTGATATTTTATTTTGCATTAAATATGTCATATATTTGTCTTAATAAAAAAGATAATTTTAAGCTAATGACTAAAACTTAAAAAGTAACAAAAAACACTTGCACATAAATTCAAATTTTTATGAATCCAAAGTTTGTGCGCACAGTTTGAATAAACTATTGTGATGCCCCCTTTCAACAATTCCTGGCGATCATCGCCGCGCCATACTTTATCGTGGGGAAGAAGAAAAGAAAATTAGTTTAAAACTTAGAGAGAAAAGAAAATAAGAAAAAATAAAATTAGTTTAAAAATTAGAACGAATATTGTTTGGTAAACAAATCAAAATACACCAACTTAAACATCTCGGCAGATGACATGTTCAGCATTGTTTTTGAGGGAAATTTCTATCAGTTGATATTTAAGATCATAGAGTCCCATGACCGTACCAATAGAATTAGTGATGCTCTAAAGGTATGAAAAATTGATAGAGAAAAGTACCGGAAAATTTCGGTACTTGGAAAAAAGGGTATTTTGTTCGACGGGGAATGGGAAGGATGACGAAAAGTAAAGATATAGTGAAATAAAAAGTTTCTGAATAAAAGAGATTGAAGAAATTGGGAAGATAAACAAATTTAGTAAAGATATAATGAGAGTAAAGAAAAAATTGCGTAATAAAATAGATTGATGGTGCGGCAGTCGAGATGATTCAGTTCCTGAAGGTGTCCGGAACATATATAAGTCGATCGAGGGGTGTAATTTAATGTAAAAAGCGTTGCCGAAATTCAAGACAAGAACGATAAAAGAAAATAATATAAGGAGAAAACGAGCAAAAAGAATTACGTGATCGTTAGTTGATCAAGGAATGGATGGCGCGCTGGAGATAAATATTGGATGTGCAAAGATAATGTTTTTGATTATAGTAATACATATAATACATTAATAACTTAATTAAATTAAAAGAGAAAAAGAAAGTAATGATAGTAAAATGAATAGTTAAACTATTATGAACAATAATTCTGTTATGTTTTAATGAAATATCTTTAGTGTGGCTGTTGCATGTGCTTGATTTCTTTTCATATATTTTAGTTTGAAGTATTACTTATATGATTTTTGAATTGTTATATATTATTTTTGGTTTATTAAGATCGGTGTAAACCGATGCCGGCCGGAATTGGGTGAAATTGAGGCCCACCCAAAGCAATTAATAAATTTCATCGGTAGAGATTTAGCTACATTTTATCATATTTCTTTTTGGAGTCAATTTATTCTGTATTCTTTTAAATATTTATTGTTACTATTTACTTTCACCATTTTAATCATAAATATAAGTATGCATGAACGAAAAGATAGTCTTATTAGGAAGGAATAGATTTTCCATTAACAAATAATGGTTCTTACATGGAATCTCCTCTGTCCTTCCCCAAAGAACGTGTTTATTTGTGTTTGTTTCGTTTGCTACCGTAGCACGAAGGATTCGTAAACCCAAATGCCCACGACTAGAATCAGCTAGTCGGCGGGGCCAAGGTAATTTAAAAATGCTGCACTGACTACGGCTCGACAGAGAACTTAGTTAAACGAAAATAAAATATTAAACAAGCTGGGTAAGATATGATCACAGTATAGTCTCGTCTTTCCACACCCCACCAATTTCTTCGAATTCTGTCTAATTCTATAATTGTTGCAATCATCAGTAAATATATTTGCATCCATCCAACTTCCTGTTGGAATTTTCGAGAGCAAAAGAATTGTAAAATAATCTCCTGTTCGTACATCGCATGACTATCTCCACTTTGGTTCCATTGCCCTGAATAATGCAATACAGCCCGTCTGGTTTATCCAATTCAAATTAAATATTGTATCAAAATATTACTCAAATGGCAACCCACAATCTTCACTATTTCCATGTCGACTTGACTTAAAAAAAAGCGTTCGGAATTAATCTTCCAATGCGGTAAAATAATGCTTGATACTCAATTTTATATCAAAGGAATATCTTCATATTGACTTACCCGAAAAAGAGTGGATTTTCTTTATTGAACAATTAATCTCAAAAGTCTCCGGTGATTACGGTAGACACTCTTTTCAAACTTTAAAAGAAACTTCTTAGTGCCGATCTGCTTCTTAACATGAAGAACATGACTTGTTTATGGCTTTTATTCTCGTGAATCTTATAGTGTATCTGGCGATCATGTATAACAACGTTAAAATTTACACAATGGTTAAACAGATGAGCTAACATTAAATTGATTAGAGGTAATTGACTGTAACGATTGTCTCTAGTTTTTATACGGAACCTTTTTTATGGTGTGATGAACAGTAGTAGTGTGTTGTACCAACGTGTATATGAGTAAACACTTTGATATTCATCGACTAACCGAAAAAGATTTGATGAGTTAATTTGAATAAATACAATACAATACGATACGATACAAGCTATCGGATTCTTTTGAAATGTATGTTAAAGCTCAATCACTGAATCCGAAATTCTCGATCTTAAAATTTAAAAATTCTCGTTTTTATCCTCGGTTTTTGGAAGTTTTGGCTTTAAAGGTCGAACGAGAAGTAAATGATAGGTCAATCTATAAGAATACAAAATTGCATTCTTAGATAGGAGTACTGTGCACTATTGTGCGTTTAGGCAATAGTAAATTAAGATTAGAATTCTACATTGAGCTGTTTTAGCATAAAAAATAAAAGAGCAAACAGTTAGGTTTCAGCTTTTCATCAAATCGCAAAGTACAACTTATTACAATTTCAATGTTGATTTTTTATAGTTTAATGAATGGAGTTAATAATCCACATAGAAAATTAAAGAGATTCGAATGGGAAAGTTAGTAACATGTACTTATAGGCACTTTATTGGGAATGACTCTGATGCAATCCCTTACAAAATGTGTATGGTTCATTGCAACACTACAATATATTTATTTTTCCGAACTGTTACCTTCAAACCATGCACAAAAAAGCAACACCCAAAAATTGATTTTACGCCCCAGCCATTTATTTTTATATCACAAGCTATGGTAGATGATGTTTTATAACTTACTCGTTGCATTAATCAAACAATATACCTACATGCAAACAATATACCTTCATTCATACTTACATCGATACATACTATACAAACATATCAGCAGAGTGATAGCTTTGACGAAATGCTGCTGCTCTCGATGATCAGACTTTCATATTCTGCGTATTTTACCTGCACACCTGCTTAGTTTGTCCTTCGTTAGTTACACATGGCCGAATTGTTTCGTTTCCCATGTTAAATATTTACAATCGGCAATTTGGGGGTGGTCGATCGGCTACCCCAAGCATCCCCATATTTATTCGAGCAAGTGTACCTACTCTATGCACATATGTAAGTTGAGCCTGTATAGGCGATTAGTATTTCGAATTGCCAACGCCGATTTATTGATGAATTTTCGTTGACAAATATAGGGGTCGGGCCAATCATGCACGTAACCTATACGAAATGAAGCAGCTAACCCTATAGGTTGACTGCAAAGCTCAGCAAATAAATCTTTTATATGGTTACCAAAACGAGCCTGTTGATTCCCGCCTCGCAAGACTTAACGTTCGTCTGGATCGAGCATCAGTGTAGGAGTAGACTGTATGTAGAGTATAGCAGGAAGTTTTATCGAAGTCATATAAATAAAAGACTGTCATGAGCAACTTGTACACGTTCCTTTTGTTTTACGAGAAAAGCACATGTAACTCTATTAGATGGCACTTTGTCCTTCTAAGTAGTCCTTGTTGGATGTGAGAAATTATTCGCATGTCTGTCGCGGTAAAGTTTTACTTGCTTTTATTGCTGCTGTTTTAAGATTGCAATGATAGCGTCTATATTGCTCAGCAAATTTGTGTGAATGTTATCATTGCTACTGAGTGAAATATTTTTTATAACCTTATTAAATATTACTTTGTTTTCTATCTATTGATGGTCATCAAGCCACTTCAATTGATTTGACACCAATCTGAAAACTGAGCTGAAAAAAGAAACATTGTTGGGCTTCCAGTTAGCGAATGATCCTAGTCGAAATTTTTCCAAACCAAACGTCCAAAGGTGTGCTCTCGTGGCACAGAACATCCTGAACGGTCTTGGTTCGAGTCTAGTACGCATCATTTGTCTTTATCACAATAGGAGGTCCGTAACGAAACAGAAGATATATGAACTCGGCATGATACTACAGTCAACGTCATAGTCGAAAAACGGCCTTGTAATAGTTGTGGCAGCTTGGCGCTTAAATACTCTATTAGCCAAAGCAAATCGGGGTGCGAAAGTAGCACACAGACAACACATTTGTAGATTAGAAATCGAGGGTGAAAAATTAGAGTTCGGATCATTTATCACTACCACTAATAGCGACTTAATCTGTGTAATCTTCGAAATGAATTGTAGTTAGGATGAAGTGTGAAAAGTATCATGTTAATATTCATTCTGAAATTTTTTTTTATTTTTTTATTGACTATATAGACAGGTTTTTTAAAAAATATTTTTGAAACATTCAGGCGATTCTAATTACAGCATTGAAAAGGTACAAAAGCCAAGTGTATCAAATAGGCGGCAAATGATTCAGAATGGCCTTAGTGATGAGATCTCAGTGGCTGGATATTTTCTAGAGCAGGTTTCTTCAATGGTAATATTTTTAGTTGAAGTTTGAGTAATCTGTATCCTATGGATATTGAACTGGGGTGTTAGATCGTATACTATGTGACCTTGCTTTCTCTTCATCGCTTGTGAATTTTTCTTTGATTGCCTCTTTAGATTTTAGTTTTCGGAAATGCTTCAAAGTCCATACTAAACTATCAATGTTTTGGCATCTTTTTCTCAGCTGCAGCTGGATATTTTTTCCTTTATCTTTAGTACCTATGATTTGTATGTAATTCTGTCAACAGCAATTGTACCGTTGGAAATTTTAAATTTTGATAAAAATTAGTTGTCAGTTTTTGAATTTTTACAATTTTTTGCTTAGTTTGAATAAATATTATTATACTACTGCTATTTCAAAAAAACCAACAGTCCAATTTTAGGCCATTTGCTTGCGAACTTAGGTAAAAAATTCATCAACATTTTTCAAACCATTCTTGAGAAAAGGTACATAACTGCAAAAAAAAACAAAAACCATGATTTTACAGGAAACGTATTTTGATAACATTTTTCAAGACTTTTCATTTTAAACTAAATGTTTCAATTTAAAAACCAATTTTTTATCTCAAGGCAAGTTAGAGTAAAACAGCTGTAGAGTAAGTAAAATAAGTTAGAGCAATTGAGAACACGAAATCTTATGGAACACTTTTCAGGCAATAATTCTAAAACTTGATTGTTTGTCAGAAGTTGAACATATCAGTAGTTTAACTTGTCAGTTCACTATTAAAAAAACTCTACTTCAGTTACAATTTTTTGTTATCGATTGGTTCTCTGACAATTGACAAACACCTATTTGCTTGCCCGAAGTTGCTCTACCAAAAAAGGTAGATCAGAATATCGTAGTCTAAATTGCTCTAGTTCAATTTAGAGTAGGGTCATGCAAAACATAGTAACTACAGAATAGTTAGAGAAACCGAATTACTCCTGAAACACATTTTGCTGGGATATCTCAACCTAGTTCAACCTGGAGCAGCTCATGAAACACAGCTTATCTGCTATAGATAATGTCAAAGGTAGTGTCTGAGAACATTTGTAAGTTAAATTAAAAATACTGACCACCATAACTACCACCCTCAGGATCGCAAAGCAGTGGCACAATAAATTTGCTATACACATCAATGACGAGGTTGGAGGTCTAGTTTCACATGAGATAAAAACCATTTGAATATTTACAGATTGAAATCAGTTGCTCAGTACCTAGACCAATAGTACTACTAAATGTGTGCTTATTGATGAATAAATTGGCTTCAATAATCCAGTTTTTGGAGGAAGTTATAAAGAAAGTGGGCAGTGGTCTGCTCAAATATCTGACAAATTATAGGTATCCAGTATCCATTACGGTAATAACTATCCTGCGTAGTTACAGCTAGTAACGCATGGAAGACTTGGCGACTTGGCGACTTGGCTATGTCGAAAATATGTTTAAGGGAAGACACATTTTATAGGCCCTCACAATTATCTCTGTTTAATATTTCGCTTAATAGAATAGCTTTAATAACTAAGCCCATACAATCAACAAAACAAGCAAATGCCTATAATATTGCTACAATCTGCTTTTCAATATCAGTGAACTGAAAACCATACAAAATCTTCCCCATCATCAGCTACAACTATTATCACATGATTTCTCAATAGATAGTACCATTAAATTTCTACGACTCAAAATCACTGAATCATGCACACTCTTCAACACAACAGCATATATCAAGTGATAACAAGTTCTAATTTATAATCTGATTTCAAGTACTGCGAACGTTTATGAATGACATGCTCCTAGACATTTTCGCATGCAAGGACATCTGATATTCATCGTGGCAGGCAACACAACACCAGCTTAGTCAACCATCGAAAGCGTTCTTCGGCACAAGATTTAGCAACTTCCAAGTTTATGTCTTCATTCGCCCGCGTCCGTTCCATATCACCGTGTAAATGTTAGTATTTACAAGATAATTTATGATGGTGGAATCACGTGTCAACCACGCGATTCACCCTCCAAATATTGTTTCCGTTCTGGAATGATACATGACTATGCAGCGAATAAGGCGAAGAGGTCGCATTCACCGCGGCGTTTCAGCGCTGAAAGGATACCTTTCGGTCTAAACATACATCCAGACACACACATAGTAATATGTAAATCTGTGCCGTGGTAAATTTAACTATTCGTTGTAACCAAACGATGAAACCATGTGCTGGATGGAGCAGCTCAACCGCGCGATGCTGCTACTCTCCGGAGCGGAACTCGTAAAAACGGATTTTAAATGCCACCCTCTTTCGCCAGAACGTAGGGTTGCAGAAGATTTACAGTTCGTAACACGAAATCTTTTCGATCGTAAAGTGGTGTGTTCTTTTATTTTCTGAAGGAGAAGAAAAATCTGTGGAGTCGCCTGAAGCAATTCGAGCCGGCCGCAATTCGTTCGTAAAAAAAGTTACTAAGACCATTTAATCGCCGTAAAAAGTTCTTATCTTATTGAAAACATACTCTTTTGGCGTGATGTCGTCTTCAGTACAGTATTTTTTCGAATGCAAAAGAAATTGTGATTTCGAGTTGGTTTATTATGCCGAGATCTTGTTATAAATTGCAGCTAATTAGGAGATTAAGTACTTTTCTTCTGTGGTCCAGTAAGTTGAGGATTTACCTTGAGGTGTTTTCGAAAGTCTAGCAATGGACGACTCAGCTTGAGGGTATCGAGATATGCTATCTCTGGTCCGAAACAGCAATAGCGCATGAAGGTTCCGGGTGGGGGAGCATAAATTCGTATAAATAGTCTGCCCTCTTTGGCGTTGTCTACGCAACAATGTTATTGATTTGTTTTGGTTGCCGAAATATTGAAAGTCATTTTTGAATCATCAAAATACATTATTCAGCGATGACACGCTGCTTTCACTCAGTATGCATGTTGCCTAATCATTCGGCCCGACGGTATTCGAGCGTTTCGATTCTTCAGAATGATTCTGAATATTTTTGCTGATATCACAATTGCAAAGTGTTTGTGGTCGTTTCTAATAGAAATGTTTTGTGGTTCCATCATCATATCTATCTTCTGTTTGTAGACAATTCACTGTGGTAGATTCATGTTTTCTGTACATGCATACTTATATCTCTAGGGACTTTTGTGCATCACTTCTTGCAAAAACCAAAGATGTCGTTTTTGCCTTCTCGAGTGGACATTGGTCACTAAAACTCAACTGTTATATTGAAAGTTTTGTTAATGAAACAGTACTTGATGGTTAAAGTTTGGAGATTCTCTCAACGCATATACTCCATGTCCAGTGTAGACGTTATTCTAAGATGGCCATTGTATATATCGAAAAAGGACTATATAGCTTTTGTTCGAACAAAGTTCATGACTATCTCGACATGACGTGAAAGTTTAAAATATTCTGAGTTCAACCGGGGCTATAAGAGACGATGAAAATTGTGGTCGTGGTGTTTTTGCTACATTGCCCTAAGAGGCCACCGGAAGGAAACAAATTTCTCGGATAAATAAGAAGTTTAATGTAAGTTCCTCTAGCATATCGAAGGAAACTGCCACACCAACTACCGACGGTCACTTAAGTCTCTAGGGAAAGCTGAATTTATTAAAGACTACACTCAGTGAATCATCGTTGATTGACAGGAGGTGTGGACAATTGAGGAATGGTAAAGGAACGTTTTCGGGGAGGACGAACCATCATGCACAGTGATGTTGTCCATAAGCGTCATGTGTTCACCACTGCTGCTTCGAACATCCTTCAGATAATGATTACTTGTAGCATTGAAACAGAGGGGTTTTGTGACTAGAAAGTAGCTATAATGAAAGTTACAGAAAGTAGGTAGAGTGTGTTTTCGTTTGGTGCAACTGTATCGATCTGTGGTTCTTGAAACGTCAATGAAACCGTTTGCTGGGGTTTTGATCTCATTACGATTTTGAAATAGTATCTGTCTTTAGAGAATTTGATATGGTATGCTGTTCTGATAGGGTAGGGTGTATATTGCTTTTATATTCCTTAAATGTCATTAAACAAAGATTGAAGATTTGATTGCGTAGCGTAGTCAATAGATAACTGAATGCCAAAATATTAAAATTTCAAAAAACTCTGGAGCGGAAGGTTTTAATGAATCGCAAGTAGAACAGACTCATAATGAATAGTATTGACAAAATTATTGCTACTGCATTTGAACGATAAAGTGCTTTTAAATTTCACACAATAACCAAATAGTTGCCGCATTCTCATTGAAGCCTTCAATCCCTACATCAGCTTCAAACATACAGACGCAAAAAATGCAGTAAAAAAATCAATATTCCACCTATCAAAATCATTGCAAAAATAAGTCGTCTTCTACCACTATTTTGCATTCGAAAGTCATTAAATGCAGAAAAGCAACTTTCACAAGCAACCGGTCCACGTGAAACTGCGTCGTCGAAACAGATCGATGTGAACCCAAGCAAATGGAAAATCTGCTTGCGATTTCCATCGAGGCATATTTTATTTAGCTCGGTGGAAGTATGTAGCTGACTTCTGTTTTAGATTTTTCCAGCAACTGTGATTAGCTTAATAGCGAAATCTGTGCGATTTTATTCACATTCCATGTTAGTGATCATCTAAATAGATTGATTTACAAACTTGATTTTACTTCAAAAGTTTTAAGTGTGGCTATGCTAGTATAATTGGTGTAAACGAATGCATCTGATGGTAATTATAATGAACATGTTTACTCTGTTGTGAGGTGCCGTTAAGACCGAATGAGTCGTTGTGAGTCAAGGTAATTTGTTGTAACTGTTCCTAAGAATATAGGAGTCAATTAATTGCTGCCATCTATAAGGTAGCTGGTTTGATTTTATGATACGAAAACTTTTAATTTGATATATTAAATTTGTCTGACCTCAACGCATAAAGAGATACATGTGCATTACACTTAAAATAAATGTGCATCATACTGGGTTTTTAAGATATTACAAACCAGCGTTGGAAACTTGATTTACGGATAAATATGTTTTTCATGAATTAAATTAAAGTATCTGCGCTAATATGCCAACAAATGATGGATAGGTACATATCCCTTTCGATATATGTGACTTTTTCCTGCTTCTGCTGTCGTTTTCGCACGGGGACATAAAACATCTTTAAATCAGGCATTGATTATTTCGTACAAATCACTCTTTGACAAGCAGTAATCATTTTTTATGATGCAATACGTTCTGTGATGCTATGATCGATTACGGCATCCGAGAAAATCAAAGCTCAATCATGTCTGACAATAAAAGTCGTCGATGCAAATACATACATCACTGAGGAATCAGTCCACATGTGACCATCTACTCTCTCCTTGTTTTGCAGAGCTAACATTTTGGCAGGACCCCTCCATGTATCATCATGCACACACGTCACAAGCCACCAGACGGATAACGAAAACGATTTCGTTGACAAATCAGCACGATTCTATCGTTGGCGGAATGTCCATCGAGTTCAGGGAAATGCGTTGACTAGTCTGTATTTCTGCAAGGGAAATCAGATTGTTACGAGGTACTTACCGTAATACAAGAGTGAGTAAATCACAGGAATTATGAAGAAATCTTTGTCGTTGCATAGCTGAATGGGCTTCTAGGAAATACCTCAACAGCCTCTTCAACAAGATACATCAATGTTCTTTCATGTAGTTCCTCTGGTAGCTTTTTTGAGCAGCCCATTGTGAAAAAAGGTCAAGTCTCTTCGACGTGATGGATGAGCGTGGGGGACAATTTGACACTTTTAGTCACAGGGGTAAAATTTCACGATGTTTAACGGAATATTTGTACGATTATCTTGCCATTGTCTACAATAGAAAAATCGACTAATAAAAATGTTTTGTTAACTTGCTATTAAATGGTTTCGACGAACCCGGATAAATCTTGATGAAAGAAATGATGTACGGAATGTCATTCGTAAGAGTTTGTCTTTCTATATAATTATATTTAAGCCTAGAAGCTCATCAACTACTCTGTGATGAAAATCAATGCTTTGTAATTTTAATAATCCTGCATACTTTTTATTCGAAGTTCGATTCTGCAAATGCTAAATAAATTAGAATTGCAAGATTAAGTGTTACTAGAAGTTAGATAGATTTCTTGTTTGACAATTATATGTCATTGATATTCTGCTTTCCTCTTTCGTGTTTTTCAGTTTACTGATCAAAATAAAGAAGGTTAAAAAATGGTCTTCAAATCAATATAGCTTTCGAGTTTTTTTTTTGAAACTCAATGATTACATTTGTTACCTTTTTATAATTGATAAAACCATTAAATTAAAGCGCTGTAGACAAATATATTTTGAGTGACGAGGATTTAACGTGGAAGAAGACTAAATGATAGAACATATTCCAGATTAATAAGCCAAATTCATAAACTTGCATCCTCGACAATCAGAGAAGCAAAAAATTACTTTGTGGCGAACACATAAAAATGTTAACTAAATATCCATGACATTCTGACCGTTTAGTTGTACACGATTTTAAAATTATTGGATAATTTTTTTCGTACTTTAAACATAAAAGCATGAAGAGTAGGAACAATTTCTAGACCGTCTTGAACTATGAAAATGTCGTTGAAGCCAATCTACTAATTCTTTTTTTTACGTTCAAGAATGTCAATTCGGACTTAAAAATTCTGTGTAGTAGGTGCACTTTTCTACTCTGAATAAAATTGTCAAATTTTATGCCCCTGTAATTTATTATCTTTGCATCGCATACAAATATTAACCTGAAACATATTTTGAACATATTTGAAATCAACTTGTGGAATAATTAGTTAAATTTAAAGTAGGCAGCTGTCAGCATCTAGGTATATGTATTTATTAGATTTTTTGATAGCATCATCCATTTCCCCTATCAGTGATCCTAGACTTTATCAAGAAGTCTGCGAATTTATGGTAGGCAGGGGGAAATGAGTACAATGGGTTCTTTGGCCTGAGTGCTTAGAGGTGCCAATGCGCCTCTCCCCCAACCCACAATACACACACACAGTATCATCCAAGTCCAATAATAAAGTTAAGATTTTTTTGTAGGAAAAGTATTGATTTATTTTCTAGCATACGGATGCGTACTGATCATTGGCTTTATGATTGTTACGTAGATCTACTCGTACATAACTGCAGGAGGCTTCAGGTTCCATGTGGTAGCAAAAGCTCTTTTAAAGCTCGAGTAAGCTTCACTTCCACCTGATTCTTCGAGGAATGTTATGTGTCCAAAATTATTGCTTGATATCTGAGTTCATCTAAAAGTTGAATAGTTGCACCTTTCATACCAGAAAGCACTGTTCCATCCAGTTTTCTTTTTCTGGTAAATAAAACAAATTTCGTTTTACCAGAATTCTATGTTAGGCCGTGTTTCAAAAACCACCAACAGTCAACTAAATCCAACACGCGTTGCATATTTCTAGATATCGTCGCTGTGAAATCAAACCGGCATATCTGCAAAATGCATATTTTTCACCAGAGCGCTTTAAAGTTTTCACATGTGGGCTATTTCCACGTGAATGCAAAGCAGCACAACACCATTAGACGGGTCTTTATTCAACTATACGATATGCCGGTGCGACATAAAAATAGACGGGAAAATAAGGAATTTTTTGATACCAATAACTCAAAAACTCAATTTTTGCACATATGCCGGTTTGATTTAACAGCGACGATAAATACCTCATTCAGATCCTAATTTACTGGTAGTGTGACAACGTCATCAACATAAACCTGCGAGTGCAGCTGTTCTTGTTGCAGTTCGTTTAGCAGGGAGTCAGCTAGCTTAGGGCATCATTGAGGTTATCCATTTGGCGTCTCCGTTTTCAAGTAGCAGTTGGCTCCAGCTTGCGACAGCAAAAATCTTTTTGTCAGCATGGCATGTATCCACTTAACTCGAACGTCGTCTTCCGCATAACACCTCAAAGGGCGCGCATTGAAAGTTCCCTTCAATTTTCACAAATACTTCTATCGCATGCTCTCCATTTTAAATCGCTTACACAAATCTGGAAGCCAGAGAATGAAGGGCCCACTCGTATGATTTTCCCCACAGCTAAGCATGTTCATCATTCAACGGCTAGACCTAAGTGACCTAGTGCGTATGTGCCGTTCAACAAGCCTCTCCAGGCATTTCAGCATAAACGAAATTAAGCTGATCGTTAGTTAATTGGATTTAAAGTTAAAGTTAATTGGATCTGAATAGTCAAATCTTCTTGATTTATGTATTAAGACTTCCTTAACCTATCCCCAAGGTGGCGGAACATCGTCCAAGACTAGGCACGCCCCTAAGATTTCTGTTAAAGCTGCATCCAGGTGGTCGACTCCTTCTCTCAGCATAAAGGGATCACTGTCATCCAGTCCCTGCGCTTTGAAATTTTCAAATAACATGATTGCATCCCTGACCTTTTCGCTGGTGACCATAGATCTAGCTGTGCACTAGCATCTGCTACTGCGAAGAGCAGGAGGTTTGATTAGAGGCGCAGATGCTTTCTGCTTTTCAATCAGCAGAGCATCTGAAAAATGAGTCACAAGTAAAGTCTGTAGTAGGTACATTTATGGACTTGGTGAATTCATCATCTGGGCATTTTAGAGAGTCCAGCTTAGCGAATTGGCCCTTCTATAGAATTTGGCATAGCCTCGACATATTTCGTACACCTTCCATGTCATCCCTAAACGATCTGAATGATTCCCTCTTGGAGATCCTCACCCTCAGTGATGCTCTAAAAAGTTCGATTCAGGAGTTTTGTGGCATTTTTCCAAAGCTTTTGCAGTTCCCGGTTCCTCCAAGGAACCAGAGTGTCCAATCTCGATTCTATTGACTTCCGATCACTAGAACACACAATGTCTGCAAAAAGTTTCATTGAACTTAGCCCGATCAGTGTTTTGTGGACTTCTTCTTTCTACCATTTGTTCAATCCGTAGCTAAAGAGAACACCAAGTAGCGGTGATCAGAGAGTGGGACCTCATCCAATAGTGCCATCCAGTTATTGTTTTAACTATTCCGGATGAATATAGTGATACATCAATAATCGCCCTTCTCTAAGAGTTGAAAAAGGTGGGAAAAACCCGAATGTTTAAAGTCATTATACAAAAGTTATAAAATCAAAGAGCCTGTCTCCTCTGGCGTTACATCTGTTGCCGCCCCAACTGATGTGCTGGGAGCTAGTACCGCAGCACAAAAAAAATCTTGGCTCCCGAATTTCGCGTACTGAAACAGATTCCTCAGCTCCTGTGTTGGTGAGAGCAGTAAGGAGTCAAAAAAAGTAAACTGAGGTGAAAATCGTGGGTTTCAGCTTGCCTTTTTTCCGGTGCTGTATAACGACTGCTGACTGGTCCCGGCTTGCAAATCGTCTGAGCATAGTGGCATCAACCGATTGAAAACCAGAACACAACTCCTTGGCCTTGTGTATCTTTCATCATCAAAGATATTTGTCCTCTTGACTAAACTGAATACGTAGATTCTGCTCGCACGGACACGCGGCTTCTATACAATTACAGCTTTGCCAATTTCGCGCTCAATAGAAAGGACGAAGCCTTGGCATGCTGCAAGTTGATCTGAACAAATGTTACACCTTCATGCATAAAAATGTCCAGAAATGATGTCTGCGGACTCCTTTGTAGAGACCCTTAGATAAATCCAGCGTGATGTCAGTGAAAGTAACTCTATATGGAAGAATTACCACTAGATCTTTGCGTTTTGCTCTGGAGACACTTCACATTTTTCTCGATTTGGTTAAAATTACCCGGATACAAGAAGTAGCCCAGCATCATGCAGTACCTGTACTTGAGCACCGAAAGACTTCTCCGGTCAAGTACGATCATCACGTTGAAACTATCTTCACTAGTAGTAGAGCTTTTCCTGAGATTCCCGTTTCTTGTAATCCAGTTTTGCTAGCATAGTCCGACTACGGCTGATGTTGTACTTGTCTTTTCGAACCCTGTAACCACAGGAAATACTAACAGCAAGTTCGAAAACTCGCTGGCCACGGTATATTCCAAGATGGTAACATTTAAGCTTCCACTGCGACCAGGGTTCTCTATTGGAGTCTTACATGAGGCTACTACCAAACACTATTGGTGTAAAACTTTACGATGCACAGACCACCTCCAACATGACAACGTGGCCCTTGTACGTCTCGGAAATGTCACCTGTATTCCCACCTGCCTAAGAGTTAGTACGAGGCAAGAGTAAATAAAATAATAAGAATCCAGATATCCCGGATGATTGTGATGATTTCTATGGTGTATTTCAAATGCTCTATTGCATTAATTAGGGGAAATTTTCTGCGTATGGAATAAAGTATCTGAATTAGTATCAATATTGTGCAAAATTTGACGAGCAAATTAGATTGAAATAGAAAGTAAATTTAAATTTCGTAATTTAATTTTTCCTTTATGACATAGTTACTAGTATATTTTAGCATTTAGGTATCTAAACATTACAAAAGTCATATACATACGGGAGTTATGCCTTCGAATACGAAAAATGAAAGCACTTATTCTTAATCAACTATTCCATACTGTGTCAACACTGGTTTACCAATTTAATGGATACCTTTTTTCTCACTGAGTATTTTCCGCTTTTTCCGCCTTTATTGTTGGTGGTAGAATATAAGCAAAATTATGAATCAATAGCTTCAACCTTAAACTCCTGCAAATTCAAATAAATTTCTCTCGAATGGCAGAAGTATGTACATATCTATCAACATTTCAGTTTTTAAAATAGGTAGATACCTACCTATCTTATCGTATTCCAAAGACGACGCTACTTCATGCAATGGGTGGTATTTCACGGAGGAAAAAGCAAACCGCGAAAAAGTCATCGAGAATGATATGAAAGTCACTCTTTAAAATACTTTCCAAGCAACAACCGTGCTTGCGAAAGGGCGGTGATGTGTTCGAGATCATTTCGTCTTTGCATCTTTCATCATTCGCTGACTGAATTTCTTATGAATCCCAAGAAAAAGCAGGAGACTGAAAAATTTCATGTCTATTTTCAGAAAATGAAAATGCGTCTATGGCTACGACAACAGCAACGTCTCTTCTCAGATATGGAAACTAATAGGGCATAATTTGTATGTGCTGGAAATTGAATTTGATAAATGCAGGGATTATTAATTTTCATTTCCAACAGACGGAGGAATAGCCAGAGCTAACTGTGAAAAGTTGCTCAAGAAACGTACTTTTTTCGCAACAAAACAGCCCTACAATTAGCTTTCAATGCATAAGAATTTCGTACGATTATGGCGATAATATAAATGCAAGTGTAACTTTGTATCCGGACGATTTTAGCCACTATTGTCTTATATTCCTGAATCATTGCAACGCAAATAATCTTAAAGCAAATATATATTGATTATTTATCCTACCATTTCGAATCATGCTCATTCCCTTCGACTCTATTTTCATTTCCGTCATCGCATCATAATACCCCTTATCATTTATTTTAAGCCACCGCAAAAAAGGAACTTCGTTTATCCACCATTAAACCTATTAAAATCATCCACTCAGAAACTTTGCTACCATTTCGATCCCTTTAAGATGTACTTGTGCAAATTTTTAGTATGCCTTAAAGGCTCAATGCTGTGGATGGAATTTTTACATTATAATATCCTCGACTAGATTGAAATGAATATGCTCCCGCCGGCTGGCAGGCTCCGAATCACGAAACCGCGGCTATGCTTGAAAAGAGGTATTCCGAGCATTCAAGCAAACAATAGGAAAAGGATATCTGGTTGAATTGAATTTTCGCGGCCAACAATTAACCGCATCTTGCTATCGTTGAATTAGCATATTGTCTTTGGTGTGCCTGGGCAGAGATAAAATCTCGCAGTTGGTGAATTCACCATTAAATCTAATTAGACAGCCTTCATAGCGACTGAATGAAGGTAAAGGTTCTTTTAACTGTATCATTTTCCGGCGGTTAACCGTGTCACTGTCCATCGAAATCTGACAATGCACTGAAGGTAATGAACGTGGGTTTTTAGGTTTTTATTTATGCTTGAATTCAGGGATGTACATGAATTAAGGGTGTTTGTGACAAATCGTAAAATCTTCAGCTACCGACCTCACGCCCACATTTCAAGTTTGTGACAGATGCAAACCATCAATTGGGCGATTAACTCACCAGTAACTGGTCGTAAAAAGTACAACACAGGGAGCCAAATGATTTTTTCGTCATAACCAAAAGAATCTCAGCGGGAAAATTTTCACTAACCATAATTGAATTATGGCTACAAGCGGTGAGTCGTGTGCGGTTTTTGTTACATCATTGTCCATGACTAGCAAGAAATCCACTCACCGTTACCGTTAAACAGTAGGCGGGAAAAATTCAAATGATTCAACGATGGGTATTGTTTTCGGCTTACTACCGGGATTTATAAAATGTAATCTGACTGATGAAATTTTCAGGATGACTATACTGAAAAAACGAGATATTTTTTTATTTTCCTATATTTTGAAATGCAATGTAAGATCAAATCATAAAGGTGTATTAAGCCCAGTGAAATGCTTTGAAATTTGAATCGAAGCTTCAAAGCAAATATTGCATATATCAGTAACCACAGCCTTATTTGCGCTTTCAATCTGAAATTATACAATAACCATCGTGGCGACTGTTTAAATTGCCGGACCCGCCGTCTGGTTAATCGCGCTGAGTTTTATGACTTGTTGTGAGAACATTTTATGTATTTTGTTTGTTGGTTCTTTTAATTTATTACAGGTTTTTCAAGGCAAGCTTGCTATCCATTTTATGGACTGGTATGTGTGGTTTACCTACTCAAAAACTTGGATCATAAACACGTCATTCGCAGAAGTAAAATTGTTTTGGTGAAAAGCTAAATTGAAAAGCAACGTGGCTATTCAACGCCTTGTACTTCCATTCATTTTCATCTGGCAGGTTTTTTGTGGTTTTGTTAACAAGAAGTGGAATAAGTATTTTCGATACTTGTACATTGATAACTCAGGAAGCTGGAAAATTTGTTAAATTTTTAAAGTTTACTTCAGGCTTTTAGGTAATTATTTGACAAGATATTTGGAAATGTTGGCGAAGACAATGCGTATGATTTCGAATTGTTGATAACTTCTCACACATCCACCAGATCATTAGGAATTTGGATGAGTATGAGAAATAAGCCTGTGGGCTACGGCAAATAGTTTAAAAAATCCTTCAAATCATCCAGCCTCCCGAATGGTTGGTCTATTCAGCATAATTGAACTTTAAAAAATTCTTCATCGCACAAGAACGATAACCCTTCACCCAATAACCTTTTTTTTGTTAGCACCCGAAATTGATGCTCGCGATAACTCATGATCCGATTTCACAGAATGTGTTGCTGTGGTGTGGGGTGTGGCAGGTCTTGCAGAAGTGTAGTGAATATTCTGGAAATCTCGTGGCTGTGGTGCTATAACTCTCAACAAAATCAAAGTTTTTTTTCCCATAACTTCGGATACAGTCCTCAGATTACTTTTTTTTATTATTTACTAACGAAATGCGGTCAGTATGTTAATCTTAAAATAAGTAAAATTTGAAACGAATTGGCTGCAAAATTAGTTCATATTCACTCGCTTTAAAACAAATATAGATACTTGATGGCAAAAAGATTTCCTACACCCTAGAAATGTTTACTGTGTTTCCTAACTTCATTTTTTGTTCGTTTGTAGCTTCTTATGATTCCTCTAATGGATATAGCCCAACCTCTAACTCCTCTTATCGCTACTCCTTCTATATATTAATCTCCTCAACATATGTCAACTCAACATATGTGTTCGCAAAACTCATCCTTATCCTTGTTATGTGTCCCTTTGCGCATACTTTTAACCTATGCCTTTCCCCTCGGTATTTTCGCTTCGTACTGGAAATCGGCCAATGCTTTCCCGATACTAAAGACGGGTGACATTGCAATCGTTTTGAACTATCGTCCCATATCACTCCTTTCCTGTTTTGTTTCATAATGTTTCCTCCTAAAAGCCACTCTATATTTTGTGTAATAAAATAACAAATATATAACATGGTTTTATTCCACTTCCAGTAATTTAGGCGAATTTGTTGATTTTGTGTCCTCTGTTTTTGACAAAGGGCATCAAGTTGTTGTTATAGGTATGTACTGATTTTTTCGAAAGGTTTCGACGAGGTCGACCGTTACATCTTGCTTGATCAGCTTACTTTACTTGGCATATCCATCCACTGGTTATCATGCTACATCCTCAATCGTACTTGCAAAGTTGTGCTGAATATTGTCGTTCTCTCTCTTTTTTTGTACCTCTACTGGTGTTCCACAAGGCTCCATTCTTGGACCCCTAATATTTGTTGTTTTTGTAAATGACTTTCTATCTGTATTTTAATTTTAATTTCTCCTTTTTCCTTCTCAACGTATCCAAATGTCTAGTAATGTCCCTTTTGTTTGGTTACCTGCTGAGTTTGTTGCTTCCTTGAGTACTGCTTCCAAGTGCTGTCACCTCGTTTCGTGTCCTTGTCGTACTTGTTGTCTTTTGTATAAGTTTAGTATTCCGTAATTGTCTCTATGAAGGGTGTCTTACATTCCTGAATTTTTGAACAAGTTGTTTAACGTCCTTTTTCCTCTAGTAGATGTTTACCTCTATTTTAGCGTGACAGCCTTTAAACACCAGGCTGTCTTCAATGTTCCTTTTGTTCGTACAGAGATTTTTTTCACTCCGCATCTTTTACGTATGCTCTTCTGACACGCTTCACTTCAGGACTTTGCTTCTAATTTTTTTCTCTTTAAAAAAACATATTTTGTATAGATTAAATCAAAAAAGATGAATTTATAATTAGTTACTATTTATCATAATTTACCTTTTAGCTTTCGCAATTTCGTAAGTTGATTTTGTGTTTGGAAAATTGGTCTAATGTAAGTAAAGCCTGTCAGCTATGGTGATTTTCATCATATTTCACTATAAAATTTCTCACTCTATTTGACAGTAAATTTTCAAATAAAAATGATCTTACGAGTGATTCAATTTCAACAATTTTGAAACTTTTGCGGGCGGTAACCCCAAAAATATTTCTACTTCTATAGCTTCCATTGGAGTCATCTGATCAAAACGAAATTCAAAAGAT
The DNA here is from genome assembly GCA_947369275.1 of Nemotelus nigrinus. NCBI lineage: Eukaryota > Metazoa > Arthropoda > Insecta > Diptera > Stratiomyidae > Nemotelus > Nemotelus nigrinus. The sequence goes on from OX376374.1 coordinate 133,593,834, forward strand.
ATGTTGATGTTAACGTGAAGCAAATTTGACATACTTTTGGCTGTGGTGCTAGCAAAGGGTTTGTAGTGCCAGGCCTATTGTCAAAAAAACCCTAAAACCATGTTCTTGTTTGTTCAACAGGTGCTCCATTAAAGTTATTAGCTTATCACAGACACAACTTTGATAACAAGATCCGCAATGCTCTTATAATTGCGAAAGTCATATACAACATCTTTCTATCCCTGTAACTTCCGATAGAGTAATCGTATCAAAGTAATACATGACTTTAGATACAGGTTGGTAGTAATAAGGAGGACATTCGGTTGAACATGCATTCGAAAAATGCACAAGGCTTCTGCTTTTAATCGAAAATAAGCTTGATTAGCGATCCATATGCGTTAGAGTTTTATTCGATTGCAAGTAAAAGTAAAAAACTCTTCAAATTATTTTCTGATCAGGTATAGTTTTTGTAGATGTGTTGATAATATCAGTTTCTGAAGTTTCTTTTCTCTACAGAAGGTAATTAAATTGATTAAAATCTTTAGGCAAATATGTTACTCTTTTTTCTGCGTTATATCCACTAAAGCCTCTATTTTGCTTTTTTGCCCTTAAATTGAAACTCTTTACTTATACCAAGAACTGAGAACTTTTTGGATTAAATTGAGCTACAGCTGAAAGATAAGCCACAGCAGATCAATAATTCTTTAAAAATAAATACCTGGAGATTATTGAGCTGCCAAGGATACGCTCCTGAACAAAGTAGATGCCAATCATTTTTACCAGAAAAATTGGCAACATTGATTGAATTAAACACCAATTGATAAATCGAAAAATAAACTGAACGAAAATCGTCCCATAAGACTTGAGGGTATTTATATATTTACTTGAAATATTCTTTAATAATATCGGGGGGTCGATTCATTCTTTTCAACCTAAAGTTTCGATTTCACAATAAAGGCTCATAAAGTTTTGCATCCTCCATGAGATGGAAAGATTCAATGGTATATCTAAGTGGGAGCTGGGAGAGTAACAAGAAAGCTGGGAGGGAACAAACTGTCAATCAAAAACTTTTTTCCTACATCAGGGCTGTCCTGGCTGTGAAAGTAAGTTTATAGTGAATGTGTATGTGCTGGGGTAAAACAGCAACAAAATGGTGTCTTTAGAAATAACTTGGTGTCGAATGAAAAGCAGACATCTGCTGACGTCTAAATAAAATCAATAAATGCAGGTATAAGCAAATATATATCGTTTTCGTTTAAATCAAGTTTGATTCGATGAAATGTATAAGTGCATATATGCAAATATATATAAGTGCATATATGCAAATATGTATAAGTGCATATATGCAAAACTATACTAGATTCACAACCAAAATTTCTTGAATGTTACCAAAGCAACATACGATCATAAATCCATACATTTTTTGATTTTCGTCACCGAAGAATATTCATTTCGATATCAGCTCGAAACACATAAATCATATAAATCGCTAAAGTATGCATTCAGACATTAAACAAATCGCGTTACCAAATGTTTCAGCATATTTTATTCACTGAACTTTTGTGTATAATTTCGCCATTCGACAAAGTCCAGAAACTGAACGCGAAGGAGCTCGGAGAGTTTCTTTGATTTACGAACGCATCTTGTAACACAACCACCTTACAAACTGAACGAGCAACTGCAAAAATATCACCAATAACAATATCGTGAGAGTGACTGGAAGTTCAGAAAGAAATATCATAAAAAACAATAATCTGCCATTAGATATAGAAATCTTGTCTGTTACTTTCCTCGCCCTACTTTGTTTTCATACCAGTCGATCCAAAGGATATTCGCATAGTGTTTAGACTAACAGTTGCCGTTTGGCGAATACGGAGCAGGAGAGTTCAATAAATATGAATGTGTGTTCGAATGACGAGAGAATGTTTTCGCGTGAATAAAACATTGACGACACGTTTCGGCGTTTAGCAGAGGGAACATATTCAATTTCGAACTGCTTGGAAAACAGAAGGTTTTCAAGCGAAGGGAATATGAGAGAGACGCATGCGAAAGATTTACGTTAGGTAGAGAAAGTTTTCGCGTTTATCATATGAATCAAAGGACTAAAGAGCATGTAACATCTGTTAAAGGATAATCAATGGGTGAGGATGGCAAATATGGATGATGGAAGTTTGTTTGATTAACACAAAGTTGTAGTTTCTGTACGGAATTTAGAAGCTTTTTGCCGCTACGGAGCAAACCATAGATTCGAAGAACACATTTTACTTTGTGATTGGTACCTACACTATATAGTTTTTCGGGGAGTATGCCAATATTTGTAACATACCTACGTATCTAGTGCCCAAGATGCAAAATATGTTGTTATTGTTTTGTCAATAATCACACTCAAAGCTGCTGTAAATCTGTATTTATAGTTGATTCCTAGGCAGTCATCGGAATTTTGATGAGCAAAGAAAGCAAAAACAAAAAAACTGTCACTGCTTATGGGTGCCTATCGAATTTGCAAAGTTTCTACGATTTTTGTTTTCTAAACGCTCTGAGTGTAATGTTAGACTAATGCTATAATAAAATCAATATATCACAATCTACACTTCAACGTGTCGACCTCAATAATTTTCTTTTGAGAACACGCTTCCTGAAGATAACTCGCAAACACTCATGTCGTCTCTAAATAATACTCGACTGCAAAGATACGTGTGGGCTCCACAAAAACATACAGGTTTTTTGCACTGCATTGTAACAACATTGGGGTCGACTTAAATATACGACGATGATTCCCTCTTATACGTAATTTCCTTCTGAGTCCTCACCATCTCAACGCCCCGGCTTCATATCGCTTAAAGAAAATTTCCGGCTTTATGGAAACTGCGAAGGTAAACTGGCTTGGTATGAGCTGATGCTGCAGCAGCCCACTGACGTCGTCGCATAGACAAAAAAGGATACCCAGTGATCAAAGAAAGATTCGAACACTGAATGTACCCTACTTGTGGTGTACCGCATTCATGCTGCTATTCCGCTCCTTTAAACGCCTACTCAACATCCCTTCCACCTTGCAGGGGGTAATTTAAATCGAAGCAAAATTTATGTGATTTAACCGCCGTCGTTAACTCCCCATCCACCTACCTGCCCCATGGCAAGACGTTCGAATCGACTCCGTCCCATAAAAATGCTCAGCACCACTCGAAAGTGACTCTCGACTATTTTATGGTTGTAAAGATATAAGCGTCTATAAATAAAACGTTTTATAGGACAAGGAGTATTTTAAATGGAGATAACAGAGTTGTTGAAATAATTTATGGATCTTTTCGTCTCGGATCGATGGGAACCGCGAGCAAGATGATTACAGCCATCGAAACATTGAATTGTTGTCGGCGCTTGTCGCAATGCGAATTCTAATTCTTCCGTTGGTTTACATTGTTATCATGTAAAATTATTTGAAGCAGTCAACGGTTACCCATGCTCATGCTAGATGATAATCAAAGCATGAAGCAGTGTAGATTGGTTGGTTTATTTAAACAGCAGATTCATTGATATCGATGGCAAATCATAGGTTTTCAATATAGTCATTATTTTAACACAATTTTATCGATTATGTGGTCTACTGAGCTTCACATGAGATTTTGTGGCAATTATTTGATCGTGATACTGACATTGAGTATGTCCTTGCTGCCTTTTTCAGCTTGAATGCCATTTGTTTATTGTTGATGAGAATTTCACTGATTTTTCAAATGAACGCAATTTGTTTATTATTATTTATAGGATGAATGTTGGTCGCTGTGAAACATAATTTACCAATTACTCGCCGTTTCGCGATGGTGGCAGAAATGTGGATAGTGTATTTATGCTAAACATTCTTAAAAAATTTTCTATTACGATTGGCTGATATGGTCTATTGCACTCATACGATATTATTTATCAGGTTAAGATATTAGGTCCCTAATCTTTCGCTGGTGATGAGAGGTCTTGCACAACTAGAAGATATCCATCTACAATCACAAAGAACAGCAAGTATAAATGGACTCAGATCGATGGCTTATGCAACTTGAACATCTTAGTAGTTTGTTTTTTAAAAATAATAATGACATTAACCGTGGAGTGTGTTTCATTTACTATGTATTCCCGAATATCAATAATGAGTTCTCTTACTTATAAAGACTTTTGGCCACGTTGCCTTTCCATTTTAAATTTTAAACACCGAGCGCTCATTATATAAACTTCCAATAACATTATATAAACTTCCGCGTTTATATAATGTTAGCTTTGTAGGATTTAACAACAAAGCTACCTTTTATCGGTTTGAAATTGAAAGATATAAAACTGGTAGGTACAATATAATGGGAGAAGGAAAAAGGGGGCAAGACGGGGTCCTTAACTTTTGGAGTGTAATAAAACACACATTTTTAAGTATTTTGAAAATTGATTTATTTATAACTACTTTTACATAATCAATCTTTGAAAATAAGGAACTTAAAAAAACTTTACACTCATTGAAAAAGAAAAAAATGATAAATTTTGATAAAAATGTTCAACATCCCATCTTGCCTCCTAGGTAGGGTCAGACAGGGTACCCTATGGGGCAAGATGGGGTATGGGAGACATATTCTATTTTTGGTTGCAAAACTCGCAAACAAATACTGCCTCGTTGTCCTCGTCATCTATCCCACCACACCTACAGTGTGCCCAATTCCCACCCATCCTTCATTTGCATCCAAATATTTTCCATGGCAGTAAAAGCAAGGGACTGTCACGCGTGAAATTTTACGAATCGCAGGATAACGCATCACTTGCTGAGGACTAACAACAGTACAACAGTACTTGGAGCTGTTGCTCCGTTGTGTGACGTAGTGGTTTCTTGCAATACTAGTTAACGAGATATTTAAAAAAAGGTGATTTTTGTGATCATAGACCTTTAATAACTTTTGTTGCGCACACGACTTTATAATGGACTTTACACATGATCTTTCTCATCTCACTATTAACAAAATCTCGACTTGGATTTATTTGGCAGAGAAAGTCTAGATTTCCTGGATTTTGTAGAAGCTACCAAATCGCAAATGCTATCAAATTGAGTTGATTATATCAGTCTGATTATAAAACATATCTACCTGCAAAAAAAGCACACCCTTCTATGCCACATGTCCATGTTTGATGCGTCAAAATGTCAACGAAAATCAGCAAACACCAAGCAATTGAAGATCTGATTTTACCTTGATCACAAAACAGTACGAATAGATAAATTTCATAAGTTTTCATAGTGCTCATTGCTGGGCAACAAACAGTTTAGTAACTTTTCTATAAACACCGGTATCGAGCTGAAGAAGTAATAGCGCTAACCTAGCTAATAGTAGCTTTTAATTTCAACCGTACGCAAGGCTCCATTTCGATTTATCCAGTCATACCAGACCGTATAATTATTATACAGCAGTAAAAACTTGAACCTTTCATACTTACGTATGCATGTGAATAAATAAATACAGGCCACATTCCAGTCACTCGAAATTATATGTTATAGGCAACAACATGTATGTATGTACCTACATATCTATCTGATATGAAGAACAAGCGCCATTTTCAATTATTTAAATTCTCCTTTGTCTTTTCGTTTACTTCTATTTTAGTTGTTTTTTTTTTTTTGCTAGAATATACCGGGAACATGCCGACAGCTATTTGTCCCTTTTGATATCGGACATTGCCGCCAACGTTTTGGTTTGGTTCAACTGGCAATTGTGCCGCCTGTACCTACTCATATACACTGACTACCATGTGAATCTAACAAAAGAAAATGCCGTGGAAGAGGGAATACTGAACGGTGACGTTGTTCCTCAATCATGTAATTATTTCCCGGGGCAGCAGCTACGATGGCCGAATGAATAAAAAATAACAACATGAAAACAGCGGACCACGAACATGTGTACGTACGGGCAAGTTCGATGAATAACATGAAATAAAAAGAAAATAGCGGACATGTTCGTGTTTGATGTGTACACATTGTTGGCATGGATTAAGAATTAGGCTTCGGGAGTCGGACAGGACTGTAGAGTTCTTTTCACCCCGCGTAGCGTATACATTTTGAGTCGGAGACCTGTCAATCTGCCTGTCAGTTCGTGTACGTAAAATGGAAATTATAGGTTACAAATTTTTAAGTGCTAGGGGAGACTATGCCAGAAATGGCGTTCGTCACGAAGTCGGCTTTGTTGCCAGACGCATAGGTACTGTATAGATAGGCATGTGTCCACATACATAAACACGATCTATATTGCCGCCATTGCAGTTTTACAGCTATGGAATTTATATTTTTATCAATTTTAGGCTAATTTTAGTATCTTGCGAAAATATATTATAAATGATTTAAAAAATTCGGCGGCGGCGGTTGTCATTCATCACGCAGCGACTTTCTTGAGATTTTCCATTTCGCGAAAATGAAATTAACATATTAACTGATATGTATAAGACATGCAAAATTTGTATGGGTATAATACTTATAGCTACATGATTTTAGATTATTAGATTATTTTAATATTCTGCTCCTACATAAAATCCTTTTAACTCAGATTATGGTTAAAAACCGACTTTGCAAGGCTAAACTGTTTGAGGCTGTTGCAATCGATGAAAAAGTATTTATTAATGTAAGAGGTCAACAATTTCATTTCCATGAAGCGATATTGAGCGATGAGTTTCCCCTTTTTTTCTTTATATGAAACAGATACTCTTGAAACAAACAAACATTCATCGTTTCGATTTCTTAAATTCTAGCAAAACACGTTCGATTGAAATATTGCTTTTAAAAATTTCCCCAACGTTTTATTAGCGAGTATCATCGAATGTGTAGTCTAGTAAGTAGGGCAGAACAGTCCCCGGGTCGAATCCACATTTTGGACGAGGGATCGCGCATCGAGCTTTGAGTTTACCTAATTCTGAATAGGTTCCTGAGTTAAATGAGGACTAAAGTGAGTCGTGGAACTAATCACTCCACTCACGTATTGTCATTGATTGTAAGCTCTCTACTAGCTTCAAACCCTAGACCCCTTACTTTACTTTTAAATATTTATCAATTAGATCTTTGAAAGTGTCAATGCTGAGCATTAATGTTGCCATTTAAAACATTGATAATTAACTGAAGTGGGATTAGTAAAAGATATGATTCTTATATCATTGCACTAAGTATAGAGAATAGAACAAATAAAGGCAAAACAAGACACCATGTTTAAGATGCAGATAAGCACTCAAAAAAATGTTGGTTGAATTTTACCCTTATAATAGTAGGAAATTGGGTTCTTACTATTAAAGATGTAAATTTACAAAAGTGCTTGAAAAGAATATTTTTTTTACGACCAAATGGTGTAATTTTACCCTAAATAATGATGCAATTTTATGGCTTTGGCGCAAAGATGAATGCAAACTAGTAAATTTACACTCTTTTTGCTTCAATTTACAAAAAGCTGTGTATTATTCAGCTGATATGACGTAAAAGCAAAAAATGCATATCGAATGTATAAAAAAATTTGTGATTCGTTATTTTAAACGAAAAAATGAATATATTTCCTATTATCAAAGTATTAATTTTAGACCCACTTTTTAGAGTGAGGGTAAAATTCAACCAAAATTTTTTTGAGTGTATTTTACATGAATATTTGGACATGAAAAAGGTAAAAGGCAATTGCTCACACTCGACCAAAAGCGGAACCGTGTGACCACTTCAAAGGAGTGTTTGGCAATGTTTAGCCGCAATAAGAACGAGTTTTTGCGCTATTTTGCTACCGTAGACAAAACATGGATCCATCGCACCACACACATCAAAACAGTGGGTTTCTTCGGATGAACGTGCGCTAAAGAAGGCCAAGATGGGTCGGTCGTCCAACAAGGTCATGGCCACAATTTTTTAGAATGCACGCAATTTCATTCACATTGATTACCTTGAAAAGGGTATAACGATCCCGGCGAATACTTTTCAGAGCTTTTGGACAAAATCAATATTAATTTAAAGCAGAACCTTTAGTACAGTCATCATGGCGAAAATCCATAAATTGGGCTACGAATTGCTACCCCATCCAGCATATTCTCCAGATTTAGGCCTCTGCTACTATTTCCTGTTCCCAAATTACTAATAATCGAACTAAATTAATAAATGCCAGTGTAAATTAATAAATAACAAGTTCTTTTTTGACTGCTTCACATCTCTGAAATAACACATTTAATTTTTCTCCAGCTTTCTGCAACATTTATTGATTTGTTGACAATGTTTTGGAAATCAAAGGATATTTAAAAAATGGAATAAACCGGTAGGCATGCCAAGGAAAATATTTAATTTTTTTTTGCTATAGCTGGTGCAGAAACAAATTATGGAAAAATTATTGTTTTGTATTTAATTACTTTTTGGCTCTATAACCTCAGGAAGAGCCTCAAAAGTTTTGATTAGTTTAAACTTAATTGGCTCTGACTGACAAGAAATTATTGCGTTTTCAAATCGTCCTTATAATCTCCAATATTCATACAGACTAGATATGTGTGAAACTGCTTTTATTACTAAGCAATGATTTTACTAAGCAGAGAGCAGTTAGAGCAAATATCAGTTTAAAGAAGCAGTAGTTTTAATCCCAATTGTGATCACATTTTCGTACGTTCCCTAAACTGCTCGCTGCTTGTGATTGTTATTGCTCACTGTCTGTGCTTTCTAGTAATTGCTGCCTGTGATTGCTATTGCCCGCATTATACGCTTAAAATACGACTGCGGTTTGCCTTCGCGATGAATATTTATGCTCAAAAAATTTTCATTTTCATGAGCACTATTGCTTCATTGTTCATTAGCAATAAACTGCCCATTACAGAATGATGTATTTTCAATTTGCCTGTCGAACAAGAATCAAGGAGATTTGTCTGTGGACTAAAATACTCAAGATAAAAAATATACACATAAATACGTGATTTCGTAAATTTTTCACTGATTTTCACTAATTAGCTCAATTTTTCCTTTAGAAACTAGATATATTTCAATATTTTTTTCCAAATGCCTTATTACTAAGGAAGAGGACAGATTATTTCGCAATCATATTACCGATTTCATACCATATAAGCTCATGCACAGCAGAGGGCGATATTCTCAAGCAGTATTTATCATAAAGCAAAAAAAAAACTATTCTCGGAAATATTCCTGAAAAAATGGAAACTTTAATTGTCAATAAAGAGCGTAAATTCGAAAATGCGCTAGTTCCAACATAAAACTGTGTCCACTTCCGTAACCATGATAACAGATCAATTTTGCAAACTTTAATTCTTTGAAAGAATAATAGCCTATACCAAAAATCAAATCTTTCGCTCTAAATATGAAATTCCTCTGATAATTCTGTTTTAGAATTAATCGGTTTAGTTTCCTATAATGTCTCAATAATATACATATGTAAATGCTGAAAAAAAATCAAGGACGCTTTCTAAACGAGGCTAATTTTCGAGTTTTCTGTCACAGATACGAATGAATCAAATTATTTTACGTACTTGCTTTCTTGTTATTCACTGTGATACTGATGAAATAGTGAGAGGATGAAACGAACATGAAGTAATATCAACATCACATAACTTTCTTTTTAAACATGGACAGTTTGAAATGCTGCGCTGGACTTTTTTTCATTTCACGTAATAATCGCGACAATTTGCAAATGAAGATAACTTGTTTGACTCATGCCATGTCGTCGCATAGATTGTTTTCATCTTTTTCCCTATTGCGAACAATCATCACTTCCAAACAATTCAAATCGATACCAACACATATCATATTAGGTCCGCTACGTTGGTTATTCCGCATCTTACGTAATCTTACCCACTGCCAGCTGTATAACATAACTAAGCCTACAATAACAATTGGTTGTTTCATCTCAATTCGTCTTACGGTCAGAGCATAAATTACATTTGACTAACTTTTCAAACTACCTACCATTATCTGCACTTAAAACCTGACTAGATCTAAATGCCCAGGTACGGCTACAGCGCGAGTTACACCATGGCGTGTCTTCTCTGCAGAAACCTGAAATCTCAATTAATTTGAATGAATGTCAAAATTTTAATTTAGGAAAATATTTCTACCATTAATATCACCTGCCGCATGTCACAGTCCTGGCCCCACGTAATTTTTAAAATGAATACCGGCAGCCCATACTACGATTATGCTCACTCGGTATATGTTGTGTGGTACGGTGGATATCTATTGGTTGGAAGTCAGTAGAATTTTGCATTTTACGTAGATGCATTTTGCATACAGTTTGTAAGTTTATATTTGGCATGTGTAATTACATCAAGAGGTCTGATATACTACTTTAAGGCTCTCTCGATTTTCCATACTAAATTTTAATTTCCGTTAGCCAAACAGTCAACCCAAGTCCATGGCAAGGCGACCCCTTCTCTGATTCAAGTTCAAGATAGCTGTTTGAAACAAATGGCTATTCGTTCAGCCCCAAGCAAACGCACTTACATAGATGAATATGTGATCCAACCATGTAACCACATTTGTACATACTTATATGTGGATACGTATGCTTTCGGAATAGGTGTGCTATCATCGGTCGGTGGAAAATTAATGAAGAAGCGACAGCTAAGCTGTGATGGTGATTGATGTATCGTGAACTGACCTTGATGGGGAACATATCGATTTTTTTCGGATATTTGTCGGTTTCTTAAATGCAATTAGGTCGCGACGCGGTCAACGGTCGCCAAAGGTTTTGCTGGGGTAGACTCCTCTTCTGCTTCAAGACGCCGCCATAGCAAATTGAAATTATTTCGAAAATTGTCCAGAACAAATTTTGAAATGTTTCGCGTTGGAGCGTGGACTTTGATGCTGTGTGCCGTCGTCTAAGATGGAATGATTTCGATGAGTTAATCAAAACTATTTTTTTATGTAGAGTTTCTTATGTGCATATACTTGGCTTGTGCTTGCCAGCATAATTTCACTGCCTTTAGGAGCATGCGATTATTTCAAGTGTTTTTATTCAACTATTCACAGATGTGTCGAATTTGGTATAAATTTTATCTATTTTTCGTAAGATAATTTAAGGAGAGGAGTTATATGTTTCGCTGTTACTGCTTGTCAATCTATCTCCAGATCGTGACGAAACTAATTTCATTCGTGATTTTTTACCGCGTTTAGATATTTTTATGCATGTAGTAATGAAGTTTTTATTCAAAATCATGTAAGTAGTATACAGCAACGCTATTTAATGGGAATATACAACACTAAGTGAAAGTACGTCCGTATTTAAAATGTAAAACATATTTTCCCGTTGTCCCATACAATTTTGTTGTTTCTACAATGATGCCAGTTTTATCTAATATTTGATCAGTTTCACAGTGCGCTTTAAAATTAGAAAATAGACAATGATTGTGAAACGGGCTACAAAGATAGAATAGCTGAATTTTACTTGTTTAATAGTGGAAGAAACATGATACTCGCTATTGTTTAGGAAAAACAAAACTGATTTTTTGTCGCAAATGGCGTATAAACTATGACATTGTTGAGAGTTCATCGTCCGATTCAGAATCAATTATGGTTTTTTTCTATTGTCTTCGTATCTTAGATCTGAAGTGACCAAAACTTCGAAATTTCTCAGTTATGATGACAGGGAAATATTTGTCTAAAAACGAACGGAACTTTTAGGATAGTACCTACTCTCAGTAAGATGGCCTGATAATAAAATTAGATTTCATGCATATATCAGAACTCTAAATAGTTGAGCAAAAGTTTTAATCGAATCCGTATTATAAATGATGTAATAAAATAATATTTTTTCTCCTATCTATTCATGGAGGTATCCTCATTTGAGATACTTTGGAGTTCCTAAAGTATGAGATGTCTGATTTTAGACAACTCAACTTTTGAATTGATTTAAAAAATAAATATACTTATCAACGCTATAATAACAATCAATCGTAGTTAATTATAAGAATAACAGTTGACCTGATTTTTTATATTATTTTTTCTTTGACTTAATTACAGTTTTAAATTAAGTAAGAGTCTTACTAATTCAATGTTTATTAACCTGTTTTTTTTAAATAAATATTAAATATAATTTATTGGATAATCTTTGGTCATAGTTACGTAAATGAAGTTAAAAATTACCATACAATTTAAAAAAAAAATATAATTAATATTATTTTATTTATTAGCCAAACAAGTCATAGATGTAATACTTATATATAAATACGCAACAGATTGAAACAAGAAAAGGGGGAAAACTACAAATGAATGCAACACTAATAATAATAAAAATAATAATAAAAAAGTAAGGTTTAAATAAATAACGCATAAATAAATAAGTAACTATGTTTGAAACATATAATAAATAAATAACAATAAAATAAATGAATAGCAATTAAAAACAGTTATTACGAAAAGCTTAAAAATTACGAGGTACAGATAACTTGGATAAAGCAGGATTTGCGAATAAAGGTTGTTAAAGCCATTGAAAATCCTGCAGCATCTATTTACCGGCTTATTAGCTGCATGTATGGTAGAATGTGGATATTCCTTTAGCAACCGATTGGACCTGCTGTTCCTTGCGGGGATATTTATTACCACTTTAATATTCAGGAATTCAGCTCTAATAACGCCTCTAATGACGTCAAATACGAATCAGGGTGATATCACCAAACTTCTGGATGCGAGTGGAATTAAGTTTAAATGACCCAGTCTAACCTCATAGTAAGTAAGTAGTAATCCAGTCTAACCTCATAAAAGTAACAATTGTTTTTGTATGGACCTGTTTTTGTATGGATTCTTTCATGCCCTGTCTTGGCATAAAAACAAAAAATTAACTTCAGTGGCTTCTTCACAGTTTTCATGAGCCCATTTGAAACATTCCTGGCATCGTGCCCATTTTTTCTTCGCTAAAATCTTCCGCGAATTTCCCCTTGTAGTATGGATTCCAGCATTATTCAACTCTTCATCACTGCTACTGTCAGGCAGCTCAGTATCACCTTCAGATGAAGTTCCTTCAGAATCTTGGTTTGTCTTGGAAACCTGTTTTGAATTAATTTTTTTGATAGGATTCTTTTTTATTACTTTCGGTGTTTTCTTTTGGGCTGCCTTAGCTTCTTTTTCTTTCTTCTTATTGACTGAATCCAAAAGGTTTTGTTTCTATGGTGATGATATTATAATACTTGTCATCGCACAGAGGCTTGATTTACTGGTTTTACGTTGCGGCAATCTTGGAACTGGGTTAAGAGTAAATGGGCGCACTATGTTTGGTGTATTAAGGATAGGGTTTTCATATGGATCAAGAGATACTAACTTTTTATTTTCTTTTCTTAGAGTGTTGCTTCTGTTAAAGGGCGTATTCATTTAGTTGTTCTCATTATTTAAGACATTAGTTGTATTAGGAGGAATAATTGTATTTAAGATGTTACTCGATTTCTCGGTTTCAATCTCATTGGTGTTGTTACATATAGCGTAATCATAATCTATTTAAGAGAAAAGAGGCTCGTTTTTCTGAAACCCTTGACAGAATTTGCGATAGTTGCTGATTTTTCGTCAGCTTTTCCAAACAACATGCAAACATATTTGTTAGTCAAAACACGTCCAAGTTTATTTCGTGACCAGTTCTATATTTCTTGGCCGTAATATGATTTTAGTGGTTGCATAAAAGCCACGTCAAAGTTTTATTACATTTTTGTTTCTAGCCATATCGATTACATCAGTATTTCCTCTGTGTATAATGTCCATCTAGTATTAAGACGATTGGATCTTCAGTAGCCGGTTTCGCAAATTTGACAAATTGATCAAAACATTTAGTAAACAAATAGCTTCATATCCATCCATATTGGTGACAGTCTCAAATAGACCCTGCTGGAGCAACATTCATTAAATCTTGTGCCATATTTTTTCGCAGAAAGTTTCTCATTGGATGCACAAACATTCCTACACGTGACATTGACATTCATACACGTGACTACTCACGGTTAGAAATTTTCGGATAAATTTGATAAATTTTGGAATGCATATAGGTCCAAACGAAAGTTAGTATCAATCCAATAAGTTTGTTTAAGATCAAACAATTTAATCTGATAAGATAAATTTTATCTGATAAGATAAAATCAATACCAATTATTCATATAAATTGAATAAGACGCTCTTATAAACGGTATCCGAGTCGTATATAAATGAATACACCACATTCTTATTAAATGTACACCATTTAGAATAAGAAATATATTATTCTAATTTCGAGGCCACAAATTTATCCCATTTTCGAAAACCCAAAATCATTTAACCCAAAACGTTATTCTGGTTTTTTCCCTCCTGTTTATTATGAATATATATATATTGGGAACAATTATCCATTATGATGAAAAAAGAATGAAAACAATTGAATATTTATGCATTCAAAGATAAAAGTAGGTGTTGTGAAAACACTTGACATAGAACACCAAGTAAAACTTTCGAGCATTAAATTCAATTATGTATTGTGAGATGGATAACGATTATTTGTTTTATTATTTGAAAAAAAAAAATCGATAGATTTTATTCATATATACTTTATTCACTAAAATCAAAGTTTTACAATATTCCTGTAGTGATTAAAGTTGTTCCTTATGGCTACCAAATAATTTTCACAAATAACTTTAATAAACACTTTATTAAACACTTCCAATTAACTTCACTTACAAACTCGAAATGCTAATTGCACGACTTGCGACGCAAAAGTTTATTTTAAACAATCCGTTTCACGAAAACACTCCCGAGTATATTTTTGCGTTCAATGCAGTTCACTTACAAACTTTAAACACGAACTTTACAACTTGCGACGCAACAGTAATTCTAAATCATTCGTTTTATTTTTTATGAATTTTTAATATGAATTTATTTAATTTATTTAAATATTATCCGATCTTGGTATAAACCACCCGTTTATACGAAACTCGTACAAAAGTTATTCCAAAATAGGATAGAACAATTTTATCCAACGTCAACATATATAATCTATACGAATATTAGGATACATAATCGTACACCATTGTGAAGATCAATTTTAGCCGAATATTTTTCACCGTGCTGTGATCAATTTTTCACCTTCCAATGATGCAACTTGTTTCTTGTCTCTAGCACCTACAACTTTAGACTGTTTATGTTGGGCTACCGTCATTCCAGTCTCATCAACGTTGAGTAATCTACACGGTTAGAAATTTTCGGATAAATTTGATAAATTTTGGAATGCATATAGGTCCAAACGAAAGTTAGTATCAATCCAATAAGTTTGTTTAAGATCAAACAATTTAATCCAATAAGATAAATTTTATCTGATAAGATAAAATCAATACCAATTATTCATATAAATTGAATAAGACGCTCTTATAAACGGTATCCGAATCGCATATAAATGAATACACCACATACTTATTAAATGTACACCATTTAGAATAAGAAATATATCTCTCTATTAATAAAAAATGTTTTGGAAATTCGGTCGGATTATATTTTTATTTTAGAATGTCGTTCGGAAGAGAAAATTATAAAGAACATCGTTTTTGAGGAAGCGTTATGAGAAGGAAAGGAAAATGAGACCCGCAGAACATGATCGTACATTTTTTTTTTTTTTTTTTTTTTGTTAAACGACGTTGAAATATTTGTCGAGGTTTGGATAAAACATTTTCTACAGATCTAAGTAAATAAAAAAATTGATCTCTGCGACTGTGAACTTTTATTGATTTTCGCACGGCTTTAGTACATACGTCCAGTAAAATGTACAATTTAAAATCGTAAATGGTCTGGGGGTTGGTGAGCGAAGCGAGCAGGTGGCGAAGCCCCCTAATTATTCTAATTTCGAGGTCACACGATAAATTTATCCCATTTTCGAAAACTCAAAATCATTTAACAAAAAACATTATTCTGGTTTTTTCCCTCCTTTTTATTATGAATATATATATTGGGAATAATTATCCATTATGATGAAAAAAGAATGAAAACAATTGAATATTTATGCATTCAAAGATAAAAGTAGGTGTTGTGAAAATACTTGGCATAGTACACCAAGTAAAACTTTCGAGCATTAAAGAGATGGATAACGATTATTTTTTTTATTATTTGAAAAAAAAAATCGATAGATTTTATTCATATATACTTTATTCACCAAAATCAAAGTTTTACAATATTCCTGTAGTGATTCAAGTTGTTGCTTATGGCTACCAAATAATTTTCACAAATAACTTTAATAAACACTTTAATAAACACTTTCAATTAACTTCACTTACTAACTCGAAATACTAATTGCACGACTTGCGACGCAAAAGTAATTCTAAACAATCCGTTTCACGAAAACACTCCCGAGTAAATTTTTGCGTCCAATGCAGTTCACTTATAAACTTTAAATACGAACTTTACGACTTGCGACGCAAAAGTAATTCTAAATAATTCGTTTTATTTTTTATGAATTTTTAATATGAATTTTTGATAAGTATTATCCGATCTTGGTATAAACCACCCGTTTATACGAAACTCGTACAAAAATTATTCCAAAATAGGATAGAACAATTTTATCCAACGTCAACATATATAATCTATACGAATATTAGGATACATAATAGTACACCATTGTGAAGATCAATATTATCCGAATATTTTTCACCGTGTATGTATTAAATAGTTTATTTTTGCCATTACTGGTTCATAGAGGTTGTAAAATAATTTTACGAAGTCTGGGTTGAACCTTTTTCATCTTGCAGCAGAAACGGCTTGTGGCGTCCTGACTGACAATTCAGAGTGTCTTCGAATGAGGCTACGCAACTATTTTTTTTACCAACAAAAACCTATGATAAGCTAAACGGATGTTTAATATTGTGTTTATTGGCCAAATGAAATGCCAAGTATTTGATATATTTGAAACGTAGGCCATAAAACCATTACAGTAGTTTTTTAGTTCAATTTCTAAGGCCACCGACAATGCAGGGTGTCTGCTCAAACGCGTGTTAACTACACGGTTAGAAATTTTCGGATAAATTTAATAAATTTTGGAATGCATATAGGTCCAAACGAAAGTTAGTATCAATCCAATAAGTTTGTTTAAGATCAAACAATTTAATCTGATAAGATAAATTTTATCTGATAAGATAAAATCAATACCAATTATTCATATAAATTGAATAAGACGCTCTTATAAACGGTATCCGAATCGCATATAAATGAATACACCACATTCTTATTAAATGTACACCATTTAGAATAAGAAATATATTATTCTAATTTCGAGGTAACAAATTTATCCCATTTTCGAAGACCCCAAAATCATTTAACCCAAAATCTTATTCTGGTTTTTTCCCTCCTTTTTATTATGAATATATATTGGGAACAATGATCCATTATGATGAAAAAAGAATGAAAACAATTGAATATTTATGCATTCAAAGATAAAAGTAGGTGTTGTGAAAACACTTGACATAGTACACCAAGTAAAACTTTCGAGCATTAAATTCAATTATGTACTGTGAAATGGATAACGATTATTTGTTTTATTATTTGAAAAAAAAATCGATAGATTTTATTCATATATACTTTATTCACTAAAATCAAAGTTTTACAATATTCCTGTAGTGATTAAAGTTGTTCCTTATGGCTACCAAATAATTTTCACAAATAACTTTAATAAACACTTCCAATTAACTTCACTTACAAACTCGAAATGCTAATTGCACGACTTGCGACGCAAAAGTAATTCTTAACAATCCGTTTCACGAAAACACTCCCGAGTAAAATTTGGGTCCAATGCAGTTCACTTACAAACTTTAAATACAAACTTTACGACTTGCGACGCAAAAGTAATTCTAAATAATTCGTTTTATTTTTTATGAATTTTTAATATGAATTTATGATAAATATTATCCGATCTTGGTATAAATCACCCGTTTATACGAAACTCGTACAAAAGTTATTCCAAAATAGGATAGAACAATTTTATCCAACGTCAACATATATAATCTATACGAATATTAGGATACATAATCGTACACCATTGTGAAGATCAATTTTATCCGAATATTTTTCACCGTGTAATTTAGAAGGTTCACCTTCTTTCTTGGCCTTATGTTCCAAGGTCCCCTTTGGAATGCCTTATTAGTTTGATGCTTTTAAATAACTCATTTGTTTACTCCTGACAGCATTTACGACACTTATAACCGCAGCATAACTCCAGGTATTCGTTTTGTTTGGTGTCATCTGCAATAAACATCAATGTGACGTATAAAATATTACAAATAGCTAATACAGTTATGAGATATCTAATTGTAAGAACCTACTGATGTCTCATATTAAAAATCAATTACGAGCTCACCATGATTACCGAAAAATTCTTTATCTATAATTCTCTATTCTTCAACTAAACAAAGAGCATAAAAATTCAATATTTAATAAACATCTTAAATCTACTTTTAATGTGATTGTACGTAATTGTAACAATTTGAAATATCTTGCAACTGATGATAGCATAATATCATAATCGCGCCCGCCAAAATATGCTTTTGTGCCGTGTGCTCTTGACATCTTGCAAGAGGCTAATAGCACATGTTTGATCGCGACCCAATGAGTAACTCGCAAAAAGTGAGCAAACTTTTAAATAACCCAATATTTCATATTAGAACACAATCTTATATTGGGCAACCTTATCCTAATAGTTTTTAAACCGGATCCTACTTTTTTATAATTTACAATGAGCTATTCAGGCAATGTTTCACAATATTAAATTACGAAGTCGCCCAACCGCTTCAAAACAAACCAGCCAATACCATGAGTTAACTTCCGAAGTTCTTTACTTTATTTTAGTTGAGAAATAACACTTTTCCCTCAACACTTTCTACAAAATCTCTTGTGCATATCTTACATTCTGCTCTCCGTGAAATCGAGTATGAAATGGATTTACTATGTCTCCCAAAAAATATCCCCAAACAGTTGACATTGTAGCAGCGCTGACGTCAACTAGAGACATGATTGAAGATATTGCTAAATCTTGTCTTAATTATCTCAAGGACATGAGCATTAACCAATATTAGGTGGATAAGTTTTGCTGCGACCGTACAATCCTTTCCACTTTTCAAACTTCCTTCTCCCATCAACTAGTGTGCCGCTCTCTCTCATCTGAACACAAAGGGTTACTTGCAGAAGCAAAACCTTAAACCACAAATTGAATAGATTATCCTGTTTACCCTTCTGTTTCTGGGAACTTGATGAAATCGTAGGGGAGTCATTGTAGTCGATTTCAGTCGTA
This sequence comes from Nemotelus nigrinus, assembly GCA_947369275.1. NCBI lineage: Eukaryota > Metazoa > Arthropoda > Insecta > Diptera > Stratiomyidae > Nemotelus > Nemotelus nigrinus. The sequence goes on from OX376374.1 coordinate 133,613,042, forward strand.
GCCCCCATTAGAGGTTCGTTTTGAGCATTCTTACTTCTGAAGTGAACGCACAGAGACGATGAGAGCAATAAATTTAGGAAAAGGAGCAAAAGTTGCAGCAAAAATGAATTAATGTCCTAATGCGCATACAAATGCACGTCATCAGTACGTAGATACACATGTTTGTACGTACAAAACCAGCTCACTCTACGCCTGTCGTGCTAAGAACTGTTTGGGAAGATAAATTGAGGTCATGTCTTATCATGCGGTCAAAGTGTTGGTCGAGACCATTTTGACACTACATTTATAGGATGTAAAGTGTTTTATCTGGCCAAAGAAGGATGAAGATGGGAATGCACGCTGGACATTACATGAAGAAGAAGTCGAGGCATTTTCGGATGGAAAAAACCTATGAAGTGTGTAGGGTAAGTTTTTGCAACAACTGCAAATTTTCGGAAAGTTTAGGGATTTTTAGGTGTAATGGCATTGCGGGTGATGGATTGAGATCATTAATGCATAAGTAGAAGTTTTGTGCAATATTTCCGACATGGTCTGTATATACAACGCTGATTCCAGGCCCTCAGAACATTTGAGAAAGTGGCAATAGAATACTTATCACACATATTTTATAGACGTGGACGGTTGATACAAATATGTAAATATGTGGCTAATTGATAGTCACTATGGAAGGCCGAAAGGCAATTACACTTACTGATAAACATTAAGCGAAATTTTATTTAATCATGGATTAGTTTTTTTTTTTTGAAAGCTCTTGCCTTTCTGTAACACCGATACTTAACTGGCATTTATTTTAATCAGTCGGATGAATTGGCGCATTAAAATAATGAATACTTGACACGAACATAGGGATGCGAATGTATGGATATGTGCACAAAATGTTCAATTTTTATTCACTGCACATGCATTGCTGGCGGCGTGTTGTAATCGCATGTGCAACGAAAACATACTTTTCACGTTGAAGTAATTACTGTCTCGGCTCTTACCACAAAATGGGATTGGTCGGAAAACATACTCTTAAAAAGGAAACGTAGGTACATAAGTAAAGTATATTCTCGTGCACAGCAGCGTATTTAAATTATCCCTGGTAGCGAGCGACTTACATAGCTTGCAGTAGCGCTTTCGATGGGCGGTTCTACAGACCTGTTAAGAATTGAAGACAGAAAAACTCCGTCAGGAAATTAATTCCAGTTTTTTTTCTTCTCTTTCGAAACAAAACCGTACCCCCGATACTTTGCTTGCCCGTTCGCTTTGCGAACGAAACGTCTTAAATATTGTCTCGAAATCGTAAAGATGATAAAGTATTTAGTCGAGAAGGGAAAAATAAATGTTTTCTTTTCTCGAAGCATGACCAGCGCTATATAGATAAAGAATTCAGGGGGAGATTTGAATCAACACCGTGAATTGTAAAAAAAAGTATCCCTAGTGAAAAGCGCCAGGATTCTTCCGCTGTGTAATGACTCTGTATCTTTTTCCTATGCATTTATTTTGCGTATACTTGTAACTATACAAAGTCTTATTCTCGGATATGATTCACGCGTGATATCTTTTATCGTGTCGTTTGTTAAAACACGTGATTCCATTGCGCTAAGTGCAATTCATCGCCTATTAACGATATTCACAGGGGTCATATTTGTTTGTGTTTTTGATCTAATGGGCCATTATACTTTTTGAATCCTTAATAAAAACCATGTAACTGTTATTTAGAATAGAAAATTAAATGTTCTATTAATAATCTCTAAATAGTAAGGTAATTAAAGCATACCTTGCATACGTAATCATGAAATTTTCCACATTCCACATTTCTATATACCTTCTTAATTTTTTGTCAAGAATTATGAAAATTGATTTGAATGTGATTAAAAATTTGTCTGTGAGTTACAACAAAGAGAATGTCCTGATGATAATTAGCTGTGCTTACTACTGTATGGTTATTTTAAGTCAATAATATTATTTGTTACGAATTAAGCGGTAAGGAGTAGGCTAGTTATTATTTTCAAAAAATCAAGTTTTTGAAAATTTCATTTTCTTGAATTTCGATATCTCGAAAATATTAGCTGAAAAGTTCAAGTAAATTCAATGATAGTTTTTGATACATTCTACAATTACTGAAGGGTTCTCTGAAAAAAGCGTGTAAAGAATTAACAAACGCGGTAATAAGAACACTCTAGAAGGCAGAATGTGACGTAGATAAATTTAAATCCTAGAAGCTTACACATCGCCAAAAAAAAACCTCTTATATGACCCAGGAATGGATGGTTCGATGTAAGTCAATAAATAATTAGTATTTAAGTGCATAAATCAAGTGTGAAACTTTAAATGAATGTTTCTCTGAATTATGTTTTTACAATCGGTGACCACTGAATTCAAAAACCACTCAAGATGACCACTCAAAAACTTTTTATTCTTATAATAACATTGTATCATTTATTTTACTAAATAAATTAATCTAAAGTAAAAAAATATATATTTAGTGTACTCAATTGTTCACGCCGCTGACTATCCCTAACCGATAAATAGCACTCACAGCACAGAAAAAAATTTAAAATTAGAAAAAAAACAGTTTAGAAATATTCTTTTGTGCTATCAGTTTTCTTCTTTTATCAGTTTTGGTTTGAACTATCATAAAAAATATAAGAAACAATGACATATTTTTGACATAAATGAAACTATTATCTGTTCAGAGCGAACATTTCCGTTGATCTTGAAGTATGTTCCAGTACCTATGTTTTCCTGTTTTGTCATTATCCCAACAGATTCTGCTGCAGATAATTATCTACTTATTTATTTACTAACGCATAATGCAATTACTTCATTGGCATTTGAAAATCTAAGCAGATAGGTACCAATGCAAAACAGTAATTTATTCATTCTATGTGCATTTAATGGCTGCTGTCCAAGAATATAAATGACATTTCTGGCTTTAGGCGTTTATCAATATTAAAGCAATGTTACGTTACATCACGATATTTTCCGCAATTTATAATTTTTATCGGAATATATTATTTTTGCTTCTTTGTTAAATGAAATAATATTGTCTTATAAGCAAATGACTATTTTTCATTTCATTTTTATATTTACCGTTCTAAAACAAACTTGACTTTATTTTCCCTAATATAATATTTGATTACCTTATTTTAAAGTATGACATCGACCTTATCAATTTTTTTTATTTATCAGAAAAATATCCGTTGTGGCAAAGTACAAATAAATAGAAAATCATTATTAAATTCCAAGAATACTATTGGCGTGTTGTATTTGTCGTTAATACAAAGTAAAGTAATCCCACGACAACCCACGTACGGGTCTAGGGGTTGAAGTTGGTATAGTAATTCATTACAATTTTTTCAATCAATGTGATTACGAGTGTGGAGTGATAAGTTCCACGACTCACTTTACACTTGATTTAAATCAGTTGTCTAATCAGAGCTAGATGAACTTAAATTTTGGTGCGCGAACCCTCGTCCGAACCTGGATTCGAACCAGGGACCCCACACGCAAGAAGTCAGTGCCCTACCTACTAGACTACTTAAACTCTTAGCGTTAATACACTAATCCCAAAAATTAAATAATTTAACAATCTATGCAAGGAATTTAGTGCTAATGTCAAGAATACTACTGGTATTATTATAAAATTTCAAGAATTCTCTCAGATTGACGTATTTTTTCACAAGTTGATAAGCCCAAAGTCTTTGTTTTACCGATATGCTAGTGAATATTCGAAATTATTTTGAATGATCTCACAGTCAATTTAGGTAAAACTATAAATCAACGGTTTTCAGAATACCTGTTAAATAAATTCAGAAAAAACTGTTCTAACCTAGAGTAGGTTTCTCACTCCAAACACTATAACATTTCAAGGGGACTGAATGTCTTGTGTATCAATTGACGCATTATTTCATTAAAATAGTTATGTAAGCAAAACAATTATAGCTTCTATTATCAAAGCTCATTGATCGAAGTTTTGAAAAAACTTGTTTTGTTCGCGGCTGAACAGTATACACTTCGTTCTACCATACACCCACACTGGGCGCTAACATACTGTGGGTTGACTATTATTTATCAAACTTGGTTATGTGGGATAACTAATCTGTGTGCATGGCTTTTATTCCTGTAACAAAAAATACAATAGTACAGTTGCTACGCAGTCGGTTCGAATACGGTTCTTGGGGATATGTTACAGCCAAAAAATTATATCTAAAAGCTTTTCACCGCAAATTTTCGAAAATAAATTTTGGGGTAAGTAATGTCTATAATTTGATCAGCAAACTACATTTTATTTGTCTTATTATAGCTGTCTTATTAGCGTAGGAAACAGATTAGAAACGCCAGTCAGTTAAGCAACGAAATAAATACAAAACATGTCTTTGTGGATATGACAGAGCACGGATGACAGTTTAAATATATCGCATTCAAAAATAAGGCTCAGGCCATATTTTCCAATGAACCGAAAGAATTTTATTTTGTTCAATCAATTCATTGGTACCTTAAAGTGAAATTAACAAAAAAAAATAAACCCTTTAAGCAGGGGCGGATTTGACCATTTCGCCGCCCTAGGCCTCAGAAATATTTGCCGCCCTTTTCGTCAATTATATTATATGTAAAAATGCGCGATTTTTTTATATAACCTAGAATACTTTGCTGTTTTTCGTTGCGCCCGAGCTCACAAAAAAGGAATATCAGAGCAAAACCGGTACCGGTTCGTTCATAAATATTCCCTATTATTGCGCCCTTACCACACAAATAATTATTAAAATACACACACGGTAAAAAGCCTTAAAGTACCTAAAAAAAAAAGAATCCAAAAATACAAATTTTTAACAGTCCAAAACCGTATACACCTTTACATCGCATATAATTCCAACGTCTTCGCTCATATTTTTATAAGTAAGTTTACTATTTCGTTCAAAGTTTGCTTCCGCACTTGACTGGAGATCAAAATATGAACTCGACTACTATAAATTAATGTTCAATATGTTATTAGTTAAGGATGAACCCGAAATATTTTGACCTATGATGTTCTAGATTTCATTTTATAGAATTTTTTTTAGGTATTTTCAGATACTTTGTAGTTCCTTTTTAAGTATTTTTGAGTTTCTTTGGTCCTTTACCGTGATCGCATTTCGATATTTATTATAAGTCAAACTTTTTAATGTCCGAAAAAAATCATCAGATATTAGAGAATTCGGTTGGCTTGGGGTGTTAGGCTCATTCAACTCAGATATACGTATATATACGACAGAAAAAAACAGATGTCCCAAAAAAAAAATCGAAAAATGGCCGCTCCAAAAAAATTCGAAAATTTGCCGCCCCCGAAATTCGCCGCCCTATGCCCGGGCCTACCGGGCCTAATTGCAAATCCGCCCCTGCCTTTAAGACACAAGGCTGGCTAATAGCCGCCTATGTTTTTTCTCGTTGCGGATGCATGTCGGCAAATAACCGCTCGTTTTGGTTGCGCAAATTATTTTTTGGAGGCTTGGCAATAGCAACAATAAATTCTAACTTGTTATATAACGTAACCAGGAGAAAAAAACAACGTGGAAATTAGTACGTCATTTGGTGGATTAATTGGTTTATTTATGACAGCTGGTCAAACAATGGCTATTCTGCTACGAGCGGATGTATGTCATCTTTTGCTCAAAAATGCCGCAACCACTTACTTCACTTTTGCGCATTATATACTTGGAAGCATTCAACCGAATTTCTAGATAATTTACTTAAGAAGCTTGAAAATGTTTGCGATTTCAATTCATTGTAAATATTTTTTAGATAAGATTATTTAAATCTAATGTCCATGTTTGACTCGCTAGGTTTTTAAATCAATACGATGTTTTTAAAAAAAACTCCCCAATGCGAAAAAAAAGAAGACAAACTAGTATCACTCGAGTCAATACATAGCAAATTTAATAACCCACGTCCGGAAATGAAAAATTATACTGCACTGGATACGAAAACATTTTTGTTGTATTTTAATAATGCTTAATGTGTTTGTTTGTATTGTCGCATAAAAATTACTCTGTTCCGAAAAAAAATCATGACGTTTATCAGTCTGATGTAGACAGTGATCACGAAACATATGCTCAGCAATATAAATAAGTATAAGTAATAAAATAAGACAAATAAGTCCTTCTCGAATATGGGTTCGAATCCGTGACTCTATTCTTCAACAGTCTGTATTTAGCCTAATGATAAGTCTTGAGATTATGTTCATAGTCGTTTGGACTATGTTACACAGGAGTTCAGACTATATAAATAGCAGAAAAGCGCATAATGCATAGAAATTTGGCTTTTTAGCTATATTTTATAGCTCAGAGTACTGTGTACATAGCGTATGCGTCATGTTACATAGTAGTACATACATGGTAGTATGTTGCATAGTAGTATATACTATGTAGATTGCGAGATTATGGCTGTGGGAGCTATATTTCATAGCTCAGGGTGCTAACTACATAGCGTATGCGTCCATTAATGTTGCGCTATGTAGGATTTTTTTTTAGTGTAACGTGAAGCATTAGACGAAACATTTACCCTACAAGATTAGCTGTTATGTGTGTGGGCTCCTAAATAAAGATTAGCAAAATCCATTGAGTGGTTCACAGTAAAATGAATATAACCTAAAAATACGCTGAGGCAAGGTCGAAATTAATTTATACACCACGCCACATTATCACTCACATACAAAACTAGCGAATAGACCGATCGAATAAAGAGCAAAATTACTAAATACCTTAATGACTTCTACAGTCCGATATATTAAAAAAAAAAATTTTCAGTTTTCAAAAAAACGTTTTAGTATAAAGTGCCTACACTGTATAATATTTTTCATAGAATTAGTAAACAGTTTATTTTGAAAATTTTAAAAAGTAATTGCATATATTTATTAATAACTTTCGTGCTTAATAGAATGTGTGTATTCGACTATAATCTCAATATTTTATTCTTTTTCAGCTCCAGGTACGACATGTCCTTATTTAATAAACATCTCAGTAAGTAATGTATTTATTTTAACTATTACGAGCATATATGTCGAATAAATAGCACTCCTTCGATATATATTTATTTGTCATTACTTCAATTGACTTAAAACAAACAAATTTTTCTAATTGAATTTTTTCATTTGCTTCTTTCTTTTTCTTTCACTTAACCATCCATCCGTTCTCCATTGGCACTAACTGCCGTAACTTAACCGCATATCCGTAGATGTAAATAATGAAATTCAATTCCCACTCAATTTAGGCGCTCTAATCTTATGATGACTCAGAAAAAATATAGTTTGGCTTGCATACTTTCTCTTTTCGCGTTCATTGATTACTTTGAGAAGAAGGCAAAATATTGAAATGCTTCGTGCCCGGTCACCAAGTCGAGGCGGAAAGGAGTTTAGTCGTGTTGCTGCTCAGTGCTTAGATAAACAATTCTCCAAAATATTTTTTAATTAAATTAATTGAATTTCGCTTAAAAAGCTTTGGGTGGTGTGCAAAGAAGTGATGGAAAGACGAAAAAGTCGATTTCATGAGTTTTATAAAGGGGATGGATTGATGTGGTGGATCCCTGGGTCTTCTACTTTCAAATGAGATTTTTGTTTTACCGTTAGTGGCAAAAAGTTCCATGTTGGATGCCATGGTTTGGTATTTCGTGTGCTAAGCTATAGCTAGAAAACCACGGACTCGTATTTTGCGGTTCCTTGTGTAGATTCTGTCAGCATGGACATGTGCTGGCACAACTGTATCGCGCGGATGCGAACGGCACGATGTATGAATAAACGGAAAATATGCTAATGTCCTAATCAAAATCGCATTTCGAAGTAACTTGTTATGCAATCTAGATCCGAGGGATGATTGCTGGTGGTGGTTACCTTATTTGTCCTTTAGTATTGGCTGCTACGAGATGAATACAAGAGCAGATTTGGGCGGCAGCGGATGTGAACATTTGTAGGTTAATACATGAGCAAATTCGAATATTCGACTAAGGTTTGTGAGCTTTACCATAGAAAGTTTGCATATATGAAACTTCTGTATTAATTCCAATTCAACTCATTCAAATAAAAAATCACGAAATATATTGAGATATGTTGTAGGCCGCAATATAACTTTCCTTGAATGTTCGGAAAATTGATAGCTCGCTTCTCGGTTGAAAGACACATGGTAGGGGCCTGAGTAGACGAGCGTGCTAAAAGGCGATGGGGCTCTCGCAACAGAGTGACTTGCTTCCGTTCCAGTTTTACTTGTGGTGGTATGGCGAATATGTTAACAGACTTCCAAAATCACTTTCGGATTCGAAAGAAAAGTAGGACGCACGCTGAACGACATCACGAGCTCTTCCGAAATTTCCAGAATAAATTATCTCCTCTTGGAGGCTTTGCTGTATGTCCCGATGGTAACCGGAATGGAGCGCAATGGTTTTAATCAGAACGGTATTAAAACTTAAATCTGCATGTCGAAAACGATTAGACGGCACTCTGACACTCCTGTGTCTCGCTTGTGTCCTTCTGTATTCGACACTGACATTTGTTCTCGCCTGTTCTCAACCGAACCACGCTGGACGGTTTTTAATCAGCAGTTCTACATGGCACGGCAGTGTGTTTCGAGCACATTGCATTTTAATTTGATTAATGACTTTTTGAATGGTTTGAAATTTAATAGCGTAGGAAAGAATAATATTTTGGTGCTTATAGGAATCCACGTGGTAGATATTGTTTCGGGTTATCAAATTCGTTTAATCTGGCTGAGTCGCTTGAATTTGAAATCGAAAAACAAAACGTCGTTTTTGGATGGAATTGTGTCATTAGTAACTTATCAAAGGCGTTGCGTACTTATAAAAATTGGAGTGAAGGAAGTTCGATATCTATTGCAATTAAATCACTGTCCACATGCAGCCATTTAATTAATTAACATCCCGTTGACATAATTTATAGCACTTCATTTTGTCAAAAATTCCGTAGACACGTTAGCATAGACATTGCATTACTTTTTCATAAATAAAAAAACTATAAAAGATATCAGAATGACGAATATTTTGTAACATAAAAGCACTTTTCAGTAATTTTTTGAAATTCGTAGTATAATGTTTTATTGTGAATTTATGAACAATAAAATTAATCGTTTTTTCCTCTTGACCAATGCTTACTGTGATGACAATTCGATTTTCTTATGAAAGCCGAAGAGAAAAAAACGAAGCTTAAAATCATCAAAACAGCATTAGTTTGTTTTTTTGTATTCACAACAGAATATACAATTTGATGCATAAATTCCTGCATTTCTCCAATGCCCGAAATCCCGATATTATGATCCTTTAACCCTTGAAGTAATAAATTATACATTCATTGGCATTAGTTTCTCCTTCACTCGGCATTACGTCTTCTTGCGCGCGGAACAATACGAAAGTCAACAAAAAGATCTGCTGTCGACACATTCCGAAACATTTGTCAAATATATGAAGGAAATGTCTTCTAGCGAACATTTAAATAAAAATAAAATAAATAGATGTGGAAGGCATTTTTATATAAATTTACAGAACAGAACAGAGAACGAGAAAAAAGGCGATATGGTGCGGTAGCGAAGCTGCCACCGCGCGCATTGAGCGTTGTATGGGAAAGCATCATTAATCATTTTGCAGTGTACAAAGTCAAAGTCTTGAACGTTGTTTTTTTTTTCATTTCTCTTCGACTTAAGGGAAAATTCAACATTCGTTTTTAGCTACTGTAACCGATCAAAACATTACCAAGCAGAACAGCAGTGCAGGTTTCAAGTAAATCCCTTTAATGTGAATGGATTTAATCGTTTCGAATCGGGAAACAGGAAAAAAAATAGTTCGGGCTGTATGATTGGTACTTGTGTTGTTTGCATGGAAATGGAAAATGTCTACGTGCTAGAAAAAAAAACTAAAATAGGAACGACAAGTGAAAGAATTACATTTGTCAAAACTGAGTCGAGAGTGGAGAATGTTTGGTGCACAAGTATGTGTGTTGAAGAAAATCGAGAAGGTCAGTAATGATTTTATTACTAATGACCACTTGGTAACATTTGGTGTATGACTGAATGACCGCGTTCAAGTAGAGTTTGACCTGAAAAATAATATGAGAGCGAAAAGTCTGATTAATGTTGATAGAAAATTTTCCTTGTGATGAAAGAACTTACTAAAAAGAAAAGTAATACGAAAAAGCTACAGTAGTTTTGGTGTAGTAGACAAATTATTTTATAACATGAACAGCTAATTTGTTATAGTTGAATAGATATTGGTTTGATATTGTTAGTGCATACTGCCTATAACCTTCATAAACTTCATTTATTTGAATAAAATTTTATTTTAATTTAATTTTATTTAATGATGAAAATTTCAAATGATCAAGGATTTATTGAAATAAACTGCGTGATTTTATTAAGCCGATTGAATAATAAGATCCAGTGGCGTGGCGTTCATGGAAGCAAGGGAAGCATTGCTTCCCTTACATTTGGCTGACATGAGTTTTAAATTAATAGTTTTCACTTCGAAATCGTGAAATAATCGCTTATAAACATTTAAAAAAAAAAAATTCTCAAATCAAATTGTGAACATCTCACATAGTTGATCTGGTAACACCACAGAATCAAAATAATGAAGGAACAACCACGACTTGGAAGCAATATAAAAATTGCATCTACGAGCATTTATTTGACCCCATATAGACTAGACTGTGACGTCATTAAAAAAAATGTGTCTATACGGTATGTTTGGAAGCAATGAAGATGTTGCTTCCAAGGGGAAATTATCTTCTCAAGAGAGAGACTCAGAGCGGAGCTGCGAACGCATGACTACTGTGGAACTTATTCCTGCGTTCCCCTCACTAGTAGCAGGGTAAATTGTTATTGTTATCATTTTGCTTTGCTTGTACAGATTTTTTTGTGAATGAATAATGCTTGCTGTGAGCCATAGACATATAAAGAATGGACACGCAATCACAATGCATGAGCCCGTACGTGAGTGAAGCAATTTTACTACACATGCAATCTTACTCTCTGTAAAACAGCTTTCCCCTCAATGCCGCACGCACCACCCCTCAGCGCTGTAGACTCTCTATGTAAACATTCATTTCAATCCATCCAATCTACGGGGTGGTTGGGATAACGGGGAAACTAATACATTTCAACAAATTTCCAAACACATCAACTTTTCTGCATGAAATTTGTTATTGTTTTATACAAACACATTGAGACCAGAGGTCGAAAATTGCTTCATTTCTCTCGGCCCATTTCGTATCCATTCTTCTTATATCTATGCTGTGAGCGAATTTAAATTACGAGATGTGGCAAGCATTGCCAGATGTTCTGGATTCGATAAGTCGTTTTATTTATGATTTATATTATCACATTATTTTTTGTGTGTTCTATTTTGTATGGAAACTTTTATGAAGGTGTTTTCAATTGGCGGCGGATTTTAGTCACTTATAGCCTATAGGATTTGGTAGTAATATTTCAATGTTGTAATAGGTAAAGCTGTAGACTAGAATTGTGTCGAATTAAATGTGTAAAATTACTGTGTAAAATTGGATGATACTTTTGATTGATATTTGAAATAGAGAAAGGTTGAAATAGGTGAATGTGTTCACTTGTTCTGTGGGTCAATATTTTAGAATTCGTCAACTTATCTAATTTTCATATAATTAGATCTCGGTAATTTGCTGAAAAAAAACATCATCAACCAGGATCGATCGAAATCGAATTCGTAAATTGTCTCTATATCAAAGAGATGTATCTTCTCGGTAGTTTGATCGGAAAATTAATAAATGAAAAACTCGGAACGGATTATCGGTTGTAATCTTAAACAAAAATAATTTTGCTGGTTATGTGTACTATTTTCGAGCGTTTCAGACATTTGGCGAAATATCGGATTTTGTTATTTAAATAATGCTAAAGCTGTGAACAGGCTTAGTACAAATAGTCCTTTTACTTTTCAAGTTTGTTTCCGGTGATTTGAAGAATTGCTGAGTAGTCAATATAAATATTCAGTGATATTGCTCACAGTTAGGAGAAATTGAGAAACAATGAAGATAATGAACATTGTGTGTCATTGAGGATGTCAAGAAGAACAATTACATAGTCATAATGAAAATGTGTATTCTTACAATAGGGGTAAATCACCTACAGACAATAAATATTTTGACAGTACATAACCGATAATTGCCAGCTCACTTGGACCAAGCAAAGGTTTTTTTCCGGCACATCAAATTATATTCAAAATGACCTCATTAGTTTCAAAACGATATCATTGTAATGCAATTCAGAAAAGCAAATTCATAGCAATAATATTAGATAAAACAACCGATATATCATATCGATCACAACTTTCAACAACCTTCGGTTACATTACTTCTTTCTGGGCAGATAAAGATACTTTCATAAATCTCACTTATGTTTCTGATAACCAAAATGCGTCCCGTTCATTTAACTTTGTTTTGCATGTTGTCCGAAAATTCAAAGCCTTGAGGAGCCTCTGTAATATCTGCCAAAACAACTGGTTTGCAAACATGTATAAAACAAATGGATAAAAACGCAATATATATTCATTTCTTCGAACATCGACTAAATTTGATTTTATCTAAATCGTGCAATAGTATACGCGAATGCAGAATTTACCAAATCTATTACTAGTTTTTCAACAACGACAATAATTTTATTTGCTTTGTATTTATTCGTCAAAAAATGCTTCAGAAATTAGCTCCGAAACGGTGGACTTTTAATGGTTGGTTATTTTTAACAATTTTTCTACAATAAAGAGCAATTAAAATAACTCGTGGAATATATAACGCAAAATGATAGTGCTATTTGAGGTGGAGAGATCGTTAATAATGAGAGTGGGCTTTTTATTTTACTTAAAGATTCTTAGTTTATTTTTCTGTTGAATGTTTAATGTAAAAAAAACATACTGATCGATATGCTTCAGTCCTAACAATGTAATATACTGTATCATATTCACAAAATGGCAAAATTTGAAGATCAAAAACAAGCTTCAAGAAATAGTTTCACGGTAATTGGGAACGATTTATGGTTGATTTGTGAAACACCAAAACGTCGTTAAACAGCAAGGTGCATAATTGAATAAATTAGAATGTTGTATCATTCTTTACAAGTGCTTATGTCGAAATAATTGGTAGCATAATCGTTAAAATAAAGTCAAGGTTTTCATCCTTAAAAAGTTTCAGATTTTTAAATCTTTTCAATTCTTCGAAGTTTGGCCACTTTCAAAAATATTATATTTCTAGTTCTAGGAATGTTATTATTTTACTGATAAATATACATATGGTTTCTTATTGTGTGAAGGACTGTGAACTTTTATTTTCATAAGAATACATAATGTCTACTCTCACGCCCCCGTTAGTAATTCCTGGGTGCTTTTATACAGGGGTTCTATTACACGTAACGAATTTGCGGAAAGCGTAATCAACCATGGACGTCAGCCATGGACATCAACCAATTGCTTCCCTTCGGTAAATTGTTACGCCACGCCACTGATAAGATCCTCTTCATCTTCACCTCAATCGTACGTAGGTACGTCTATTGAAAAACTGATAAATCGACTCCAGTAATAATTTTTGACTGCTCTTCTTATGCTGATCAAAATTTGATAATAATAGCACTTGCTATAGCAATCAAATAGGTTTTATATCTTATCTAATATTGAGAATTCATAAGCTTATGGAGCTTAATTAGACGAATCATCTCTTAATTTTTGATTTAGATCATGTGTTGGTAAAAAAACCAATTAAAAACTTGGTCTACATGCCTAAAGTCCAATCAATTTATAAACGCTTCTTATAAGCTCAGTCCCAATTTCTGAATCTCCACACTGAATTTCCGGGAACTCTAGGAGTATTCACTGGCAAGTCGTACTACCCAAATCTTCTTTGATCTTCGTTTAGCTAAAAATATTTACCAAATAGATGGATCTACGACAAATTAAGCATTATGCTTTGACTTAAGAAGACAGAAGGACGCTGAATCAAGTAAGATGCAATTAGGCAGCTTTCTGTAATACTTTAATTACTGAGACGATACCTATCACTATGTTGGTTGTGTCACATTGCAATTTGATGAAGAAATTTGAATGTTTACCTTAGGCGTAGATAGTGTGCTAACTCAGTGCTCTATTTGGGCCATTAACTTTAAGATTTTCTTCTGTGATTTCTGTGATTAGACCAAAACCGAACATTATCAGATACAGTGCTGATCAACTGGTCAGCTAAACAAACCTTTAAAACTTTCGGCGCCGCGTCACCCGTACTTGGGTGACGGGTGTGCTTCCATGGGGACCGCGTCATCCATATATGGGTGACGCTCTTCTTGTTCAAGTTAAATAAGCTCCATTTTTTTGTGTAGCTCTCTAATACACTATATGTGCATTTACGATCGTTGTTCGTAAAAGTAAATGTAATGCTAATTTGCGACACTATTTGGTGGTTTTCCGTATGTTTGTTGGATATGACACCATCTAGTCGCTCCTGTCCATGCCAGTTTTTCCAATATTGTACGCCATTTTCGTCAAAGGTTTCATTTTCGGAGGACGACCTTCGGAACTAAGCAATGTATCATTTATAATGGGTCGAAAGCTCTGCAAACGTAGATAATCGACAACGCACGGACCTACTCGAGTTGCATTGTTGGTATTCCAACTTACCTCTCCGTTGACGTTCTGGTGCGCCGACAGCAAAATTTGGGCCCGCGAGAAACTCAACCGAATCACGCTTGGCGCCGAATGTGTTAATATATCAGGATCCCCAGGAATTATAAATCAAGTCGAAACAAATATTTTAGTCCTTTATAGCCCCTGAGATTTCCAAAGTAATGATAGCATTTTGATCTACAGAATAAAGCAGGAATAACTTCGTATAATCTGTCAGGAATTAGATCATACAAGTTTTTAATAATATTTTCAGGACTTTCAGCCTATGTCCGTCTTAAACTTATTACGCTATCGTACTGTCGGTTGTTTACATAAACTCGTCTAACAAGCTATCGCCAAAGGTTATCAATGATATTTAAATCTGGAAAACGGGATGGGTAATTTAAAACGGCGATGTTTTCCATTAGAAACCATTGGATTACTCGCCTTGTTATGCATGATCATGTTGCATGATCACTCTTTGCTTCTCATGAATTCATTCATATCAGCGGCTGCTTTCTAGAGCATTCTTACATACTTTCCTACATCTCATTGTCTTCCAACAGAGTAGCGCAAAAGTTTCTGCCTTTAGTATTTCTTTTACAAAATTTTAATGAAAGTTTAAATTAGTTTAATATTATAATTTTATTATAAAGTACACACATTAGGTAACATAATATGTAATTTGTGTGAAGTATGTCTTCCTTCGCTTTCTATACAGGCTAAGATCCGCTTTCTGAAACTTTAACATAAATTAGAGTAGAGTATCTATCGAAGTTGCGTCCCACTCAACTTGTATATATCGAATCAGCTCTTACTAATTTTTTGGTCTGGGATCTCTGAAGGCATTTCCTTTTAATTTGGGTTACACATTTTGAAACAAGGAGGATATTTTTTGCCTGTAATTTTCACCATTAACAAGCATTCCTTGCTCAACAAAATGAAATTGGCTTTTTCCGCTACTGCTCACTCCGCCAGCCACCATGATTTTTAAGCTGAATTGATTTTTAACCTGTATTACGGGAATATTTGCGGGATCGCTAGTTCTCATTGTTTTACTCTGTCGAATTGGATGCAGATGAATCTACGAATCGTCCGTAAAAAGGATGGTTGCACGTCGGAATCTGCCACGGGCATTTTCGGCAGCTTTTTCAGCTTTTGACAGGAGCTCAATCGACCTCGAACGTTGTTATTGGAAAGTAAAGGTTTGTTGCGTTGTCTGTGGACTTGTCGCCCCCAGTTAGTTGAGTTGATCGAATGTATCGCTGAACGGTTCGCTTCGACACTTTTTTAGATACCTTCGGGTAGTGTTTAAGCCGTTTTGTCACTGATTTGACACTGACACAACTCCTGGCTTATTTTCAGCCAATGTTCGAATCTTTCTTTTTGCTTCTGTAGAAAGTACTGATGATCAACTACTTCTTTTCATATCGTCGGCTTTTTCACAATGTCCTTATGGACCCTCAATGTTTTACTTCTATTGCTGCTGCTGTAGCCCAATGGATGAATTCGTTGAACTTTAAAACGCTTTTGAATTTCACTATTTACCATTATTATCGCAAAAAGTCCGATGTGTTAAAGATTTTCAAAGTTTTTCAGGTTTTGACAAAAGGTCGTTAAAAACAAAGTTCTTGGGTAAAATTGGTACTTTCACTGCAGCCAACAAAACCTTAATAAATAAATTTATGTTTTCAATCGTCCTTATATTATACCACAGATATACACAGATATACCACTTGAAGTTAATTAAAAAACACCCAAGTAGTAGTGGGTGTGCATATTTTATTTGGGATTAGACATACGTACTAAACCTCTTCGAATTTTGGTACCTGTTTTTGTCGACTCTTAAACAAAAGTCATTATTTTGATATTATTACTAAAATTTTTACTCTATCTCTATACAAGAGCTAATTAAAGTTACGCAAATTTGAGAAAAATGAAAAGAAGTCTGAAAATTTTTAAAGATAGTTTTTTCCCTTATAAATTCATTCGGGTTGATTTTTCATGTCGGAGGGCAGAAACTTAATAAAAATATTTTGTAATCAGTAGGTCCGCTCATATACTCGTTATCTAGTACTTAACAAGGACTTTATAAATAAATAAAGCATGCAACTGAAATAACCCTAATTTTAACCCGTCATAAAACGATATGTAGATAATTCCTTACTCACGGCGTTTCCGAATTCACGTCTTCGTCCTCATCTTCAGCTTGTTATCCCAGATTGTGACGTCAGCAGAGTAGCTGAGCTATTCTAACAGTTTAAAGCTGACCAACATGAGATGTCCAAAATCGTTAGCTTTGCCTCGTAACTTTGCCACAAAAAACCAACAAGCCAACGAAAAGTCTAATCAGAACGTGACTTCGTTAACTGTTATACAGGGGAGCAATACTTGGTCTGACATGATATTCTGTTATGAAAATCTGCAATTCGGAAAGGCCCTCAATATGTGTCACTAGTGATCACGTTGATATAACCTGTGCAACATATTCGTTTTAACCAAGGGCAAAATATGCACTAAAATTTCCAGGGAAAGATACCAGTATTGAACTGTGGGTGAATTATGGTCGCTGATGATACTCTAGCGTCTAAGAAAGGATATTATTTGTGACCACCAGTTATACATGACAGCAGCCATGTTTTTTTAAATTTTCTTTGCTATGGGCGCATGAATTATAGCTCAGAAAATCAAAGTTTCAGTGATAACGCAGTCAACTAATCTTATCGTTAAAATTCATTGAAAAAATCAAAATGCTATATTTTCTAATAAAGTCTCTTAGCGTTAAAAAAATTTCTACTAAGGTAAAATCCTAATCCAGGATCACTTAAATGATTTAAAAGACGTAATGCTTAAAATCATTTCAGTCTTCAAATTACAAGCAGTGGTGAATCTATCAGAATATTTTTCAAAATCTCTTGCAAGCCAATGCAAATTTTAATGGTCAAATGTTTCTCATTTGCTATAAAATCACGAACACAATCGCTTGTCATTTACAGTAACTGGTAATTTGTTAAATAAAATAAAAAAGACAGAAAGTAATACGAAAGATACAAGTTGCTTCTATTTTGTGATTATGTCAATGTGTGATATGTGTTTATACCAAATTTACACGCTTCCTCTTGAAATTATTGAATAAAATACAAAATGCATTGAACGAACATTATCTTATTTACTATCATACGAACAATTATTCCATGATCAGCTTTTCTCAAAGTATTTTTATAATGAACGTCACTTCGAGTGTCAGACTCCTAACTTTCTTTCTTGACGTATCACTCATCCTTTGCGCGCTTCAAGAAACAAAGTAATTAACGAAACTCTAATCAATCAATCAAACTTGGAGGATGTCACTTTGTTAGTTGTTGGGTACAGGGTTTTGCTTCGACACACCGAAGAACATAATCTGGAAAACGAGTGTAGAGTGATGTATAGACACGAAACAACGTATACACCCCGAATTTTGTGACAAGGAAGGGGTGTAATATGGTGTTGAACATTTGAAAATTGTATTTATTTTAATTGTTTAAAATTTTGAATGGTGTACGATGTTTTCTTTGCCTCCTTCCGAAATCCAACTAAAAATTCCCAAGAAATTATAACGAGTACTAATTTATCTTCGGTACTGCGGTGATCATTTCAGAGACGTAAATACAAAGATGTGAAGTAGCCAAATCAAAGATAAACCAAAACCAAAAGCTAGTGACTACGTTTCACAATTTGGAAGGAAAGCCACAATGTTCTCATTCAACGTATGTTACTTGTCCACAAACTTTGATTCTCTTATCGAAGGACATAAATTTCCAACAAACGGCTGCCAACGTGTGTCTCCTTATTTCGAACATCCCATAAATTCTCCTTCAACCAAATATCTCGAACAGAATCCTAGTTTGTGAACTAATATCTCGTCTGTTATATACTACGAACTGTATCATTGCTTAAGCCTGAAATTTATCATAGCTCTCACACAACTCACGGATATGATGCATTTTCACACATATCCCAAACACGGCTACTGAAAATTCGTCAACGAAGGCGGTTTGCGTTGAGATTCCATTGAATATGTGCTGTTGTCACGACGAAGAGCCGGTGAAAGGTTTCATAACTTTGAGAATAACATTCTGTACAGAGCTGGCAACTTACAATCTAAGCATCGTCAGGACGAGTTTAACTGTTCCGGAACATTACAAACTTATCTTGGTGAAAAGGGAGCGTCTGCCTATCAACGGACGTCGCTTTTCCGCACCTGACATAAATTTGCTTCGGTTTCGGGTGTCGCGTTTAGAATCTTTGAGGAACTAACTCCCTTTCCGTACCCGATCCCAGAAAGCACACATTTCATTCATTTCGTTCTCGTATCACGATAAGCGTGGTTGCTGCTGGAAAACCATTTCTGATCAAAAAGCTTCCGATTGGGACGTTGAGAATTGAAGGTGCAAGGTTTGAGATGAAATTTATAGTGTGGTGATTCTATTTGCAGTAAGCATGGCCGATTGTGGGAGAAGAAAATTCCGCAATCGCAACGGCGTGGACTGGTATCCGCTGAGAAAGCTATGCAGTATATGTTCGTATTACGTACATCCTGTTGACGGAAAGAATTTCGAAAGCCTTTGAATTACACCCTGAAGATAAAACGGATACTATTGATAATGAAAAGCATATTTTTTTATCAAACAGAATATGTGTACGTTATATTCTCTCGTATGATTCTACCGTCTTTTTATGTCAATCAATGTTGCTTTTTGAAAATAAAAAAATAAACCTGCGTGTATCATGCATTACATGCTGTTAAATGTATGTATATATCAGTCGGAAAGGTGTCAGCAAACGTGAAAATGCAAAATGCTATGTTAAATTAATATAATAAAATATATAAAACGTTGGTATCGTTTTTGCAATTGTATCTTTTGTAAATAAATATATTGTAATCAAAGCCTTCCCAAGTAAGAGGATGATTTTCACTATTTATTTAATAGCTGAAAAAAAAACTCTTGAGCCTTCCTCGTTCCAAATGCCTGTGAGAAAAGAATCTCAAATACAACGATCGTGTTATGCCTAGAACATGGACACTATCTATAGTGAGCTGTGATATAGGCGCCACATTAATAGGACGTAGTTGAAAGAAGTGCGATTACAATTTCAAGTCTATTTAAATTTTTTTTGCTTGGGGATTTTTAAATTATAGTATACCAGGAACCATTAGATCGGCGAAATATAATTGTTAGCTCACATTTTCAACCGACTTATAAATTATATTAGCGAAATGCCAGCAATGCTATTGATACGATACTTCCACAGGAATGTCGCAAAAAATTTAGATCATTTTACGTAAATCAAGTTTCTTAGAAATGCAGGCTATCACAATTTAGATAAGAAATTGCTGAAATCAATAAACTATACTTTAAAATAAAATTAAATGCATGAGATTGAAAATCAGATTTTTTTTTGCTTGTAAGAGAATGTTAACAGAAGAGAAAAAAAGAGATGAGTTTACGTTTCAAAGGCTATTCTTGAAAAATATCAAGCTGAAAAATACATTTTTTGAAGTAATTTATGCGTATAAACAAAACCTGTATCCGTTAGTTTGATCATGAGACAAAAAAACAATCGTTCACTTAGAAACGACCATCTTCAACGAGGCCGCTGAAATTCAAAGTGTCAAACTCGACGGGAAAGGCTGTGACGTTCATTGTTGGGAAGATTTATGGTGTATAAATAAAAATGAATATACGCAGACTAAATAAAAAAATTGCGGGAGGCTATTGAAGAAAAGAAATGGAACAACAAGGCAACGCACTCACACACAAAACAGAAGTTGCGATGACTGCTATTCAGAACGCAAATTTCTAACTGCTTAAATGCCTGCTCTATTTTCAATTAAACCCTAGATGCTTTTATCTCTTTTCTCGGTTCAAGACACAGCACAGGTGCAGAAAATTTAACGAAGATAAAGAGGTGATCGCCACTGTACTGAAATTTTTGCAGTTAAGAAAAAAATCTTTTTTCTTAAGGTATTCAGGGTGTAGAAAAAGAAAGATTTAGTTTAATGACTTATATCGTTCATGCATTTCTTTATAACACCAAAAAAGGGATGCGGGTATAAACTGTGTATAGGAAATTCAATGAATGTTAAGCTTTTAAAATGCTAACTCAAGCGTATTAAATATTGCAAAGCATCTTATTTTTTTCGCTTTTCTGATGATGACAAGATCAGGCTTAAAACTGACAGATTTTTCTTTTTAAAAAAGTAGGTCTTTATTGCAATCAATTGAATATATTCTACTCAAGATCATACATTTATGCTGTTAACAAAGCTTATAAGCTAGAGGATGTCTACATACGCTGAAAAATATAGCTAGGTATTCGGTCTAAAGAAATAGTCATAATACTCTAAAGAAATTGGTTAACTTGCAGCCTATTAACTCGATTCTTTATTTCCGTAAATCATAAATATTCAATTATTGTCGGATAACATTACTTATGTCTTCAACTGGTTTTGCATTACTGAAGTCTTCCACTGGTTTTATAAATTTCGTACAATAAAAATAGATAAAATTTCCTGTTACTTGAATATACTTTTCGAAGCTAAAGATTCATACAAATTAAATTGTTTAAATTTTCTATTTTAGTTGGTAGCAATTCTAGAAACATTTGGCACTTTCTTAACTAAAGCAGATTAGTAATATCAACTAATCAAAATTTTCCTTTTAATAAATGTATTTTGAAGATATATGTACACTTTTAAACTTTTCTACCAAACCTTCACTCAAAAAAATTTTGGATGAATTTTACCCTTACAATAGTAGGAAACTGGTTTCCTACTATTATAGATGTAAATTTACAAAAGTGCGTACAAATAATATTTTACGTCTTAAATGTGTAATTTTTTTTACGAGCGAATGGTGTAATTTTACCCAAAAAAAGACGTAAATTTTGGACTAATACGCATGAAGTTTATGTAGCAATGACTACTTTTTACGAGTCTTTTAGGATAATATTTACTACACCATTTATTCATAAATATCCTTAAAATTGTTTGCAAAAACTATAATAAAGATTGTTTTACCAAACAAATGACATCAAAAACTATTTCGAACAATTTTAGGAAGTATACAGTACTTAAGTATTAATTTCAGCAAGCCCCTAGCTAAGTTTCAGTTTCAATAAAATTGCAACTGAAAAAGTTTTATGATCCAAAAGCCACACACTTAAGATAGGGAAGTGCTATAACATACACTACTATTCCAAAATTAAATATCATTATCAAAAGACTGTAAATAGGTAACTTTAAATGTGGAATATAAAAACTTGTTGCAATTTCTTTAAGTTTATAATTTATTTTAATTTTATTTATACACATATGTACATTAATTTATAACACTTATAGTTACACCTAATTAGCTTATAGCTACACTTCTAAACTTATTATACGAAAAGAAAAGACTACACTTTGCACTTAACTGCTGCTATTCAAATGTAAGCAACGATCGCGAAATATTAAACTCGTGCAGTCACAATGTTACATCAATAATAAGTGAAATTCGAGCAAATGATACAATTTTAGAGCTTTTGTGTAAATGTTAGCAGCGAAGTAGTAAATTTACACTCTTTTTGCTAAGGTTTACAAAATACTATTTATTATTCAGTTGATTTGGCATAAAAGCAAAAAATGGACATCTAATGTGTAAAAAAAATTGTGATTCGTTATTTTAAACAGAAAAATGAATATATTTCCTATTATCATAGAATTAATCTTAGACTCACTTTTTAGAGTGTTTTAGACTCTTTAAATAAATCATCTATTTGCAATTAGTTCAAATTTCGAATTCTTTTCTTTCAGTGTAGGCTTTGCGAAAGTGAATGAATTATCTAGTGTGCATGGTTCCAGTAAATGTCTCTAGAAAAATTGACGACATGCAAAAACAAAATGGATTGACCATTGTAAATACTTTCATTTTTTAACAAAAAAAAATATTCTCCGCTCTTTAGCGAAACAATATTCAAATTTATTTTCACCTTGCTAAATCAGAGTTGTACTAAGCAATGAATGATTAGTTCATACAACTCATAATTCAACTGACAATACCTCCAGGTGAATAAAACGCTTATTAGCAAATAAAAGCTGTTGAAAGTAATTGCACTTATGTAAATTCATAAATTAATAAATAACTTCATAAATTCATTCACCGGACTAACACAATGATATAATTACTAACGATTGTAAGAGCTACGATTCGACTCCCTTACCATTGATATTTTATTTGTAAATGTGTTAATTTTTTCATGGACGGCTGAATAAATTTATTTGTTTAATTTTATTTAAATTTTCATTAATACAATTCAATTATATCTCCCCAAAAAAAATTCTTAGAGCTTATGACAGAGGTAAGAACTAAAACATATATTAAAGTAAAGTAATCCCACGACTACTTTGTCAGGTCTAGGGGTTGAAGCTGGGAGCGAGCTTCTTTCGCAAATTTATAATCAATGTTATTAGTTGGAGTGGTTAGTTCCACGATTAACTAGCTCTGATTTAATTCAGGTGTGTATTCAGAGCTAGGTGAACTCAAAGCTCGGTGCGAGATCGCTCGTCCAAATCTGTATTCAAACCAGGTATCCCATACACTAAAAGCCACCGCTCAACCAACTAGACTACACATAACATATATGTGTATATGTTGGAATATTGAATTATAATTTATATGTAAACCTACCTTAAGTATTGTTTGCACTCATACCTCTGTCATTACCTTTATACCTATGTTCAGTTCATCAATAAACGCCCAAGACACAAAGACGTGTTTTCATTACCGCTGTATCAACAAAGGTTATGGGCCCAGGCATACAGAAAAGTACAGCTAAGTACAGTTAAGTGAGTAGTTCGACGAATTTCGGCAGAATATCGAAACAGAAACATTTGGTGATATATTTAGTGAAAGTATCGTGCGCATTATGTCGGATATTTTGAAATATCAAATTCCTCGCCTCAACGCAAACAACTATTTCAATTGGCGTTATCGTGTTGAAATGTTGTTGAGACGAGAAGCTGTGTGGTATTCTGTAACTACCGTTAAGCCTGCGGAAAATGCTGGAGATTGGGTGAAAGCCGACGAAAAAGCGCATTCAACGATTTCGCTGTTGGTCGACGATGATCAAATTCATCACATTCGGAACAGCCAATCGGCGATGGAAGCGTGGACGGCATTGAAAAATTTCCACGAACGTGATTCTCCTGGTTCGAAGGTTCGAGTGCTCCGTGAAATAATGCGAAAGTGCGCAACAGAGGAAACGGACATGGATGTACATATAAGTCATCTGAATGAATTGTTCCAGAAACTATTGGCACTTGGTGAAGATCTGAAACCCGATTTCTTCATGAGTGCAACAATGCTCGCATCATTACCAACCAGCTATGATGCTTTGATCACTGCACTCGGAGCACGTGATTCCAACGAATTAACACCAGCATTGGTTAGTGCAAAAATCACAGAGGAATATCGTCGACGAAAAGATCGCGATGGCGGCTCAAACAACTCAAGTGCATTGAAAGTATTAAGCCATGATCATTCTGCATCATCAACGAAACGCATTTCCTGTTTTTTTTTGCAAAAAGAAAGGCCACATTCGTAATGAGTGCAGGAAATTCGCACAATGGAAAAGGAAGAGCGTATCCACGAGTGGGAAAGAAACGGCAGCTATTGTCAAGCTAAATAGTTCTGATTCGTTTCTGTTCATGCTCGGAGGATTGTCAAACGATTGGATTCTTGATTCGGGCGCGTCGGTTCACACATGTTGCAACCGCAGCATTTTCACAGAATTGGACGAGTCATACACAGAGACTGTGACTGTGGCAAATGGTCAACATGTTGCGGCGGCAGGTAAAGGCCAAGTTGTGGTGCGATTTGTAAATGCACAAGGGCACGAAAATAAAGTGACGATTGAGAACGTGCTCTACATTCCAAAAATCGGTGGTAATTTAATTTCGGTAAAACGGTTGAGCAACAAAGGTTTGAAGATCATTTTTAATGGCGAACTATGTGAAATCTGGACAAATGACGGCAAGCGTCAAATCGCTGTTGGCGACGCCATCAATAATTTGTATCGCATGCGACTCGCCAATGCAGCAATTAACCTCATAGCCAACAAACAAAAACTATGCGTGCATGCATGGCATCGCATTCTCGGTCACAGGCACATCGATGCAGTAAAAGACATTGACAAAAATGGATTGGTCGACGACATGAAAGTGGCCAAATGTAGCGAAAATTGTCACTATGCGGTCGACTGTGAAGTGTGCATCCAGGCCAAACTGACTCGTTTGTCATTCCCGAAGGAAGCCAAACATCGATCCACAAAGCTTCTGCAGCTGATTCACAGTGACATATGCGGCCCAATGCAGACGCCCACAGTGGCAGGTAAGAGATACGTATTGACACTGATTGACGATTTCTCTCGCTATACGCAAATCTACCTGATCACTCACAAATCAGAAGCGTTCTCAAAGTTTAAAGAGTTTAGTAAACTAGTTCAGAATAAGTTTGGCACATCGATCAAGTGCATCCGCTCAGATCGCGGCGGCGAATATATGGACAATGAATTCATCAAGTATTTGAAAGAGAACGGCATCAAGATGCAGCGCACGGCTCCGTACACACCACAACAAAACGGTGTTGCTGGACGAAAAAACCGCACATTAATCGAAATGGCTCGCTGCATGTTTCTTGATGCAAACCTACCAAATAGTTTTTGGGGCGAGGCCGTAACAATAGCAAATCGGCTACAAAATTTAATGCCATGGAAGTCAGTTAGTCGCACCCCATTCGAGCTCTGGCACGGAAGAACGCCTTCATATACAAACCTACGACGATTTGGCAGCAAATGTTTTGTGCACATTCCAGATGAGCATAGGCGCAAACTTGATTTGAAGGCAAAAGCAGCAATATTGGTTGGGTTCGACGCCGAATCAAAAGCGTACCGCTGTTATATTCCAGACACAAAGAAAGTCGTAATATCAAGGGACGTTAAATTTGTGCATGATGGCGTTCGCGAGAATTCAAGAAAACCTCCATTATCAAAAAAGGGCAAACAAGAAGCATTCATCGATTTTGAGTTCGATGACGATGAGCCCAAAGCGGCTCAAATACCTATTGAGGCCACAGAAAATTCAGTCAATTCAGATGCGGATGAAACTATTAAAGACAAACCTGAATCGCAAATAACTATCGAAACATCAGCAAACCTATCGTTCGACAATGATAAAACGACACGGCGCACCGCGCGTACCACAGCAGGAAAGCCACCCTGTCGACTTGGTTTTGAAGATATCAACGTTGTCATTCATGGCGAGCCATCCACGTACATTGAAGCTCTATCATGCGACGACAAAGAAAATTGGTTGGTCGCCATGAAGGAGGAGTACGAATCGGTGATGGCCAACAATACTTGGGAATTGGTCGATCTTCCCAACGGAAAAAACCTAGTCGACTGCAAATGGGTGTACAAGTTGAAAACTTACGCCGATGGTGCTGTGAAGAAGTATAAGGCTCGGTTGGTCGCCAGAGGATTCAGCCAAAAATACGGTGTGGATTATGATCAAGTCTTCGCACCAGTAGCACGTCATTGCACATTCCGCGTTCTGCTTTCAATGGCTGCAACCAACAGCATGAACGTGTATCATTTCGACGTAAAAACCGCATTTTTGAACGGCGAGCTCAGCGAAGAAATTTACATGCGCCAACCACCCGGTTTCATCGTCGACGGAAATGAGCACAGGGTATGTTTTTTGAAGAAAAGGATCTATGGTCTCAAACAGTCAGCGCGAGTTTGGAATGGGGCGCTGCATAATGTGCTAATCAATTTCGGATTGAAACAATCCGAAGCTGATAGCTGCTTGTACGTCTACAATGGCAACGATGGTTTCCTGTATATACTGATCTACGTTGACGACATCCTTGCTATCAGTGCGTCATTGAAGAGCATCGCAAGAGTCGAGAAAACGTTGAAATCCAATTTCAACATTGAAAACTTAGGACCAATAGCAAATTATTTGGGTGTCAGAGTCACACATCGAGAAGGCGCTTTCTACTTAGACCAGCAGAAATACATTGAGTGCATTGCTCATAAATTTCAGTTGGACAAATCGAAGCCGATTGACATTCCGCTTAGTCCAACATACCATAGTGAACCTGCTGGAGATGTTCTGCCAAGAAACGACAACTATCGCGCAGCCATTGGTTGTCTGTTGTACGTATCAACGAACACACGTCCAGATATCTGCGCAGCAGTTGCGATTTTATCGCAAAAGGTGGCGCAGCCGACACAAACTGATTGGTGTCAAGTGAAGAAACTCATCCGCTATTTGAGGACTACGTCTTCATTACGTCTCAAATTGGGTGGTGCAAAACAAGCGGATCAAATCATTGGATATGCAGACGCAAACTGGGCTGAAGACCGTGAAACCAGGAAATCCAATTCAGGATACATTTTCCTATTCAATGGAGCAGTAAGTTGGCAATGCAAACGTCAAAGTTGTGTTTCTTTATCTTCTACAGAAGCTGAATACATCGCTCTCTCGGAAGCTTGCAAGGAATCCATTTGGTTTCAACGTCTTTTGGACGATCTTCAATGGGGCGGCAACAAAACGACCCTAATATACGAAGACAATCAGAGTGTTCTCAAAATAATTGTGGATGATAAATTAAGCAGCCGCACTAAACACATCGACACAAGAGTCCATTTTGTTAAGGACTTCATTGACAAAGGCTTCGTCAAAATAAAGTACTGCCCGACTGAAAAGATGCTGGCAGACCTATTCACCAAAGGACTTGCCAAAACTAAATTCGAAACATTCAGAAAACAATGTAACTTAGTCATAGTAGATTAAGGTATAGAATCATTCCTCAAAAGTTTTTTCATGGCTAATGAAATATGTCATTTGTACTTTCCATATAAATTAAGGAGGAGTGTTGGAATATTGAATTATAATTTATATGTAAACCTACCTTAAGTATTGTTTGCACTCATACCTCTGTCATTACCTTTATACCTATGTTCAGTTCATCAATAAACGCCCAAGACACAAAGACGTGTTTTCATTACCGCTGTATCAACAGTATAACTGTGTAAACATGCTTATTCCCAGTCCAAATGAGAACAGACTACATGACTTAAACAGAAATAATTATTTTCAGTTAAAAATAATACTATAATAAAAAAAATAGGTACGATCATCCTAGCTAGAGAATATAAAATTGAGCACCATAATTACAAGCAACTTTATTTTATTAGCAGTGACCACAAATAATGAGTAGCCAGTTTAACATTTTCTTTTCAATTTCTATTGTGTAATAAGTTGTTTATACTGCATTCGAAGATACTTAAGTTTCCGCTTCTGCATATAGAAATTTATAGATTGTTATATTCTTCGAAAATTTGAATAGTTGCCACTATTTCCAAAATATCTTCTAAACTCATTTTGTTTAAATCTGAATAGACTTAATCTGCACGATAAGCTCTTGGGATAGACTGAAATCCATTTTGAAACGCTTATTGATGTATAAAGTGCATTAATTTTATTAAATTGAAAAGTTCCGAAGTAAATTTAGCTTTACCGAAAAATTCTTTTATATCTTAATCAACATAAAAATCAAATCTAAGATTTACATTTCTCAAATCTTTCTCAAATTTCTCAAATTTTTCGTGCCCCGATTTATCCAAATAAGCAAAATATATCAGGCTGAGAAATCGCAATTCGTCCAATGGAGAAGTTTCCCAAAGGACTGTCTATTGATGAGAATAGCCAATAAATTGGTAGTTACTTCGGCTCTGCATTACATTGGACCAAAGAATAGCAATAATTTAGTAGTAATTCATTCAGGGAAATTCATTTAACAGGCTAGACGCCTAATTGCAAAATGTAAAACAAAAGTAAAATACACTTTGATATGATTAATTAGGCGCAAAAGTGCATTACGAAGTCAACTTTTGAAAATACCAGGAACACAAAAAAGCAACTCAAAAGACAAGGTTTTGATGTAAAAGTCTTAGAGAAACATTTGGGGACATGTAAAGAAAAGTAATTTCAGTTACATCAAAAAACACCAACAATCCGGATTTACGTTGTTTGGAAGAACAAGAAGATCAGAACGAACATTGATAACACGAAAGATTTTCAAGTTATCAGCGTACATTGGACAATGCGAGGCAATCATACGAGAAAGATTATTGACGAAAAGGTTAAAGAGTAAAGTTCGAAGGGTAGATCCTGGAGGTACACCGGAGGAAGGAAAAAAAGGAGAGGATGAGGAACCACGAAAGAAGACATAACGATTATGATTAAATACAAATGACTATATCCACGCACGAGAGTAGGGGCTCAGATATGCCACATTGCTCTAATTTACGTAGGATGAGCTCATGATTGACTGAGTCAAATGCCTTGGAGAAGTCAGTGTATATAACGTCTACTTAATGGTGGCTATTTAAAGCAGAAGTAACTATATGGGAAAACTCAAACCCACGTGCTGTTGGGTAGTCACACCGCGGAGCGTCATAGACGCGATTAAATACAAGACACTCGCAAATTTTAGAAAATAAGGAAGGAAGGATTGAATTAGGACAATAGTTAGTATCTAGATGCTGATCTCCAAACTTATGAATAGGAAAAATGCTTAACACTTTGCAAGAAGCTGTAAAAGGACCATTACACATAAACTCATGTTAAATATTATGACAGGGGCATACAAAGAGAAGTTGCAAGTTTCTCTACGAAGATGTTTGGAATTCCATCAGAGCTCAAAGAAAAGCTGGATTCAAGCGTTGATATAATAAATTGAACTAGAATTCTGGTCAACAAAAATCTAAGTGCAGCTTATTGAATTTTCCTGTAACTGACCTCGTTGTATACTTTCATACTCTTCAAAAAATTGCACGAGATCAGATCTTATATGAGTTCGTTCCCACTAGAGTAGAGCCCCAATAGAACTCTTATCGGATCTGGGGGATAGAAGTTGGCGGAGGCTTAATTAATAACCAATATATATTATACTATTGTGCACTGATAAGTTTCAGGCTCCAGTTATTTCTGGTTTGACTAAAGCACCAGCTCACAGTTTGCGAGCGTAATTGGATTTGAACCTGACAAAATAGCAGCCGGCACTCTACCCAGTTGCCTATACAAGCTTCAATTGGCTTAGCTTAATAAAAAAAAAACTTATCTTTCAAATAAAATATAAAAACTACTTCTTTTTGTTTTGGAAGTTTTATCCGAAATCTGCTTCTTGCCTGGTTTTCGGTCAATTTTCTCGCAACCCAACAGTAAATTTCTTTTAAAGTTAGGTTTCATTCTCATAAAAATTCTCACTGTCTAGTTGGTTTAAAAAAATATTCCCATCATTATTGTTTGGCTAGTTTTGCTTTTGCTGCCGACATGGCGGGCTGTTATGGCTGTCTCAGAGATATATGTATTTATATAATGGATGTAATGTATGTATTTATCTATCAGGTTGCCTAAAAACTTTTCATGAACTCTTTCATTAAAGCTCGGTAGAATCTGGTTTTTGCTTCGAAAAAAAACCAAGCATTTGCCATAGGGTGAAATTGAATTCGATGCTGGGATGACATGAGAACATTCTAACGGAAAATAGAAGAAATCAATCATTCGCTTGTCGTCTTCATCCAAGTGAATGAAAAGGTCCCTTCAGAGCTGGGTCGTTGTGACAGGAAGTCTGCGAAGAACAGACACAAAATCGACGTGAACATGATGCGTAGCGTAGAGTATTGCAACGTTCGGATGCAACGATAACTATTTTTAAGATAGTATTTAAATAAATACTACTCGGGATGATAGAAATAAAGTTTTTTTTTTTAGAAATTGTTACTCAAGCTCGAATTTAACATAGTTATTTGTTGCATTATCTCTAGTTTTGCAAGCTTTCTTTGAATCGGATACTTAATTTCACTGGTTTACACGGTCGCGCACTGCAGATGAACCAGACCGCGCTAATGTGTTGGGATTAGTCAAGGTCGTTTCATAATTAATTGTCTCATTCGACTGATACTCGGCTAAACACTTTGAAGCCCATACAATGCATCGATGCTCGATGGCCTCTTAGTTCTGAGGAGGTCGACTAGGTTGCGGAATGTATCGCAGAATGTTTCTCCGTAGCCAGTCTATTCAAATCGGCGTATCGAAGAGAGCTTGAACGCAAAAGATCATTTTTCATTGAAGAAAATGTCAGATTTTAGTACAAAGCTCATGTTCGGACTGCCTATTGACCGACCATTTGCTTTTCGGTCCGATCAGGCTCTTTGTCGAGTGCTTCATTCACGCTTGAACTACTTCTGAAATACATAGATACATAGTTGTGGCTCGAATGAATTGAATAATGCGATTGGACTTTTTTCACGCGTCTCAACTTTGAACTGTATCCAAATTGGCTTTCAATGCACACACCCATGTACCGATGTCTATAGCCGGAATTAGATGACTTTACCCATTCTAAAATTCCGTTTGTTATTCCTTCGAACAAGAGGCAAAGATTAATTTGAAAATGATATTGTCTTATTTCAATGCGAGGTCGAAATGAGTTTAGTCGTGGTTTTCGTCTGGCATTGTTGGCAGAAGCGCGAGCGTTATAAATAAATGGGCCAGTTGCGTTCAAGTGAATAGGGTTTCCTTGGAACAGCGATATTGTTATGGACAATGGTAATGTGGTCAACTACTAATAGGATTGGAAAAACTTGAACACAAAAAATCGTAAGCCAAATTTTGAATAAACTGTCTAGCTAGCTGCAAGCTAGCTTTTATAACTTTCGATTGTTTTGTCTATGAAAGGTGCCTCAGTTTTCAATTGCCGTCGGCAAAGAAAGGCCGTCGATGAACTTTTTTTTCAGAATAGGGCTTCTTGAAGGCCGAAGACATCCATCAGTTGGCACCAGGTGATAGTCTCACGTTTCCATATTTCCATCCAAGTAATGTAAATAAGTCATGCTTTGATAGAAAACGGGTAAATAGTATCTAGACACCACATTCATGAAAATACCATTTCGCATTTAAATTTACAATTTTTGTACATTAAGATAAATTCAAACCATTTAAAATATTCTGCAGCCAAGCTTGCCTGGCATTTTTTTAATGCATTCCCATTCAACTCTAATCCAATTTCCTCCCTCTGTTCCTGTCATTTCACTCTCTCTCGCTATCTCTTCTAGTATTTCAATTTACGTACGACATATTTTCAATTGCAGCTGAATTTGTTCCAGAAAACGGTCTGCCCCGACGTCTACGTACGGCGTACACAAACACTCAATTGCTGGAGCTGGAAAAAGAATTTCATTTCAATAAATATTTATGTCGGCCGCGAAGGATCGAAATTGCAGCGAGCTTAGACTTAACGGAAAGACAGGTAATTGAGAATTGAATTAAGTAGTTCTTCCGTTGGCTATGTTCTTCCGCTTTTTTTTCTCAAGTGGATTTTATTTATATATAACTTGGTGAAGTAGTTTTATCGGAACGTTATCCTGAAAATTTAAGTGCAATTTATGCATGGAATAGTTTATGGTGATGTTTTTGCATAATATCACTATATTTTAGTATCCAAAGTCATTTGAAATTGCTTCCTGAAAGTTGTTAAGTAGCTTAGACAGTGAAATTATTTTTTTAAACAAAAATGCGATTCACACTTTCAGGTAAAAGTATGGTTTCAAAATCGACGAATGAAACACAAGCGGCAGACACTCTCGAAAACCGATGAGGATGGCGAAGGCAAGGATAGTTTAAAAGGTGATGATGACTATGAATCCGACAGTAGTAAGTCGATAAATTAACGCCGAAGTTTTTCACACATGATTAGTACAAAGAAATCAACGAACTAGATTTTCAATTTCTCCAAATTATTTTCAATTTCACTGAATACTATTACTATTAATGGTCATTAGTAACATCTGCGTTCTATTGTAGATTCGAAATCGAAAAAGTCATGTCAAGGCTGCGAGCTGCCTTCGGATGATATTCCGGATTCAACGTCGAATTCCAGAGGTCACAACAATAACACTCCTAGTGCAACAAATAATAATCAAAGTACAGGGAATTGTAAGTAAAATTATATAACTGGAGTAGACATTTAATTTGCTCTTAGTGCAAGACGTTAGATTTACGTATTTCTGACACTTTTCACCAATGTAAATACTTACTATTAATATTTAATTTACTTTTTCCTGTTTTAGCAACGCCTAATTCTACATTAGAATCCGGCATTTCGACTAATAATCCTGGCAGTAGTATATCCGGGTCAAATGTGATCAGTGCCGATTCGAGTGTAGCGTCGAGTGTTAGTATTGAAGATGAGGAAGAGAGTCCTGTTAAAGTGAAGAAAAAGGATGATAACCATGTAAGTATTTGACATAAATTGAATCATATTATATAATGGTGTACTTATAAGTATTGTTGAAACTAAATATTAATAATAGGCTTTAAAAAGAAGACGTTCAAAGTGTGTATGTGTGGGCTTGGGGAAAGGCGCTTAATACCTATAAGAACTCAGAGAAAAAGACTCATTTTACTCATTACTCCCCGCCTACCATAGCTTCCCGGACTTCTTAACAAAATCTAGGATAACTGATAGAAGAAAAGAGGTTATTTTCTGCATACGTGCCACATCCAAGCCAAAGCATATATATCAGAGCGCGCAAATGATGAGCATTAAAAGAGAGAATGCTCCGCAAAGTCAGCCTCTTCTTGGCAGGAAAAACAGAGGTCATCCTGTACAATACCTATTCGGTATATATATCCTCCTAGGCAGTTTTGTCCAGTCAGAATGCCTATCATGGCTCTGCAAACATTCCTGCTCTTGTTGAATAGGAATCACGCAGTCGCATGGTTGGGCTCTCAAAGGAAGACCTTCGTATGCCTGGCCACATCAGAAGTTATCCATCTAACTTTGTGGGCATCAACTACCCACTTCCGAAGAATAGTATGTGCATATGCGGTCGGCAAACCCAAGGAGGGTTCAGGGCCCTGTAGTGGAAGGGTAAAATTTTGCTTCGCAATGGCGTCAGCAATTTCATTTCGCTCAACACCATAGTGCGCCGCTACCCAGAGTAGATGCACTCTATTGAATCTGGCGACAGAGTTCAATCGTGCCCTGCACTCTTGGGCAATTTGACAGTCACTGCAAAGCAAGACGTTTGCTCCTCCACCTTTCTTCAATTGCCCACAGCAGGCAGCTCTGAGGATGGCAAATATTGCTGCTTTAAAAACAGAAACATGCTCTCCTAGAGAAGAGAATGAATGCAGATAGACACCACCTCCAGATCTAACATCTGTCTTCGAGCCGGCCATGAAGAAGATCTCGGAGTAACCCCTCGTACAGACATCTGGATCCTCCCAATTACTTCTGCTTAAGAAGATTACTTCGTACCTTCGTCCGAAGTCGAGGAAGGGCACTCGAGCGTCCGAAGACATAGTGAGCATCGGGGAGATCTCACCTATCGAATCCTTAATAGAGCAGTGCCCCATGTCATTTCCTGCGCATAGGCCAAGTGGCCGCGTGTAGCCGTTCCTGTGGCAGTTCGTTTAGCAGGGAATCAACTAGCATACTCCACAGGAGTGGTGGTAGGACACCCCATTGAAGGCATCCATTTCTCGCCTCTGTTCTCAGGCAGCAGTTGGATCCAGCTTCTGCCAGCAACAATCCCTGCGTCAGCATGACATGTATCCACTTAACTAGGACGTCACTCACGCCATGAGCTTTGGTAGCTTCACATAGCACCATAAAGGGCGCGCAGTCAAAGGACCCTTCAATGTCCACAAATACCCCCATCATATTCTCACCATTTGAAAGCGCCCCCTCAACTCTGGAAGCCGACTCGCATGATTTTCCTTGCTGATACGCATGTTGTTCATCATTCAAGGGGTTAAATTTAATCGCCCTAGTGCGTTTGTGTCGTTCAACAAGTCTCTCCAGGCATTTCAACATAAACGAAGTTAAGCTGATCGGCTGAAAGTTCGTTGGATCCGAACAGTCATCTCTCCTTGGTTTAGATACAAAAACTACCTTAACCTTTCACCAAGGTGACGGAAAATACCCCAAGGTTAGGCTTGACCAAAAGATTTCTCTTAAGTCTGCCTCCAAATGGTCACTTCTCTCCCTTAGCATAATCGGATCGATGCCATCCAGGCCTGGCGATTTGAAATTTTCAAAAAATATGATTGCGTCCTTGACCTTTTCACTAGTAACCACAAATCTAGCTGTGCATTGTTTACATTCAAATAACTTTTGTCTATGCATGTAATTTGATTTTTTGCCCCTTTTGGCATTCAGTGAGGACAGACTAGCGCGGGTACAGACAAACTGACAATGGAAGCGCGGATGGATCTCGGGCTTGAAAAGAAGGACAAGCGCCGATTATCGGAATAAAAAAGTATCGATTTCAAGCACTAGAATCTACCAAGTACTGCAACATTAATACTTAACGTATTCAAACAAAAATGATGTCAGCTTTTATGACAGTCAACCTAGAGTAGAATAACAAAAATTGTTTTAAAGTTATGGGTATTTTTTGAAGATATCACAATTTTAAGATAGCATCTCCAATATGATGCGGTTGATCGTGCAAACGGCTACTCTGCCCGTAACTAAAAATCAAGGAAAGTGTGTACCGAATTCGGATTGTTCACGCAGGTCCCTCGTCCCCTCTATTTCAAAGCTCTGTGCACGCCTATGATCAACTTCGTCTTATGGGAGGGATCGGGACATTTGGAGTAACTTGCAAGGAGCAAAGAAATTCGATCAGAAACATAACCTGTTTCATATATGCAAACATAACTTTTCAACATTTGCCTGTCAAACGCATCCTATATCAAAAGCATACAATTCTTAGATAGGATGGGTTTGTTAGGCAACCTAGAAGTTGGTTTTTCAATAGTTTTTGTTCCTGGCTGTTTTTTTATTTCGAATATAATAAAGTGACATGAAATAAATTTAAATATGTTGACCGTAGCTCAGTTGAAAAACACGTTGAGTATTTTCAGAAATGTTTGGAAGTTCATGTAGTGTAGTGGGTAAAGCACTGTTTGGCTTAAGTTTAAGCTTATTACTTACAAAAATATTTAGAAAAATTGATTGGGTATAACTGTAGCGATTTCAAGGATAGGAATAAAGCAGTTGACTCAACTTCATTAAGATGCCTGCGAGACAATAAAAGAATTTAATGCCCCTGGAGCAGCATGCCCTGGAAATGGCCTAATGCGGATATTAGCTGAGCAGCCTCTAGCTCATACCCGAAGGCTATACGCGGGTTATTTGAAAACTAGGTTGAACTTGCTTCAGGAAAACAAAGAAAACGCTACCTGCTATTCATCCGTCGAATTACAATATAACCGCAGTACAAAACAGAACACGGGGTAGTAAAATGCCCAAATGCTCTCAGGCATTTCTAAAGCAGACCTAATTGGAAATAGACAGCCTCCAGCCTCAGATTTTGCAGAGACCCTAACTGCGCTTTGACTCCGGCATAAAAAATTAGCCGGGAGTCCCTATTTATTAATAGGGCACCCAAGCTAAACGAAACCTGAGACGGAAACTCTGGCGAGCCAACGCTCAATAATTCGGCCCAGAGGTTTAATTTTAGCAAATAATTATATTCTTTTCTGTGTGCCCTTAATACAAATATTAAAATATTTTTGAACTATGTTTATGTTCCAGCTATACTGATTTAACATTTTAGACAATGGTCATGGAGGCTTGTATTTTATTCTAGACTTCCATGACTTTGATTCAAA
Source organism: Nemotelus nigrinus (assembly GCA_947369275.1). Taxonomy (NCBI): domain Eukaryota; kingdom Metazoa; phylum Arthropoda; class Insecta; order Diptera; family Stratiomyidae; genus Nemotelus; species Nemotelus nigrinus. The sequence goes on from OX376374.1 coordinate 133,649,448, forward strand.
CCTCCATAATTTTTCCTTAGCTTCTATAATTGATATTTAAATTCGATTGCTTCTCTTAGACTTTTATGATTTTTTAGATATGAATGCGATTTTCTACTCTTTCTACTCAGCACGGATTTTCTACTCTTTGATATTCCAAACCGACAGTCCTGCGAATCTGCGCAGTAGACTCTTCGTCCCTTAAAATCAAGGAATCTTCAAATGAAGCACTCACTGTCAGTGGCGGCTCGTCAGGGTGGGCCCGGCCCGCCTGGCCCACCTTACGAGCCACCACTGAGTTAAAGTAAAGCAGATATTTCTTGTTGGTATCCGCGTATACCTTATAATAGTGTTTTTGTGTCGAGCCCGCCTGGCCCACCCTGACTAGCCGCCACTGCTCACTGTTATAGTACATTCTGTTTTATACATTTTTCGTCTTATTTTGTACAGCTGAAAAGTTGTGTCAAAAACAATCTCTAGATCTCATCCTTAAAAATGACCAAAATCATTCAATTAGTAAAACATTTAATTTTAATGATTTTTTTATAACCCAAGTTAACATAAACAGTAGGTACATAATCATATTCGAGTATTCCAGTTTGTTTTCGTATCATTCTCCAATTTATGTTCAAGATCATCCTCAAAACGGATAATATTTACTCTTTTTGGCATGAGTCATCGGAATCACGCGATAACCTGTGTTACAACCCGCTAGCACAGTGTGATCGTCCTTATCGAGTTTGAAGTCAAATATCGATATATTTTCCGCAAGTCTTTGTTTCTTCGACGATTTCGGTATCGGAATGACATTCTTTTCCACCTGAGATTCCATATAGGAAATTATTGCAGATTTTCAGTTTCTTTGCGAATCGAACACTTACCAGATATCGCAACATAACTTGCGCCGAACTTTTATTGTATTTTTTGGCGATCTTTTGAATGTTCTTGTCGGTTATGTAGTTGGGAGAATTTTTTGCTGCGTCAGGGCAGCCTAGTGGCGAATATGCTGTCACTACAATTTCGTTTTTCGTACAATGTTGTACTAATTTGTCTGGTTGAAGACCTAAGTGGTATTCAATCTGCAAATAGAGAAGGATTATCAATTGAATTAGCATGAAAAAGAGTAAGTTGAGAAAATACAATTTCAGTTTAAAGATAGGCTAGCTCCACTGTATTCGTCATTTGGCGTGGCATTTTAGAACTTTGCATGGCTTCGGATCGAAAAAACAAGCAATCCCTCGAAGATTAAGGTTCCAATTATACACTATAGCGAATTGTTTTTTTTTTTGAAGACGAATCCTGACGAAAAAAAATTTGAAACTAAAGGATAACCTCTTCCAATCTTTAAGTAAGTCTAGAGATACTACAAAAGTTTTAAACTCGAGCCTAATTGTTAATGGGCTAGGTACGATTTTTTTATCCGCGAAATCTCTAAGAATATCTCGTCTCTTAATTCTACTATTGCTGTAGACATAATAAAAAGATCAAGAAATACTTAATTTCTTTTGAAGCAATTGGTTCCATTTTCGAAAGACTTGTTAACAAATATGTCAATATAGCCTTCAATTTCCCAAAGAAATATACAATGACATAAATGGTATCTTTCAAGATCCAAAACAGTCAGCTACAACTATTAAAGATTTAATTGAAGAAATGAAAAAAAAGAAAATTTTATCTAAAAAATGAAAAGGGGTCAAAATAAATCTGATTACAAGTCTTTGAAGAGTAAAGTATGCTTCATGTTTAGAGTTGCAAAGAAGAAGTATATTAAAAAGCAACTTGTTTTTGCTGAGGGTGACGTTAAGAAGGTTTGGAAAGTCGACCATCTTTGATGACACACGGGACGTGCCGCTTAGAACACCGTTTCCAGGGTGCATAATTAGGAGCAGCGGTGAGGCTGAAAAAGAAGAGGACGGCCCGGATAGGATATCTCACTCACCTCTGATTAAGTAAATCATCACGTATGAAAAGGTTGAATCACCAGAACCAGACGGAATCTACCCAGCTCTGCTACAAAGAGCCACGGGGAAACTAAAAAACATTCGGGTACACATATTTAGAGCGAGCCTGGAACTCAGCTATATTCCAAAATCGTGGAGACTGGCGCTGGTTGTGTTATCCCTGAGAGCAGCAAAAAACCGGCCGACCTGCAAAAATCATACAGACCAATTAGCCTCTCATCTTTCATATTAAAGACCATAGAGAAACTGAATGACCTATGCATAAGAAGTGATCTTTTGGTAAAGATGCCACTTGATAAATTTCTGTTTGCCTACCAAAATAACAAATCACCTAACTTGATCAGCTTAAATATTTTCATGTCGTTAGCGTTCAAACGAAAAGAGAAAGTAAAATGAGAAGAAAGATCGTTTGTAACCAACATGAATAGTAGGCGGCTAAGAATTGAGTCTTGTTGAACACCAGAAGTGAGATAAAAAGGACGATTATATAAACCAAGAGCGAAGGGAACTCGATAGATCTAACTTACATAGTTGTGACTAGAGAACCTTATGGTTCACTGAATCGAAAGCCTTGTCAAAGTCTGTATTCATCATTCACTTGCTTGCTGATCGATAGCATAAGCAACAGTATCAGTTAACGATATTAATTTGGATAATGTTGCCTTACCTCTAATATACGAACGTTATTCAGAAGTGAGATATAAGGCTCAGTCATCGGGTAGACTCTATTGTAAACCACGCTTTCGAGGAGTTTACTGATGCAAACTAAGGGAGATATGAAGTGATAAATGAAAATGCAGTGCTTATCTCTCTCTTTGAAGATGGGGTTGGAGTTGACAAATTTCCAAAAAAAAAAGGGAGCGTAATAAACGAAATACCAACGTTAAAAAAAATTGGTTAAAGAACACACCGATGAGGATTTAAACGTATGCAATTTAATACCAGCACTCTGTTGTTAAGTGGGAAACTGTTTCGAGTAATTACACTTTGCTCCCCGAATGAATCATCTTCAAGATTGCTTGAAGCGAATTTTCCCGTAAGAAGTTAGTAAATATTCGCAACGTAGTTGTGATTTACTTGCTAAAAATTACTTACAAAACGATTTATCACATTCAACATGCTTACTTGATTATTAACTGGTTTAATCTTGGCCACACTCAGCAAACGATCGATTTGCTCCTCATTAAAATTTGATACTCCCAGACTTTTTACCAATCCAAGTTCCACAAGCTTTTCCATTGCTTTCCAAGTATCAATGTAATCGACGTCACTGAAATTTCCAATTTGTAAATTTAATAGTAATGGCTTCGAAAGTGTATCAGTTTAAATTTACCTCAAACGAATTTCTCCACTTGCATCTGTTGGAAACATCACATCATCCCCTTCGTATTCATAGCCATACGGCCAATGCATCAGATACAAGTCGATGTATCCCAAATTTAAATTGTCCATTGAAAGCCGGCAAGCGCGCTCCACTTTGTCAGGGTCATGGAAATGCGACCACAGCTGTAAAAGAAATAATTGTTTATTAAGCTCGCCTACACGATTTGAAGTAATCAGTTGAATTGACCTTGGTCACGACAAACACATCTTCTCGCTTGATAACACCTTCCTGAATCTTCTCTCGAATAGCTTCACCCACTTCACTTTCGTTTTCGTAGAAGAAGGCTGTATCGAAATGCCTGTAGCCGATGTCAATTGCATCCTTGATAGTTTGTTTTCCTTCTCCGCCAACACTCTGAAGAATGGTTAGAAAGTGTGGTTAGAATCGTATTAGAAACGTCAAAACATGTAGAAATGTAATACTATGTCCTATCGATATTTTGATTAAAACTATCATTTGATGCCAATTGAACATATAATTCGACTTACCTTATAAGTTCCGAGGCCGAAACCGGGTATGGTCATGCCATTATTCAATTTTACGGTAGGAATTTGAGACATCTTGAGTTCTAAGCTGATTGTGATATCAAGCTGATGCTTACGATTCAGAACATCGCGCAGTACTGTAGGTTATCTTCACGTCTAATGGATGTTTAGCTATGATTGGACTATCGCTTGAACTGGTTATGGTGATACGGTTCATTATCAATGAAAAAACACGTAACAACTAGCATCTTGCATGCACTTAATACACCAATTGGAAACTGGCAGCGGATTCGAGTGTACAAAAAATGTGGGATCAGAAAAATATTTAATTTTTTTTTTATTTTCGTGATATGGTTTTGTCTATAGTAAATTATGAACTAAAATTAGAATTTCTAGCTTATATTCAACACATTCCCATTGTCATTTCAGGTTATTAAAAAGGAAGCCGTTTCCACATCAACCAAACAGCCTGTCTTCAACAATTACGAGCTGTATCGACGAGATCCGGATCCGTCACATGTCATTCCAACCGGAAATCCAAACATAATAAGTGCAAATTCCCATTCCGCCCAGTTTCCGTCTCAAATTCAACCTAACCAGCCACCGATCAAAGCTAATTCACATTCAATGACGAAAAATCGCTTTCAGCCGACCGTTGCTGCCAACAATGTCCAGGAAGGATACTTTCCCGGCTATTATCAACAACAAAAACAGCAGCAACAGGAGTACTATGGCAGCAAGTACGACATGGAATTCGTTCCGCACCAGCAAAAGGTCATTCCGTCATCGCAGCCTCATGTAGGAGTCGAGTTTGTTCCACAGAAACCGGACTTTCCACATCAAAGTCACATGAAAGCTGACTTCAACCCCAAGACACACGATTTTCACATGAAATCACATCACGGATACCATCAGAATCCTGCGATGTACTATAATCACATGCAAGAACCAGGATGTGGCCCGATGCAATATCCGAATCAGTATTACCATAATGAGTACGAAACGGGCCATATCAATTCGTCAGGTGCCTCGGGAACCGGTAATTATTACGATCCAAAGTCGCAAACCGGATACTACGATGGAATGAACTACCATCAGAACGCACCCGCTGTAACTGCCGGTGGTGGTCCAGAGTATACCGAAGCATATATTGCGCCATCTGGCAATGTTCCAGTGGACACGTGCGAGCCGTATTTCAATCCATACTATGAAAACCAGCATGCAAACCAAATGAACGTACATGGTCCACATCCGCCAGTCCACCAACAGCAAATTCACAATCCGGGATTTATTAATGGTGTTGGCCAAAACTACAATGCGAGTTTGAATCCGAACGGAAATGTGAATGGATTGGAAAACTCAAACAGTTCGTCGGACTTCAATTTCCTGAGTAATTTAGCGAATGATTTCGCGCCAGAATATTATCAGTTGAGTTAGTTGGAGTTTTAAATCCTAGGCAACACCTTTGAGTCTGTTGTTGAACAGTGGTGAATGAAAGAGAGTGCACGGTTGCAATATGTTTTTACTAGCAGATACCTTGTAAATTACACTACTATCACTGACTTACCAGCAGGCCGTGGCAAACACGTTGCAAATATTTCACTATATCTGTTCGCCTTCGTTTAAACTGTTCTGTTTTCGACAGGAAATCACATCTGTAATTCGAGCTCATTTCACACCGTTTCCTACTCAAGTGAATTCTTATGCACTGAATACGTATTCAGCAGACGCCTAGCCTTGAATGTTTCGCCATACTGAGATGCAATTCGATAAATGATTTCCACTAAATGTACATGAATATTTTTCATCGGCCCGCAATGGGCTTTCACTTGACTAGCTGGTTGTAAGGAATCTGTAAAAATATCAAATTAAGAGTAATTAACGGCAAATGAATATTGTTTAGTGAATAGCAATCTTAAAGTGGTAAGAAGTTAAATGAACGTAAACAAGTGAATTGTAGAAATTTTGCGAATAGAAATTAATAATTATACGAAATAATTAAATTTATCCACAGAACAGAACGTACATGTAATGTAATTGTAAATATTTGAATAAAACTTTTAAGCTAATTGAATTCGCGCTTTGAAATTTATTCCTTTTATTTCGGTTGTACCGATTGATTGAAAGTGTTAAAAAATTTTCGCGGGGCAAGACATTCATTTGCTATTTCGCGGGGTAAGATATTTATTTGCTATTTCGCGGGGCAATAATTTATTTTTCGCGGGGCAAGGCATTGCTATTTCGCGGGGCAAGACATTGATTTGCTATTTCGCGGGGCAAGACATTTATTTGCTATTTCGCGGGGCAAGACATTCATTTGCTATTTCGCGGGGCAAGACATTCATTTGCTATTTCGCGGGGCAAGACATTTATTTGTTATTTCGCGGGGCAAGACATTGATTTGCTCTTTCGCGGGCCAAGACATTGATTTGCTATTTTCGCGGGGCAATAATTTATTTTTCGCGGGGCAAGGCATCGCTATTTCGCGGGGCAAGACATTTATTTGCTATTTCGCGGGGTCAGATATTTATTTGCTATTTCACGGGGCAATAATTTATTTTTCGCGGGGCAAGACATTCATTTGCTATTTCGCGGGGCAATCCATTTGAATAAAACAAAGTTTTTCGGCATGAAGGTTTTTCGACAACCGTTCTAAAAACAAAAACTTGAATAAAATTGCTAAATTAAAATGACTGATAAAAGTGGGATAATAGTTGACAGTTTTTGCATTACAGTTTTTTCATTCAGTTTTTTCATTACTTAGAGGAAATTCTTAGAAGATTTTCGTAAAATTTTCGACTGCATACACACGAGCGAAACGTCAATGTTAAGTAATTACTACTGTTCGACGTAGATATAACCTATTAACAAAATCTTTCTATGAAAGTTTCGTTATATTTACGTAACTAACAATACTTTATAGGTCTTCTCATCACAACAACAACAGCAATCTAACCAACGAAACAACCTGGGAATTATTTTCCAATAATAGTTTCGGCAAGTAAATATGAATTTTCAAACCTACCTCGCCCGGATCTAATTGAATTATCTATAGACCTTATCCGATGAAACCGAGATAATATTGAATTTATAATTGTTCCGAGAGCTTTACAAAAAAAAAGGCGAAACTGTAAAAATCATACATAGATATTATGCGTTAACAGGCCAATTGAACACTTCACGTAGTGTATGTTGAATGCAACAATGCTCTTATATGTGCTGAGCATTTCCAAGTGCAACCAAATCCCCTGGGGGAATGCAAGCAAACCCCAACCCTGCTGCGTCTAACCCTACAGAAATCGACCCGTAGCCATAACCATCGACTCCGAAAACATATCAGGCCAAAAGCGAGAGAGAAACGATCAATCTTAAATTTTCACCGCTTATGTCAAATTCACTAAAAGGTGGCATTTTTACAATTCAACTTCGACGATGAAACGTTTCAGAACGTTTCGCCCATGGTATGGCATTGACACAGAAATCGTTTCATGGAATATTATTCTCAGCCGGCCGACATGTCATTCATGTCGTTACATATGTATTTATGTACATGCTGTCCCGGATGTAGATACGGCTACCAAACTACACAATATTCGTATGCTGGAATCGAGGACATGCACGCCATTGTCTGTATCCTTTTTCATTTTCACGACATTCGCCCTTGGAAACGAAATGGCGATGGCGAAAATTCCTAACTTTTTCACAACATATCATCGATATGGTCCTTTGAGAATATACACATATTTTCATATCGACTCAAACTGGACCCGCACAAATGCCCGGCCAATTTCGAAGAGAAAGTACAAAAAAAAACTCATCCGTCTTGCTGTCACCCACTCTCGATTTGGGAAGCGAAGAATCGTGCATGGGAGGACCTGATTAGACTAACAGTCTGACTGTAATCTACGATCGTAATATGCATTTCCCTTATGTGGGATTAGATGTTGCTAGATAGTTTAAAAGAGTGCATAATTCGAGTGGACCACTACTGGCTTATTGGGCTAATTAAATTAAATAGAAGCTGATTAATTCGTTGATAGGTTTCTTCCAATTAAGATGTGCCCAAGGAGTAATTGATGCCTGTCAGCAATCTTCGCACTTATTCTCACTCTTTAGTTACCCTGTCTTTACTTGTGAAGCAAGGTTTAGATTGTAGTACTTGGAAGCAGTGTGGCCAGATATTTGCGAGAAAATATAGCCTAATTTAAAATGTTCATAGCCCAAAATAGCCAAGATAACTTATTTGTAGCCCAAAAACCGTCACACCAGATTTATAACTATATTAGTTCATAAAAAAAACTATAATATTTAAATCCGTAAAATTCGTACGAAGTAGAATAAATGCTCTAATTATAGCGCAGAAGTCGTTTGAAACAGTAAAAATTGACGATAATTGACAGATCAAATTTTATTCAAAAATTAAGTGTGGAAGGGCACTTATTTTTTCAAGGACTTTCCCAAAAAATAACTTGCAAATTCGGGTGGCACAAAAATTCAATTAGTATAAGAAACAGTCTTAATGGCTAGAACGACTGAATATTTTATTTAAAATGTAAATATTTTATCCGATTTCATACAATCAAAACTATGAACGCAAGTTTTGAAATAAATGATTTTTTCGATCAGACGATCAGTTGTTAACATTATGTTTAGACGTTTAAATACTTTCAAAAGGAGATATACGTCAAAAAATTTCACTTGGACATTTTTAAACATTGAATTTTGAATGAATGCGATTTGAATTCACAATCTGAATTAGCAAAAGCTGCTATGGTTTCTTCGGTTTAAAATTAAAAAAGTCATCATCATTCTTTAAAAAAGACATCTACTCAATCTTCTGGGAGAGACTCGTTTGTGGTCGTAAATTGATCGTATCCTGCCAAATATTTGAATTCTTATCACTTTGAATTTGAACTCTCATCACGATTCCGCTTTCGACTCTCAGATTTCGAGGCAAACCACATTTCAAAAAACACTTTTGTAATTCTAAGTGGAGACACTTTATTCCAAGCAGATCGTAATTACCAGAGAGCTTCAAATATAGAAACTAATTTTATTGGGTCTGAAGGACACTCAGTATTTTCCAGAGCTCACAATATCTGATTCATCATATAAGTGCAGTAATTTGGCTAAGGGCTGTAAATAAGAAGTGCAAATAGGTGAAAAAAATTGCAGCTTGATGTCTTCCAGATTATCAATGCTATTACATCTAGCTTTATCAAAAAATATGGTGATGTTTCGGTTTTGTGTTTGCATTTCAATATCAAGTGTTAATCCATTCCTTAAAAATAGCAACCGTCATTTAAGATTTTGTGTTACCTCGCCAAGTAGTGCCCAAACTTCACTTCACCGAGAACACAGGAGTCAAATTGACCCCAGAGACCTTTTTGACCGATCGCAGCGCTTAGGCCTAAGAGAAAAGAGGAGTACTGTAGGCTCCTAAATATATTTCTGTGTCTTGACTATAAGTTTACACCGTTCGCTTCCAGTCCCAAATCGTCAGTCGTCGTTGAGAAGGTTTTGAAGCAGATCAAGGGGTCAAATAGACCCCATCTGTAATCGACGTCAATTTTGAGGTAAAAATTCAAATTTTTTTTACTTTATGAATCGACAAATTAATTTAAAAAAGCCAAAAAATAAGTTTGCAAGTGATTTTATTTTTCTGTATTTAGCAATATGGCGTATAATCTGCGTTCTTGTGTACGCAATAATTTGTTAGCTGAAGACAATGATAACAATTTTGGCGACAGTGATTTCTCCGAAGGCGACCATGTCTCGGAGCAATCAGAATCTGAGTATTCAGAAGATTATACCTTTTTTTGCAATCCTTTATATAGGGCTATTTTTTTTATTATTTTACTATGTCTGTGGAGTATCCATATACATTTTTAGCTCAAAATATTAAAAATTGACAAAGCTATGATTTTTTTTAAATATGCAAATTTTAAAATCTTCACAGTCGCCACCGTAAATATGCAAAATAAATACATTTTTTTCAGGGGCCACTATAGTGCTAGTTTTTTTTTATAATTTTGTCATATCTTGACAGTATCCACTTAAATTTTTAGCCAAAAATATTGAAAATGAAATAATTTTTTTTTGTAAAAAAGCTGATTTTCGACAAAACTGTTTTTCTCGAATTTTTTTTAGGTACGTTTAGGACATTTAAGGCATTTCTAATGTATGAGGACTACTAAAAGAGGTCTCAAATAATACTTATAATTTTTTTCGAATGAAAATCTTCAGTGGCGGCGATTCTATAGACGTTCAAAAGTGGTTTGGGGTCAATTTGACCCCAATTGTTTTCGATGATCGAAAAAATAGGTGTGTTCTCGGAGGGTTAATGTCAATTCTTCGCAAAAATCTTGATCTTTTGGTTTTTCCTATGCAGCTTCCATTGCAACTGTCACCGAGTTTCTTTCAAGGATTTCCATATGTACATTTTTCAATTTAAGTCGTAGTGATTTTTGAGTTGTTTCTCTAAAAAAAAATACTCCTGTCTCATCAAGATTATAGATATTTGAAGCATCATAGCCAACACATAGCATTCGTAGCTGTGACTGAAATTCCTGAACTGTGTCTAAATCAACATCAGCTTCTTCGCCACAAAGCGTGCTGTAGTGAATATTGTAGTCCTTTTTAACGGATCCTAGCTTTCTGTTTGATGCCTTGAAATCACGAAGTTTTAATATTGTGGTGGTTTGACGGGCTTTACTGTGGAGTATCTGGCCGGATATTGGCAAATTTTTGGAGCGTGTGTTAGAAGACCATTAATACAACAATTTATCTATCTGCTAGTATGGTAAATTTAATTTCAACCACTTTCTCCCAGTGTCTTCAAAATTTTCCAACGCTGTTTAATTCCCGTTTTAGTTGATTATTGTTTTTTTTAAAAATACGATGCACCTGACTCTTCCTAATTTTTAAAGCTACCGGCAGTTTTTTTTTTTTTGATGAGCAATTGTTTGTCAGATGACTGTATTACTTATAACTTATTGCGAATACTTAGATCGTTGTATTTTGCACTCATAGTAGATTTTTTCAGTTGTTTTGGCGTTGCCTGAACAAACGCTCAAATGTTAACATCATAATTAATACATCATAATGAATTGCATTCATACTTGCTTAAAGGGAAAACATAAAACAATGCTCAAATAAGTCAATATTTTATTATTATCAGAATAAAATTCAAGCTATCTATAACGTACCGAATTCTACACATTAAATAATTTTTCAGCAGAAAGTTATGCAGAAATTATACGAAAAAATTTCAGATAATTTTTAACAGATAATTTTTTTTTTTGGGAAACTCATTTTTGCACAATTTTTCATGCTCGTCTTAAACCCGGTTTTGGTCTGATTAGGAAAGACTACTAAGCAAATTTTTGTGCAGCTTATGTGGTTCACGGTCCAATTCTAGAGGTTTCCCGATTACAGAATGAATTTTCTTCAAGAAATAGTATGTGCGGTGATGTTATAGTTCAATTGTTCAGGTGGTTCGATCATACAGTGTCCCGATTAGTAGGTTTTACTGTATAGCCCAAATATAGTTTTTCATAAAAATAGATAGCCCGAAAACCGCCATCCCGCGAAATGGAAAAACGTCCCGCGAGTTCAAATTTTAGATAGCCCAATTGGCGGAAATAGCCCAATCTGGCCACACTGCTTGGAAACTTTAATACAATTTGTTAAATTTGTCAACCATGAAAGAAATAACGGTTTTTTTTTTTATAAATAAGTATCAAATAAGCGAGAAAACTGTCAACTGTAATAAACTGGCTCATAATATTAATTTTCTTCAATTTCAATTTAATTCTCTTAAGATTCGTTGAATATCCATTGAACTTATTGAGCTGGTCCATTTATTTGATATACGAATTATGTCAAGGTGAAAAAAACGGAGTAATGACTGGTAAGCAGGTGAGTGACTTTCACTGATCCCTTAAGAGCAACATCACTGCGAATTGCAAAATGCATATATTATTGAAAGTTCAGTTCGCAAGCCAGGCTACAAAATATTCATTTAAGTGCAAATGTGATCATTACTTTTGTCACAAAAGTATTCATAATTTCATTAAAACAACTACGAGCAGTTACTGATGGAACAAAAGCATTACAGTCATATTATGTCATTAAATTCGCCACACAATGACCGTATAGTGGGCATGCTGGTTACCTACCGGCCGGTCCGTCAATGGCTATTAATCGTTCCTGCTGCTTTTTGTCACGATGAAGAAACACGTTGGGTCGATGAAGATGGTGAACGAGTAAAACAGTCCGGTTTCTTGGGACAATGTCAATTTAGCTGTAATTCACTTTCGATCATAATGCTAGTATTTGGGGCATGAAATTGAGACGAATAGTATTTTTTATGTGTTTGTAATGAGATGCGAGGAAGCGATTAATAAATTTATTTCGTACCGTAAAAAAAACCGCCCGGAAAATATGCAATGTTGTCTCAGACATATAATGCGAGATATATAATAATTAATTAATGTGATTCAGTAAGCATATATTATCAACAAAAGTGTAATTAGTACATGTGTTTGAATAGCTTGATTAAGGGAGTAGTACCGGTTATAACTTTGAAAAAATCAGTATTTTGTTTTTTTTTCATTTTTCTATTTATTACTTCAGAAATCACTTCTCAAAATTTTATTAAGATATTCCCAATAATAAAGAAGTTACGGCAGATTGCTGCTTTTAATTACGGGGGGGAAGATGAAGAGCGCATAAGTCAGGCAGAAAAAGCGGCAAAGGAAGCGCGTTTGGCAAAAAAATGCCCAACTGCAAGAGCTTATGTGGACTCAAGAATACTTATGTATAGTCCAGGGAGTGCAGACTGAGCAATTGCAGGTGATAAAAACATATTTTTTTAAATAATATTCAATAAATAATAGGAAAAAAAAACTTTAAAAGCGTTTTTTCTCGAAATGACGTTTTTTCAAACCGATTTGTGGGGTAATCTACCACAATATAGGCCAAAAATTAACCCAAAAAAATTTGGCAAGTGAAACAAAGTGATAAAAAATACGATTTTTCGAAAAATATTTTCAAATAACCGCCATTTTTTTTTTTGATTGATTTTTTAAAAAAAATATTGCGGTAGACTACCACGTAAGAAACATTCCTCTTTAAAATGCGGCTTGGTATTTTTGTTTCAGATTTTCAGAAAATCTGCGATACAATATATTATCTCTGACTGGCAAAGCCCTGATATGCCCTATAGTACTTTAAGCACATAAATTATTCTCCTCGGGGCACGTAGGCATAGATAAGACAACAATCGCACTCACCCGGTACCCACGAAACTCGCGGTCACGGCGGCTGGTTCAGTAGCAGTGTGCAAGTGAAACGCACTTACGTTTGAGGGCAGTTAGCGTCCTTTGGAAAGGGATGCCGCTATATTTAGACAGATCCTGCGCATTGTTATGGATTCTGTATTGTATCTGTCAACCAACTGTCTTTCTTTTCGTGGGTCCCACGAAACTCTTAGCGACCTCATCACACAATGTCCTCAGCCTGGTCAAGAGAACTTCTTGAATTTAGTTTTCCTGCTCTCTAAACATAATTCAACTCTTAAGTTTCAATGGCAACACTTAAAAAAGGGACAAATATCATATTTACCAAAGACAATACAGAATAAAATTATTGACATAATGGCAAAACTGTTAGGAATAGCATTCTAAACGACATCACAGAAGCCAAATACTTCACAAGAATGTTCGATTGCACTCCAGATGTCTCGCATACAGAACAAATGAGCAAGGTCATTCGCTATGTAAAAAGACTAGTGATGCGTGTAAAATAAAAGAAAGTTTCATTGATTTCATAGAAGTTGCTGGAAAGACAGGGAAGTACATTGGTCAACAGATTATGGAAAAATTGACAGTTGATGGTTTAGATATTAGACAATATCGTGGCCAATCTTATGATAATGGCTCCAATATGACTGCCACCTATAACAGAGTGCTAGCCAGGATTGCAGAAAAGAATGAGCTGGCCGAGTTCGAACCGTGTTTGGCTCACTCCTTAAATTTTGCCGGTGTCCATTTTGGCTCATCATGCCCGGAAGCAATAAACCTAATTGGAGTAATTCAGAAAGTATAATGCTTTTCTTCGATTACACTACTCGGTGAGATACTATGGAAAAATATGTTAAAAAACAATTTTAAAGGAAGCAGTCAAACGAGATATTCGGCGAAACATGTCGCTGTCAAAGCCCTCTTAAATAATTTTTCGGAAGTGGTGAAATCCTTGGAAGAAGTTGAGCAAACTTCCCATGCTCCAGAAGCAAAGTACGAAACAGGCCATCTTTGTGCTGTAAAGAATTTTAAATTTATTCTTAACTTGACGATTTGGGCAAATATTCTCCGCGAAATCAATAGTAAAAAAAGTGAATATCGAAATTCAAAAGGAAGATATAATCCTCGCGCGTTCCAATAAATGGCCCTATGAAAACTTTGCAAAAATTGTGAGAAAATTCATTTGAATATTGGTTAGAAGAATCTAAAGAATTTGCTGGAAAATTGGCATTCGACCTTTTCTGCCAAATAAACAAATTCTGATGTGCAAAAAACAATTTGATGAGATATTTGATGAATGACAAAGACTTCAACATGCTCAACTCTTTGCTAAGGCAGCAATGATGGTATTTGATCTAATCTTATCAGAAATTAAAAAAGGGGTGGACAGTGCTACCATGTTTTCTTTGAATTTTGCATTTCTCAATGGTACTGAAATTTTGAATATGTCAATCTAAGAACTTCAGAAGCATGGAGCAGATCTTGGACGAAAACACGAGCAAGATTTAAACACAGCTAAATTCTGCTAGGAACTCTAAGTTTTTAAAGAGCAAACTCCACTTTTATTTGGAGATATAAAAAATGCTAGCGCTTTCAATCTCTTGCAACAGATCTATGTGCATCATTTGCAGGATGATTTTCTTATTACTGGTATTGCCCTAGAAGTTTACACTACGCTTACTACTACATCCGCAAGCTGCGAGCGAAGTTTTGGCAAACTTTAATTTATTTAAAATCATCTACAATCGTCGACGAGCCAGGAACGTTTGTCGAGTCTCGCAATATTAGCAATACAAAATCGAACTGATCATGTGATTAATTATGACAAAGCCATAGATTTGTTTGCAGAACAAAAGCCTCGATGTTTACATCTATAACTTCAATGTGCAACATAATAATTACTTTTAATCTCACATTTTATTTCAGACCCTATCCTGTCCTATCCTAGTTAAAATAGATGTCCGACAAGTTCATGTATTTTTGGAAAAAACATAAGTATGCTTAACAGAGAAAGAGCAGCGCTAGACCCGTCGTTGTGGCGTTCTATGGGGGAGACCTGTGTCCATCAGTGCGCGTCTTATGGCTGAACTGATGATGACGATAAAGGTAAAAATATTGGTGGGTGGGGGCGACATTTTTCAGTTTTTGTCCCGCCTCGAAAAAATTCAAGATCCGGGGCTGCATGCAGGAAAGATTTGTGCTTGATCTGGCCATGAGAGTCACTAGATCACGGCGAATGCTAGTTGAATATAAGCATAGCACCGCATATGCTGATAATGAGCCAATAAATAGGTGCGGCAAAATATTCAGCAGTTTGAGCCAACACTTCTCTCCCACGATATCCAAAGCGACCTTTTAAAAACAGAGTTACCAAGGCTCTCTTATCCTACCCTCTCTAGTCTACCGGCCTAGTATCCTCTTATGACTTATGAATAATTAATTTTATAATTAATTAATTATTTAATTTCGTTTTGCGTGCTCAAAATTGTGCCCTACATGCGATTTAGCTACTATTTATTTATTTATTGGATGTTAATTTATTTATTGTATTCATTTGTATTTTATACCTGTTTTTAAATCTGTTTGTAAATTTGTTTAATTTTTTTTGTTTTGATTTTTATGTTTATTTCATGTATATGTAATATTATACTTTATTTCGTGAAATAAATAAATAAATAATTTTATAGTTCATATTAATTTGAATGATATCACTTGCTCAAAGTCCAAATCACGTCCAAACAACTTCAGACTGCGCGAATACATTTACACGATTTCAGAGACAGCTCAAAATCAACCTACTTTATGTACTGCATACTATTAATTCAATACACATGTAAATTCGAAACCTCACACTATGCAGCCTGCGATCGAAATGGAAGTAATTTCAGTCAACATTTGGTTTTCAAGAAAAGAGTATAATGACTGGCATATGTATTAGCAAGTTTATTCTAAAAGCTAGAAATATGTAAAGTGCAAAGTAATTCAAAGTCAAGAATTCTAAGTTATATTTAAAATGTTTTCCTAATGGTTGGCTTCGATCAATCAATTTATTTTGTGTTAATATATTTTAAAGAAAACATTTGTTAGAGAAATTTGTCAGAAATGCAATATATAATCAATTATCTTCATTATTCATTATACGGATATTCCTAAAAGCTCGCTATTCAAATGGTTAGTATTTACTGATAATGCAAGTATGCATTGAAATAAGAATTTGGTGTTTTCTGAAAATGTTATCATCAATCTACAGAAAGATCTACATTAGATATTAAGATACATCCGTAAGAAAGACCCACGTTGGGCGCTTTTTATTTTTGTAGCGTTAGATAGAGAAAATGGAATTTTCAGAGCCTACTTTTCGGTGGAATTATTTACATTAAGCCTGAGAAAAATGCATTTTTTCCATGCAGGTAATTGCTGTTATTTATAGGTGCACACTTCTCTTCGATCACCCTATCAGCTTATGATATTATCCCTATTGAACTATGATAAGAATAAGTTTAAATATCACGAGCTTGATCCATAGTGCCAAATAATCTTCACCTGTATACAAATCTTTTGAATTCACTGCTATTAATTCATAATGCCCATTGATTTTATTCTATAATGTCCATTGATTGGTTATTTAACGTTGGCATTTTTAGCAGATCTAACCGTAGTCTTAGTGAAGCCATTAAAATCATGGGTGTAACGGATGTTATAATTCAGGTGGGACTTTCGTTGTTTTTTCGATAAATTATCCTAATTCTGAACTTGTGGACAAACCAAAGCGAACACTTTTAATGAATTTGCAATAAAGCATGCTTATTCGGAAAAATCAAGCTTTGCAGATTTTGAAAAATCAGATATACTGTTTCTGCTTACGAAAATTCGCCTCCTCAACTCAGCATAAAATTCCAAGCCAAATATATTCATTATGTTCATTATTGTCAAAATTAACAGTAAGAAAACCCAAAAAGCATAAAAGTAAGGAATAATACAAATTATTCAAAAATGACAATAGCTAATGTAACGTAAAAAACTCATACAAATGAATTATCAAATATTCAAATATTGTGAAATTCAATATGAAATTCAAAATTAAATATTTCTCATGTTATGAATGAAGAAATAAGATTTTCAGCTGTCAAAATTCGAAACTTGCTTAAGGCCCCCATTCACAAGCAGTCCAAATGGCCTGAGGCCAGGCCAAAATTTCACCGTGTGTGGGAGAACTCGGATGGACTCATGGACTCAAGGTATCAAATTGGATTTCCAATCAATCCAAAGTCCATGGACTCAGGCCATCGGGCAATTTTTTGGCTCGACCGTCTGTGGAGAAATAGTAGGCCGAGTTTGGACAACCCATAAAATGGACTAGTCGTGTGTGTTGAAGCCTCAGTGGAAACAACGTGGCAGTCTTGCTTCACACGCTGACCTGTGACTGTTTCTGTGATTATTTTCTTTAATCGGAAAATTCAGTATAATGGATAGTGGTGGCCATGATTTTGTTTTGGAAGTTATGGAATAATATAGGTCACATGAATGTATATTATATTATTTGACCCAAAGCCTGCAACTGCTTGCTAAGTACCACAACGTAGCGGCCAATATTTCGTGAGGAGTCATAGTTTACCTCATATTTGTATCAGGCCTGTAGCCAGCCTCCAAAATCAGGGTGGGCTCAGCCCAATTTGAAAATTCTACTATTAATAATAAGAAAAAAACATATAAATTACAGTTCATGTATTCATTGGATATCATTTTTATTGAAAACTTAATCATTGTTGTTATTACAGCTCATGTATTCATTGGACATCGTTTTTATTGAAAGCTTATTAATTTAATATAATTGAATTTTTCTATCTTTTTCTGAAAATTTTTTCATAATATCAACTTCATTTATTGTCGCAAGCCGCTTCTTTTCAAACGCCAAAAATGCCAAGTTTCTTAAACGCGTATCGGTCATAGACATTCGCGGGAAAGTGTCAATTCTATTGGTCGTCGAAAAAGAACATTCGTTGATTGAAGTGCTACTTGCAAATGTTTCATACGCTTCTAATAAACGAATTGTGTTGGGAAATGCGCTTCTGAATGGATACAATAGTGTCAACAAACTAATGTTTTCGTTTTCGGGTTTTTTGAATTCTTTAGCAAGAGTATTTTTCACCACCTCTAATTCTGCATCAGTCGCCAAAATTAGTCCGATATTTTGCAATGGAAATAACTTGGTCTTATCAAAATCAGTAGAACCTAAATTATTCAATTCTGAAAAACCCATTAGTATTTCGCTGTTATTATGAAACCTTCTTTCCATTTCACTTAAAACATAATCAATCGTTTCAAAGTATGTTTGCTTCACACTGTCATTTTCATTTTCGAATTGACGTTGACCAAGAGTTTCAGTAACAATAGATGTTGATAAGCGAGAAGAGCGTTGACTGATTTTTTTGCTCTCGGTTCATTTTGATTTTCAAATTGCGTGTTCAATGTTTTTTCAGTTTCATCCAAGAAATTGCTAAATGATTCATCCGAACGAAGTTTTTTTATGCTTTCAAATACACCATCAATAACTGGCATTGCTTGACGGAAACCAACGTCGCGCTGCTGTAAAATCTTGTTGGCTGGTTCTAGTGTACCCAATAGCCGATTTAGAAAGTGTAACATAAAAACAAATCGCTTTTTTTTAATTGACTTCAGCATTCCACTCGCAAGCGCAACATCAACGGGTTCGAAATTCTTATTGCTACCGTCTTTGATGTTCTTCAATGTATGAACTATTTCTGCATAGTTTTTGCGAATCGATTGAATTGCATACAAATGGCCCGACCAACGCTGCTCTATCAATCGCGGTACGTTTATGCCGGAATACATTTGTTTGACTTTGAATCGTTTAAAAAAGTCATGCAATAATTTTACTTCACCAAAAAACAAACGGCATGCATGCACGTTGACAACAACTACTTCAACAACCAAATGTAGTTTGTGATTAAAGCAGTGCACATATGGAATTAATCTGCCAAAATGCTTTTCTACTAATTTTTGAACGCCACCCTCGTGGCCACTCATAACAGATGCGCCATCGTAACATTGACAGATAATTTTGTCCATTTTTAATCTAAGTTTCGCGAGTGCTTCGATAATCACTTTCGTTAAACCTGCTGCTGTGAGGTCATCCGTTTTTTCAATCGTTAATAAAGTTTCGTACGGTACACCATCTTTCACATATCTAACCGCAATAGAAATCAATTCAATGCCGTTTTTGTCTTTTGTTCCGTCAGCCATTAACGTTAAATACGATGAATTATTTATTTCAGTGACAATTTTGTTTTTAAGCTCGTCCGCTATGATTTGGATTATTTCATTTTGAATTTGTGGTGATTTATATGTGGCATTTGCTGGCATCGATGACTGACATTCTTGCAGGTATCTATCTCTCTTGAGTGTGAATTCAAAAATACTATTGAACAGCCCGAATTCTTTTTTTTCATCGCTGTGCCAATCCCCTCGAAACGGTAATTCATTGGACACCAAGAAAAAAATTGCCTCAACGATGGCCTTGAAATAATAGCGACGCTTTTCCAAAACAGTTTCATTTAAAAGATTGGCAACTGATTGATTGGTTTCCATTCTGGATTTTTTTTCGCACCAAGAGTGCATTGAATTAATATGAAGCGAGCTGGTTTCATGCTTCTGGAATCCTTGACCGGCACTTAGCGCTCGTTTCCATCCATTGAAACCGCCAGTGATGAACACATCAGTCACATTTCGATAGTTAGAAAATTGACGACATGGATAACAATAAACTCTATCCTGTTGCTTTGAATATTCAATCCATGTATATTTATCATTTCATGTTGGTTGAAACGATCGTCCATCGTTTTGTTTCGGAAATGAATGCCCGCGAAAATTTTGCGCAATTTTCTCTTGTCCTATGGCACTAATATCATTTGGCGCATTATCAGTAACGGTATCCGGCTTTTTTCGTGAATTTGCTTCACTTGTTGCACCCAAACTTATAGCTTGAATTGATGAATGGAAATGAAGGTCACATATTTTTACTATGTTTCATTTATGAATAAACACATTCATAGCAAATAAATAGCAAACGAAAAGATAAACAAATGAAATAATATTCACTTACGATCGATCGTTTGAACTGGGTCACCAGGAGCAGCTTTATTTGTTGAATTTGAACCTGTGGCTAAAATAAATAAACAATAGAAAAGAAACCGATTCACAATTTACACTGTTTCATTCTTAAATTGCCACCAAATGGATAACGAACGAAAAAAAATCAGGATGAAATATTATGCACTTACAATCATCTATTTCCATAGCTTCACCTGGCTTAGATTTTTTTTGCAGCCATGCTTTCATTGTAGCTCCCAATCTTTTCTGTTCATTTTTTTTAGACATTTTCACTTAAAATAATATCGATTTTGGAGCTCGGCCGATGTTTTACTGACAGCGAATAAGTGCTCGCAATCCAAGTAATTTCCATTTGAATTTGATGCTGCCTCCACACTATGGGCCATCATGCGGCCCATGTATGTGGGTCAGCATGTGGCCCATTGTGTAGACGGGCGATGGCTTGCAGTGGCGAAGCGTGGAAATGGCGATGGCCGAGGATGGCTTTCGGACAGGGTTGCCAGGTGTACGGTAATTACCGTACTTGTACAGTAATTTCAAGCGCCGTACGTTTAAATGTAATAAACTAATACCGTACGGTAATTTTGGCCTTTCCTACAAATAGCTAATTTTATGTACTCGTATGTATGAGCCAACTTCTGTTCTCTAATATCCTTAACAATTTCACTGAATAATACTTCAAGCAACTCTATTATGAAAATGTTACGCACTTTCAGCCTCATATACTTCTTGTGACAGCATACTTATAACAAAAACATTCAGTCAGATCGGGAAATTTAAAAAAATTTAAAATTATTTCGATATTTATATACTTAAACCAATGCAGAGCAATATTAACGAGCAATATTAACGATTAAAATCACTTTGGCCAAAAATTCATATTTCTGTATATTGTTTCGCACATTCCCTCTGCTTTTCTTCAAAAATTAGTTTTCTAACGGACCCCATGCGCTAGAGTTTCGCACATTTCCTCTGCTTTTCTTCCAAAATTAATTATCTAGCGGACCCCATGCGCGAGAGTTTCGCACATTCCCTCTGCTTTTCTTCGAAAATTAGTTTTTTACATCAAAATTCAATTTCTTATTTATTTATACGGTTGGAAAGTACGAGAATGTTTTGTATATAAACGGCAAAAATACAAAAATTCATTAATTCTAAGATTTTCAATATTTATATAAAAAACGCTGGCTCATTAGTAGTTATTCTTTCATATATTTCTGCGCCGGCTTTCGGGTGGGCTCAAAAAAAAGATATAGGCCGCGCGGATTTTTGGGTGGGCTGGCCAAATTTTTGGGTGGGCTCAGCCCA
The DNA here is from genome assembly GCA_947369275.1 of Nemotelus nigrinus. Classification (NCBI taxonomy): domain Eukaryota; kingdom Metazoa; phylum Arthropoda; class Insecta; order Diptera; family Stratiomyidae; genus Nemotelus; species Nemotelus nigrinus. The sequence goes on from OX376374.1 coordinate 133,671,001, forward strand.
CCCCAGCCCCCCTCTGGCTACGGGCCTGATTTGTATCCTTTCGCTTAGCAACGTGTTATATGTCGTATCATCCATTCTTAAATAATTTTGCCAATCAGATCACTCAAGTGTGAGCTATTTTACCAAATTTACGTGATTCATTTGATTCCGTTTGGAAAGCTATCTTTTTTCTACTTCCTTTTTGGTTTTCGTTTATTTATGAAGATGCAAGTTGTAATTGCAAAAAACTCCTCCATATGCTTCGGATCCATTCATAAATTAAAAATATTTTTTTCTTCAAGTGTATCTTTATTTTTTTCTAAATTAATTACAGAAAATGGAATGGACTGACTGTATCGAGGTTCGGTCGTGAGTGGCGAGCTAAATTGGACATAAACCAAACGAACTCAACCCAAATGAACTCAGGTCATTTGGACTGTTCGTGAATGGGGGCCTTTAGCTTATTGTTTACCTGAAACGTGAGCTTCACTACTTTTGGGTTTGAAATTCATAGATTGTTTGACTGAGTACTGCATCATTATTTTATTCATTTCTCTACAAAATATGTTGAAGTGATCATATGATTGAAATCATACTTTTCTTGGAGTTTTATTTAAAGAGCTAAATGAAAATAGTAAAAATACTTTTAAAAAATCGTAGACGACCAACTGAAAACTTTTCTTGTACGCCTCACCAAGCAAAGTTCATGCCCCACAGCATGCTGAAAACTTGTCACCTGAGGCAGTTTTCAACATTTTAACGTGGCAGTAAACCTGTTAAAGATTTCAATCTGACTTCCATATGTATGACAACTATTCCAACACCAATTTCTTTCAGTAAAACCACTCGAGATCTGTATTCCTATTGTATGTTTTTATTTTAGCATCAAATTATTTGAGTATCACAAGTATTTATTTTCGCACCGAGCCGAAAGTGTGATGTTGATTACAATGGTTAATGCTGGTATTGATGTTGACAGCAGTCTTATTCGATTCAGTGATGAGCATAAGCCAACGGTTGATGACTTAAGAATGCAGCAGGAGCTGCAACATGAGCTAGAGGAGCTGCTCTGATTAGTTGCGGTTGGTGTTGGTAGTATGCTACCGGCGCAGACTTCACAAGACCAGGTGCAGCCACAGATTTCGCAGCAACACCAAGAGGTTCCCGGCTCACAACAGCATTAAATCCGTGCAATGGATCTGCAGTGTATTCAACGGTCCTTTTGTAACCATCTGCATCGACGAGTGAGTACTGTCCTCGTACAACATCGCCGTCACGTGATTCGAACTGACTCTTGGAGTCACCAGATAAACTGTCTTGAACATCGTAGGCAAAGTGGTATTGCGGATTGGGATCATACTGGTCATCGGCCTTAGCCAAAACTGGCTGAGCGACAGCAAGAGGAGCAGCCTTGGCTAGAGCTTGAGGAGCAGAGTAGTATACTCCGGCAGCGGGTAAAGTTCCAGCGCTAGCAAATGAAATGCAAGCTAAAAGTGCAATAAACTGCAAAGATACATCAGTTTAGAAATTGCTAGACAGTAATGAACTTTTTGATTATTTTTTTACTTACTTTGGATGCCATTGTTAGGATGAGAAATATACACTGATATACTGTTCTATCTGAACTCAAAACACTGAATGATGCCCTGCATAAACGGCAATCCTTTTATACCCTCTACAAAGAACAACTTCTCAAAAGAAAGTACGCAGCCCTATTCCTTGCACTCAGCGAAATTTCTTGCACATGTTTTGTTCAGGGCAATCGATGTAATCGCGATCATACAAGCCAGGTACAAGGTGATCTGCAGCAACTGCACTGTCTGACATCGAGTGCTTAAGACGATTTGCGATGGCAATTATTTTCAGCATCTCGGCTTACGTTAATGGGAACCAGTCAGGTGACCTTGAACGATCGCAATCATGTGCTCTAAATACGACTATAAGGCTATATGAAATTGGATCGGATTGAGGTAGTACACATGAACTGTTTTCGTACTTTTAAGTATACGAATATGTAAAAAGTTTGTATATAAGTCAGTGTCTACTGCGAATGTTTGTTATCTAAAGTGGCTTACAGCGTAGAAAACAAACTGAACGCTTAAAATTAGTAAATTTAATTTAAAATTAAAGCTTAAAAAGGTCAGGTTTTTTTCTGTTTGCTCGATGCACTAAATCGGTCAGTTCATTTAATAATTCGAAATTTCACAACGGTAGACAATTTACTGCATAAAGAGCTGCTCGATTCCTAATAGCCCATCAGCGCATGTACATATAACTTCATACGTAGCATTGATAGTTGGCTCCGATCTTCGCGAAAACTTTCGTTTTTTTTTTGTCATTTTAATTAGGCGAAGATTTGCCGTGGTTTCCAGACAATGTGAAGGAAAACTGGTTTACATTTCGAAGAAGGGTCGCTGACTGACTGAGTTATTGTGCGGGAACATGAGTGGCTGTGGTACTCGTGGATAGTGGCAAATAACACAATATTTCATTGTATTTTCACCATATTGCAATAATCTGGCGTAAAATAGGCCACGATATGCAAGTGTTGAGATTTTAATCGAGCTACGATCTGAAAAAGTTTGCTCTTTTCGATTAGTTCTTAGGTACTGTGATTAATACTAAATTGACTGCCAGCCGGCTTCAAAATAATGGCAACAAAATTAATCCTAGTTCTTAGTTTTTAGTTGGCGAGTATTTATTTTCGTAGTTGAATTGTACAACATCTATATACATATGTCAACCATGTTTAATAATGCAGCCCGTAGATGCAAAAATTACAATGTAAGAAACGAGTACGAAAGTATATTAAATCTCGCTTATCATATCAAATATTGACACGATCAAAGTCAAGGAATTGCAAACTTAATGGATGAGTAAATCATTTTGGATAATGGTTTAATTTCTTCAATATTGAATACGCCCTCCAACCAAACATACCTATACGTTTCGTTGCCTTGCAGCTACTGACCACAGACATACTGCTCGCCGTAATGATTAATGTTTTCAACAGTAAATGGTTACGGATTAAGTTGAATGAAGCAATTGAGATAAAATTCAATTGGCGAGAATTTTCACGATAATTTCGCCGAAAGCTCCAATCGACCTTTCGCGTTGTGTTTATGCAAAAATATTTGCTATGATTGACAATGGCTGGCTAAATCGATTTGTGGGTGGCAAATGACTTTAAGTCGATGGAGTTATTTGTCTTTGGGTGCAGAAAACTAGGGTAAATCGTATAATTTACGATGGCGAAATTCGCATATTAGCATGTTGCTGTTTAGCTAAGTCCATAATTCGATATTGGCTTGTGGGTCGGTGAATAGATTTTGCGTGAGAAATGTGCATAGACTTTGCGAATGTCGTTTGATGGTTGTTGCCTTCGAGTGCTGATAGCTGCAATCATTAGTTGCACATTTTGGATCAGACATACATAACTTGAAACAGGATCAGATAAGCGTGAGTACAAAAATGCTTCATTAATATTGGTGTTATATTTTTATTCGAAATATATTTGGTCGAATAATATGTTAATAAATAGATGGGTTTAACTAATGCATTTAGCAATTAAAAAAAATTTATCAACTATTCAGTTTTAAATTGCTAATGTAGCAATCATTTGAGAAAAACAATGTCACTGGAACGATATTCTGATGAAAATATTTTTGATAAAAAATTAATGAGACACGAATGTAAGGTTTATTATATTTCACACACATATCAGGCTTATTAATTACAGCCTGACATTTTTTTTGGGTCTATATCAAAAACTTTGTGAAAAATATCTTTATATTTTCTACGGATTTTTGATAAGGTTTGTTGTATCAAGTCTAGTGGGTACAGTGCTCGCCCCTAATGTTTGGGGTCCCCGGTTCGAATCAAGGTTTGGACGAGTGACGTCGTTCCAAGCTTTGAGTTCACCTGGCTCTAAATAGGTACTTGAGTTAATCAGGGGTAAAGTAAGGCGTGGAACCAATTACTCTGCACTCATATTAACTTTGATTGTAAATTTTTGAATGAGCCTCTCTACCAACATCAACCCCTAGATCCGTACGAGGGTACTTATTTTACTTATTAAAATGCAATAATAGTGAAATGTCTCTCTATATTGGTCTATATGGTTCAGAAAATGTGACGGATGGCGTTGCTAGAATTGTGACACGGCTTTTTTTTTGTTATTAGTTTCTAGAGTTTCCTGGCTACTGATGCTGTGCGTTTTGACAGATGATTCAATTTTTTCAAGCATTTGAAATTCAAGCATTTGAAATTTGACTAAGGCTAATTGGTCGGATTTTTTGTTTCCTATGAGCGACATTGATAAGATTTTGAAATAATGTGATAATTGATCGTGTATGTGTTTGTACTCATATCTCACAATTTTGTTTGTTTGCAAACGATTGTTCACTACTGGAGCTTTTAAACAACCGTTTAAAAAAGACAAATAGATATTTGAGTTTGCCATCTTGTTTATTATTTTTAATAAAAAAAACACCTAAATTCTTGAATTTAAAAGAACAAAGTCAAATTTATTTAAGATTGACAAAACTATATGACAATTGAATTGATATGCCACTGACCAAGTCCTTAATTCGATTCACCATAATTTTCGATTCTCCGCAAATTTTTTACCAACCTTTTCTACGATAGCCACCTTTTTTCAAAACTACCTTGAAACGGGCTGGCATGGAATTTACCAATATTTTGTGTACTCAAGTATTTTCTGAATTTTTCTTTCGGTTTGAATCTTAAATATTCACTGAAATTTAGATCCGGTGAGTCCAACAGTACTTCTAAATCAACCACGTCTGCACCAGTTCAGAGGTTTGCTTGGGGTCGTTGGCTTTGTGAAAACGAAAATAATCTTTTAGCTTTTCAGTACTATCTAGTACTTTAGCCTTCAAGATGTCCAAATACTGGAATCTGTCCCGATTACGCTCGATATATACCAAATTTCGTAGCCCAGAAGATGGCATACACCCTTCACATTACCATATGGTCACCATCGTATTTAACAGACCAGCATAAATTGTCTGGTTTCTACACATAGCTCCTATCATCGCGACCAAAATATTTAAATTTACCAAAAAGTAACGGTATCACAGAACGTGAAATCTCTGGCTAAATGTTCTCAAGCAAGTTTAATTCTACTTGCTTTGCTTTTGACGCTTATGTATGGCTTTTTAACGATTTTCGTAAATATTAGCATTCGAATCACTTTGCCCAACAATTCAGATATATTTAGATAAGCTCAAAATGCCCAAAAATTTCACTGACTGCTTATATCTCATGACTGTGTCAACGGATTGAGCAGAAATTATCGAGAGACATTGATAAAAATATATAGAATAGGTTAAACTCTCATAAAAATTTAGTTATCCTTAACTCTGAAGTGTCGATGGGAATTTTAGTGATACAGAAGAGTCCCTTATAACTCTACGAAGGAATGACATTCGAAAAAACTAGGCCCTTAAAAACGAAATTCGGATATGTTATTAAATTAGATATGATAAACTTTTGGATGTTTTTAATCTTATATGAGCGGTGAGTCCCTTAAAGTAGACAAAGAAAATTTGTAAAATTTTGAATTGCGATAACTTCAGAATCAGGATCATCAGGAAACTTACAGAACATACTGATGTTTATCAGAAAAAAATTTGTAAGACAAATATATTTTTTTCTGATTGTCTGACACAGTGACATGCGGTAAATAAGAATTCTTCGAAGGATCGAGTATCCTCAAAACGTTTCGCTTTTTGGGAAAAAATGCTACACGGTCACTCTGAGGTTCTCAAGATTTATGGCTTCACATGAAAATTCAAAAAATTACCCATTTTTGAGCACTCGAAATTTGTGTCCGCGAGAACTGACAAGCGGATCATAATTTTAAAATAAAATTCACAGTTTATATTGGTCTTTAAGCAGGACTAAGCTTTATATCAGATCACATCATTTGCAGACATTGCTTCCAAACAAAAAGTTACATGGTAGGCTAATTTTAACGTCCAGCAGATCTGATATACTTCTGGTACAGCCATCAAATCTTCAAATTTGTCAATTTTTGCGGGTGGTAACCCGACAAAATTTATGCACCTTGATATGGATTGGAGCCACTGGATTCAAACGAAATTCACAGGATAGGTTGGTCACAACGTGAAGCGTCTTATAAAGTGTTGGTTGTGGTGCTAGAAAAGGGTTGTCAGTGCTGGGGTTTTTCGTAATTTTTGATACCCTATGGAACCCTTAAAATCGTTCTTCGCCGATAACTTTCGAATCTGTTGTTGGATCAAACCGAATTTCAATGAAGGCATTGGTTTCGAGGTGTAACTAGTCAAAACAATTTTTAGTTTTGATGATGATTTGGTTACTTTCTTATGCGCTAGATTTTTTTCTGATTATTTTTCTGGTTCAATGTGTAGATTCTATAGCTTTCAATATAGTTGACTGCAAGGCTACTGTTCCTAAGACGCACTAATTTGGAGGTTTTCTTCACCCGGCTCACAGTCGTAAGACTATTGGAATCAGAAAATATTTTATTGGACTGTTTTAAGCATAATAGTTCTGAAATAAAACGTTACATTATATATTGCACAGTAGAAGTTGATTTGCATACTATTTACTCTTTTGGTATTTTATAGAATTCTTCTTTACTTTTATTGTTCTTTGCCTTTTATTGTTCTTTGTCTTTATTGCCTTTTATTGTGATTTGTGTGCAACTATTTGTTGGTTTTAAATATATAAATAAATTAAAAATAAGTTTAGGACTAATAAAGAAATGGTCCATGCAAGACTCGTCAAACTGGAAGAGGGAATATCCTTATACCTCAGAACTGGGGTTCCTGTTTTGAATTAGTTTCACTCAAGGTCTTCAGTACAAAGTAAAACAGACAATGTAGCCTGGAAGGATATATCTATCAATCAAAATACAACATAAAGGAACATCTACCTTTGATGTTAATTTCTTTCTAAAAAAAAAATGAAAAATACCGTAAAACAAAATAGAGCAATTACAACGATCAACAAATACAGGTAAAATAATTCACATAAATTTTTAGAGCACATTTATTATAAAATACATCAGTCCATGTTGAAAATTAACGATAACTTAGTGAGAATATGAAACAATCGGTGAAGCGAATGAAGTCTTAACAATAGCATGTCCTGCTGGATAGGCAACAGCTGGCGCTATAGCCCTAGCAACGACCGGGGCAGCAGCATATGCGGCAACTGGAGCACTTTTTGCAACAACAGCTCCACCAAGTGGTTGGCGATGTACAACTGCATTGAAACCGTTCACTGGGTCAGCAGTGTAATCGACGATTCTTTGATGACCATCGGCATCAATCAATGAGTATTGACCACGGACAACATCTCCGTCGCGGCTCTCGCTTTGGCTTTTCGAATCGCCAGTCAATGCGTCCTGGACATCGTAAGCGAAATTGTACTGTGGATGCGGATCGTATTGATCGTCAGCCTTGGCCAAAACTGGAGCAGCAGCTTGGTACACGCGTGCGTCTGGAAGAAGCCCAGCATTGGCTGCAGCGATGAAAGCAAGGACAACCACACACTGTTCGAGAAAAGAATCTGATATGATTTTTTTTGTACGAGTTGAACTTGAGTAAATGATCACCTTAAAAGCCATTGCAATGTTTATCCGGTCGAGTAGACGATTTGGAATTGAAGATGGTAAAAGTTGAACTGATTTATTCTCATCATACGTTTGGTTTTTATATCGGTAGAGTGCTGGGTTTTCAAGTCAGCGAAATGAAAATGATGGGGTGAAAATGCTAATCGTTGCAAGTTGCAGACGTGATGAGTAGGATTCAATTTTCATGGCTGGGTTTAAAGTAGGAAGAAGAATGTTGAAAACAATTAAGTTTGAACAGCATTGAAGTAACGAATGATATTTTAGTATCGAATATTTCGTTGATACGAAGACGGGATAAGAAAAAGTTGCTATGCATTCGTAACATAGCTGACATGCGTGAATTCAGTATTTTATTTTGGATTGTATTTCTCTTTTTCAAGGCTATATAATGAATCGAAGTGGTTAGACCTGGCAATAAATTTTTATTCACCTATTATTTTACGAGTATAATTATGCTCTATCTATTCCGCTGACAATTGCAATAAGAAGAGCTAAGGAAGTTAGATCCGAATAATTTAATAAGACAGCATATACATTTACGGTAAAAAAGTAGATTTTGATGTGTCAGCAAAAGCATTGGTAAAATATGAAAGTTAGTCGTAAGAATTGTACTTGAATATCTTTTTGGATACATACAAATCCTTCAATTAACTCCTGTTATGGAAAGGGGGAGTTGTTGTTGTTGTTCCCAATGCGTCTGCATTGTTCTGTTATGGATAGGGGGAGCAAAAGAACACGCCTTATATTTGATATGAACAACTATTGATATAAATCATTATTTCTGTATGATTATTTAAATTTGTTTAAAAGTAACATGAGTAATATATCGTCACGTTTATGCCAAAACCATGAATGTGCTAAAATGCTATTTCGAGTAAAATCAATTTGAAAATTTAACATAATATTATTAATCAGTTTTAAAATATAAGAACCATTTTTTTTTAATTAAGGAAGATAATATTCTAATACTATTCCGTTACACTAAAACAATGAATCTGCACATTCATGATTTTGGTGTAACGTATTTTGCAAATACTTAATTTTTAGGTGATTCATAAAATTGAAATTTCGACTTTGTGTAGGCATAAAGTGGAATTTTACATTTCCGGTTTTGGCAAATTGTTTATGCAAGAATTCTGCGTACAGTGACATGAAAAACTGAAAATCACCAAAAAAGCACATTCATGGTTTTGGCGTACACCCGACGATATGATGTAGTAATATAGAATAAATACGAATTATTTGAAATTTGAAATCTTTAGATTTTTTAAGTCAATAAAAAGTGTCATTAAAATATTTGGTGAATTTTTTTTAAGCATTGTGCATTTTTGAGAGAACAATCTTCATCTTAAACTTAGAAATTTAAGAGATACATCGCAATAATTCGATAAAGGACATACCATAAAGCACTTGTTTTATGAGCAAATCGAAAAAATATTTTAAAAATTTAAATAATTTAAATCATACTGAATTTGCAACAATTTAAGACCAGAACCGTATCTGTAGACCCGATAATTTGCGTGATACAGCCTTTTTGCCAATATTTTGTTGTTCTAAGTGCATTTGTCGAGTGCTATCAGAATTGCGGACCTGTCGAAGTTTGAGAGAATAATATTGTTATCCTCTTCAGTCAAGTCAATTGTTTTCATAACTTGAATTGCCAAGTCAAGATGGACCAACTGGTGTGCTCTCACTGCTCTCGAATAAGCATGGCCACTCAATACCTTATCAATGCTATTTTGCGCATAAATTGTCGACAGCAGTTCTTGTTCTCATGAAGAACATCAGTAGGTGAAAACCCCCTAGCCTCACCGCCACGTTGTTCAAATCGGTGTACTTACAATTTTCAACCATCTCTCTGGCTTTGGGGTATAAGGGCTGGTCATAAGTAACAATGCAGGTTTTTGTCCCTGGATTCGGCATTTCTTGTTGTCAGTCGAAGAGATGTGAGAATTGTGTCGCAATTAGATGGGGGATGGTTGATGAATGGCAGACATATAATTTTTAATGTATGAAAGTGTTCCTGTGCTGTTGCCTTTTCCATGAACCCCTTCCATCACGCAATGTTTATCTCTTTGTGAAACTTTTCATGAGTAAAATTTTCATGAATAATGTCCATATTCAAAATTTTAATTACTGACAAAGCTTGATTGGACGACTCTAGTTGGAAGATTTCCAGCTGAGTAGGGGGATTTTGTTGCACAAAGTCAGCAGCAGTGAGCTTCGTTAGACAGGTTATTGGTTTCTCAGGACATACGGAGTCATAAGGAGTCACTATCTGTATTCCTCTTATTGCGTGACAGGTTCGGCGTCGTCAAAAGTAAACTGCAAAAACGATTGCTTCTTCAGGATGAGTGTTGATCTGCCCGGATGATTGCCAAAGTTTCCAAAAGCAATGTATCCTAACAATGTATGACTAGCTGAAAATCCAATCGTTGAAAACAACTAAACCAGATGTTTTGACCCGAACATTTGGTAAAAATATGAAAACCTTCAACCCACCAATATCCCATTCAGTATTAAAGAGATGAACAAGCAAGGCCTCGCTGCTGAAACTATTGAATATGCAAGAGCAACGCACTTCTTCCTATATGAATCCAAGTACCCTTGTTGGTCTTTTAGAATTACTGTTATATAGTCTTAAAGACTCGAGGATCAGGGAATTTAAATTCTGCAAGATCTCGTCGGATGGTATAAATTCCTTTGTGTCATACACTTGCCAACCTCTCGTATGTCTTCTCGTATGACTTCAGCAGCTGCCTTCACCACACGTAGTCTTTCTGTCTTTTTTTTTATTTTCATCTAGTATTTTTTATGTCATTCTCCTTTTATTTAGTCTATGAGTTCATTTAGAGAGAGCTGGTACTCCTCAATAAATAAATAATTTTCATAGCCTGATCAACCGTGGGATACTGACGGTTTATCCTGAACGTTCCTGCTGGTGGCGGCTGGTAGAACTATGTTTGGCAAAACCGATGATATCTGGCATCAAGGGCTTGTCCTCAGATAAACGCTGTTGTATTTTGATAGCCCATTCGTCTCCACTTTTTTCAGCTGCTTTCAAGATTGTTAAATTGAGAGACATATTTTCTACACTACTGACATTGTTCCTTTTTTCTGGCTTCTTCTGTCTTTGAGCAACAACAAAATGTTCAGTTATTTTGTTTTTGTTGTATTTGTAAATTGAGCAGCTGAGATACTGAGCTCGTTGGTTTTGATAGTGTCACACTTCTTTCTCCACTTCGGGCTGTTATATCTCTTCTGACAAACACTGTGCACAGATATCTCATTAGTACCCTTCAATAAACATTCATTAACTTGGTTTTTAAGAGAAACACAGGATGCAAGGAGGCATTTCAGACTGCTTTCCTTTACTAACCACATTTCGCCTTGACTTAAAGTCTCCCTACATATAAAAAACAAACTCGCATTGGGAGTGGGGTCAGATATTTTATAGATTTTGAATTTAAACTGCAAGGGAGTCACGCACAACTCATGCAATGAGACACCGGTCAGAAGAGAACTAGGTAAGGACTGAGAACTGAGAAGAATGGAACGGAATGTGATGCAAAGAACCTGTCCTTGAGGTCCAGGGAGTGGGAAAGGAGTTGAGTTGTGGAGACTAAGAAAGTTGTAATTTTTTCTGTAAGCAGAAAGTAAGTTCAGTATGTTCTTGACCTCTTTCTAGTTAAACTCGTAACAATTAAATGTTTTAAAAATTAAATAAAAATCAATAAAAACTATTGTTACTCTGCTAAATCGATGTTTTGTTTTTGAAGTTGGAACAGAAAATCCAAAAGTGGATACATGAAAAATAATAATAATGATCATACAATATAAAATAAGTCACAAATCACGTGACTTAATGAAAAGAAAAAAAGAAAATTTAAAGATTTTTGTTCATAGAATTATCTAAGTTGCAAGAAACATTTTTAGATGGTAAAAGTTGCTATGCATTCGACATCAAACGATTCAACATAATTCTATAAAATATTACCAGCCCGTTTCATTCCGTTCTAAAGGAGAGTGCAAACTGTAATTTGTTCTATTATTGCAAAGTTAAAGAATAACATTGCATCTAGTTGTTCTGGTAGGTCCAATTAAACGGTTCAATTAAACCGTTCAATTAAACGGTTTAAAAAGAAAAGTTGCATGTACTGACATTTTTTAAGTTTTAAAAGAAAATATATTTAGAAGCGACCAGTTTACTTAGAATTAGATGCATCAATATGAAGTTTGTAGCCCACATAGCGTAAAAACGTACGGTTAACTTTCTCAATTGAGTCTGAATGTACATTATAGTGTTGAAAAACTGAAGCATAAGAAAATTTACTTCGAACATGAACAAAATAAAGTGTTTTAATTGTCTTCAAAATCAAAACAGAGCTGATATCATCAACAAAAACAAAGAAAAATTTAGGACCCAGATGTGAACCCTGTGGTACGCATAAGGTTCGAGATAAAGGATAAGAATAATGCTTATTAACATTACTTTTGTTGAAGCAATCATACAACACACTATGATTCCAAATGATTTTAAAGCATAATCGGTAAAAATCAAAATTAGTCTTAGCATAAGCTAAACTGAAGTCTGTATGTACAGAAACCACTTGTCGATAGGTTGAAAAATTGAAACTGAAAGTAAGCAAATTAGTTGATGGTGATTTGCCACTTTAGAAGCCATGTTTATTTTACAAAATGAAAGGTAAAAGAACTGGTGCTATTTAATTTGTTAATAAACTTTCGGTATGATTGATGATACTCGTAATATACACATAGGGCAGTAAATGTTTATTTCTGATTTCTTACCACTCTTGGACATAGGTATTGACCATGTACTTCGACAAATGCCAATATAGAATGACTTATTAAAAATGTACAGTATGTGTTCACCAACCAAATTAAGTCTACTGTTTTTTTTTAGATATGCAGGTTTGATGCGGTATGCTCTGGCACTCTTACTAATGTCAAGTGATAACAGTGTAGTAATCATGTTATATAAATCAACAAAAAATGTTTAAAATGACAAACTCGTATCAATATTTTGTAGGGCGTAATGATAAAGTAAGTCATTATAAACTCTTGAAAATGGGGATGCAAATATGTCTGCATTTTTTCCAGAGAAAAGTAGACCATTTTTTTTTTTTGCTATCACCACGCCAATCAGGGCTACAAGTCAGGATCATCAGAAATTGTTAGCCATCAAATCGCCTATGGAATTTTTCACAGTATTTCAAGAACCAAATACTCCAGGATAAATTTCAAATCTTTTTTAATTCAAAATAACACTCAAAAACTCAGAGTCCTGTGCTTTGAATTTTCCCAAATGGAAGTTTGAACTTGGGATTATAAATCACTATTTTGAAAAGGTATTACTATCTTGTCAGCATTGGTTGGTTCTTTTTTGCACTTAATTTCGACGTCAATTTTATTAAATAAAGTGGGAATAAAACCTAACAGGATGACTTATACTGCACGACAAAAATAATTTCCTAGCTGATAGAAATCCTCAAAGAAGGAAAAATATTCTCTCAACGAAACATAATTAATGCTGCATTCCAAACATTCAACATGTGGAGAAACTTTGGAGAGTATTTGCATACCATTCACTTATTTTCGAGCTTTTTTCACTAAAATCATTACAGTTATCAAAACCATATTTTATAATGCAAAAAACAACTTTTATTCCTTAATCTAGCGCAGTTTCCTTATGAAGGAGGTCAATAATTTAAGTTAGCACGGTCGACCAGTTTTCATTTCGTCATTTAGTGAGAATAAGAAACAAGTGGTGAGGCGTACGATGTCTTAACAATAGCAGCTGGAGCAGCATAAGCTCGGGCAGCGTAAGCTACTGGAGCAGCGTATGCAGCTGGTGCAGCGTATGCAGCTGGTGCAGCATAAGCAACAGGAGCAGCATAACTTCTAGCTACAATTGGTGATGAGTAAGCTACTGGCGCATATGATTTAGCCAAAATCGGACTACTGTAGGCGACTGGTGCTACGGCCTTAGCATAAACTGGAGCTGCTGACACGACAGTTTTGGCTAGAACTGGAGCAACGGCTTTAGCGACGACGGCACCACCCAAAGGTTGACGTTGGACAACAGCGTTGAATCCGTTGACTGGGTCAGCGGTGTAGTCGACGATTCTCTTGTATCCATCAGCATCAATCAAGGAATATTGTCCACGAACAACATCTCCATCACGTGCTTCACTTTGACTCTTTGAGTCTCCGGTAAGACTGTCTTGAACATCATAAGCGAAATTGTATTGTGGATGTGGATCGTATTCCTCGACGCTCTTGGCCAAAACTGGACCAGCACTGTAAACTTGAGCGGCTGGAAGAAGTCCTGCATTTGCCACAGCAACGAAAGCAAGAGCTACTAAAAACTGAACAGAGAAACAAATCGTTAAGTAAACGGTGCAAAACGAACTTTTTCATTCTGTTCTAGATTGCAGTAAATCATATTCATGCAGCGTATAGGCTTCACATGAATATAATTTACGACAGAACATGTGCATCAAGATCACATATAAAACTTGGTTAAATTTCGATACTAACCTTGAATGCCATTCTGTGGTTTTTCTTATGTAATGTCTTGTAAGCGAATGCTACACTTGAACTGATTTAACGGTCCAACGTGCCGGTCTTTTATATGACTCTCTGGCCGTATTAAGATTCGGACAATAATTTTATCGTGCACGGTGCACGTTACAGCGCGGTCGGCACTATTGATAATATTATGCGATTAATAGTGGGAAATTTCAAGGTGAGAATTTCATGTTTTGATGGCGATATTACAAACTGTCCGTGAATTCTGAATGCGAATATGACTTGCCAAAAGGAGTTAGCATTATTGGTCGGAGAATGCCGAGCCTATCACGTGTGACAATCATGCAATAAATTTTGTAGTGAGCTTTACAGTTACAATGACAGCGTCAATAAAGTGCAGAGAAATTATTGACTGAATGGTTTGGGTACAATGTATTTAACTGTAATGTTTTTCGTAACGGTTAAGTAGCGCTTGTCAATATGAAATCGAAACTGTTCACCTAAAGGTCAGATTCGAAATAAAAGCTTGGCTGATAGGACCTAATTCACTCTTTGTGGTGGCAGATATGTTCCGGCAAATTTTGCTTTATGATTTTTGATAAGTCTTAAGGTTTTTGATTGGGTATATTCACTGTATCAATTAGTCTTTTAATGATGAATTTGATATTTTTCGATGCATTTATGCTTGTTGATACGTGATTTAGGAAAGTTATTGCATCATATATAAATCATTCAATGATTTTATAATTATTTTTTCAGGAGATTGAAATATTTAGAACCGGGGAAATTGCACTATGTCTCGTGATGCTTTTCAAATCAAAAGAGGTGTAGATCAAAGATAATACTCTTCAAGCAAACTTGAACTTAATGAACTTAATGAACTATGATTTTGATATGAGTTTACTATTTAGCTTTAATACTGGCTTTTTTTTTAAATTTGGCATATTTTGGTGCATTTTGTACATTTATCTAAAAAATGATGAAATACATTTGTTACACTTGAACTTATTTCGATTTATTTTCTTTTTATGTTCCAAAAAAACTGCATGTTCTTTTTGCTATATTTACATCACTCAGTGTCCCCCTCAGTTAACCTGTCACAGTTAGTAGCGGACTTTAAAGATAGTTTGGGTCTTAGAGTGAAACTGGAAGGCGTTATCTTAGCTTATATTGAATTATAGCTCCTTCATTGATTTCAAACATCCCTTGCTAACCAGTGCCTTTAGGAAGTGATTGGATATGCGTAATTGCTGCTATCGAAGTTTATTTATTTACGAAGGAGAATAAACAGGTGAAAGGTTAACAAAAGTTTTAGAGGATATAATTATCAAACCAACCGGAAAAACAAGAGGCTCTGGTAGTAATGTGTAATAGATGCTGGCCAAATTCCAACTTAAAGTCAAAAATTACGCCAATATCGTTGAAACTATTAACAACACTGGGAAGATAGAGCAGGGGAAGAGCAAAGGGGATGTTTGGAGCGATTTTGCAACATTCATAGCAAGGGAAGTCGCAGTGCACCAATTAGATAAAATACTCAAATCGTTTTGGAACATGAAACGGAAACGATTGAATTACTCTGAAAATGTTGTGATCCGCAGCAGACAAAAGACAGGTTGAGATAAAGAGAGAAGAAAGATCGTTAATAATAAAACAATAAAGCAATAAAGGGCTAAAAATGGATCCTTGCCAAACTTTTGAGGTAGTAAAAAAGAGCGTGGAAGAGAAAGAGTTAGCAGTAACAACACGAAAGCTGCTGCAAACGTATGAAGAAAACAAAAAAAAAAAACACCGCAGAGCTATATAGCTACGACCGAAGAATATCATGGTCTGCAGAATTGAAAGATCTAGTAAAGTCTGTAAATACGACATCCACTTGCTTTTCTTGGTCGATTCTGGTACAAACGGTGTTTGGTAACGACAAAAAGTTTGTTGCCGTTGACTTACTTTTAATGAATCCATGCTGTTCACTAGCTAGCTAGAGCTAGATGAAAGGGTACACTCTATTTTAAAAGATCCTTTCAAAGAGCTTACTAAACCAAGCCGAAAAGTGATATGTGACGGTAATCAGAGATGCTAAAAATATCACCAGCTTTATGAATGACAAATATATTGACAGATTTCCAAAGTAATGGAAAGGTACAGGTTAAAATACTTAGAATGAAAATTAATGACCGAGAAACACACAAAGAGGATGTAGTGAAAAAAATCGGAATATCATCAGCATCAAAGTCAGTGCTTGCGACAAGAGACCTAGTTAGTAATTCAGCTTTTAACGGTCATTAGAACAAGAAGGCTGCACACAAATAGGTGCGAGAAAATTGATTGATGGCGAAGAAGGACTGTAACAAGAGAAGAATTGGGCAACAATCTTACAGGCATCTTGTGGAGAGGGGGCAGACGTATCATGAATATATATAACAGAGGAAAGGCTACATTAAGTTTTAAGGAGGTTAATGAAGAACCAAAAAAGCTTAAGATTATCACATGTTATAGAAGCTTTGACACTATCAAATTAAACACGCACTCTGCCATTGGCTTCCTTTGTACCAGAAGCCCGTAACTTTTGAAACTTACGCACCACATCTTTGGTTCTAAGAACAATCGCAGCATCGAAGATGAACCACGAAAGATCGGAACTTCTTTTACAACGATAGAAAGGAGTATAAAATAAAATTAAGGTGGATAAGAAGGAATAAAATTTGTAGAGAGCATCATCTACAATCAGCTCTCTGCAGAAATTATTCCAGTTAGTGTCATTTATTTCTATGGAAAAAGCGGAATATTTTGCTTTTTTAAAATTAAAACGGAGAGTAGAAGCGGATTGAACTTTATACAAGAGAGGAGGATAATGAAGATCAGAGCACACACAAGGAAATAGAGAGCTACTCGAGCAGAATGAAAAAGGAGGTGAGTTAATTAGCACAAGATCGAGGATCTTGTTGTTATCATTGGATACTTTGTTGAATCGCGCAAATGTGCAAAGGGACAAAAAGGATGTCGTAGCAAGTGAGTTATTGCTTGAAGATAAAATACTTAAAGAACTACCATCCCAATCCAACAAAATGATAGTAAAGTCACCTCATAAAGGTATATCCACATAAATAATCCACTGTAGAGCGTTCTATTCAGAGATTCATGGACATCAAGTAAAACACGACCTCCTAAAAAAGATTACAGACAAATCGATCTCGATCGCTACGAAAGACAGGGACAGACAACGATTTAATTGAAATTTGTGCAATTTTTTGTTGCGGGATTCTTTTCTCAGCTTTGAAAAGAAAATATACAATTATCTTTTCTGAGCTTAGAGACTAGCACGAAAATATCTTTATTAATGGCTCTTCACGTATCGAGCAAATTTTTATATGATGAGCGCTGATTGAAATTAACAAAATGTTAAAAGAGAATTTTGGTCATTAACTGTAGAAATTTCGGAATTTATTTCACAATTATATATAGTATTTATTATATATATATATATTATATAATATAGTTATCAAACTTTAGTTTTTAAAGATGAGAGATAAACAAAGTGTTGAATACTACTAGTATTTTTGAATTGTAATCCAATCGAATCGCACCTTGTGAAGTTCTCCATGTTATTTCATTTCCCATCTGTTTCATTCACACCAATCCTCTTGAAATTGAATTCCCACCCGACTGTCTTGATGCCAATTGTGGTCTTGATAATATTGTGATATTCTTAGCCAAGTCACTTTCATCGTTCTATTGTGTTCTTTTGTCTATTATATTTAACCTCAATTTTTTTCTCCGATATACTCTGAGATACTCAAAGCTATCCAAATTCATGAATTGTTTTATACGTATAAAATGACTTTTTTAATCTATTCTTTATTTCTGTATGGATCTTCTATAACGGCTTCGACAGTTTTAAAGACGTTGGTGTGTTGTTTGATTCAGAGCTCAAAATCACCCGGCCCATTGCGCATATAACCCCCAAAGACTCTTGTTTGGCCGATTTTATTTGTAGATGTTCCGCCCCTTTCACGAGTACTAGCATCCCTATCTCTTTTCATCAGTTCTTTCACTTGTTTGTAGCATCCTAGAATGTTGTTGTTAAGTTTGGTCTTAACGCCATAAGTATCTTAATAATGCGGTAGAATAAATTCCGTGTAAATTTATCCGCCCATTGTTGCTTAAGCTCCATATCACTTACTGTGGGTATAGTGATCGACTATCTATATTCCAAATCCCTTTATTAGAGTCCCGCCGAGTGTTTCTGGACGAATAGTTGCTTTTCTAGCTATTCTATTGTCCCATGTTACAATCAATCAATCAGATTTAGTATTTTAGTATTTTAAAGCATTAAATAAAATTAATTGGCTTATTGTTTAATTCACTTAAATAAGCATTAATATTTATTTTTATAAGTATTATTATTTAATAGAGTATGATCAGAGTACTTTACAATCCATGCAGGCAACTGCTAAAAACGTGCCTATAGACTTTTTACTGTCATAACACCTACTCTATGTCAGAGCGTTGCTTTTATATACACTTGACATAAATCTTTCTGTGTGTTCTAACAATCGAGTTTCAGCCGAGTTTCTAAATGAATCACAACAATCAGCTTGTTATAATTAAAATATAAAATTTAGAAAACAAATGAGTAAAAGTCCACATGATTCAAAATTATTCAACCCGTTTTTTATAAAGTAAATTACCACAACATATGAAATATTTATTATTGAAAATAAAAATTTTTAAATTTAATATCAAATCACGCAAGATTCATCAGATTAATCAATCGCCACCCTAAAAAAAACTGAAAAAAAATTTCAGATGAAAAAGTATATTACCATTCATACAGTCGAGTACATTCAGACTAACAAAAAACGCACACCAAAAATTATTTTCTTCTTGTGACCCACAAATCATGCCGGAAATACAACATTTTTCAAATCATCGATGTACAGTTAGACATATCCATATCATCGTATGTCTATTTCATGTCATCAAGTGTCAAGTACATCGACTTAACGCCTTGCATCAATCTAATTTTAAATGCTACGCATGAACAAAAAATTAAGTCACAATTGAATAATTTACCACTTACTTTGCTTACGTACTTAATGCAAATTAACGAGACAGTTCCACGCTCGAATCTGCAACGCCCAGTATTATTCGAAAACAAGGTGATTACTGCACACTCTTGTATTCATTCAGCTGAATGTCTGACTGAGACAATCTGTAACTTAATTTTTAGTTCGTCTGCTGCACGCTTCATTCGCTATTGGAATGTAAGGCTAGTGAATTGACAATAATGTCATTACCCTTGGTAACAGCGGCTGGTAATCGCACCCGTTGTCGATTCAATAGTCGAGATAATTCAAATAAAAAAAAATGCCCAGTTTTAGTCAATACTTTCATTTATGTAGACTTTGAAGATAAAGTAACAAAATAACTGTCCAGCATTTGATCAGACCATTTTTTGCATCGAAATTGAAATGAAATATATTATAAGTGTCAAGTAAAAGTGGAAACATATTTCATAAAAACGAAGTGTATATTATTCAAAAAAATATTGATCGTTGAGCTTTCATTTCCGTAACTGAAATTTAAGTAGCTTCTGTGAAATATGTACTGAACGATGTGAAGAAAACACACGGAGGCTCATTCAAAAGTCAATATTTCGTAACACCCACTGTACACGCATAGGTACGAATAAAGGCCATGGTAAATTCGTAATTGACATGAACATGATCAAACGATACAATCAGTTTAAGAATGTCACCAAACATTGTTGGCTTTGAGTCGTGATGCCGGCTTTTGTGCAAATCGCAAATTTCATCAAGTTCGCAGAAAAAAAACAAAAGACTTAAGAAGGTAACCCGCTCGAAACAATATTGGCAATTCATATGATCGAATTACACGAGATTAATCACATTAATCACTCGCCACCCGAAAACGAAGCCAAGCAATGCTAGACCGGAACCGGTGAAGTTTCAATGTCAGATATTTGCCGGTACCGATATTAGACGCACACTGCATTCGACCATGCGTATTTGTGCATAGTTAAATGAATATACCTAGTAGCCCTAAGCAGTACACCACTGAGTTTCGCGTCTGGCTGATGTAATATTGTCTTTCTTTTACGTACCAGAGGTAACATGTGCATTGCGTGGAATTAGGCAAGTTTAAAAGTGAATTTGATACTTGCTTTGCCGACTACTTGCACACTTTGCAAATCTGGGTCGGTCGTTTCATTTCTATTTCACACTGCACCAGTTACGGTGGACAGTAGCGCGCTGCAATTCGTTTTATAAATTTCAATAGGCAAAGGTGTTTTGTGGCATCCACTCTGCATAGTAGCTGTTCCCTCTAATACAAGCTGATCCACATAAGCTGTACGGGTCTGCAATGTTATTAATTTTATGGGCGACTGGCCTGATCGAAATTAAATCAATGGATAACGTTTTCAATCGAAAGGATTTCGTCATAGTCGTCAATAAAAGTTTTATGTAATATCTAGTGAATTTTTCTTGTGACCATCGAGCATGCGCATTATTGAAATTTGTTTCCAAAGCAAGTAATTTAGAACATCAAAGTTTCCGGCTTCGATTCAGTATGCCTCATTTATAATTGAAGACTTGCAATTTTTCAATTTCAAACGATTGGCTTTTATTAATCAAATAAAGAAGTAAAAACTTATAATGTATGGAATGAGTCATAGCAAATAATAATTAAATAAATAAAAAATTAAATAAAAAAAAGTAAATTCACGATTACGAAGAAACAAGAATGCAGCTCAATTGGGGCAAAACCGTTTTTGAGAAGCAGAATTGACTATTAAAATTGATGTTGGCGCATATCAAAATACGTTCGATTTAGAGGCAAATGTTTCTTACATAGTTTCAGCAGATTTTTGGTAATCATTTAAAAAACTTGTCTTTAAAACTCTATATGTCTCAGAAATCATAGAATCAGAGTTTGATTTTAATGAAATTTTAGTCAAAAAGAAAGTGAAAGGCATTGATTTTACTTAAATCATATGACCAAGAAGGAAATTCGGTGCATTTCGTAAAAAAAATGTATCTCGAAAATTTTCACTGAAAATTCCCTCTAGAAGGACACGAAAACAAATCTACATTGAGTTTTACTTTTGAAGTATTATTATTTTCAACATTATGTTCAAGATGCCAATTTCCAAAAGTGTAAACTTTGAATATTTCACGTTTGAAGTGCTTAAAATATTTTACTAGCAAATAATCAAATTATAATTTCACAATGTATAATAAGACCACGACCATGGTAGAAAAAAACACAGTTGCGAAAACAAGAGTCCCAGTAAAATTAAATTTGTATGAAAGGAAACCAGCGGATAGAACATGAATGCATAAAATATTGTTAATTGAGTAAAATTGAATCAATAATCAAATTTTCGAATATTTTTAAATATATGGGATGGCTTTGGTAAGGTTGGTGAATCAGGTCAAAGCTTCAAATTGGTTAGATCAAAGGAGAGAGGGCCCGGTAGCTCTGCTCGCTAAAGTGCCAGGCCGAAAAGCGGCGTGCTACGGGGCCTGCGGGTTCAAATTCCGCCAGTGCCATGGCTCTAAGTGTGAATGCGTGTGATTGTCTATGAGGGTGGCAAATGGGCCCAAACTGGTGGCCTAATGCCGGCCGCGTTTCCGGCAGTCCTCTTCACTAACCTAACCTAACCTAGATCAAAGGTGTCTGTTTGGATTTTTGCATAATTTCTGCAATGTTTGAGTACCACTTCATGCACAAAATTACATTTTCGGATTTAATTTGTACTAGAACCCATTTGAATAGATATAAAAATTCGGACTAATTTGTATAAGGTATTTCTAAAGAGCTTTTGTTTTATCAGAATTGAAACTGCTAGAAACACTGATTTTTGAAGAAAAGCTGAGGAAATGTATCGACTTTGTTTAAAATTTCACAGTACGAAATCACATTTACATCGAAAATTTGGTATATGAATATTAAATGCTAGCATTCGTGAGAAAAGAATTGCCGAAATTAGCCAGTTAACACCACAAAAAGTATATTAGAACTGCTCCTTTTTCAAACCAACCTGTCCGGTATATTTAGTTTTGATCCCATGACTGCACAGAATGCTAATGGCGTCGACAAACTTTAAGATTTACCATCGACAAAAGCTTCAAAATTTAGGAAAATAGAGAAAATATTTACGAAAATGCGAAATACGAAAATTTTATTGTAGTATCTTTCAGTACCAAAATCACAAATAAGTCCTGTGCTGGGAGCTCCTTATTGACACCACAGCCAAAAGTTTATCACATTTAAGATCAACTAATCCTGTGAATCCTGTGGTTTTTATTTTTCAGTAGCATCGGAAATTATGGGAGTAGATAAATATTCGGGGCTGCCACATCCAAGAGTTTTAAAATTTAGCAAATCTGATTACAAACTGCTTACTTTTATTAAAGGATGTTCACTATCTCAAAATTTGATGGTAGTATGTGTCACAGTTGTAAATCTAGGGAATTCTTCCTTAAATCTAAGGAATTTTCACATTCATTGGGAAGTTTCTTCGAAGCATAAACTCAATTCATACATTTTTCGCTACATCAGTATACAAACGCGCATCAGCAAATTGCTGTCTTTCATTTAAACTAGACTAAAAGTAGCTAAAAATGATGCAAAATGAATTTCTCGATTAAATTGCATCTAATATTTGAACACTTTTGTATGCCTCCCTATGAAATTATCATGTATGGTGCTAAATGCAACTACTATAAAAAAATCTAGGAACATATCCACATAGTTTTAGGGAATTTACTCCTTTCCTGGTTAGCGACATTGGTATGTTTTAACATAAATATGATAATAACTACAAATGACGGTAGCTCTTTGGTGGAACCACAACCAAAAAAAAATCGAAATGTTTTCTTGGCTAAGATCAACCTACGCTGTGAATTTTGTATTATTTCAATAGGTGCATCGGAAGTTTTAGGGGTAGAAAGATTTTTGGAGCTACCAACTGAAAAATATAAAAATTTAAGTGATGTGAAACTTAATCAAAGGATAATTGTTTTTATTACATTGAACGGTAAAGTTTGTTTTAGTATTAAAATGATTAAAATTGCCAGTGGTGTCAGTCCTATCGTTATTTACCAATCAAAATTTTACCAGATGCAGCTTAAAATAAGACCAATTTACTGTCTTATTTTGTTGTTGTTGTTGACTGCATCAGAAATCAGAGAGCATAAAGCTTTTATTTGTTTGAGTGTTGTTTTGAGATGACACCCAAATCCACAGGGTTTTCAGTGTATTCACCAATCTTTTATTAGACATGTTCAACTTAAGGCAGTCGTCTAGTGTGTCAGAAAATAAAAATCGATTTTTTTGTTTTTTCATAGATAACATCTAAAACATGTCTAGAAGACGTTGGTAAAAGAATTTTTCGAAATTTGAAGCCGTTGAAAAGTTACAGCCGTAAACCGTAGGAAGTATACAGTGTTACCGTAGGAGATAGGAGGTTTCAAACGCGTTTTTCAAAAGATGATTTTTTCAAACTGCTGCCATGATATCTCAAAAACTATTTGATTGATTCTGCTCAAATTCATACATCATTTTAAGTACATAAATAACTACAAAATGAACTAAAATAATTAAGATTGGTTCATTACTTTTCATTTTACAAGCTAAACAAACCAAAAAAAAAAAACACGAAAAACTGATTTTTTTTTCTAAAGTGTAATAAAAAATTAGTTTCTGGAATTTCAACTTAATTTTACTTCTTTTTGGAGTCTCAAGTCTCACAATCAAAACTGCGTTTGGTTTTTTGATTTCAGATAAGCAAAGCGGCCGGAATCATGGCAGCAGTGGAGCACCTCTTTTTATATATGTGTTCCTGTTATGCGGTGTATCTCCGACTATTTTGCATATGATGACTTCAAAAAATGCACAAAGTTTGCTTAATTGTCAATCAAAATGATACATAATTTATGAACTATTTTATTTCAATGGTTTGTCAAAAAAAAATTCCCAAAAAAAGCATTAAAAAGCGGCCTTCACACTAGACGACCGCCTTAAGGCTAATATATCCTGTGAATTTCACATTAATCTGACTGTTGGGTCGTGAGTTCTTGCATACACAAATTTTGGGTCCTAAACAAATAGATAATTTGGTGAAAGGTTACCGTTCTTATGTGCTAAGAATTTAAAAACAAAAATCATTTTGACAGGATGAAGTAAGAATGAAATTCATCAACCATTTAGGTTCGATTTGAAGGATTTCTATGTGCGTCCGTGCTGCTTTCCAATGCTAAGAATTTGAAAAATATAGAAAGTTTTCAACTTCAAGGGATGCTTTTCTGTAGATAGTTTAAGGTATCGGTCAGCTCAACATAAAATCAACATATTAAAACCCATAAATAACGTGGTTGGATGATTCTTAACCAGAAGATTTTTGGTTTCTTTTCTTCTAGTGACGTATGATTCTTAAAAATATTTTATTCACTCATTATCAAAAGTGAGAGCCACGGGAAGAGTAATTTTGAAAAAAACCATTGTCCCCAGTTTTGATAGTAATATGACAATCTTGAAACTTAATGGCTTTTTTTCTACAAAAATTGTACTAATAATTTTTTATTAATGATTTCTAGAAATCTTCCGATTACATATGACACAAAGGTCTTTTGTTCAAGCTGATCAAGTTTGGATTTCCCAAAGAGGCTATACGTTTTACCACAAGCTTCTATATCAACAGACAATGCTTTGTCAACGTTAATGGAGCTAATTCAATTAAAGGGCCTCTGACAGCTGGAGTAGCGCAAGGTTCGATCATTACAGCGGTATTTTACACGATATTCACCATTGATTTTCCTGAGATGTACATAAAGCGCTATTTGGCTGAGTTGAAATTTTAATTTAACAAATCGGTCATCAAACCAAACAGCAAAAAGACTGATTTTTGTGTATTTCGCAATCAATTTGTATAAAGGGGATCTGAAATTATTTTAAACAATACCAAGAACCTCGCTATCTCGGTCGAAAAATCAACGATCACTCCTTGCTCTATATTGAAGTACCTTGGTATTGACTTTTATAAATTTCTGAAGTTTTAACCCTTCGCACATAATATCAAAGCTGTGAAATCTGCAATTCAGCGGATTGTATATCTTTTCCCCAAAAAAAGGTTCTGACCACCAAACTGAAAACTATTTACTACCAAGCTTTTACCCTGCCAATCTTTACTTGGGCATCCCCATCCTGGATTACCAGCTCCAAAACTGCCATGGCAGAAACGCAAATTTTCGAGCAGAGGATCTTGCACTTTGGCACTGGCAGGTTTTTTTTTATCCTGTTAAGTAAAAAGTGGCCGAAGAACTCTCTCCTTTTTCGTGAAAGTCGTCTGAAGCCACTTAAGAACCGGGCTGTGGAATTGGCTAAAATTTTAGTTATTAAGTAAGCTAGGTTAAAAAAGTTTACAAATATTTCAAAATCAAATTTCATTAATTCATTCGAAGATTTCGTCTCCATTCAACCATACTGTCAGATTTTTAGTTGCATAAACAATTATATGAGCATTGTGTATTTATGCATCCAATTCTATTATACTATGCTTGATTATACAGCTAGCTTATGTTTTGGCAGCAATGTAATTGGTGTATTATTTCTTTTCACAGTTTTAGCGTAAAAAATAGACTTTCAGCGCAATTCCATCATATACTATTCCACGTTTCCGTATTAGATACTTACAGAAAACTGAACCAAAATTTAATCAGCAAAAACAAGCCTCAAAATAAACAATACCTTACTTATGCCTTGATAAATGAAAACAAAAGCCTACATACCTGATTTAGTAAGTGAAAAATGATAAAATCTGCTACAATGTTAACGTAAACAAGCAACGACTTAACTACCGCTGATCGATGCTATCAATCATTTGTAACGTTAACTGAAATACCAAATATTTACATAGTTTGCTTGTGATATGCAATTGTCTTCGGCACTAACTTCAATTTAATGAATGAATCATTGTCGTCTGAAGCTGTATCTTCCGCGCATGAAATGAATTTTAATTTTATTTTGCATTCCAGTATCAACTTGACATTGACATAATAAAGAAGCATTGATGTAATTGAAATAGAAATTATGTGTGCATGTATAAGTAGACCGTGTCAAACCTTTTGTGTGATTAACTTGGCTTGTACAATTTTGATTTAATGATGGCGGAGGTTGCTACTGCAGAAATATGTAAACATGCATGGAATGTCAATGGATAAAGACCTATGGTTTAAGTTTGTAATCGCAATTGTTTTTGGAAAAATGCCAGAAATAAAATGTAGTTTTTCGATGAATCATTGTGGAAAATAAATGAAATTTGATTTTTTAAAAGACTATTACTGTTTGTATTTATTTTGTCAAGAATGATTCATAAAAATAATATTGAATGGAATATCATTCAACTAAACTCCGAGCGAATATTTAAATACAGTTTGCGAAAATCGGTAATAACATTATCATTTTTAAAGAGAATTCCGAAAGATTCAAATCATTTCATTTAGATACTTTTATTATTTTTTTCTTTTAAATTTCTGACTCCGCATCTTGCGCCCTTTTTAGGCATAAGTTAAGTATATTTCGTAGAATAAGGTAAATTCTACTGCCAAACTGAGAAACTATCTGCTGCCAAGCTGAGTGATACTATTTGTAAGCAAGGTGAAAGAATTGTGCCAAAAATAATAATAAAAGCCAAAACACCGAAGGAGTATAGCTGCTAGATCTTAAGATTTTATTGCGCCTTGAACTATTTATTTAGTAAAAGATGTACAGTTTGCTTCATATCCTTCAATCAAATATTGTTGATGCTTCGCTAAAAAAGCAATTTTAATTCGGAAACGATACAGTGGGGATTTATAAAAACAAAGATTGCTCAATGCGGTATCAAAACAGCAATCAAAATGATACTTCTTATTATAAATGCCTCCTTCGACGTAGCCTAGCTTTTACGGAAAAGCATCCAACTCAACAGCTTTCAAAAACCCGTGCATCAACAATCTCAAATTCATAATCCTCACCGAAATCGATTGTAAATATTCAGATCAACAAAACATACTTCCCATCCATGAGAACTCATATTTGCTTGTATATCGGTATCATACAGCTATAAGGATCCGATTAAATAATGAGTTAACATACGACCTTGACAATGACGAAACATTTTTTGCGTGACAATAAACTATCAAGTGACTTTCGTGCCTGCTCACTTGTTCATATACAATCACATCATTGTACGTTACCTTAGCCAAATACGAGTACATACGTGAACCTCAAGTACTTCAACTACCCACCCAGCAGCCTACTGAAAAATAAGCAGATTAATCAGATACAATTGAAGATTGTTGCTCTTGCAAATGATCGAGTTTGTATGCAAGCGAAATTTACCATTTGCTCGCCGATTCGATTCTCAGCGTGGACATTAAAGGCGAAACAAAATATGTTGGTATATAAAAGACGACTGGTGAAGTACTGGAAATCAGTTCAAGTTTAGTGGTCCACTATTAAGCAGCTCACAAATCACAAGAAAAGTTCAAGATGGCATTCAAGGTTCGTTGACGTTTGGTTTGCGTGAAAAAGTGAATTCATTTTTGTGTAAGGATATTATAGTGATGTATTTTTTTTTTCAGATTGTAGTCCTTTTCGCTCTCATTGCTGTTGCAAACGCAGGACTTCTTCCAGCTGCCCAGGTATACCACGCAACCCCAGTCTTGGCTAAGAGCGTCGAGGAATACGATCCACATCCACAGTACAACTTCGCCTATGATGTTCAGGATAGCCTTACCGGAGACTCAAAGAGCCAAAGCGAAGCTCGTGATGGCGATGTGGTTCGTGGACAATACTCCTTGATTGATGCCGATGGATACCAAAGAATCGTCGACTACACAGCTGACCCAGTCAACGGATTCAACGCTGTTGTTCAACGCAATCCGATTGGAGGTGCCGTTGTTGCTAAAACTGTTGCTGCCCCAGTTGTTGCTAAGGCTGTTGCTCCAGTCGCTTATTCTGCACCACTTGCTTATCATGGTCCAGTTGCATACTCATCTCCAGTTGCTTATTCTGCCGGTCCAGTTGCTTATTCTGCCGGTCCAGCTGCTATTGTCAAGACAAGCTATTCGTCGCCAATTGTTTCTTATGTCCATTAAAGTGTTTGCGATGTCATTTATCAAATAAGGCCAAATGTTACAATAAAAAGGTTATTTTTTTCAATTTTGCATCAGTTCAATTAGTTGTTATGGGATAATTACACCACCCATGTTAATTGTCATTGAGCTATATTAGCACAATCTGCATTGTGAAATTTGGGTACAAAAGATTTCATTTCTCAAGGTCTATAGATTATAAAGAATACCCGATCCTGGCTGTAGAAAGGCAGTTTTGAGGTTAATTTCACCGTGTCAAGAGACTATATTACCGCTTGTATGATATTCAAGTCAGAATCATAATTTTGGTAGAGCCCAAAATATTTAAGTTACTAGATCATAGGCCAATGAACGCTAGGTACCATGTTTAATGGGGCATAGCTAAACCAGATAAGTACTCAAAGTTTTTGTATCCTGGCATAAACTAGCAAAGTGTCTGAATAGAAATCTACATAATTAGGTTAAAAGTGCTCCTTTAAGTAATTGCTTTATGAACAATTGCACAGCAAATAATAAATTAAGTAAAAAAACCCGTAGAGCATAGGAATAGCTAGAAAGACGGATGCTCAAATGAATAAATGAAAGTTTGGAGCTGATCCAGGTGGTCCTTAGCACTGCGACCTCTTGGGACTATTGTGCGCTATGTCATATAAGCGCAATGTCATATAAGAAATCTAGACTCCTTTTCTAATGTTCCAGATGGAGGAAAGAGCAGAACCAAGCAGCTCTCATCTTCGTTCCGCTAGTGCTGGACAGTGTGCGAGGAGACGCTCTATACTCTTTCAGTTTTCCGTCTCGCAACTTGCCTATTCTGTGGAGGTACATTTTACAAGGAAGATGGCCTGTTAAATTTGCACATAAATCTTACGCCACTTTTTCTTTAGCTCTTTTTGTATCGAAGCTGAGATAGTCTTTTAAGTATTTCAAAACCTTCAGATTAGGCCAGTAACTTTCGATATTTTTTTTGATGATTTTATGTTCCTGATTTTATGATACGGTATCAACCTTCGCAAAGCCCCAGAATGGAGTGGGACTTATGTAGGGCAATTTTGCCCCTTCTTTCGCCTGGGAGTCAGCTGCCTTCCTGCCTTGGTGCCCCACAAGGTCAGGGAATTATATCAGCTCGAGGTTGTTCATTAAAGTCCTCTCCAAGCTGCAGGCATGTTGTAAGCCTATTGCCTGTTTTGCTGCGTGCCTTTGAATTTCTAGGTATAGTGGTTCAAGGTTTAGAACCGCCTCCATCACTGCCGTTGGAAAGAAGAGAAATAGCAGAATTGTTTGGATTTTGAATGCGTGCTCTACCAAGCCTGCTGCTTATTACAACCTGGCTGTAGCGAAGGCCATGCACCACTTCGAGCCCTCGAATGCATCAAAGGCAAAATTTAAAGTTAAACTCTTATAACTTTCTTTCATTGTAGAATACTTTCCCTACGAAAATTTGATGGTAGAGGTAGTATAAAATGATGAAAATTTTCAGTCATAGTAATACTTATCTACCACAACAGCTTCAGGTCAAGATTAACTTACCCTGTGAATTGCGTTTTTATCCGATGGCTGCACCGGAAGTTACAGGGCAGAAAGACTTTTGGGGCTGTCATCCGCGAAATTTCCAGAACTTGGAAAATTTTAACATTTTTTACTTATTTTCATTGTAGATCTATTTATTAGTTTATTTATTCAATTGTCTAATACAACAGACTTAAGACCAATTACTGATTAGCAATTAGCAATGAACGAAAAAAATCTTAGAAATAGAGCATAGCAGTAAGAGAACACAGTGCAAAAATAAAAAAAAAAATACTATGCAACAAACATTAAAAAAATTATAAATTTAACAAGTTGTCATGATGTTTGAAGAATCTATTTCTTAAAAGCAATTTTCAAAAGAATTTTCTGTGTAAAGAACGTCAGCAGAAGAGGACCGAGTTATGTTGCTTAAATATACATAACAACGTCAAATAAAAGTAAACATCAGCTTGAACGAAAGGATTGTTAAACATGAAAAAAAGATCTGTTGCATCAGCTAGATTCCCGAACAGAAACCCAGCTGCGTAGTTCAGAGTAAATAAGACGGTAATTCAGTTTGAAAAGTAGACACTCGTCAAGGAAAACTCTGCGTGATTCAAGGAAAAAAATCTGCAATATAGTAGATTTTAATCACGGTAAGGGGTGATGAATTTGTAAAATAAAGAGCAGGTGGACCTACATTGGACGAGTTCTGAGGTATGACCAAGCTAATGGGGATCGGGACACCACACTTGACAACAGTTTTCCAGAAAACTACAGACAAATGACAGGAAAAGATGCAAACAGGTGGATAGGTTAACAAAGCGAGGACAATCTAAGACAGACAAAATATGAACATTGAATAGCAGCATTTGTTGTTACGAAAATAAGAAAAAATGCCGAAACTATACCTAATCTTCTTCACGTGGAGGTCAAATCATTTTGTATATTTCTGATATACAGGATGTTTTGACCTACATGTCCTGATAGCTGCGATAACTACTTTAAGATAATTTTTGTTAGAAAATTCGAAACGACCAAAATTACCATAGCTGACAGCATTGCCCGAATGTTTCAACAAAAATTCCGCCAAACTTGGTTTACACTAAGGCTGCATCGGATTTTAGGGGGTAAAAAAGCTTTTATTTTGCTCAGTGATTTTTCAAAATGTCACCACCGACACTGAGTTTTCAGCATATCTATTACACTTCTGTCAGATCTAGTCCTATTTAACACCACTACATTCTGTGAATTTCAATTGGATCTGATTATCGGGTCACAGGTTCCCGCAATTTTATATTACAGGTGGTAAAAACAGGTAATTTGGTGAAGGGCTGCCTTTCTTGTGCGGTTGGGATTTTCATATATTTCAATTTTGCTTTGAATCAATCGTTTTAATTTCTTCCTAAAAGTGCAATGGTTTGAAGAATTTTTGATAACGTGCCTGGTACAACTACAGGGTTAACCGCATATTTTACACAAGCATAGTTTTCATGCCAATCAATGAGCCTTGTGAATTTTGTAATGATTTGATGACTTCGTGCTGAGTAAAAAGGCCTATAAAGCAAATCGAAAACAAAAGTAATATTTCACTTTTAAATTTGTATTTATTTAAATACAGTTCAGTTCATAACAATTATAAATTAATGAGCGTACGATACAATTGGTGAGGCATATGAGGTCTTAACTAAAGCAGCTGGTGAAGCATACGCGGCTGGAGCAGCGTAGGCGACTGGGGCAGCGTAAGCGGCACGAGCAGCATAAGCAACTGGAGCAGCGTAGGCAGCTGGAGCAGCATAAGTAGCGTGAGCGGCATAACCAAGAGGAGCAGCATAGGCAGCTGGAGCAGCATAGGCAGCTGGGGCAGCATAAGCAGCACGGGCGGCATATGCAACTGGAGCAGCGTAGGCAGCTGGAGCAGCATAAGCAGCGCGAGCAGCATAAGCAACTGGAGCAGAGTAAGCAAGAGGGGATGAGTAAGCCACAGGGGCAACAGCCTTAGCAACAACTGGAGCGGCAACAGTTTTGGCAACAACGGCACCTCCAATTGGGTTGCGTTGCACAACAGCGTTGAATCCGTTGACTGGATCAGCAGTGTAATCGACGATTCTTTGATGTCCATCGGCATCGATCAAGGAGTATTGTCCGCGAACGACATCTCCATCACGGGATTCAACTTGGCTCTTCGAGTCTCCGGTAAGGCTATCCTGAACATCGTAGGCGAAGTTGTATTGTGGATGTGGATCGTATTCCTCGGCACTCTTGGCCAAGACTGGAGTGGCTTGGTATACCTGGGCGGCTGGGAGAAGTCCTGCATTGGCCACAGCGACGAAGGCGAAGATAGCTACAAGCTGAAATATAAAAATAAATCCCATAAGTACCTCTTGAAGACCGAAACTATTTACGGTATGAGTATCGAATTATTCGAATGTCGATTTAATTCAACCTCATTGCACTACGTATTCAATTTAGCCGATCAGATGTCAAGCAACCTACCTTGAATGCCATAACGTTTCGGTTATTTTCAGCTTACTTTTGGTGAATGTTTGAATTGAACTGATTTCTTTTAGTTCACGTTCAACCTTTTATACCCACTTTCATGGTTTCGAGCTGTGATCAAAGAAAAACAATAATGTGCAATTGGAAAGGGACATTGCATTACATTATTTTTAACACGATCCATATCCATTATGGGCTTATCGGTACGAAACGGTCATTTTGCGATACTTTACTGGCCAGTAGTCGCCGAACGCTGTTCCCAAGGTTACGGCTACTATCGTTGCCAATTTACATCGCATTATTTACTACTGTTGATGATAACAGTGATTACAGGCTGCGATGTGGTATTTTCTTTTCGGTTTGTTTTATGCATTGTTTTCGGTTTGTTCAGTGCGTGCATGTTATTCAATTTTATTGCTTACATTACGCATAGGGTTTTTCAGAGGAAACGCTAGTGGGCATGTATAACCGGTTGGTAATATAAGTAAAAAATGTTAAAATTTACGATTTGCTGAAATTTTGAAATTATTATAACAGAAATTGATTTATGTTCATTTGTATGAGTTTTTTTTCTTTTCGAAGTCCTTTAAAAAAAGGATTCATCGAATAATTTTTGCAAAATATTTTAATTCCAATTCTAAGAAACCACTAATGGTCAAATTGTAGGACATTATTTTTGATATGTATTGCATCAGTTCATGTTGTCAATGAAGGCATAATCCATCGGTAACAAAAACATTTAATCAGAGTGATGTCGCTTCCGTTTTACAGCGGCAAGGTAAGCATTTCGAGCTCGAATGCTATAAGTGACTCAATTCCGTTTTACAGTTAGCTCAACTTGTATTGAAAGTCAGGAAGATTTCTGTACTTGAAAACTAAGGCAATTAATTTAATGGAAATCTTTTTCATATCGCATTAACCATCTTCCGCACGAATAATAATCTACTGAGCAAACATTCGATTATATGGAGTTTGTGCGTAATGCGGATTCTAAAGCACATATGTATGTACATTGAAAAATAATTGACGCACTCAATGCAGTAAACTATAAAAAATTGATGTTATCTTATTCAATTTTTGTTCTACAATATTTTTAAGGAATCATACTGCCTTCAAAAAGTTTGCTTTATGTGAAAGCTTTTCTAACAAGAAACAACACACTTAGAATGTGGCATCAAACCTAACATGAGGTTTTGATGCAATGTGCAAACTCTGTGGGCATATTTCGGGAAGGTTCGAAAGTGAAAAATTCATGAAATTAAATAGATAAATCGAATGGTTATATTTTTAAAACATATTTTTTTTTTAAAGTTAATGCATCATTCCAGTTGTACCGAAAAAATAAAAAGAAAGTTTCGATTTATTTGCAATGTTGTTTTTAGCTCTTAAACAAAAACCTGTATGCCTGCTGCAAACGAGTGGGATTTCAGGGCACTTACGTATCCTTCATAGTGCCACAAACTTGTGAAGATTTTGAAGCTATGCTCTGCGAAGTTGCAGCTTGTCAAATATTTCTTTTGAGTCTGCAGTTTGCCGAATTTCTTGTTTAGTCAACAGCTGCGCCTGGTTTCATTTGGCATCAGTAACGTTTCTCAAAGTCCCCTCATTAAAGTACCAAGTAGCCTCGCTCATTTTTCACCTCCATAATTGTCTTTATCACTTCTACTGCTCGTATTCAAATAAATGAACCTTCCTTAGAACTATGTTTGCTGAAGCTAGTAGTCTGGCACTTTGACTCCTCTCGTCTAAGTGGGTGACTTCTTCAGCCCAACTCACCTATCACACAAGGTAAAAATGTCACTTAGGGCAGTTGTTCCGCACTATTCCGTTAGCTGTCTGAGGCTAGGGTATCTCACGTTAGAACGGGCTATTGTTTTGCATTTGCTCCGAACTGTCAGAAAAGTGGCATTCACATTGGGCAACGTGTTGCTCAATTGTTGCTATGAATTGTCCGTAAGTAAAGTGGTGGTGAGATATGACTTGACATATGTTCGCTCATGCACTGTATGGGCATTCATGTTTACAAGTGTTTGCGGATGTAAAAAAGTGCCCTTTGGCTCATAGACCGGTCAGTTTTGACACTTGCTTATGTGCATATACTCATGCTTGGTTAGGGCTTTATTATTGCGCGTTTTGTTAATGAGATAGTATGCCCATAAGTGCCCATAAAATTTACATTGGAAGGGAAAGTAAGTAAATTTTCATCTCTTCACTGTCAAATCCAATCACTTCCCCTCCAATTTCATTCGGGCTGACCCTTGATTGTCAACCTGACAGGTTCAGTTAAACGTGTTTTATACGCGAGAGAATTGAGAGGGCTATTGGTGGAAAGGTATACCGTCGATGTAGCGTTTTGTTGGTCATGTAAATTTTGTCTGGTATGATCATTGATTGCAGCCTATTCAGTATAGTGTCAACAGTTTCTCGCTTGTTTTTTATATGTGTGGTCCATGTTAATCTGTTATCGAATGTAAGTTCCAAGTATGATTGTCCATTGCTTGTCTATTGTCTGGCTGTCGACTGTTGTTGTCGTTACATGACCAGGCCAGTGAATTGCCTTTGATTGAATCTTGTAGATATATGATTTGATAGCCTTCTGTTGGTGCTGAGGCAAGAATTTGGTCTACAGACGCAGTAACTTCTTCTTCCTCGTCAGTATCATCCATTGGAGAGTTATTTTCTTGAAATTGAAGCTCTAGTAACTCGACAAAAGCTTCCACCTCGCTAGGGCAGCCCATTTGGCCTATGGAGAAGGCATAGCGATTTTGATTTCGCGCCGAAAATATTTGACCCAGGTTTCATGCAGTGCAGAAACTCACTGTACTCTTCCTCAAGGGACAGCGACTCCGACAGCTGATGATATTTGTGAGCAGATTTGCTTCCGTTTTTATGCTACGGTCACCTGTACGCTTAGCTTTTTTCCTGATTCTGTTCCTCCTCTTTATGAGACTTTTATGTTTCTTGGGAGTCCGTAACGGCTATGCCTCTTTGTCGGAGTTTGAATCGTGTTGTAATTATTATTACAAACTCCTATAAAAGGAATGAATCCTTACGAACTGCCAAGAGATATTAAGGATCGCTTAAGGAGGAGTAAAAGAATTTGTAGAGGGACTAGGAAAGCGGGAGATCCAAGTATAAGTAAGTAATCAAACTGATTCACAAACACCTTCAGCTGTCGGATTTCATAATTCCATATCGAGAAGTGAGGTGAATTTTTGGACCGCATGGAACCTGGGGATATAAGTTATTGGCACATGACCAAATATTTTCACCAAGAAAGCAAAATTACTGTGGCTACAATACATGGGCCACATGGGCTCAAATTTGATACTGCTGATTTGATGCTACTAGTCGAGGTATCGGAGATTCAATTGCATGAAAACCACTCTCCGAGAGATATGTTAGTGAAGAAGAAAAAAATGGTTGAGTCTGTTGATCAAATCCTTGCCTATCCACCAAAAAACGACTCTAAAATTAGACCAATTAATTTCGGACAAATCAAAAAGCTAGTCAAGTGATTGAATAGGTGGCAAGTACCTGGACCTGACTCCCTGAATTGGCAATCAATGGGTAAGGCACCTCCTTGGCAGCACTGGAGATCTTTACGGATATAATCAACGCTATTTTTTGATTGAGGAGCTTCACTGAGATCTGGAAGACAGTTGTGCCTAAATCAAGCAAAGACCTCTACTTCCAGCAAAACTAGGGACCTATGAGTCTCTTATTTTCCGTAGGAACAATCGCAGAATATCTTCTTCTCGATCGACATAATGAGATAGTTGTGGAAAAATCCATCATCCCAATCGGCTTGAGGCCATTAAAATTCTCTTAACTCCACCTTGCAAGAGTGGTGCAGCACTTTTGTACAAAGTTCAACTAAAGAAATCCACAGGCTTGTTCATGTTATATTTAGCCAAGGCGTTTGACAAAGTATGGCATGTGGGCTTATTTTCAAACTTCATGCATTTTAAAGTTCAACAACCTTCACAAAACTAGCTTTATGATTTCTTTAGGGCAGAGCTTTCTGTGTTAGAATTGAGAATCACTTCGCTACAATGCAGACAATAGAAGATGGAGTCAAACAAGGTTCATTTATCTACCGAATATTGTTTGGTCTATACACATCAGGCATTTCCAACCCTTTTCGCCGATGATAAATACATATACTACACCTCAAAGCAAGCAGAAGTTTTATTTTCAAAACCGTAAAGCTGCATTGATACCTTAGTGCATCCCCAAAACTTGCATTTTCAAAGCGCAAAAGACTTATTTTGTTATTAATTCATTATTTCTATGGCACTACCTATTGAAGAAGGCAAAGAACGCAACTAAACTTTTTAGTAAAAAAAAAAAAAATATTTGGAAGTGCATACAAGCAGCAGAGATCAGAATTGGATTTTGTTATTTCCTTTGGAACTGGTGCATAAATTCGCACCTTTAATTCTTCAATGACTATTTGAATTGTCATCACCAATATTACGTCATAATGAAACTCATGACTCTTTATGTTAGCTTCAATTATTTTGGTTGCCATTGTATATTTTATAACTCTGTCGACAAGAGAATGATGTTTCTATGATTTAAAAGTACATTTTAGTTTTTAAACTATATTTATTTTTTACATCTTATTATCCTAAACAAACATTTTTTTGATTCTTAAAACTGGCAAAAGTGTCTATCAGTGAGCATAAGACACAATCGGCGAAGCATATGCTGTTCTAAAGAAACCAGGCTGGGCAGCATAAGCAACTGGGGCAGCATAAGCAGCTGTTGCCGCATAACCAGCGTGACCAGCATAAGCGACTGGAGCAGAGTACGATAGAGGAGCTGAATAACTTAATCGAGCAACAGCTGGAGATGAATAAGCCACAGGAGCATAAGATTTAGCAACTACTGGTGCACTATAAGCTACTGGAGTGACAGTTTTTGTTACGATCGGATTGCGTTGAACAACCGCGTTAAATCCGTTGACTGGATCAGCAGTGTAGTCAACGATTCTCTGATATCCATCAGCATCAATCAAAGAGTATTGACCACGAACAACATCACCATCACGAGCTTCGACTTGACTCTTCGAGTCGCCTGTCAGCCTATCCTGGACATCGTACGCAAAGTTGTATTGTGGATGTGGATCGTATTCCTCGGCGCTCTTAGCCAAGACTGGAGTGGCTTGATACACCTGAGCAGCTGGGAGAAGACCTGCATTGGCGACGGCTATGAAAGCAAGAACAGCAACTAGCTACAGAAGAAAAACAAATATTTCCTTTTTTATTTCGAATACATGTTTGAATCGTTCCTTGAAACCCCAAATGCTTCAAATGTACTTCGCAAAAGCTCATCGATATGCGAAAACCCTACCTTGAATACCATTGTGAAAATATTGTACGACTGTTTTGGCGATCAGTAAAGGAAGTTAACTAAATTGAATTAATCAATGTAGTAGCTTATATACGCTTTTACACACTCCCGATGAGTGACATGCCGAATTGCAATGGGAAAGTGATATTGCAGGAAATCTATAGCATGATACCAAGGTATATATAACTATTTCGAATGGGTTGTGTCCAAATACAGTGATAAAATTTGCGGTAAGTAGGCACTGATAAGCAGCATCTCAAGGCCGCAACAACAAGTTTTGTGGATTCGTTGAGTTACTTGTCACCGATCAATAGTACTAAAGAGAGTATCGCAAGGCTATAAAATTTGTTAAAGTGACTCAGCATTAGATATTCCATTCACCGGTTGTATGCACATTGTTCACAAACTGTTATAGCTATTGTTGCAGTGAAGTATATCTCTGCGAAATCATGGCAAGGTTCGTGGTGAATACAAATTTAAAATGCAATTGCGTTAGGCTGTATCACTTAAGCAGAATAATTTTGATAGTATTTCAAGTTAAATAATAGGATGAAGCGATAGGGAAGTTACTCTCAGGGAAGATATTTTCGAAACGTTTGATCGTTAATTTGTAGAAATTGCAGGAAGTCAAGCAATGTTTATATATTTTCATTAGAAATATAAGTTAAAATGTTTGGATTAGTGATTTGTTTAAGCTCTTAGATTATCCGCCTTAGCGTTTAATAATATGATACAGGACGATTCGAAACAGGAATGTCGACTAGATATTAATTAAATTTTCATTTTAAATATACTTGCCAGACAAAATTTATTTTAATTATTTGCAAAACCTAAATTCGAGTCTTTTAACACCGGATCTGACCAATACTTTCAAATGATCCAAAATAATTGCAGACAATTTAGAGTAACTCTGATCGATGCCAAATAACCTGCTTTTGAATCTAAGTATAACAAACAACTTTGATTATTCGATGCACATAAAGCAGATTTATTTAGGAAATGCAAACGGTTACAAATATATTCATCAAACTTCTTAAACCAAGTTACAATCTCAAGTCTCTCGTTTCACAACCTCTTCTTCACAAATTGAATGGCCTAGTCGAAGCCTACACATATCCCTGAATTGATACTTCAGCTCCTAGAGGGTTAAAATTGTTCGTCTGGAATTATCTCGAAGCTGTCCTGCGATTATGAATTTAGAGCCATGTAAAACATTTGTTGATAACACCTCAATTGGTCTAGCTTCGACAGTTCGGACTAGAACTGGAGTGAAAACTCTAGTTTCAACAACTCGCTGTTGTGGAGCACTTTTCGTTGGTGCAGCGTCTGCAATCGGTGCAGCGTTTGCAATTGGTGCAGCGTCTTCAATCGGTTTGCGCTGAACTATTGCATTGAATCCATTAGCAGAATCAGCTGTATAGTCTACAACTCTCTTAAAGCCGTCAGCATCCACGAGAGAATACTGCCCTCGGACTAAATCTCCTTCACGAGATTCATTCTGATTTTTGTTATCACCCGTTCTGAAGTCTTTCACGTCATACGAGAAATTGTATTGTGGATGGTCATCGTAATCTTCCTCGGGCTGTGGTTGCTCGGACACCGTTTCTTCTAGAACAGTAATCTGTTGAGGTTGAAGTTGCAGGTTGCGAAGAAATCCTGCGTTTACGGCCGCAAAGAAGCAAAGAAAGGCAATGAGCTGGAAAAGTTTGTGTCAGTTAGAACCAATTCTAGAGTATAAATCGGAGGAAGACAAACCTTGAAAGCCATGGCTTATATTGTCAATATGCTATGAATGTTAGACTCGAATTGTGCCTACTTGATAGAAGAACCACATTTTTATACACTCGCTGACAATATGCAGAATGCCATTGCGAAGATCTTAGCACGCAGAACGCACTGGGTGCGGTCTGCTGTCAGCATGCTGCAATTGTTGGCTGCAATTTGATACGTTCACTCTCGCTTTCATATTGTGGCTGTGAATGGAATTGCGGTGAAGTGATGCGATCGCTATTACCAGTCAGAATGTGCACTTTTATTGATATAAAATTGATTTATGTATGCATTTAAATACGCATTCACATATCAATAATTTTGGATTTACGTCAAATATTGGGACTATGTTGGAAACGTATAGAGTTCACCAACGGATTTCTGCGAGATAAACATGTATTTCCGGCTTACACACAGAATAATAAACATCTGAGAAAGTTACAGTAGATGGTACATTTTTCGCCATGGCATAATTAAAATAAATTCATTTATTTTATTTTCATACATTAATTTACCGTTATCAAAGTATAACTATTTTTCGCCGGGTTTATTGAAAACCTATATCTTATCATATAGCCAAAGATATTACTCTACAGCCATGTTCTATTTCTGGCTCCATTTCTTCACTGGTAAGTCGGGCATGGTATCATGTAACTAATGTGCAATATGGTAGAAGTAATTCTACCCCAAGTGGAATTGCCACAGAAGCTGGCGTAAACATATATCAGTTAGTGCGATTTCAAGCAATAATGCTACATTCACTTCTGTTAGTGTACTTTTATGATTGATTTACTTGAAACTACTGCTAGGTTGGGTAGGTCAATGTAGAATTTAGTTCCATCTTCAAGCCAGGGGTATAAAAGTGTGCTCAATCTCCTCATTCAGTATCAGTTTGATTTCGAACTTTAAGTAGAATACAACCAAATATTCTTTGAAAATGGCATTCAGAGTATGTATAGCTAATTAGTTTTGCAATATTTACTCTAACAACTTCATAATATGTTGCCTCCATTTCAGATTGCTTTGATTTTGATCGCAGCTAGCTTTGCCGAAGCAGGATTCTTGACTGGAGCTCATCTTCCCTTGGGATTCTCTACTGGCCAAACTGTAGTTGGTACTGCTCCTGTTGCAGTTGCTGAGCCAGTTGCTGCCCGAGATGATACCTATGACGTGCATCCTCAGTATAACTTCAACTATAATGTTCAGGATACAATCACCGGCGATTCAAAGAGCCAATCTGAATCACGTGATGGTGATGTTGTGAGCGGTGAATATTCTTTGATCGATTCCGATGGTCTACAACGGATCGTTAAGTACACCGCTGACCCAATAAATGGATTCAACGCAGTTGTCAGCCGAGAACCAATTGTTGCGGCCGTTCAACAGGCTAACGTTGTTGCTCCAGTGACCACAACAGCAGCAGTAGGTCCGTACACTACCGCCGCTGTCACTCCCACTGTAGTTTCAGGAGCTCCCGTGGCTACTGTTGCTAACCATCCAACGTTCTTACAAGCCCGCGTTCAAGACTTTGCTCCAGTATCTAGTGTCTCTTACTCTGGAGCCAGGACATATGCCGCAGGAACCATAGGCTATACCCCGTTCACAACTGCTTACTCAGTGGCCTCGCCTTATCCTGCAACAGCTTTCACTCCTTTGACACAAACGTATTCTGCCACCCCGTTCTATGCCCAACGATATTCAATTTTTAACAACGGATTTGGAACTGTTCTTCGTCACTAAGGTGTTTTTTCGCTATGGTTAAACATATCGGCATTGACGAAAAACCGCATAATTGATAGAATTCTGTAAATTACTAATTTACGCCAGTGGTATGAATAGATTCAAACAGTCACATGTATTTTGTGGGATATTAAATATTTTATGTAAATGAATTCGAAGTATTTTTGATTATTGGTTATTATTGTATTTAATTTCAGCCCTGATTTTTAAGTCAAACTCTTGGGTTTTTCTTAGAGAGCGTGATTTAATTTAAACATTTTACTAAGCATTTTATTATAATTTATCGTAAACATTGGGAAGTTTTGTAAGGCAATAAAATTTTAAGAAATAAGTCTCAAATTTTCAGAACATACTCTAGCTATTCGATGCACATATAGCTATTATCATAGCTTGAGTAGCCTAATGGGTAGAGCACTGGCGTCTTGCGTGTGGGGTCCCTGGTTCGAATCCAGGTTCGGACGAGGGTCCGCGCACCAAGCTTTGAGTTCACCTAGCTCTGATTTAGGTACCTGATTTAAATCAGGGGTAAAGTGAGTCGTGGAACTAATCACTCCACACTCGTATCCACAATGATTAAAAAAAAATTGTAATGAAGCTCTCTACCAGCTTCAACTCCTAGACCCGTACAAGGGTTGTCGTGGGATTGCTTTGCTTTTGCTCTAGTTATTTGAAGGTCAGAACCGGTTTATTATTTAGAATTTAGCAGACTTGACTTTTTGTTTTTTAATTGCAATCTCGCAGTATTTACGCTTGTGAATTTTATCCTGGATTTCTTTCGATTTCTTTCGAAAACCGATCTTCGAACAAAAATATGAGGGATGCCAAGATGACTCTATCTTCATAATTCCTGGTTGTTTTTTCAAAACCCCTTGAATGAAGGGGCAAATGTTTCGAAAATTTTGCTACTAAGAATTTGTAGATGCAGAGGAAAGTAGAAAGATGCATTTGATATTAAAATCATGCTACTTATACGAGCATATCATCTTAGTTTATGGGTAAATGCTCGTAAACATTTTCATAAAACTATTTCCTTTAAAATGGTCGTTCTGAAATTTGTGTAACGCTGGGTTTACACTCTCCCTGAGGTATGGCAAATGGTTTCTACATTCACATACATTCAAAACCGTGGCAAGTACGGGAGTGTGAATGGTGTTTTCCCCGGCGCCAACTAGCTTTATGCGGGTCTCGTCTTAGTTCGAGGCCGCTCGAAATGCTGTCGGTTTTACGTATCGAGTCAAAAAGATTTGAAAAAAGGTCTAGTGCTGGGTTTATTGATATTCCCAAATCAATCTGGTTTGCTTACGAAGTTATGGACAAGTTGCATCATACCGGACAAGATGCATGAGTACGGATGGGAAAGAGGTACATTGTTCGAATATTTGCAAACAAATTTCTGAGCAGAGAAAATGCTACCTACCTGCACAACATGCATATCTCTGCACTTAAACTCCACACCCTTCAAATCTTCTAACTACGGAAAGGACGAGTTTTATGACTACATAAAAAGGAGTATATCGCCTAAATAAACATAAAAAACTTAAATAAACAGGAGTATATCGCTTAAATAAAAAGGAGTATATCGCAAAAAGGAGTATATCGCTTAAGGGGAGCTTCTCCTGTAAACGGGGTTTTTCGCTCCTTAATTTCGAGCGTGGATTTAAAAAAAACTATGGGTTGCCTAATCTTGAATTTTTTATGAAATTATTATTCTTTATTAGAGACTGCTACATTGTTAGTTTTATGTAAAAATATTGAGTCGTTCCTGAGATATGGTTGCTCAAAGTGGGACATGTTATTTTCGCAGAGGTAGATGGCGTGCACTGTAGAGCCTCAGGAGTTGATTCTGGAACAAACAATGTCATATGTTTTTTGTTTGTTTTTGAGTCCTCTATGGAACGACGTCTTTGTTTAAAAAAAAAATGATTTTTTACAAAAACTACAACAAAATTTGCAAAATTTTCATTTTTTTTTCAACAAATTTGTTTAAAAAAAGTGTGTTAAAAAATCTTTTATGCAACTTTCTCGACGATGTTCCATTCGAAATTTAATACGCTTTAATCTGATATATAAACTTTTAAAATTGGTCAAGCCGTTTTTTAGTTATCGTGCACGCCAGTTTGAAAAGCATGGTTTCGAGAAAAACGCGCTTAAAGTTTTTAGTTCCAAAAGAAGTATGTTGAACACGACGTGACAAAAAAACTCATAACTTCCACAATTTTGCGAATTCCAGCCTGAAATTTTACATGCGTATTTCTTAATGCATATATAATTGAATAACAATGAAAAAAAAAAACGATTTTTTAACCCATTTACAGGAGAAGCTCCCCTTAAATAAACAGTTTTGAGCGAAGACTTTGAATAATCGTCAAATGTTGTGGGATATAATTTCTCAAACGTTCGTCATATGTGTAAATGAAGTATGAAACGAAATATCCTGACAGACCACAAACACTGACGGTAGGCTGTTCCACAATAATAATGACGTATGCAGATAAGAGAGAATCGTGAAATTTAACGGTACGATTGGCACTGGAGGAAAGGGTGTCGTTGAGAAGCTCGATTGTTGCGCGTAGGACGTGCTCTACAAACGATCAGACTTGATATTTCGTTAGAACAATATAATAAGAGCGATAGCGATAAAAGAGAGAATGGCAGCTCACTTTCGTCGATATTCAATAGGTGAAGTAATGGCGACCTGCCCCAGCCCATAACTGGGAGTTATACTCAGGTCTTGGTTTCATGAGAGTCTAGTAGATGCACGCTATGTATAATGGTGTAAAGTATTTCTAGCCTCTTTAAAAAAAAACCCATGCATTTCATAGAATTTTTTGGAACTTTTGAAATGTGGCCGGTCCTGCTAAATTTACTGGAGATGTTAAAATCTAAAGTGGCCCCTAAACGATTAATATTAACAATATGAACAATATGTAGTATTATATATATTGATCGTTTATGGATCATATTGAAGGATTGTGCAATATATTGAGTGATTTAAAAATGTTTTGATATTTACTGTGCAATATTGAACAAATTGCAACGTATGTGGTTAGTATTGCATAATATTGGCTCAGTTATATATCGTCCTTCCTTCTTAAACCCATAGCCAGTGCAATGGCCACACATATTGATTCCGTTTCGCTAGCCATGTTAGCTACTGGAAAAACGAACGACAACTAAATATTGCCCAAAAATATTGCATCGTCTGAGGCACCCAGCAATAATATTGTGCAATATATTGTCACAATAACATTTAGCAAGGATAGTTCAGAAATACCTAGAATATCACCAAAAATAGAGTGGCTAGCATGAGGAAGGTAAGAGTTGAGTGAAAGAAGGGTTTTGGGTTTTGGACGCATTAAACACAACACGGTTTGCTGATTCCCATGCGATAATTCTTAATCGTTCCCTGCTTAACGAGGTAGACATGCGATCATCAGAAATAGCTTTCTTGCGAGAGCCGACTACTCTGTCAAAAGAGC
This sequence comes from Nemotelus nigrinus, assembly GCA_947369275.1. NCBI lineage: Eukaryota > Metazoa > Arthropoda > Insecta > Diptera > Stratiomyidae > Nemotelus > Nemotelus nigrinus. The sequence goes on from OX376374.1 coordinate 133,715,691, forward strand.
GTGCGAAGTCGTGGAATGAAATTTTTTTTCATTTCATTCTTTCACAATTGTCAAACGAGGTGGTTTCCAAACTCGTGATTCCGTTTTCAACTCGAAGCTAGTACGTTTCTCAGCTTCAAGTACTGTTCAATTCGAAACGAGATTAGTGGTGAAAAATTCGCTCTATACTCGAAAATATCAATCGATTGAAGTTTCATCATTTCACCCCTTGTTCGAAAGTGCACATTGGAGGGGTAGAGGGATTTAGCGATGAAGCTTGCAAATAGGAGTTGGGAGCAAAAATCTGAATGAAGATGTTAGCTTTATTCTGTGACTAACAGAACGTATTTAGTTACCACAATGGAGAAAAAGTGCCACGGAAGAACTAGAGAAGCTGTTCCTGATCCTTTTAACAAGTGACCAAAAGCCTTTGCTTTATTTCTGTCTTGCAGTGACTTTCTGTTTAATATTTATGTCAAACTGGAATTGAAAAACAAATCTGCGTTTATTATGCGGCATTCTCGGAAATTGATGTAGGTGTCTTTTTTTTGCAAAACAAAATATCAACCCTTAATACACAGAACCAATATTCTGTACATTTAAAAAATGCAGGCGAGGTGAGAACATATTTTTTTGAACTTTTTCTTTCCTGAAAAATATCTACAACAAAACCTCTTCAATTTTGTTTTAGATTCTAAGCATGTGACTGTTACTATAATTAGATTTGTGTTATCTAGTACTCTCCTTATTACTTGTAGTTTAACTAAGTTTAAGCTTCGCTAAGCTCTATTTGTATGTGAAAATTAGCAGTTGCGACTTGAGCCATAGTAACGACATCAGTTACATAATTTCGTCCTTTACCCACGAACTTTAGATTTTCATCAAAATATTTAGATTTTCATCAACTTGAACTCACATCAATGATGTGCGTTTGCGATTACTGCATTTGTTGGCCGTATGGTATTCCATTCCAATATCCTTTTCTTCGTCTGTAAGAGATAGAAAACAACGGATGGAAACAAAAAAAAAGACCCTAATAGTATTTTTCCTCATACTCTACTTCCAGCGATGTTCCTCGAAGGAAAACCACACAGTATTTCTGAAGAAAACTTAAAATACAATGTTCGGTAATGTTGCAATCTGTGTCATGTATTTTTACTCTACTTTTCTCTGTTTTGTTGCCTAATGTCTGTGCCACCAGATATGACGCACTGAATTAGTATGCATACTGCTGTCTACTGGCTAGACTTCAGTAACATTCCTACTAATGCTTCGTTTTACGAAGCAGAGATTTCCCAGGCCGAGGTTTCAATCATGAAATGAAGGTTCTCTTAAGGACCTAGTAAAGAGACTCTGATTCATGGTTCGTGATCGCATTCCATGATGTCTTCGCCTCTGTTGAGTTAATCGAAAACCCCACATAGTCAGCGATGTTTTTATTACTGCCCGTTAATTATTCTCGAAGTGCTTTTTTCTGAGTCACCAATTTAGTAGCCTTCTCCCAATCTTTCAATTATCAATTCGATCACGAAATCAAATCAGCTCTCACTTCCTGCTGTGAATCTTTCTTAAATTTATTATTTCCAGTTACTATTCGAACTTTTTTTGCTACGGTATTCTCCGAGTTTCACATAAAAGGAAAATAAGTCATCAGCCAAGATTCACTCGAATAAAACTTTTTTTTATAAATGGTTATTATAAACAGCTCTCCCAGACGGGTACACTGTATCCAAGTTGACCCCTAATTTCCAGCTATTGCTGTATATATGTAAGTGACATTAACATTATAATTCAACACCGCTTAACAAACAAACAAACCGCATTCCTTCAGAAAAATTATCACCCGATAAAATCATATTTATCATATTTACTACATTAAAAGTAAACGTATGTATAATTTGTGTTGCACAAAATTAATTTCAATAGTTATATGAAAATCCAGGCGAGTCGTATGATGTTTTTACAATTGTTGTTGCAGCCGGATAAGCTAATCTATGTTCATGCTGATATCCTACTGGAACTGCAGTCAAGGGCTCTCTATTCACTACAGCATTGAAACCGTTGATTGGATCGGCCGTATAATCCACCGTTCGTCTAAATCCATCAGCATCGATCAGCGAATATCGTCCTCTCACCACATTTCCATCTCGCGATTCTACTTGGCTCTTTGAGTCTCCTGTTATTCCATCTTGAACGTCATAGGCGAAATTGTATTGTGGATGCAAATTGTATTCTTCTCCGGCAGGAACCAGGGATCCAACTTGAATAGGAGCGGCATGGTAAATGGGTGCAGTTGAGTAAAACCCACCGGCAACTGTGCTTGCGAACAATGCGAATAATGATAGAATAAACTATAAAATAACATATCAGAAAACCAGTCAAAATCTGCAATGCATTTTATTTTCTTACCTTCAGGTTCATTTTGTTGTTCGGCTAATCACTCCTAATGCACAGTTACGAATGATTTTTTCAGGGCAAGAGTGTATGTATTTATACCTAGAGTAAAGCCGCAAACACCAGTGATTGCATCTTAATACGTATTGCATGTTGGACGGTATCTGATTGATGCAATACAATCAAGCTTAAATTTCATTTTCATTCATGTAAAGTAGCGACACTTAGAAGCTGATGAATATTATTGATTACAATTTCACATGCACCAGACCACATGGTGGTAATAGGAAATATATCTTTTCAACTTTGATTCTGAAAGCAAACATTATTTTTCCACCACATATAGAATATTTGTGAAGTTTGACTTCTGCAAATTGTGCGATAAATCTTTTATTGTAAAATTCATCACGTCAAGGTGCCATAGACTAAATTTATTAGTTAATTAAATTTTCGTGAATAATTTTAATGCGAACAAAGTAATAAGTCGACTTCATATTTCAATAAATCGTCTTTAAAGTACTCTCCTTGGCTAGCGATGGATGCACTTATCTGAACATCGATTCCATTATTCAAACAGCTTTTGGCTGTTTATTTGCGGAGATTTGAATGGTGCCAGAAACCTTTACTTTTTTGAACGGTTTTTATTCTTTGAAAAGTTGCACGGTGCGAAAACGAGAGAATAAATCGTATTTCCTCACGCTTGACAAACGTACCCAGGATATTAAGGTTTTCAACGACCGGGCTGTCACCCACTCTTTAAATGTTCCGAGTACGTTCAACATCGCACATTGTGAGGAAACACAAACGTCTGTAGTTGACTTAAGATATGTATGAACAGACAGGATCCTAGGCCAAAAAATCGCAGATTAGAAGCCACCTTTGGCACGATGTATGTTATTGTCGTGTTAAAAGAGGAACCCATTGGCACATTTTACTGATCTCTTTCTCCGTGAATTGTTTTGCAAACATTTCAGTACGCTCTTGCAGTATTTGGAGTTTACGGGTTTTCTCCTTGGATTACAATCTGATCACCCTATGCCCTCACTATCAAAAAACAGTTAGCATTACCTTAACTTTTGAATTTGACTCAGGCGCGTCTATAAATTAGCATAACCAACGTATTTCACCTATAACCCTTAACAAGGCAGAGAATATTTTATACGGGAAACTGGATCGTTTTGCGGAATAATCCCTCAAAAGCAAAATCAAATGATTAAAATTGAAATTTTTTAACCAACACTGAGTAAGTTAGGCATCGGGTAAATTCAACCATGATCAAATCTAATTGATTTCTTACATTTGCCTGGATGAATCTAACAACACTTCTTCAAAAACATACATATGTAGCTTATTTTTCCGCAAACTACGCAAAAAAACATATCGGAAAAATTGCTAATTTCCATAAGTTTGTTGAGCTAAGTTCATTCTCAGCGCTCCAAACTGTTGGATTTAAATGTTAGCTAATTTGATGTGAGTAGTTGATTTAAGTTTCCGTTTAAATTTTTGACTTCATAATCACGTTAGAAGAAATATACATATGCATGTCTTTCATTAACCGCAATCGCCAATGGGCATTATTGCATCAATTTATAAAACATATTGAAACCATTAGTCTTATTGACTTCATATATCCAATTGTCAGCCAGTTGGCTCATGATTTTCTTTTATTTGAGTCAGAATGATAAGCATGAATGATGATTTGTTTGTAAAATATGACAACAAATAAAAAAAAAAAACTTATTTGAAAAAATAGATTGAACGTATTATTTTATCAGACGAATTATATAAGATCAGGAGTGGGTTTTGACAGGTATCTATGGCAAGCAAAAATTTCAATTGCAGCTGATAAGATACACTCGTCAGAAAGCTGCCATGTTAATCCTTCGCAAATACGAAAATTTATGATAAATCATTTTTCCCGCCGAGCGTTTATCAAACTGTTCAATATTTGAAGTTCATTTATTATGGTTTTCAAGGTATGCAATAGGCACAGCCAATTGGTACATTGCTAATTGTAAGTGCGTAAGAGTATGTACATATATGTATGTACATATGTCATTTCCCGTACATCTAATGGCCTGTTTTTTGTTGCCATTTGTACAGTTTTCACGTATTTATTTTACACATAGATACATGCGTTAAACTGAAATATATCTATAGCGGACAAAATAACACACCTATCATAGTAAACTGTTTAAACCGTTTATATGTTGTAATCGTAAATTTATTGGTCGATACTCATATAGGTATGTTCATATTTATACATAACCTGCGCCATACAAATCAGGATAACTTTTTTTTTCTTTGCAAGTTTATGATAGATACTGAGTTTAATAAGTGTATTTGAAATCGATTTGACACTTGCTCCTCACGCTACTATACTTGTGCAATAAATAATCGGCTATTTGGCTCAAATTCTTCTATTTTAGCATTTGAAGCTTTTTAAAGCTTTAATTTAGCAAAAAAAATGATTTCTGTGCAATATCGCAATGAAAACGGAATATATTTCTCCCAAAACTTTTTTATTGTTATTAAAAATATCCAATGGTGGATATTCTGTGCATGATGTGCACTTAGCAGTCGCAAAGCACTAATTAAGATCGAAAAAGTCACACTAGTGTCTGTTTACAAGCTATTTCCAATGAATATCGCAAATTTATTGATGCCTTCATTGGGAATTTGGGCTCCATCCATGACTTCAGAGATTCCCACAGTTCATTTTTATTGAGCAAACTAGGAAAAGTAATAGAAGATAAGACTGGTTTTAGTAATAATAACCAATTTTATATAATTTCAACGATTTTCAAATTATATATATTGAGCGAATAGCTCAAAAACACTTGATTTTCTTCAAACCATGTTTTGAGACATTGGAAAACCTCACGGATTAATTGATAGTGCATTTTAAATTCGCACTCCGTGTGAACGGGAATAATTGTTTCAATATAATTGACGATAATAATCCTCTTCTCATCATGTGCAACACTGATTATAACATTTGTGGGAAGGAATATTTCAGGTTTTATCGTCACTTGATGATTCGCCATCAGCAACTATAAAATTAAACAAATCGCGTTTTCCCTTCACAATTCTATTTTGGGCTTCCATTCTAATATATTTTGCCATCTACAAACAGTCCGCAAAAGTACTTTTCAAAATTAAACCGCCGACAACTGACACTTATGGAGTCTTCTTGCAGCAAATTGCAGTAGAGCGTTTTTGTACTTTTCTCAAATGTTCCCCCACCACAAAAAGAAACCAGCTGCAAAAATCTGCTGCTACTGCAGTACGCAAACAGACCTTTTGTGTCTAGCTTAGCCAAACCAACCCGTAAAAGTCCTCGTTCTACCCCGTACGTAGGCCCATATGAGTGCTTATTTATTGAAAGCATATGAATATTATTCATTTTATATACAGTAACATTCTATTTTATTTGACATTCAATATGCATGTGATCGCTTCCAACTGACTCAAACTTCCATTCCGAAGCCATGAAAACTAATTGATTTCATACTAATCTCTTACGTAGGTCGCCATTTTTCTATACAGAGCCCATTCGATAGATTTTGCGGATTTATTGGACAAGATTTGTGTACTTTGCACAGCTTATCCGATTAGCTATCTTCTTTCCTCATTCACTGACTCAACACTCACTATGCGTACCTACGTAAGCTTTTGATAAGAATCATGGTATGTTTATATTTTCGCGTCATGGAAATAAGTTGTTAATGCGAATACACAGCAAAACGAACGTGTCTATGATAATCCCCTAGCTTAAAACATATGATGAACTTGTTGATTGAATATTGCGAATTATAATGTAGGCCCATAGTCTAATTCCAAACACTAGGCCTCATGGTCTCAAAATATTGTGGGGACCTGAACATAATGTATCACAATATAGACCATGTTCTTTTCGGGTGCAAATTCAAGGAAAAGGTAAACATAACGTATGCCTACCTTTCCCTTAGTACCTATGAACGGGTACCTATTACAGATGACTCCTGAAATTCTACAATAATCGAAACATTATTTTCGCATCCACAATCAAGTTCATTTATTTGCATGACAGTCCGTAAAATTAAATACCAAGTATATACATATTTTATCTAATTAATGTGCGTAAGAAATCACTGGTGATGTGAACGATGTCTTAACGAAAGCAGGTGTGCGTGCAATAGTTTCAACTGCTGGTGCAGAAAAGATTGTAGCTGAAATAGGAGTACGACTAACTACGGCATTGAATCCATTCACAGGATCAGCAGTGTATTCAACAGTTCTTCTCAATCCATCAGCATCCACAAGTGAATATTGTCCACGAACTACATCTCCGTCTCGAGATTCAGACTGGCTTTTCGAATCGCCGGATAGTCGATCTTGAATGTCATAGGCAAAATTGTATTGTGGTCGAAGATCAGATTCCTCGATACGAGCAACAACAGGCTCAGCGGCAACAGCAACAGGAGTAGTACGTAAAAGTGTTGCAGCCGGGTAAATGTTGTTCTGGAAAGCTGCAGCATTCGCTACGGCTACAATGGCGAAAGTAACAATGAGCTGCAAAGTATATTGGACAACTTATTAAAATCGAATACTTTTGTAGAAAATCCTTTTTACCTTGAAAGCCATGTTTAATCCTTAATAAACGCGGGCTCAGTTGCTAAGATGAGATGTAGTTTGCTACTGATTTTCAATCCAGCTGATTCTGTATTTATACAGAGCTGTTGATTCTGTGGTCAAAACTAAGATTTTTTCACTTGCACAAATGTAAAGTGATACCTATCAAGCTGCAATCACCTTGCAACAATGCCAATAAACTCAGAAACCGAGACTAGGTAATGTAAATATTACTTCATTTTTGCTCATGACACCACTAGTATCACATATCATAATGTAGCAAGAATACTAGATGTACATAAACCACTCATTTACTGCTGGATGGTGGTGGATTGAATGGTTAAGTAGATCAGCGTAGTAAAACCGAAATTTATGAAAACTAACAAGAAAACGAAGTAAAAGATTGAAAATACGACAAATCCATTCAGTAAATGTACGAGTATACATATTAGAATGCATGCAGGAAGTGGTTGCGCACAATATAGAAAGAATTAGAAGCTGCGTACCCGATCAAAAGAATCATCAAACGGTTGTCTAAGAAAGCCATCTAAGTTATATGAAAAAAATCGTTGGAGTCAAGATAATTTGATTATGATTCAAAAGAGCATTTTTGAAGTTACTCTTCTATTTTAGAAGCGCCTCATAAGATAAATTAACGATGTAAATGCAGCGACAGTTTTGAAAAAATAGAATTTTTTTTATTTAAAGTTGTGTTTCGAATGGCTCTGAAAGGGTATCTGCTGAGTTATTAGTTGTTGTTCTAGTAAATTGCGTTAGTTTCGCAGAATCAAAGCACAATTTTGCAACTTAAATTTAAACTGACGATATCAGATGCTTGCCGAAATGCAATCAATTTAATAATTTATTGTGGCAAGCAAACATAAAAAAAAAACGAAAGAAAGTGTAGTGCAACAAGTTGAGTGCCATATTCGTATTGCTTTGTGACTAGTAATAGGCTAAATGACTCTTTTAAGTAAGCTAGCTCAGTGACATTCACTGTTTCGACTGATTCGCTCGTTCAGAACCATTCAAAAGAGCTATTAGTAGCTAGCATTGCTGTTTCTAGTGTGCTATATGTATCTGTTTTATTTCTTTAAAATGAATTTCAGTACTGAACAGCACATAAATTAATCAATAATGGATCTTCGAGCCCATTCAATATAAGCTATCTAATTCAACCCATCACTAGCGCAGAGCCATTTAACATAAGTGCATTAAATTTTCTTCTGTAAAAACAGTTGTCAAAAACCCCCATGGCACAGCACAATCCAGCTCAGGGCTGACTGAAGCTGTATCATCAATTGCCGCTCATCATAATTAACCAGTTCACCTTTCGATGTTATTAAATGCCTCCTTTGGTGACGTAAAATACTGCAAGCACACTTTGACGACGCAAGGGTTAGCTTGGAATATGAATTTCGGGCGAGCACGGATTGTATTCGTGCGGGGCTGTTTCTGCGTTGCACCGTGGTGCGTTGTATTGTGGATTTCCAATCACTGAGCAGTGAATGGTTTCAATTGAATAAAATTGCTAGCACATAGCTGAGCTGAGCGAGTAGCTCTTTTTGATTCACTCAATCCTGAGTTACCCATCACAGCTGTAAGCGATATGTTTCAACTGTTTAAGTATGCGTGAGCAAATAAAAAAAAAGAATTACTTATTTGAAAAGCTTGGCAAGGATATGTTCAGGAGCTAGGGGTACTAGCCTAAATGTGCCAACGTCATTTGCATAAATAGCAGCTCGCTTATTTGGTTTGAAAATATTGGAAAGTATTTACTAGTAAAGATTCATCAGCAATGAAATAAAGATATAGCCGAGTTACTATTCCGAAGATACTACTACATGTGACATAGTGAAGGCAACGATTATATATAGTGCTCTAAAGTTAAGGTTGGGTTCATCCAACTAATAAGTAGTATAGATTTTGTATACAGCAAACCTATCCGAAAAAGGAAGGTTATTGAAGCTGTGGAAAAAGTTACTTTACTGCGGCAATAGATTATTAAAGTCAAGATTGCTTGGAAAAAATATATGCATGAAAAATTCCTCTCTCTATGTACCCTCACCTCAATATAAGAAATGCTAGTTTTTTCATATAACGATTCACTCTTTCAATTGTGATTATTAAAAGATAAAAGAATATGACAGTATCAAAAGAACAATTAAAAAAATTTAATTTTAAGTCAGGAAGGCGTTTCTGCACTGGTAGGTTTCATAACCGGTAACTAACAATTAGCCGAGGAACTCTCTCCATTGTTGCGAGAGTGGTCTGAAACCACTAGAGATCGTTCGTTAACCTTTTTTTCGGATAGATCCACGATCATGAGAACTGACCCTTGACACAGCTCCGGCAAACAGGGCCAGTTTTAGAATTGATTCGCATATCAACTTAGTTTTTGCAGATCATATACTCAACTCAGATTTAATCAAGTCATGAGGAGAGTAGATCGGTAGATGACCGAGCATGGCTTATAGCTGGCAGTCTCTAAAACAGAGATTGTTATGCTGACGAAGCAGAAGATACCAACTGTTATACTCTGTGGAGGTCCAGACCAGCAAGTCAGTCAGGTATCTGGGAGTGCTACCTGTCCGACTTGCTGGTCTGGACCTCAGGTACCAAGCTGACGTATTGGGATCATATCCGCAGGGCATGTGACAGGGTTCTAGCAGTCGTCACTTCGCTAAGTAGGCTAATGGCCAAAGTCAGTACACCCAGTGAGACGAGATGGAGGCTACTGATGGTAACGACCGATTCCATCTTGGGGGAGATGCACATCAAATTTGGGGAGATGCACTCCGAACTAAGAAGTTCCGGAAGCGCATAGTTAGTTTCCAGAGCAGGGGTGCGTCGCGAATTGCCTGTAACTACCACACGGTCGCAAAAGAGGCCTTGATGGTGGTATCGGGAGTAATCCCGATCGAACTTCTAGCACGAGAACGCAAGTAAGGGTACTTCTTTCGCTCAGAGCTGGGCAGAACTTAGGCTCTGACGCACGCGAGTAAGCTTGCCCTCCAGCTTTGGCAACAACGTTGGAGTGCAAGTGATAAAGGATGCTGAACGGTTAAGTTTATTGGTCTTTTTGAGCCTTGGTTTAACCAGAGCTACGGAGAGGTAAACTTTTATCTTTGACAATTCTTGACAGGGCACGGTTACTTCAGGAAATACAATAGAATGGGTAAGGTGGTCACACTGTACTGCCGGTACTGTGTTACTGAGCTCGATCATGCTCAGCACACATTCTTTTTGTGCAGTCGCTTCCTAAGTTTGAGGTGCACCATTGGACGCAATGCTGCGAAACAAAAAGAACTGGCGCGCGGTCTCAACATACGCTGGGAAAGTGCTGCGCTTATAGCGGGAGGAGGGTTGAAGTCTGTGGTTACCGATAGGTGAGTCACCACTACCGGATTGGAGCAGTGCTTAGGCGGGTCCCGACTCGGAACTTCGTTGGCTTGTATTGGTCTTTTTTCACTTGTATTTTTAGGATATAGGTAAAAAAAATACTATGAACTCTAAATAATCTCACCAAAGATAATCAAAATGAATTAATCGAGCTTCCTTCGAAAAACTGCTGCAACGATAATTTTCGATAAAGGTTAGGAATCCAAACTACATTCAATAATAGTGCTTTATTCGCTAGATATTAAAGAAGTTACCATTGACCAAATAATAATTAAATCTCTGCCGAAAAATTCCTTTTAGGTTTGTTTGTTTTTGAAAAGCCTAGTGGGATTTGGTTGACAGATATATGTAGTTCTAAATGCTTTCGAAAAATAAAATATACCTTTATTTAATTGCGTAGGCTAAGTTTATGATAATGACGCAAATATTGAAAATCGCAAGCTCAAATTTGCTCAAATTAAATCAATAGTTTTCTGAATTCGGACTAGGTCAACGTTATATTTAAAGAGGAATTGCATCAGTTCTCTCGTATTGTTGATTATGGAATTCGCATTCCAAATGAGAATAGAAACATGACTAGGGAAGTTTGTAGGTTTTTGATAGCTGGGAATGCATGAAAACATTTCTTGCACCATTCCTGCCACCACATACTTCATTAAAGTTATAATACTCCTGCATATTGTTTTTCATGTATCTGCATTTGGAACCTGATAAGAAAGTGATATGGGCGGGGATGATATCTTAACGATCTGAGCAAAGAAATTCCTTATATTTTTCAGTTACTCAGGGTATTCTCCATAGCTGTGTGGAGTGTTTTCTGCCAAAGTTTACGCATTTATCATTTAGATGGTTCATTGCAAGTGGTGGTGAAGCTCATCACACTTGACCCACCTTACTTGGGAATGACAATTTTTGGGCCAAATAGTGACCAATTATTCTTTGATATTGGAGAATTTTCGAGATGACCTGGTTACTTAGGTAAACTTTTTTAGCTGTCTCGTAGCCAATAATTAGACTTTTAATGACTCTCGTCAATTATGTTCATTTCTTTTGCTTCCTTATTATAACTCTCAACGTCGGTTTGTTTTCAATTAGAAATTGACAAATAATTATCCCTGTCATTTGGATCATCTTTCCTTTCCTCGTTGTAAAGCTCACCTTCAAAAAACTCTCCCGTCTCTTGATTAACCTGACGTCTTGACAACTTTGGACACCCACCATTTTCGAAGTCAATTCTGCTATTTTAAAAATGTGGATAAAATTTAAATAACAACCTATGTCATTTGTAGTCTGGGTCGAAGTTGTTTTGTTTGTTTCTGGTTTCTGAGTGTGGAGACTGGTGTGGTCGTCTAAACCACGGATGTTGCTTTATCCAAGGTAACAAGAACGGAATATTTTATTTCGCAATGCCCTCGAGCTCTATTTTCTGCCTCCATAGGCGCACTTTTGCTGTCGTCTGTAATTGATGTGGAGTAGATGCATTTTTCTTTTTGCGCTTCGCCGTTACTGCCGAGAGAGAAGTGCTACTCGCCCTTTTTAGTCAGTTTATCTCACCAGCTAGGTGTTCTGTTTCTTTTATTCCGACAATTCCTTCTGCGTTTCTTTCAATTGTTGCTGGATCTCTGCTATTTGTCTATGAATTTGGCTTATCTGAGCGGCAAGATCTGGTATAGTTCTATCTTTGTCTGCACTACTTAGACTCTCTGGGGACACCTCAACAAAAAAACTCTTCTAATGTTCTAGAGAAGGTTATGTAGAAATGAACATTTATTGGTTATGACCTTAATACTTAAGTTCACTCACATATGTAGGTATTAGTCAATTGACCGTGAGGTACATTTTTGAAGGATCCTATCTGGCTTGGCTAACAATGTACATATTATAGTTCAATTCCAAAAAATATCGAAACCAGAATTCATAATCGAGTGAGGTGAATGCATCTCATTGCGCAATCAAGGAGAAATTAGAATTACACCAGATTTATGGCTTTTTTGAAACTTTGGCAAACACCAAATAGTTCAACAATTTATTCAAATTCAAAATTAACAAAAGTCAAAACGAATTGAAAATAAATGCTCAATGCTACTAAAAACACAAATAAATGTTTAAAGATAATATTGTTTGATCAACAATAACATCATAGCTTGAGAAACATTGAACAAATTAAACAATAATTTGGTTTGAGCTCCGCTGATATCACACTAATATCACTGTTGTAGATCAAATGATAAAAAATACTGTCATTTATTCGTTACAATTTTGAATAGTATTAGCACCAGCATTAGCTGCGTTTTTTTGCATCCGTAGTAGAATATGGTTGCAGTAATGCAACACAACAATAATATCTAGAGTCTGAATTCTTGGAGGATTACTGGATTTCTTATTCTGCTCTTTTTGGATAGTATGGTTTGAGTTTTCGATGTTTTATGAATTGAAAGAATTGGTTGCAGTGACAAATTCTACATGATGGATCTGTAAATCTGACAGCCAGGAATAAAATCGGAGTATAGTTTAAAAAAAACCACTGCTTTCAAGTGATTTTGTATTCTCTGAGTTTAAATATTTTTGGAATGTACTTTAAAATGAAATAAATCTAATTCTAAATTTCAACTTCAAAAACGATATTGGAAATTTGAATTTTGAAACGACAAGTGTGTGTGTTCGACATTTTTCACCTAACCGTGTGAGAATGAAAAAAAAACTTGTATGCTACGCCAGATCGTTTTTTTAAGAGCCAATTATTTACTCTACTCTTGATACAAAAAACGCAGCTATTATTTTATCCAAAACTACACTTCGACATACTGACGCTTTTGAAAAAACAAATTTGTCATTAGGATATGAGAGGAAAAGCTAATGCTCACAAAACTCGTTTTTTTTTGTTTCAGTCAAAAACGGCACCACGAAAGGCTCAAAAACTTTCTGCAAATCCTGCAAAAATCATTTTACTTCACAAATATTGAAATGAAGTTGCTATAACTCTGGATAAAACCGTTGGAGAAAGAGGAAGTGTGTAGTAGCCGAAAAAAGGATGGTTTGCATATTTTTGGACGTCATGGCGAAGAAGGCGAATTTTTTTTTTACTCCGAATAAACTAGAACAACGGATTAACTTTCGAACCCAAAAAAATGTTCACATGCATTTCATATGAATTCTATCGGTTCGACATATGAATTCTATCGATTCGACAAGTATTCGATTAATTGGTACGCCGGAGAAAAATAATAAGTACACCCCCTACACGAAAACAATGGAGCAGTGATATCTATTATTGCTTATGCATATTATGTTGAACTTAACACTGTTCTTATACTCTAACATTTTACTTATTTTTCAACCTTAAAAGTGACAAAATGCTGGTTAAAGCAAGAAAAACAATACAATACTCAGCTTCTCGAGAATACGATTCAAAAGAAAGGATAGATATCAAGCTGTGATGTCTTAAGCGATATCTTGAAATCTCAATGAAAGTCTGTCACACGCAATGAGGGAAAAAACTGACACGTTTCGTGTCTTTCGAATGAAACATTTGTAAATATGTAACTATAGCCAAATATTATTCTGTTCCTTTTCACCTTTTTGTTCAACTTGATTAAGGGATGACATTTCTTGGTAAGTAGCATATCTTTCTTTCCTTCGTTTCCACCCGAAACTGAGATGTCTATATCTTTTGAAACCATACTTCAATGCCAATGACATTTACTTTACACATTCTATTTCTTCATATATGAACTCATATAATATTAAGACAACTACGAAACTACTAGTAAAGAAAACAATGTGTAACTTAGTCGACATTTTTTTTCTTTGTTTTTTTATCAGATGAGAGGATTTATTTTAATATATAGAGCTACATTAGGCGCTATATCAAATAGCTAAATAAGATTGTACATGAAGCAAATTAAATTTTCCCCATTTCGTTGCACAGTGGACTTTTCTCTAGCTAAGAGTATAATTATACAGCATTATTTTGTTTGTTACATAAATGCGATAACTCAAAGAATTTTTTTAGGTTATTTCAATAGCGTATGACACATAAATTATTTCTAAAAAGATAAAATTCATTAATGGACATTTTAAACGTAGTTTAGGCGATCTCTTTCTCTCTCCCTTTCGGTATTCACTTACAAACCATGTGAATGAAAAATGAATTTAATGAGCGGAAAGCGTTAGACATGAAAAATATTTTCAGCTCTTCGGCAAATTCGGAATGAATTTGGTAGCAAAATTTACTTAGTGAGATGCATATGTAGTGCGTTGTCTTCATTTCGTCGAAAATTAATTCCCAACTATTACGGAAATGAAATCATACTTCTTCGAAGCATGTTCGAAATAAACCATTACTAACTTGTTTTTTGACTGTTTCTTAATACATCTAGCAAAAAAATATTTCACGTGACTTCAGTTGTTTTGCAAATATTACAGGATATCTAATTCATCCTCAGATACACACAATACATCGAGCAGAAAGGGGCGTTTTGCTTAGTCACGAATACAATAGCTCGTAGAAGACATGAATTCTATCTGCAGAAAGCAAAGGATTAAAGAGTTCACCTGTCATATTTTTGTCATGCTATCGTAGGGAAAATTGACTTTCAGTTGATAAAATCTCTAGAGAGTTGAAACGTGTTCACATCGAAAATTGGTAGAGGAAATAGTGGTGTTGCGTTCTAAGTGGTAAATCTAGAATTTTTCGAAAAAAGGTGAAAAAATATATAATAAAAATATTTATTTCGATATGATTTCAATGCCATAGAAATACTTCATTTTCTTAATACCTTGTCAAAATGTGGTTCAACGATAAACTTTTCAAGTAAAACCAACTTCCGTGACCGGATACTTCTCTAACCCTTCTTTTCTTTACACATTTCAAAAAAATATTCATGACACAAACATTCTCAGTATGTGTAATTTGAAATTGTCATACATATCACTGAAACGTTCTGCAGATGGGAATGGAATGTAATTCATGCAAATGGCAATTAGAGAATAAGAGCCTATGGACCGGCAGGCGGTATAACTGACAGGTAAGGTGTATAGTTAATGATCGGAGGCTGATGGCTATAGCTGGTCGGACTCCCCATGGATAGTTGGTCGCAGGTAATGGGATTATCGTTAACACACTTTGAGAAGTTTGTTTACAAATCCATTGTTGGATTAATTGGTTAATAAATGACCATATATGAATGTAAAAAAATATTAATGTGAAGTTCTATGCCAGAAATAGAATCAGCTGACAAAATAATGTGAAATCTAAAGTCGAGCAGTGATTTGCGATTTGGAACCAAGTCCACTATATCTTGGAACCAAGTCCGGTTAGTTGGCGATATATTAACCCTCAGTTATTGAAGCTTTGGCTGCGCTAAGTATAGCCGTAAATATTTAGAAGATGAAGTATGCTAATTTTTTCATTATTTTAGACACGTCAAATACAATCAAACAAAAGATTGTTTGGCGAGCGTTTAGGTAGAAATTATACAATAAAATGAAAAGTCGAACTCGTTTCCTTTATTTCTACCAATTTATTTTTCAAAAATCCGTATACTAGTATTTCGGCTATCACTTATAGCCTTCTTCAGCGATGTTTCTTCAAACATCGCTGAAGAAGGCTATAAGTGATAGCCGAAATACTAGTATACGGATTTTTGAAAAATAAATTGGTAGAAATAAAGGAAACGAGTTCGACTTTTCATTTTATTTTAACGTCAAATACGTTTAATAAACAATTTTTGTGACTATTAAATATTTTGGAGCATCTATTTATCTACTAATTGTCTCCATAAACAGTTATTGGATTATTGAAAGTCATTTTATTTGTAAAATATTCAACTTTAATCGAGCCCTACTCGCATCAAAAACGAAACGTGATCATAACGGGATCGTATCAAAATCCCGAATTAACAAAATCCCGTATGTTTCGAAATTCCCGTATTCCAAAATCCCGAAAGTCAAAATCTCGTGGAATGAAACCTATTCATATAATGAAATAATAAAAACATAGTGATTTAAGTTTTTATTTAGGAATAAATTTCAACATAAAGACATTGTACGCGATTCTTCTCAAATAATCGATTGTATCAGTTTCAGACCTATTCCTAAAAATATTTTTAATTTTTTGGTACCTTGCCAAATTTTTCTTCTCTGATTCGCCTCCATTCATTTTAGCTATCTTCGCTTTAGCTACAATAAAAAAAAGAGCTGAAGGAAAAATCCCGTAGTTTTGCATAATATAGAATCAGGCGCGGTGCCGCGCCTGATTCTATATTATGCAAAACTACGGGATTTTTAAAACGGGATTTGGTATAACGGTATTTTGTAATACGAGATTTTGTAATACGGGATTTTTTAATGCGGGATTTTGTAATACAGGATTTTGAAATGCGGGATTCTGTAATCGGGATTTTGTAAACGGGATATTGTAATACGAGATTTTGTACCCAACCCGATCATAGCACCGTTCTCCTTGGAGAAAGTGTCGCCAAGTTTAAGAGACTTTGTCTGTAACTGCGTTCAAAAACGTAATCAAAACCATGCGTATTAGATGTCTGAAGAAGAAAAGAACAAACTGTTTTAATTTTGAATGGATTCCAGTCTATTGCTATGAAAGGAGGATTCCAGACGATGCAACTGTATTCGAGTAATGGGCGTACTAAAGATATATATAGAGTTTTTGTAATCCAGAAGTTCCTGAATTCCTTTGCACGTGTCTTAAAAATCTTAGCTGCTTGCTGGCTCTTGCAAGAACTTTACCGCATTGATGACTAGAGAGCAGCTTTATTTATGCAGAACGACATCGAGATCTACAACACTATCTACATTTAGCAGCTGATAACTCAGGCACTAGTTAAAATTTAAAGAAGAGGGCTTACGGGAAACCCCCATAACAGGACATTTGGTAATGTTGACTGAAGAGTTTTCACTGAAAGAAATTTGAATCAAATTACGATTGATCGTCCGCATAAAAAAGGTGCGGAAGATCAGATAACAATCCTTAGAGATCCGAAATAAAAATATTGAACATGAGTAGCCCGAGGTGGCTGCCTTGAAGAACCCCAAAGAAAGTAAGAAAGTAATCATCTCTCTGGCTAAATAGACTTCGTCAGCGATAGATGACTGACATGTTTTGGAAAGTAGTACGTTATATGAGCCGCATATATTTTTTGTGGGTCAGAAAAAACTCAATTGATTTTATACATTGATGTAGAATAATTAAAAACTCGGTATTTACGAAATCAAATGTGTTTTAGGTTCGTGATTTAAATTTTCGCCTGCTATATTAACACAACTTTACACATATGCTTCGCGATACTTTCTTTAGAAATTATTTGGCTAAGTCATGATACATTTTCTGAATATCATAGCAAGCATTGGTATTGGTTTTTATTATCTTATATACAGTGGCTCACAGCTTATTTGATACAGTGCTTCTTTAAAAAATTAAGTTGCAATAACTCAAAAAATAATAACAATATCAGAAAAATTTGAACACCATTTTGAAGGCAATTGTTTGTTGTTTATTAAACAAGTTTATATTTGTTACAAAGTTGCTGTTTTTCAACTTAAAAAACAAAAAAACTAAAAATAATAACATATTTCATGTCACAGCTTATTTGATACAGTTTGATTAAACATTAAAATTGTTGTGAATTATGAGGTTTCCAGTTGATTTCAATACTTTGTATGATAGTCCTTAGACTTAAGCAGAGCCTGGAGCCTATTCGGCATTGAATCAACGAGTTTTTTTGTGATTTCAGGAGTAATTTTTTGCCATACCTCTAGCAGTGCTTTCTTCAGGTCTTGTTTATTAGAAATCTTGTTTTTTCTAATGTTGTTATCCAACAAAGTCCACAGATTTTCAATAACGTTTATATCTGGTGACTGTGCCGGCGGAGACATCAAATGAGGGCAATGCGAATTGGCCAGGATTGCACAATTCCCGACTTGTGCCTTGGATCATTGTCTTGGTTCAACCGAAATTGGTTGCTAACACCTAGTTTTTCAGTGCTTTGCAGCAAATTGTTTTTGAGTCCATCAAGGTACTTTGTTTAGTCCATTGTTTCCTCAATAAACTTTAAATTTCTGACTCCGGCTGCAGACATGCAGGCCCAAACTATCACATTACCACCACCATGCTTCACAGTAGCTTTGAGGTTCTCCTTGTTTTGCTCAGTGGTTGCATTGCGCCAGACATATGATATTCCGTCGGAGCCAAAAATGTTAAACTTGGACTCGTCCGCAAAAATAACCGTATTCCAGAACGCGGATGGCTTTCCCACATGCTCTTTGGCAAAGGCAAATCGGCTTATTGTATTTTTTTGGAAATGAAAGGCTTCCTACGAGCTACTCGGACCCTGAAATCATGGTCGCGAAGCACTCGTCGGATGGATTCAGGACTACATGACTTCCTTAATTCACGATGAACCTCAGTAACCAATTTTGGAGCGGAAATCTTTGTGTTTGCTTTCACTTTCCTTACAAGGTATCGTTCGTCGGATACGGTGAAAATATTGTTTGGCGCATTTCTCCTCTTATTTTCTACCCGATTTTCGTGTAGGAAGCGCTCAATTATGTGCTGCACTGTAGAGACACTCAAATTCACACTTTCAGCAATTTTTCGAACACTTTGTCCTTTTTTAAAGTGGTTTAATACAAATTTGCGCTGTTCAATTGTGGTGCGATGACCCATTTTACAAATTTGGCTCATTTTGGCACTTCAGCTTACAAGATCTTGCTAAAACTTACTTAAGCCAATGTCTAAACACAATCAAAAATTCAAGAAACAAAAACAACACAGATTAACTCCGCGACAAATAGAAGTTTATTCGCATTGAAGTGTCTGTATCAAATAAGCTGTGAGCTGCAATTTTTCTGCGCCTGTGGTATTTCTCTTTTAAGAGACGCCGAGGAATATTGTTGGAACATTTTTGGTTTGCATTGTATTCGTTGAACATGCATCTAGTCAAATACGTTTAAATTTTTTGAATAGAGTTCTTTATTTCAAAGTTTCAGTGATTTGCATTTTTAAAAAGTCACTGTATCAAATAAGCTGTGAGCCACTGTAGTTTGTATGTTTCCGTAAACACCACAAAGTTCTACCCAACCATGGCTCAGATAAGTTTATCTTTTTTTCTTTACCTTCGGAGAGCACTTTTCAACAGCATCAAAAACCAAATGATGAAATTAAGATACGTTATCGTTCAATTCAAACGTTAAAAGACAACTATTTAAGTTAATATCATTCCAGTGATAGTTAATGTTCTCTAATAAGCGTTTCAAAAACAATATATAAAACACATCAGTTTTATGATTGTGAAGTTGTCAATCAGCTATAGATATACTATTCAATTTATGTCAAATAACATGTCTTAGAAAATTAGAGTGTTAAAATATATCAGTATGCGGATGATTCTCTACTCATTTTCGCTCACAAAAATTCTGTTTAGAAAATCATCAAGATGTTAAGACTGATTTCATTAACGTCTGTATTTCAAGGAACCTTCAAGTTAATAACAATAAATGTAGTGTCCTGTTTTTGTTTCAATTATAAACTTAAGCACCAATTAACAACAAGTTCAAAATTAAATTTACTCAAAGTAAAATACTTAAAACATATCTGGGCTATACTACATACGACATATATTTGAGAGCTGTGGCTTACAGCCAAGGATGTTGCTAAAATACAAGTATCTAACCTTAGCGAGTTCAATGAGTTACTCTTACCTATACCATTGTATATAACCAATTTAAACACATCTTTAATGACTCCAGAGTGATCAAAAAGCCAGTTAACCAGATTTGATCCAGAAATATAGCGGAAATATAACGGAAAATTTAAATAAGTCCAGTTCCAGAAATATAACGGAAAATTTAAATAAGTCAGTAAAAATTTTCAGCAAAATTTGACCCTTTTACTAAAGGCACATAAAATGGAACCTTTTGAGTTTAGGAAAATGGGGTTATTTTTTTACTATAGCTTACTTTCTAAGAATATACTGAAATTACATTTATAAACGTTAGTATCACTTAGAGTGAAAATTTTGAATTTTTCGATTGAGACTGGACATTAAATTTTTCACAGAGGGATCATTAACGATTTAGTATGTTTCCTCCCATTTTTTTAAAAGTCAGATACATTTTTAACATTTCCATTGCTCTCCTTTGATACTTGTTTCAGTTGAGCCCAGTATCGTTCTATAGGGGATAAAAGTGACGACTACGCCAGTGTTTTTTGTATGATAGCGTGATGCCAGGTCTGATCAAAACAACACGAACACTTCATGCCTTTTAATGAAAGGTAACAATCGCTTTTGCAGATATTCCTCGATTTTAGCCTGAGCATTGATTGTGCCTTCGGCTACAAAAAATATCGCTCCTTAGACCACATCGATAAATTGCCTAACACACTATCTACTGTTTAGGAAATTTACTGGTTTTCTTCGAATTGAATACACCTTTCACTAAAATGACACAATCAAATTTGTTCATATATTGATTGTTTAATTTTCGAAACCTCGTTTTTGCTGCTTTCTCCTTTTTTGCACCTTATATGTTATCAGGTTTCTTCATTCGATCTCGAACTTCCTGACAATTTTCTTCGTCAAGTTCTTGTCTACAGTTGCACGGTTTTTGTCGATTTTTTTCTTATTTCAACTCCATGTTGCCAGTTAAAGAGCTCCAGAATGAATGAATGCTAATATAGTTTTCTATTCGTTATATAGAAGGCTATCGCATATCGTCGGGTGTACGCCAAAACCATGAATGTGCTTTTTTGGTGATTTTCAGTTTTTCATGCCACTGTACGCGGAATTCTTATACAAACAATTTGCCGAAACCGGAAATGTAAAATTCCATTTTATGCCTACACAAGGTCAAAATTTAAATTTTATGAATTACCTAAAAACTAAGTATTTTCCAAATGCGTTACACCAAAATCATGAATGTTCAGATTCATTGTTTTAGTGTAACGGAATAGGATTAGAATATTATCTTCCTTAATTCAAAAAAAAAATGTTTCTTATATTTTAAAACTGATTTATAATATTACGTCAAATTTTCAAATTGATTTTACTCGAAATAGTATTTTAGCACATTCATGGTTTTGGCGTACACCCGACGATATGGCTTAAACATCCGGAGTAGGTATACACCCAGAAATGTTCACAAAGGTAAAAGCGTCAAATTTTACTAGCCCTTATATCGTGAAAAACAACAAACCCATTAACAGTAGTGATACATTAGGCTATAAAATTGGTGAACAATTTTCAATAGTCATTTATGATGGATTCAAAAGTATCCTAAAGGCGGTTCTGGTCGTGGAGTTTTTTCATTATACATAGGAAAGTAATCAAATCAGAATTAAAACTCATCCATGGATATCTATTCTGAACTTGCAGGGACTTTTGTAGCTTTAAGGTTGGCATTAACTTTGGGTTAAAGGAAAATCTGTTTAGCGAAATTTGTATTGGATAAAACAAAACACCCATATACTCAAGTGGAATTAAAAATAATTTTTGATGGAAATCTGCTTGGACCAGAACTTATTACTAAACATTTAGTGTGTGATGGAAAGGGTTTCCAATAAATGGCTTAGCAATTAAGCAAATAAATAAGATTCTGCTAAATAACACTCAATACCAAAAATATTAAAATTATGAAAACATATGAAAATTAGCAAGAAAACTGCAATGAACTTGATAGATAGAAAATAATTCACTGCAATCATTATACAAACGAAAAAAATATTTATGAATTCTTTGCCTTGAATAGTAATATTAATGAGCTGCTCCTAAAACACAACAAAGGACCAGGTGAGAAAACTTGGTAAATTTTTATTAGAAAATAATATTAAAATATAATCCGTTGTTAAGTGTGTAACTCCTAATAGTTCATATATACATTGAAGATTTGAGCATGATGAATTCTTTGTGTCCCTTCCTTTATACCCTTAAAATGACTCTTCAGTGGGCACCGTTGGGTCCTTGAATTTCTGTCCGCTCAAAGGAAGCGCTCGGCTAAGAGAAACGGTTTTGAAAATCATTTAGAGAAAATAAGTTTGATAACTTCTTAATGAAAAACGTTTATGCGAATTCTAAAGACAACAAAAAATGAATAAACACACATTTGTAAAGCTAGAGCTAATAATTCACAGTGTTTCAAATAAAAGTAAATTTTAAGAATTCAAGCATTTATGCGGGTGCAAAGAAGTCACACAGGGTAGCTTGTAGGTGTCTTCTAGACATGACAATGATTCCAATGCAATATGGTCGTGTGACAAAGTGCGCTGCAATTTATTTTTCAATTTTTGACAAGAATCGAGGGCATCATTGTAGGTCATGGCGTTACACTAACCACCGTTCTATTCGTCACCTGAATCTTCATCAATAATGGCACCATCATTTCCTAATAGATAAGGCGATGTGGTCGGATCGATTCTAAAGTCTCTAACAAATAGTTCCTCGTCGACTTGGAAAAATCTTCCAACGCAATTCGTCTCTAGCACATTTTTCCTCTCCAGGTTTCTACTTTAAAAGCCAACGGAATTTATTCATTGTTTAGTGTGCGTAAATCCAGCTTTTCGAAAATGATTTTCCTGTTCGCTAGAAAGTTTGTCGAAGGAAGACTTTATGCAATAAACGACATTTAACAATATTATTCCAGATGAGAGATCGTAAGTAGATCTTACAGAATGCAGGTGATTCAGTACAGTTATTTACAATAATTGTTCTGTGTTCTTTGAAGTTTCTTATTATTCCCTTAATGTCATGAGGAAATTTCGCACACATTCGTTCATAATGTCACGTGTCCTTCATACTTTGTTGTTAGTCTAATTTATATTGATACGTATTGAGACTAGGCGCTTCTCCAACCACGAGAGGTTTATTTCTTTTAGACATTCTGGTTAGTGCAGAACAATGCTATTATCCTCTCTTTGGCTAATTTGCCTACAGTATATCTTTAATTTTTTAAGGGTGTCCTAGTTTTACTCGGCAACGCACAAAAGTCTAATCCTGTTTCGTCAGTGCTGAATTTTTTTCGACAAGCGTATTTATTTATTTATTTATTTTTCAGTTACAAATAGGATATAAAATTCAATACAAATGTAATTTGTATTGAATTTTTTGTGCTCCTTGCGAATTAATACTATCTGCTTGTGCACTTATAGCTTTAAAACTAATTCGGTGTCTTTTTCGGAGTTTTTCAGGCCACCCAAATGAACCACTAAAGCTCTTGCGCACAGCATTCGCTATTTTTTTTTGCCTTATATCATCATACCTATGAGCCCACGGTAAAATAAAGCAGAATATGACCATACTCGTTAATTTGCAAAACGTTTATCTGAAATCGGCATTTTTTACTTCTAGCCTTTTCAGGTGTTCGGCCAACGGAGATACCCGTTAATGGAAATTTGACTATTTATTTTTATATCCGTAATTCACTAACGGAATCTATAAAGTCATCATATAAATTTGATTAATTAATAACAGTAGGGTAATTTTGCTCAATAATTGCAAACGTTGGCAGATATGTGATTTATTAGTTTGATAGGTAGATTTTTGATTGTAAACTAAGAATTCTTAAAACCAAAAAACAAATCACCAAAATAAAAATATCGTCAGGTGGTTGTCCTTTGTAGGACAAATTGACAAATGTCATTAAAATACCATTAAAACCTAAACACAAAATAAACCAAATATAGTGTCTATACACATGTTTACAAAACTGAAGCTCTGACTTATCCATTCAAAATTACTTGATGAACAATTTCACGTTTACACCGTCTATAAAATACCACTAAACCCAAAACTACTCATCCCACTAAGTGTAAATCTTACTATGTATAACAGCTCCATAAAAAATCAATTTAACGTGCGAATTCGAAGCTAAATGCCACTTTGCATATCTAAATAGGTACTCGATGCTTGATACTTAAATGTATCTACTTCTTACCTTTGGGGAGTATCTAACATCCTTCTGGTAGCGATAAAGTACGAAGAAAGGATAGCTTGACGTGTAACTGTTGGCAATGCAATCGAATGGGTACCCAACTAACTCACAACCAACCAACAAGCCTCTTCGCAAAAAAACGAAAAAAAAACATTCAGCCACTTTATCTCCCTAACATTTTGTAAATTAACACATATCGCATGAATATACCTACAGAGATGAAATCGACATCTGAGAAACATGGGTTCGAATCGAACATCTTTTTCGTCTTGCCATCGAAATCAAAGACAATCCGTTCGCATGCATAGCATACAGGTAAAATATGTATGTATGTATGTAATAAAAAAAAAATACTATGGGAAAATCTTAAGGGTCACCCTGTCAAGATATGAATTTATCAGCTATTGGACTACTAAAATTGCCTCAAAGTTCAGCCCATCATCTTTCTCTTTTTAGTTACCGGCATTTCATCCAGCAAACAAAGTAGTCTACCTGCTTTATTTCCACTCCCCAGTTTGTTACCGGTGCCATTTTACCTGAGCTCAACCAGGTGAAACGTTGCGTGCAAGCAAGCATGCTAAGATGATATGTGTGTACGTATACATATGTTGCTCAGAGATTTGCTTCACATATGGGTTTCGCAATGATAATTTTTTTTACTTGAGCAAAAATTCTCCTAAGAATTTAGGCTACTGATTTATATGGATTGTTTTGTAGATATGTGTTCATAAAAAGTATATATACTATATTTATATATATATATACTAGTATATATACTATATTTATTGTATTTTGTTTGACTTGACCCAGGAAGATCCACAACACTACTAGATGCAAAGTAACAAAATTATATGGAGCTCATCTTTGATGAATTAGGTATTTAACTTTGATATTACTGATCATTGCAATAAGAATTAAATTCCGCTTCTACCGATCTCCGTAAAGTTTCGGATTTAAGCCGTTATTGTAGGTATGTACCTTACCTACGGTAACTTCGAATGAAAGCAATATTGAATGAAGATATAAAATGAGAAAATGATGCTAAAAGCTGTAGTTTGCAAAATTTATTCAAATGGATGTAAATTAAATTCAACAAAATAGGTGAATACGGATGCTAAGATATGTATAAAAAAATGTGTATTCGGTGAGTAAGAGCTATCGAAAAGGAGGAATTTACATCTAGATAAATAATGAACAATAACAAAACATTAAACGTCGTATGAGTAATTAAGTTTAGAGTAAAACTCAGTAATTGGAAGAAGTAGTTTCCAAAACAAGTAAAGTGAACAATTTGGACCAAGAGTTTGTGAGTTATAGAGAATATATCAACAAAATAAAACCAATTAAACAACATTTGTGATAATAACTTAAATATATGCACGGAGAGAAATTTCGGCAATGATTTTTACTACAGTGGATAATAAAATTTACTATTCCGAAAATTCGATGTGAAAACATGAATGTTATTACAAATTTGATGAAAATTTACTATTTTCCTTCAAATAATAGTCAATTCCACTACATACTACAACTCACACATGTTCATTGCGCTGTAGTAGAGACATTCATGTATACATAATTCACAACGAAGTAGTAAAATGTGTAGTGCAATTGATTACAAAGGTAATGGGGCAAAAAATTACTACTATTGCAATAAAATTAATTGCAAATTTTGTATAATTTCATTACACTTTTCTCTCCGTGTGCCCTTACGTTGTAGGAGATTCTAAGGAGAAAAACAAATCTCGGTTTTTTCAGGACGTAAACTAAATTGGATATACTTAGGAGTCAATGTTCGATGTCAATGTCCTGTTCTGTAGAGTCAATGTCCTGTTCATAAATATCTTCTTGAATTTGACAAAGATTGATCCTAAATACTTAAATCATAGTTCGATTTGTCACTTTTATCAGATAAAGTAGTAACACAAGAAAAAATTAGAATCTTTTGTTCAGCAGATAACTGATATTTTAAAAGTTCGTTTTATTCAGCGCTGTGAGGTATGATTTTCGCAAACATTTGTAAACGCATGATAAAATTATATATGATTAATACACTCGTATGTGATACAATTTTTAAGCAAAAATAAGATCGGTGAAAGCAGAAACTCATATCTTGTCTTATATTGGCTAAATATGCATATTCGAATGGAGTTGCGAGTTAAAAAGGGTGGCATGGAAAGTGCAAAATGCTACTATTCGCAGCATATGTTTTTTGTCCATGTTTTTTTTACGCGTCGACCACATTTTAACAAAGTCTGTTACCGGCGTTTAACGTTTTCCATACTTTGTAAGCGCTGCTAATATCTTATTTTATTAATTATATTAAGTATATCTACCCTTATTTCTATTTTCTACCCTTATTTCTGTTTATTCTAGGTTCGCACTAAATTATAAAAGCAGAACAGGTTTTTGAACAAGAGTGCTTAGTTAATAACAGTATCTCCTATTACTTTATTAATTTAAGTTTTTATTTAGTTTTTTATCTTCGAAAGATTCAAGCAACTCTCGATGTTACTGCAAATAATGATAGTTTTTTTTGAAAGCAAGTCTAGCTATTTTCTCTGAAAATGTAATAAATTTTGGAAATATAATTGTGAAATATGAAATTTCGCTTTTTTCGTCCTGAGTGTTTAGTGCTATCGACTGAACTAATTAGTCAATATCCAAAGAAAGATTAAGGAGAAGAAAGATTAAATTAAAAAAATATTAAGTTAAAGTATCAGTAGGTTTTTGATTGCTAGGGCTGCATCAGTGTGAATTTTTCAATCTGACACTTGGAACTCAAGAAACAACGTGATTTTTGTTGTTGGCAAATTTAAACAAGCATATACATACATACTCCCAGTTTCAAATGATTCAGTCGAAATAAAATCGAAGACATCTTCTACTTTGGCCTCTTTGTGCAATATTTAGTTTGGTTTTTGCATATATTTTTTTAACTTAAATGATGCTGGTCGCAAAAGTTAAAAAAAGACTAGATTTATAGATTTTAGCAGTTTATTACTGATATGTTGTGAACATGTTATGCTATTCCGCACTATTATTATATGAGTAAAAGTGTAAAAAAATTGGATTTGAATACAAAAGGTAAATAATATTTAGTTAGCTCCTGTCTTGACTGCCTCCTCTTCGAACTATCTTTTTGTTTTACTTCTTACACCGCGAGCATCTTTGACGAATCTTTTTGAAAAAGGTTGGTCTTTAAATTCAAATATTTAGTTTGAAATTGCAAACCCTCAAAAAGGGCATTAAAAACAAAACCAACTTTGATTAAGTTTCCTACAAAAAATTTTTCTTTTCAAAATGTTAATGAGTCTTTTTCAGGATTCTTAAGTAAATTATGTAATTCGGCTGTTTCGCTTTCAGAAACAATGATCAGTGGCATAATTAAGTTGGTTCAAAGTAGAAAAAAAATTGCAAAATTTAAAAGCTTCGTAAATCATTCAGAAATATTTTTTTTTATTTTTGAACAGTAAAATTGCAATAAAAAGACGAGGGGGAAAAAATTGAGCTGGAGCTGAGAATAAGGCAGGTACATGAACATGTCCAGTTTTTTGGGGTTTGGAGCGAGCAGCCGCTTCTTTAAGTGTAACGTAACTCAGTTTAATAGAACCTATTTAAAAATATGGGCAACCCTGTGGCTGTGTTGTCATTATGAAATATCATCAAGTAAAAAAATCTTTCTTACTTTATTACATCTTTTGGTTGGTTCATCTTAGTGTAAGGCAGTTTTGTCAGACTTTTAGTTTGAAGACATAGGATAGCATCATCAACTACAATTATTTTCCCACTAAGAGATGCAACCCATAAATTTTATTAGTTGTAACCACTTTGCAATAAGTATAAATAAAGTATGTTTAAATTTTGAGTTTTTTGGGTGCAGCAGCTCCAAACATTTTTCAACTAGGTACTATAACTTCTAAGGCAGTTATTGCATAGGAACGAAATTTTTAGAGTAGAACAGGTAATATGTCGAAGAGGGCTGCCGGTTACACCACAGAGAAAGACAAATTTTCAGAGTTTGTCGATCTAAACATACAGCAAATTCGATAAATTTTTGATTGTGGGCTCACTTTACGTATATACATCCAGATTCTTACAATCGTAACATGCTTAGAACTTAGCCCTTTCAAACTTCAAGTTTAGCCGAACACTGATTTAAGAGCTTAGACGATTAAAACTGGTATGCGTTCATCAACATCGGAAGCATTGGTAGCACCGGCGACGCTAATGTTGCTAATTGCGGCGTTAAAATGCTGTGAACTTTATTATTCACAAAACTTATTACCATACGCAGCGGCGGAATGACGCTTCGTTTAGTTTGTGACTACTGGTGGAGCTGTATCTGGGTCTGGAATAGCTTGCTCTGGAGCGGAACAAAGCTTTGAGCTTGATAGGGATCAGATTGTTGGACCACGATTGCGGCCAATGCAGTGACCGGGGCCACCCGGTTTTTCGGTGTCATAGGCCAATTCTCAGAAATTAATTATCATACAACTTGAGCAAAGTTGATCCTATTTGCCGACTCGATTTCTATCGTAAATGTTTTGCACGCGACCAAAGAATGCTCGCAGCTAAGCTCCGTAAACCTTCGAATGCCTTCGTTTTACTTCAAAGCCAGCCGAATAGCAGCCAGCTAGCCGGAATCCGCCACTATTAAGGAAGCAGTTCCTTCAGTCAGGCAGGCTACTTATATATCGTGCGACATCCATCAAGATCAGTTGTGCAATTGATTCGCTTTACAACACCTACACAGTCGATTGCAATCATATACTCATACAGCCTCTGTACGGTCTGTATATAAAATTCCGAACTAAGGCACGGTATAACTGGGACAATCGTGACGAACTTATGGTACTTTTTCACTTATGACCGACATTCATACCTGATTATGCTAAAAAAAAATTAGTTCTTCTTACTGTCCGCAGCAATGGGCATACATCCCCGAAGTGTCACTGTCAAGTGAAGAAGTGTCAATCTGGCATATTTTCGTCCACCACCGGACAGCAGGAAGCTCGCGCAGTGTAGTGAATAGAGCACTGGCTTGATGGATGATGATTTGGAAGATGATTTGGTTACAAGTAAATTTTTTATATAGCTATTAAAGATATTCGATTAAATTAGATCAATAAATTTTTGAACCGTTTTGCGACTTTTAAGCTGCAAATAAATACACCAAATGTAGTATCCATAAAACTCCCAAAAAGGAGTGTACAAGTGGTAACAGTACCAACCCACTTAAATGAATCTGAATGCAGTATGTATCCAAATGGCGCCACAATTTGAACATGTGTAAATAGATTTGGCCAACCTTTTGCAATCAGCTCTGCTGATAGCATTTGGACAGTGGGCGATTTGATCCGATAATAACGACGAATTGTCGCCAAAGCTATGTTATCAGTTCATTTTTCAGCCCAATAAGCCATACTCAAACATGGGTGTCGCCAACAGTTAGAACACCCCAAACATACGAAATTATTTTAGTGCTTACCGTTCGGGGGCTACTGGCAGGCTATGTTTCGCTCAGTCGATGAATATATAATATTTCAAACAATAACGCACTTAAGTCATGACTACACACGACGAAAATTAAAATTGACACTAAGTGCTGAAGAAGAATCATTGTCGTCTGCTTAAATACGACCACTGTCGAATTCGACAAAGAATTGGGTCAGTTTGAATGATGCATCGAGTATTGTCTAGGCTCCAGTTAATATCGCTAATCGATTAAATTTTCATCATAATGAAAACTCCGATTTTTCTATAACACTTAACAATATACAAAGATGTTACTGCGTTTATCATTAGCTACGAGTGTGCATGTCGAATTGATCGATTAATATCTATTCGATATGATATCACCCT
Source organism: Nemotelus nigrinus (assembly GCA_947369275.1). Classification (NCBI taxonomy): domain Eukaryota; kingdom Metazoa; phylum Arthropoda; class Insecta; order Diptera; family Stratiomyidae; genus Nemotelus; species Nemotelus nigrinus. The sequence goes on from OX376374.1 coordinate 133,745,889, forward strand.
AAGTTTGGAACTATATCGGTCTGGTTTCGAAGGGGATTTCGGGTATCACCAAGAATCTTGGAGCCAAAAGTGCATACGAAGAGTATCTTAATGTCTGCTGCCATGCTTGGAAATATGATATTGAAGAGATCGCGCCGCCGTGTCGACCCATTATTTGAAGACTGGCTCCAATTGAATATGTGATTTACTCAATAGTACCGTCTTCATGTTGAGACCTTTTGATACTGTCTAGTTAAGATCTTATTAGGGATTTCAATATTTACTACGACGGAATGAATATTTTCATCAAATCTGACAGGGTTTCTTTATAGAAGCGGTTGGCGACTAGAACTGGCACTGGTGTATGCAAACATATTTTTGACTAGAAAAATCTTGTATTCTAACATATGATTGGATTATTTTAAATTTAGTTTATTAAGAGGAGAGATTTTATAGAATGCTTATGATATTTTCCTGAGCGCAATAGTATCACGTTTTTCATTTGTTTTGAGAAAGTACCTATACTATAAATATAATTGTTACAAAAAGAAATATAAATAATCAATAATAATGGGCAACTACGCAAGGCAAGCCAGGCTGCCAAAGTATTGATTTTTTTGCAGTATTTGTAACTACACTCAAAAAAATTTTGGTTGAATTTTACCCTTATAATAGTAGGAAACTGGTTTCCTACTATTAAAGATGTAAATTTACAAAAGTGCGTAAAAAGAATATTGTTTTTACGACCAAATCGTGTAATGTTACCCTAAATAATGATGCAATTTTATGGCTTTGGCGCAAAGGTGAATAACAAACTAGTAAATTTACACTCTTTTTGCTTCAATTTACAAAAAGCTGTTTATTATTCAGCTGATATGACGTAAAAGCAAAAAATGCACATCGAATGTGTAAAATAATTTGTGATTCGTTATTTTAAACGAAAAAATGAATATATTTCCTATGATCAAAGTATTAATTATAGACCCACTTTTTAGAGTGGTGGATACTTAAGGCACGTTCATAGAACACTAAATAACAATTCAGGTATCTGTAAATTATTGGCTTGCAAGGGAAAAGATTTAAGTTCACCTATCTGTAAAGTGAATCGGGTTGTCAATCACTACACTCCTTTGAAATAAAGTTTCTATTAATTTTAGCGCTTAGAATGTGAAACTGATTGCATTTAAAATCGATATTTTCTACAGAATCGGCATGAAATGCAACTCATTTAATTTGAATTATAAATAGTGCCGGATAAATCTAACAATATACCAAAAAACATTTCTCAGTTTCATTCTGTTTTTATTAATTTTTCGTCTGCTAGCATTTAAAATTGACTCAGCTGTTCCATTTGACTAGCATGCGTATGAATAAGTCCAAAACCAACTCTGAAATTTCAACTCCAACGAGCAATAAATAAGCGCACCTACGAGGCTACGCAGCTACTGGTAAGCACTAACTACCACCCTAACCCATCAAGTCAAGTCTCATTAGGGCATTATTTAGCCATTTCTTTGGCTAATTAACATCTCATTTAGTCTCATTTGTAATGATCGATTCAGACAGATCACATGGCTTCTCAAAGTCATCCTTCAAAACCGATAAAACCTACCTCTGTTTCCAATAATTCATCAATAATCCAAATTGGAGCCAGTTCAAGAAAATAAGGGATACACACCTAATTTAGTTTTTGTTTTGGAAATAAATCAAGATTGGAATGATTGCCACAATAAAACTGCCCATCTAAACTGTATTGAGAATAAGCCATTGAATGGTTTTTTGATCGATGAATGATAAATTTCCACTCTCGTTAAATAACAAGTGATTAGACAGATGGGTGATTATTGTTGTTTTCGATAATTATTGTCTTTTTTCAAGTACCTACTGTGTTTTTATTTTTATTGACTGCAAGTAATGTTCTATGAAAATATACAAATTTCACTGTTAAGGTAGTAAGGCTTCAAATCGGTCACAATGAAAAAACTAGCGCAGAATTTTGGGGCAAACAATTTTTTTTTTTTAAATTAATTTGAGTGTCATCACAGCTTCCGTCAGATTGGTCGTTTTTGACAATAAAACTATTAATTCATCATGACTTATGAAGTCTTGAAAGTAATAAAATAACTAATTTTGCACTCAAACAACTTAATTGATTGCGTCGGCAAAATATTTACGATAAATCGATATGTGTAACTACGTGATCAAGTACTTACGTATGTACATTCATAATGTAAGCAAATTCAAATGCGAATTATATGAAGAAAAAAAAATGTTAAGATAACGAATGGGGAGCCCCGCGAAAAGCCAATCATTGCAAATCAGAAATTTCGAAAGGAAAAATAAAAATCTACCACCACACGTCGTTAAATCAATGATAGATTACCGTTTTGGACGATCGATAAATCTGTGGTGTTCATTTGACAAATGGTGTGAGAAAAAATGGAGAGCATTTTTGACTTGACTAAAATCAAATGAATTTCAACTATAAAGTTTTTGATAAGATACGAGTTTCTGCTTGCTGCCAAAATGGAATATAGCTTGAAATATTTTTGTATTAGATGAAGCCAAGCAAATAATGATAGCTAAACATGACTTTACATTTATTAATGGTCTGAAGATTCACTTCCTGCTTGAGGCAGACATATTGATTTTTTATTTCGTAAATTAATAGGACTTTCTAAATTTATCTGAGGTTGAAAAAATAGAATGTAATACGAGGGGCAAGTAGAAAATAAGGTTCCCAACGCTGTACACTCGCCGCGCGAGATACTAGGAGAAATCCGGCAACACCGCCTTCATTGTTGATCCCCCCCACTCCATTCCAACTACCTGGAACATCACTGCGAAGCTTAGTGCCAGTCTAACAGCCATCCGCGATGGAGCCCGCAATCGCCGTCACCGCCAGGTGTGAAATCCGTTCAGTGATTCGATTTTTAAACGCGAAGAAGCTTACACCTATTGAAATTCATAGACAGTTGGAAGAAGTTTATGGCAAAGCTTGCATCAGCGTCCAGCACGTCCGCAAATGGTGCAGGGAGTTCTCCGAAGGACGCACAAACGTTCACGACGAGCAAAGGAGCGGGAGGCCATCGGTGTCCGACGAAGTCGTGGCGAAGATTGAGCGCATTCTCCTCGAGGATCGAAGAGTAACGCTTCGGGAGCTGGCTGATTAGGTTCCTGAGGTTTGTGAAAAAACCATCGACAACATTGTGACCGAAAAACTTGGTTATCACAAGGTGTGTGCGCGGTGGGTCCCGCATATGCTTTCAGAAACCCACAAAGACAATCGCGTCAAGTGTGCCGAGGGGTTTCTTCGAGAATGCGCCGAGAATACTGAAGAATTCTTGGACTCCATTATTACGGGAGATGAAACGTGGTGTCACTACGTCACTCCGGAAACAAAAGAAGATCGGAAACAATGGTGCCATCCCGGGTCGCTGAGGCCGAAGAAGTTTAAGCAGACGCTGTCCGCAGGAAAAGTGATGGCTACGGTGTTTTGGGACCGAAAAGGCGTCTTGCTTACCGAGTTTATGCCTAAAGGGACCACAATAAATTCGGACAGGTACTGCGAGACGCTAACGAAACTCAAAAGAGCCATCCAAAATCGCCGGAGAGGAAGACTGAGCAAGGGCGTTAGGTTGCACCACGACAACGCGCGACCGCATGTCTCTCGACAGACCACCGCCCTACTGGACAAATTCGGCTGGAAATTGCTTGATCATGCCTCCTACAGCCCTGATCTTGCTCCCAGCGACTTCCACTTGTTCCCGAAATTGAAGCAACTCTTGGGTGGACAACGCTTCAGTACATATGAAGAGGTGAAGGAAGCGGTCACCAAGTACATCGGCGGCCTAGCGGCGGAGTTCTTCGAAGCGGGTTTTCAGAAGTGGATAACTCGTATGAAAAAATGCGTTGAAAGATCTGGCGACTATGTAGAAAAATAGTTTGAAATACAAGCTTTCAGATGGTATACATATTTATTGCAATAAAAAATGCCTTACACCTGAAAAAAATGTGGGAACCTTATTTTTTACTTGCCCCTCGTACGTATATAAGAATTGATTTGAAATTGCATAGCTGCATAGCTTTTAACTTCAAAGATGCTCGAAACTTCGATACACAGTACACAGATTTCATGAGATACTTTCTGATTTCAACGTCAAATAAACCTGGAAATCATTGTCAAAATTCAAATTGATCAAAAATACACACAAACAAGGATTTTTACACTCAGATTTAGATGCACATCCAGCTTTTCTCGATTGAGAAAACTATATCCATAGCAATTACAAATTATAGACTTATTAAATAATCTGTTGCATATATAATATATGTATGTGGAAGGAGGATCGATGTAAAATTATCTTGCATTGAAATAAAGTAAGCTTAAGGTGTCAATTTGAAGACAAATGCTTCGATTTATTTAAGATATATTAAGTAGCTCTAAAGATAATTTCACATTTTCCTTTCTTTTTACAAAGATGAAAATTTAAGTGGCCCAGGCTGCTGAGGTATTTAAATACTTTGATTAGAAGTTAAAGTTTACCTATTCGAAAATCAACCAAATAGCTTGGTTTTATAAAGAAAATTTACAAAAAAAAACCTTTCTTATGAAGGCGAAAATTATACACAAAATCTAAAACTAACCCAACCGTGAAATTCAGCTTATAAAGATAAAAATAAATAATCTATACATCAATGAAGTACGCCACGATGTAGTTCATTCAAGAATAGGGTTATTGATGGTGAATGTAGAATGTTTTTCCAAAAAAATTTCACACCGTTGGTATTTATGCGGCGCAATACAGAATATAAGTAGAAAAGTACCAAGGCTTATTTAATGACAATTTCAAACGTTTGTTTTGAGCGATTTGCACTGTTTTGATGTGACATTTGGCACACGAACCACATACGGGAGCTCCATAGCATATATTGGGCTGTATAGCAAGCTGGTAAATGAGCAGTCGATTTATGAGGGGTAAAAGATTTGAACGGACACAGTTATCTTGGCATTGATAGATACATTTCACATAATCACTGAAGGATAAACTTTCATCAAACATCATGCCAAGTTATTTGATTTTGGTGTCCCATTCAATGCTTCATCCTAAAATGTTAATAGGGCTGCTAGGAAGATGCCGATTTGCGCTGGCCTGGCTCTGAGAACCAGACTCCATGAGGTCTGGTAATCAACCCTCGCGTCGGTCTCCCTCGATTGGAAAGATAACCACGAGGTCATTAAGGCGGGTAGAGAAAACGGCTCTGAGTTGGGACCCACCAAAACTGATTATGAATAAAAACAATACATAAGACAAGACAGGCTACGAGAGGACGTGGGGACGACGGCGGCGACGCAGGGTAAAGGTGGTGCCACCATCGACCATTTTGTATCCGCAAGGAGGACGAGGGTCCAGAGGCCCCCTCCGTCGAACAATTTAATGTGAATTGAAGGAGCGATCAGTCCCGGGTGCGTAGCAAATGCGCAAGGAGCCAAAATTGCTGCTTCCGATCGTAATGCTCTGGAGACTCTGAAGAGTCATCCACGGGAGAGCACTGAAACGAGCGCTCCAGAGGAGAATTTACCACAAGCACGTATATCCCTAAAGAGGAAGTACATAAATCGTGAGCGAGTTGCTGAAGAGGATATGTTGAGGAAGTGTCAATATATCCGTCGTAAAATATTCGAAGCCGCCAACGTACAGAAAGTAAAAATAAGCAAGTTAAGGGCGGTATACTGGAGCTGGAGGAGGCTTTTTACACACCGCTGAGTCGACCACTCCTCGAGGGGTCCCAGGAGTAGGTCGGCCACGGAAGAAAAAGCGCGTGACTGCATCCAACCCTGAATATATTCAGGAGGTGCCAGTTTCTGACGGTTAGTAACAAAAAGGAGAAAGGAAACGTCGCCAAAAAACCAGTGGTACCCGTTGGGATGGAAAAGGCTCAGAAAAAGGGTACGCCCCAGGGCAAAAAGAAAGAAGTGGTGAGGAAAAAACAGAAAGAAAGAGCATACAACGACAGCAAGGGGAAAAAATGATACTGTGATCGTGAAACCAGCTCTGGGAAAGACTTACACGGAGGTCTTGGCGGCCATCCGCAAAAGTGTTTTCCAGGATGAAACTAGTATGCTAGTAAAGTGTATGAGGAAGACAGTAGAAGGAGGAGTCCTTTTGCAAAATGCGCGCTGCGAAGGCCGTAGGTGGCCCGGGGGGACATCAAGCTTGTGACTCCTAGAGTCAAGATCGAGCTTTTGGACCTCGATTGCCTCACAGTCAGCGAAGCGGTGACATCCGTCATCAAACGCGAAGCTGGAGTGGAGGGAATCGGCGAGGTGAAAGCTACATTCTTCCCCTCTAGGAGGAAGAGTGAAATCATAATTTTACAAATTTTAGTCCTTGAAACTGATTCGAAGTTTTTTAATGAAATTAAAGCAACACGCAGTCATTCACCTATTTCGTGACAAAAGGAACTTAAAGGTCACACGAATGCTGTTAATTCGGGGCTGCATCATAGTATTTATCCATTTTGTAAATGTCTCTGCTGGTCTAAGCTACGAAAGGTATTTTTTATGGTGGAACATTTGACTTAAGTATGAAGTGTAAAAGTGTTTGCGGCACGATGCCTGCTTTTTATACAAAAACCAAAACGGTAATTACTGTTTTTTCAAGTAATATTTTTCGATCCCATATGTCTTCCAGAAATAAAAAATATATTTCATTTTAAAAAAATAGACAAAATATTTCATTGCGGAAGCCAAAGTAGTTATACTTTAAATCTGACATTTTTTGGATTAAATACAGTTTGCGTTGCAAAGGAAAGGACACAATGGTACTGTAAATAACTATTTACCTATGAAAGATATAATTGAGATTTTCAAGTGGGAAACAGAGCAAACACTCATGCGAATTCAAGCAATAAATACTGTGATCATCAGAGCTAAAAACACCGATAAATGCGACAAGTATGGTTTTAATTTTTATAGTTTAGCATGACTGAAGTCAATAAAGAAACTCGAGATGTACCCAAAGTAGTATTTCTAGAACTATTATATGTATAATAATCATTTAATTTATTGTTTTTCAAATAAATACTTGGCGACGGCATTCAGTAATTTGTTAGCAAGCCATCCTGGAAAATAATATTACAAATGATATTTAGAAGAAATACCTACTTCTAATACTGCTACTATACTACTACTACTTCAACATGCTCAATGAAAATGTACAGAAATCCATCCTCAAAAAAAGGTGTTAGTTGGCCGAATCGAAGAACGAAACAATGCAGGTTGCATTTTTAAACCATTAAATGCTTCGTTAAATTTACAGTTAATGATTGATACAGTCACATACTCTACTAAAGAACGATTTTTCATTTAAAACTGAAAATTATAAAATCAATTGAAATATTCTGCCTACCTAGTATCCTAAATTCATTCTATAGAATTTCAAGAAGCTACTATTCAAGTGTTATCTGACTCGATTTAACCGTAACTAGTTTTCAAGAGAAGTAAGCAGCATTGTGAAGCTTCCAAAATACTAAAACGGCTGAAATTTGATTTTTGAACTAAACGTAAATGTAAAATAATTGCGTGGTGTAAAACATAAATAAGCTTGTGGTTAAAAAGCTAAATCTTAAATTAATTATTTTTTTAGTTATACGAATTATTATTTTTGTTTAAATTGAAAATATATCCATGAAAAGAGCCAGCACGAAAGAACATTGATTGAATATATCATTTATTGCGAAACCACTTAGTTAAAATTCATTTTTTGATAGTGGGTATCGCAATCAAGGAGTCTAAAATCCGCAAAAAGGAGGGAAATAAAGGAAGGAAAAAGACTGATCGCATTCTAGCTAAAAAGTCTGTGTGAAATTATTATTGTCAGATAAAACTGGAAGATCACAAAAATTGTTGCAACTAAAGCAAATGAGGAAATAATAATCACCCACCTTGTTACCCAGTTACATCAGTCAGGTTGCACTACGAGGGTATGTCTAATGAGAAACGGCGCATACTTGCAAACCCACTTTGTAAAAATTCAGTTTTTGATAGTATTGCAATCAAAACTCTCCTCTATATTAGTACATATTGCAAAAATGAATTCCTGGAGTTATTTCAGAGTTCTCTTAATGATTTCATTGTTCCGTAATTTAAAATGAATGCATTTTACCGACATATTGTATCGGAATTTATTTCAATTTTTTTTTTACATTATTGCAAAATTTAAAACAATTTTGTATAGTTTAGTGCGCTCAATTAAAAAATCCAACTTAGCTGTCTATTTTTCCATTCAGTTGGTTTTCTCTTTGAATACGTCCTTGCCGTGCGAATGAATGAATTTTCATCAGCAAAATCAATTTTAAAAACCTATAGCATACCTATACAGCTGTCTCATTTAACCAGTCAAATGTTTCGAACTCAGAGCAATTTCATCTAAAACTGCAATGAATCAGTGGTATTTTCTATCACCTTAAGTAAGCATCTCTAATACAACTGAGATGTTTTTTTTTTTAATCAAAATTCAGAGGGCCTCTAATAGATTTTTTCTTCCCTCGACGAACAATCATTTGAAACTTATCTCCAGATTATTTTCTCACTTTACACTTTTGCACATTTATCAAAAAATTGTTCATTTGTCATTCTTATTCTCAGTACTCATTATTAACGTGTAGCCCTTATTTTCCGCCTTAGTTTAAGGCTGCTTTCACACTATACGGTTTCACCGTACGGCAAAACACCGTACGGCACAAATCCGAATGAGCAACACGTTCACACTATACGGTTTATGTACGGTTTTTTTTGTCACAAGCTAAACATCACCGTACGGTTTTTTGCCGTACGGTTGGAACCGTATAATGTGAAAGCAGCCTAACAGTATGTAGTATTTCGTGGTTGGTGAATTGTTTCAAATAGAATATAAAGCTTTCACTATTGTTTGCATTTAGGATATTTGCAGAGCATAGAATGCTAGCTTCAGAGAACTTCCAAACCTCCAACAAGACTATGTGGCCGAATGACCTGATAGCCGAATTATTACTTAAATCAACATCGAATAACTTTAATCGAAATGGTACTTACTTACACACTACTATTCTACTTAATTCCATCTTGTCTTCTTCGTCTTAACCTTGAAAGTACTTCGAGAATCGAAAATATTTGACAGAAAATCGAATTTTAGTTTGACAGTAAACAGGAACTAAGTTGTGTCTACGGTTCATTTTATTGAACAATTTCCGTCTCATGAGATTGCTTTCATTCGACCGCACGTCTCGTGTGATAGAAATTGCCTTAGCCCAGCACTCGAAGCATTTGTAGCGATTCCGAATTCACCTTTCCCAAACAATATCTGGACCAAAAACCTAAATATTCCCAGCGAAAACATGCCGGTCCCTGCCATGGGTCCCTGCAACGTTTGCTGCCCGCCTCATAATCCTCACATTCCCAGCGAATAACGCTGGGTGTGGCTGCCACTATTCATAGAAAATGGAACCTCGATTCCCGCCTAGTAATCAGCACGCATGACATTCCCAACATGATTTATCGGCGATCCGCCTACTGGCCTAACAGCATGAGCATTGAAAAGAGACGACTAGGTTTGTCTGATTGATAAGGTATGCCTCAAAACCGGTCGACACAGTCCACTATCGTGAATGCCTCGTCAGTTCGCCGCGTGGGGAGTCACTCTAATGGCAACAGTCGACGGGCGCTAGTGAGTGTTTTGTTTGTGCTGCGGAAAGGCTAATCGGAAAATTTACGGTAAAACGCGTTTTCCGGTTACCGAGTCGTTTGGAATTATTGCAGTGCATTTGTTGTTCATTCGTTGTGCCCGCGAGTTCAGTTGGAAAATGCTTTAGTTTTCCTAGGATTAATAAAAGTTTACTGTATTACATACACCGGTCGGGAGGCTATTGCTCGTACCCATCATAGTGAAATAAAGTGAATCTGTTTGGTGACAAAAGGATTTTTCGCGGGTTAGCATAACAAAACATATGATTTCGGTGTCATGCATACAAGTGGTTTCGTGTGTGGACCTAATTCGGGATCATTTCGCTCGTGTTAATTGCTGCAGTGTGTCCAAGAGTTTTCCATGTAATGATTTGAATATTAAGTTTTGAGTTCGTGGAAAGGTACACGATATATTTATAGGCAAATATTGTGCATACTTTCAATATGATGGACGTAGGCATGTACGGAAATTCTTCGAACAATTATCATAGCTCTGACGTGGGAGCCGGGGGATACACTTACTTCCCGACTTCATCACACCTACATCATCACAACCACCTGCAGTACAACACCCATAACCAACATAACCTGGGGACAAGCGACACAAATATCTATCACTTAAGTGGTTCAATGACGGGGGTTGGCGGGAGCGGCTGTTCAACCCCCAATCTAATCAGTAATAGTAATAACAATAATAATAATATCATAAGCACAAATAGTTCGAACAATGCCCTCATCACCACCACCACGAGTCTAGGATCAAATTCGATATACCACTCGCATCTGTATAGTCCGACGGCTGCTGAATACGGGATCACAACAACAACACCGCAGCATCCTTCAAGCAGTTCACCCAGCGACTCATACTACGACAACGATAGTGTGCATTCCTACTATAACCCAGCGACGGGTCAACAAACGACCGTCATCCAGGATCCACATATCATAAGCTCAGAAAATGGCCTGAGTTACACCAACTTGGATTGCATCTACAATCAGAATCCTCATGCAGTAACTAATGCAGGATACCTGCAGTCGGCAGACGAAAAAGTCGCACTGGCGTCAGCACACTATAATCTTCCCGATGATCTCCTTGTAGCGGCAGGCGGTTCAGCTGGGCAGCATCCAAGCCTGGCTGGTCATACGACGTGGCATCATGGACCTCATTTACAGCACGGTGGCTTTAACACCGTAGATAATTCTTTGGCACATCAAATGGGCCTGGAAACGTTAACCGGAGCGATTTCCGGTCGACAGCAATTGAATGCGCTCTCTTCACCCGGATCAATGAATCGCGCCCACCTTTCCCCAGGAGGTACTCCAAACCAGCAAATGTCATCGCAACAACAACAACAAGCCGTACCTACATACAAGTGGATGCAATTGAAGCGCAATGTGCCAAAACCGCAAGGTAAAACTCTATTATTTTACCATTTGTATTATTTTTAATTAGATCATACCTACAAATACACCTATAAGCAAATCTTTGGGGTATCCAGGGTTTTTTTTTATTGTCTATATGATTTGTAGAAATTGTCTCTAAGACATTTGCTGATATATTTCTGATATTCGATGGGAGAGTAACTTTTTTAGAAACAAAAAAGATTGATACTACAAAAAAATCACCTGGCTCAGCAATGTAAAATCACTCGGAGCAGTGATGATTATTTTGACTGCGGCATTGAAATAATTCTTTTATGCTGATTAGAAATATCTATAATTGTCAAATTTACCAGGGCTGCGGAGTCGGAGTCGTGGCCCTGTACATTTAAAGCGGAGTCGGAGTCGCTTTCGACTCCGACTCCGCGTTAAATATACAGGGGCACGACTCCGACTCCACAGCCCTGAAATTTACTCCAATCAACAAGCTACTCGTAAACTTAACCAAACAAAACGTATAATCTTTTACCCTGCATTGCACTAATACTTTATGTAGTAGGTATAAAACATTGTGAAATTAATTAAAGCTGCGAACATGATTACAGCTAATTATTAAGATATGCAAAATTTACTAAAAATGAACCGGGCTAACATTTTTAGCAATACCGTCGTCTCTCCACAAAAAAAGTACTTTTCGGTGCTTTCAGATCTGATATCTTATTAAGGTTTTAACATATATTCTTTCTAAAAATTTATTGAAACCTAATGAAAATCTACTCATTTTATTAATTGCTTATCGATTGTATTAGTAAAGTGGCACGTTCGTGATTAGGAAGCTGCGTAAAAAATATTTTATTTCTATAATCGCCAGCATCAATCTGTTTCTTGTATACTTTCCGTCATTTGAGATTGCCGTTTCAAACTTTGTTGATGCACGCGCAATCTTATCGATAGACATTAGGACCAATAATTGTCTTGATTTGAATATTCGAATAAAAGTTTAAAAAAAATTGTCTTTTACGATTACGAATAAAACCAGCTAGACCAGCTGCAATTATTTAAGGCCATTTTGATTTTTCTCTTCCAACATGATTCGGTGTGACCTCGAGCATATTCTGGCATGCTTCGTTTGATTGTAGTATAGCAGCAAGAAATAATTTAGCAGTCACGCGATATTGGGGTTATGAAGATATTCGGTTTTTTTTAAGAATGAATCTGACCTTAATTCAACTAAAATAAAATTTATTTTATTTTTGGTATTTTCCCAGTCCTATTGTAACGTACCTGTTTGATGACCCATTTGAAATCTTTTGTAGCACTTGTTCAGAGAAATATTTTCTAAGTTCAGCTAGCAGCCACAAATATGAAGAAATAAGGCAGAATGATTTTCGAAACGCGTAAAGTTAACGCTCTTAATTTGGCTTGCTTCAAATGTCCGTCTCCTAATTCGTTTTTGTCCCACAATTAAGAACAACACTTGCAAATAACATCTAAAGAAGCTAGAGTGACTAAAGTTCAAAGAGTGGCTATAGTTCTAGATTACATTTTTGCGAGTCTGATTCTTGTTGGGAGTTAAAACAAGGTTAGGTGCCAAAGTTTTGAAGAAGGCTAAGATTAGGAGCAATCCTGATCCAACATTTCTTGCTGTCTTTTGTGACAATTTGGTCAGATTTGGATTGGAAAAGAGAACATGACTAATTAGGTTGTTCATAGGTTAAGCGACTAAACTCGACTATGATGAAGCTAGAGTTAAACCCACGGCTTCATTCGTACAAACTTAATAAACCAACTAAATAAACACGATACCGGTCTGTTAATAAGCTTATTAAGGAGGTTGGCAACTTGAAAATCATGAGAAATATCAAAGAACAGTTTATGCGCAACAACTTTTTGTGCGCATTTTGCAACTTGTCGCGTTTCGAAATTCCATTAGCAGAATTTAATTTTTTTTTTAACACAACACAATAACACAATGGGGTCAGCTTCATTGTAGAGCCCCTTCTTCCTAGCAGCAGTGAGCTGCTTAGTCAAGAAACAAGCAATTAAAATTATCACCATCCCCCGAAAGGGAATAGGATTACTAAAGGAATCCTAAACCACACTCGCGACACATTTAATTTGAAATTAAATTATATAATAATTAAAAAGAAAACATAAATAGGAGAAATGGAGAATAAAGAAAGTAAAATAGAATTAGTTGATGGGAAGTTAGTGAAAAACATGACAAATAAAAAGCATGCAAAGAAGAAGAAGCTATTTCATAATATAAATAAAAATTAATTAAAAGATTTTCAAGGAGAAAATAAAACGAGAAAAACTGCCTCCCAGACAGCAACAGAGTGCTGGTATGAGGGATGCAAAAAAAAAGAAAATTTTGAAATAAAAAAAATCGTTAAAAACTAGTAGTAAATAGTACGTAATTTACTTTGCATGGTTCTAATGTGATTCTTCAGCAGCCTTTTAGAGACGGGAAAAGATCTAGCATACTTCAAAGAGTTAGGTAAATTGTTAATATTTCCATAGCTAATCTAATAGGATCTTTATGTTTTCTATTCGTTCTAGCGATATCTTTAAATCTTGTGTGATAGCTGCGATAATCATAGTGTCTTATTGGATATATCGAAGATTTTATATTGTTATTGAGTATTTTATATCGTTATTGAGTATTTTATATATTATCTTAGCTATTTCCATAAATATAATATCCCTTACATTGAATTTATCTGTTTGTCTGTATAGTATATCACTTGGAGTCAGTCTATCAAGTCCATGCACTGCATTAACTATCCTATTGAGTATTCTATGAATTGATTAGCTCTAAATCCAAGTAATATTTCATTTTGAACAGCCTAACCCAGAAAACCAACTTAGATTTCACATTACTTATGTGAGGGGACCAAGATAATCTATCATCAATAATTAGTCCTAAGTATAATTAATTTATAATCTAATTAATAAAAAAATAAATAAACTAAGAAATAAATTAAATAAATTAATAAATTAATTTATAATCTAAAGCGTTTGAAACCATTAGAAGAATTATGGTTCATTCAAACGCTTCTCCTGAAAAATCACGTTTTTTCACCTTTAGGAACACAGACCTCAGGTAAAAGTAATTTGATTGGTATGAAATTTGCTACAAATGTTTTACGATAAATTATCTATACCCTGACGAAGCCGATTTAAAAATAAATTAAAAGTAAAAATGTTATATAGGTTAAACTGGCAAAAAAATGACTACAAAATGTAAGTTCTTATTAATAATTCCAAAAACACTATTTTGCTAAAAGCTCCCATCAGGACATAGTAAATAGCTTCAAGAATCAGTAGTCCAAATTTCAAAAAAATCTATTGAGTCATTCTCGAGTTTTGTGTTCCTAAAAAACTCTTGTTTATAGGTGGCAGTAGGCAAACAGCGAACTCCCTTAAAACCATTTCACTTCTCAATTTTTGACTTTTTGGGTTGAGGTTGAGCAAATTTTCTGAGATACTTACCTTAAGCTTGTTGTCACCACCTTCCAGGGCTCACCTATCATAGCTAAAAACAATTCTGAATAAAAGTGCTTATCTTTCTTTTCGTACATCTAAATTCATTGAATATGATATATTCCCTTCTATCTCCCCTTTAATTTTCAAATACTTCTAAACGTCTTTAGTGGAACTTCTGCTCAGACTATTTCACTTAGCCTGTCCAATAGAAAGCACCTGAAATGAGGTGTCAATCGCACTCACTTCTTTTGTTTGCATTTGTTACCCAGCGTTACCCAAGCTTGAAGAATTATGGAGTAGATTGAAAGTTTTCTCTATGCGTGTTTACTTTCAGTTGCCAAGATATATTTCAGTTAAATACACAAACTAATATTGATATGATATACCCGATGATATAATATCCCTTGCAGAAATCTGGTTGACCAGGGATGTATACAATAATGAAATTTTAGCCCTTCCATAACGTCTTCCGCACGGATCGTGATCGTTCGGTCGGTGGATTATCCAACGGTGGTGGCGTTTTAGTAGCGATTCATAATTTACTTAACTGACTTCTGCCTTCTTGTCCTCTCCACCCGTTGAATGTATCCTTTTTCGTATATCTGTAACTATATCTACTGTATTGCTTGTTTCTTCTACGTATATCCCATGTAGTGCTCTTTTGCGGATGTTTCTTCGTATCTAAACGGCAACTTCCTCTCTGCTTTTGTTCTTTTATGTTAATATTCACATCATAGATAAATTCTATGCTTTTTTAGCTAACATCTGATGTTGTTCGTGTTCTCAAAACTAAGGATGCAGCGCGTCATGGATATAGAAGCTTCGAGTTAGCGGCCGATCTATAGGTACTTATGTATCAAAATCTACGCTCTTATGCCAAAAATGTGGCCAGGGACTCGATGATGCATACCACTTCCATATTGTAACGGCTTCAATCATCAAAACCCCTTCTGTTTCCTTGTATTCCTTCTGTATCTCCTTGTGTTCCTTCTGTAATGTATTCTAATGATCTTCATTACCACAAATCACCACAAGAAATATGTGCGCTGTTTGCGTTTTCGCTTTTTTGCGACTTTTCCATTACTTTTCCTTTTTTTCATTTTATTATATCCTCTGCTGATTTTGGTAGTGTGTCTTTGCCTTAAAATAGAATGAATAGAATGTCTCTTAAAATAGAATGTTTACTAAGTCTAGACAGTAGCACCGGACTAAATGTCTTTGCGGTCACTCCCTTCATTTTTGTGTGTTCTTTTGTCTGTATTTTCAAACCTTAGTATTTCTTTCAATATGCTTCCTTCTTTTTGGAAACCCGCTAAAAGTTTACATTTCTTGAAGCAAGAGAAGCGTCTAGCATTTTCTATGATTGCCTCATATCTCTCTTAGATTGTTTCAGTAAACTTCTCGAAAAGGTTGTCTGTCATAGGGTGTTCTCGATAATTGAGCTTTTCCTCGCTTCTGCGCAACATGGTTTCATTAAGGAAGCCCACAGTATCCAACCGGCAAAGCCTGGACGGGCTTTCAGTTTAGTAAACCATAGATTCTTTCTCTAAAAGCTGGATAAGTTTGTTGTTTCGGTGCCATTTCATTCCAGGTTTTCTTCTTCCTTATATAATTGTGCTTGTTTCGTAGCCGTTAACTCTTGTTCTTCCTCTGCTTTCTTTCCCACTTCTGGTATTCCGTAAGGTTCAATTTTTTGCCTTCTGTTTTTTTTTTTATTTTTTATAAACGAAGTAAAACCTCAACAGCACCAATGACCGGCTGACAAGATGGATAGAATCATCATAGTTCGATGGCAGCATGAAATGAAAGGTTAACGGATGTGTGACTACTGATCATGACTTTTGGCTATAACAGATCTAACATCGTAACTAACCGACGAAAAGTGACAGATTTAGTAGAACAAAACTTATGGGACTATACACGCGTTTAGTGGCATGGTTTTGACATTCCGATAATTATAGTGATAATATTGGTTTGACTTCATTATTTCACTAAAGTTTTAACGTTATAATGTTAAAGAAAATGTTTAAAAGGATACAGTTATCAGGAACAACACAGTATTTTACCAAATAATTCACACTATTTATTTTTATTTTTGCTCTAAATAATAGTACCAACTAAAAAATAAACAATAAAAATTTTCAAAAATATGTCACGAAATCTATTCAAATCCAATCAAATTTACATTTGAAATAATTTATTAGTCTGAAGACACATGGCTGATCTAAAATGATTACGATAACACAGGAACAGAAAAGAAACAAAGAGTATTTAGAAATGCTGATGCAATATTATCTCATGTCATTGAATATCCTATTGTATTTTTTATTTAGCTTTTCAGCTAGATATATTTTATAGGGTTAATACTAAAGTTGATAAGGCATTTATGAATATTTTAAACGAAAAGTAGGAATGATTTTCTTTCTCCAGTCTTTCTTTACGAAGCGCAAAAACTGTATTTAAGCTAATAATAGCCTGTTTGAGAAATAGGGAGTACATGTAAATTATATTATGACTTTGCCATATTTTGCAGAGAATTTGAGTTTTTTTTTTTTATCTAAGATGACATCGAAATCTACAATGTACACTACAATTTTCGCTACAGAAGTAAACGTTATGTAAACTTATAAGATGCCGACTTTAAAGCAGATCTTGTTAGCCGTTTATCAATGATCTAGAAATGTAAAAAGATTAATGATCTTTTGACTCGGAAATTTTAAGCGAACTTGATTCATTACAAACCATTTCATTATAGGAACGGTTAACTCAAACCATTGTGTCACATGTTTGGATTTAAATCAGAGAAGAAATTAAGATTCCAAGCTTTTGCAGCCTTAGAATCAATGCTTAACTGTCCAATTCTTTACTAAAATATGTGTAAACTGCGTGAATTCGGTATCCTTTCCACATTCAGATGTAATGCCATAGACTAATACAAGTCAGTAGAAGTAAAATAACCTTCTATAATGCCGTACTGTTGATCGTCCAGGAAGGAATCCTAAACGATATTTTCGAAAAAATTTTGATTGGTAGATATAGGTAGTAATGCTCCTAGATTTCAGGTAGATTGTTTATGGATTGAAGCTCGTGTAGTCTAGTGGCTGTCTAGTCATTGGCTCTTTGTGTGTGGGGTTCCTGGTTCGAAACCAGGTTCGGACGAGGGATCAAGCATTGAGCTTTCAGTTCACCTAGCTCTGAATAGGTACCTGAGTTAAATGAGCTAAAGAGAGTCGTAGAACTAATCACTTCACACACGTAGTCAAATTGATTGTAAATTTAGCTGACTACCAGCTTCAACCCTTCGACCCAACAAAAATTGTCGTGCGATTACTTTACTTTCTGACTATGGCCATAAGAAGATTTCACGTAGAATGAACAAAGCTCCAGTGGCATATTAAATGTAATGTGAGGTACTTTATTTACTTATTTTTACCAAACAAGGCATTATACATAATAGGGGAAAAAAAACATTAGCAATGCAGTATAAAAAAAAACACAAATATTTCCTCAACTGGACACACATTTAATAAAAAAATTATCTCCCTTAATCATTTCGCTGATATATATATATATATATATATATATATATATATATATATATATATATATATATATATATATATATATATATATATACCTATATATATATATATGACGACTTTTCGACGAAGCGAGTTTAATACTAATTTTCTTCGAAAATTCGTAAAAAGGGAATTAAGCTGGTTATGCTGTTGAAAGCGCCTCGGAAAAGTTATTTCTGAAAGTGGAATTAGATATCTCTGCAAAGCAGTGGCTACTTATTGAATTGAATATCTGACAGCAACTAGTTTTGAGCTAATTGCATTCCTTGAGCGTAGGTGCATAGTACTAGGTATGGTCGGTTGGTCGGTCATTAAAAGTAATTTTATTAGAGAGATCTTCAACATTTACTGCGCGACTGTTTATTGGCTCTGGCTCAGATTTCTACAGTTAACAGTGTACAGGCTCACCTTTTCGACCCTGTCTTGGAGCAGAGAGACTACAAAGAGACATGAAAAGTTTTTAACAATTTTCGAAGATACAACAAAAAAACTTTCCGGAAGCAAGTATGTGACCATTTCACTAGTTGTACCAATTATATGTGGAGTAAACAATTTTTTGAAATCTGTAGTAACATCAACAGAAATTGGGAGTGCGTTTTGAACAGGATCCATGGATTCTGTGCAGAAAACTACGCGTTTTTCTCGAAACGACTTCTTTTAAATTGGTGGGCAAGATAATGCAAAAAGTTCTCAACTGATTCTTATGAAACTTGGCACACGTTTTGTTCTATAATATAAGCTTCTAGCTGAACCTCAAAAATGCAAAAAAAAATTCAAAATTTAGCATTTTGACCCGAAAACTGTCGAAAAAAAGGGTCAAAAATCGTACTTTTTTATGAGGCGTGCTAATCCACGATTTTTTCACTTCTCTTTTTTTTCTTGGTTCAACTAAAAGATACATGTTTGATAAACACACTCCAACCCATTGTTTTGATTTCAAATTGCTGTAACTGATGCTAAAGATCCCGCCGATTGATGCCTATCGCCGCGAGGGTCTCAGGAGATTAGTTGTTACGGCGGTCGTTGTGAAAAAAAAAATTAAATAAAATCAGATTGTTGTATTTTAATATGTAATGAATAAATATGATCACTTTCAAAACGATTTATTTATTCCTTCTATTTTAAATAAGCCTCTGAAAAACGGTCTAAATTCAGGCGTTTACATGTATCGCCGGCCTTAACTGTGCATAAGATATGAAAGTACACTCTTCACATAAATGGAATTTCATCTCTCGTTGTATTTTGAAATCCGTTGAATATTTCAAATCTGATATTCAATATTGTGAAATATTCGGCGTAGTATTTGCCATGTCCACACATGGATTGATATCCACCTTGCTTTAAGTTTACCTATCTCTGGGTAGGTATCTGAGTCAAATCAAAGGTTATGTGAGTTCTGATCGAATCACCATCTACACTCGTATACATTGGATTTTAAATAAAGTCTCAGCCAATATCAACACGCAGGTCCAAAATGAGTTGCAGGGAGGACAATTTTAGTATTTCTATACTATACATTCATTCTTGGTTTCCGTATGTCTTTCAAATTGTGTGAGCCATAAAAAAAATTATAACTACATTTTCACCTCATAGCTTTTCGACACTAAATGCTAAACTAGTTGCTCGACTTTAGTCGATGATAATAAAATGCAGGGATATTTGGAATTCTAGTCAAATATCAGTTTCGAAGCATTATTGTTCCGATTCCAAGCCCATTTCATTCATGGTTTCAGTTCGCTTCACGCATTAACTCAATGCTAGCATTAATTATCTGATAACACGTTATCAGCTAGAACAATTTCGTGATATCAGTTACAAGAATTGTTGTGTTTTAACAACGTTCAGAGAACATAGATATCCAATTTGTATCTAATATGTTGATTACTTAATTTGCTGGAATTAGTCTCTGTTGTAATACACATTTTAACAGAATTAATAATAATTCAAGATGAAATCGTAATTGCTGATATCAGAACAGTATCCAGACTAAGTGCACAAGCATATTTTGTTGTTAGGTTCACTTAGCATGCCGAGCAATCAGTAGCTTTAATGAAATTCGGGGTTTTTTATAAGTATCTTTTAGCTATGCAAATACACATGATTATAGTCACTAAAACCATTTAACTGACATAACATTTACATTTAATAAGTTTTGTGAACGTTTTCCATGGGTGAGCGGACACGTTCGATTAAATTTACTACGCGATAATAGTTAGGTTGATGAGAAAAATACAAGTCATATTGTTTGCAAGTAACGAAGCTTACTATACCATACCTTTGATTTTCAAGTTGGTGTGCTAGGTGATATTGATGCGTCTTTTCAATAATACTCTGCTACCACTAATAATTACTCTACAGATTGGCAGACTTTGTTATGTCTAAAGATCATATGAGTCTACGTATCAATTCTATGACCACAACAGTCCAAGTCTTTTGTTTTTGAATTCCTTCGTTCAGATAGTTATATTTCCGGATTATGAATAAATTGTTTGCAATCATCTTTTCGGTTCACAAAATTTTCAATGTCATCTTCAACTCAGAGACATTCGCCCGAAATCATTGACTATCTCTATGTGCATTCGAAATGAATACGATCAACATTTTTATGTGGATATTGAACGATATCATCACATTGACATTGAATGAAGCGGACAGATTTAAAACTGAAGATAGTTTAAAAAATCACTTGCGACTGCGATCCGATAAAGTGAGTAAGGCAGTCTGATCACTGCGATGACTGAGTGCGATAAAACATCAAACAGGCCAATGCGCTTCTGTCAATTAATTTCATTCATTTCATCCATATCCACCCATCTTTTATTTGTCCCCTGTAAGTGAGTGATATTTTATAGAATTTTAACGCATTATGTGCAGGGAATTTGGTTGTTGTAACTGTAGAGATTTAAGTATGTTTATTGTCACACTAGAAGTTCTTTTCTAATTTAACCGTAATATTTGTGCTTTTTGGGGTTTGTTTGATTTTACACTTTGTAAAAATTCAAATTTATTGCAGGTATATCTGAATTTTGATGGAAAGTATTGCACCCGGTAGCTATCCTTTTCGATCCTGAGTGCATTGAAAAATGTTATACTGCTATTTTCTTCGATAGGAGAAATGAGGAAGATTCTCAATATCACAAAAAGTGACCCTGTCGGCAACAAAAGTGTTAAAGTTGCTAAGCCTATCTTGACAAGCCTATTGAGAATATGTATATCATCGCAGGCAACTCAAAACGGCTACGGCTTGACAGCCACGCAACTGCCTTCAAAGTTGAATAAAACAACGTATTAATATCTGTGTTCTGCTGCAGTTGAATTAAATCTCCACCCGCTCGATGGACTCACTATTTGCAAACGTCGGGGCTTCCTCAGTCAACTGTAGCATGCACTTGCATCAGATATGGAGAAACCAGTTACAATCATTTCGCAAAGAATGTCCTACGAGCGGCGATATGCCTATTAGTCGGCTCGAGTTTCCATTTTGATAGGCGAAGTGATGTCTCATATTAAAGGCAATTAGAACTGTTTTTCTTAAGTCGTTACCAGGTCTCTGTTTTTATTGCTTCCAAACAAGTGATAATCATCTGATTCTTGTGCTGACGTATTCAAAGAATTCTCGAAGCCTTAAGTGTCGTCTCGATTCAATCACAGTCATTTCTTACGTTAGTCACATATTGATATGATCACCAGAGGAACAACAAGAGCGCGTGGGTTGACCATCACTAGGTGTAATTAATTGGCTTGGACGTGATCAGTGAGTTTTCGTTCGTTCAGTCAGACATCCAGGCATATTCGAAAAATTGAATGAGAACTGATCGGGAGGGTGATCGACATAGGTAGACACTATTATTGGATTTGGAATATCAATGTCATCGATAGCTAAAAGGTAGGTCACTGATTCTCGAAATCTGGGACTAGTCCAAATGTTACGAAGAGAGGTGTCAAGCTGTTGATGTTGGGTGAACTATTTTTCAAATGATTTAAAGATCATCTGGTTGCTGCACTGTTAGCCGTCGCGATAATCATGATTCCCATGATTGCGGATGATCTGTCTAGAAAGTGTGGTAACCAGTTTTGTTGCAGGCATACGTGGTAGATGTTTGTCTTTTTGTTTTGGTTGTGTTGAAATTCATTCATAAAAATTGTGTCTGTTATTTGTTTTGCTCATTTTTTCGTGACATCTTTGACATCCACACGACAAGACATAAAATGTCTCGGGGATATTGTTTCGGAATGCTTGTGATTGAAAATGACAACTACTCTGTGCTTTGTAAAACAAGGTGAGTAACAAGCATTTTCGTACCTACATATTTAGAAACGTGAATGAATTTTAAGCGAATGACTGCATTGAATTGACGTAGTTATTTTGTTATGTTGCCGTTATTGAATAAATGTTAGTATTTTCGGACATGATAAAGGTATGTTGAATGACCTTAGGCTTAATTTTTGCATATGCATGCATAATCACATGTATGATGTTTTGAAATTGCTGAAACTTGCTATAAAACATGAGCCCTCGAATTGTTTCTGGGTCTCTTAACACATTGAGCTGTAATTTATTATCAAGCAGCTCTGATCATACAAGCAATTGAACTTTCTTCCTTCTTTATTACGATTTCATAAATTTACATTTTATAAACTTTAACTTACAGTCATTTCATGCATCCACATGGATATATGTTGTTATGTAGACATTAAAGAACATAATAAGTATTGGGACAATAAAAAAATCCTTGAAATTTTTTTTCATAAAACATTCACTATTTAAGTCTTATCGAGTAGTATGAATACAGGTCATGTATTTATTATATTTCTCTCCGTTAAAATTCTTTAGACAGATATCACTTAAACTTAAATACTACTGCGTTTCGTCAAAAGCTCCAGTTGTTCATTTACTCCACGCTATACTATCTACATACATTGCTAATTATACAAATTATCTTCGAATTGCTACTAGAACGCTAACAAATGTACGAAAGCAATAGACTAAGACCTTTTTTTCACTTTCTCCTAAAAAGTTTCAGTTATAATTCTTCGCTAATACATCTCGTTCTCCTAAGTCCTGAAGCAAAAATAATAAATCCTCAACTATTATGTTTCTGCTCCTATTTCCTTCGCGCCGCTTTAGCTGCAACCTTTATGTTTAATTATACCGCTTTCAATAGCTTTTAATGTGCCGGGTGCCCAACATACATCTAATCGTGCGTCGTATTCGGTTGCTTCCCCGCTTGTTCTAGAGCAGCTTCTTAATTCACCGAATCACCAAACTATAATGAAAACTAATCTGCAACCATCTACATCATCGTACTGTTAAGGCTGATTATCTAGCTTTCCATATAATCTCGCCGCCTCTCTAGATTTTCGTCTCACGTTTTTCACGAAACATGCACGGCTACATTCTAACGCTACATCTGTATGAAGCTTGGTTTCACTCCTCATATTTTCCACTGTATCAAATTTACAACAGATGGCCAGCCAAGGAGATATGTAGCATCTTTTAAACTAAGTTTATTTGCCAACGTGGAAATTTTCGCAGATTCCAAATTTCGGCCATCTGGAACCAATAGTCGAAATTTTTCAAAATCGAAGGAATTTTCGATCTGCAAACAACGGGAGATTCCGACTAGTTCTTGAGCATAAAAATAATTCGCAGTATTGCTAGAGTGTTCGATGCCTGAGGACCACACTTTAAAACTACATTTTTACTAGAAAATGATTTCCTGATTTATCTCTTAGGAACTTACTTCACGTAGGATATTTTTAGTTCTGAATTTTTCCTTACGTCTCAATGTTTACTGCTGTGATCGTACTCGCCTGGCGACTAATAAGTCCGCCAGTGGTGACGTGCTTATAATTGCTGTGCTAAGTACTCTGTTCGGCAAACTTTACACCGATTTTATCCCCAGTCCACCAGTTGAATGTATTGCTCTCTGTATCTCTTTGTCTTTCACATCATTGCCGTTTGTTACGTTTTTGTATATCCCATGTAACACGATCTTTTCAACTTAGAATCAGTTTTTTTTATGAACTACCCACTTGTCGAAACAGTTGCTTCCTTCGCCTGGTCTTTCATTCGCTTCTTAAAATCCCTTGCTCTCTCCCTGACTCCCTAGTATTTAATGCTTTTACTTTTTCGAACCGTCTTGATTTTTGCAATCTCTCCGCAATGCTTTTTTCTTAAGTTTACACGATTGCTTTTCTTTTTGACTCCGTTAATCATGACCTACTTCTATTCAAACGAAAGCATTATGACATTTGTGAGCGTTTTTTTCTCCTCTTCTACCATCCTGGGATCACTTCTATTCAATCTCTTCATCAATGATCTTGTCTTCTTAGCAGGTAATTTAAAAATTCTTCGGGTGATAGAACATTTTTCTGATTTTCTTCTTCAGGAAGATTTAAATGCTCTCTTTGGTTGGTGTAGCTTGAATTGTTTGCCCTTAAATTTTTCCAAGTGTTTTTCTATGTCCTTCCAAAAGCTTCATAATCATGTCTTTCTTATACTATTTGTCGTGCTATCCTCTGCGCTTATTATTTAAGGCTGGGCAACCGCAGAGAGAAGGCTCGATTGTGTCCTTTTCCACCTCAAACCCCATACATAAATTGCTGGATGTTAGTACTATTTTATTCGCATGAGATGCAGTAAAGCAGTGTGTGTGAGGAAGCCAAACGTCTCTCTCAAGCAGTTTTTGCTGAGCTTCAGCAGTTTCCTGCTTTTGCTTCGATCAGGTGATGGCCATAATGTCCTGGCTACCATGCAGTCCATCCTGTTTTACCATTCGCACTTTAGTTTGGCCCATATGGCCACACCTATTTTGATTTTGCTTTCAGCAATCGACTTTCTTCTCCTGAACCTTTTCTCACCACTTTGTCGGCTTTTCCGTTGCCTATGACACCACTCTGCTCTGGGACGCACATAATCTGGACAGGAATATGCCTTGCCTTTTCATTGAGAGCTACTCTGCAAGCGTTAACAGTCTTTGAAGAACATCTGTAAAACGCAAGTGCAAGAATTGCTGCCCTGCTGTCGACGCAGATCGTCGTTGGTTTGGTTCATGTTCCACTAATGGACTCAACTACCATGCGAATAGCATATACTATAGACTGAAAGATAGTAGCATGATCTGACAGACTATACATGAAGGTCCAGATCAGTTGAACAAACGGTGACACTGATGTATCGATTCTGTGATAAAAGTGATATCAATTGACACCAATTTGAAGGTGTTTTACACCAATTTGAATCGGTCCTGTGGAAAAAAATCATCTACTAATTCTAAATTCAAGCAGCGCTGTAGAAACAATGAGGGTGAAAAGGCAATGATAACAGAGTTGTAAATCTCAAACTAAAGTAGTCCTAGATAAGGTATGGAAACAATTAAAAATATTGCTCTCATCAATCTAAAATGAAACGCCCATTTTAGAATCACAAAATGTCCGTTTTCAGAAGTCCGTTTGAAGAAGCAAGCAATATGCTAATCAGAAGGGAGCCGTACTGAAAGCAGTAATTTATAAAGTGTAACACCAAAACTGATATAAATTATAGAAACTGTCTGTGGTGTCAGCTCTCACCCAAATATCTACTCTTTCCATCTCTATCGCTGAAAATTCTAAATGGAATACAAAAGCTTTACAACCAGAGATTGAGGTGAGTATTTGTAGCAAAAGTGATAGGGGAACGTGACAGAGCAATTCAACTGAAACCGAAAATCATAGCCTCAGGCTATGATTGGATATAATCGACGAGGAAAAAAAGGATTGATAGCATGACTCAGAATACCCTAAAAGTCTCCGATGCAGACGAAAATGTCGTCTGCATCAGTAATGCATCTTTAATTCACACCCGGATGATGCTGATTTGCTATTTTTTCGAGTTGTACGCACCTGGGACGGGTTCTTACTCCAAAGAGAAAGGAATGCTAGTCAATTCCACTCACCATGAAAACTTTCTCTAGCTGCAATCAAAGGTATAAAAGAAAGAGCTGTAACTGCGTAGAACAACAAAGACTCTTAAAACTGAGTTGGTCCAGGCAGATTCTTTCAAGACGCCACAAAATGCGTTGCTAT
This sequence comes from Nemotelus nigrinus, assembly GCA_947369275.1. NCBI lineage: Eukaryota > Metazoa > Arthropoda > Insecta > Diptera > Stratiomyidae > Nemotelus > Nemotelus nigrinus. The sequence continues at coordinate 133,772,109 of OX376374.1, forward strand.
TAATAGACCTGGAATATAACACATAAAACAACACAAAGATGAAAAGATTTTACTTTTTCAATCGCTTTGTAGCTAACGACAGTTAGGTCTAAAACGCTGAAATCTCGGTTATATGATTATCACCGATTTCACTCGCTTCAGTTCTAGCAAATGCTGCAGTCTCTTTGACTTTTACAGCTTCCGGCGCATTCAAATTTCTACTTCCTTTGTACTGTGAATGAAACAACCAAACGTCTCGAAATTTTCGATTCGTCAGCTACCAATCCGGTCTTAATTAAAGCGGGATTTATATTGGGTCTGAAAATTTGCAAAAAAAAAACTAACCATACTGTTCTAGGAGCGAAACGAAATAGTTTGAACGTAAGAGACGGAAAAGTATAAACATTTTGCCACTGACACTTTATATTCATTCTACAGATGATTCACTTGGTAACTAACTACAGCATCTCAACAAGAGGTCATACCACTAGAGGTCATATCACAAGAGGCTAGTATTTTCACAGGAAATTTAATCGGAAAATCTGGACCGGAAAATTATGTCACTTAGACTGGAATTCCAACGATCCCCTCTCAGCTTTGCAATGTCACTCTCCAAATAAAAGCCTCTCCCAAGACCTTCTCGTCGCGGCGGGTCAATCGCAGTTCCCTTCAACCAAGACCAAAATATTCTTGTAGTTTGATTGGAATTTCGAATCTCCGAATGAGTAATTTCCGAATATTACATTTTTAAGAATAGAGTGCTTCGAGTCATATCTCTTCACGAACGCAAAAACTATACTGTAACGATCGATAACGTTACTTAAATATTCAAGCGTCCATTTGGATCCGACACACTTAAAGATTACTAAAAATTTGAAAAACAAAAATAAGCAGGATAAGATAAGCGCATATGCATTCTTAAAAATATCTTATCCTGAAATAAAGCCCAATAATATTGTTCTTTTTTAGCACAGCGAACGTAATGTGTTTGGAAGCAAAATAAACATAAAACCGAAAGACCAGCAGAAGATTAAAAATATATTTTTAGATTATGGTCAATTCTAAAGTGTTGCTTTTCAAGTTTATGCTCGAGTTTATAGGGTTTTAAAGATTTGATTTCAAGTATGGGGGGTCGTGTTTGTTAAATCAAATACAATTCAGATAGCCTAATTGAAAACCCTTCGACATGCCATTGGAGCACCGGTGCAAGGTCTGCAAATTCGAACGAAGAGAGGTTGTTGAAAATGAAACACACAGCGGAAGGTCTTCACCAGCATCCGGGATCTTGTGCGTTCAGATTGTCAGTCGATGGAAAGTTTTGAACAATGAAGCAGAAACAATTTGCAAAAAAAAAAAATAGTTTCACAAATCGTTTTACAGGGCTAAAATGATATAAGAAGGAGAAGTTGCTTTGACTTTCGAAACCAATTGAACTCCATCTAAATTTTTTGAAACGGTGACAAGTCTTTGGTTTAAAGGCGGCTTTAGATATGCGGTGTTTGTCAAATACCGAGCACCTAGTTTGGCAAACTTCACATATGTGGTTGGGTTGCTCGCCTAGTGCTTGCCCTACGCCAAGCACAAACATTCGGGTGCTCGCTATTCCCGTAGTTTGTCGAACTTTCAACAAACATCAAAGTAGACGAGCACTGTGTTTGGGTATGTTCGGATCCCCGCTTTACACATTCGGTATTTATAATTACATATAATGTCAACTGAATCTGCTGAATCAACATCCATATTTAAATCCATGTTTAAAGATATAAATATAATTAATTATTAATGCTCAGAGATGCAGCAAATATTTCGTTTTTTTCATAAAAAAATTACGGGAGGGAACAACGACGAGCAGCTCGTACATGTTCCAGTTTTGGCAAACATTCGGCAATCCCCGAATATCTAATTCACTGTGCTTGTCATTCCGCAAGCACCAAGCCAAATGACTTGACTAGGTGTTCGGTATTTGGCGAATAGGAGGTGTTTGACAAACACCGCATATCTAAAGCCGCCTTTAAGTACGACCCAGTAAACAAACGCCGAAGCTTAGATGGCACAATCCAATCTATCCTTGGCCAAAAAAAAGAGGAAGCTGAAGAGCAATTGCATGCTAATCGTCTTTTTCGATAGCGATGGAGTGCGTGTGAAATCAAAAATCAAGAGCAACTACTTGTTGCATCACGACAACTCGTTTTGTCTTATAGCAGTTTCCATAAAAAAATTATTTGCCGATAAAAACATTCCCACAGTTCCCTGATACTTTTTATCCGTTTTCACAAGATTCAAAAAACACTTCAAGGAACATCATTTTAGGACGGTCGAAAGCATTCAAAGGGCTGTAACCGACTTGCTAT